>CAMRHE010000015.1:2175000-4575000 GCA_947044405.1 Leptodactylus fallax
ATACATCTCAAATACAGAATTTCTTGGCGCCAAAGTGCCAAGGTCGGAGGTGAGAAGCAAGGGAGCAGGCAGGTGAGAAGAGGATAGGTGCGGAGGAGTAAGGTAGAGGTAGGTGGAGGGTAGTGGAGATGTAAAGAAGAGATAAGAGGTAGAGATAAGGAAGAGGGCAGTACAGCTGGGGGCCTGGTGTAGGCTAGCTCAAGTCTCAAGGTGAGCTTCAGGCAGTGGCCATCAAGCTATGTAGGGTCTTGGTAGGCACACAAGGGGTTTCAGAGGAATGCAGTAAATACAAAAGATGGTGTAAGTAAGTAGTATACCTAGCCCATGAAGCTATAAGAAGGAGAGGTAGAATGAGCAGGAGAGTCAGGTGGAGTATAGAGTATAAACACGGGCATAGCAACAATGAAACAATACTACAATGAAACTGTGAGAGGATAGTTCAGAGGATGGAGATCACCTGGAGAGAACCGTCTCAAGTAGGTGGAACACCTCCTGGAGTCATACTCTATGGTGGGATCGCTGAGGTCTGAAGGAGTTTGTCATCTGTATCTCCAGTCGAAGTACAGTTTCCCGAAGCATCAATGTCGCTCAGAAGCATCTCCTATCCTGGATGCTGGAACTGGGACTGTCCCAGGTCTCACAGGAATGCCGGGAGGTCCTCGGGCAAGGAGAGGATGAGCAGTCTCTCAGCATACTTGAAAGGCAAACAGGAAGCCCCAGCAATAATGGATCCCACATTCTTGAAGAACCGACAGCAATGGTTTGAGGGCAGCACATTGCTGCAGTGTGTGGCAGGATAAGTCTGGGAATAGAGAAAGTTGAGCACCATGAAAGTCGATGAACTTTTGTTCACTGGCTTTCATCATAATTTCTTCCTTTAGGGCATAGTAGTGGACTTAGCAAATAACATTGCGTGGTCTGGTTGGGTTAGAGCAGCAAAGTCTTAAAGCCCGGTGAGCCTGGTCAATCTCGATGCAGGTGTCGGGGAGGCGGCCCAGTAGACCATTGAAGATGCCAGTGGAAGTGGGTATAAGGTCCAAGGGTGGAGTTACTTCAGGGAGGCCGCGAAGTCTGATGTTGTTGCGCCGCTTGCGGTTCTCTATGTCATCGACATGTGACAGTGATTTGCTGTATTGAGCAGTGGTGGTGGACAGGAAATTTCGCAGAGATTGTATGGAGGCTTGTTCTAGGTTTCCCACTCTGTGTTGCAGGTTAGAAATATCCATCTTCACCACCTTGAGGTCTTGGCCCCAAGCCTTTTTTAAAAATCCATGGCTAGATTGTCCATATACACCTTACTGGGAAGAAGGGCCAGGAGAAACTTTATTTCCGGGTGGCCCTGAAGGGCATGCATGGTGACCTCTGGCGGTGGTAAATGTGGAATAGGTGGAGCAGGCACAGTGCAGCGAGGGGCAGTATTAAGCATCCCAAGTGTGTTTCTGCGGCAGATAGGTGGAGATCCCCCGAGGACATGTCCGACTCATTGACAAAAGGCAGTCATCCAAGATGGCAAACCGTGGGGGATGAGAAACTGAAGAGCAGGGCCGGTTTTAGACAAAGTGGGGCCCTGGGCAAAATTAAAAGCAGGGCCCCAAATGCTGGTATGCAAACAACACCATCCTCTTGCAGTGGCAGCCCCTATAATAACGCCTCCTTTCTGCCAACAAAAAAGTAATAACAAGCCCCATTTTACCACACACAATTCAAATGAGCACCTTTGTACCGCCTAATAGATTTTTGCACCCTGTCATCAGTTATTATAGCGCTTCCTTATAAATAATAGCCCCTGCTTATAAATAATATTACACCTTTATCAGTAATTGCTCCCTTATAAATGATAAATAGTGCCCTGTATCAGTAATATTTCCCCTTATCTCACTGCTCCCTTATTAATAATAGCTCTCTTATAAATAATAGTTACCCTTATAAATAATAGTCCCCATTATCACTAATAGCCCCCTTTATAAATAAGCCCATTTAACAATTATACCCTTCTTATAAATAGTTCCCCTCTTATAAATAATAGCTCCTCCCTTATAATGGATGCTTTATATATAATAGCCCGTCTTATAAATAATAGTTCCCCCTTATAATAGCCCTCTCATATTTAAGTTTCCCAATTATATACAGTGGGAAAAAAAGTATTTAGTCAGCAACCAATTGTGCAAGTTCTCCCACTTAAAAAGATGAGGCCGGCCTGTAATTGACATCATAGTTAGACCTCAACTATGAGAGACAAAATGAGAAAACAAATCCAGAAAATCACATTGTCTGATTTTTTAAGAATGTATTTGCAAATTATGGTGGAAAATAAGTATTTGGTCACCTACAAACAAGCAAGATTTCTGGCTCTCACAGACCTGTAACTTCTTCTTTAAGAGGCTCCTCTGTCCTCTACTCATTACCTGTAGTAATGGGACCTGTTTGACATTGTTATCAGTATAAAAGACACCTGTCCACAACCTCAAATAGTCACACTCCAAACTCCACTATGGTGAAGACCAAAGAGCTGTGGAAGGACACCAGACACAAAATTGTAGACCTGCACCAGGCTAGGAAGACTGAATCTGCAATAGGCAAGCAGCTTGGTGTGAAGAAATCAACTGTGGGAGCAATAATTAGAAAATGGAAGACATACAAGACCACTGATAATCTCCCTCCATCAGGGGCTCCACTCAAGATTTCACCTCGTGGGGTCAAAATGATCACAAGAACAGTGAGCAAAAATCCCAGAACCACACGGGGGGACCTAGTGAATAACCTGCAGAAATCTGGGACTAACGTAACAAAGGCTACCGTCAGTAACACACTACGCCGCCAGGGACTCAGATCCTGCAGTGCCAGACGTGTCCCCCTGCTTAAGCCAGCACATATCCGGGTCCATCTGAAGTTTGCTAGAGAGCATTTGGATGTTCCAGAAGAGTATTGGGAGAATGTCATATGGTCAGATGAAACCAAAGTAGAAATGTTTGGTAGAAACACAACTCGTCGTGTTTGGAGGAGAGTGAATGCTAAGTTGCATCCAAAGAACACCATACCTACTGTGAAGCATGGGGGTGGCAACATCATGCTTTGGGGCTGTTTCTCTGCAAAGGGACCAGGACGACTGATCCGTGTACACAGGGCCGGTTTTAGACAAAGTGGGGCCCTTGGCAAAAATTAAAAGCGGGGCCCCAAATGCTGATATGCAAACAACACCATCATCTAACAGTGGCAACCCCTATAATAACGCCTCCTTTCTGCCAACAAAAAAGTAATAAGCCCCATTTTACCACACACAATTCAAATGAGCACCTTTGTACCACCTAATAGATTTTTGCACCCAGTCATCAGTTATTATAGCGCCTCCTTATAAATAATAGTCCCTGCTTATAAATAATCTTACACCTTTATCAATAATAGCTCCCTTAGAAATGATAAATAGTGCCCTGTATCAGTAATATTCCCCCTTATCAGTAACAGTCACCCCGTAAAAATAATACTGCTCCCTTATAAATAATAGCCCCCTCATAAATAATAGTTACCCTTATAAATAATAGTCCCCATTATCACTAATAGCCCCCTTTATAAATAAGCCCACTTAACAATTATACCCCCCTTATAAATAGTTCCCCTCTTATAAATAATAGCTCCCCCCTTATATTGGATGCCTTATATAGAATAGTTCCCCCCTTATAAATAATAGCCGTCTTATAAATAATAGTTCCCCCTTATAATAGCCCCCTCATACCTAAGTTTCCCAATTATATATAGTAACCCACCCTTATATATAATAGTTCTCCGTTATACAGTGTCGGACTGAAGGGCCTTAGGCCCACCAGAGGATCTTGTTCTGGGGCCACCCAACAGCTTCCTGCTAATAGCCTACACCACGGCTCCTTCACTGAAGTCTTACACATATGCTGACTATCTGGTGTTACTGAGTATGTTCCCAGTATAGTCAGCCCCTATTGTACCGTGCAGGTCCCAATAACTCCATGGTCAGCTCATGCACAGTACTGTATGGGGAATGACATGGCCATGGGGCACTACACGTATGTGCAAGATTATAGTGAGGGAGCTGTGATGCAGACATAGCACACAGGGCTGCCAGCAGGAATTGTGAGCCCCCCCCCCCCCACAGTATAATGCTCTACATGGTATATAATGCTCCACAGTATAAAATGCTCTCCTGAGCCCTCCAGTTTCCCCACATGGTATATAATGCTCCACAGTGACCCCACACAGTATAAAATGCTCCCCTGAGCCCCCCATTGTGGTCCCACCTGGTTTGTAAGGCTCCACACAGTATAATACTCCACAGTGGCCCACACAGTGTACTACCCCTTAGTGGCCCCAGACAGTACAATATGCTCCCCAGCAGCCCCAGACAATATAATATGCTCCATACAGTATAATATGCACCCCACAATGCCCCCCCAGTATAATGCTCCACAGTGGCCTAACACAGTTATAACATGCTCCATAATGACCTCCACACAGTATAATATACTCCCCAGAGGGGTTCCCCCAGTATAATGCTCCACAGTGGTCCCCCACAGTATAATATGTTCCCCACAGTCCCCCCCAGTATAATGCTCTACAATGGCCCACAGAGTATAATATGCTCCCGAAAAGCCCCACACAATATAATACACTCCACAGTGGCCCCACACAGTATAACAGGCTCCCCACACTGCCCCTTCCCCCCAGTATAAAGCTCCACAGTGGCCCATAGTATAATATGCTCCCCAGAGGGCCCCCACTAGTATAATGCTCCACAGTGCCCCTCCAGTATTTTGCTCCACAGTGGCCCCACGCAATATATTATGCTCCCCAGAGCGTCCCCCCAGTATAATGTTCCACAGTAAGCCCCACGCAGTATAATATGCTCCCCAGAGGGCCCCCTAGTATAATGCTCATTAGTCCCCCCCCAAATAATGCTCCACAGTGGCGCCATGCAATATAATATGCTCTGCTGATGCCCCCCCAGAATAATGCTCCACAGTGACCCCACTCAGTATAACATGCTCCAGAATGGCCTCCACACAGTATAATATACTGTCCAGAGAGGCAGAGAGGTTTCCCCAGTATAATACTCACAGTGGCCCAAAACAGTATAATATGCTCTCCAAAGCCCCCCCCAGTATAATGCTCCACAGTGGCCCAAAACAGTATAACATGCTCTCCAGAGCTCCCCCCAGTATAATGCTCCACGGTGGCCCCGCACAGTATAATATACTGGGGGGCCCCTCTGGAGAGCATATTATACTGTGTGGGGCCACAGTAGAGCATTATACTGGGGGGGGCTCTGGAGAGCGTATTATACTGTGTGGGGCCACTGTGGAGCATTATACTGGGGAGGGGGCCCTCTGGAGAACATGTTATATTCTGCGGGGCCTCTATGGAGTATTATAAAGTGGGGGGGTCTGGAGAGCATGTTATATTCTGCGGGGCTACTTTGGAGCATTATACTGGGGGGCCCCTCTGGAGAGCATAATGCTCCAAAGTGGCCCCACAGAATATAACATTATCTCCAGAGGGGCCCTTTCCCCAGTATAATGCTCCACAGTGGCCCCACACAGTATACTATGCTATCCAGAGGGGGCCCCCCAGTATAATATGCTATCCAGAGGGGCCCCCCAGTATACTATGCTATCCAGAGGGGGCCCCCCAGTATACTATGCTATCCAGAGGGGGGCCCCCAGTATACTATGCTATCCAGAGGGGGCCCCCCAGTATACTATGCTATCCAGAGGGGGCCCCCCAGTATAATATGCTATCCAGAGGGGGCCCCCCAGTATACTATGCTATCCAGAGGGGGCCCCCAGTATAATGCTCCATAGTGGCCCCACACAGTATACTATGCAATCCAGAGGGGGCCCCCCAGTATAATATGCTATCCAGAGGGGGTCCCCCAGTATAATATGCTATCCAGAGGGGGCCCCCAGTATAATGCTCCACAGGGGCCCTACAGTGCTATTATTATATTATATTCTGGGGTCTCTTCAGACCCCAGAGTATAATAATCGAAGGCCCGGGGTAAGTAAGGTAAAATAACAAACAGTTATACTCACCTAGTTCTTACCTCTGCTGGGCCTCCTCGCGCTGCTCTGCTATCCCCGCCGGCGACCGCTTCTTCTTCTCTGCGGCTGACGTCACGCGTTGTGGACGTCACCTCTGAGGCCTGTGATTGGGCCTCAGCGATTACGTGAGGCACGCCCCACGTGACCGCTGAGGCCAGGCCTCAGTGTCTCAGCAGTGATGTCCGGAACGCCAGAAGATGACGTCGGACGCCGCGGACAGGTGAGTAAAAATGTTTGTTATTTTTATTCACCTCGTAAAGGGGCCCTGCGGTCCCTTTCTGTTATTGCTTTGGCCGGGCCTGACTCCGGGATCTGGAGTCATCAGGTTCCGGATCCCGGGGGCCCCTTTGGGGACGGGGCCCTGGGCAATTGCCCAGTTTGCCCCCCCCTAACGCCGGCCGTGCGTGTACATGAAAGAATGAATGGGGCCATGTATCGTGAGATTTTGAGTGCAAACTTCCTTCCATCAGCAAGGGCATTGAAGATGAAACGTGGCTGGGTCTTTCAGCATGACAATGATCCCAAGCACACCGCCAGGGCAACGAAGGAGTGGCTTTGTAAGAAGCATTTCAAGGTCCTGGAGAGGTCTTGCTAGTCTCCAGATCTCAACCCCATAGAAAACCTTTGGAGGGAGTTGAAAGTCTGTGTTGCCCAGCGACAGCCCCAAAACATCACTGCTCTAGAGGAGATCTGCATGGAGGAATGGGCCAACATACCAGCAACAGTGTGTGCCAACCTTGTGAAGACTTACAGAAAACGTTTGACCTCTGTCATTGCCAACAAAGGATATATAACAAAGTATTGAGATGAACTTTTGTTATTGACCAAATACTTATTTTCCACCATAACATGCAAATAAATTCTTTAAAAATTAGACATTGTGATTTTCTGGATTTGTTTTCTCATTTTGTCTCTCATAGTTGAGGTCTACCTATGATGTCAATAACAGGCCTCTCTCATCTTTTTAAGTGGGAGAACTTGCACAATTGGTGGATGACTAAATACTTTTTTGCCCACTGTATAGTAACCCACCCTTATATATAATAGTTCTCCGTTATACAGTGTCGGACTGAAGGGCCTTAGGCCCACCAGAGGAACTTGTTCTGGGGCCCCACCCAATAGTTTCCTGCTAATAGCCTACACCACGGCTCCTTCACTGAAGTCTTACATATGTGCTTACTATCTGGTGTTACTGAGTATGTTCCCAGTATAGTCAGCCCCTATAGTACTGTGCATTCCCCAATAACTTCATGGCCGGTTCATGCACAGTACTGTATGGGGAATAACATGGCTGCCAGCAGGAATTTTGAGCCCCCCCACAGTATAATGCTCCACATCGTATATAATGCTCCACGGTATAAAATGCTCCCCTGAGCCCTCCAAAGTTTCCCCACATGGTATATAATGCTCCACAGTGGACCCACACAGTATAAAATGCACCCCTGAGCCCCCCATAGTGGCCCCACATGGTATATAAGGCTCCACACAGTATACTACCTCTTAGTGGCCCCAGACAGTACAATATGCTCCCCAGCAGCCCCACACAATATAATATGCACCATAAAGTATAATATGCATCCTACAGTGCCCCCAGTATAATGCTCCACAGTGGCCTAACACAGTATAACATGCTCAATAATGGCCTCCACACAGTATAATATACTGCTCAGAGGGGTTCCCCCAGTATAATGCTCCACAGTGTTCCCCCACAGTATAATATGCTCCCCACAGTCCCCCCCCAGTATAATGCTCTACAATGGCCCCACAGAGTATAAAATGCTCCTGAGAAGCCCCACACAATATAATAAACTCCACAGTGGCCCCACACAGTATAACAGGCTCCCCACACTGCCCCTTTCCTGCCAGTATAAATCTCCACAGTGGCCCATAGTATAATATGCTCCCCAGAGGGCCCCCACTAGTATAATGCTCTACAGTGCTCCCCCAGTATTTAGCTCGACAGTGGCCCCACACAATATATTATGCTCCCCAGAGTGTCCCCCCCCATATAATGCTCCACAGTAGGCCCCACGCAGTATAATATACACCCCAGAGGGCCCCCTAGTATAATGCTCCTTAGTTCCCCCCCCGAATAATTCCCCACAGTGGCGCCACGCAATATAATATGCTCTGCAGATGGCCCCCATCAGAATAATGCTCCACAGTGACCCCACACAGTATAACATGCGCCAGGATGGCCTCCACACAGTATAATATACTGCTCAGAGAGGTTCCCCCAGTATAATGCTCCACAGTGACCCAAAAAAGTATAATATGCTATCCAGAGGGCCCCCTCCCCAGTATAATGCTCCACAGGGGCCCCATACAGTATAATATGCTATCCAGAGGGACCCCCCAGTACAATGCTCCACAGGGGCCCCACACAGTATAATATGCTATCCAGAGTGCCCCCTCCCCAGTATAATGTTCCACAGGGGCCCCACACAGTATAATATGGTATCCAGATGGGGCCCCCCCAGTATAATGCTCCACAGTGGCCCTACAGACTCCCTTAGTGCTAGTATTATATTATACTCTGGGGTCTCTTCAGACCCAATGTATAATAAGCGAAGGCCCGGGGAGGTAAGGAAAAATAACAAACAGTTAAACTTACCTTGCCTTACCTCTGCTGGGCTTCCTCGCACTGCTCCGCTATCCCCGCCGGCGCCAGGCTTCCTCTTCTATGCGGCTGACGTCACGTGTTGTGGACGTAGCCGCTGAAGCCTGTGATTGGGCCTCAGCGGTTACGTGAGCACACCCCACATGATTGCTAAGGCTGAGGCCTGGCCTCAGCGGTGATGTCCGGAATGCCAGAAGATGATGTTGGACGCAAGGACAGGTGAGTAAAAATGTTTGTTATTTTTACTCACCTCGGAAAGGGGCCCTGCAGCATATAACGCTGGGTCCCTTTCTGTTATCGATATGCCCGGTCCTGACTCCAGGATCCGCGGGCCCCTTTGGGGTTGGGGCCCTGGGCAATTGCCCAGTTTGCCCCCCCCCTAACGCCGACCCTGCTGAAGAGGGACTTTTATTGGTGGGCTGACACCCCAGAGTGGAGTCGTTGCAGTACCTGTAGAGGTGAGGGTACTGTTCAGGCTGCCAGTCAGATGCTGAGAGGCCGGCTTCAGTGTGCGGTGGTGAAGGAGCACTAGAGCGAGGTGTCATGGCGGGTGCCGCCAGCCCAGGCTTGCTGTCAGAGCTGTGTGAGAGCTCTCCAAGCAGATGAAAGAAATTAGATATTGGCACATCAGGCACCTGAAGGGTCTGGGGACCCCATCCGGACAATCTTTTTTTTCCCTAGCTGAAAAAAATCAGCTAGCATAAAAAATCCACTACTAATTCCCATTTAAATGAATGAGAGGCGGCTTTGATGCGGAACTTGATGCGGATTCCAATACATTTTCCTCCGTGTGAACTTACCCTTACCAATGCCTGGCCAATAAGCAAACTGGAGAGGCTCCATAGTCGAGCTCACTACAGGGCGGAGATGTGTGAGAACCAATCTCTCTAAGATCTTCATCAGGTGGGATATCAGTGCTACGGGTCTGTAGTTGTTAAGGTCCGTATGATGAGGTACCACACAAGATTTCCGCAGATCTGGTACCGTTCCCAGCTTCAGGCTCATATTAAACATATATGTAATAATACCACACAGCTGGTCCCCACAAATCTTAATTAGCCTTGCACTGATGCCATGTGGCCCTGCAGCCTTCCCAGCTTTGATCTTTTTCAGCTCCCTTCTCACCTGGGCACCTGAAGCTCAGACTGTAGCTAGATGATGACTGATTGCTGTTTTTACTGGTCAGATGAGAAATATCAGCAGAAAGTGAAGTCAGTGTGGTAGAGGGGATTGAAAGACCTTTTCAGACTAAGACACTAATGTCTTTTCATTTGTTGTTCCATTTTTGTCTTATAATTGGCTTTTTCCTCCCTGATTTGATGCCTCAGCTCCTTTTGCACATTCCTCAGCCTTTCCTTGTCTCCTGCCTTGAATGCCATCTTTTTCTCCTTGAGTAGTGCTTTTATATCAAAATTAATCCATGGTTTGTTGTTAGAGAAGCACATCACCACTTTTGTGGGTACTGTGGTGTCCACACAAAAATTAATGTAGTCCGTTATGCAGTGAGTCCTTCTATGTCTTCCCCATAGGAATCCTGCAACACTTCCCATGCGATTGTGTCAAAACACTCCCTCAGAGCCTCAATACTCTCCTCGGACCATATCCTCACTGTGCGGATGATAGTTGGTTCTCTACGTACAATTGGCTTGTACACAGGTTGAAGATGCACCAGGTTGTGATCCGATCTTCCCAGGGGCGGTAGGGCTGATGAGTTATATGCCTCCTTCACATTGGCAAAGAACAGGTCCAATGTTTTGTTTTGTTTTGTGTGGCAGGTTATATACTGTATGAAGCTGGGCAGTGTGGATGATGAAGAGACATGGTTGAAATCTCCAGACACAAGAAGGAGGGCCTGGGGGTATCGCGACTGCAACTGGCTTTCCGCAACTTGTAGGACCTCACAGACAGCCTCAGCTTTCACGGGGGTGGGGACATATGCAGCTATCATGATGACATATGATAGTTCCCTCGGTAAATAGAAAGGTGTCATGCTCACAGCTAATAGTTCAATGTCCTTACAGCAAGTTTGCTCCTTAATCACAATATGCCCAGAGTTACACCATCTATCATTCACAAATATCGCCATCCTTCCTCCTTTCCTCTTACTGCTCTCCCTTTTCCTATCCGCCCGAAGGAGTTTAAAGCCATCAAAGGAGATAAGAGTGTCCGGGGTAACTTCAGTGAGCCAAGTCTCTGTAAACAGCATCATGCTGCACCCCGAAACTCCTGATGATGCCTGGTCAGCAAGGCCAGTTCGTCCATCTTATTCGTAAGAGATCTCACATTGCCCATAATGATGGAGGGGAGAGCAGGTCTAAAACATCTCCTCCTAGTCCTCCGAAGTGCACCAGATCTACACTCTCTTCTCTTCTTCCTTAGTTCCTGGGAGATGTCTGGTCTAGTAGCATGAAGCACTGCTGTGTCCCTAAGATGTAGCAGTTCGTGCCTGGAGTAGACAATAGAATCCTGACTGAATACAGAACTAGTAAAATGGTCTAGTCTGAGCTGTGGCTACCCTCCAACCTACCTTAAGTTCCTGACCCCATTAACGACACCGACAAATTGGTTGAAAGAAAAGGCCACAGCGGCATTTTATTAAACACAACCTTAAATCCTTAAACAACATTTCCATAAATATTATAAATAACATTTTACCATCATTTACATAACAGTTAAATAAACATAACAGCAGCATAAAACAACAGAATTGTACCCCCATATAAGGATGGGTCCCTGAAGGCACCAACCTCACAACCAGTCACTAACCTCCAATTATTACCCCTCAGCCGTGATCTACCTAGCCCAGGGGCACCAACATCGGAGTGTAAATCCATCCTGGGTACCCTGACACAGGACTTGCCAACCAGTCTGGTTCCCAAACCAGCATCCATACTATCAAGTGGGTGGAGTTGACCCCTTAGTCCTCCACCCCCATTCTGCCTCCAAAGACCCCTCCTGTGCATGCCACGAGAGAGCTGTGCGGGTGTGGGGAGATGAGCACGTGTAAGGTGTCACACGCGCTCGTCTCCCCACAACCTCACAGCTCTCTCAAAGCCATCCTGGATGCTCAATAGCCAGATATCCAGGCCGATGACGTTGAGATGAACCCCATCAGGACGAAAGAGGTCCGGTGACACCATCTCCAATTCCTTGTGTCGGTCCACCATGCCACCGTTGCGAGCCACGAAGCAGCCCACTGCCTTGTTGATCTTAATCCATGCCAGGTTAATACCTGTTGCTGAGCGGGCATGGTGCCGACACTGCCTGGACACAATATTGGACCATACCATGATCAGTCCAGGGAAGGACGACCACAAGTGCAACAGATCCAACTTAATATCCCTCGTCACCTCCCGGGTCGCCCACGTGGATGACTAACGTGTTGGGGCCCAACTGCCGACCAATTGAAGCCCAACTGCCGCCCTGACGGCCAAACGTCAGTATGAACTCCTCCCCAATGGACATAAGAATGCCCGACGATCCAGACCAAACACGGAGAAGAACCTGAAAACATAACAAACACGAAAGAATCATCAGCAACCAGCCCCACACCATCCACAACCCCTGGACTGCCCATCTCCCCCCCTTCCTCAGAGTAGATGTGGGCGTACATACAAGTGGTAGTGATCAGACTCCCACCACCCAATCCTCCGAATCACCTCTGCTGGCAGGCTCCACCGTGCCACCTCAGTAGCATCCCCAATCCTGAAGGAATGCAAGCTAAAATCCCCCAGGGGAAGCCCCAACTCCAACAAACCTCACCTGAAGACTTGAACGAACTGATATTTGGACAAACATGACAAGTCCCCATGTACCAGCAACGCTTGTCCACCCTCTGGGCGCAGCCACAAGAACACCTCATAATAAGCTACTGCCAACCCCTGCAACCGCCACAAACACAGTACCAGGCCCCTCCCCACTGTATCTGTTGTAGACTGGCAGATCCGACATACCAAGTCCTCCCCAACCACACGGCAGTCCGCCAGGAACAGCCCACCCGGGCACAACCGTCTCTGGGAGATTAATTCTGTAATCCGAAAGGCCCCAAAGAAAGCCAGTGAAAATGCCAATTGGATCAGGACAACCTCAAAATCAGAAGAACAAACCCACCCAAGAACCCCCAACAGGTCCACAGGAAAGGAAAGCGGGTGCCGGAGGTCCCTAACCACTGAAAGCCTCCGGAACCCCTTCACTGCCTGACGCATCAGCAAGGTCTTAGTAAAATCCCGATACCCCTTAAACTTAAACCAAAAGGCCAGGTCTAATAACCGCCTGGCCAACCCCTGAACCGAAAGCCGAACTCACAAAAAACAACACAGACGCCTCCCAATCCCCAGGAACCTCCGCCCCGTGCAGGTCCCTCACCAACACCTCCCACTCTGACCAGCATTGACAGTACCCCGCCCACGTGGTACACCACCTCACCAGTGACATGGCCAAACTCAAACCAGATTCCACAGCTCCTCCGGGCAGGGCACACCCACCAGGTCCGTGTCCGGCGCCACCTCCCGGAACCTGTCCCACTGAAAATGAGAGATAGAATCCACAATTACATTAATGGAAGACGGAAGATGTACCGCCACAAAATGCACATTCAACTCGAGGCCCCTCAACACCAGCCTACGCAACAACCGGCGGGGTAGCTTGCAGACTGCGAGTTGATTGCCTGAACCACACCCATATTGTCACAGAGAAAGCGGACCCTCCGGTCCCATAGCCGATCCCCCCAAATGACTGTCGCCACTACAAAGGGGAAGAACTCTAACAGCGCCAGGTTGCGCACCAAACCTTCCCACTTCCATGCCTCTTGCCACTCAGCCGCGCACCATTGTCTCTGAAAATAGGCCCCAAACCCACACGTCTATAAACAACTCTAGCTCCACATTAGAAACTGGTGCCCCCAGGACCATGAACCTCCGATTGAAGCGTGACAAAAACTCATCCCACACCACCAAATCCTCCCGCAACTCAGCCCCCAACCTGACAAAGTCAAAAGGCCGCTGCCTGCCCACCATAGCCGCAGCTAGGCGCCGGCAAATCACCTGCCCCATAGGCATGATCCGACAGGTAAAGCTAAGGCACCCCAGCAAGGATTGCAACTCCTGCAACCTGATCTTCCTCTGCCGTGACGCTTGGCCCACCAAATCCCTCAGCTCCTCTAATTTATCCTCCGGAAGCCTGTACTCCAGCCGTTCAGAATCAATAACGATGCCCAGGAATTTAACCATAGTAGCCTGGCCCTCAGTCTTTTATGGTGCCAGAGGGATGCCAAAACCCTTGCAAGTCTCCACCATCGCTTGCAACAACAACGGACATACCCATGTGCCTGGGGGGCCAATGAACAGGAAGTCATCTAGGTAATGCAGCACCGAGTCCACCTGAACTCGCTGCCGCACCACCCACTCCAAAAAGATACTGAACTCCTCAAAATAAGCGCAGGAGATCAAGCAAACACATGTCCACATAGTAACCATCCTGCCATCTGCACCCCAGGAAGTGAAAGCTATCCGTATGCATCGGTAAAAGACGGAAGGCCGTCTCAATATCGGTCCTAGCCAGTAGCACCCTCTTACCGTACTGGTGCACCCAAGCCAACGCCACATAAAAGGATGCATAGGACACTGCATACAATTTGGGGTCGATGCCGTCATTAACTGACCGGGTGAGACAAGTGATGAATGAGGCCCCTCCCCCGCTACCAATCAACTGCTGCACCCCCTGCTGCAACCCCTGACGACTATCTAAAAGCAGTGCAGAATCTCCCCTCCCGACCTCCCCGGTGGCAGAAGGGGTGATGTGATACTCACCAGCCCGGAAGGGGGGCACGACCCCTGCAGCCGACCCATCTGCCTCCAGGCAGCGCGGAAGGAAGTCCAGGACTTGCGTCATAGGCCAGTGAAGCGCCTCCCGTGGTAGACAGGGATGACATCTGTAGCGGTGAAGAGCTGCGCCTGCAGCTAGCCCACCCCCTAGGCATGTTTCTCCTGTCATCCGGCACTTGTGGGGGCGGGGACAGAGGCTCCTCCCCGTCCCCAGAACTGACGTCGTCCACGTTGTCGAGGGCGGGGCCATCCAGGCCGGCGCTCGCCCTGCTGCCAGCCCGCCTCCAGGAGTCCCAAGATGGCCACTGGCCAGGGACTTCTGTCGAGGCCGCAGCGTCAACCCTCCTACCTGGAACCCAGCGCCCTGACTGGGCAGCCGGAAAAGCAGCAGCAGCAGGGCAAGGAAGCTCCAGAGCATCGCCGGACCTCCACTCTCATCTCATCAGCCCCCTGCCGACAAGGAGCGCCGACTAGGAGACAGCACCGGGGGGGTCCCTGACGGGGCTCCGCCTGTGGCGCCTGGGCACCAGGGACAGCTTAGGACTGAGCCACTCCGGAGGCCGCGCACGCCGTCTGTGCAGCTGCAGCTCCCTCACAGCCACAGGAGATTCTTCAGCTGGAGGGACCCCAAGAAACAGTTCCAGCAGCCATTCAGGGCCCCAGTGTAGAGCAGCCTGCTTAACAGCACAACATTTTCCTACAGCCTCCTGTTGCTAATGTGTCCCCCCTCTGCCACACCTATGTTTTATAACTAAAGGTAAAACCCAACCTACTGTCCCTTATCTGACCCTTTCATCTCTCCATACCCTGTCTGCTCCTCATACCTTTTCCTGTCATGAACTCTCTCCACTACCCCTTTGGGTCCGTTACATGCTGCTGTCTGGATCTGCAGACACAATAGTTCCCACTGACAGCACAGCAAAAAGTATTACAAAAGTCCAAGTCCTCATATGGTTCTTCATAGTGCAATGTCCCTTAAGTAGAGTGATAAGACAAAACAAAGAAAGGAAAAGAAGAGAAAGCTCGAGTTGAACAGGAGCTGCTGTAACAGGCTCCACTCCAGCGGCGCCATCTTGGAAAAAAAAAAAAAAGTGTCATCTGTTGGTGTATAGCTCTATAGCATGCTAAGCTACTTGCATTTGCATAGCATGCCATTCTAATGATAAGTGTATTAGAACAGCGAGCTAATTAAATAGTGTTGCATGCTGTGGCACCATACTGTACATAAACAGAGTACCATGCCATTTGTACAGATGATGCGTGATATATCTGTATACAGCTTGAAGATCAAACAATGTATCATCAGTATGTAATGTTGCATTTCTATATGTGTAACTGAGGTAACTGAGGCTTTTTTTTTATGTGATACAGTATTTCAATAGCAACTGCTGAAGATAAATGATAGCTGCTTTGTGCTCTGTTCACTTCAATGTAAAAGTAAAAATGTCTACAAGTCCTAGATTTGTTACCAGCGCTCTTCTACTATCAACCATGATACATTTTCTGAAGCATTCTAAGTTATGTATAGTGAACAGTACAGTGGTGAACCTAGCCTCTTTGCTGCCTGAGGCGGACTATAGAAAGACGCCGCCCCCCCAAAAAAAAAAAAAAAAAAAAAAAAAAAGAGTTTCCATGCTACTAGTTTAACACACTGTTATCGTCGCACAATATACACAATACACAAAGTTATAAAACAGTTTTTAAGAATTCTTCTTACTGTATTACTTCAGTATCAGATCAACAACACGGCATTAACAATGAAAGTAACTTCACATATCTTCTGCTTGGTGGATGGACGAGCCCACGTGGCCCCCATTCTCTATAATAGGAGCCCCGCAGATAGCTGAGTACTGGACTTCGGCTATCTTTGGCACTCCCATTGAAGTGAATGAGAGCCACGCGGGTTCGTCCATCCACCAAGTGACACACCTATATATATGGCTGCAGCCAGGCTGGATTCCCACCTAGTGGAGGGAAAAACCCAATTCTCAGGCTCAGTGGGGGTCTCAGCAGACAGACCCCCATCAATCAGGTATTTATCCTCTATCATTTAGGTGCATACAGGGCAGTAACATTCTGTGACTAACAGGTGACGTCTCTGACTAATCTGTCACATTTCCCTTCTCTTCCCTTTGGACCGCCATGACCACTTCTTCCAGCTGTGACTTGTCTCTGTAAAGGTTGCAACACAGACATCTTTGGCTCCTCACTTTTCCAGGTATCCAACCCACATTGTCCTCACCTACACAAAGCCCCCATTCTGCTGCTACCCCCAATTATATAATATATGATATAACCCCCCATAATGAATAATACCCCCAAGTGCATCTTTATATAAATAATGTCCGTTTGTACCCTGTATAAATAGTGCCCCTTATTAATAATACCCCAGGTGTTAACTAATTAAAAGGTTTTCCAGGTCATTAATAAACTAATCAGTGGGGTTCAAAAACCCAGGACCCCCACTGACCAGGTGTTTGAATGGTACCTGTGTAAGCGCCGTGACTGCTTCTCTGTTTACATAGTGTAATTCATCTCATAGCGGCCATGTAATGTAACTGCAGCCTCGTCCTGTACATGTCTACAGTATGTGACAAGGCTACAATTACATCACACGGTCACTATAAACAGACAGCGTATAATATAAACAGGTGCCATAGCCCATGTTTATAGCGCCCCCATTTACACACACTATAATGTTCCACAGCAGCCCCTGCACACAGTATTACACAGTGTTATGGCCCGCAGCGGCCCCTGCACACTGTATTATGCCTCTCAGCGGCTCCTGCACACGGTATTATGCTCCATAGTGGCCCCTGCTCACGGTATTATGCCCCGCATTGGCCACTGCACACGGTATTATGTTCCACAGCAACTCCTGCACACAGTTTTATGCCCCATATTGCCCCTGCACACGGTATTATGCTCCATATTGGCCCCTGCACACGGTATTATGCTCCACAGTGGCCCCAGCACACGGTATTATGCTTCATAGTGGCCCCTGCACTGGTATTATGCTCTATAGTGGCCCTTGCACTGGTATTATGCTCCATAGTGGCCCCTGTACTGGTATTATCCTCCATAGTGGCCCTTGCACTGGTATTATGCTCCATAGTGGCCCCTGCACTTGTATTATGCTCCATAGTGACCCCTGCACCCAAGCAAGGCCGTATTATGCTCTACAGTGGTCCCTGAACAGGGTATTATGCCCCATAGTGGCCCACCCATGAACTATTATTATACTCTGGGGTCTTTTCAGACCAGGGGAGAATACAAACATAAAAACCAGAGTTACTTACCTATCCTGGACACCGGTGCACTCCTTGCAGCTTTCGTCCCTGTTTAATTGCGCACACACGTCACGTGATCAGGCCGGCGACGTGACCTGATGACGTCACCAGAGGCCCCAAGCCTGCTCGGAGTTACATCGAATCGCAGGAGGTGAGTAACACTGGTTTTTATGTTCCCTCACCAACCCTAGGCCTCCGATTATTATACTCCGGGGTCTGAATAGACCCCGGAGTATAATAATAGTAGTATTTGCGGCCCGCGGCCTCACTTACCAATCCCCGCGGCCGCTCACAGCGGCATCCACTTCCCTTTCTGCGGCCCATAGCAGAAGGGGAAGCGGGGGCGGCCACGAGCAGACGCGGGGTAGGTAAATAAATAGGCCCTGACCTGCCGGGGGATACTCCAACAGGTTACGGCCTATTTATATATATAAAAAAAGCTATACTCACCTGCGATGCCTTGATGCAGCTGCCGCCGCCTCCTCTTCTTGTCCGCGACGTCTGTGTCTCAGCGTAGGCGGCGTGATGACGTCATTGTATCGCTGAGATGCGACGTCTTGTAAACCAGCCCAGGACAGGCCCCGCTCAGCTCTGTTTTTTTTTTTTTTTAAGCGGCCTGTCCTGGGCTGGTTTACATTAAATAGTAAAAATGCCGCCCCCCCCGGACAGTTCCGCCCGAGGCGCCCGCCTCACTTCGCCTCATTAGCGGTGCACCCCTGGAACAGTAATATAGTAATATAGTAATAGTCCTCTGTGGACTCCTGCCTAACAGGAAATAGATCAATTAAAAACGAACACATTAACATCAGTTAGTGTCCGTTAATGTCTGTTATGATAGGTGTCCGTTTTTTGTTTTTTTTAACGGACACTATCATAACGGACATCCAACGGTAGTGTGAACTCACCCTTAGTGACTGACAGTCTTCTTTATATAAGTATCTATGCAGAAATAGCTATCAATCATGGTGTGGATGTGCCCCCCAGACTCTTAAACCTTGAAAAACAGAAATGTTATTTAACAAAGTACAAGTTATACCGAATTTTTCGTCATAAACTGCATATCAATCTGCTCTGCTACACCTGCTCTATAATCTATCTATCTATCTATCTATCTATCTATCTATCTATCTATCTATCTATCTAGGGTAATGTAGTTGTTAAAATAATCCTAGTTCATTTAACAAATACTGATAAAAATTGTGATACATACTACATACTGTATAGATATTGACATTCATAGTTTATTGGTATAAATTATAATTTTTTTTAGGGAATCATCATATTTCATTTATTGATGGTTAGAATATGATTATGAGTAAGAAATCACTGTATTTCTATGACTTTCTTAAATATAGTTATATTTGTTGTCTTATGTGCTTTCACATTCTTATGAATTGTAATCCCAATAAAAATAAAGTTATATTTTTTCTGTAACAATTACTTTCTGTTATTGCTGGTTTGGTGAATAATATCTTAGATATAGCTTTAAAAATTACTCTATACATCCAAATAACATAAGAATATATAACAAGCATAAGTTTTCCTCCTGAATAATTCTGCAGTCTATTTCTTTAGGCATTTTTGCTCTATTTCTCTTGGTACTCTGATGATCTGCCCCTGGTGTAGTATAATTTTCTAAATAATAGTGCTCACTTCAGTTTCTAGATGATATGCCCTATATATTAACTTGGCACAAATCTTATTTAAATCAATAAAAACCATATAACAAAAGTGTACAGATTCGTCGCCTTGAGGAGAGAATGAGAACTGCTATTTTATGAATCAGACTGCGGAAGGTATCAATACCTAAACTTTGATTTTCAAACAGAACATTAGGTAAATAAAAGTTTATATTCTGATGTACTCACTTTGTACATCAGTGTAGTGAGATTTTGATTACTTTTTCAAAGAAATAAATTGTAAAATATATACAATTTTCATTTAGACTTTAATGAGTAGTCCAACAAACATCAGACTTAACATTATCATGCTTATTCATGTGTGTCATTCAATTTTAAAATATGTAATACAAAAATCCCCTGGAAATGAGTAATACCCCAGTATGCCTTTTAATTTAATAATGCTCCTATGTGCTTCCTTTAATTAATAGTGCCCCTCAATGAATAATTCCCCCTAATTAATAATGCCCTGTGTACCCTCTTAAATCAATAATGCCCATGAGTGCCACCTAAAATTAATATTGACCATTCCCCTTTTATTAATTGTACCCTCTTATGTCTCCTTGTATAAATTATACCACTGATACCCTCTTCCATAAATATTACTCCCTAATGCCCCCCCGTGTATTAAAATGAATATTAATAACCCCTTTAAATTAAAGAGGTTGTTTCGGAATTGGACAAATCACAGTGGAGGCCGGGGTAGGTGAAACATAAAAAAAAAAAAATCCCCAAAGTTCCGATGTTCGCAGCAACTGTCCGTTGCAGTGCGTGCTGTGCCTTACCCACTTCATGTGATTGCTGAGGCCAATCAATGGTCTCAGCAGTGGCAATAAAGGGCCCAGTGACGTATTTGAGCGGCATAAACAAGTCCTTCCCAGCCACCGCTGGGGCCACTGAGGTCACGTGTATTGCAAAACTTACGAAGGGACAGCGGCAGTTGACATTGGAGCACAGGAGACAGGTGAGTATTTTTTTTTTTTTGATGTTGATGTTGATGTTTAATTTGTGTTGCGGAAGCCAAAGGTGGGCCCCCCAGAGTCAGTAGGACCCCATTCTAGCCATGCCACTGCTATTAAACTTAGTGAAATCTACTAATCTTCCATTACAAGTTTCACACACATCTTCTCAAGCTTACAACTTCAACCTTGACTGTTTAGACTTTGCCCTCTATTTCTGTCCCTATGCTCACTGATGAGCAGATATTGTCCTTTTGAAGTACAAAGTGTGCATCCAAGATCTGTCTTGCTCTCTTTTTCTTCCTTTCACACACAGTGACCTCCAGTAGCCCTTCATTCTGACTTAATTAGACAACAAATCAATAGATAAAAAAACGTTCTATTGTATGTAACCTTTAACACAACAGTTATTGCTTCACAGACATGCCAAAACTATCTAAAGATGTTGTTTGGAATACGCATGTAAGAGTAAAAATCTTTTCTTCTCAAGTCTCAGGGTAACCCTTCATGCACATAACTGATAACCCCTATAATATCCTGGTATCATGTGTCAAGTGGAAATTACAGCATTGTTCATACTTTCTAAGCCACTTATACACAGTATAGTACTAATTTTCTGAAAAAGGAATAAGGAAAAAAAATGCACAACATTTTCACTCTGATATAATATTGTGTCTGCCATGTCCTTAAATCTGTAAGTATTAATATAATGTGCAGACTCATTTCTGCTGGTGAGCTCATTTTGGACATCCTGTGCTGCTTAGATATATGCACCCCCTTCCAGTTGTCCTCTTTTATTACCTATGTTTCACACCTAACAGTTTATAATATTTAAAAAATATTATAAATCATGGATGAATAAAGTAAATAAGAGTCAATGTGCAGAAAAGTTTTCAAATTACTGTGTATCTTTACAGCAATAGAATAATGCAACAACTGTATCGCTTATGTGAAAAAGTGACATACCCAATAAATGAGATGGTGTAAAAAGTTTGACATTTATTTTATCTGCTTGCTGTCAGTGTGCTGCCTTTTCTTATCTTAATGATATGTACCAGTTTCTAAAAGGAAATGAACAGTATCTTCTTATTTCCCTGTAATAACAATATCCTGGCTTCCCCTCTCTCAACCCCCTCACTCCTGAATGCAAGTACACATAGGGAGATGCAGGGAGTGAGGTAGGGGTTGCATACAGCATTGTTTGGTTAACTCAGAAGGGACTGTAACATTTAAGAAGTTTGTCAGAAAAAAATGTCTCCCTCTGTCAGCCCACCATCCTCTGGCAATTTAATTGTAGCGGGTAAGGAGCTCATCACTTTGATATGTTGACCGGGTGTCCCCAGATCTCTTAGAGCAATCTACCTACTAGAGTATGCCATAGACATGGCCTAGTAGTTTCACTGTCGGCTTTAAACTGACGGTCAAGATTGTTTTGGAATACTACGTACTTCAAAGAAACATATTAGCATTCAAAGGATCACAGATTGTAAAAAATGGTGACCTTACGTTTAACCCCTTCCTGCTGCAGGCATTTTTCAACCCCTGCATTCCAAACCCCATATCTTTTTTATTTTTCAGTTCATAGAGCCATATGAGGGCTTAATGTTTGTGAGACAAATTGCACTTTATAATGGTACCATTTAATATTCTGTACAATGTACTCAATATACTGGGAAGCTGGAAAAAAAAAATCATAATTGGGCGGAATTGGAGAAACACTGTGTTTTTACGGCGTTCACTGTGCAGCCAAATATTACCTGTATTCTATGGGTTGGTAAACTGTTTTTTAGCAATAGGTTTTAACCCCCATAAAAAAAAATAAAAAAAAACCTTTGCAAAAAAAAATAAAAAATTCTTGGAGTTGCCATATTCTGACATCCATAATTTTTTTTATATTTCTGTGTGCGCAGATGCATAATGTCTCTTTTTTTGCTGAACTAGATGTACATTTTAGGTATATCTTTTTGGGGAATGTCTAATATTTGATCGCTTTTTTTATCCAAATTTTTATAAAAGGCAAAAAAAACAGTAGTTTGGCTCTTTTTTTATTTTCTTTTTACTGCTACAGCGTATAGGAAAAATATTTGTATAAGTTTGTAGATCAGGATTTTTTGGATACAGGGATATCTAATGTGTATGTGCTTCACATTACTTTTTAACTTTTATATGTGTTCTAGGGAAAGATGTGTGATTTGAATTTTTATTTCTTTTTAGTTTATTTTTTACTTTTTAAACCACAAAAAGTCTGATCACTAATGCCTTGCAAATTACGGGCATTTGTATAACAGATTGCATAGAGCAGCCTGTAATACAAATCAATGCCAGACAAGCCTGGGAGTCTTCAATAGGGGGCCGGTGATCCATAGCAAAATGGCGGTCCATGTGCCACGACAAAAATGAGGCTAATTTTTTTTTTTTTAATATGTTCACCCTTTCAACAGATATGGCCCCTAGAAGGTTATATGTACATTCAGGACCGATTTTAGACAAAGTGTGGCACCCAGTCATCAGTTATTATAGCGCCTCCTTATAAATAATAGTCCCTGCTTATAAATAATATTACACCTTTATCAGTAATAGCTCCCTTATAAATGATACTGTAAATAGTGTCTTGCATCAGTAATATTCCCCCTTATCTGTAATAGTTCCCCCTTATCAGTAACAGTCACCCAGCAAAACTAATACCGCTCCTTTATAAATAGTTCCTCCTTATTAATAATAGCCCTCTCATAAATAATAGTTACCCTTAGAAATAATAGCTCTCCCTTATAATAGATGCTTTATATATAATAGTTTCCCGCTTTTTATAGGCCTCTTATAAATAGTTCCTCCTTTATAAATAATAGCCCATCTTATATATAATAGTTCCCCCTTATAATAGCCCCCTCATATTTAACAGTTTCCCAATTACATAGTAACCCACCCTTATATATAATAGTTCCTGCCTTATAAATAAGAGCCCCCTTATACATAATTGTTCTCCCTGTGTCAGACTGAAGGGCCTTAGGCCCACCAGAGGAACTTGTTCTGGGGTCCCACCCAACAGTTTCCTGCTAATAGCCTACACCACGGCTCCTTCACTGAAGTCTTACATATGTGCTGACTATCTGGTGTTACTGAGTATGTTCCCAGTATAGTCAGCCCCTATAGTACTGTGCAGGCCCCAATAACTCCATGGCCAGTTTATGCACAGTACTGTATGGGGAATGACATGGCCATGGAGCACTACACGT
The DNA here is from genome assembly GCA_947044405.1 of Leptodactylus fallax. Taxonomy (NCBI): domain Eukaryota; kingdom Metazoa; phylum Chordata; class Amphibia; order Anura; family Leptodactylidae; genus Leptodactylus; species Leptodactylus fallax. The sequence goes on from CAMRHE010000015.1 coordinate 2,198,669, forward strand.
ATGTGCAAGAATATAGTGAGGGAGCTGTGATGCAGACATAGTACACAGGGCTGCCAGCAGGAATTTTGAGCCCCTCTTCCACAGTATAATTCTCCAAATGGTATATAATGCTCCACAGTATAAAATGCTCCCCTGAGCCCTTCACAGTTTCCCCACATGGTATATAATGCTCCACAGTGGCCCCAACACAGTAACATACTCCACAGTGGCCCACACAGTATACTACCCCTTAGTGGCCCACGCAGTAGAATATACTCCCCAGCAGCACCACACACTATAATATGCTCCACACAGAGTATTATTATTATTATTATTATTTATTTATATAGCACCATTAATTCCATGGTGCTTTACATTTGAGGGTTTACATACAGTACACAAGATATACAAAACAAATATAATACAGTGACCAACTGGCACAGTGGGATACAGGGCCCTGCCCGCAAGGGCTTACAATCTATGAGGGAAGAGGGATAGAGACAGAAGGTGGGGGTAGAGGCTGTTCAGGTGGTGGTATGGTGACAGTAGCGTTATTGAAGGTTGTAGGCCTTCCTGAATAGGTCTTCAGGGACTTCTTGAAGCTTGTGATTGTGGGGGTTAGTTTTATGTGTCTTGGTAATAAGCTCCAGAGTATGGGGGATGCATGGGAGAAGTCTTGGAGACGATTGTGTGAAGAGCGAAGTAGGAGGTCTTTGGAGGATTGCACGTTACGTGTGGGCAGGTAGCGGGAGATTAGGTCAGTGATATATAGAGGAGACAGGTTGTGGATGGCTTTGTATGTGAGCGTTAGTAATTTGAACTCTATTCGCTGGGCAACGGATAGCCAGTAAAGGGATTGACAGAGGGGAGCGGCCAATGATATGTATATAATATGCACCTCACAGTGCCCCCCCAGTATAATGCTCCACAGTGGCCTAACACAGTATAATATGCTCCAAAATGGCCTCTACACAGTATAATATACACCGCAGAGAGATTCCCCCAGTATGATGCTCCACAGTGGTCCCCCACAGAGCCCCCCAGTATAATGCTCTACAATGGCTCCACAGACTATAATATGCTCCCGAGAAGCCCCACACAATATAATACAATCCACAGTGGCCCCACACAGTTTAACAGGCTCCCCACACTGCCCCTTCCCCCAGTATAAAGCTTCACAGTGGCCCATAGTATAATATGCTCCCCAGAGGGTCCCCTTAGTATAATGCTCCACAGTGCCCCACCCCAGTATATTGCTCCACAGTGGCCCCACACAATTTATTATGCTCCCCAGAGTGTCCTACCCCAGTATAATGCTCCACAGTAGGCCCCACACAGTATAATATGCTCCCCAGAGGGCTCCCTAGTTTAATGCTCTTTAGTGCCCCCCCGAATAATGCTCCACAGTGGCACCACACAATATAATATGCTCTACAATGGCCTCCTGGCCTCCACCCAGTATAATATACTGCCCAGAGAGATTCCCCCAGTATAATGCTCCACAGTGGCCCAAAACAGTATAATATGCTCTCCAGAGGCCCCCCCAGTATAATGCTTCACAGTGGCCCCACACAGTATAATATGCTCTCCACAGGGGCCCCCCAGTATAATGCTCCACAGAGGCCCCACAGAATATAACATGCTCTCCAGAGGGCCTCCTCCCCAGTATAATGCTTCACAGTGGCCCTACAGACTCCCTCAGTGCTATTATTATATTATACTCTGGGGTCTCTTCAGATCCCAGAGTATAATAATTGAAGGCCCCGGGGAGGTAAGGGAAAATAACAAACAGTTATACTGCCGGCGCCAGCTTCCTCTTCTCTGCAATGACGTCACGCGTTCTGGACGTCACCATTGAGGCCTATGATTGGGCCTCAGTGGTTACGTGAGGCACGCTGAGCAGCGGTGACGTCCAGAACACCAGAAGATGATGTCGGATGACTAGGGCAGGTGAGTAAAAATGTTTGCTATTTTTACTCACCTCGGAAAGGGGCCCTGCAGCACATGACGCCGGGCCCCTTTCTGTTATTGATATGGCCGGGCCTGACTCTGGGATCCAGAGTCATCAGGCTCTGGATCCCGGGGGCCCCTTTGGGGATGGGGGCCCTGGGCAATTGCCCAGTTCCCCCCCCCCCCCCCCAATGCCGGCCCTGTGTACATTAGCTCTTATTATCCAATTGGATGGTAACCTTTCATTTTCACATAACCTTCCAGAGGCCATATTTTTTCAATAGGTGGATGCATAAAAAACAAATCATAAAATTGCTGAGGAGCACAGTGACAATAAAATGATGTACGACAGTTAATATTCAAAACATGAAAACAGTATTGAAAGATGTTTACACAATCCCTATACACACTGTCAATTGGTTAGGATAAGCATACTTGTTCTGAATTCGGAGAGGGGAATAATCCACTACCAGACATGCCAGAGCAAGATTTATCCTCCCTGAGAAGAAAAAGATCTAGTATGTTCAAATCCAACAATATTATTCTATTTTCCCTCAACATCTGCCATCAGAGATAAGTCAGGACACCCCAGTACTCTTTAGGGTAAGTTGTGTTATTAATGTCCTGTGCTCTGATAGAGTTATTGATGCATATAGAGTCCCCTCTGCCTGCATCTGTTCTTCACTCTAATGTAAAAAACATGATAGATGCTTTCTTCCATCATGTTTGTTACAATTTCTAGCAGAAGAAAAAGTTGTGCATGCAGGACACATTATTTCGCCATTTAAGTCCATTGTTTTCATCATATGATGGGTGCGAGCAATAGGATAGATTAACTTTAGTGAGGGAGTCACCTTAGATGGTTGACTGGTCTTCCTGAAATTGCGAGTTCAACCAATATTAATCTAAAGAGTATGAACACCTTTAGATGAAATCTTTCTTTTGTTTTTTAACATCAGTAAGAGGTAAGTTTTAGGAGGGGTGCTCTCATGCGGAGGATAAGAAGCACGTGGTAGTGGTGGGATTAAAATGTTTCTTTTTTCCATGCCCACTAGAGACAGAGATGATCTTCTTAGATTAGTTGGTACTGCAGATGAGGGGCATAAATGGATTATCCTCTAGATTAACGGAGAAAGTCCTATAAGGGTTTGTGTAAGTGGATTTTCTAAACTATTCAACCCGTTTAACCTAACTAAATATTAAAAAGTTTATGGATGCTTTAGCAATTCTACAGTAGTACACAAAAGTCTATTATTTCCTACTGTCACATTCACCTTACATACATTTATACTGTCATCACATTTAAGGACCCATGCACACCACAATGCCATTTTACACTGACATAATGTTCGTGAAAAATGGATGTATATCTCTGTGCAAGTGCATGGACAGCCATTATTTACATGGCAGTGAATAGACATGGGCAAACCTCTCAAGATTCATTTCGGGTTTGGGTGCCTAGGGACCACGATTCGTTTTTGGTGGAGTAAGTTCGCTACGAACCACACCTTAACATGGCTTAAAACATAGTGTAGAACACTCTCAGGGTTCCTATTAACTTATATATCCAGTTTCTAGTTTTCTAAGGCAAACACAGCCGAAGTTATGTCAAAGTGAAAGTGACATGTATGTCTATGGAAAAATGGATGGTAGGCAGTGGATAAAGACTCCTAGTTTATCCATTGTGAGAAGGTGACTCGCAGAGTGCTGGATTAGCGATATATCAGCACCCGGGTTTTGTCATGTGGCTGGTCCGGGGCGGGTTTTGGAGTAGGCCCCAGCCCAGGTGTGAGTCCTGGGCTCATTACCAGCCCATTTAGGCCTACAGAGCCTGCACTTCAGGGCAGATCCTGGAAGTGAGCGGAGCCGCTCTGGGTCTGTTCTGAGTTACTGTCCTGAGGTACTGTCCTGTCTGGTTCGTGTGGCTGGAGCAAGCCACAGGTATAGTGAGGCTGATTACTGTTTATCTAGAAGCTCAGACGAGCAAGAGTTTGTTTATTTTTGTGCTTGAAGTAAGGCTGTATTTTATTTATGCCTGAAGTGAAGGTTTATTTATTTTGCTAGTTTTTAATAAACCTGTTGCACCTGAGCTTTGTGTCCCTGTCTCTGACTGTTTGGGTCCATACCTTTGCTGCTACCAAGATACCTCTCCCACATATGATGCTTCAGATGCGGGCAGCCCAATTTAAACAGTCTTAAAGAGACATACACCCATTTTTGTTTTTCCTATGTCCTGGGTGAAGGCTGCAAGAGAGATGCAAAAGGAGACCATCAGCATGGAGGACTTTGTTAAGCAGTTTGGGCAGGTCATCCTACAGCAACAGCAAGCCCAAACGCATCAGCAGGAGATGAACTTGCTGCTAATGGAGAAACCGACGCTGCTCAGCCAGGCCTTGGTTGACCAGAGGACGGCAGGAGAGTGTGATGGTGCCAGAGAGACCCAGAGCATACAGACCGCTGCTCGAGCTGCCGTACGGAGTACGCTACCAAAGATGACGTCCACAGATGATGTGGAGGCATATCTTCGAGTGTTCGAGCGAGTAGCCGAGCGGGAGAAATTGTCAAGGGATCAGTGGGCCGATGTAGTTGTACCATTTCTCAATGGGGAATCTCAGAAGGCCTACTATGACCTGTGTGAACAGGAGGCTAAGGACTACTCCAAGCTGAGAGGTGAGATCTTGGCACGTCTCGGTGTGAACATGCATGTACGTGCTGGGAGAGTGCACCACTGGACTTTCTCTGAGAATCTCCCACCCTGGTCCCAGATGCATGACCTGGTGTACCTAGTAAAGAAATGGCTTCAGCCTGAGGAGGCCACTCCAGCACAGATGGTGGAGAGAGTGGTACTTGATAAGTACATCAGATCACTTCCACCTAAGGTTCAGCGCTGGGTTGGACAAGTGGGATCTACAACGGCTGACCAGCTTGTGTGTTTGGTGCAACGGTACCGAGCTACTGCAGACATCTCCCAGACCTGTTAACTCCAAGACGGGTAAGACTGTACCAACTACTGTGGGGGTGAGGAAGGTTGTGATGGGGGGACACTCAGAGGGGGAACAGGCAGCAGGGACTGTGGACTCTAAGCCCAGGTCTCAAAATGGAGACCCATACCGTCTCAGATGTTGACGGTGTCATGAACTAGGTCATGTTGCTGCATACTGTCCCCTGGCGACTGAGCCCATGGACTGCAACAGTTCTAGGCGGGTTTCCATGTTTGCTCAACCCGCTTGTTCAGCAGGAACCGCAACTGAACCGCAGATGTGTACTCTGACTGTAGCAGAGTGTGCTAGCTCTCCTGGACTCTGGGAGCCTGGAAACCCTAGTGCACCATGATCTGGTCGACCCTGCCATTGTAAAGTGGAAAAACTATTGGAGTCTTGTGCATACATGGTGAAACTAGAGAGTATCCTATTGCAGAGGTCACCATAAAAACTACCTCTGACACCGCTTCTCACAAAGTGGGCGTGGTTAAATCCTTGTTCCCTAGTGTGATCATAGGGAGAAATTTTCCTTTGTTTTGGGATATGTGGAAAAAGCAGGGGCTACCATGTCCTAAAAATGTTAATATTGGTGATGTTTTGACTAAGGTTAACCCTGAACCCTTTGATCCTGACAGGGAAACACCAGCTGTAGGTGTGACCCAAGATGGTAGTAATTTTCCCCTGTCTGTCTTAGCTGGTGATGTTGAAGGTCAGGAGGGAGTTCCTGAGATGCCTGAACTTGAGATGTCCCGTGACAATTTTGGGGCTGCTCAAAGTGGAGATCCTAATTTGTCTCGGGCTAGAGAAAATGTAAAGGTGGTAAATGGTGAACCCCAGTATCCAGAGGCTGACAAGGAGTTCCGCTATATGTCCATGAACCAGGACCTATAGGGTAAATCAAATGCGGGGAGAAATTGTTGAACAATTGGTGGTGCCCCGGCCCTATCAAAGAGTGGTTTTAGATTTGGCACATAAGCATGTGCTAGGAGGACATCTGGGGTACGAAAAGACCAAAGAGCGCATTCTACAGCATTTCTATTGGCCAGGAATTGATAAACAAGTACAGGAGTATTGTAACTCCTGCCCAGAGTGTCAACTAACTGCTCCTGTGCCACACTTCAGGAGTCCTTTGGTACCCCTACCCATTATAGAGGTACCATTTGAATGAGTGGCCAGGAACTATAAGGTATACCAGCCAGGCACGAGAAAGCCCGAACAAATATACCATATAAATTTACTAAAACCATGGAAGTACAGGGAAACATTGACAGTAGTGGGTACCCCTAGCAAGGCTACTACTGACAGGGTAAAGACTCCTGGTAAAGCTTCACCCGAGGTGCAAATATCAGAGTCCCTATGTAAGGCACAGAAACAGGAGTCAAAAGAGTTTGTACAGAAAAATAATGGTGTTTTCTGAGTTGCCTGGACGCACTAATGGGATAGAACATGACATTGTCACCGAGTCACAGGTACGGGTTTGTCTAAAACCGTACCGGATACCTGAAGCTCGTAGAAAAGCCATATCTGAAGAGGTCAAAGGTATGTTGGCCAAAGGTGTCCGCCCCTACAGGTCCGAACAAGGAGGGGGGGGGGGGGTATGTGAGAAGGTGACTCGCAGAGTGCTGGAGTCGCGATATATCAGCCTCCGGATTTTGTCATGTGGCTGGTCCAGTGCGGGTTTTGGAGTAGGCCCCAGCCCAGGTGTGAGTCCTGGGCTCATTACTGGCCCATTTAGGCCTACAGAGCCTGCACTTCAGAGCAGATCCTGGAAGTGAGAAGAGCCGCTCTGGGTCTGTCCTGAGTTACTGTCCTGAGGTACTGTCCTGTCTGGTTCATGTGGCTGGAGCAAGCCACAGGTATAGTGAGGCTGATTATTGTTTAGCTAGAAGCTCAGACGATCAGGAGTTTGTTTATTTTTTTTGTGCTTGAAGTAAGGCTGTATTTTATTTATGCCTGAAGTGAAGGTTTATTTATTTTTTAATAAACCTGTTGCACCTGAGCTTTGTGTCCCTGTCTCTGACTGTTTGGGTCTATACCTTTGCTGCTACCAAGATACCTCCCCTCACAATACACTACGCTGAAATTCACTTTTACAAATTTTAACATTTAAAACTCCAAAAATTAACATTTTATGTTATGGTTATAGTTTTTTTTGCGAAAAGCAATGCTTTTGTAGACAAATTAGCTCGTTTGGTTGATGACTTGTAAGTGCTACAGGCTTGTTGTTGTTTGGGACACAAATTTGTGGCTACATGAAAAGTGATGAAATAATAATAATAACTTTATTTATATAGCACCAACATATTCCGTAGAACTTTACAAATCAGAGGACACATGAACAGACAATATGAGACATAACAATGTGACAAAGAAATAAACATATCAAACAAAAGGAGTGAGGGCCATGCTCGCAAGAGCTTACATTCTATAGGAGATAGGGGGACACAAGAGGTCAGAGGGCTTGTTTACTACAATGGTCCAGCCATCTTTTAATAGAAAAGGTTGTGTAACTGAAGCTGTATGAACCTGTCACCAGCCAGTATCTGTGAATAAACATATACTAAGTGCAAGGAGTGCAGTGTAACTTCTAGATGGAGGGGCCAGGATCTGAGAAACAGAGGGGGAAGAATAAAAGGTGTTATTGTTCTACAACTCCACACACTACGCTGTGATCAGGGCACGTGATAAGCCTGACCATAAAGATGTGATTTTAGGGCAGTTTTGAAGCTGCTGTAGTTGGGGATTAATCGAATTGTCTTGGTTAAAGCATTCCAGAGCACCGTGCAGCTTGAGAAAAGTCTTGGAGACGGGAATGGGATGATCGGATAACAGGGAATGCAAGTCTAAGGTCATTGGCAGAACGGAGAGGACAGTTAGGGCGGTAGACAGTGATGAGAGAGGAGATATAGGGGGCGCAATTTTATATTGTATTCTGTGATGGATGGGCAACCAATACAGCGACTGACACAGGGTAGATGTGTCTGTGTACCGGTTTGACAGAAAGATAAGTCTGGAGGCTGCATTCAGGACAGATTGTAGAGGGGAGAGTTTAGTAAGAGGAATCCCAATTAGAAGAGAATTGCAATAGTGAAGACGACAGAGAATCAGAGCGACAATGAGGGTTTTTGATGTTTCCACAGTGAGAAAAGGGCGAATTCTAGAGATGTTTTTAAGGTACAGGTGGCAAGAGCATGCAAGTGTCTGAATATGTGGGGTAAAGGTGAGATCTGAATCAAATACAACCCCCAGACAGCGGGTGTGCCGCCTCGGGGTAATAGTAAGGCCACTGACAGAAATGGAGATATCAGGGTTAGGTCGGTTAGTAGATGGAGGGGCACAAGAAGTTCAGTTTTTGAAAGATTCAATTTCAGATAAAGAGAAGACATGATGTTAGAGACAGCAGAGAGACAGTCACTGGTGTTCTATAGTAGTGTAGGAGTGATGTCACGAGATAAGGTATATAGTTGGGTATCGTCTGCATAAAGATGGTGTTGAAAGCCAAATTTGCGAATGGTTTGTCCAACTGGTGCTGTGTACAGAGAGAAGAGGAGGGGACCTAGGACTGAGCCTTGAGGAACCCCAACCGCAAGGGGCAGAGGAGAAGAAATAGCACCAGCAAATGATACACTAAATGAGCGGTCAGAGAGATAGGAAGAAAACCAAGAGAGAGTGTTATCCCTGAGGCCAATAGAATGGAGCATAGTGAGGAGGAGTTTGTGGTTTACAGTGTCAAATGCTGCTGAGAGATCCAGAAGAATAAGTAGTGAATAGTTCCTTTTAGATTTAGCAGTCCAGAGATCATTGGAGACCTTTGTGAGGGCCGTTTCTGTAGAGTGCAGTGCACGAAAACCTGACTGTAAGGGGTCCAGAAGAGAGTTAGCAGAGAGGTAGCAGATTAGGTGGGAGTAGACCAAGCATTCCAGGAGTTTAGAGATGAAGGGGAGCTTAGAGACAGGTCGGTAGTTAGCAGCACAGGATGGGACAAGGGAGGGTTTTTTTTAGTAGTGGGGTTATGAAGATTCCAGAAGAAAGAGAGAGGTTAAAAATTTTAGTAAGGTGAGTTGTAACAGTAGGGGACAGAGACGGGAGGAGGTGTGACGGAATAGGATCGCTTGTACAAGTAGAAGGGTGAGAAGAAGAAAGGAGCTGGGAGACTTCTTCTGTTACCGGGTCAAATAATGAGAGTTCACAATGAGGAGCAAGGGAGGGAAGGAGACTGATGCCGCTTGGAGAATGGTTATTTCCTGACGGATGTTGTCGATTTTGTCTTTACAGTACGTGGCCATGTCTTGAGCACTGAGGTCTGTGACAGGTACCCGCACCTTTGGCATGAGGAGGGAGTGAAAGGTGTCAAAGAGTCGTTTAGGGTTATTGGAGAGAGAAGAGATGAGAGAGGTGAAGTAAGCTTGTTTGGCGAGGTGAAGAGCAGAGTTATAGGCTTTGAGCATAAACTTGAAGTGAAGAAAATCTGCAGATGTGTGAGATTTTCGCCATAGCTGTTCAGCACATCTTGAGCATCTCTCAAGAAAACATGTTTGAGGAGTGTGCCAAGGTTGCCGGTGTCTGTGTTTGGGATTTTCGGATGGTCAAGGGTGCTACTTTATCCAGGGTGGCTTTGAGAGTCTCATTGTAGTGTTTGGTGGCCAGTTCAGGACAGGAGAGAAGAGATAGGAGAAAGTGATGACTGTAGGGTATCTGAGAGGTACTGTGTGCTTACAGCCCGCAGATTTCTGCATGTGAGGTAGGCAGAGGCGTAGCTAGCGGGGGGGGGAGGCAGAGGGGGCAGCTGCCCCAGGCCCAATCACTCTGTGGGGCCCACTCCAGAGCCACCATTAATACATCTTTTACTTTTAACTAGATCGGTGTCTGCAGACACCAATCTAGTTAAAATGTTTTCTGCAACTTAGCTGTCTTGTAAACCTCAAGCCACATGAGGCCTGCGGTTTACAAGACACCGAGAACACAGGCAGATGCCTGCTTCTCGGCACAGGCGGCGCGATGACGGCACAACATCGCGCCTCCTGGGCTGTGACGCAGATGTCCTGCGCGTGGACAGTGAGGAAGTGGCAGCTCCATTCATCAGGATAGCAGGTAGGTGAGTATTATTTTTTTTTTTTTTTAAGCTTAGTTGTGGGTATTTTAATAGGTTAAAGGGTTGTTAGGAGGGTGAATTATAACTATAAGGGAGGATTTATATAAGGGTTATTGGGCGGCATTATGAATACAAGGGGAGAGGTTATTTATAAAAGGGTCCATTAGGGGGCATCATTTATATTAGGAGGCATTAAGAACATAAGGGGGTGGTCATTGATATAAGGGGGTCATTAGGGGTGCAGTATTTATGTCAGGGGCATAATATGAGGGGGGCAATTTAATTAAGGTGGCAATTGAGCTTTATTAAGACTAAGGCCCCACATAGCAGGCCGCAGAAAAAAAGCGCTGCAGGAAAAACCGCGGCAGTAACGCATTGTGGTTTATCCCGCAGTGCTTTTCACAGAAGGTCTGCAAAGGTTTCCTCTGCAGACTTTCTGCTTCCATTATACCTATAATTAACCGACAGTGTTTCCGTAGGTATAATTGACATGCTGCGATTTCCAAAACCGCAACGATTTTGGAAATTGCAGCGTGTCCCCTGCGCGTATTTTTCCGCCACATGTGGATGAAATTTCTTAGAATCCCATCCACTTTGCAGGAACTATAAAATGCCGTATTTTTTTTTCCTGTGATGTTTTTGCCACGTGGGGCCCCATCCCATCCCCACTTTGCTGTAAAATACGCACAGCCGACACACCGTTTTGGAAATTGCAGCATACCTATGGAAATGCCAGCAGTTTCTCTATAGATATAATTGAAACAGAAAGTCTGCAGAGGAAACTTCTGCGTACTTTCTGTGCAAATTGCTGCGTGAAGAACCATGATGCGTCGCCGGTGCGTTTTTTTTGCTTCGGGACACCACGTGAGGCTTTAGCCTTAAGGAGTTTACATTTTTATTGATGATTTATCCTCAGAATACATCATCTATAACAGATAAGTGATTCCCCACTGATCAGCTGTATGAAGGGGTATGGCGCCTGTTTATATCACACGCTGTCTGTTTATAGTGACTGTGTGATGTAATTACAGCCTTGTCACATAGACGTGTATAGGACAAGGCTGTAGTTACATTACATGGTCGTTATGAAATGAATGACACTATATAAACAGAGAAGGGGTCACAGCGCTTACACAGGTACATTCAAACAGTTGATACTGGGGGTCCCGGGTATTGGAACCTGACTAATTTTTGTTTACCTTTTAATTAGGAAATACCTGGGGCATTATTAATAAGGGGCACTATTTAAAGGGGGTACACAGGGAAGTTATTAATTTAAAGATGTGCTTGTGGGTATTATTCATTATGGGGCGGTTATCTTATATATTTTATAATTGGGAGTAGCAGTAGGATGGGTGTACAGGTGAGGACAAAGTGGTTTAGGTGCCTGGAAAAGTAAGTGGCCAAAGATGTCTGTGCTGCAAACTTTACAGAGACTGGAAAAAATGGTCATGGTGGTCCAGAAGAAAGAGACGGGGAATATGAACAATTAGGCAGACGTCACCTGTAAGTCACTAAATGTTACTGCCCTGTATTCACCTAAATCATCTGCAGAACCCTGTGTAGAGCCGATATATAGCACTATACAGTCACCGTTTAGTGATTATATCAGTATACCTAAGTTGGGGGCCCACTTGGAGATGTTCGCCCCCCTGTGCTGAACCCCTAGCTATGGCTCTGGCGGTAGGTCAGTGTGTTTTGTGAAGGACAAGAAGCTTTAATGTTAAAGGAAAGAAGGTTGTGGTCTGAAATTGGTAGGTGAGCGTTAGTAAAGTCAGAGAAAGAACAGAGCCATAAGAAGACCAGATCAAGGATATTACCATCTTTGTGTGTGGGAGAAGAAGTAAGCATTTCTATGCTGTGGCCTCTGATGCTCAAAAAATTGAGTCAGTCGACCATGACAGCTATATGGTGTCCATGCCCAAGTGCCCATAAGTGCTGCTCCACATTGATGTTGGCTTGCATATTTCTCAACTTGGACAATTACAAGGGGAAGCGCACATGGAAATATCAAGCAGAGATAACTTTCCTCGAGAAATAATGGTGGACAGGTATTCTCAATTGAGACTGCCATGAGTTGATGAATCACAATGGATTCCACTAAGGGGCACTATGTGGCATTATGGATCCCACCTCGCCAACTTAAACCACAAGTAACTTGGACAGGTGGGAGTTAAAGTTGCAGACCAGCCAGATGACTTCATGTAGATTGCTGTTTACTGGACAAACACACATTCCTTTATGGATGATGAGGCTGATGTTGGCATGTAGGAGGAAGAGTAGAAGTAGATGGAGATGATAATGATGATGACTATGTGCTAGGTACGGATGTGGTCTGCCTACAAAAACAATCATGGGAAGAAGGAATAGAAGGAATTGCTAGTGCCAAGTGAGCAAAACCAATTTCGCCAAAATGACCTGGTGCCACCATTATCTAAAAATGTGCCTGCACCCCCATGACTCATTATCTCTTTGCAGAACTTACACCTTTCCATCAATTTGCCATTTGGTAATGTACAAAAAAATTCCCATACAGTAGATAATCGCACATAGCTGCTGCTGTCCCAAACTAGCAGCAGTGGAAATGTGGTTGCCAGTTCCACCACCACCCCAGCTTTCCTTTTTTCCCAGGCAGGTCTTTTGGATGTTAGGGCTGCACGTCAGGTATAATTCTTATTATTGCAGCTGTCACCTCCATCTTCCTGTGATATCACCCTGACCTGGTTGTCAGGTCTTATCTGTAATAGAATTATCGAATTCAGTAATGTCTTCATCTTCCCCACTTTTTGGTGACTCGTCATGGCAATGGGATTCCTGTATGCCCTCACAATTCCCAACAGATTTTCCCCTACCAGCAATACCAACAGTAGCACACACCTTGCCACTACTACCTCAACCAACCCTCATGTCTTCTACTTCTACCTCCTCTACATCTAAGAATATAATTGCAGTTCTCATCCAAATTAAATGTTGAGGATGGACTCATAGAAGCCTCACTCAATATTTGTGTTTTTACTGATTTCAAAAACATTTTTATTCTCATTAAGTAAGACAACACTGCACGTGGCACTGTCAAGACCCAAAGTAATGTTGCTGAGCCTGTTACCATTCACATTCATATTGTTAGTCCTTGCCTGTCCCCGCCCTGTTTTTTTTTTTCCAGTCATCTTTTTACTGCACACACTGCTTAACTTAATTATAGTGATGGTCAATAATTCTGACACTGTGTGTGTCTTTTTTTTTTTTTGTTATTTTAGGAAAAGTCAGGTTTAAATAACAGGTTTTTTTTTTTTTTTTATTTGAGCAGTGTAGAATAAATATTGGGTGAACACAAAAAAGCTTAAATAATGGAGGTTCTATTTTTTAGAATAGCGGAGGCAGCAATACTGTATATCTGTGAAAACAAACAAATCATGTCCACAAATAAGTAAAAATATCTCATACTTATTAGCTACAATTAAATTGGAACTTACAATGTACATACAGTGGCTTGCAAAAATATTCATATCCCTTGAACCTTTTCACATTTTGTCACCTTACAACCACAAACTTAAATGTATTTTATTGAGATTTTAAGTGCAACCAGGGGTCAGCAACCTTTTTAGTCTGGGATGCCGATTTGGAAAAAAAAATCAAAATATGAAGTACTCAGTGTGTAATGTAATAATTGTAAGGGTGTCGCCCTCCTACATCAGTGATTACCAACAGGGGGCCTCAACACTCTAGAAGTATTTAGAATGATGATCCCATGCCTTTATGCAATGTTATCTGCGTCCTTAGGATGTTTTTTGACTTTTGGTAAAAAATTATTTGGTAGGGGTGCTCCAAGGAATTTTTTTCTTTCCAGGGTGACCCCGAGTCTGGAAAGATTGGGAAACACTGTCCTACATGAAAGTCATATAACACAAAACATAACTGCAACCAGTTAATTGATTGAGCATACATTTCAATGTGATCCTTTAGCAAAATGATTCATATTTGGACTGGACATGGGGCTAAGTGTAATCTGCAGTAAGCTTGCTTTGTGGGGGCAGAGGATGCCCATCACACAGCCTAGTCTTTTTGTTGAAGAAATCCAAACAAATTTTTACAGTCTTATTGAAATGAAAGAAGGCAAATTTAGCTGTCATATTATACTTTGCACAGATAATTGCTGTCCTTTGACTAGGATACTGGCCTGGACGCTTAGACAATGTGCCTCATGTTCCTACCACCTCCAAGTGCATCCTCACGTCCGAATGCATTTCCATGGACGATTAGAGAGAGATTGCCAACTGGAGCAGCACTGCCATTTGTTTAAAACAGCAGAGAGAGTCCTGTGCCAGGTAGAAATGCCTTGGGTGTCGACTCCGGGACCAGTGCCGTGGGTTGCTGACCCCTGTGATAGACCAACACAAAGTAGCACACAATTGTCAGTGGAACAAAAATGATATATGGTTTTCAAAATTTTAATCAAATAAAAATATGAAAAGTGTGAATTGCAAAAGTATTCAGCCCCCCTATATCAATACTTTTTAGAGCCAACTTTAGCTTCAATTATAGCTGCAACTCTTTTGGGGTATGTCTCTACCGGCTTTGCGCATCTAGAGACTAAGATTTTTGCCCATTCTTCTTTGCAAAATAGCTCAAGCTCAGCCAGATTGGATGGAGAGCGTCTGTGAACAGCAATTTTCATGTCTTGCCACTGATGCTCAATGGGATTTAGGTCTGGACTTTCACTGGGCCATTCTAACACTTGAATATTCTTTGATCTAAACCATTGCACTGTAGCTCTGTCTGTATGTTTAGGGTCATTTTCTTGCTGGAAAGTGATTCTCCTTACGTTCTTCATTTTTACCGCGTTCACTCTGCAGCCAAAATTACATGTCATCTGTATTCTGTTTCGATACAATTCTGGGGATACCAAATTTATATGGTTTTATTTACATTTTAACCCCTTAACAAAAATTTAAATTTTTTTTAAAAATAAACATTTTTTCTAAAGATCGGCATATTCTGACACCTGTAACTTTTTTATATTTCCGTGTACGGGGATGCATATGGTGTCTTTTTTTGCGGGGTCAGGTGTACTTTTTAGTTAGACAATTTTGGGGAATATCTATTGCTTTTATCACTTTTTATTCAAATTTTTAAACAGTGGCTAAACAATGAAAAAATGGTGGTTTGGCACTTTTGATTTTTCTGCCATTACCGCACGTACCGTACAGGAAAAATATTTTTATAAATTTGTAGACTGGGCATTTATGGACACAGGGATGCCTAATGTGTATGTGTTTCACAGTAATATTTTATTTTTATTAGTATTCTAGGGAAAGCGGGGCAATTTGAACTTTTATTTTTTTTTTTTAAACTTTTTTTTTATTTTTACTATTTTATTAGCCCCCCTAGGAGGCTTGAACCTACAATCATTTGATTGCATGTCCCATAGACTGCAATACTATGCTATTATGCTATGACAAGCCTGAGAGCCTTCAGAAGACTCCCGGTTGTCAGAAGAACAGGTCGGCATCCGTGATCTCGCTGTGCGGGTGCCGGCCTGCAACAATAAATGTACTGGGCCGGTGGGGACCAGCCCCAGGTGCTATTTTTCAAATTGGGGGAGTGGGGGGTCTTGCCCTGCAATGCCTGCAATCAAAGTGAACTCTGATTGCAAGAATTAGACCCAGTTGCTATCTTTAAAGACTCGGCATGGCGGATGTTGGGAAACGGTTAACAACACTTTGTCACCCTGTATTTGATGAGCAGAGCAGATTAAAAACCATTAAATAAGAAGATTTTTTTCAGATTAACAAAGACTACACTGTTCATTGAGTGAACTAAACTAAACTAAAAAACCTGCTTAAATAATGGATATACATGTAGTTTTTAGATTAATGGAGGCTGCAATATTGTATATATGTGCTGCAAAAAAAAAAAAAAAAAACCTTAAAAAAATATTTAAATATTTTTTTTTTTTTCAGATTAACAACACTCATGTCGCACTGTGTATTTGGGGGTGAGCAGAGTAGAAAAAAAAACATAAAATAACAAAAATTATTTTTTTTTTTTAAGATTAGCACAGGCTAGACTTTATTTTGGGGAATAACATGGCACTGCTTAAATAACAAAATCACAGACCAGGATAGCTCCAAAATAATAAAAACTAACTTTTAATAGATAATTCAGCTAAAATAGAGAGCAAAAAGCTCAAATGAACAAGATATAATAATGCAGTCGTCCAACATAAATATGCAGATAATATATACAGGCATGTGTCTATAGTCCCCACACTGCAATAATTTAATGTGGGTCCTATATATAATGACACAATGTATCATGCCTATTATTAAAACAACCACAGGACTCCGACATGCAGGCAAGGACAGTGTTAAATATTATTAGATTGCAATATTTATGACCTGTAAGGGTTGAGTTTAGTTGCTGACAACACTCTTGATACATGGGTGTGGTTAGGGCACACTATTTTAGTGTTGTCCAAATAAAATGATTAAGGATGCAGGGGAACACCCCCTCTTATGAATATAAATGAATGACAGACACACATGTCTGGGTCTGTCTTACTTCTTCTGACACCTTGAGAAGATGGCAGAATTGTCCCACAAGAGGCCAACACATGGATGAATAAGCATGAATCAAGATGTTGTCTGAAAGAGAACCAGTTTAAAGAAACCTAAATTTCCCATGATGTAAGCTAATAAGACATTGACTGATATTTCTGTTATTCTGTAAGTTTTTCCTGTATCTATTTTTTCATGAAGACTTTAATAAATTTCCATGTTTTTATAAGAAGCCGAGTCCTCCAATAATGTTACCTTATGGGTCAACATGTGAGTAAGAATTCACTCAAGCATACTGTATAGTATTTTACAGACAGGGAACCGTGATGTATGGTATCCCTTCCTAAACAGAGAGCCTGTCCCTGATAATTTTAATAGAAATATATTAGGTAGCTGGTTGCCAATTCAACAGTGCAAATGACCCATTGGAGAGAGTTGTCTACAACCCCTATGATCAAATAGCCCTGCTATAATGTGCCTACCCATCAACGCTTGACATATTTCTCCTGTAATAGGCATAAGGTTTCATAGGGTAGAAGGAAAGTACTTGCAGTATAAACTACAATGTGTACTAGAATAGCTGACTGCAAATATTTTCCTTCTACCCCAGGGTTGAACCTAGCCTCTTTGCTGCCTGAAGCAGACTATAGAAAGATGCCCCCCCCCCAAAAAAAAAAAAAAAAAATTGAGTTTCCATGCTACTAGTTTCACACGCTGCTATTGTTGCACAATAAACATACACAAAGTCATAAAACAGTTTTTAAGAATTCTTCTTACTGTATTACTTCAGTATCAGATCAACAACACGGCATTAACAAAGAAAATAACTTCACACATCTTCTGCTTGATGGATGGATGAACCCACGTGGCTGCCATTCTCTATAATAGGAGTGCCGCAGATAGCTGAGTACTGTACTTTGGCTATCTTTTGGCATCGAAGTGAATTAGAGTGTTGGTTCGTCCATCTGTAAGCTGTGTACCGGGGTGGGCTCTCCAGGATACAGCGAAGTCATGAACAAAGGAAGCAACTCCAACTCAATTTAGTAAAAACAAGATTTTACATAGTGTAGTAACACCCATTTAGCCAAAAAGAACTCTCCCAGATATTTACATACACTCAGCCAGTAAGCTGAGACCCTGGTGTTGTGTGAACCGAGAGCAAGGCAGGTGGTTTGGACTCCGCAACCAGAAATGAACGCACACGCGGTAGTTCAAGAAAAAAAATCTATATTTACTATAAATTACTGTAATAAAGGCTAGTTAAAGGTAAAATGACAGGGATAAAGACAAGCAAAATATACAATATAGCATGAACAATTTCAAGGCAAATTCTGCAATGGTTTCTACTTTTACTCTGTCCACTTCTGCAGTATGGACACTGAATGAACAATATACTCAAAACTATCCCTAACTGACCCTGACTTCACATTTGGGTGCACCCCCTTTTCCCCAGTGGTCCAGGTGGACCGCTTACAGTCCGTAGAAGCGCGCGGTGGGGCCCAAAGTCGTTCCTTTCTTTTATAGTGAAGCGTCCTCTCCTCACGGTTATCAAGATCTCGGGAGAAATAAAGTCCTCTTTAACAGACAGGGAAACCAAATGAATGCAATGTAATCCAACAGCAGATTCCACTCAGCACACTGACAGTCCTGCCGAATCCATACACTGAGCTGGGATGTAAGCCGGGATTTAGCAGTTACTATCTCTATCTGTGGTATCCATATACACAGTCACAATGTCAGTCTTACTGATCAGCCACTGAGCACAGTTCCTTTCACGTGGACTCACTAGTCCTGTTGTCTCTTTACACTCTGTTTGTCTCTGGACCAAGATACAGCTTAGGTGCACAGAAAAATTTCCACACCATTTCAATACAGCACAGACACCTGTCTTCTCTCTTGCCAAGATGGCTGCTGCTCTCTGTTCTCATCACTTCCTGCTTCTCTGCTCACACTCTGTCTGCAGAACAGGCAGGCTGACATCAAAGGGGGTGTGTCACTCCAGCATCAGAATCACAGAAACACATTCAACATTAACAGTTTATACAGACAAATGAAGCTTAGGACAACATTGGCTGTCTCTTACAGTTGTACAGCGCGGTGCCCTCTAATGTGCGCCTCCAATATACTCCAAGCTTTAACCTATCAGCAGGCTGCAACTAACCAGCCGCTTGTTACCTTTTTATCATCCTAGTCACAGGAACAATTCAGTGAGTCTGATAGGGGCACCGGTGGTATAACACTAGAGCTTACAAACTTATCAAAATACCCCTATTCCCCCCCAAAGTACAAACCAAGTAAATATAATAGTAGGTCAGCTTGCAAGCCAAAGAAATGTGACAATGTATAAAATATCGCTTCTAGACTTCCTTAGAAGCTCCTCTCTGAGAGTTACAACTCAATAGAATTCTCTGAGTCTTAGTCCTTACTACCGTATAGGTAGATAATTCACCAGTAGTGTGGCCTGTGAAGATGAGTATGCCTAACTAGTCTAACTACAGGCCCTTACTCAGTCCCAAGCAATTTGGCGCCAAAAATGTAATGTGGTGCGTGCACGATTACTTCTCTTACTGACCCGGGTCTGTTGGGTACCTTTAGCCTTTGTCTGGCACAGCTGGAAGCGGGGCTCATCCAGAAAACATGCGGTCTCACTGACAGGGCCACTTCTCAGCCGGGTCCTTGATAGCAATCTTCTCCTTAGGATGCTGTCTGGACCAACTCTGGAACAATCTCTGCTTCAGCTCCACCTTGCTATATTTCTAATCCCTTAGGAATCCTCCTTCTCTCACTCCAGTCCTCCTTCTTCTAAAACTCAAAGCACACTCCTAAGATGGCTGCCACACACACTCTGCTCCTCCTTATAGTTCCACCCCTGCAGAACAGGGTCTCCACGTCACTACTCCAGGGAATTACAGATTTACAGTCTTTTCCCATTTCTGAGGTAACAGTGGCCTCTTGTGGTCAAACAACCAAATGTCAGTTTATAAAAAAATAAACTTATTTACAGGAACAGGTACATTCATAACATGAGGACTGTTTCCCCATCTTACACATCCACCAAGTGACACACCTATATTCGGCCTGGCTCAGGTATTTATTCTCTATCACTTAGGTGAATACAGTGCAGTAACATTTTGTGACTTACAGGTGAAGTCTATGACTAATCGTTCACATTTCCTTTCTCTTCCCTTTGGGCCAACATGACCACTTCTTCCAGCTGTGACTTGTCTCTGTAAAGTTTGCAGCACAGACATCTTTGACTCCTCACTTTTCCAGGCACCTGACCCATATTGTCCTCACCTACACACCCATCCTGCTGTTACCCCCCGATTATAAAATATATTATATAAATGAATAATACCCCCGAGTGCATCTTTATATTAATAACATCCGTGTGTGCCCTGTTTAAATAGTGCCCCTTATTAATAATGTCCATGTGTAACCTGTTTAAATAGTGCCCCTTATTAATATTGCCCCATGTGTTTCCTAATTAAAAGATTTTCCAGGTCATTAATAAAAAAAATCAGCTGTTTGAATGAACTGTGGTACCTGTGTAAGCGCTGTGACCCCTTCTCTGTTTACACAGTGTCATTGATTTCATAGCGGCCATGTAATGTAACTACAGCCTCGTCCTATACACATCTATGTGACAAGACTGTAATTACATCACACGGTCACTATAAACAGACAGCGTGTGATATAAACAGGCGCCATGGCCACTTCAAACAGCTGATCGGGGGGATCCACTGATCTCTTATTGATAATCTGTCCTAAGGATAGATCATCAATAAAAGTGAGCCGGAAAGCTCTTTTAATAAAGCCCAAATTTCACCTTAAAGGGGTTGTCCAGGATAATCACTTTTTTAAAATGAGGCTGGGGAGGTTCTCCAGTGTCTCCCAGCATATTCCAGTCCTGCTGCTCTGGTGTTTTCTTCCAGCGGAAGTTCCCACAGCACTGTGACGTCCCATGTCAGCGGCCTCAGCGGTCCTGTGTGGTGGGTACTTCCGTCAGAAAAAAACACCAGAGCAGCAGAACCAGACTGCGATGGGAGACATTGGAACACAAGGGACAGTGAGTAGGGTCTTTTTTTTTTTTTTTTTTTTTTTTTTTTTTTAATTTTAATAACTTTCCCTGGTCTCATATTAAAAAAGAAGTGGTTATCCTGGACAACCCCTTTAATTAATTGCCCCCTTATATTATGCCCCTGATTTCCCCTGACATAAATACTGCTCCCCTAATGACCCTTTATATAAATGATGCCCCCTTCTATTCATAATGTCCGCTAATGACCCCTTATATAAATGACCACTCCCTTATGTTCAAAATGTTTCCTAATGCCCCTTATATAATTGATGTCCCCTATTGAATGCTTATATAAATGACCACCCTCTTATATATATAATGCTCCTTAATGACCCCTTATTTAAATAACTCCCCCCCTTGTATTAATAATGCCCTTATATAAATAATACTTCTTAAGTTTATAAAGCCTCCTTATATAAAATGCCCCTTCCTAACGACTCGTCACTAGCAAAGACTGGGCCTCCCAGCAAAATTTAGACTTGGGGGGCCCCCCACAGCATAGCACTCCCCTTCCTGGCTCCCACATAGTATAATACCTCATTTACACACACTATAATGTTCCACAGCGGCCTCTGCACACGGTATTATGGCCCACAGCAGCCCCTGTACACGGTATTATGGCCCACAGCGGCCCCTGCACATAGTATTATGTCCCACAGCGGCCCCTGCACACGGTATTATGACCCACAGCGTCCCCTGCACATGGTATTATATCCCACAGTGGCCCCTGCACACGGTATTATGTCCCACAGTGGCCCTTGCACATGGTATTATGGACCTAGAACGATTACTATACTCTGGGGTCTTTTCAGACCCCAGAGTATAATGATCAGAGATCCAGAGGTGGTGACAAACATAAAAACCACTGTTACTTACCTATCCTGGGATCTGGCACACTCCCTGCTGCTTTTGGCCCTCTTCAATGTCAGCACAGATGTCACGTGGGCCAGTCCGGCGTCGCAACGAATAATGACGCTGGCCTGGACCATGTAACATCTGGGACGTCACCAAAGAGGCCCAAAGAATGCTGGGAGTCACACCAGATTGCAGGAGAGGTTAGTAACACTGGTTTTTATGTTTGTCATCTCCCCTGGGCCTCCGATCATTATACGCCGGGGTCTGAAAAGACCCCAGGGTATAATAATAGTTGTATTTGTTAGGGTTCACAGGCCTCACTTACCGATCCCCGCTCCTGCTCACAGCCGCATCCCCTTCCCGTTCTGCGTCCCATAGCAGGAGGGGAAGCGGAGGCGGCCATGATCAGGATCGGGGATAGGTAAGTAAATAGGGCCTGTTACCTGCTGGGGTTACTCCAGCAGGTAACGGCCTATTAAAAAAAAAAAAAAAGATTATACTCACCTACCTACAATGCCTTGATGTAGCCGCCGCCTCCTCTTCTTGACACACGCATAGGACGTCTGTGTCTCAGTGCAGGAGAGGCGATGATGTCATAGCATCGTCGCCTGTGCCGAGAAGCAGAAATCTCCTAAGCCAGCCCAGGACAGGTCCTGCTCAGTTTTTTTTTAAATTTTTTTTTAAAAAGGTTAAATAAATAGTGAAAATGCCACCCCTCCTAACTGACACGGACAGCGCCTCCTCATTAGAGGTACACCCCTGTTCTACCTCCAATCCTCATCAGATCACTTTGCTCTTGGAAAACCCTTTGCTTATTAGAGGGAGAAAAGCGTCAAGCGTTGATATATAGGAACATTATAGTTATTTGATCACAGGGGTTGCAGACAAAGAAATCCTATATGTAATATCTTGTACACATGTACTCTGGACGGAAATCTTAGATTGGTGAAAATTAATTGATCCGGGAACCATGAATCTGTACATATAGAAAACCGCAAATTACGCCAAAACACCAAAGAGGCTTAGGCTAATATAACCCTTGACTTGCTAGAGACTACAATGATGCTATTTTTTTGTTTCAGTGACTTTTCAACATACTTCAGAAGAAGCATGGCACTAATCATGGCACACATCATTTTAATTCAGTGTAATTATAATAAAGATTCAGCCGCTGCATGAGTTTGTTTTTAATTAATCTATTGATAAACTGCACCCAAGCAAATAATCATAAAAAATAAAAAGTGATGCAGACGTTGTCATTGGTTGTGAATAACTTCTGCTTTTCATTATGGAACAGTGTTCTATGGAGAGATGATACATACAGTAATGAGTGGCTCTAATTAACTGTCTCTTACAGGCAGAGCAAGGAGATCTATGTATCAGAATCGAGAACTTGCTATGGCTTTACCATTTTGCATCTCAGTGTCTTAGTGGAATAACAGAATATAACTATGATGCTATTTGCTAAAACATACAGTACATTGGATTGCATTTTGAAGCGCTAGTCCTTTTACTTGTTTCACCGTCGTAAGTATACTTTAAGTTGGTAGTGGGAAGTTACTTGACACCTAAGGATGGTTTTGGTCTTGGCAGATGAGTTAGCGTAGGAACTTTTGCCTTACAGCTAACAAGAAGCACTAGTTTACAATTTAGGGGCCATGCACATGACCGAGTGTGCATCTGAGTTGGGTACCAAGTTTATCACAGAATGCAGTTGAATGACATCCAAGTGCATTCCATGATGTATTCATGTCTAAGGGACTTCTATTATGCTCCATGTTTTCAGAACCAAATGGATCCAGAAGCCTCATAGAAATGAATGCATCATGGTATGCACTTAGATGTTACTCCGACTGTCATCCAATTGCATTGCATGATAAACTCGACCCCCAACTTGGATGCACACTTGTTCGTGTGTATGAGTCCTTACTGAGTAAAATCCAGGGGCTCTAGTTCACCTTGTCTTCTAGAAGGTAATATTTTTCTTTATCCATGTTTCTTATCTTCTTATCATTTATAGGAGGCAGGAATACATTGCTTGCTTATGGATTCTGAATGGATATGTTGGTGCTGTATACTGCATTGGTGCTGTATTGGTGTTATTATACATTTTACCTATATGCTAATGGATATTACGGCCGAGGCCTCACATTGCAGAAACACAGCTTTTTTTTTGCAAATTTTGCTGCGTTTTTTTTTTTTTACCCAAAGCCAGGAGTGGATTGAACTGAAGGTAGAAGTATAAGAGCCTCCTATATATTTCCCATTCCTTTCGTAGCCATTCTTGGCTTTGGCTCAAAAAAACGCAGCAAAATTTGCAACAAAAAGCTGCGTTTCCACAATGTGGGGCATCAGCCTAAAGTGAAAACCTCTGGTTACTGGTCATAAGCATAAAGGTGAAATATACAGTATAGTAACATGTACTACTCATTACTGCTATTACTACATGCATTTCTTCAGTAAAAGAGCGCCTTATAAAACCAGCCTCAGTCAGGTAACTCTTTTAACACTGCTACGTTTCAAGATAACATCTACCACTGCACAGAATGAGGAAATAAAACAATTCACAGCCTTCTTATCTCCCCTTTGCATTCTGTATTTAACGCTAGTTTCACGTAACACGTCATTTCATACATCATTCCTCTTAAAATAGGCAGAGAGAAAAGTCCTGCAGGTAGAAAACCAGACGGAAACTTGGAGGACCCAAGAAAATATGCTATGGGGTCCACGGGTTTCCGTGGGTAACCTCTTTTTAAGGGTAGGGTTTCCATTTTTCGGGTCCCCAAGTGGACCCAAAGGACGGAAACCTAAATGCTAGTGTGAACCTACCGTAAATGGGGTGTGGATAAAGATTCTATGTAAAGATAAGGATGAGGAGCATGGCTTAATGAGTGGAGAAGGAAACAGATTTCCTTAATAATATACATTGCATATTCACATTTGTACTAGGTATCCTTTAAACTGAGCTTGATTTATCAAAGAGTCTAATGCCATTTGATAAATCTATTACATTATTAGACTGTCTAATCTAACTTTACACCTCCTATTAGTTGGGTTAGTATTCGTCAAGAAAAATGCACCAAAATTTGGTGCATTTTTGGTGCAGTGTTGCATATTAAGCCACACCCACTTTCAGCAAGACCACATCCATTTCCCATGAAGCCATACCCCTATTCTGACAAGTCGTAAATGTTCCCACAATGTGTCTAAAACACTTCATAAATCTAGCTCAAGGCATGTCAGACAGGCTTTTTTTGGTGCAAATTATGGCAGAATTATGGTACTTGTTGTTTAGTAAATCTCCCCCAATCTTTTTTGTTCATCAACCCAAAATATCTTAAGGCAAATAAAATTATTTACATGTTATAAATAGGTAAAAGCTAATGATGCCTCCAAAAGCTAAGTGTACCTGTCTCCTAACACTTCAAACAATAAAATGTCAGTTTTATTATAAGTGTAAAAGTTTACAATTTTAGAATTTGTATCATCTTCATTATTTGGTGATCCAATGCTGGTGTAACTTATTAGGATATTTAAAGCAGTAGCTTTTTAACTTGAGCGTAACAAAGGAGTACTTCAATAAAACAAATATGACCATGCTTTGACTCCATAATGTTGGCCAAAATTGAATGCTAGAGAAGAATTTCTTCATCTTTAGAAGATAACACTGGTAGCCTGTGAGTGCATAGAGATCCTAAAAGAATCAGAGTTAGAAAAGCATCCAAACACTTTTAGTGTTCAGGAGCGGGACAGGCTCTTGTTGTACCAAAGGCAGAGGTTAGTTCCTGGAGTTCCCTATGATTGCTAATAATCAGTGATATGGTTGTCACCTTTCCCATTAACCTGTAATCCATTGCTTTCTTATTTACAATACATGGGGGGATTTAATAAGCAGAGTGTATTCTAGAGTAATTTGCACCAAAAAAACTGTCTAGCATGCTGTGCACCAAATTTATCAAGTGTCGCAGACACTTTTCCAATTTGTGTTGCGACTCCGTGTGTCAAAAATTAGTCGAAAATTTTGAAACCAAGTAATAGGAGTAGAGATGGGTGAACGGCTTTGTCACAAACCGGATTAGACTGGAATATTCCAAATTTTTGTTTTTTTGTTTTTTTTATATCAATAGTTTTTATTGAAGGTATACATGAATACAATAACATAGCACAAACATAGAAGACAATCATGGCTTTACAAACTGCATATAAAAGGGAAATAGAAAATACTCATGTGAAGTACAGCCATAGCAGAGATACATTTTGCAATGTACATTAAGCGCATATAAGTCTTTTTATACATATGAGTAGCAGAACATGATAAAAAGGTGGCATGAAACATTAATCAAGTCTTGCCATGGGGAAGGGGAGGAGGGGAGATCAAGACAGGCGGGAAAAGGAACAAAACAAAACAAATGAACAAATGACCAAATCAACATAGGAACAGGCCTGGGGAATAAAATAATATCGGATCGGATCACTCTCAGCATCCCACAAAGTGGCTGGCCTGCCACCCGGGCCCGTGTGCAGGCCTATCTGCTACTAGTTATCAACATGAAAAGTAATTAAGTAATTAATTAGGAAGATAGTGTATAGGCATTCCAAGAGCACACAAGCAGAGTGTCCCCCTAGGAAATTAAGAGAATATAAGATACTCAGGGTGCTAGTAATGGCTAAGGCATATAGACCATCAATGGGCGTACGGTGGGGGGGAATGAGATCGCCCATAGTTCCCAATGCTTCCGGAATCTGTCCAGGCTTCCACCATTGCATGTGTAGATGCGCTCATATTGATAATTCAATGTCACCACCGAAATCAACTCCATCAAGGTCGGACAGGAGGTAGATTTCCATCTACGTGCAATAAGCAGATGAGCAGCTCCAAGTACCTTAGCATATGAGGGTTCTATATCTGCTCGGCGTCATATGAATGCCCAGTCAGAGGAGTGCCAGTTCGGGTGTAGATCCTACCACTCCACCACACAGTACAGAAACCCAAAAGGGCTGGATGAACGGGCAGTGCCAGAACACATGGAACAATGAGCCAATCTCTCCGCAACCTCTCCAACAACCCGATGGACATGATGGATAGAACTTAGCTAGGCGTGGGGGAAGGTAATACCAGCATAGGAGTAATTTGCTATACTGTTCCCAGTGTGAGGCACATACCGTAGATTGCTTGGCCCATCTAATCGCTTCCCGCCAGTGACTAGTTTCAAACCTGCGGCCTAGATCGTCATCCCAAAGGCACGTATGTTTAGTCTTCCAAAAGGTACAATCCATGTTCAAAGTACGATACAGAATCTTAGTCTTATATGCAGCCGGGGAAGTCTGTGGATGTAAGAGATCGGTGGCTGGCTGTGGCAAGCGCAGTTGAGCTGAGGTGGCATCAGACAAATATGAAGCCAGTCTAGCAAAGGTATATGCTTCATTTGCAGGTAGATTATGTGTCTCCTGCAAAACAGAGAAGGGCGCAATGGTAGAGGTCAGAGATATACTTTTTCCCACATCTGCGCCACTCGTCCAAGGACAAATGTGGTATCACGTGAGGGAGCATCGTAAGAGGTAAGTTCAATGTGACCCCAGGGTTATCACTATCTGAAATAGCACAAAAAACATGCCACGCCCCAACCGTTGCCTGTATGGCCGGTGGGACAGAGAGGGGAAGACACTTACCAGGCCCTGATGCTAGCAGGAATCCCTCCCAATCAGAAATCTGGGCTACTTGAGCCTCCATATCTGGCCATTTATCGTGGTTTGATGAAAAAAAAAATTGAAGTTGACCCAAAGTCGTGGCTAAATAGTAATGGTACAGATTTGGTATACCCATACCTACACTGTCTCTTGCCTTAAAGAGTGTCTGTAAAGCTACTCTGAGCTTACAACCATTCATATAAAGGCCATCATCTGTTTTTGGAAACTCAGAAAAATAGCCAATCCTCAAGATCTGGAATTTGGATTCATTAACTTTATAGTATGATAACGCTCCAAAATCCGCGAGGGTTTGTGATACAGTACACAGCACGTTATCACAGAAAGAAAGGGACAGGATCACATCGTCCGTGAATAGATTAATTCTGTGGTCTGACTGACCCAGCTTAATACCAGTAAGGCCAGGATGTGACGTAATTGTTTCAGCTAAGGGATCCATCATTAAAGAGAATATTAAAGGGGACAGCGGGCACCCCTGCCTTGTGCCATTGGTGATAGAGAAGGGGCGGAACAAGACCCCATTTGCCAGCACTAATGCAGATGGGCAAGAGTAAAGTGCAGAAATTGCAGTGGCAATGGGACCAGAGAAGCCAAATTTATGTAAAACCTCAAAAAGATATCCCCAATGTACCCTATCAAACGCCTTCTCTGCATCCAAGGACAGGAGCAGAGAAGGCGTTCGTCCAGCCCGAGCAGCCGCAACCAGCGCGATCACACGTCTAGTGCTGTTTGGGGCCTGCCTCCCTTTAGTAAATCCCACCTGATCCCCGCCTATTAATGTGGGCAAGACATCAAGAAGTCGGTTTGCAAGTACCTTAGCCAACAACTTTACATCCGCATTTAATAACGATAAGGGCTGGTCGTTAGAGGGTAGGGAGGGGTCTGTGATGATTCTGCCTAAATATGGCCATAACTCAGAGATGTATTTTGGTCTCTGGGTAGTGTATTTCTCTCTAGTTCCATTTATTCATACTGTGCGCTATGAGCCTAGGTGTATATTGGCAGTAGTGGCAACACTGGAACAATAGGGCTCCATTGAATTCATACACAGTCCTGGCTGATCAAACAAACATGCATTGTCCAGCTGCACTGGTTGACCAGATATGGCTGATAACATTGTATCAGGTCATTTGGTCTCATCTACAGTACAGACCAAAAGTTTGGATACACCTTCTCATTCCAAGAGTTTCTGTATTTTCATGACTATAAAAATTGTAGATTCACACTGAATGCATCAAAACTATGAATTAACACATGTGGAATTATATACTTAACAAAAAAGTGTGAAACAACTGAAAATATGTCTTATATTCTAGGTTCTTCAAAGTAGCCACCTTTTGCTTTGATTACTGCTTTGCACACTCTTGGCATTCTCTTGATGAGCTTCAAGAGGTAGTCACCTGAAATGGTTTTCACTTCACAGGTGTGCCCTGTCAGGTTTAATAAGTGGGATTTCTTGCCTTATAAATGGGGTTGGGACCATCAGTTGTGTTTTTCAGAAGTCAGGTGGATACACAGCTGATAGTCCTACTGAATGGAGTGTTAGAATTTGTATTATGGCAAGAAAAAAGCAGCTAAGTAAAGAAAAAAGAGTGGCCATCATTACTTTAAGAAATGAAGGTCAGTCAGTCCGAAAAATTTGGAAAACTTTGAAAGTGTCCCCAAGTGCAGTGGCCAAAACCATCAAGCGCTACAAAGAAACTGGATCACATGAGGACCGCCCCAAGAAAGGAAGACCAAGAGTCACCTCTGCTGCGGAGGATAAGTTCATCCGAGTCACCAGCCACAGAAATCGCAGGTTAACAGCAGCTCAGATTAGAGACCAGGTCAATGCCACACAGAGTTCTAGCAGCAGACACATCTCTACAACAACTGTTAAGAGGACACTGTGTGCAGGAGGCCTTCATGGTAAAATAGCTGCTAGGAAACCACTGCTAAGGAGAGGCAACAAGCAGAAGAGACTTGTTTAGGCTAAAGAACACAAGGAATGGACATTAGACCTGTGGAAATCTGTGCTTTGGTCTGATGAGTCCAAATTTGAGATCTTTGGTTCCAACCACCGTGTCTTTGTGCAACGCAGAAAAGGTGAATGAATGGACTCTATATGCCTGGTTCCCACCGTGAAGCATGGAGGAGGAGGTGTGATGGTGTGGGTGTGCTTTGCTGGTGACACTGTTGGGGATTTATTCAAAATTGAAGGAATACTGAACCAGCATGGTTACCACAGCATCTTGCAGCGGCATGCTATTCCATCCGGTTTGCGTTTAGTTGGACCATCATTTATTTTTCAACAGGACAATGACCCCAAACACACCTCCAGACTGTGTAAGGGCTATTTGACCAAGAAGGAGAGTAATGGGGTGCCACGCCAGATGACCTGGCCTCCACAGTCACCAGACCTGAACCCAATCGAGATGGTTTTGGGTGAGCTGGACCGCAGAGTGAAGGCAAAAGGGCCAACAAGTGCTAAGCATCTCTGGGAACTCCTTCAAGACTGTTGGAAGACCATTTCAGGTGACTACCTCTTGAAGCTCATCAAGAGAATGCCAAGAGTGTGCAAAGCAGTAATCAAAGCAAAAGGTGGCTACTTTGAAGAACCTAGAATATAAGACATATTTTCAGTTGTTTCACACTTTTTTGTTAATTATATAATTCCACATGTGTTAATTCATAGTTTTGATGCATTCAGTGTGAATCTACAATTTTTATAGTCATGAAAATACAGAAACTCTTGGAATGAGAAGGTGTGTCCAAACTTTTGGTCTGTACTGTACATACAAAAGATCTGGACTCGATTGCATTAACTCATCAGACATGCTGTTGCCGGTGACCTCATTCTGGGAGGTGGCATAAAGGGTATAAAAGATGAGGTAAGAGTCAGTGGGAGGAGTTGATGCTAAGGAGATTATGCTATGGAGATTATGCTATGGAGTTGAGACAGACCATCACAGACTTCCACTGAGAGAGACTTTGACTGAGATGCTACTATGAGCAGGCAGGTTGGAATGCTGCTGCTGATGATGATGATGAGCCTACAAGAGACTGAGAGAGACTATTGGACTAATGCTGAGAGACTGTTATGAGAGCATGCAGGCGGGATTATTGTATTAATGCCACATGCTAACAAGCCTCCACTGGTGACTCACACATGCCATGTGTGAGTGTTGGACTACAGAACCACATCAAGGACATGTGTGGTAAAGTAATTATTTCACCTTTAATCCCTTTTATTTTATTTGTACTGTATCTTGTAACTAGTAACTGTTAATGCTTGCATATATCTGCATATCTGTTCTGAACTGTATATGTTAGATGTTAATACCGACCCATTTAGGGGTTAATAAATATATAAAATTTAGAAAGCTTGTCTTGTATTTATCTGGTGAACCCAACATTCACTGGCGGTGAGTGTGGTTTTTATATGAAAGAGGTCTCAGGTGTGGCCACAGCAGTGTTGGCGCACGGAGGATCTTTCACAGGGTCCTTGCCCAGTTTAGGCTATATCACAATCGTTGCAGATAGCATCTCAAGGGGAAATTTTCCTGTCAACATTGCTAGCTTAAACACCTCAGTCAGATTAGTGAGGAGAAGTGGCTTGAACTGACTGTAATATTCTCCAGAAAACCCATCTGGACCAGGAGATTTATTGAGTTTCAAGCCATCTATCACCCTGGCTACTTCCTGGGTGGAAATAGAAACATTTAAAGACTGTAGCTGTGTATGTGTTTAACGGAAGGAAGGTGCAAGGAGCTTAGGAATCGATTAATATCTATACCAGAAGGCTGCGTGGTGTCCGGATCCTCCCTCAGGTTATACAAACCCTGATAATATATCCTGAATTCCTCCGCTATATGCTGAGGATGAAAAAGTTTTGCATTGGTGGATTTAGAAACGAGAAATGGAATTTTAGATTTAATCCTTGCCGCCTTAACTCATTGTGCCATTAATTTGCTTGCTTTGTTGTATGACCGGTAGTAAGAGGCTTTCAAGCTTTTGGAGTGTTTCTCAAAGTCTACCAGTAGGTGGGCGCTCAGGTCATCTCTAGCTTTTTGCAAAGCAGAAGATGCGGGGCTAGGGGTGGCCTTATGTTGCTGTTCTAAAGTTGCAATAGAAGTGAATAACTCCTTCATCTTGTGCAATCTCTGGCGCTTAAAGCGCGAGGTATGCTGTATCATTAGACCCCTGACAAATGCTTTATGAGAATTCCAGAGGCAAAACTTATCTACCGAGGGAGAATTAATATTGAAAAATTCAGTAATGTCAGCAGTCAATTTCTCAGTGACTGATTTCAGGGACATAACATATGTATTGTTGTGCCATGCCACTGGAGGAACAGTGACACCTTTTGAGCATACAGTTCCTTGCAAAAGTATTCGGCCCCCTTGAACTTTTCAACCTTTTGCCACATTTCAGGCTTCAAACATAAAGATATAAAATTTTAATTTTTTTGGTGAATCAACAACAAGTCGGACACAATTGTGAAGTGGAACGAAATTTATTGGTTATTTTAAACTTTTGTAAAAAATAAAAAACTGAAAAGTGGGGCGTGCAGTATTATTCGACCCCTTTACTTTCAGTGCAGCAAACTCACTCCAGAAGTTCAGTGAGGATCTCTGAATGATCCAATGTTGTCCTAAATGACTGATGATGATAAATATAATCCACCTGTGTGTAAGTCTCCGTATAAATGCACCTGCTCTGTGATAATCTCAGGGTTCTGTTTAAAGCGCAGAGAGCATCATGAAGACCAAGGAACACACCAGGCAGGTTCGTGGTACTATTGTGGAGAAGTTTAAAGCCGGATTTGGATACAAAAAGATTTCCCAAACTTTAAACATCCCAAGGAGCACTGTGCAAGCGATCATATTGAAATGTAAGGAGTATCAGACCACTGCAAATCTACCAAGACCCGGCCGTCCCTCTAAACTTTCATCTCAAACAAGGAGAAGACTGATCAGAGATGCAACCAAAAGGCCCATGATCACTCTGGATGAACTGCAGAGATCTACAGCTGAGGTGGCAGAGTCTGTCCATAGGACAACAATCAGTCGTACACTGCACAAATCTGGCCTTTATGGAAGAGTGGCAAGAAGAAAGCCATTTCTCAAAGATATCCATAAAAAGTCTTGTTTAAAGTTTACCACAAGCCACCTGGGAGACACACCAAACATGTGGAAGAAGGTGCTCTGGTCAGATGAAACCAAAATCAAACTTTTTGGCCACAATGCAAAACGATATGTTTGGCGTAAAAGCAACACAGCTCATCACCCTGAACACACCATCCCCACTGTCAAACATGGTGGTGGCAGCATCATGGTTTGGGCCTGCTTTTCTTCAGCAGGGACAGGGAAGATGGTTAAAATTGATGGGAAGATGGATGGAGCCAAGTACAGGACCATTCTGGAAGAAAACCTGTTAGAGTCTGCAAAAGACCTGAGACTGGGACGGAGAATTATCTTCCAACAAGACAATGATCCCAAACAAAGCAAAATCTACAATGAAATGGTTCACAAATAAACGTATCCAGGTGTTAGAATGGCCAAGTCAAAGTCCAGACCTGAATCCAATCGAGAATCTGTGGAAAGAGCTGAAAACTGTTGTTCACAAAGCTCTCCATCCAACCTCACTGAGCTCGAGCTGTTTTCCAAGGAAGAATGGGCAAGAATTTCAGTCTCTCGATGTGCAAAACTGATAGAGACATACCCCAAGCGACTTGCAGCTGTAATCACAGCAAAAGGTGGCGCTACAAAGTATTAACTTAAGGGGGCCGAATAATTTGGCACGCCCCACTTTTCAGTTTTTTATTTTTTACAAAAGTTTAAAATATCCAATAAATTTCGGTCCACTTCATGATTGTGTCCCACTTGTTGATTCTTCACCAAAAAATTTAAATTTTATATCCTTATGTTTGAAGCCTGAAATGTGGCAAAAGGTTGAAAAGTTCAAGGGGGCCAAATACTTTCGCAAGGCACTGTATAGTAAGAGTAATAGGTGCATGGTCCGACCACGTAATATTACCTACAGTATTTCACAACCTTGCACTCTAAGGAGCATATCAGTCTGGGCTAGGAACATGTCTATTCGTGAGTAGGATTAATGCCTAGTAGAATAATACGTACAATCTTTCTTGGAGGTGTGTAAGCACCTCCAGACATCATGAAGCTCCTCTTGCAGGAGCCACGGTCCTAATTGTTGAGGCGTATACTTGCCGTGATAAGTGGAATCGGCAGCATCATCATGCACAATATTGAGATCGTCACACAAGAGAAGCTGGCCCTGTGCACGCTTTCTAACCTTTTTCAATACAGAGTTTAAAAAGGATATTTGAGATGTGTTAGGACTGTATACATTTAAGATAGTAAAAGGACAATTGTCAATCAAACAAATAAGAGCTACATAGCGGCCTTTAGGGTCTGAAATGACATGTATCTGCTGAAAGGACACCATGTGTTTAACTGCTGTGAGAACACCCGCAACCTTCCTGGTAGCATTTGAGCAGAAAACATGAGGGAACAGTTTATGAGAAAACTTCAGAGGGCGATGGTCACAGAAATGCGTCTCCTGAATGCAAATTACATCCGCCGCAGATCTGAGAGCCTCCTTCCACAGCAATGAACGCTTAAAGGGATTATTTAGGCCCCTCACATTGACAGAAATCGCAGTGACAGAAATTTAACACCCATAAATAAATTTAAGAGTTAATATCACGGATTGGTAGCAGAGACACTCAAGTATGAGAGTGATACCAAAGATAAAGCTGTCAGGCCTAGAAGGGAAAAACTCATTAAGAACAGTGTTCAGCATATAACTAGTCAACATTGAGTGAAAGAAAAACAGTGTTAGAGGACAGGGCAGTGTAATACTGTTCACTCGGCGGAGGCGGTAGATTGCCAAGGAGGATCCAATTTGCGGGATTCAGCCCTTGAGGATTTCTGGATATCAGGCGCAGGTGGTGGCAAGTTCCACTGGAGTAGCAGACTCTTCCCAGTGTCGAAGGAATTGAACTAATAAGTCACTCCATTTATGAGGACCGCTGTAACAGGAGCAATCTTTCTTCTGGCAGCAAGCTTTCTTCTGGCAGCAGTGGTAGCCTGAGAAAGGTCTGCATATAGTTGAATTTCCTTGAACGGCTCAGGCAAAGATGATTTTTTTTCTTGACTCGAACATGAGATGGTCTTTAAAATGGTAGAAATGTATATGGGCGAGGGTGTCTCTGGGAATATGGTCGGGCATGCCCTTCGTCTTCGGCAAGCGGTGGCCCCTGTCTATGATCAGATTTGCGTCAGAGCAGTGTGGCAGGGTCGCTTTCATTAATTGTTGCAAGAAAGGAATCAAGTCCCTGGCAGCGACTGACTCCGGTATGCCACAAAACTTTACATTGTTCCATATATTTCTGTCTTCCATGTCGGCAAGTTTAAGTTTGACTGCCACCAATTCTTCCTCAAGATCATTATGGGCATCCACTATGGTATTATGTGCCGCAGCAAATTCACCCATTTTGTTCTCAACATGGTCAAGCCTGTTGCCAAGAGAGCCAACCGTGGAGGATACAGACATAATTGCCTTAGTGATGGCTTTCTGGATAGATCTATGCAAAGCTAGCATTATATCTTTCAAGAAGGCCTCAGAAGCAGATTGGGTACCTGCAGGTACCTGGAGCACGTCCGCATCACATTGTTGGGGTTCTTCTATAGCTGGGTGGGATTCAAAGCAGAATGTGGTATCCCATCTCATCTTCTGCTTCACAGGGCTTTGAGTAGGGGTGCTGCTGCCTGCCTGGGGGAGAGGTCCTGTTGACCAGCAGGAGTTGGAGTGGCTGATGATGGGGGTTGTAGTCCCCTCTTATAACGTTGCTGCTGACCCTCTGCATCTTTCTTCAAGCTCTCCTGGGTACCTGGACTGTCAATATGGTGCCCCTGGTGTGATGGGGTGAGCTGGTATGACTCCCCGCCTGAAGCGCTGTCATATACAGCGCGAAAGCTGCCTGCCGCGTGCTGTGTCTGAAGAAGGGAGGATTTGTCGGCGCTATCTTGGGCTGCGGCCGGTGCGGCAAAGAAGTCGGTGAGCTGCTTTGGGGGTCCTTTTTTTCCCCCGTTTCGCATCTCCCCACTGCCTATGGTAGCAAAGGATCTCCCTGCGTGTAGTTATCGCCGGCGCCGAGTTGCCGGTGTGAGCCGCATTTGTCAGTGAGGTCTCAGAGTACTATAGAACAGCAGCCATCTAGAACGGCGTCAAGCCACGCCCCTAAAATTGTTCTGTTTTTAATGAAACCAAACAAATGGCGATTCGCTTTGGATGAACAAAAATGGCTATGTTACAAGAAAATGGCCATGTGTTTGACCACAAAATACAGAGGAGACCTGTGTAGAACGCAGACAATATCTAACAGTAAAGTGCTAATTTCGCCCTTGCAAGCATTTCTTTGTTGTTCACCCAATATATAGTCTATAAAGCGGACCCATAGTAGGATGCTAGATGACCATTCATCCGCAAAGACCACCTCCTTTTCCCACCAGCCCAGGTACAAATCTAAAAAAATAATCTCTATAATATCAGCATTTTTTGGGGGTTTGTTCACCCAATACACAATCTAGCCTGTGCTAATCTGAAAAAAAAAGCTGCCTAGGGCCTACCACCACTGCCTCAACTCAGGCAACATGCCCTGCAGCCTGGTCCATCATATTATGCCCTGCTGCATTAACACACAAGTTTCCACAGCTGCCTAGTGCCTACCACCACCGCCACAACTCAATTTTTAAATGTCCATTCAGCCTGGTCCATTATATTATGCCCTACCAGGCTGCCACAGCTGCCTAGTGGTTACAACCACTGCCACCACTCAGCGAGACATGTTTTGTGGCCTGGTCCATCATGTTACGCCCTGCCGCACTGCCACACATGCTGCCACAGCTACCATCACTGCCACCACTCAGCCAAACATGCCTATGGCCTGGTCCTCCATCCATTACATTCCACTATACCACATTGTTGGTCCCACAGTGTAGATATTAAAAAAAAAAAATCAATTTTGATTTCCCATCTGTTCCCATCACAGGATAATTTTGGTGCCTTTTTTTTCATCAGGTCTTTTCAGGTCTCCCAAATAACAATAAGCCCCTGTAGAAATTACAAACCGTCAAAACGGAGCAATTTTTGCTTTTTGCAATATAACTGCCATGTGTGTCTAAAAAACTACAAGTAACCACCTCTTCCCCCCAAAAAGGGTAATTTTTGGAGCCTTTTAAATGTAAAAATATGTTAATGCAGGGTCAGCGCAGTGTATCTGATTTCAGCTGTATTTGACTTGGAGAGCCCTACGGGACCCCATATAGAGAATTCAGTGTTTTGGCCGCGGCTAATCCCATTCACACATTGCAGAAAAAAATCTGCAGCAGAAATGCTGCGATTTAAAAAACGCAAAAATTTTTGAAAATCACAGCATGTCAATTATATCTACAGAAATGCTGGAGTTTTCTGTATAGGTATAATAGAAGCAGAAAGTCCACAGAAGAAAACTCTGCAGACTTTCTGTGAAAAACGCTGCGGAATAAAACGCGATCCTGGAATTTCCAGAAACCATGTTTTTACCTCAAGTGGAACCTCTTTTCGATGTATGGAACAAACTTTCTGTTGCAGAAATTTGATTAACAAATCCACCTCATGTGAATATAACAAAACAGGGCTAGCAAATGTAACAATAAATATTAGATACTAGGATCTCATTTGATGTCATTATTTATGATATGCATGTTTGATATTTAATATATGTATTATACTGTATACCTGTTATATGTCTATAGTAAATGGATCTCTGCAGTTTATTATATGGGCATTCAAAACATTACATTGCAAAAATATATGATGAAGTAATGCAACAGACAGTTAAAGGAAACATTCACTTCTACAGGATTTGAATATAATATCAAGTGTATCAATGTATGTGACTGTAACCTATATTTTGTTGTCAGTGAACTTTTACTTCATTATGGCAAGGAAATACCTAATATAAATCATAATTTGCTGAATTACCATGCTTATCTTGACATTTGAATTTTTATTGTGTGCCGCTGGGATTTTAATTGCAAGTTAATCTACAGTTAAGTGGAAACTTTAACCACGGAATGTTGATTTATATGAATAATAATAACAATGTAATATGTCCTAGCTATAAATGTAGCTTTAATGAGATAACATACGCTATCTTATGTTCTCCATCTGTTGTTGAACAACAATACCCAGTATGCTCCTCTCCATGTATAAGCAGCAAAATCCAATATGCAGTATGACTTCTGATAAAAAGGTGTCTTTTGTGACATTTTGGAGGACTTTTGTAAACCTTGATGTCTAAGTGGATGTACAATAAAAGGTTTAGCCAGTGTGGACTACATCTACAAAGAAGGTCTGTCACTTAGGAGGACCCGGCATATCTATGAATTAAACAGAAGTTGTCAGAAACTATAAAATACTTTATTTCTCCTGCAGTGTTGCAGTAGGGAAATTGCTAGACTATTTTCCCACACTACAGCTAATGGCTGAGAACTCCTTTAACAAAAAGGAAATGTTCAACACTGTAACACTTTTAATATGTTTTATATGTTGTTCCTAACACATTTGTCATACTTGTCATCTATGTTGTAGAAAAAGCCTCTTATAATAGAAATTTAAATATTATGCAAAAAAAAAAAAAAACATTTACAGAGCATTTACACTGAAGAGAGCTGGTTTAGTATATTTTCTATTTTTGAAATTTTGGCTACTACTTCATTCAAAATGGCCTTGTATTTTATAGCAGAGCACTCCTGTCTCCCAGAAAAAGGCTGCTAAGTGGATGTGTAACATCCTCAATGGCTTACATTGTAGGGAGCAGATTCTGCGTTTGATGAGAGCAGCCCCTATTGTCTTGCACATCAATCATTTCCTTGTGAGGATAAAGGGAGTCATGAGCGAGCTGATTATGCAGCTGAAAAACGATGGAAATCAATAGAAGACTTTTTCCGATCCCATCCTATAAAATCCCTTTGCAATGATAGCTTTGCTGTCAATCGTGCCTTAAACCTTTGGCTATTTCTAGGCTTCGTTTTAATATGGGACTAATGCCAGTAATAGTTCTCAAGCATTATACATGCTGAAAAAGAACATCTCATTCTGAAGAATATACATCTGTCTAGTATGGTACATGTTTTTAATACATGCTTTTACTTATAATGTGCTCAATTTTGTTTAATAATATTTTTTATATTACACAGTACTTTGTGTAATAATTTAACCATTTCTATTACCTTTTAAACCTTGCAGAACTTATTCAGGCACCTCAAATGATCTTTCTAGTTAGAAAAAGGGGCCCACCGATGGCAAGATCTACTTCTGCTGTCACAGATGACTAAAATCAGCTTTGCAGTCTCAAAGCTAGGTATCTTTATAGTAAAAATATTGGCTGTCACTGTAGCAACCAAATAATCTACAAATCTCTGAAGTGTTCATCCCAGATCCTGTCAGTAGATTGAGGCTGTCCTAACCATGGCAGCTAGTAATACTGCAGGCTCCCACATTACAAAGAACTTTATTTTACTCTAAAATGTTATGGTGTATTTTTTGAAACAAGGTGGGCATGGGGAGAAGTGTCTGCTGGATGGTTACCCTATGGTATCTCCTTGTCCAGTTTGACTTGATTGACAGTACAGTTCCCTCCATATATATTTAGGTGGTGGGTGACAGAAGGATACTGTCCGTGGTGAGCTCCATGCAGAAGAAGAAGTCCCATCCCATGCATGAGACTGTGATTGCGCTGAGCAGTACTGTCAGTGACCGACTGCTCCACCCTAGGTGTGAGAAGGAGCGCTATCGGAAGTCTTTCCTCCCCACCGCAGTTAGGCTGTACAACCAACACCGACCTAAGCGGAGATCATTACACACAGAGAACTGAAATATCTCTCTGCCTGTTAAATCCCCCCCCCCCTCCTCTGCTACGTCCTATCTGACTGTCTGCTATCAAAGTAATGCCTCTCACCTTGGAACATTCCTGTACATGTTGTATTTGTATTTGTATCTGCTTATCTTATCTTATCTTTGCTGCTGTAACACACTGAATTTCCCCATTGTGGGACTATTAAAGGACTATTATTATTATTATTATTATTATTATTATTATAATGAGCAGCACACCTCCCTGAGTCACTAGGTGACAATGCTCTTACCGAACAGGGCAGCCCACTAAACATGGGATTCTAAAACGGGCAGATTCATGGAAGTCTTTATTGGGCATGAACTTTGTAACATAATACTTAGTTTGCACAGGCGTTCTGATAGTAGGACTTCTATCTTCTTCTGGAGGCTGGGAAGACAAAGTGAGCAGAGACTGAACACTGGCATTCTAATTTCCCTAGAAGAGGGGTTGGAGCGTGAGTGTTTACAATGCAGCTCAGTATGAGGTGGAAGACCATCACTGTGAATAGTCGATCAGTAGCAGAACTACAAGCTTCGTGCGAGGGGGAGTAAGACTCCTCTTGCACAGGTTGTGACCCCAACTGTAAGACAATGGAGAAGACCTGTGTATTGAAGACCTGTGTATTGAACAACAGTCCTAATAAAGGGCCCTACTGGCACAGAGACAGAGATTTATGAAGAGTCGGAGGTCCCTGCGCCAGAATGGAAATCTATGCCAGTTAGAAACTGGTGTAGATTTCCATTAAAACTCAAGAGTTATAATGAAACTTGATACCCACCTTGACCCACGCACATTTGCACAATGTGGTGAGCGAGGTGTGAATCAGGGCTTGTGGCCCATGTTTGGCACAAGAAAGAGCTTTGTGCCAAATGTGCTCCACCATATTATCCTTGTATGCCAGAAAACTGACGTAAAGGGGTTGATGAATCCCCCCCCCCCAATGTGTATAGAGAATAATCCTATTATTCTTTGTATCATTGTACATACACTGGCTTGCAAAAGTATTCATACTCTTGAACTTTTTTACATTTTGTCACCTTAAAACCACAAACTTAAATGTATTTTATTGGGATTTTAAGTGATAGGCCAACACAAAGTAGCACATAACTGTGAATTGGAACAAAAATGATACATGGTTTTCAAAATTTGAATAAAATAAAAATCTGCAAAGTGTGACGTGCAAAAGTATTCAGCCTCCTGTACTCTAATACCTCTAAATAAAATCCAGTGCAATGAATTGCCTTCAGAAGTCACTTTATTAGTTAATAGAGTCCAGCTGTGTGTAATTTAGTCTCAGTATGAATACACCTGTTCTGTGAAGGCCTCAGTGGTTTGTTAGAGAACACTAGTGAACAAACAGCATCATGAAGACCAAGGAACTCACCAGACAGGTCAGAGATAAAGTTGTGGAGAAGTTTAAAGCAGGGTTACATTATAAATACATATCCCAAGCTTTGAACATTCTAAGAAGCACTCTTCAATCCATCATCCAAAAATGGAAAAAGTATTCTACAACTGCAAACCTACCAAGACATGGCCTTCCACCTAAACTAACAGATCAAGCAAGGAGAGCTCTGGTCAGAGAAGCAGCATAGTGGCCCATGGTCACTCTGGAGGAGCTGCAGAGATCCAAAGCTCACGTGGGAGAATCTGTCCACAAGAAAACTATAAGTTGTGCACTTCACAGATCTGGTCTTTATGGAAGAGTGGCAAGAAGAAAACCATTGTTGAAAGAAAGACATAAGAAGAGCAGTTTGCAGTTTGCCACAAGCCATATAGGGGACACAGCAAACATGTGGAGGAAAGTGCTAAGGTCAATTGAGACCAAAGTTGAACTTTTTGGCCTAAATGCAAAGCTCTATGTGTGGTGGAAAAGTAACACTGTTCATCACCCTGAACACACCACCATCCCCACTGTGAAACATGGTGGTGGCAGCATTATGCTGTGGGGATGCTTTTCTTCCGCAGGGACAGGGAAACTGGTCAAAGTTGATAGGAAGATGGATGGAGCTAAATACAGGGCAATCCAGGAAGAAAACCTGTTGGAGGCTGCAAAAGACTTGAGACTGGGAAGGAGATTCACCTTCCAGCAAGACAATGAACCTAAACATACAGTCAGAGCTACAGTGGAATGGTTTAGATCAAAGAATATTCATGTGTTAGAATGGCCCAGTGAAAGTCCAGACCTAAATCCCATTGAGCATCTGTGGCAAGACATCAAAATTGCTGTTCACAGACTCTCACCATCCAATATGGCTGAGCTTGAGCTATTATGCAAAGAAGAATAGGCAAAAATCTCAGATGCGCAAAGCTGGTACAGACATACCCCAAAAGACTTGCAGCTGTAATTACAGCTAGAGGTGACTCTACAAAGTATTGATATATTTTGCACATCACACTTTTCATATTTTCATTTGTTTAAAATTTTGAAAACCATGTATAATTTTCATTCCACTTCACAATTATCTGCTACTTTGTGTTGGTCTATCACTTAAAATCTCAATAAAATACATTTAAGTTTGTGGTTGTAAGGTGACAAAACAAAAAGTTCAAGGGGTATGAATACTTTTGCAAGCCACTGTATACTGTAGGTATAACATTACTGATACCTGACTATAGAGGATGCTACACTTGACTATGGGGCAGATTTATTAGCACTAGCGTATCATAAAGGGGTTTTCCAGGTAAACATATTTTTTTAAAACAGGTCTGTTAGTGCTATTAATGGGTTAATAAGTGCATACAAATACCTCTAGCAGTGTTTTGAATGATTTCTGTGTTTCGATGGGAGCTCCTGGCATCTTCTGCATTTGTTTACATTCTGTAGCTTCCTGTGTTTCTAGCCTACAACAACCATAATGCTTTTTCCCTCCCCCTCCCTCTCTCACTCCCTTCCTCAAACCCCCTCCCTGTCTCCCTAGCTAGCCTGCCCACTACTAGCCCCCCCCCCCACATCATACTCACCTGTCTTCATGTCCCCTCCTCTTCTTGATGTCTGGAACGGAGGAGATGCTGGCTTTGCACTGCAGGCCTCCCACGCTGCCTGGAGCCAGGCCCGATGATACTTCTCGAAGTGACGTCACAGCTCATAAATATTGTGAGCCAGTTTCCCAGGCACTATTGCGCGTATGTGAGGAATCGGACACACAAAGAAAGAAGAGGAGGTGGTCTTCCTTAGGTCCAGAGGAAATAGTAAGTAAAATAGGGCTGGGGGGGGGCGAGGCCTTTACACTGATGTAACGGGTCAGGATATGGATTATACCGATGACCCGTTACATCAGCAGAAAGGTAAAAAATGTTATATATGTAGATCACATGACCTACATATTGTAATGGAATTGTCAGTTGAGCAATTCCCCAGTGCTGCTGCAGAAACCTGGGAGGAAGTGAATGACAGAGACAGTGTGCCCTAAATTTGATCCAGCCCCTGTCCCTGCCTATTTGCCACACTATCCTAATGACAGGAGCAACTGGGCGGTAAAACCCTTCCTAGAAATACTTAAATCAGTTGGACCTCCTTACACCAGAATGGAAATCCACGTCAGTTAGAAACATGCACAGATTTCCATTATTCCATTATAACTCACACCAGAAATCTGTGGGCAGCATGATGGCTCAGTGGTGAGCACTGTTGTCTTGCAGTACTAGGGTCCGGGGTTAGGGTTTAATCCAGTCAAGGACAACATCTGCAAGGAGTTTGTATGTTCTCCCCATGTTTGCGTGGGTTTCCTCCCACAGTCTGAAGACATACTGATAGGGAATTTAGATAACTTGGAACACTGTTGACAATATCTGAAAAGTGCTGTAGAAAATTACGGCACTGTATAAGTAAGCAAAATAACTAAATCTGTCAGGCCGAGGTATACCTGTTGAGCAAGGCTTGGATCGGGGCATGTGGTGCAGGTTCATCCCTCTTGATGAATACCTCCCATTATCATTATTCTTTTAGTTCTGTCTCATTTTGATAAACTATCCTGGGTACTGTGTATTTAAATGAAAGTACACAGACTTATCAAATTTATTTTGCCAATAAGTTTTTTTCTTTTGTGTATCTATCCATAAAGTCATGGTGATGATGTTCAGGTTTAACATGCTTTGTTTGTTTGCTATACTAAGTGGCAAAGATTAGTACACAAGTTCCTATTCGGTGGAGTGATTTATTGACAGGTTCTTTAAAAAAAACTTAGAAGAAAACACACTCTTATTACCATGTCCTAGAATGTCTATCATTGCACCAGCTGCATTGATAAAGGCCAATCTTTTTCACATGACTATATTTGGCAGGTACGTGGTGGCTGAGATAATTGTTAAAATTATGAGTATTGTCAAGGGTCCTTGACCATCTGCTAGTGACAAGTCATTTCATTCCAATTATGAGTGCTGGCATCACCCCTCCTCTCTGTTCTGCACAGATTCTGAAGGATATTAGAAGAGTTAGTAGACTTAGTCTTCTAATCCCCTCCCTGGTGGGTGCCAAAATCAGAGTTGAAATACAAGATCACAAAGTAAATTTTTAAGCACAGACGGTTGTATTAATAGGCATATTATTTTAGCATTATAACAGTGGCATTGGGCTACAAGGAGGACATTACTCAAAGTAACAAACAAAGAAGAATTAAAAGCTTATCAGCTTTAAAAAAACGGCACTATTATGGTATTAGGCTATCTCATAACTTACATACTGTGGATACGATATGGAAATATATGTGATATTTAAAAAAAAAAACATGGACTAACATTTATCCACATACATTTCATATACTACGCATGGCTTTGGTTACCTTTTAATTTGTATAGGGGCTGTGTAGTTTTTAACCTCGCTACTATTATCCATGTTGTCGATTGTATCAATGAAGCTTTACTTCATTTTTAGAATATCATATACTGGTGAAGAGTACATGCAATATGTGACCAAAAATGTAGGATCCTAATGACAGATGACATCACCTATTTTTATTGTTACCTCTCATTATTTCTTATTTTTCATACTGAAACTTATTAGTAGTGATACTGAGCTCCTGGTATAGTAACATATCAAATATAAAAATGTCAATGTTCTTTGACTATTTTTATAGCAGGTTAAGAGGCTTTAGAAATCACTGAAAAGGCATTTCTGGAGGTGTTTGAAGGCTGTACCCTGACATTGCATCCTATTGTTCTGCAGCAGTGTAACAGCTATTAAAGATCATTCTGTATGCTACAAATGATATAGCACTGAACTCCAGCTGAGCTAAATGACACAGATAAAAAACAATACTGTTGAACAAAATGGATCTGTTTTATAGCTAAAGATAATGTTTTGGCGGGGCGCGTGGCCATTAGCGCATGGAGTAGGATGCGTGTTTCACTTCTCCGTAGCTACCAGGACCTTAAACCGGCTCATACCATTTGCAGCGCTTGATGTTTGCTACATTATCTATCCACCTAAATCCTGGGATATCCGTCCCTGTTTTG
Source organism: Leptodactylus fallax (assembly GCA_947044405.1). NCBI lineage: Eukaryota > Metazoa > Chordata > Amphibia > Anura > Leptodactylidae > Leptodactylus > Leptodactylus fallax. Next base: position 2,243,268 of record CAMRHE010000015.1, read on the forward strand.
AGATGGGCAGAGTGAAACGCGATTTAGAACTTCTTCTTGAGGAATAGAATTTAATTGAACAATTAGAGATGCCTATGCATTTGTGTCACCGCTCACAACATTTCCTCCCTTTATCGTTTAGTCCAGCAGTGGATATTTTTGTAAAATTAGTCAAGCAAGACTTGGGTGAGATTCCAGAGGATATCTCTGAACCCAATTTAATTTTTAGACAACGTAACTCTCTGGACGAATTACGTTCATTTAGAGATGTTGTGATTAAACCAGCGGTCAAGGGAGGAAATGTTGTGATCTGGCCGACGCAAATGTATGAATAGGAAGCCTTTAAACAGCTCAAAAACACTATATGCTATCACAGATTCCCTGGTGATCCAATTGCTCAGTTTAGATGTGAACTGGATAATATTCTAAAGGATACATCTGCTATAGGTATCATCGACAATGATATACTGCAAGGGCTTATTGTGGATTTTCCAGTAATCTCTACACTTTATCTCCCCCCAAAAAATTCACAAAAACAGTAAGACTCCGCCTGGGCGACCAGTTGTCTCGGACGTATGCAGCCTGTGTGAAAATGCGAGTAGATTTATAGATTACTATCGTAAACAGTGTGTAGAAACCCTGCCATCCTACATTAAGGATACCTCGGATATGCTGAGACATCTTGATGAGATGCATGTGGAGGAGGACAATTTTCTGGTTACCTGCGACGTCGAGTCCTTGTATACATCCATCGGTCACAGCCATGGAGTGCGGGCATCTAAATTCTTTTTACAGACTACTAATTTGGATGTCAATTTAGTTAACTTCATTGTGGATTTGTTATATTTTGTTTTGCACATAATTATTTTTTGTTCAAAGACTGCCTGTTCCTACAGCTCCAGGGTACAGCTATGGGGGTGTCTTGTGCACCTTTGTATGCTTTGTCCCTGGGGCTGTGGGAGTGGGAGGTAATTCAACATGTTGAAAGATTTGATGCCGTACTCCATTGATCACGATATATTGATGACATATTCTTCATCTGGCAGGGCTCAGCGTCGCAGTTGGAGAAATTCTTGTCCACATTAAATATGAATGATCTTAATATTCCACTTACTTGGCATTACAGTAAAACGAAAGTTGAATTTTTGGACATTTTGATTGAACGGGATCTTAACGGTATGATATCTACTGATGTTTTTAGGAAGGAGACTGCTACCAACTCCCTCCTCCATGCTTCATCTTCCCACTACTATAAAGTTAAAGATTCGATTCTAATCAGCCAATTCCTGCATGTTAAACATATCTGCTCCAACAATTCCAAATTTGAAAAACAAGACTCGGATCTCACAACACGGTTTAAACAAAGAGGTTATAATGGAAAATCCATCAACACTGGATATCTCCGTGGAAAAAATAGAACACGCGAATCCCAGTTGTTAAGTTGAGGGGCCAGTAGGCTGAAGAAGAAAGACTCATCTCAGCTAAGATTTATAACTACCTTTAATTCTAGGTGGCGAGATGTACGTCATGTACTTCAAAGGCTTTGGCCAATACTACTCACTGATATGGATATAGCTCCATATTTGAAAGATTTTCCCAGTATTACTTGAAGGTGTTCTAGGAATCTGCGTGACATTCTGACTAATAGTCATTATGTTCCCAGACCATTGACTAATGCCTTTGGAAGCAGTGGGCCTAAGTGGGGTTACTCCCTTGTGGTAGATGTAGTATGTGTAACTACATGTTGAGGGCCACAGAATTCAGGGATTCTGCTGACAGCAGAAGTTATAAAATACGTCATAACATCACATGTACTACTTCTGCTGTCATTTATTATGCAACATGCCCATGTGGCCTTATATACATAGGCATGACAACCAGGGCTCTCAAGGTCAGAATTTCTGAACACATCAGTCAAATTCAATCAGCTCCTTCGGCCCCGGATTTTGAAAAATTACAACGGGTCCCGAGACACTTTAAAGAACGTCATGGATGCAATCCAAGAGGCTTCAGAGCCTTTGGTATTGATTCTGTCCATTTAGGATCACGTAGTGGAGATATTAAAAAGACGCTTTTGTGAAAGGAGATCAGGTGGATTATTAATCTGAAAACAGCTTCACCTTTTGGGTTGAATGAGGCGGTTAGCTTTAAGTCTTTTTTGTGATAGGTATGTGTTGTTGTTTTTTATTTGGCTGTTTGTCATGTCATTAATTGTATTATCTTTTATTTAGTTGAAGGATAAGGTACCCTTATTGAAGCTAATGAGGAAGTGACTATTGACTGTACTATTAGGGTTGCACATGCAGTAATTAATTCATTAACCATTTTCATACCAGGCACATTTTCAAGTTTTTTGTATGTGCGGATTTGGAGGGCTATAACATTTTTATCATTTGCATTATTCAACTAATTTCTGTGTCTTTTTTCGGTGACACATAGGGCTTTATTTTTATGTTGTTTTTATTTTTGCATGTGTGTTAATTATTTTTATATCCGGGAAAATATAAACAAAAGAGGAGGTAAAAAGGGTCTGTTTTTCACTTTTCATTTTTTTTTAATTTAATAAAACAAAGTGCTACTAAGAAACTTTATAAAATAGTTTTTCCTCTCCGTTACGGTAATTTTTATTTTTTATGATGTCGTCGGGGGTGGGGCTATAACCTGTAATAAGAGCGTTTTATTGGTGTATTATTTTATTTATTTTTTTAATTATTTTATTTACTTTTTTTTTTTTTTTACTTTTCTATACTTTTTGTAATTTTTTTTTTACATTGTGTCCCCATAAGTTCATAATAGACCTTTGGAGACATCTGATGACTTTTTTTTTTTTTTTCGGGAGGCTGAACAGGAATATAGCCTCCTGCACGTTGCTTTCACATTACTATAGAGCTGATCTGGGTCCTGTAGGACCCAGCAGCTCTAACAGACACTGATCCCGGTGGATCACATGACCGCCAGGTCGAGGGGAGCCGCAAGATGGCGGCACCCATAGCGCTGTATACAGCGCACATTGAGCGCTGTATACAGCGCACATTGAGCACTGTATACACGGCGATCGGGATGGCAGGGGAGGTAATAAACCTTCCCTGCTTTCTCTATGGGAGCTCTGGCTGAAGTTACAGCCGGCTCCCTGTTTCAGCAGCTGCCCGATTTTGTGCAGTTGCTGAGTTTTTCCTGGACGTATATAGTCTATGGGCAGTACGGAAGCGGTTAATATAAATTTTTTTCACATGTATCTAATAATTGATATATTTAAATATTATATGAGTGTTTAGGTTTTGGTTTTCACATTGTGTACACAATTATTTGAACAATAATTATATAATTTATATCATTTTTATTTTTTCACTATTTTCTCACTTTTTTCATGGTGCAAAAAATTGTTTTGCACCTTATTTTGCACATTTATCATATTTTCATGCATTGTCACTTGTTTTTAGCACAATTTTCACAAATTTTTGTCATATTTTCACTTATTGTTTTTCATTTTTTTAATTATTTTATTTATTCTTAATATTATTTATTATTATTAACTTTCTTTTTCCTTTGTAAATGTGGTTCTTTATGTGCCCTCATAGCACTACATATTTCTATATATAAGTCCATGGACATTTTTTATATTGTCCTTTTGCACTAGATTGTCCCTCTAACACTCTATACATTTGTGTTTATTGCGTTATAATTAGTTAGATAATATTTATGTATAATACACTATTTGCATTGTAATATGTTGCGCTATACTTAATAAGACAGTATACATGCGCTCCAGTATGGAACGCATGGACTGACTGCTTAATACATCAGTTATTATACTTACCTTCATATGCATTCCAGTGTGGAACGCATGACGTTGTTGCACTGATCTCGCGGGATCTACCGCCGTTTCTATACACATGTGTTGGATGCGTCATTTCACGTGGACCATCACATTTGCGCATACGCTGTGTTGATCCCGGCGTGGTTATCACGGTGTCATGCAACATTATCACAGCTGGGCACATTTATTTGGGTTCTATATATATCCATCCCCTTATGCCACATGTTGTCACCTCCTGAGGAAGCTTTTTCAAGCGAAACGAGTTGAGGTGCGTTTTCCACGCATACCTTCCAGTGTGTATTGGGGCTCTAGCTTGGTATATCTCATGGCTACAGGTAAATAACCATTCCTTATTTCTTCTTTGGTCTAATCTGCATGTTATTTCTACTTACTTGTATATCCACACATACTTTACATATGGGGGAAGTGCTATCTACAGTGCCTTGCGAAAGTATTCAGCCCCCTTGAACTTTTCAACCTTTTGCCACATTTCAGGCTTCAAACATAAGGATATAAAATTTTAATTTTTTGGTGAAGAATCAACAACAAGTGGGACACAATCGTGAAGTGGAACAAAATTTATTGGATATTTTAAACTTTTGTAAAAAATAAAAAACTGAAAAGCGGGGCATGCCAAATTATTCGGCCCCCTTAAGTTAATACTTTGTAGCGCCACCTTTTTCTGCGATTACAGCTGCAAGTCGCTTGGGGTATGTCTCTATCAGGTTTTCACATCGAGAGACTGAAATTCTTGCCCATTCTTCCTTGGAAAACAGCTCGAGCTCAGTGAGGTTGGATGGAGAGCATTTGTGAACAGCAGTTTTCAGCTCTTTCCACAGATTCTCGATTGGATTCAGGTCTGGACTTTGACTTGGCCATTCTAACACCTGGATACGTTTATTTGTGAACCATTCCATTGTAGATTTTGCTTTATGTTTGGGATCATTGTCTTGTTGGAAGATAAATCTCCGTCCCAGTCTCAGGTCTTTTGCAGACTCCAACATGTTTTCTTCCAGAATGGTCCTGTATTTGGCTCCATCCATTTTCCCATCAATTTTAACCATCTTCCCTGTCCCTGCTGAAGAAAAGCAGGCCCAAACCATGATGCTGCCACCACCATGTTTGACAGTGGGGATGGTGTGTTCAGGGTGATGAGCTGTGTTGCTTTTACGCCAAACATATCGTTTTGCATTGTGGCCAAAAAGTTTGATTTTGGTTTCATCTGACCAGAGCACCTTCTTCCACATGTTTGGTGTGTCTCCCAGGTGGCTTGTGGCAAACTTTAAATGAGACTTTTTATGGATATCTTTGACAAATGGCTTTCTTCTTGCCACTCTTCCATAAAGGCCAGATTTGTGCAGTGTACGACTGATTGTTGTCCTATGGACAGACTCTCCCACCTCAGCTGTAGATCTCTGCAGTTCATCCAGAGTGATCATGGGCTTCTTGGCTGCATCTCTGATAAGTCTTCTCCTTGTTTGAGATGAAAGATGTTTGAGATGTTTGAGATGAAAGAGGGACAGCCGGGTCTTGGTAGATTTGCAGTGGTCTGATACTCCTTCCATTTCAATATAATCGCTTGCACAGTGCTCCTTGGGATGTTTAAAATTTGGGAAATCTTTTTGTATCCAAATCTGGCTTCAAAATTCTCCACAACAGTATCACGGACCTGCCTGGTGTGTTCCTTGGTCTTCATGATGCTCTCTGCGCTTTAAACAGAACCCTGAGACTATCACAGAGAAGGTGCATTTATATGGAGACTTGATTATACACAGGTGAATTATATTTATCATCAGTCATTTAGGACAACATTGGATCATTCAGAGATCCTCACTGAACTTCTGGAGTGAGTTTGCTGCACTGAAAGTAAACGGGCTGAATAATATTGCACGCCCCACTTTTCAGTTTTTTATTTTTTACAAAAGTTTAAAATAACCAATACATTTCGTTCCATTTCACAATTGTGTCCCACTTGTTGTTGATTCTTCACCAAAAAATTAAAATTTTATATCCTTATGTTTGAAGCCTGAAATGTGCTAAAAGGTTGAAAAGTTCAAGGGGGCCGAATACTTTTGCAAGGCACTGTAAAAAGCTGCAGCGTTTTTCGATCCTTAAAATTCCATTAGTGCCGGATGCTGTGGGGTGCTGCCTGAAGATGGATGCGGCACCACCCAGCTTCTGAACAGTCTATGTAGAGTATTGAAGCCGGTAATTGCCATACCTGAGTGAATTGCTCAGGATCGGTTAAAGCTATAAAGAAGCAATTGGATTAATTTTAAAAATGAGAATCTCATCTTTAAAATGATACCAAGATCACTGTGATAGTCCTTACACATCCTGAGCGATTCGCTGGTGAAAATTATGTTCGGCATTGAAATCCCAATGCAGATCTCAATTCCCGACATCATTTTAACAGTGAATTGCTCTGAATCTGTAAGGGCTATCATGGTGATAATTCTCATCTTTAAAATGAATCTAGTTGCATCTTTGTGGACCTAACAGATCCTGAGATATGGGGCTCTAAAGTGTCCCCACTTCCTGCCTCAGGCAGTATCTTAGAGCTAAGGAAGGAGGGGTAGGAGTGGAGCTGCAGACTTCAGAGACAATGATAACTCATCATTATCTGTGCATAACCTGTAGGTGACCCCAGGGGGGGGATAGCATGGACTTCTGTCCATGTTATCCCCTCTCCTATCAATCACAGTGCATACTATGCTTTTGCTCTCTGATTGTCACATAGAGGGATAATGTAATACCCCTCTGGGTCTAATCACATTGGTATTCTTCTGTAATACCCCTCTGAACCTAACCAGGAAGTTTATTGGTGCTGTGACACAGACGTTTACTATCGTCCAGGTCGCAGCGCCAAACACTTACACAACACATACACAAAGTCACCAATAAAGTTTACATTTTTTCACTGTCCCTGTCCTGTCCATGCCTGATCTTTATAGAGTAAAATACTCCGACTGCCTCTCTAGTGATATCCGTTACACGCTAAAATAATAGCAATAGAGATTATCACTAGCGATGAACGTATAAAACATTTCTAACAAGCGGCAAAGTTCCATCAGTCAGATAATACATTTTTACCCATTGAATGCCACCTTAGAAAATCCCAGTTTTTGGCAGTTTTCAGATGGGTGCTTTTTTTTTTTTTTTTGCACCCACAGTACAAATGAAACACCTGCACTTCCAGTAGGTCATCAGGACCTTCAGAGGTTGCATTCATAATATGTGAGCAATAAAGCGGTCGTGTTACACCAATCTGAACACGGCCATAGTTATCATATTAGTTAGGTATAGGGATTATAATCATTAGAGTTACAAGTTTTATAGGGGGATAGAAAATTATATTCTTATGTAAGCTTCTATTTAATTTGCATGCACAGAGTTAAACTGGGGACAGATGGATGGGGACATTAACTGTGGGAATAGCTGGAGGGGGACATTATAGTGTAAGGCGCCACTAGGGAGGTATTATACTGTGTTAGGGCCTCTAATGAGACATTATAATTTGTGCAAGTCGGGTATTCCTAAGTGGTGGTGATGGGGGGGCACCACTTATGAAACCTTTGCACTGAACCCACCAATGTGTTAAAACAGACCTGCTAAGGAGCATACTGAGGAGGAACAATAATGGGGTATTTTACTGTGTGGGAGCACTAATGTCAGTACCCACAATATAATGTTCCTTAATGCCCCACTACAGTATAATGCCATGTTAGTTGTCCCCCACACCATGTAATGCCATGTTAGTGCCCCCTACACAGTATAATGCTATGTTAGTGCCCTCTGCACAGTATAATGCTATGTTAGTCACCCCCAATCTAATCCTTATCTTTCTTGTTTAAACCTGGGGTGCGTCTTATAGTCAGACATGTTTTTTTGTCAGCTTGGACCTTTACTTGATAGCAGATCCAAGTCAATGGAAATTTACTAAAAATAGTTGAGTACCTCTACTATATTGGCCTTGGCAGCCCATCATGCCTTTGGTACAGAGTGAAACGGAAGCCAACAGCAACCAAGTTCTTCCCAGTTCTCAACATGGTACCAACGACTTACCACAAGAGCCTCCACATGTGTCTACCTTGGCGCACTCCCCTGCTACCGCTTCTTCAAGCTTTCAGGCGGTGCTGTCGTTCAATTTATCACCCGGCTCCCTACTACATTTGCCGATTCCTCCTTCTGTGAGTGCCTCCAACTCCCATGTCACCACTGCCTGTCAACCATTACTGTCTTCTTGGGGACCATTATTAGCCATCTCCCCAGGGACTTCTGCAGATGCCTCTGAAAAAACGGTCTCTGAAAACACATTAAAAACACTTCTGCAGGAAAAATTTCTGCGTGCTGCAAGGAAAAACTCTCTCTCACTTAACCGGTTCAAGGAGTTCTAAATATTTGCTTACCTACCTACCAACCATGATGCTTTGGCGCAAGGAATTTGCTCCCATTACTAAATTGCTGAGAGACCATCATAACCCTATAGATGGGGCTTCCCTGTAAAGCTTGTGATCCCCAAGTGGCTCCAAGCACATTGTTGACTCACCAGCTAGTGCTCTAGTATCCTTGAATCCAGAGTGCCAAATGGTGACTCAACTTCGTTCTTCCATCATCTGAATTTTCCAGTGACAGGTGGATTATTTGAGTAATCTATATAAACCTCGCTAATGCTTTATTGGTCCTGGGTTCGGTCCATGTTGTTGTTGTAGCAGTGCAACTTTACCCCGACTTCAGATTAACTTTGACCTTCTCAGGTTTACCTGTTAGGCCTCATGTACATGACTGTGTGTATTTTGCAGTCCCCAAAATACTGTTCAATGTTCATTTTTTGCGATCCATGTGTGTGATCGGTGTGTCTTCAGCATCAATCCCGTATGTCTACAAAAATGGTCAGTATTGCATCAGTGTGTCATCCTGTGTTTCCACAGGAAGCATCAAATTATGTCCCTAGCTTGTCCCTACCCCCATCCCTGTCCCTAAAAAAAGTCACATGATCGCTTGGAAGCCATTTTTTTTTGCATATTTTCTTTGTTGAGACCTACATCAGTTTCCTCTGCTGATCTAGCTGTTGTTTCTGTGGTTTGTCACTGCAAACATGTCCTTCGATCATGTGGATAAGATTTTCCTATGCTGGCTGGTCTTGCAGTGATTCGGACAGCAAGCACCAATACTTGAAAAAGAGCCACAGAGAAAGAGGAAGATATATTGGGTTCACGCTATTGTCTCACAACGTTCCTTGAAAGCACATTTCTACATCCTGTATCATGACTTGTGTCAGCACCCTGGGAAGTTGCACAGCTACTTCCGCAAGTCCATCCCAGTGTTTGACCATCTTCTGGAGGACCAGAAGACAACATCAAGAGGACCAGGACAACATCATGAGACAATTAATTTCTCTGGAGGAATGGCTTATTCTCACTCCCAGATAAGACCAATGATTGTCCCTCTTGTCCCATGAAATTTACCCTCCCTGACCTTGTGAACACATCACAGAACCTTGTCTAGAAACCTGATCGGTGATTTGTTCGTGGCATAGATATTAACTATGGTAAATACAACAGGATACAATAGTACACAACAGGGTAAGATATCTACCATTCACATCCGTGATAAGTGATTTGAAAGAGAACTGAACAGAGAACTAATCGCAATCAGGACCTCAGCCTTCTTTTTAATTGTATTAGCTGTATAGATTGTAGGGTATTTCCTATGGGAGTATCGGGGAGGGAGAGGATTGGCAAAGTGGGTTTCCTGTACACACAAAATGTTTGCTTTGGCACATATTGCATCACACCATAAAGCAGAACGTTTGAAAGGGGAATTTAGGCCCTTAGCGTTCAGTGACAATAGTTTAAGAAGCATTGTGTATTACGGAATAGTAGCTAATAATGGCAGAATATTTAAATAGGCCTAGGCACCACAGTGTCATGAGCTTATAAACCTCTAGTACAAATACATGCATTGTACAGAACATGGGGTGGGAGCGGGGGGGGGGAAGCAAACAGATAAAACATAAACAACTGTCTCATGGGAGACCAACAGTAACTCACGACTCAGGATAGAAGTAGTCCTAGCCGGTTGTACAAGTGCCTGCAAAAAAAAGGAGGTGACTCAGTCCACCATTGCAACCAACCTCTGAAGTGTCAAGATCTTTAGACACTCAGTGGTCTTTCTGGGCAGTACACCATTCCAGATCCAGGTGAGGTGCTGGGTTTTACCCTTCGGAGGTCCCTAGTCCAGTAAAGGGATATCCCATTCAAGAAACAGCTTAGGACCATTAACCTGGTCTTGCAGTACACGCCGTATCTTTGGATGAACAAACTGGTGGGGAAGCCCCATTTATATGCTACATTAAAGGATCTAAGCACCGCTCTAATTGAGGCAAACCATCTGAATAGTGGTTTCAGATAAGTCGCAAACAAGTTGATCTCATAGGGGTTAGATAGAGTTCCAAATTTCCAAGTAGCTTACATCATGGCCTCTTTGACATGAAAAAAGTGTATCTGTGCAATAGTGTCCCTAGGCACCATAATAGTTTGGGCAGCCTATGAATCCTGTCAATGAACACCTCATGATCTGTAACAGTAGGCACCAACAGTCTGATAATCTTTTCTAGAAAGGGAGCTAAGTCCACAGTGGGAATGGACTCCAGAATTCCACGTATTTTAACATTATTCCTCCTGCTTCTGTCCTCCAGGTCTGCCATTTTCACCTTAATCATGTCTACCTCCTCCTCCAAGTTATTGGGAGCATCAATGAGGGCATTGTATAAGCAGTTGAGTTCACCCATTTTATGCTCTAAATGGTTAACTCGACTCCCCGCAGATCAGATATTGATGCATTAATGGTAGCAGTCACTTTACTTAAGTTGGAGCCAATAGAGTTCTGTAAAACCATCATCATATCTTTTATAAAGACTTCTGAGGCTGCTTGTTCAGAATAAGGGTAATCTGCAAAGGGGTCGGTTTCAGTAAGTGTTATTGTTTTGCTCCTGGTGGTGAAAAAATCTTTTTCTTCTTGTATACTACAAATTACAACCTTTTCTTACATTCCCTAATATCTCAGTGTGTTATTAGGTTGATTCCGAAGCGAAAGGTCACTAAGGATCACCCATGAAGAAGATTTCCCAAGAAAACAGAAACAGCATTATCTCGCCATCTTAATTTCCTGGCCTCTGCGGCCTTATCCCTACACTGCATAACTCGGCTGGGCTGCTGACCAGATTGCTGCTTTGGATCCACAGACCTGGCCCACATCTCGGGTGTCTCGTGTACCACATTGACCCCAGTACCTACTTTCAGCGGGATCATGGAGGCCCGCACCATTTTTGTACACCAACGACAAGAGACTGGAACCAGCCATCATGAAGGAGACAACTCTACATCCTTCTATGCTGTGTCACCGGCTACTGCATCTTGACCATGGTGAATTGCATAGCCTACTGCCTGCTGCTCAGCCTCATATCCCTCCGATAACAGTGAGAGGACTGTCGGCACCCCCTGGTGCCACTTGCCCCAGGAGCCCCGCTGTGCTGCCTCTTTGCCTCTTCCTGCGGTGTCTCTCACCTTGGCCCGTACCTCCAGTCCCAACACATTGCCTCCCTCCCTCCCAGTCATCCCCCGAGGGCCCATAAAGAGCTTCACCTTGCAACCCTCAACCTACAATCCCTCCGGGAGGCACTGGAAGCTGTGGCCCTCTGACTGCTCCACCTGGCAGGGTCCCCTGGTGGGATACTAACTTGGGGAGGGGAGTGCATAGCCCCTACACTAACATCCGGTGGGGCTCTTCACCCCTCCCCCCTGCGGACACACCAGGCTTCTTCCTCAAGACCTTCTGCTGCAGACCCCCTGGCAAACATCTGGGTCTGACTGACCCCCCAGGCAGAACTGCTCCTGAGGTCCTGGCTTGAGGAGGAGAGTGCAGAGCCCCTACTCTACCATCAGGGGGTCTCCTTACCTTCCCCTTGCATACCCTGGACCTGCATGCAGCTACCTACTACTCCACTGACCCAAAGCAGAACTTTCTAACTCAGGTCTTAATACAACTCCTCCTGGCATCACATACCATACACCATAACCTCATTGCTGCGAGTGTCAAGACTCTACACAGACAACAGGGAGACTCCTCGCATGCACTGGTGATGAGTTCTTTTCTGATGTCATCTTCTTTCAAGCTACTGTTCAACAGAGGCCTTATCCCACTCCATCCATTATGACAGCTTAATCTTCCAGCCTTGAGCACCGTACAGCGGCCCAAAGTGAATATTGCTCAGGTATTTCAACCTCTGCCTTATCAGATTTACGGAACAACCAGCAATTTAACAGAAACTACCCAAACGGTCAGATAACAACTTGACCAACTACTTTGAATGGGATCGCAGCAGGGACGGCAAAAATGGCCACACTCCTCTCTCCTCTTACATATCCTTGCCCTTATCTACGAACCTACTGGCAGGATGTTTTCTCCTGGCTTTCCTCTATGATGGGACTCATAGTTCCTCCTTCTCCAGAAATGGCACTACTTTTCCTGAACATACATGACTACCCATTGGCCATTAGGACATTTTGCTCTCAGCTACACTGTCCCTCCTCAGACAGTGGAAAGCCTCCAACATCCCAACAATCCCGGATCTGTCTGACATGCTCCATCAAACCTTCCACTATGAAAAGACACTTTCTCACAGAGAATTTGGAGATGTCCACTTTGACAGAAACTGGCTGCCATGGATATCATATAGACTTGCCCAATCCCTGCCCCCATAGTCTAAAGACTGCTCTATACTACTTCAAGATTCTGAGCTCTGTATCCTTTTAATCTCTGTTGAATTGTCTACCATTTGTAATGTATTTGGCATAACACTCAATTTGTCGACTTCCTGTTCTTATTTGACCTCTAACATTTTAGGTTGTTGCATATTGTTCCTATTTTGTTGCGGTTTTTCTCTCCGTCTTTTGTATTTATAGCAACATCTAGGCCCAGAACTGTGTCTATACAGACTACATCCACCAGCAACTGTACTACCTATTTTTTCTTATCATTTTCTCTGGACGTTGACAACCAAACATCATATCCATTCCTTTATACCATAATGTAACATACTACTTTCTTTTCTGTTTGTTTATTATTAGAATTTTCAATAAAAACCTATATTTAGGCCCAGAACTGTGTCTATACCGACTACATCCATCAGCAACTGTACTACCTACGTTTTCTTATCACTTTCTCTGGACGTCGCCAACCAAACATCATATCCATTCCTTTATACCATAATGTAACAAATGTAACATACTACTTTCTTTTCTGTTTGTTTATTATTAGAATATAGCATATAACATATTTGAAGTTTGTTAGCCCTTTAAGCGTTTCACAGGAATTAAAACAAAATGGAGGTAAAATTCACACATTTCAATTTCTTTTACTAATACATTCATTTAGCCCTAGAATTAACAAGTGTTAAAGGAGAAAATGCATCCCACAATATTTTATGCAAGTTCTCCCAACTACCAAAATACCCCACATGTGGATGTAAACTGATGTATGGTCACACAACAAGACACAGAAGGGAAGGAGCACCAATGAGCTTTTGGACAGTAGATTTTGCTGTGATCAGTTTCAGGCACCATGTTGCATTTGCAGAGCCCCTGAGGTGACAAAACATTGGACAACCCTAGAAAGTGACTCTATTTTTGAATTTATCAAGGGGTATAGTGAATATTTTGACCCTACAGGTTTTTCATAGAATTTATTACCATTGGGATGTGAAAATGAAAAATTACTTTTTTTTTAGATAAAATGTCGATTTAGCCCAAATTTTTTTCATCCTAACAAAGGGTTAAAGAGGAAAAAGCAACCCACGGTTCATTACAGAATTTCTCCTGAATACGGCAATACCCCATATGTGGTGGTAAACTGTATGGGCACATGACAGGGTTCTGAATAAGGAAGATTTTGAAATGTTTTCAGGTACCATGGAGCAGTGGAAATGTCTTCCCTGAAATGTTAAGCCACATTTTACTATGTGGCAGTCTGATGGACAAATCTGTGTTTGGCAACATCTGAAAGGTGTAATAATATGAGACCGTTTTTTGTTTGGACTAAGCCCCTTATTTTTAGTGCAAGGATATGTTGAAGTGGTTGTCCCACAAGCATAACCATAATTTAGTCCATGGACATGTAATAGTTAAACATGTATTTTTATATGTGATTTTTATATGTGATTTTGGTTTAATGCATATTGCACATTTTCTGTTCGTACAATAAACCTCATTTCAATCCTGAAATATTACTGTGTCCATCAGTTATTAGATATATCAAATTGAAATGGCTGTTGCAAACACCCAAATATTTAGAACTAAAAATGATTAAGATTAATAGGGGTGCCCAAACTTTTTCATATGACTGTAATATTCTCCCCAGAGGGCCACTGCTAGTATAATGCTCCACAGTGCCCCCACCAGTATTTTGCTCCACAGTGGCCCACGCAATGTAATATGCTCCCCAGTGTCCCCCCCCCAGTATAATGCTCCTTAGTTCCCCCCGAATAATGCCCCACAGTGGTGCCACATAATATAATATGCTCTGCAGATGGCCCCCCCAGAATAATGCTCCACAGTGACCCCGCACAGTATAACATGCTATCCAGAGGGCCCCCTCCCCAGTATAATGCTCCACAGGGGCCCCACACAGTAAAATATGCTATCCAGAGGGCCCCCTCCCCAGTATAAAGCTCCACAGGGGCCCCACACTGTACAATATGTTATACAGAGGGCTCCCTCCTCAGTATAATGCTCCACAGGGGCCCCAAACAGTAAAATATGCTATCCAGAGGGCCCCCCAGTTAAATACTCCACAGTGGTCCCACACAGTAAAATATGCTATCCAGAGGGCCCCCTCCCCAGTATAATGCTCCACAGGGGCCCCACACTGTATAATATGCTATCCAGAGGCCCCCCTTCCCAGTATAATGCTCCACAGGGGCCCCAGACAGTAAAATATGCTATCCAGAGGGCCCCCTCCCCAGTATAATGCTCCGCAGAGGCCCCACACAGTAAAATATGCTATCCAGAGGGCCCCCTCCACAGTTTAATGCTCCACAGGAGCCCCACACTGTATAATATGCTATCCAGAGGGCCCCCTCCCCAGTATAATGCTCCACAGGGACCCCACACAGTAAAATATGCTATCCAGAGGGCCCCCTCCCCAGTATAATGCTCCACAGGGGCCCCACACTGTATAATATGCTATCCAGAGTGCCCCCTCCCCAGTATAATGCTCCACAGGGGCCCCACACAGTATAATATGCTATCCAGAGGGCCCCCTCCCCAGTATAATGCTCCACAGGGGCCCCACACAGTAAAATATGCTATCCAGAGGGCCCCCTCCCCAGTATAAAGCTCCACAGGGGCCCCACACTGTACAATATGCTATCCCCACAGAGGGCCCCCTCCCCAGTATAATGCTCCACAGGGGCCCCACACAGTAAAATATGCTATCCAGAGGGCCCCCTCCCCAGTATAATGCTCCACAGGGGCCCCAAGAAAAGAAGGGGCCCCCCCAGACTCCACAGGGCCCCACAAGCCGGGCACCTCCCCGCATCTATCATTATATTATACTCTGGGGTCTCTTCAGACCCCAGAGTATAATAATTGAAGGCCCAGCAAAGGTGAGTGAAAATAACAAACAGTTATATTTACCTTGCCTTACCTCTCCTGGGCCTCCTCATGCTGCTCAGCTATCCCCGCCGGCGCTTCCTCTTTTCTGTGGCTGACGTCACGCGTTGTGGACATCACCGCTGAAGCCTGTGATTGGGCTTAAGCGGTTATGTGAGCACACCCCACGTGATTGCTGAGTCCGAGGCCAGGCTCAGTGGTGATGTCCGTAATGCCAGAAGATGACGTCGGACTCAAGGATAGGTGAGTAAAAATGTTTGTTATTTTTACTCACCTCGGAAAGGGGCCCTGCGGCACATGAAGATGGGTCCCTTTCTGTTATCGATATGGCCGGGCCTGACTCCAGGATCCAGAGTCATCAGGCTCCGGATCCCAGGGGCCCCTTTGGGGTCGGGGCCCTGGGCAATTGCCCAGTTTGCCACCCCCTAACGCCGGCCCTGTCTATGAGAGCCAGAAATCTTTCTTGTTTGTAGGTGACCAAATACTTATTTTTCACCATAATTTGCAAATAAATTCTTAAAAAAATGAGACAATGTGATTTTCTAGATATGTTTTCTCATTTTGTCTCTCATAGTTGAGGTCTACCTATGATGTCAATTACAGGCCTCTCTCATCTTTTTAAGTGGGAGAACTTGCACAATTAGTGGCTGACTAAATACTTTTTCCCCCACTGTGTTATATATATATATATATATATATATATATATATACAGGTGCATCTCAATAAATTAGACTATTTTTGAAACATTCATTCATTTCTGTAATTCAGTAATTTAATTCATATTCACCATGATTGTGTGTCCTACTGAACCAGACTGAGGGACCATTTAAAGGCTTAGGAAACCTTGGCAGGTGACACACTGAATTTACAATACTGAACTTTTTTTACAATATTCTAATTTTCTTACATTTTGGTTTTCATTACCTGTAATCCATAATCAACATTTACAGAATTAAAAGACTTGAAATAGAACACTCTGTGTGTAAAGAATCTAGAAAATATAGGAGGTCACTTTTTTAATTTAATTACTGAAAGAAATAACCATTTCAAATATATTCTAATATATTGAGATGCACCTTTATTATATATATATATATATATATATATATATATATATATATACATATACACAGTATACAGTATATACAATATATATATACAGTACAGACCAAAAGTTTGGACACACCTTCTCATTCCAAGAGTTTTCTGTATTTTCATGACTATAAAAATTGTAGATTCACACTGAAGGCATCAAAAATATGAATTAACACATGTGGAATTATATACTTAACAAAAAAGTGTGAAACAACTGAAAATATATTCTAGGTTCTTCAAAGTAGCCACCTTTTGCTTTGATTTTCACTTCACAGGTGTGCCCTGTCAGGTTTAATAAGTGGGATTTCTTGCCTTATAAATGGGGTTGGGACCATCAGTTGTGTTGTTCAGAAGTCAGGTGGATACACAGCTGATAGTCCTACTGAATGGAGTGTTAGAATTTGTATTATGGCAAGAAAAAAGCAGCTAAGTAAAGAAAAACGAGTGGCCATCATTACTTTAAGAAATGAAGGTCAGTCAGTCCGAAAAATTGAGAAAACTTTGAAAGTGTCCCCAAGTGCAGTGACCAAAACCATCAAGCGCTACAAAGAAACTGGCTCACATGAGGATCGCCCCAGGAAAGGGAGACCAAGAGTCACCTCTGCTGCGGAGGATAAGTTCATCCGAGTCACCAGCCTCAGAAATCGCAGGTTAACAGCAGCTCAGATTAGAGACCAGGTCAATGCCACACAGAGTTCTAGCAGCAGACACATCTCTACAACAACTGTTAAGAGGAGACTGTGTGCAGCAAGCCTTCATGGTAAAATAGCTGCTAGGAAACCACTGCTAAGGACAGGCAACAAGCAGAAGAGACTTGTTTGGGCTAAAGAACACAAGGAATGGACATTACACCTGTGGAAATCTGTGCTTTGGTCTGATGAGTCCAAATTTGAGATCTTTGGTTCCAACCACAGTGTCTTTGTGCGACGCAGAAAAGGTGAACGAATGGACTCGACATGCCTGGTTCCCACCGTGAAGCATGGAGGAGGAGGTGTGATGGTGTGGGGGTGTTTTGCTGGTGACACTGTTGGGGATTTATTCAAAGTTGAAGGATGGTTACCACAGCATCTTGCAGCGGCATGCTATTCCATCCGGTTTGCGTTTATTTGGACCATCATTTATTTTTCAACAGGACAATGACCCCAAACACTCCTCCAGACTGTGTAAGGGCTATTTGATGTAGAAGGAGAGTGATGGGGTGCTACGCCAGATGACCTGGCCTGCACAGTCACCAGACCTGAACCAATCGAGATGGTTTGGGGTGAGCTGGACCGCAGAGTGAAGGCAAAAGGGCCAACAAGTGCTAAGCATCTCTGGGAACTCCTTCAAGACTGTTGGAAGACCATTTCAGGTGACTCCCTCTTGAAGCTCATCAAGAAAATGCTAAGAGTGTGCAAAGCAGTAATCAAAGCAAAAGGTGGCTACTTTGAAGAACCTAGAATATATTTTCAGTTGTTTCACACTTTTTTGTTAAGTATATAATTCCACATGTGTTAATTCATATTTTTGATGCCTTCAATGTGAATCTACAATTTTTATAGTCATGAAAATACAGAAAACTCTTGGAAAGAGAAGGTGTGTCCAAACTTTTGGTCTGTACTGTATATATATATGTACTGTATATATATAGCAAAGGAGAGCTAGCATAGAGCAAAATATATGCACACTAGGTAAATACATAACTATCTAGAACAGGGGTAGGCAACCTTTTTTGTTCGGCGTGCCGATTTCGATTAAAAAAATCAAAGTTGAGGTACTCGGAGTGCCGGTCAATAATTGTAAGTCTGACGACCCCTGCACACGGTATTATGCCACATAGCGGCCCCTGCACACGGTATTATGTCCCATAGCGGCCCCTGCACACGGTATTATGTCCTATAATGGCCCCTGTACATGGTATTATGCCCCATAGCGGCCCCTGCACATGGTATTATGCCGCATAGTGGCCCCTGCACACAGTATTATCCTCCATAGTGGCCCCTGCACACAGTATTATCCTCCATAGTGGCCCCTGCACACAGTATTATCCTCCATAGTGGCCCCTGCACACAGTATTATCCTGAAATAGCTATTATTTTAGCGTGTAACGGATATAACTAGAGAGGCGGGCGGCATATTTTACTCTATAAAGATCAGGTATGGACAGGACAGGGACAGTGAAAAAATGTAAACTTTATTGGTGACTTTGTGCATGTGTTGTGTAAGTGTTTGGTGCGACACTTTTGGCGCTGCGACCTGGAGGATGGTAAATGTCTGGGTCACAGTGCCAATAACTTCCTGGTTATGTGATTAGGCTCAGAGGGGTATTACATTATCCCTCTATGTGACTATCAGAGAGCAATAAGTACAATATGCTCTCTGATTGATAGTAGAGGGGATAACATGGACAGAAGTCCATGCTACCCCCCAGGGGTCATCTGTAGCTTATGCACAGACAATGAGGAGTTATCATTGTCTCTGCAGCTCCTCCTCCCCCTCCTTCCTAAGCTCTAAGATGCTGCCTGAGGCAGGAGGGGGGGACACATTTAGAGCCCCATTTCTAAGGATCTGTTAGGGCCACAAAGATGTAACTGGATTCATTTTAAAGATGAGAATCTCATCTTTAAAAAGATACCAAGATCGCCATGATAGACCATACACATCCTGAGCGATTCACTGTTAAAACGATGTTGAGAATTGAGATCTGCATTGGGATTTCAATGCCGAACATCGCTTTCACTAGCGAATCGCTCAGGATGTTTAAGGACGATCATGGTGAGCTTGGTATCATTTTAAGATTCTCATCTTTAAAATGAATCCAAGTATTTCTTTATAGCTTTAACGAATCCTGAGCAATTCACTCAGGTACAGTAGAGAAGCCGGCAATTACCAGCTTTTACTACTGTACATTGACTGTGCAGAAGCCGGTTGCTGCCGCGTCCATCTTCACCCGGCTCTAATGAAATTTTAAGGAAGCCGGATGGAAAAACGCTGCAGGTAACGTTTTTCCATCCGGCTGAGGCACAGATCCGGCTCCAGAACTGATACCTCTTGTGCCAGAACCGATCCCATAGAAAACTATGGGATCCGTCCTGGCATCAGTTTCCCTCTGGCTTGTGTGCACCAGGCTGGAGGGAAACAGATAGCTGCACCGGACATATGTGAACGCACCCTTACTCACTTTCTCCTGCGCTCCGCAGCCGCTGTGTGGGCACTTCTACCTGACGTCAGCGACCGCTGATTGGGTCTCAGGGGTCACGTCGCGTCATTATGCGTAATGACGTCGGACGTGACCCCTGAGGCCCTGTCAGCAGTCTCTTACGTCAGGCAGAAGCGCCCAAAGAGTACACAGCGGCTTCGGATCCAGGGAAGGTGAGTTAACATTGTTTTTTTATGTTTGATCACCTCCCTGGGGGCTCCGCTTATTATACTCTGGGGTCTCTTCAGACCCCAGAGTATAATAGCAGTTTCGTTTCAGCCGTGTTTGCTCCGATCGAAACTGCTGGACGAGGAGTCCCGTGCCAGGGAAATAAGCCTCGCATGCCACTCTCGGCACGCGTGCCAGGGGTTGCCGACCCCTGATCTAGAAGGAAATGAACTTGCCAGGTTGTTGTAGGTATATAAGGCAGACAAAAAAAAAGAAAGTATAAGTAGCAAATCATGACTCAATATGGCACTACTGTTACAATTACGGTGATACCACATTTATACTGTATAGTTTTTATTATGTTTTAAAACTTTAACAAAAATCCAAAACTTTAAAAAATAATTCTTGAAGTTGCCATATTCTGACACCTGTAACTTTGTTATATTTTTGTATATGGGTCTGTATAAGGCATCTTTTTTTGCAGAAGTACTTCTTATTTATACCATTTTAGGGAATGTCTGACATTTTGATTGCCTTTTATCTACATTTTTTTGGAAGCAAAACAGCAAAAAAACGGCAGCTTGGGCATTCACCGTATGGGAAAAATATTTTTATATATTTGTAGTTTGGGCACTTTTGGATGCTTTTTTAAAACTATTTTGTAGCCCCATATGGGACTTGAATCTGCAATCAACAGATTGCTTGCTCCATAGACTGTAATACTACTATATTGCAGTCCATGGTAAAATGCATACAGGGGCGTAAATACCGGGGTAGCAGCGGTAGCGCCTGCCACAGGACCCGGGACATTATGGGGCCTGGAGCCCTGTGGCAGCCACTACCGCGAACCCCACAAACAGTGCTATCATTAATCTCCGGGGTCTTTTCAGACCCCTGAGTATAACGATCGGGGGCCTGGATCACGCGAGATCTGGTCCAACATTGAAGATGGCTGAAGTAGCGCATGGGAGTGCAGCGGAGTGAGGGAAGGTAAATAGCATTGTTTTTATGTTTGTATCGTCCCCTAGGTCTCTGATCATTATACTCTGGGGTCTGAAAAGACCCCTTAGTATACTAATCGTTCATGGGTGGTCCACAATGGGGCATACTATAGTGTGCAGGGGCCAATATGGGGGATAGTACGTTGTGCAGGGGCCACTATGAGGCATAATACCGTGTGCAGGGGCTGCTATGGGGCATAATACTGTGTGCAGGGGCTGCTATGGGGCATAATACTGTGTGCAGGGGCTGCTATGGGGCATAATACTGTGTGCAGGGGCCGCTTTGGGGCATAATACTGTGTGTAGGGGCCACTATGGGGCATAATACTGTGTGCAGGGGTGACTATGGGACATAATACTGTGTGCAGGGGCCACTATGGGGCATAATACTGTGTGCAGGGGCCACTATGGGGCATAATACTGTGTGCAGGGGCCACTATGGGGCATAATACTGTGTGCAGGGGCCACTATGGGGCATAATACTGTGTGCAGGGGCCACTATGGGGCATAATACTGTGTGCAGGGGCCACTATGGGGCATAATACTGTGTGCCGGGGTCACTATGGGGCATAATACTGTGTGCAGGGGCCACTATGGGGCA
This sequence comes from Leptodactylus fallax, assembly GCA_947044405.1. NCBI lineage: Eukaryota > Metazoa > Chordata > Amphibia > Anura > Leptodactylidae > Leptodactylus > Leptodactylus fallax. The sequence continues at coordinate 2,264,780 of CAMRHE010000015.1, forward strand.
TAATACTATGTGAATGGGCTATTATGGTGCATAATACTGTGTGCAGGGGCCACTATGTGGCATAATACTGTGTGCAGGGGCCACTATGGGGCATAATACTGTGTGCAGGGGCCACTATGGGGCATAATACTGTGTGCAGGAATGCGGTTTGTGTGGGGGGGGGGTGTTGGACGGGGCAGTCTAGGGTGGTTGGGGGCGATGGTTCGGGGGAGCCCCATGTCAAATGTTCGCCTTGGGGCCCAGCCATTCCTAGTTACGCCACTGAATGCATATGTTCGTACATTACATACATACATTACTGTGATGGACCTGGAAGGCTGTCATGGAGACCCAGCAATTATGGCACCCCCTCTGCTTCTGAGCGGGCACCATATTTAAAAAGTCAACATCCGCCATTCTTTTACGCTGGATGTGAGCAAGGAGTTAATTACTTGCAGCGTGGTTACCGCAAAACCACATGCCCAATAATGATATACAGCTGAAATTAATCAGAGTTTCACTTAGATAGAAGTGAAAGTCATTTCCAAAAACAGTGGCCCAGATTTCTTATGCCTAAAACTGGGGAGGGATAAAAAAAATGGCACAATTTTCTGCACAACATTAAGTTTTGTGAAAAAGATTGTGACTTTTTTACCCTGGGCTACCTTTGCCACTTTCCCAAAAAGGGGGAGTGGCAAGCGCATGCAACAGACGGGGCCATTATCCCCACCAAATTTTTCATCTTTTCACTACTTGCTGGCATACATGTCTCCTCAGGTGCAAATCCTGGCAAAGGTTGACCACCCTTATGCATTGTTAAGTTAAAAATACATGAACTTTGCATTTTTTCCTGCCATTTTGTAAGGTGAGAAAAGCAAAACAAAATATACTGTGAGAACCCAGCCTCACTGTTTTGGAATTATTGATCACATTTAAATAATTATATAAATTTATTTCTAAGACAGAAATTGAGTAAAATAAAAGTCTAGCAGTTTCAAACCTACAGACAAGACATACATATACTGCAATTTGCTTCAAAAGTGCAACTCTTCTCCAGATGGTATGTTATGCCTCTTGACTTTGAATGATGGATTGATAGTATTACTGAAGTTTACATGACCTGAAGTTGAAATATTCTTCCTTATGTTAAATTTTTAGAAAAGTACATATTTCTGAACTGCAAAGACTGAAAATGAGAACATATTTTTTTTAAATAATGTAGATGGCTGCTAGCAACAGGTAAATTGTATTATTCCATAGCCTTATTGTCTGTAGTTTATGGTAACTGGATGCCTAACAGTAGATCCAATGTCAGAGTTTAGAAAAATTTTTTAGCTTCTTCATGAGAACCAATGAACAAAACTTGAAATGGATTAGACAGCTTTCAGGTTATACTAGGTGAGCCCAAGAAAACTTAAAAAATATCAGTTGTGGGGATATTTGAATATTTTTTATACACACTGTACTTAAAGGCTCCATGGGAAGTTCATATTTTGCTACAGTTGGTGGGCAGAAATAGCACCACTTTATTTATTATATTAAAAAGATGGACTACTTGGTGGAATTTAAAGGAGTTTTCCCATCTCTCTCTCTCTCTCTCTCTCTCTCTCTTCTCACTACCTTTGTTCTTCAACTAACTGTTGGGCAGGCTTTGACTGTTTAATAAACAGCACACTAGGACAGTTACCTGTCCTAGTGAAAGACCTTGCCTTTATCATGAGAGATTATTTTTTATGATTACTAGAAATATAATTTAAATGCAGATCAAATAATATGCACAGTAAATGTATATTACATTAAACAAGTTTGTAGAGAACACTTATATGCTCCTAGACAACGGACAACTTTACTGATAGAGAAAACTGTCCGAGCCTCTATCAGCAAACTGCAATTAACTGAACTGATTGTGCTGACTGCAGAGCTGCACATAACAGCTCTTAGAGCAAGTGTAATCTCAAGTACTCAGCCCCCCCAGTGAGCAGTGAGTCATGTCATCCGACCTGATTTTGGAGGAATTGGAGGAATAATTTCATATAGCAAGTAAATGAAGCAGCTTTCCTAAAGCAATGTATCTAGCAAAACACCTGAATCAGTATAGATAGGATCCTTCAGATGTGAATACCACTTTAATGGACTGCATAATTGATCGCTTGAGTCCATCAGGTGACACTCTTGTTTGTAGCCCACTGGATCTGACATAATAGGACGCAATGCTAATGTGAACAGAGCTTTAGATATACTGGTTTACAGAATGCATTAGATTAAAACAGCAGAAAATAAAAAAAATCAAACTAAATAAAACTTTCTAAGTGATCTAAACTAATGGAAAGAGTAGTAGTTTAAGGCGGAAGAACATGTTCATAATATATTCCATGGTCTAGGGTCTTTAAGACCTCTTCTGTCTAGAATGTTAATGGGCTAATATTTTACTACCATTAAAGGTTAAAATTAGTGGTCAGTACCTGGGAGCCTAGAGTATTAGAAAGGTTAATCATTTACTTCCCCAGTAGGTAATCTAGGTACAATGTGCGGTTATTACCTGGTTGCACAAAGTAAAACAATGAGTATTATTTTATTCTCTGGTGGTCCAGGGTAAATAAACAACTTTTCATGAATGAAAAACTTCTTTCACCATTTAATAAGCTGTTGTCCTCCTCTTTATCTTCAACCTGAGTTCTTGTTCACATTATATTCATCTCTGTATTCAGCCTTATACATAGAGTTCTATGGAGCAGGGAGGGATGGAGTGGGATTATCCTTTCGGCTGATTAATCGATTTATTGCCTCATTCTATGTACTAGCAGTCTCTTATCTACAAACATAGCAGTGCTATAAGTGTACAGAGTAGTAGAGTATAAAAGAAGCAATTATATAAGGTGTCTTTTCTACCCCCCACCCCGACTTCTTCATAAACTAATATAAAGAAAGATTATCACAGTATGGAGAACTACCAAATATAAAACTTAACCTTTATTTCCAAATAAATAATAAAATTAAAGAGTTATTCTACCACCTTATTTAAAATCATCTATAACCAATTGGGGGAGTAAATCATCCTACGGACAGTATGGTACCAAGCCAATACCAAGACAAAAGACATATACTGAACTAACAAAAAACAAATCCTATTCTTGACATGTTTCGCCAAACTAATACCGTAGATTCATCAGGGGATAATTAGGTCTAACCAGGGTAAAATTATAGCCAAGTAGATAGATTTGCAGACAAATAGTAGATGATGCAAATAAACCAGCAATAAAATGCAATAAGCATGAAAATAAGCTTGCAAACAAAGAATACACCTGAATACCAATACACCTGAATAAGTTGGCAATAGAGCTTGATAGCTATAACTATAACTCACGACTTCCACATGATTTGGTTAGCCGAGGAAGGTATAAGATCACAAGAGGGTATTCTAGTCCATGAAAGACGTAGATAGTGTTGCCAAAGAAACCCAATAAGCAGGAACATACATATGTAAATGCAGGAACACGCTCGGCATCCCACATGTTCCTCCATATGTTAGAGAGGTATGGTCAGGGAGGCCCAGCCTGTTCAACAGTAGAGAAAAATTGCTAAACTATATTAAACATTTTCCCCAATGTTTCTGTCATGAAACAAAGCTCCAAGACTTATAGTTCCTTGATATAGGTGTTATACATGCCCATGGCTACTCAACTTAAAGTTAAGAGATAAGGAAGAAGTGAAAATTCCCCCAAAAAATGAATATATGCTTCTCTGTAAAGGATCTTGACATATTTGCAGATTCTTAAGAACAAGATAAAGTAAACCTTCAAAGTGGTACAATATATTTATATATAATTCTGCTGGACTTGAATAAGCATAAGACTAGTTATTTTCTTGTTGACCAAGGACCATCAAAACCAAATTTCTTACAATACTTGTAAGGTATGAGATTTTTATGGTTGGGTACAAAAGGAAGGCAGGCCTTCAGTTTTTGTTGCTGTTTTTCCAAGATAACATATTCATTGTGATAAAATAACATGTGGCTTTCTTTGAACTATTGGTGGAAACCAATAGCTTCAGATAACTATAGAAAACAACAGCTACTTTTATGATTTAGTTTCTTAAAAACTCACCAAATGGCGTTCTAGAACTATACTCAAACCCAAGCACTCCATTGTCTTCATCCATCTTGAGGAGACTGAACAAATGCTGTTTTTTGCTTGTTATAAGATTCCTTCCATATTTTGCATTATGGGATTCCTTGTCTGGAGCTTATTTTAACCTTGTAGAATCATTGTCGGAATATAATTAAATTACACATTCTTACGGTTACTCTGTCACTTACAATGTAATTTTACTCCTCTATCTTTTGCCTTAAAACTCTCCTGACCTATTCATGCCTATGGGAAATTAATAAAGAGCTCTCAGACTCTTTTCAACATGTCCTTACAAATCCATTTACAAATGGTGTGAATGTCCCTGATAACATTTTATGTATTCACGCCTTTAAAAAAGTCCATATTTCTCTGTTTTCTCGAATGGCTCATTTCTACATTGTGAGTAAGCAAGCATTATAGAGCAATTTTATTTTGTCAGGCATGTGTTATAAATGTGGACTGCAAGATATTTCTCTGAATCAAATGCAGGGCATAAGGCTTTATATCTTCATATACAGTAGGGATTTTTTCTCCAAATAGCTTTCTGTGAGAAGCTGAAAATGTACCATATCAGAACTTCAGTTGGTAAAATTGAGTGTAAATTATAAGCAAGTAAAAGGTGACAGGAGAGAAGATGTTCATGGGGTAATATGCTGTAATATGCTGTCTCTTGCAGCCGCTTCTCCAAGATCTGATATTCTGTAAATAACTACCTGATTTGCAAGCAACACAATCCAAATGGTGCTCGGCTGACTGCATTATCCTTAACGTTTCCAAGCTATAATTTAAAACTAGGCTGTAAAATACATTTTAGAAAAAAAGGAGATTAAATTATGCTAATTAATGCTAGGCTATTAGGACTATAACAGAGCAATAGCTTCCTTAGGGAATGACAGAAGTTGTCATTAAACAGGGCTTTATCTTTCATGCTCGAGAACTAGTTTACAGCTTTTTGGGGTATGTAATATTGAATTTTATGTTTTTTATGGGGTTATTTTATTACATTTTATGACATTATTAAAGTAAACATTATTAGGTCAGATAAAATATATAGCAAAGTTTATACCTAATTGGGAAGAGACTAATTATTTTGTCCTGAAAACAGAGAAAACATATACATACAAGATAAGATTTATTTAAAGAGGGCCTTTTACTACCTCCAGTAACTCCAACTCTTTGCATATATCAATAGGCACTGCTCTCCTGTTTCAGGTGCAGTTGGAATTTTTTCTCTAATCCCAATGATCCATAAACAATTATTTCAGCTTAAATATGGTTTCTACTGTCAAGTGGGTGGTCTCAGACTGTTTGCACCAGTCCAGGATTGTCCACCTGGCAATACAGAGCATAACATTTGGGAAAAGAGAAAAATGGCAACTTCCCAGGAAGCAGTGAAGCACTGTCTATTGATAGATGCAATGAGTTGGAGTTGGTGGAGGTGCTGAAAACTCTTTAAAACAATGCATATTGTATACAGAGAATTTAGATGACTTATCAACATTTAAAATGGCAAAACATTATGAAAAAACATACTTGTCATTCTGGTCATGCAGGCACTGTTAATGTGCCAGTGTGAACAAGAGCAGAGTAACATCATAATATACAGTTGCTGTCCAGCTCTAATGGCAGAAATCAGAAGAACCTCTGACCTCCGCCGTTTAACGCTTTGGATGCTGCCATCAATCCTGATGGCTGCATTCAAGGGCAGAAACAAATAAGGGGATCCCCTTGTAATCATATAACAAGGAATCCTTGTGCTTTTCCCATTACATGGAGTACCAATATATACACTTTTTGTAAGTTTCAAATTAGTAGGGTTTTGGTAACATATGTTGCAATTTTAAAGGGGTTTTCCCACATGGAGGGTCCTAATGGTTGAACCTCCAGTAACTAGACATTTATCCACTGTGCTGGTGTTAAAAAAAAAATCAGAAGCAACCAGTGGCCTAGCAACAATGTTTGTCTGTCTGATGAAAAGAGAGTGAAAACAATTTGCTGAGAAACATATACCCACGTCTTTAAAGTTGTACAAGTAGTATATGTGGGGCAATGACTGTACAGTGTCAGTATTATTTTTTTACTATTCTGTAGGGGTATGTTTTGTGAACATTATTGTAATATATTTTATTAACCTATATGACTTCCTATTTCATTTAACTGTATTTTTATGAGGTATATAAAAAAGGGGGTTAAAGAATTAAAAAGAGCTGAGAAAGGGTACAGACTTTAATGTCAACACATTGTCACATAGGCCGATGTAAAAATGCAAAGATAGTGTACAACAGGGACGGTTATAAATAATAAATAAGATATAACAGGAATGAGGTCATTGGGGACTTTAATGATATTACGAGGTATCCCTTAGTCAAGTTTTCCACATATCTCTAGTCAAAGCTAAAAATAAATTTGGATGTGTTGGGGCGAGCCACAATTTCTCAATCTCCATCCCCTTGGCGTCTGTAGGGAGGATAGACCAAGCTGGACCTGCACAACTGTGTGGCCCAGTAGTATACAGTAATGTTTGGGATGGCTGGGCCCTCTCTATGATCAGGAGCCAAGAGATCCAACTTGGCAATGTTGTACCTCTTGTTTGCCCCAAAAAATTAACATAGAGCCATGAAGGAATCAAAGGTCACTCACGTTGACCGTAATTGACTAGGTCTCGAACAGATATATCAGTTTGGTAGGATAGACATTTTAGCTAGTAAATTATGTTTATAAAGGGTGGCGTATGAAGTTTTCAGATTGACACCCAAGTACTTCAGAGATGTGTCTTTTCATTGGTAAGGAAAATTGGACTTAAGGCGCATCAGGCAGTCAGGGGGGACAGGCATGGGGAAAGCTTCAGTCAAACATGACCGCAGCATCCAAGGGGTTCCGCCATTTTGCCACCCACCAGCCCACCCTGGCTCTCTGCAGACAAGAAATAGCAGTTTATTCGCTGTGATTTAATTCAGATCAAAGAGCATCGTATCGGAAAATTCGTCGAAGTTGCCGAATCGAAATTTTTGAAAACTTCTCTCATCTCTAATTGCTACCATAAAACCTATAAAGTTTTAAATCTGCATTGATAAAAATAGTGTCACACTGGAGAATATTTATGAAGACCTGCGTATTCACCGTCAGTCTTTATATTCCCAGCACCAGCCTAAGAGCTGCCTTATTTTCCATATCTCTGCTTTATGTTGCAATCAAACTTGAATGACCCTTTAATTTTTTTTTAGATATTATAAGGCTTACAAGTCAAGCAGTAATTTTCCAAATTTTCAAGAATATTTCCAAAACACATTTTTCAATAGGCCAGTTCAGTTCTGAAGAGATCTTGAAAGGCCTCTCTAATACAAAACCCCCATAAATCACCTCATTCTCAAAACTGCACTCCTGAAATAATTCATAACAATATTTAGGAAGTTTCTTAACCCTTTCAGAATTTCACAGCAATTAAAACAAAATGGAGGTCAAATTTACACTTTTCAATTTATGTTACTAATATATTCATTTAGCCCTAGATTTTACATGTTATGCAATTTCTCCCAAGCATGAAATTATCCCACATGAGGATGTAAACTGATGTATGACACACAGTAGGGTAAAGAACAGAATGAGAGCTTTTGGGATTTTAGAGGGCAGATTTTCCTGGAATCTGTTTCAGGCACCATGTTACATTTGTATAGCCCCTAAAGTGCCAGAACAATGTAACCCCCCCCCCCCAAATGACCCCATTTTGGAAAGTAGACCCCTCAAGGAATTTATCAAGGGGTATAGTGAGCACTTTGACCCTACAGGTTTTCCACAGATTTTTTTTTACCATTGAGATGTGAAAATGAAAAATTACTTTTTTACAATAAAATTTCACTTTAGCCCCAAATTTTTCATCTTCACAAGGGGTTACATGTTAACAGTTATATTTTGTTGAACATTTTCTTCCGAACATGACAATACCCCATATGTGCTGGTACACTGATGTACAGGCACATGGTAGCGCTCGGAACGGAAAGAGCGCTAATTGGCTTTTGGAGGCCCGATTTTGCTGGAATAGTTTTAAAGCACTATGTCCCATCTACAGAGCCCCCAAGGTGCCAAAACAGTGGAAACTCCCAATATGTGACCCATTTTGGAAACTACACCCCTCAAGGAATTTATCAAGGGGAATAGAGAGCACTTTAACCCTACAGGTGTTTCACAAATTTTTTTACCATTGAGATGTGAAAATGAAAAATTACTTTTTTCACAATAAAATGTCATTTTAGCACCATCTTTTTCATTTTCACAAGGGGTTATAAGAGAACATGCACCCCACAATTTGTTAAGAATTTTCTCCCAACAACAGAAATACCCCACATGTGGATGTAAACTGATGTATGGGCACACATTTGGACAGAACAGTTTTTGGAGGTCAGAATTTGTTGTAATAGTTTTCAGGAACCATGTCTCATTTGCCTCAAGGTATCAGAACAACGAAAACTCCCAACATATGTCCTAATTTTGTAAACTAGACCTCTCAAGAAATTTATGAAGGGATATAATGAGCATTTGGACTCTGAAGGTGATTCATAGAATTGAACAGTAAATTTGGAGCATGACATATTTTCAAATAAAATGTTGATTTAACCCTATTTTTTTTTTTTTCATTTCCACAAAGGGTTAAAGTAGAATATGCACTAACAATTTGCTAAGTAATGTCTTCTGACTATGGAAATGTCCTACATGTGGATGTAACCTGATGTATGGGCACACAGTGGGATTCAGAAGGGATAGAATACTATTTGTAGGACAGAATTCCCATAAATAGTTTTCAGACGCCATGTCCCAATTGCAGAGCCCCTGAAGAACCAGAACAGTGAAAACCCAAAAATAATGACCTCAGTTTGAAAAATAGACCCTTTAAGAATTTATCAATGGGTATAGTGAGCATTTGGACCCCACAGGTTAATTTATTTTCCAGAAATTGATGGACAACAGAGGTTGAAAGTTAAATCTGTGCAGAGCACATCATGGTATAAGGAGGTGATATACCATGGAAAATATATTATAAAAATAATAATCTATGGATGTATGATATAGTCTGAAGCCCTCCTGGCCAGGAGGCCAGGTTTTTTGGGGTAAATGTCACACTGATAAATTGTGACATTTCTCTTTCTTTGCAGTTTTTGGGATTTCACTGGGAAAATGTTGCCCTGATACAATACGGACACCTTCAGTTCCAGAAGTATTGGGACCTGGAACTTCTTGGTCCCCAAATATCAAAACCTTGATAATTTCCTCCTGAAAATGAAGGAATGTTCCTGCCCTGCGTGCAGATCGTGATATCACAAGGCTGTTGGACTTGATCAGATAGATCAACCCCTCCTGTGTACCTATTACATGCCTGGATCCGGTTTGGCTTGGGTTAAGGTTACTGGTATTACAACGTATGTAGAAGAACAAGGGTGCTGCTGTTGACCAACAGCATGTTGCATACTGCCCTATTCTCACCCCTTCTGAGGCAATGCACAATCTCTGCCCTAGGGAGGCCTCTCTGATTTCTGCACACTGTTCCACAAGCTACAGTTCCTCTGGAACAGAGGCACCTAAAGAGTGAGATGCTGATGTAGAACTTATTCAAATATAGGTGGAAACCCTGGTCCAGCAGTGGGTGCAGCAAATCCCACACTATTTTCCCACTAACACCTAGGATTGGGGGCATTCTGGGGGCTCAATTCTTGTGTCCCTTCTTTCATAAACCCTAAACTTGTGGGTGTACCCTGAGTTGCTCTCGCACAGTTTGTACATTTTAATGCTGTACTCTTACTGGGCAGATACTGGCAGAATTTCAGCCTGCCTTTGAAACTGATCAGAGACTCATCTATAGAAATGTTCTCATCAGGTATGACGCTGCAAATTAGGCACTAAAGTGGTTAATGAGTGGCCTAAGTTTGAATAGGTGGTTAAAGTTGAGGCAGGCAATATGCATTATTGTTATAATGCAGAAATTTGAGGATCACTTCAAAGCATGTCCTGTTTAATACTGTCTAATTTATTTATTTATTTTTTTACTTTGCTCATTTGCAGAACAAGACCCAAGAAAATCGTCATCTCTGCTGCATTTACTGGGGTCTACCTCTGGGGCCTAGCATATAAAGAAGTGGTATTTTGTTCTATAAATTGTTGGGCATACAAATTTGTTTGGGCCACCATAAAATCTATAAACTCATCAGAGAAAAAGACTTTGAAAGGTCAGGGCCCACGCAGCATAAAAGCAGCTATTTTGCCGAGTTTCACAGTACCTGCAAAGTGAATGGGATTCTGGATTTACTTGCTCATATCAGTCCTCCACATACCTTTAGGAATGTTGTGCTTAAGTTGTGTTTGCATTGGTGGACAATACGCTTCAGTGGTTTTATATGTATAACATGGGAGATGGCCCTTTCTAGCCAGCAGTTTATTGCCCCAGAATGGCAGATGTACAGGGAGAGAGAGGAGGCCAGTGACCTTAAGTTCACCCACAGACACACATCTCTCCCAGCACCTAGGAAGGCATCCATCTCTCCCAGGGTTCTGCAAAGGAGGGAGAAGGTGTGGGTGGGGCACTAGCCATATGCTGAAAGTAGACCTAGATTCTTGGTCACTCAGCAAGGAGGCAGCAAGAAGTTCTTATCTTGGAGAAGATGTGAGGGCTTGTCCTGCTGTGGACTGAGCATGGGCCTAGCATTGAGGCCTGAAGCCTTTTCCTTTGTTCTGGACAGCATGTAGGAGACACATGCTCTGTAACTTGCTTAAGGAAGCGCCCTAGGCCCAAAAACCTGCTGAGGCCTAGAGAAACGGACTACAAACTTGTGCCGGTATTTTTCTATCTTTTATTTCCCATTTTATTTTCTGTACCGTAGTTTTGCTTTTATCCATATTTGCTTTATAATTGATATATCTTTCTGTATATGTTAGTGCCTAAGCACCGACCCCCTGGGGTTAATAAATATATAAAATTTATAAAGCTCAATTTGTATTATCCTATGAACCCAGTCCGCTCATGGTGTGTGAGTGGGAGGTAAAGAAGGTTGATCGAAGGTGTGTGTGTCAAGAGGCTTGGCAAGGTGAGATCCTTCACAATTGCGTTTTTGTAAATCGCAGCATGTCAATTATACCTACGGAAATGCAGGCAGTTTCCCTATAGGTATAATTGAAGCAGAAAGGCCTGCAATTTAGAATCAATCACTGCCGGTTTTCAAATAAACCTTCCAGCACAGATCATTGGATCTGTGACAGCAAGCTGCTATCGGCCAATCAGTACAGCATAGTTCACACCTTAAATATAGAATATATAAAGTGAATATCTGCTAATATTGCAACCATGCATGTTGCATGTGCAAGCTCAAATGTTTACATTAAATCACCAAATGATAGACTGACTATGGATATCACTGTGAAGGATTTACTAAATGACCTAAAAGGCAATGTCAGTATTATTGTATGCCATCAAATCTATTCATGAAAACTACTGTAGGTGAAATTTAAGACACTTTATAAGTGACTACACATTAAATAATAGGAATCTGTATGCTTATAAAGCTGTCTGACTTGTCTTGGCCTCTCTTAAAAGATTTACCGCACTGGTAGCGGGGTCAAATGAAGAGAGCATAATATCCCTCAATCTTCTATAATGCTCTTATTTGTATGAATGCTATATTTCAAGGGTAACCCAACAATTTCTACAGCAGGTGCTACATCCCTGGAGCCCAATAAACCTCACTGCATGCGGCAGTAAACACAAGCCAATATATTTAAATGCCTACAACTACACACAGGAGGATGGAAATAGCCTTTGCACGGACATTATGTTGTTCACAGACCGCACTCTCTTCAGACTATCCCCATATTACTATAATGATAAGCTTCACTTTCTTTCAGCTGCCCCTGGCTGGTATTAATCTGTTATAAATGGCTGAGGTAGTAAAACAGTATCTTTCACTGCATAATTTCATTGGGGTTTATTTCCACCTGACTGAGTTTTAAGGAAAGTAATTGCATATGATGTAATTGTCAGTATCACTGGTAACTCAATCACACCTATTCCTTCTCCGCCAATCAATAACCGTATGCCGCCAGACGCCAGATTCTAATGGTTTCCAATTAATTAGGTTGGAAGCCGTTAAAGCAACTAATTTGTCTATATTGTGTTGATGCTGGAACAATTTCTGGATTATTTCCAAGGCTTTCATGTTTTTCTCCTTACTTCTCTTAAACTTGTACTGACTCTGGGCTTATGAAACACGTTTGTTTAGTTGCACATTTATTTTATTTGACAAATGATTCCCATCATAGCAACAAAGTTTAGCCTTGTTCATGCAGATGTTTTTACCTACTAATATTTCCTGTATGGCAAAAAACACTGTAAATTTTATAGTACTGTATGTTTCTCATCAAAGTGCTGTTTATGTATCCTTTTGAGGAAATTATTGTAAATCGTATAAATATATTTTGTAAGGGCCCATATACAAAGCCACAATACAGCTCTATACTACCGCAAAATTATATAGAATTATAATATGAAGTCTATCATACCATACCATATGTTTCTGATTTTATATGAATACAAACTTTTTTTTGCGTTTTAGGTTTTAAAGACAACACAGTGCATATGTTATATCAAACATGCATAGTATACAGCCATCTTACAACACAGAATCCATATAGCATCCCTATATCAATATTGTTAAACAAAAGGCTAGCAGATTATTAATGTCAATAAGGACAAAGGGGCAGAGGCGTAGCTAGCGGGGGGGGGGGGGGGAGGGCGGCTGCCCCGGGCCCACTGAATTTTTGAGGGCCCACCCCGGGGCTGCCATTAATACATCCTTTATTTCTAACTAGATTGGTGTCTGCAGTAACCTGCAACTTAACGGTATTGTAAACCGCAAGCCAATACAGGCTTGAGGTTTACAAGACGCTGAGACCACAGACGATGTCTACTTCTCAGCACGGGCGGCGCGATGACGTCACAACAACGCGCCGCCCGCGTTCAGACACAGACGTCCTGTGCATGGACAGTGAGGAAGCGGCGGCTCCATTCATCATCATCGCAGGTGAGTATGACTTTTGTTTTTGTTTTTTTAGCTTAGTTGTGGGTATATTAATAGTATAAGGGGTGGATAGGAGGGGGAAATATAACTATAAAGGGAGGATTCATTAGAGGGCATTATCATTATGACGATGGGGGGTTAATCATATAAGGGTTATTAGGAGGTATTATTATTACAAGGGGGAGGTTATTTATATAAGGAGCCATTAGGGGACATCATTTATATTAGGAGGCATTATGAACATAAGAGGGTGGTCATTGATATAAGGGGTCGTTAGAGGTGCAGTATTTATGTCAGGGTGAATCAGGGGCATAACATGAGGGTCAATTAATTTAATTAAGGAGGCACTTGGGTTTTAATAAGACTAAGGCCCCACATAGTGGGCTGCAGAAAAAAAAGTGCTGCAGGAAAAACCGCAGCAGTAACATTGTGGTTTTTTTCGCAGCACTTTTCACAGAAGGTCCGCAGAGGTTTCCCCTGTGGACTTTCTGATTTCAATACATCTATATGGAAACCGTCAGTGTTTTTGGAAATCGCAGTGCATCTGCTGCACGTATTTTTTCATAATGTGTGGATGGGATTTGCTAGATGTAAAATGCCGGGTTTTTTTCTGTGGGTTTTCGCCACATGTGGCCCCCATCCCCACATCGCAGTAAAATATACTGCGGATACACTGTGATTTCCAAAATAGACCCAGTTTTGGAAATCGCAGCATATCAATTATACCTACGGAAATGCTGGCGGTTTTCCTGTAGATATAATTGAAGCAGAAAGTCTGCAGAGGAAACCTCTGCAAACTTTCTGTGCAAAGTGCTGCAGGAAAAACTCTTTTTTGCTGCAGGACACCATGTGGGGCCTTAGCCTTAAAGAGGACCTTTCACGTCCTCATGTATATGCTGTTTTACATATTGCTAGAAAGCCGACAGCACGCTGAATTCAGCGCACTGCCGGCTTTCCCGGTATGTGCCCCGGGGCTGGAGATATTGGCGGTCTTAGTTTCACGGTTTACTGTCAGAAGGGCGTTCCTGACAGTCTAGCCGCTCTGTGAGGAACGCCCTCCCTGACAGTTCTCGTACATAGACTTGTACTGGGGGGGGCGTTCCTTACAACTCAGCATCATCGCTGGGCTATAAGGAACCCTCTCTGTACTCGTCCATAGTGCTGTGCTGTCAGAGGGGGCGCTGACGCTGTGCTGTGAGGAACGCCCCCCCCCCAGTACAAGTCTATGAACGAGAACTGTCAGGGAGGGCGTTCCTCACAGCACAGCTAGACTGTCAGGAATGCCTTTCTGACAGTAAACCGTGAAACTAACACCGCCGATATCTCCAGCCCTGAGGCACATACCGGGAAAGCTGGCAGTGCGCTGAATTCAGCGTGCTGTCGGCTTTCTAGCGGTATGTAAAACAGCATATACATGAGAACGTAAAAGGTCCTCTTTAAGGAGTTTTCCAGCTCATTTTTATTGATGATCTATCCTCAGAATAAAACATCAATAAGAGATAAGTGATTCCCCACTGATCAGCTGTATGAAGGGGCTATGGCGCCTGTTTATATCACACGCTGTCTGTTTATAGTGACCGTGTGATGTAATTCCAGCCAAGTCACATAGACGTGTATAGGATGAGGTTGTAGTTACATTACATGGCCGGTATGAAAAGAATGACACTATGTAAACAGAGAAGGGGTCACGGCTCTTACACAGGTACCATGGTTCATTCAAACAGCTGATCCTGGGGGTCCGGGGGTATTGGAACCCCAATAATTTTTTTTTTCCTTTTTAATTAGGAAACATCTGGGGCATTATTAATAAGGGGCACTATTTAAAGGGGTGCACAGGGAAGTTATTAACTTAAAGATACACTTGAGGGTGTTATTCATTGGGGGGGTATATTATATATTTTATAATTGGGGTAGCAGCAGGATGGGGGCTTTGTGCAGGAGAGGACAATGTGGGTCAGGTGCCTGGAAAAGTGAGGAGCCAAAGATGTCTGTGTTGTAAACTTTACAGAGACTGGAAGAAGTGGTCATGGCCGTCCAGATGAAAGAGATGGGAAATGTGAAGGATTGGTCAGAGACGTCACCGGTAAGTCACTAAATGCTACTGCCCTGTATTCACCTAAATTGTCTGCAGAGCCCTGTGTAGAGCTGCTATATACCACTATACGCTCACCGTATACTGATAGTATCGGTATACGAACAAGTCCAAGTTGGGGCCCACTTGGACATGTTCGCCCCCTGTGCTGAACCCCTAGCTACGCCTCTGCAAAGGGGGTATGTTCCACCACCCCCACAATGTAACAAAATATTAACAAATAACAAAAAACAGTAAGATCATCAAGATAATAGAGTATATGGTAGGTGAAGGATACATATATTTCCAGATGGGAGGGGGGAGGAAATTCTAGACTTTTCACAACAGTTCCATTCCATTTATTATTTATATTCTTTGCAGCTTTCTAATGGGATATTAGTTGATTATTTTTCATATGCATCTAGGAGAGATCTCTGTTATACAATGCCGTGCAGTGCTTACTGAGGACAGTAAGCATGGGCCACAAAATGTACAGGAATAGGACCTGTCCTGAGGAGACACATGACCATATGTATAGCGCTATAGAAATGAATGGGTCAGTGTGCTAAGCGTGAAAAAGATGGCTAGCACACTGACAAATCACACGCACACAAGGCAGGCTACACATTTAGGGTATTTTAAAAAGAGACAGCAGAAAAAGGTAGTAACAATTGTCTTCCTGTTATGTGACAGCTTGCAATGAACTGTTTACTTTAGAGATGGCATTAGTTTATGCTTATGCACCAACCCATTAAAGATGTTACTTAATATAGAGGAGAATTTTTACTCTTTAGTGTACATTTAAATTCCACTAAAAGTCTGTTTCCTATTGAAATGTCTGTAATTCTGTTTTGCATATGCTTAATAATAGCATAAATGTCTAATTCAAAGCAGCACCAAAACCTGTTCTACATTGTAGCTACTACAGTCCAATTACACAAACAGTAGTCATTATGCTGCTGAAAAACAGTATATTCTTTTTGTTTAAGGTCATCTCTTACTTCCATTTTCACTGAAAATGGAAAATCTCTGCGGCATCCATTTGTGACCTCAATTTTGTTGGCGGATTTCCCAGGTCAGTCCAACCAAAGCTTTCATTTTTATTTCAAATCCTACCAGTTTCAGAAAAACTCAGAAGTATGTATGACAAGCAAAGTGTTGGCTTACTCTGACCCTTTATCCAGTTGGTAAAAGGGAACAGATAGACTGTTTTTAAAGTAGCTGGCTGGACGGTTTCTTATTTTCCCTCCAGAGGATATTTTTTGTCGAAGTTACACACAAAAAAAAAAGAGCTTTGTTTAATCGGAAGTGTCGTTCCAAAAAGTAATCGCTGCAGTGTGACGGCTCTGAAAGAAAGGTAAACACAAAGAGACACAGGGTACAATTGACTTAAAGTAGGCAATGTTTATAGGACGTTACTAGGAAATGAAATCTAAAATGTCAATTACAGAGTGCTTTGTCAGTACACGCAACAGGAACCTTGTGTAGGAAGCTGTAACAGTGGGAAAAAGTGGAAGACTGATCTTTACATGAACACATCATGTAGGAAAGTTCTGCCTTGATGCTGAATCTGCATGGATGCTCATTGTTATTCATGTTAGTATTTATGTAATGTATAGAATTAAAAATTGCAATTAGAAACATAGACTGACGGCAAATAAAAGACCTTGTGCTTCATCTAGTCTGCAAATTCTTCTTGGGAATAGCTGCATTTCTGTCACCTTTAGAGTATTTAAGCTTATTTAAATGATTTAGTACTCTTTTAGGAAAATAATGTGTTCTAACTTAATCTGTTATAAATTTTTCATAAATTCATGATAGTCAAAAGCCTCTTCTCAGACTAGAGTTAAAAAGATCCTCAAAAATGCACCTTCCTGACTGCTCTGTTTTCTGGGCCAGTGGCCCTATCTGGTCTTGCAATATGGTGCTACACTGCTTCCTGTTTTGCATTTTGTTCCATCCTTTGTTACTTTTTGATGTTATATATTTGAAAAACTTTAATAAAACTTGATTAAACCTAAAAAAGATCCTCAAATAGTATGAGTTCAAGCAAAAAGTTCTCTAAAGCATACAGCAAATAATAGTAAGTAAATTCACGTACAAATAATTTTCATGCAGCACAATTCTATTGTAGACCACAAAACCATCATCTGACAGATCTTCTTTAACATAGAATTTTTCTGACAGTATAAAATCCCATGATAATAAATTTTATTCTAAGATTCTCTACAGTAAGTCTACATTATCCACAGGGAATATGTGGATAAACCTACCCATGGTTTCCCGGAAACCCTAGATAGTAGCAAATGCTTTTCTGCACATTGTATGCAGCGAATAGCAGATGGCTTTGTTCCCTGTGCAGTGCTGGGCTTTGCAATTGATGGGCCAGCCACTGCACAGAGTGACCTATTTCTGGTCCCATACATTGCTTGGAGAACATCTGATTGGTGTGGGAGATGGGTGTCAGACGCCCCCCCCCCCCCAATCTTATATTAATGACCTATCCTAGGGAGAAGTCTTGAATAATTCCTTGCCACTAAGCACAGTTAAGTGAAACTGCATTTTGAAATGAAAAGTAGATGCCAGGTTTTACTGTATTTATATACCGCTTACATTGCACAGCAATATGCATTCCTCATACCTCTACATAGATTGCAATGTCATTCTTTTTAACACCCATTTCTGGTGAATGCCATATGTTATTGAAATTGTAAAGAAATCTGAGCTCCCGCTGCAAACTAGCATTGGAAGAACACAGAAAATCCATATAAGTGCATACAAATCTTACCACATATTAAAGGGGTTGTCTGGAAAAATGCAATTTCTACACTAATCTAAACACCCTCTCCCGCCTACTTTCAAAATTACTTACTTTAGTAAAAATGTATATTTACCCATATCCAGGGGTGAATCTAGCCTCTTTGTTGCCTGAGGCGGACTATAGAAAGGTACCCCCCACACCAAAAAAAAAAAATAAATAAAATTTGAGCTTACATGCTAGCTACTAGCTTCACATGCTGTTATTGTCGCACAATAAACATACACAATACACAAAGTGATAATATAGTTTTTATGACTTCTTACTGTATTACTTCAGTATCAGAGATCAACAACACAGTATTAACAATGAAATTAACTTAATACATCTTCTGCTTGGTGGATGGACGAGCCCACATGGCCCCCATTCTCTTTAATCGGAGCGCCGCAGATTGCTGAGTACTGTACTTTGGCTATTTTTGACACTCCCTTTGAGGTGAATGGGAGCCATGTGGATTCGTACATTCACCAAGCGACATGCCTATATTCAGCCTGAATTCCCAGAGGGGGGAAAAAAACAATTTTCAGACTCAGTGGGGGGTTACAGCAGACAGACCCCCATCAATCAGATATTCATCCTCTATCATTTAGGTGAATACAGGGCAGTAACATTTTGTGACTTACAGGTGACGTCTCTGACTAATTGTTCACATTTCCCTTCTCTTCCCTTAGGACCGCCATGACCACTTCTTCCAGCTGTGACTTGTCTCTATAAAGTTTGCAACACAGACATCTTTGGCTCCTCACTTTTCCAGGCACCTGTCACACATTATCCTCACCTACACAAAGCCCCCATCCATCAAAAACCCTGGACCCCCACTGATCAGCTGTTTGAATGAACTGTGGTACCTGTGTAAGCAACGTGACCACTTCCCTGTTTACATAGTGCCATTCATCTCATAGCAGCCATGTAAAGTAACTACAGCCTCGTCCTATACATGTCTATGTGACAAGACTGTAATTACATCACATGGTCACTATAAACAGGCTGCGTGTGATATAAACAGGTGCCATAGCCCCTTCATACAGCTGATCAGAGTGGGTCCATTGATCTCTTATTGATAACCTGTCCTAAAGATAGATCATCAATATAAATGAGCTGGAAAGCCCCTTTAATAAAGCCCAAGTGCCACCTTAAAAGGGTTGTCCAGGATAACCACTTTTTTAATATGAGGCCAGAGAAGGTGCTCCGGTGTCTACCAGCGCGTTCCAGTCTTGCTGCTCTGGTGTTTCCTTCCCCACATCACTGTGATGTCCAGTGTCAGCAGCCTCAGCGGTCATGTGCGGTGGGGACTTCCCTTAGAAGAAAACACTGGTGCATCAGAACCAGACCGCGGTAGAAGAGATTGGAGCACAAGGAACAGGTGAGCAGGTTTTTTTTTTTCACGGTCTCCTATTAAAGAGGACCTTTCATGTCCTCAGGCACATGCAGTTTTACATTCAGCGCACTGCCGGCTTTCCCGGTATGTGCCCCGGGGCTGGAGATATCTGCGGTGTAAGTTTCACGGTTTATTGTCATAAAGGCGTTCCTGACAGTCTAGCTGCACTGTGAGGAATGCCCTCCCCGACAGTTCTCGTTCAAAGACTTGCACTGGGGGGTGTTCCTCACAGCTGAGCATCATCGCTGAGCTGTAAGGAACGCCCCCTCTCTCTGTACTCGTCTATAGCGCTGTACTGTCAGAGGGGGCGTTCCTTACTGCCCGGCGATGACGCTAAGCTGTGAGGAACACCCCCCCCCCAGTACAATGCTATGGAGGAATACTGTCAGGGAGGGTGTTCCTCACAGCGCAGCTAGACTGTCAGGAACGCCTTTCTGACAGTAAACCGTGAAACTAAGACCACCGGTATCTCCAGCCCCGGGGCACATACCGGGAAAGCCGGCAGTGCGCTGAATTCAGCGCGCTGTCGGCTTTCTAGCGGTATGTAAAACCGCATGTGCCTGAGGACGTCAAAGGTCCTCTTTAAAAAAGTTTTTTTTTTCCTTTCTATTAAAAAAGTAGTTATCCTGGACAACCCCTTTAATTAATTACCCCCTTATGTTATGCCCCTGATTCCCCCTGTCATAAATACTGCTCCTCTAATGACCCTTTATATAAATGATGCCCCCTTCTAGTCATAATGTCCCCTAATGCCCCCTTATATACTGTAAATAACCACCCCCTTATATATAATGTTTCCTAATGGCCCTTTATATAAATGATCCCCCTTGTATTAATAATGCCCCAATAGCCCTTATATAAATAACACCTCTTAAATTCATAAAGCCCCCTTATATAAAAGGCCCCCTTCTAATGACCCCTTAAAATACCCACAACTGTGCTAAAAAAAAAATAAAAATACAAGTTATACTCACCTACCTGCAATCCCTTGATGGAGCCGTTACCTCCTCTTCTTCACCCGCACATAGGATGTCTGCGTCTCAGCACAGGAGGCGTCAGCCTGCGCCGAGAAGCAGACGTCTGGTGTCTGTCTTCTCGGTGTCTTGTAAACCGCAGGCCTGAAGTGGCTTGCGGTTTACAAGACAGAGTCACAGCATGAAATTGAGTTAGTTAGGGAAAGGCTATTAGTTGGCGGGATAGCTAGGGAGACAGGGAGGGGGTGAGGGAGCGAGGGAAGGGATGGGAGTGAGAGGGAGGTAGTTTGAGTCAGCTCATGCAATGCATCATGGTAATTGTAGGCTAAGACAGCAGGGAGCTATATCATATAAACAAATGCAGAGGATGCCAGGAGCTCCCAGAGAAACCCAGAAATCACTCAAAACACTGCTAAAGGTATTTGGGTACACTTATTAACCCATTAATAGCACTAACAGACCGTTTTTAAAAACAGATTTTTTGCCCGGAAAACCCCTTTACCAAGGACAGCTAAAGGACAGCCTGAACCACAATGATACCATAGTCATCAAATGGAATAGCTATATGTGTAGTATATGTTCACTAATGTATTTTCATTGTTTTCATATATTTTACAGTTTGTTTTTGCTTATAGTATATTATAGTATCTCATGTTGCTACTTCGCCAAGAAGCAAACCAACTTTTAATAATAGGACCTTTTTGTTCATTTGCTCTTTAGATTGACAGAAGTACAAGTATCTCCAGCAATATAGGAATGTGTCGCAGTTTATAAAGTCCTCTTTTGTAATTGTTTATTGATTCTGGATATCAATTGCAGCTTCTGATTGGAAAACATTGACAAAATGTTTATAACATAAAGTTCCTTGTAAGCAGCCCTGTGGCAATGCAATTATTTGGACAAGAAAGTATAGATGTTACTTCGTTTTGGACAAATTTGCCAAACTTAGAATAAGAGCATTGTACAGAAGACTATAATGAAGCACCGAGTCCTTGCAGTCTTAGAGGATCATAGGCACCCCTTGTGCCAAAAAATCAGGTTTCATGCAAGGCTGCATTACAGAGTCATGATCAAGAGAACAATTGTATGTTGCCCAAATTACAAAGTATATCCAAACACATTAGTCTTATAGGACAATGAAAGGAAATGTCCCTATTATTAAATCCTCATTATTACATATATTATTTTCTTGCTTCTTTATAAACTAGTATATCCAATAACAAACAATTGTATACTGAAAATGCCATCTTAAAGTACCCTAATACTATCCATAGCTAATCTCCTGGCAGCTTCTTCTGAAGAGCAAGGTATCCTTGCTATCAGTGAGATAGTATCGATCGCCAGCACTTTGTTGCGCTTGTCTGAGGCTAAAGTGCTTCTGATTATTCCCGTAATTGATTTGTTTTACAGATCAATGTCCATCAATAAATGTACATGACTTCAGTCATTCATGATGGTAAAGGTTTTCCTCATGTTTATTTCTATGTCAAGTCTTAAAGGTGCAGTTTGAAGTACACCTGTCTAAATAGATCTTTCATTTCTTTTTTTCCTTTGTACATTCGTTTTGGTTGCAGGCTCTTGAGATAGTTCTTTTGATGTGTCTTCTGAATTCTTATCTAAGGTTTGCATGGACACCACTGGGTGCGGATAATCTATATGAAATTGCATTTCAGGGCATTTATATATTAATATAAAAAAAACATCAGGGGTAGGGGGTAGCAAGGCAATTTTATAGCAATTTTAGAATATGTAGTATACAGTAAGGGTCTTCTAGAAACTAATAAGTAGAATTGGAAACAATTTCTATACTTGTAATTGTGTTTTTAGCAGCATCATGCAGAATACAGTCCAGCCCTCCATTCACAAATATTATCCTTACTAGAATGGATCACTAAATATGTTTCAATGGTTTGAATTAAAGTTTCTTATGATACATCGATTTCTCAGGCTTACAGACAATAGACCATGCCCCACATCAGAAGATACCCTTCTATCCTGTTTTTTCAGCCATTTTTAACAATGCCCCTATTTTTTGGCAATATTTTTTTCTCTGATTGGAATTATCAAGGTCTATTGCTGAACCCTCTTTGTTTTCAAAGTCCCTAAAAATATTAGCAGGTTTGGGTTTCAGTAGCAATTACAGTTTTTTCCATAAGAATTCTCCTGCTGTCCTGAAAAATATATCCTCTTTGTACCTTAAAGGGGTATTCCCACAAACATAACCATTTTTAAATTTGTAGATAATTAAAAGTTAATATAAGTAATTAAAAATTTTGCAGTTGTTGTCTTAATCGGTTGCCAGTGGATACGACTATAAATGCAGGCCCTTTCTAAGGTCAGAAAATCCGCTATGATTTCCTTATTGTGGTCGGGATATCTTCTGATACATGTAGTATCTCTGTCTGATAAGCCAGCTACAATAAGAATATCACAGCTGGGTTCTAGACAAGTCCCAGACCATAGAAAGTTTCTGCATTCGTGGTCGTATCCAGTGGCAACCGATCAAGACAACAGTCTGTCACCACTAAGGTAGTTAGAAAAAAATCTTTAAAACTCTGCAGAATTTTTAACAACTTATATTTGCAAAAATGTTTAACTTTGAATTATCTGCAAATCTAGATATGGTTAAGTTCATGGGACTACCCCTTTAAGTTCAACCCTACATGAAGCATTTAGTGGCGTAATAAAAATATTGCATCTAACCCTCTGCAATCATGTGTGGTGCAACTAGGTTTCAACCTTTCCTAAAACTGCCTTTGTGTTCCCTCTGTCTTCAAATTGCCTATACCTACTGCTTCAATTTCAATGTACAGTTATAACATTCCTAGACTTCAGAACCTTTGTCTTTGAATGTTATTCCTAATATTCTGATCCCCACCAAACTGCATCATTTTATTGAGAGAATATCTCCATATTTCACTAGCAAAATTCCTGTGCAGGTAATGATTAGTTATATTGATTTGGTGCTATAGAATTACTGCCTAATAAATGCATAAGAACAGATACATAAAATTCAAAAAGGCCAAGTTCCAGTGATGATGAGCACCTGAGAATTATTGGAAATGGAAGATCTCATTGATATTAGTACATCATAATACTGACACAACTCTCATGAATTTCATAAGACTTTTTGCCTGCCGCTTTTCACTGCAGCGAACCACTGGCTAGAGATATGCAAATGAACTGTGAAACCACTTCTAGCATTATAATTTCCATATTCATGAGCATATAGGAAAAAAATGTCAACTTGACCATATTTTCAACATAAATAGATTAAGCTAATGACTGCTGTACACAAAGCCACCAGGGAAATTATTAAGTCTTCTGAAAGCACCCAGTCTTTAAGAATCCAAAAATGTGATAAAATGCCTTCACTTGAGAATTCAGAGTAAATTGTGGAAATGGCATATGACACAAAAGAACACTTAACAGCTAATATTTACTAGTTCAGTATTTAGGAGCCTTTATTTAGCATAATGCAAAACGCAAGGTTATGTACATGCATTAATATTGAGTATTGTTACTATAACTCAATATGAAGACTTTTGCTTTAAGATGAAAAATTTTAAATTTAAAGTTTAGATAAAAAATTGACCTTAAGGCTAAGGCCCCACATTGCAGAATGTAGCTAAAAAAAGCTGCGAAAAAAAATGCAGCGGAAACCCATTGCATTTTTTTCTGTAGCGTTTTTCACAGCTTTGCTGTGATTTTCTCTGCAGCTTTTCTTCCCTTATTAACTCTATAGGGAAAACGCGAGCGTTTCTGCAGGTAAAATTGACATGTTGTGTTTTTCAAGAATGCGTGCAGTTTTGAAAATGCAGCTTTTCCGCAGTGTCTTTTTTTTCTGCAATGTGTGGATGGGATAAGCCAGAATTTCATTCAGTTTGCTGGTACTGTAAAATGCAGTGTTTTTTCTGCTGCATTTCCGCAACGTGGGGCCTTAGCCTAAAAGCTTGGTTTACAAATATGAGCATATATTTGACTTGTATATCCTATAAAATTTGCCTCTTTCATGGCCACATACCAGTAGGTACACCCCAACATCATGGATTTAAATTAGGAACCAAATCCTTTGTTACTGTAACCCACTAGCCCATTCCGTTCTTCAAAGATAGTACCACACAGGGTATGACTAAACTGCAGAAGCTGCAGTTGCACAAAGGCTTTAGTGCTTGAGAAGCAGAATAGAAAAAAATAGCAAAAAAAGTATCAGATCCCTTTCTGCCCATGAACTGATTTGTTAAGAGGGAATTCCATAGTGGTACCAGGGTCAGACCCTCACATGGCCATTCCAGATTATACAATATGCTATATATAAAGTATTGTGAAAAAAAAAATCTAAAGTTTAAAATCTGAGTGCCTGCAGCTGCAAAAAGTATCTTTTGGAGATGGGCGAACCTCTGAAGGTTCGTTTTGTTCCAGGTTTGGGTGATTTGGTCCAAAGATTCGTTTCATGTTGAATAACTTTGATATGTACCAGAGCTTAAAATGGCTTAAAAGATAGTGTTAGCCACTGTCATGGCTCCTATGACTCTATCTAGTCCATTTCCAGCTCACTACGGATGACAGACACGTTTTTATAAACAAAACAGCTGTAAAAATGTGTCTGTTGGCAGACATATAGACTCTAATGTTAAAAAAAAAAAAAAAAAATGCTTCTTCTGACTCCGTTTGGTCAACTGTTCATCCCTGTACACATTTTTTAACGGACAGAGAAGCATATTCTACCACACTATTCTATGCTCCAAAAAAACAAACAAACAAAGAATCTGTTTAATCTTTACATTCCAGTCAAAGTATAATGCCTGTAAAATATATTTCCATCCTTTTACAACTGTTTGTCTTTTACACTCAAAACAATCTTCTCAGTCCACAGAGTATAATAATTGAAGGCCCAGTGGAGGCTCAGAGGAGGTGAGTGAAAATTAAAAAAAAAAAGCTATACTCACCTCTCCTAGGCATCCAGCGGTTTCCTGGCATCTTCTTCTAGCCTCTTCTGGCCCTTGGATGACATCATGCACCCCTGGGTCACCGCTGAGGGCAATAACAAGAGCATGCTGACATCACAATGCTGGGTCAAAGCATGATGACGTCAGTATGCCCCATGTGACCGTTGATGCCCAATCACATGACTAAAAGGTGACCCGTGACATCATGCAGGTGTCGGCAGAGGCTAGAAGAAGAGACCAAGGGAACGCCAGATCCACATGGGTGATGAGTCAAGGTGAGTATAATTGTTTGTTATTTTTATTCACTTCCTCTGGGCCTCCACTTCTTAATTGCAAACCTCATGAACATTCATCAAAACAATTCTCCTAAGGTTCGCCCAGCTATTCATGGCCCTGTTCAACCAAATGTATGTTTTTTTTTCCTTTTATGTAAAAATGGATGCCTATTTTTATCCATTTCTACTATTAAAAAAACAAATTAGTTAAATGGATCTACTGAACATGATATGAATGTAGCCTAAGGCAGACTAAGCCAAATTTATGTCACAGTGACAGTGACATTTATGACTATGGGAAAATTGTAAGCACTGGATATAAACATACAAACTGCTACTTTAAAAGTACATTGCTCTGCCAGTTGCTTTTACACATTTTAACATTTAAAATACTCCCAAAAAATAGTCTCTTTTGGGGGGAAGGTGCTTGCCTGTGATTCTTTTTATACACACATGGTGTAATTTTGCAAAATGCTATACCTTTATATAACAAAATAACCCATTTTGAGCACTTGTAAGTACAACAGGCTTGTTATTTTAAAGAACAAATTGTGGCTATGTGCCTGGATAAATTCTTTTTAAAAAAAAAAGCCATCAAAAATAATCCCTTTATGGGAGCAGAATTCTACAATAACATGGTGTTGGTAATGGAAAAAGCAATGTCGGGGTTGTTTGTTTTATTTTGTTGTTATTATACCAACAGTGTGGCAGTAGCAAATGGCACTGACAACTACAGAATTTGAAGAAAAATGTGTTCACACTTTCAGTTGAAATGGGAAATGATAAAAAATTACCCACCAAAATGATCCCTTTATGGAAGTACATGCGGCACCAAAGAGTGACAATTACAGAATTTTAAAAAATAATAATTCTGGCACACTAACAGTGTGCCAGGCCTGCCACCTGAAAAAGCTAGAGTATCTTCTGAAATGAAAAGCATTCTATGACCATAAGAACAGCACTTGGGAGCCAGAAAAAAAAAATTGGAATATCCTTCTGTTTATCCCTGTAAGGGAGCAAATGCCACAGCAACATAGTGTTGGTGGAGGGACAACTTACAGAATTTCAAGAAAAATGTGCGCTTCACTTTACAGCCATGAAATTAGGGAGGGGGAGTGGAAGCAATAGCTTGCCCTAGTGAAGTTGGGGGCCAGAAATAGTCCAGTGAGGAGGAACTGGACTATGGGGATATGTCCTGCACCCACGGGGTGATATCAATACTAGCATTTGGCCTTGCTGTATTTCTGCATTTCATTAGCTAGTGGGCCATGAAATCTATGTACTGTCCCTACCCATAAAAGCTGTTCCACATGTTGTCAGTGGTGTACACCTTTCCCAACATGGACAAAAGTGCAAGGATCAACTTTCCTAGAAAATA
This sequence comes from Leptodactylus fallax, assembly GCA_947044405.1. Lineage (NCBI taxonomy): Eukaryota > Metazoa > Chordata > Amphibia > Anura > Leptodactylidae > Leptodactylus > Leptodactylus fallax. The sequence continues at coordinate 2,291,785 of CAMRHE010000015.1, forward strand.
ATGGGTAGATTGTGCACATTATATCAGTTGTGGAATCCAATAAGTGGCACAGCAGCGACTGCACTGCCAGTAACTTGGCCAGGTGTGAGTTAAAGTTGCAGACCAGCCAGATGACTGGGCCCATATTGCTGTTACACTTTTTACTGGATACACATTCCAATATGGATGACTGACATTGCCATGAAGGAGTAGGAAGAGGAAAAGCAGACAGAGATGATAATGAAAATGACCATGTGCCAGGTGTGGATGTGGACCACCTACAAAGAAGATCATGGGGATAAGTAGTTGGATGATCTTCCTCACTTTGCCTGCCAGTGCCACTGCCAATTCTATTTTAGCAAATGGGAGTACAGAGCACCCTAGTTCCTACACATGTGTCTAATTTTCTGCTTGCAGATCTTTGGAGTGGATTTGTCCCATACAGAAGATGACCAACACCAGTAGCTGTGGAAATGTGTCTGCCAGCGTTACTACCAGTTGAGCTTGTGTTACCTACCCCAGGTAAGTCTTTTGGATGCTGGGGTTGCACAACAGATGGAATTCTTACATTCGATGTAACCGTGTTACACTAATCCGGTTACCAGGTCTTATCTGCAATAGAATAATCATCGAATTCAGTAATTTCATCTTCTCCCACTTTTTTTGACTCATCATGGCAATGTGATTTTTCTATACCCTTGCAATTTGTAACAGATTTTTCTCTGATGCTCCTACCAGCATAACTACCAGTAGCACATCCTCTGCCACTACTACCTGACCCACCAACAACAATTATGTCTTCAACCTTTGCCTCCTGTACATTCAAAAACACTGTTTTCATACAACTCATCAAAAAGAGAAAGTCTTGGGCTACGAGGAATATCTCAAAACTACTAGGAAATGGGATCTGTGTTAGTAAAGAAAGATGATATGATTGATAATGTAGAAAGATAGCATGATAAATCATGAGTTTTACTGCTTTCAAAAACTTCTCCTTTATTCTCAGGAAATACATCAACCTTGAGGCCCAGGCGGGGCTGACAAAACCAGATAGTAGCGTTGATATTGCCACCCACATTTTTATTGTTAATATTAGTACTTGCACTAGTGGATGGCGTGACAGTATCACAAGTGTTTCCTCGCCCTACTTTAGCATTTCCCCTGGCCTGTATTTTTCTAGTTATTTTATTTCACTGCGTAGTTGAAGAAAATTAGAATAGATTGCCAGTATTAGGCTATAACAAATTGCATGCTTATTTTTTATATGCTATGATAATGGCACTTTGCATGTATTGGTTAACAAAAAAAGCATCACTGCCCTAAAAACCCTTAAGGCTGTGTTCACACGGAGTTTTTGGCAGCGAATTTTGACGCGGAATCCGCTTCAAAATCCGCCTGAAAAAATTCCGTCAGTAGCATTTTTTTCCTCTAGCGGCTTTTCTCCGTTAGCGGAAAAAAAAAGCAATATGACCTATCTTGCCACGGATTCCACTCGCGGTGTCTGTAGCTCAAGCTGCGCTTCTGATTAGGCCCATTCATCCAGGCTTAATCAGGAACGGTTAGCCGCGACGGAATGCTGATGCACTGCATCGGAATCCCGTAGCGGCTGACCGCGGCGAATACTCCGGGGGCAGAAAATTTTCCGCAGTGTGAACACACCCTAAGGCTGAAGCCCAATGTTGCAGAAACGCAGCTTTTTTTTTGTTGCAGAGTTTGTTCGCGTTTTTTTGAGCCAAAACCAGGAGTGGATCTAGCAGCAGGTAGAAGTATAAGTACTTCCTATATATTTCCCATTCCTTTTGTAGCCATTCTTGGCTTTGACTCAAAAAACTGCAGCAAAATCTGCAACAAAAAAAGCTGCATTTGTGCAACGTGGGGCCTCAGCCTAAAGGGGTTTTCTGGGCAAAAAAAAAAAAAAAAATCATTTTTCAAAAAAGGTCTGTTAGTGCTATCGATAGGTTAATAAGTGCACCCAAATACCTTTAGCAGTGTTTTGAGTGATTTCTGGGGTTCTCTGTGAGCCCCTGGCATCCTCTGCATTTGTTTACATGGGTATCTTCCTGTTCTGTTTTCCTACAACTACCATGATGCATTGTGGTTTATTCAGAGCTGCCTCCCTCCCTCTCTCATTCCCTCCCCCTCCCCGTTTCCGTAGCTAGCCTTCCCACTACTAATAGTGCTCCACAGTAGTCCCTGCACAGTATAATATGCTCCACAGTAGTCCCTGCACAGTATAATATGCTCCACAGTAGTCCCTGCACAGTATAATATGCTCCACAGTGGCCCCTGCACAGTATAATATGCTCCATAGTGGCCCCTGCACATTATAATGCTCCATATTGGCACCTGCACAGTATAATGCTCCACAGTGGCCCCTGCACAGTATAATATGCTCCACAGTGGTCCATGCACAGTATAATGCTCCATATTGGCACCTGCACAGTATAATGGTCCACAGTGGCCCCTGCACAGTATAATATTCTCCACAGTGGCCCCTGGACAGTATAATATTCTCCACAGTGGCCCCTGCACAGTATAATATGTGCCATAGTGGTCCCTGCACTGTATAATGCTCCACAGTGGCCCCCACACAGTATAATATGCTCCACAGTGGCCCCTGCACAGTATAATATGCTCCACAGTGGTCCCTGCACATTTGTGATCTGTATTTTCTACTTGACTTACCAAACTGAACTGGAGTACAATGTATTGTTTATATATTTCTTTTGAGTATGAAATAAAATATGAGCTGAAACAACTGAAGATGTAAATAGTAATGTCTTCACCTAATAAGTTTCTGTTCTATATCCCAATTAATAATGGTGTAAATCCTGAGCTAACCAGGTAAAGAATGGACTGAGTGCCACAATTCACATATAACATCCCCTTTTCCAGTATTTCAGTTAGGGTCATCATACTTAGCTAGACCAAAGTGGCAGTGAGTAATGGCCATACGATGGCCATTTTTGAAAGAGCCATCACATGGCAGTGAATAGACTCGTGAATTTCAATCGATCTCATAGCTCTATCTATGTCCAGTTTCATGGACAAAGATAGTGCATATCACTTTTTTTGACGACCATTAAAAATGCCTACAATATTTGTCCAGAATGGCCATTCATTCACATTGAATTGGAAGGGCTATCCTTCACAAATAACTCTGTGCTGCACTTTGATAAGATACAGAAAGGGGCTTATACACTCTTCCTGCACAATGACATCACAGACCACTGATGCCTGTAATTGGGTTATCATTAGGTGTCAGCGGTCTGTGACATCATGGAAGAGGCCCGAAGACCCATGCCGAAGCCCAATAGAGGTGAATAACACAGTTTTTATTATGTTTAATCATATTCTCTGGGCCGTCGCTCAGAGTATAATAGCAGTTTGTGGTGGTGAAACCCAAAATTTACAGGGTCGGCCAAACCTGAAATTTTTGCAAAATTCCAAATGAACACAGTAAGGGCCACTATGGGACATTGCATTGTGTGGAGATGCCACTATAGGATACTATACTCTGTGAAGGAGCCATTGTGGGGCATTATACTGTATGAAGGGGCCGCTATGGGACATTATACTGTGTGAAGAGTCCACTATGGGACATTATACTATATGGAGGCCACTGTGAAAAATTATACTCTATGAGGGACACTATGGGGCATTATACTTTGTGGAGGGACACTGTGGAATATGTTTTACTTTGTGGGAGCCAGTAAAGGGAGCGTTTTTGCATGTAGGGACCAGTAAAGGGGGTATTTTACAGTGTGAAGGACGCTATGTCTGGTGGGGACAGGCGGCCCCAAGTCAAAAGATCACTATGGGGCTATGATAGCCCTGCTGCAAGACTTTTTGCAATAGTGTCAGGAAGAACAAAAAGATGGTGCTGTAATGCAAATGGGGAAGATCACAATACAATACTGGTTTGAATTTCAAAAAGACATGAAAAAAAAATCTACACAATGTGAACAAGGGTTTCTGTTCTCGGAAAAGCTGTCAACCAGCTTTTGCACACTCTTAAGAAGCAATTTACTAGGTATCTAGGAAAGTTAAGAGTTGTAATAGTTAATGTATTGGTTGTCACCCGCCTTTCTAGGAAACTTGAAAAACAATAAAGTAGTTTTTTTACAAATTGATGAAGATGACAAGTCAAGGACTTCTATTTCTGATTTTACAGAAAATGCTCATTAACTGCTATAAGTCTCATCAGTATCAGTTGGCTACATGAATAGGCTAATAAAGCTTTCAATTGCTTCCATGACCTGCATCCGATCTTTCTACCAAAGTGTAAACATATTGTCTAGAGGTATCCATTAATAATTCACAAGCACCTTATTTATTAGCGATTTGCTCTAGCAGGAGAGATTTAATGATTGGCTAATGATTTAGTTTTACCTCTTTACTCCTGAAGCTTATGATTTGTACACAGGGGTATTCACTGGCTGCATTTTCCACACCACAACTGTATAATTGTACAATTCTGAGCTGTCACTTACCTGTACAGATAAACAGAAATATAATAAGCAATGCTGCATTTAAGACACCGAAAAGCTCTTTGGATATTTCACTTTTTATGGTCCACACATCAGATAGCAGTATCTACTTTTTCTGTATGTGCTGCCTAATAATTAGAGTTAGAAAAACTCACTACAAAAAGTCAGTGTGTACAGTGTGTTATTCTGAAATGGAACTATAGTGCTATTGTAAAAATAAATTCCCCCTCTCCTCCTCAAAAAAAGAAAAAAAAAAGTAGACATTGTAGAAATTGTAAATAGAAATATCTGTGTTTTTCAAAGCAAATAAGATGAACATTATTAGCTATCTTTTTTTAAGAAATATTACTCCACTTTTTACCTAAATCTTTGTCAATATGAGTTGCAACGTCTACCTTTTTCTTGTGTTGACTATTTCTGTTATTATTTAATAGCACTTCTGAGCGGCCTATGAACATAAAAAAAACAACTTTATTCACCTCTCCCCAGGCCTCAGTTTCCAGCAGTGCCAGCTCTGGTTTTCAGTTTACAAAACCCCTGAATGTTTGTGTCAGGAGACCACTGCAGTCAATCACAGGCCACAATGGTACAGTGTATGGTGTTTTTGAAATTTTTGGGGAAAACTGAAAACCCCTTCACCAACCTAAACCACCAGGAATATCAGTATTAACACCTTTACCAGAGATGTTGGTATTTCAATAGTTTTCTTAGGTTGAAAACCCATTTCTGTTTTGAAACTGTGCCAGTGATAGTTGATAAAGATAAATGACCGTCCATGCAATTTATGGAGGCGCAAAATCTGCAAGAGTGAGAGCCATTATTTGGTACCTTCTGGCTATTAGAGGGAACCCACCCCTATGATCTCCAAATGCTTGGTAAATAGACATCTAGGTTAGAATAATGTGTTATCTGGTTGTTGTTAGATATTATTGCAATCTTGTTTTTTCTGTATTTTTTTATTTTAATAAAGGTCTCTAAATATACAATACATCATAGTATGGTGCTTTAAAATGTATGTATGGAAAATCTTATCATTTGCTTTATAACAAAATTATTATTATTATTATTATTATTATTATTATTATTATTATTCTACTTGACGGAAAACATAAACATGGGATTGTGATGATACTTAATGACAATGTTATGTTACATATTGAAATATTCATATAGCAATGCATGAAGTAACATTCATTATCCATATACTTTAGACAGGACAAGGAATATTATATAGTCAATGCTTACTTTGCTTACTTTTTAAATATAAGTTAAAAATACACCGAATAGATAGGAAATCATAAAAATAATCACACTTATTTACAGAATATGATTATAAACACAAATATGTATTAACAATCATTTATTGTTTGGACAAAATCAGTGTGAAATCATAATATCAGTAAGGTAGAACTGCAGTTATAAGCTCAGTACTCACTCCATGCAACTGCAAACAATGAAATGACAAATTTAGCCCTGATACATCTACTTACTAGTTTTTTTTTTTTATTGTCCAGAAGCCTGTAAGAAGTACCTGTGGAAAGAAGAGGATATATATTTGTATAGTACAATTTGGACACATTTGTGAATTTCAGTATAGCTATGCTGCCTGTGGGAGGCAACATCTTACTATATATAATACACACCAGGGAGACAGGCAATGATAACACAGAGTGAATGCACCAAACATAAACAAAACTGATTTATAGCAACCACATATTTAACAAAGCTGATTAACGGACCCTTCATGGGAAAAAAACATGGATTATGGCCTATGCCTCATGTCTAAGATGGACGCAAGTGGCTTGAAACAATCCAAAATAGAGAAATTGAATTCACCATGTTGCTGTGGCACTTGTAAGCAGAAAATAAATTAAGAGAAACTGACAGGAGAGGTCAAAGCCTTAGTCGAAGCTGCCGCTAATAAGATGTCATGCAGGTAAATCATAGATGCCACTAGCTCAGAAGGGGATAAGAGCTAGATATTTTGTGTGAAGGCTCTAGGGAAAATATTATGGATAAGTTGAATCTAGGTGGAATGACAGCTGATGTGTCATGAAAGTTTTTTGTTTTTATTTGTTTTTTGTTCTTATGCGGTTGTATTTGAGAAACATGCATCTAGTGTTGCAAGATATTATCATTACATACGATGGGTTCATGCATTATTACATTATATGTTTGTTATTTAACCATTTCAAGACAGGGCCATTTTCCCTGGTTCAGGATCAAGTTTTTTCGTGCATGTGGTTTTGAAGGCTATAACCAGGGCCGTTTTAACCCATTGGTGGGTCCAGTGCAAAAGTTTCATAAGTGGGCCCCCATCACCACCACTTAAACATACCTGACCCACCCAAATTAAAATGGTCCCCACATAGTATAATTCCTTCTTACACGAGGTTCACACATGTGATCGGGTTTCCATTCGGGGAGTCCGCTTCCCGATTGGAAACCTAATCCGCTTAAAAAAGATTATAGATTATAGAAAATAGAAAATAGATTATAATGGGGTCCGCTGGGTTTCCATCTGAGAAGGGCGGAATAGGAAACGGAATCCTCGAATGGAGTTGAAGCGTTGGTGTGAACCCAGTCTTACTGGCCTCATACAATATACGTGGTCATGCTCCTGCACTTATAATAGTTTCTGTTCACAGGTAACTGCACCCTTATCAATAATATTTATAAGGCGGTCATTATTTATAAGAAGGGATTATTATTTATAAGTAGGGACTATTATTTAAAAAGGGGGCTAAGATTCTTTGCTTATAAATAATAATCCCTTTGTAAGGGAACTAGAGGAGTGATTCCCCAGTAGCTACTGGTGAACCCTGGGGGAAGGGGCACGACAAGACGGTGAGCCCTAAGCTGAAACCCCCCACTGTCCCTGGCTACTTGCCTGAACTGTCCTAGGTGACAGCCAGCAACTGGGTGGCGATCCCTTCTTGATATAAGTGATAACACAGAACACAGACAGGACAAACAACAAGAAAAGGGAGGTCAACTAGCAAAAAGGGTCGGTAACAGTCGAGCAACGCAGTACAGAATCAAAATCCAAGAGAATAGTCAAAGTTAATTGCACAATTGCAATAGCAAGCACCAATGTGAAAGTGAGCAAACAATAAATAGGAAGGAAGAACCCGCCCCAGACTTGATAGGACGATAAGCTGTCAATCACACTGGTAAGGCTAAAATTAACGATTAGAGGAGCAGAGGGAAACCAAGGTAAAGGAGAGGGATGTGGTGGAAAATCAGTTACAGAGGTGAGGGAATAAGATAGTGTTCAGATAATACAAGAAGAACCCAAAGGAAAGAATCGCAGCCGGACCCACCTCCTGCGCCGCAGCATGCGGTCGGATGGCGCAGAAGTTCAAACGGGTGCAGACGTAACACCATTCTTATAAATAATAAACCCTACTTAAAAATAATAATGTCCCCTTATAAATAAGGGTCCCTCATTATTAATAGTGCCCCTTATCAGTAATTGTCCCTCCTTATAAATAATAGTCCCCCTTATTACTAATAGTTCTCCCTTCTAAATAGTTCCCTCTTATAAATAATAGTCCCCATTATCAATAATAGTCCCCCTCTATAAATAATAGTACTACCTTATAGTTCCCCCTTTTAAACAATAGTCCCCATTTATAACTAATAGCCCCCCTCCCTGTTATAAAATAGTTCCCCTTTATTTATTAAGAAGGGAACTATTATTTATACAGGGAAACTATTATTCATGAGGACTATTATTTATAAGGGAGAACTATTATGAGGGGGAAACTTATTTTTAAGGAGGGCTTTTTTAAGGGGGAGCTATTGTTTATAATGGGAAAACTTTTATTTTTAAGGGCTAATTTTTAATAATATTTCCCCATTCTAATAATATTCTCCCCTTATAAATAATAGTTCCTCTCTTATAATAGCACTCCTTAAAAATAATAGTTCCCCCACTATAGATAATACCCCCTTATAATAATGTGTTCATGTTCAGCAGTAATTGCCCCCTTTGTCTTTAAAAAACAAAAAACAATAAATCTTATGCTCACCTTACCCCGTTCTTCCGATGACTGGAGTAGCTGACATCTTCTCCTGTTGTTGCATTCTGGTGCAGGTCCAGCGCAGGTGAGGCGATGCAGTGGCGTCATCACCTGTGCCAGGACATCCAGCACATAACTGTAAGTCTTCTATGACACAGCAAGGACTTTACAGCTGACTGCTCTGTCTTAGTCTTCAACTGTATCGGCGTGCATAGCATGGGAGTTCCCCCAGGTCAGAAAGTCTGGTGCCCAGATCCGGGGGCCCCCGGAACCATAGGGCCCGGTACAAGTGCACCGTTTGCGCTATGGTTAAAGTGGCCCTGGCTATAACATTTTTTTCTTTTCGGTTATATCAATCCTCTAGGCATGTGTACATAGCACTCATTAAGTGCTGTGTATGCAGCTATTAGGAAGGCAAGGACAGTAATAAACTCCCTCCCTATAGGAGCTCTGGTTATAGTAACAGTCGGCCCCCTGCTTCTGCAGCTGCACGATTTTGTGCAGCTGCTTAATAGTGCAAGGATGTACATACGTGAACAAAATTGTTGGAAAATCCCACAATGGTCGCAGAAATAACTTGAATCTGACAAAAGTAATAATGTATAAAAATTCTATGAAAATTAACAAATGAAAGTCAGACATTGCTTTTCAACCATGCTTCAACAGAATTTTTTTTAAAAAAGAAAACTCATGAAACAGGCCTGAACAGAAATGATGGTAGCCTTAACTTAATATTTTGTTGCACAACCTTTTGAGGCAATCACTGCAATCAAACGATTCCTGTCACTGTCAATGAGACTTCTGCACCTCTCCACAGGTATTTTGGCCTACTCCTCATGAGCAAACACCTCCAGTTGTGTCTCGGGTTTGAAGGGTGCCTTTTCCAGATAGCATGTTTCAGCTCCTTCCAAAGATACTCAATAGGATTTAGGTCAGGGCTCATAGAAGGCCACTTCAGAATAGTCCAATGTTTTCCTCTTAGCCATTCTTGGGTGTTTTGGGTCATTATCCTGTTGCAAGAACCATGACCTGTGACTGAGCCCAAGCTTTCTGAAACTGGGCAGCACATTTCTCTCTAGAATCCCTTGATAGTCTTGAGATTTCATTGTACCCTGCACAGATTCAAGACTCCCTGTGCCAGATGTAACAAAGCAGCCCCAGAACATAACAGAACCTCCTCCATGTTTCACAGTAGGGACAGTGTTCTTTTCAAGATATGCATCATTTTTCCATCTGTAAACAAAGAGCTGATGTGACTTGCCAAAAATTTCGATTTTTGTCTCATCTGTCCATAGGACATTCTCCCAGAAGCTTTGTGGCTTGTCAATATGTAGTTTGGTAAATTACTTTTGTCAGATTCAAGTTATTTCTGTGACTATTGTGGGTTTTTCTTTCATTAAATGAGGGGTACCAACAATTTTGTCCACTTGTGTATATATACGTTGATGCAGTGTTAAGGGTGGACCACTTGAAAAAATTTTGTCCATCTGCTAACACTTCAAGGATGTAAGATGAAAAAAGGGCTAGGACTTATTTTCGGGGTAGGTCTTCGTTTTTTCCATGAGCAACAGTCACACATTTGATCACTTTTTATTTCAGAGCGGCTGCCATCTTTAAGGACTTGGCATCCGCCATAATTGCACGTCAGATGTCAGGAAGGGGTTAAACTAGCTAGGGCTTATTTTTGGAGTAGGTCGTATATTTCAAGCCTACTCCAAAATACCTGGGAAATGTAGCTAAGGCTTATTTTCGGGGTAGGTCTTATTTTTGGAGAAACACGGGTATATATATATATATATATATATATATATATACACAAAAAACACAAAAATGGGTAAAACAAAATAAACCTTAACTTTCAGGCAAAACAAAACACCTGCTCGTCTGAGCTACTAACTAACCACAGAAATACCCTAACTGTACAGGTGGCTAGCTTCAGCCACATGGGCAACATAAAGGGCAAAATCAATGGCAGCAGTTCACACTGGAGTTTCACCAGTCTTCACAAGGTTGGGACAAATCTCGGCTCCTCCTCTCTCCCCAGGAACTACCCAGGACTGAGGACTTTACAACCTTTTATAGGTACAAAACAAAATCCCACACAACTAATGTAAATCTTAGAATCCATTTTATTAAGGGTATAAAAAATACACAAAAAAGTAAGAAAGAAGGGGAGTAAAAAATCAAATCTAGCTGGGGTTCATCAGCTAGATTTGGTCTGAATTGCTCTATTATTGTTCTATTGGTGGTTTATTTGCTGGTTACTTTGGTATCTATCCCTATATATGGTTTGGCTATTTACACTAACACTATTTATCCCAATTTTGGTTTATGTACCTCTCTGACTTACTTTATATATTATTGTTTTTTTCTTAACATCATTATCTTGTTTATAGCCTTCCTGTATATAGTAGCTTTTTGTCTTACTAGTGCATTTATTTCCACCATTTTGATTTATGTACTGCATACTTACTTGTCTGCTGTTTGCTTTCTGTGACTGAGGCCAGGGGCGCACCGCTAATGAGGCGAGGTGAGGCGGCCACCTCGGGCGGCACTGTCCGGGGGGCGGCATTTTTACTATTTAATGTAAACCAGCCCAGGACAGGCCGCTTTAAAAAAAAAAAAAAAAAAAACCAGAGCTGAGCGCAGCCTGTCCTGGGCTGGTTTACAAGACGTCGCATCTCAGCGCAGGCGGCGATACAATGACGTCATCACGCCGCCTACGCTGAGACACAGACGTCGCGGACAAGAGGAGGAGGCGGCGGCTGCAACAAGGCATCGCAGGTGAGTATAGCTTTTTTTTATCTATATAAATAGGCCATAACCTGTTGGAGTATCCCCGGCAGGTCAGGGCCTATTTATTTACCTACCCCGCGTCTGCTCGTGGCCGCCCCCGCTTCCCCTTCTGCTATGGGCCGCAGAAAGGGAAGCGGATGCCGCTGTGAGCGGCCGCGGGCATCGGTAAGTTGGGCCGCGGGCCGCAAATACTACTATTATTATACTCCGGGGTCTATTCAGACCCCGGAGTATAATAATCGGAGGCCTAGGGTTGGTGAGGGAACATAAAAAACAGTGTTACTCACCTCCTGCGATCCGATGTAACTCCGAGCAGGCTTGAGGCCTGTGGTGACGTCATCAGGTCGCGTCGCCGGCCTGATCACGTGACGTGTGTGCGCAATTAAACAGGGCCGAAAGCTGCAAGGAGTGCACCGGTGTCCAGGATAGGTAAATAACTCTGATTTTTATGTTTGTATTCTCCCCTGGGTCTCCAATCATTATACTCTGGGGTCTGAAAAGACCCCAGAGTATAATAATAGTTCATGGGTCGGCCACTATGGGGCATAATACCCTGTGCAGGGACCACTGTAGAGCATAATACCCTGTGCAGGGACCACTGTAGAGCATAATACCCTGTGCAGGGGCCACTCTGGAGCATAATACAAGTGCAGGGGCCACTATAGAGCATAATACCGGGTTCAGGGGTCACTATGGAGCATAATACCGGGTGCAGGGGCCACTATGGCGCATAATACCAGTGCAAGGGCCACTATGGAGGATAATACCCTGTGCAGGGGCCATTCTGGAGCATAATACCAGTGCAGGGGCCACTATGGAGCATAATACAAGTGCAGGGGCCACTATGGAGCATAATACCAGTGCAGGGGCCAATATGGGGCATAAAACTGTGTGCAGGAGTTGATGCGGAACATAATACCGTGTGCAGTGGCCAATGCGGGGCATAATACCGTGAGCAGGGGCCACTATGGAACATAATACCGTGTGCAGGGGCCGCTGAGAGGCATAATACAGTGTGCAGGGGCCGCTGCGAGCCATAACACTGTGTAACACTGTGTGCAGGGGCTGCTGTGGAACTTTATAGTGTGTGTAAATGGGGCGCTATAAACATGGGCTATGGCACCTGTTTATATTATACACTGTCTGTTTATAGTGACCGTGTGATGTAATTGTAGCCTTGTCACATACTGTAGACATGTACAGGACGAGGCTGTAGTTACATTACATGGCCGCTATGAGATGAAATACATTATGTAAACAGAGAAGCGGTCATAGCGCTTACACAGGTACCATTCAAACAGCTGATCAGTGGGGGTCCTGGGTTTTTGAACCCCACTGATTAGTTTATTAATGACCTGGAAAACCTTTTAATTAGTTAACACCTGGGGTATTATTAATAAGGGGCACTATTTATACAGGGTACACACGGATGTTATTAATATAAAGATGCACTTGGGGGTATTATTCATTATGGGGGGTTATATCATATATTATATAATTGGGGGTAGCAGCAGAATGGGGGCTTTGTGTAGGTGAGGACAATGTGGGTTGGATACCTGGAAAAGTGAGGAGCCAAAGATGTCTGTGTTGCAACCTTTACAGAGACAAGTCACAGCTGGAAGAAGTGGTCATGGCGGTCCAGAGGGAAGAGACGGGAAATGTGACCGATTAGTCAGAGATGTCACCTGTAAGTCACAAAATGTTACTGCCCTGTATTCACCTAAATGATAGAGAATAAATACCTGAGTGATGGGGGTCTGTCTGCTGAGACCCCACTGAGCCTGAGAATTGGGTTTTTTCCCCCCACTAGGTGGGAATTCAGCCTGACCGCAGCCATATATAGGTGTGTCACTTGGTGGATGGACAAACCCGCGTGGCTCTCATTCACTTCAATGGGAGTGCCAAAGATACCCGAAGTCCAGTACTCAGCTATCTGCGGCGCTCCTATTATAGAGAATGGGGGCCATGTGGGCTCGTCCATCCACCAAGCAGAAGATATGTGAAGTTACTTTCATTGTTAATGCCGTGTTGTTGATCTGATACTGAAGTAATACAGTAAGAAGAATTCTTATAAACTGTTTTATAACTTTGTGTATTGTGTATATTGTGCGACGATAACAGTGTGTTAAACTAGTAGCATGGAAACTCAGGGTTTTTTTTTGGGGGGGGGGGGGCGTCTTTCTATAGTCCGCCTCAGGCAGCAAAGAGGCTAGGTTCACCACTGACTGAGGCTCTGTGTTTTCTCCCATTCTTTCTTACTTTTTTGTATATTTTTTAGAACCTTAATAAAATGGATTTTAAGATTCACATTAGTTGTGTGGGATTTTGTTTTGTATGTTAATAATGAACCCATCACCAAAGTACTTTTTGTTGTTTTTGTTTTGTAACCTTTTATAGGTCTTTAACGAGGCCAAGCTCCCACCTGTGCCTGAGGACCCCTCCCTGGTAGAACAAGAACTTGTTACATACCAACAGAAGGAAACACTTCTCACAGCTGAGGTTTTGTTAGTTACCTGTATTGTAACCCCACTTACCATACATAAGTGAGGAATCTGTGCGAGACCTAGTGACCTTCCAGAACCTTACCTGTCACCTTCTCACATATATATATATATATATATATATATATATATATATACAGTACAGACCAAAAGTTTGGACACACCTTCTCATTACAAGAGTTTTCTGTATTTTCATGACTATAAAAATTGTAGATTCACACTGAAGGCATCAAAACTATGAATTAACACATGTGGAATTATATACTTAACAAAAAAGTGTGAAACAACTGAAAATATGTCTTATATTCTAGGTTCTTCAAAGTAGCCACCTTTTGCTTTGATTACTGCTTTGCACACTCTTGGCATTCTCTTGATGAGCTTCAAGATGTAGTCACCTGAAATGGTTTTCACTTCACAGGTGTGCCCTGTCAGGTTGAATAAGTGGGATTTCTTGCCTTATAAATGGGGTTGGGACCATCAGTTGTGTTGTTCAGAAGTCAGGTGGATACACAGCTGATAGTCCTACTGAATGGAGTGTTAGAATTTGTATTATGGCAAGAAAAAAGCAGCTAAGTAAAGAAAAGATGAGTGGCCATCATTACTTTAAGAAATGAAGGTCAGTCAGTCCGAAAAATTGGGAAAACTTTGAAAGTGTCCCCAAGTGCAGTGGCCAAAACCATCAAGCGCTACAAAGAAACTGGCTCATATGAGGACCGCCCCAGGAAAGGAAGACCAAGAGTCACCTCTGCTGCGGAGGATAAGTTCATCCGAGTCACCAGCCTCAGAAATCGCAGGTTAACAGCAGCTCAGATTAGAGACCAGGTCAATGCCACACAGAGTTCTAGCAGCAGACACATCTCTACAACAACTGTTAAGAGGAGATTGTGTGCAGCAGGCCTTCATGGTAAAATAGCTGCTAGGAAACCACTGCTAAGGACAGGCAACAAGCAGAAGAGACTTGTTTGGGCTAAAGAACACAAGGAATGGACATTAGACCTGTGGAAATCTGTGCTTTGGTCTGATGAGTCCAAATTTGAGATCTTTGGTTCCAACCACCATATCTTTGTGCGACACAGAAAAGGTGAATGAATGGACTCTACATGCCTGGTTCCCACCGTGAAGCATGGAGGAGGAGGTGTGATGGTGTGGGGGTGCTTTGCTGGTGACACTGTTGGGGATTTATTCAAAATTGAAGGAATACTGAACCAGCATGGTTACCACAGAATCTTGCAGCGGCATGCTATTCCATCTGGTTTGCGTTTAGTTGGACCATCATTTATTTTTCAACAGGACAATGACCCCAAACACACATCCAGACTGTGTAAGGGCTATTTGACCAAGAAGGAGAGTGATGGGGTGCTACGCCAGATGACCTGGCCTCCACAGTCACCAGACCTGAACCCAATCGAGATGGTTTGGGGTGAGCTGGACCGCAGAGTGAAGGCAAAAGGGCCAACAAGTGCTAAGCATCTCTGGGAACTCCTTCAGGATTGTTGGAAGACCATTTCAGGTGACTACCTCTTGAAGCTCATCAAGAGAATACCAAGAGTGTGCACTGCAGTAATCAAAGCAAAAGGTGGCTACTTTGAAGAACCTAGAATATAAGACATATTTTCAGTTGTTTCACACTTTTTTGTTAAGTATATAATTCCACATGTGTTAATTCATAGTTTTGATGCCTTAAGTGTGAATCTACTATTTTTATAATCATGAAAATACAGAAAACTCTTGTAATGAGAAGGTGTGTCCAAACTTTTGGTCTGTACTGTGTATATATATATATATATATATATATATATATATATATATTGGAACATATATCATGGAACAATGCTGAAGATATGGCACATTGATACAATCTTAAGTAGTCAGTATACAGCTTGTATAACAGTGTAAATTTGTTGTGTCATCAAAATCACTCAACACACAACCATTAATGTCTAAACCCCTGGCAACAAAAGTGAGTACACCCCTAAGTGAAAATGGATAAATTGTGCCCCAAGTGTCAATATTTTGTGTGCCCACCATTATTATCCTCTTCCACTCCTCCACGATGACATCCCAGAGCTGGTGGATGATAGAGACCTTGTGCTCCTCTACCTTCCGTTTGATGATGCCCCACAGATGTTTAATAGGGTTTAGGTCTGGAGACATGCTTGGCCAGTCCAGCACCTTTGTGCCATTTCCTTTGCACTGTAAAGAAAGTCATTTGCACAAACAAGCAATAAACGTTTATTCTAGATGAACGTTGGCCATCTAAAATCTAATGTGTTTGGCCAGCTTAAATGGCCAGTAACATTCTGGACCAAAATGTAAAGCACTTTAATTAAAAATGTGGCTGCTTTCTGCCTGAAAAGTTCCTGCTACTAGGTGCATTAATTCAAACTAATTTGCACTTCACTCTCTGTTGCTAGCTAAGGTCTGTCCATAGATACATTAGATAAGCAAAAGGGGATCATAGTGAGTGGAAGGGGGAGGTTCTGTTCTGTCTTTACACAGTGAATGGAGAGGGGATGGGTTGATTCTCCTCAAGGCCTGCTCACACACATCTGCAAATTGCTCTGTGTAAAGGACTGAATATTTAGCAAATCTCAAAGCAATGTAAGAAAAAATTCTTCTATCCATTTGTATCTACTTCTGGCTGCTTGTGTGATTGGAGAAGAGATATTACTCACAGACAGCAAGCAACTTTCTTGACTGTGCTCATTGATCATTATTCTCCTGTCTTTTAACTGATTGTGTGCATTTATTTGCCCTGTATTTGCATTTGTTTGCCTCAAAAACAAAAGCAAAATGGTCTTCATAATGTGATTACTAGCAGCAGGTTATCATGTATAAAGGCTTATACAATCATAGAACAGACTGCCCAGCAAGACCCTGCACATATTTCAATTTTTCATGAAAACTCAGGTACCCTTTAAAAATTGATTTAATTTAATGTCAAATGCAAATGTAAGAAAATCTGCCAATACAATGGGGCTGAATTATTATGCCTGGGTTACTGTGCAAAAATAGAAGAAACATTTGTGTTCAACTCACCACTTTTCAAAAAAGTCTTGGGTGGGGACATCTTAGTCTTTCACATTTACTATAACTCATGCCAGAAAACTGTTGTGAGTTTCCCTTGAAATCTACATCTGACTGGCATAGATTTCATTTCTGGCACACCTCCCTGTTTCTTTTAAATCAGGTCATTCTGTAAGCAAGAACATGGATTTTAAGAAGCCATATGCAGGTGAATTGAACAGAAATTTCTACAAAAAAATCTGCTTCTGTATGTTTATGTTCTTTTGGTTACTTATCATATTTCACATTTTTTTGCAATAACAAAGCATCATCTCAATTTAACTTAATCAAATCATATAAATATACAGTAGTTTTAAAGACAATTTCCTCATTTTCTGACAAATCTTATAGTTTGCCAGAGAATGATGTGAGCACTAAACTCCTGCAATGCCAACTTTTCTCATACTTTAGGCTAAGGGTCCATATAGCGCCCCGCAGCAAAAAAAGAGCTGCTTTTTCCAACAGCGCTTTCACAGAAAGTCCACAGAGGTTTCCCCTGCGGACTTTCTGCTTCAATTATACCTATAGGGAAAGAGCCGGCTTTTCCGTAGGTATAATTGACATGCTGCGATTTCCGCTGCACATATTTTCCTGAAATGTGGGTATGGGATTTACAGGAATTGCAGGAACTGTAAAACTCTGGGTTTTTTTCTGCGGCAGTTCGGTCGCAGGCAAACTGCGGTGTTTACGCCACGTAGGCCCCAGCCTTAATATGTCTATAAGACGTATTACATTACTTTACTTTCGATTCCAGGCACACATTGCAAAAAAAACAGTGTTTTTGACTTGGCCTAAATACTGTGGCAAAAAACGCTGTGTTTTACGGTACCTGCAAAATGGATGGGATTCTGGTTAATTCTATCCACACATTACAGAAAAAAATCCGCAGTGTAAGTTGCGTTTTCAAAAACGTTTTTGAATATTGCAGTATGTCAATTATACATGTGGAAATGCTGGTGTTTTCCGTATAGGTACAGTATAATAGGGACAGAAAGTCCACAGAGGAAAACTCAATGAAATGCAATGAAAAATGCTGTGGAAAAAAAACTCAGTTTCTCCACTGCGTTTTTTTCCAGTGTTTTTTTGCTGCATTTCATTATATGGGGCCTTAGCCTAAGCGTGTTAACCCTAAAAATATTAATTCAGATGAGGAAAACAAATACTACGCAGAAGGAAGCAAAGATGACAGCTTATGATGAGGTATAAATGTGATAATTTAGGCAAATGAAACATAGAATGTTAGAAATGCATCCAGTATAAAAATATATGGAATGTATATATTTGATTTATTAGTCACAACACAAAGGTCTAAAGATTAAAGAGTTGTTTAGACCAGAAGAGGAAAGATGTAACTTTCTGTATACTAACACATTTACATATTGCCGTCAACTGCTGTGTCAGACAGAACAGATGGTGTATTAATCTGTAACCATCAAATAACATGTAACATAACAGAAAGAATGATAACAGTATAATGGGTTTACAAAGATTTAAAGGGGTTTTTCGGACCCAAATGGATTTTTCATACTGATGACCTATCCACTGGACCCCACATAGATCATCTATGTTACCAGTTTCCTGTGGATAGGTCATACTATGAAAAATCCATTTGGGGCCTGGAAAACCTCTTAAGGCTGGGGCTCCACGTGGCGCACACTTCGCAGTTTGGCTGCAAAGGAAACTTCGCAGCAAAAGGCATTTTACAACCACTCCACACATTACAGAAAAATATGTGCAGAGGAAACGCTGCGATTTCCAAAATCATTGCGGTTTTGGAAATTGCAGTATGTCAACTATAATTCCTTTCTGTGAAGAACGCAGCAGGAAACACCACAATGCTTTGTCTCCGCGGTTTTTCCCGCAGCGCTTTTTTGCTGCTGCCCGCTACATGGGGCCTTAGCCTAAGGTAGCAAACTGCAGCAAAAAAAAAACAGCATTTCTCATTGCATTTTTGCTGTGTTTTTCTTTGTGGTTTTTCTTCCCTAAATAAATCTATATGAAAAACACCCAAATTTCTGCAGCTAAAATTGACAGTACCAGCAAAGTGAATGAGATTTTGGTTAACCTAGTGTAAGATAAGAAAAGCAATATATTGGATAAAACACTTCAGTTAGCTTAAGCTACAAGTCAGAATATGATCCTTGAGGACGGGGCCCCACGTGGAGTAAATGCCGTTTTACCGTCTCTGCAAAGTGGATTCTAGCAAATCCCATCCACACATTGCGGAAAAATATGCGCAGTGGATGCGCTACAATTTCCAAAACCGTTTACGCTACGAGGGGCCCCAGCCTTAAACATTGTTTTGGGTGTTTATCTCAGGATAAAACACTAAAACTACCATTTGTATGATCTTTCTTTTCATATAGTTTACATGAAATGGCATAATTGCATGAAAAATGCATCATATACATTTTATTATATAATTAATGTATTGTCAGTATAGTCGAGTCTCATAACCTTTTAAGGTGTATAGATCTATAATACAGCCATTTGCAGAAGCTTTAGTATTTCTTGTGCTCAATGGAGTTTTTCGAGTTGGATAGTAGAAAATGATGTACAAAGAGAAACATGTCCAGCAAAGTGGTAATGAAAAAGTATTTCAGTCTGAGGATACTATGAATGCAGTGTGCACTAGAATAATAAAAAAGACATCATAAGGCTGAGGCCCCACATTGTGGAAACACAGCGTTTTTTGTTACTGATTTTGCTGCGTTTTTTTGAGCCAAAGTCAGGAGTGGGTTTAACAGAAGGCAGAAGTATAAGTACTTCCTATATATTTCCCATTCCTTTTGTAGCCATTATTGCCTTTGTCTCAAAAAACTGCAACAAAAAAAGCTGTGTTTCCGCAACGTGGGGCCTTAGCCTAAAACTTCTGAAGCATAAATAAATACCTTATAACACCAACTTAGGGTCAGCTTCTCTGGTTCCTAGTGGAAACTATCACAAAGTAAATGCCCAGGTAAAGGAAATTATAGAGTTTGAGCCTAAGGCCCCATATTGCGGAAAAGCAGCTTTTTTAATGCAGATTTTGCTGTGTTTTTTTTTAGGAGTGGCTTGAAAAGGAATGGAAGAAATAAATGTAGCACTTAGACATTTCCCTTCTGTTTAATCCACTCCTGACTTTGGCTAAAAAAAAAACACAGCAAAATCTGTAGCAGAAAATGCTGCGTTTCTACGACGTGGGGCCTTAGCCTAACACACAGAAAAGCATGGGATGATCACTTGACAAGAAAACTGGATGTAAATGATTAAGGTTACCATGAAATAAGACACAGTACAGGGATATAGGAATTTGCCCTCTTAGAATTTTGTTGTCTGAGTCTGAGAAGGGTCTGTATGTCTATACCAGGGCCGGTTTTAGACAAAGTGGGGCCCTGGGCAAAATCAAAAGCGGGGCCCCAAATGCTGATATGCAAACAACACCATCATCTTGCAGTGGCAACCCCTATAATAGTTCCCTAATAGCTCATCTTATAAATAATAGTTCCCCCTTATAATAGCCCCCTCATATTTAGGTTTCCCAATTATATACAGTAACCCACCCTTATATATAATAATTCTCCGTTATATGTGTTGGACTGAAGGGCCTTAGGCCCACCAGAGGAACTTGTTCTGGGGCCCCACCCAACAACTTCCTGCTAATAGCCTACACCACGGCTCCTTCACTGAAGTCTTACATATGTGCTGACTATCTGGTGTTACTGAGTATGTTCCCAGTATAGTGAGCCCCTATAGTACTGTGCAGGCCCCAATAACTCCATGGCTGGTTCATGCACAGTACTGTATGGGGAATGACATGGCCATGGAGCACTACACGTATGTGCAAGATTATAGTGAGGGAGCTGTGATGCAGACATAGCACACAGGGCTGCCAGCAGGAATTTTGAGCCCCCCCACAGTATAATGATCCACATGGTATATAATGCTCCCCTGAGCCCTCCACAGTTTCCCCACATGGTATATAATGCTCCACAGTGGACCCACACAGTATAAAATGCTCCTCTGAGCCCCCCATAGTGGCCCCACATGGTATATAAGGCTCCACACAGTATACTACCTCTTAGTGGCCCCAGACAGTACAATATGCTCCTCAGCAGCCCCACACAATATAATATGCTCCATACAGTATAATATGCATCCCACAGTACTCCCCCAGTATAATGCTCCACAGTGGCCTAACGCAGTATAATATACTGCCAGAGGGGTTCCCCCAGTATAATGCTCCACAGTGGTCCCCCACAGACCCCCCCAGTATAATGCTCTACAATGGCCCCACAGAGTATAATATGCTCTGGAGAAGCCCCACACAATATAATAAACTATACAGTGGCCCCACACAGTATAACAGGCTCCCCACACTGCCCCTTCCCCCCAGTATAAAGCTCCACAGTGGCCCACAGTATAATATGCTCCCCAGAGGGCCCCTGCTAATATAATGCTCCACAGTGCCCCCCCAGTATTTTGCTTCACAGTGGCCCCACGCAATATATTGTGCTCCCCAGAGTGTCCCCCAGTATAATGCTCCACAGTAGGCCCCATGCAGTATAATATACTCCCCAGAGGGCCCCATAGTATAATGCTCCTTAGTTCCCCCCGAATAATGCCCCACAGTGGTGCCACATAATATAATATGCTCTGCAGATGGACCCCCCAGAATAATGCTCCACAGTGACCCCACACAGTATAACATGCTTCAGAATGGCCTCCACACAGTATAATATACTGCCCAGAGAGGTTTCCCCAGTATAATGCTCTACAGTGGCCCAAAACATTATAATATGCTTGCCAGAGGGGCCCCCCAGTATAATGCTCCAAAGTGGCCACAGAGAATATAACATGCTCTCCAGAGCCCCCCCCCACATTATAATGCTCCACAGAACACCCATACAGTATAATATGCTATCCAGAGGGGCCCCCCAGTATTATGCTCCACAGTGGCCCCACACAGTATAATATTCTATCCAGAGGGCTCCCTCCCCAGTATAATACTCCACAGGGGCCCCACACAGTATAATATGCTATCCAGAGGACCCCCTCCCCAGTATAATCCTCCACAGGGGCCCCACACAGTATAATATGCTATCCAGAGACCCTCCCAGTATAATGCTCCACAGTGGCCCCACACTGTATAATATGCTATCCAGAGGGACCCCTCCCCCCAATATAATGCTCCACAGGGGCCCTACACAGTATAATATGCTATCCAGAGGGCTCCCTTCCCAGTATAATACTCCACAGGGGCCCCACACAGTATAATATGCTATCCAGAGGACCCCCTCCCCAGTATAATGCTCCACAGGGGCCCCACACAGTATAATATGCTATCCAGAGACCCCCCCCAGTATAATGCTCCACAGTGGCCCCACACTGTATAATATGCTATCCAGAGGGACCCCTCCCCCCAATATAATGCTCCACAGGGGCCCTACACAGTATAATATGCTATCCAGAGGGACCCCCCCCCCCGTACAGACTCCCTTAGTGCTAGTATTATATTATACTCTGGGCTCTCTTCAGACCCCAGAGTATAATTATCAAAGGCCCAGGGGAGGTAAGAGAAAATAACAAACAGTTATACTTACCTTGCCTTACCTCTTCTGGGCCTCCTCGCGCTGCTCCGCTATGCCCGCCGGCGCTGGCTTCCGCTTCTCTGCAGCTGACATCACGCGTTGTGGACGTCACCACTGAAACCTGTGATTGGGTCTCAGTGGTTACGTGAGGCACGCCCCATGTGACCGCTGAGGCCAGGCTTCAGCGGTGATGTCCGGAACGCCAGAAGATGACATCGGATGCAAGGACAGGTGAGTAAAAATGTTTGTTATTTTTACTCCTTTGCAATCAGAGGAATC
Source organism: Leptodactylus fallax (assembly GCA_947044405.1). Lineage (NCBI taxonomy): Eukaryota > Metazoa > Chordata > Amphibia > Anura > Leptodactylidae > Leptodactylus > Leptodactylus fallax. The sequence continues at coordinate 2,314,491 of CAMRHE010000015.1, forward strand.
AGCGGCAGCCTTGTCTGCAACTTGGAGCAGCTTTAAAAGCTAAGTATAAAGCGAGTGTGTGAGCTGGCGAGTGTGGTTTGATTCCAAATGTGTTTGATCTAAGTGTGACTTAAGATTAAGTGACTTTAGATTCAGGGACTTTACAAAAAAAACATCCCCATCAGGTAAGATGTGCTCCATGCTTGCCAATGCAGTCCAGTGTACATCTTGCAGCATGTATTCTCTGCTTGAGCAGTCATTTGAGGGGGCATACTGCTGTTCAAGATGTAAGCACGTTACACATTTGGAAGCCCAGATCATGAATCTAAATGAGCAAATTGCAAGACTGAGATCCAGTGATAACTTGGAAAGGAGTTTGTTGCTCACAGAGCAGGAACTCGTTGGGGTAAGTGCAGAGGGGGTTGGTAGCATGGAGGTGCAGGAACATGAGGCAGCTAGCTGGGTGACAGTTAGAAAGCAGCGGGGTAGAGGGAAGAGTGCCAGGGAGGTTAGTCCTGAACTGGCACACCCCAACAAGATTGCTAAATTGGCAGATGAGGGGGATGTTAGTACAGGGGTAACGCTGCTGCAGCAAGACACTTCCTCTGACCGCCATTGGAATGTCTGCTCCAGTAAGAAGGGGGATAGGAGTGCAGAGAATCCTAGACAGGTGCTGGTAGTGGGGGATTTAATTATTAGGGGAACAGACAGGGCAATCTGTCACAAAGACCGGGATCGTCGTACAGTGTGTTGCCTTCCTGGCGCTCGAGTTCGACACATCGCAGATCGGGTTGATAGATTACTGGGTGGGGCTGGTGTGGATCCAGTGGTCATGGTGCACGTTGGCACAAATAACAAAGCTAGCGGTAGGTGGAAGGTCCTTAAAAATGATTTCAGGGATCTAGGGAAAAAGCTGAAGACAAGGACCTCCAAGGTAGTATTTTCAGAAATACTACCTGTACCTCGAGCCACACCGGAAAGGCAGCGGGAGATTAGGGAGGTAAACAAGTGGCTCAAGAGCTGGTGTAGGAAGGAGGGGTTTGCTGGAGGGTTTCCTGAAGAACTGGGCTGACTTTGCTGTGGGCTACAGGTTCTATGGTAGGGATGGGCTGCATCTCAATGGGGAGGGTGCAGCTGTGCTGGGGGAGAAGATGGCTAGACGGTTGGAGGAGTGTTTAAACTAGGGACTGGGGGGGAGGGTAACAGAAGTAGAGGGAATGATAGTGTAGAAATGGAAAGAGGGCTAAATAATGTAACTGGTGGTGGAGCGTGGGGTGGGGTTAAAACAGTCAGTAGGCAGTGGACGAGTAGGGATAATGATAAATCCTTAAAATGTATGTATACTAATGCCAGAAGTTTCACTAAGAAGATGGAGGAACTGGAAGTGATAATGTTGGAAGAGAAATATGACATGGTGGGGATAAGTGAGACATGGCTGGATTCTAGCTATGACTGGGCTGTAAATATACAGGGGTACAGTATGTTTAGAAAGGAGCGAACCAATAGGAAAGGGGGAGGGGTTTGCTTATACGTTAAATCCTGCCTTAAGCCACTTCTGCGTGAGGATATCTGGGAGGAAAATGAATATGTGGACCTTATGGGTGGAAATTATGGGAGGAACAAAGAATAATAAAATACTGATAGGGGTTTGTTATAAATCTCCAAATATAACGCAAGAAGCTGAAAATGTACTAATAAAACACATAGATGAGGCCGCAAAGCACAATAAAGTCATTATTATGGGGGATTTCAACTACCCAGATATCAACTGGGAGGCAGAAACAGCTGCAGGTCCAGCAAAGGGAACAGGTTTTTGTCAGTAATAAAAGACAATTACCTATCGCAACTAGTGCAGGACCCAACAAGAGGTGAGCCGCTTTTAGACCTAATTTTAACAAATGAACATGACACATTGTCAAAAGTGGAGGTTGGGGGTCATCTTGGTAATAGTGACCATAACATAATAAGTTTTCTTGTACACACTAAAAAAATGTTCAGTAGAGGGGGAATAAAAACACTAAACTTCTGGAAGGCCAATTTTAACCAGCTAAGAGAGGAGATTAGCAGCATAAACTGGGACAATGTCCTCAAAATGACCGGAACACAAACAAAATGGGACATTTTCAAAAGCCTTCTAAATAGGACCACTAAAAAACATATCCCTTATGGGAATAAGTGGGCCAGAAATCATAGAAAACCAATATGGCTAACTAAAACGGTAAGGAGTGCAATGAGGGATAAAAAGGAAGCATTTAAAGTGCTAAAAAAAGAAAGTAGTGACACAGCATTAAAAAACTATAAAGAGAAAAATAAATTGTGTAAAAGTCAAATAAAGGAGGCAAAGATTGAGGCTGAGAGAAAAGTAAAAATAATCCAAAATTATTCTTCAATTACATAAATAACAAGAGAATAAAAACTGACAATGTGGGCCCTCTCAAAAATAATCTGGGTGTAATGGTGGAGGAGGATGACGGTGTTTACACAAGAAAATTCAATGCCCAGCAACATGATTAGGGGTAATGTTAACTCTCCATTAAATGTCACCTGTTTAACCCAGGAGAAAGTGTGGTGCCGCCTTCAAAACACTAAAATAGATAAATCACCAGGTCCAGATGGCATACACCCCCGAGTTCTGAGGGAATTATGCACAGTGATAGACAGACCCTTATATCTAATATTTAAGGATTCAGTAATGACTGGGTCTGTTCCACTTGATTGGCGCATAGCAAATGTGGTGCCAATTTTCAAAAAGGGGTCTAAAAGTGAGCCTGGAAACTATAGGCCAGTAAGTTTGACTTCTGTGGTGGGTAAGATATTTGAGAGCTTTCTAAGAGATGCTATCCTGGAGTACCTCGATGTAAATAATCTTATAACACCCAATCAGCATGGGTTTATGAGGAATCGGTCCTGTCAGACTAATCTGATCAGCTTCTATGAAGAGGTAAGTTCAAGACTAGACATGGGTAATGCAGTGGACGTGGTGTATCTGGATTTTTCAAAGGCTTTCGATACTGTACCACATAAAAGGTTGGTATGCAAAATGAGAATGTTGGGACTGCATTTGGGTTCGTAACTGGCTCACTGATAGGAAACAGAGAGTGCTTATTAATGGTAAATATTCAGACTAACAGTCACCAGTGGGGTGCCACAGGGGTCAGTATTGGGCCCTCTCCTGTTTAATATCTTTATTAATGACCTGGTAGACGGTTTGCAAAGCAGGGTGTCCATATTTGCAGATGATACTAAACTTTGTAAGGTAATCAAAAATGAGGAGGATAATAGAATATTACAAGGGGATCTAAGGAAGCTGGAAGCATGGGCTGAGACTTGGAAAATGAAGTTTAATATTGACAAATGTAAGGTTATGCATTTTGGACGACAAAATAAAATGTATGATTATGTACTTAATAGTAAACTACTGGATAAAACTGCCAATGAAAGAGACTTGGGGATTGTGGTGGACAATAAGCTTACCTTTAGTGACCAGTGCCAGGCAGCGGCTGCCAAGGCAAATAAAATTATGGGATGCATCAAAAGAGGTCTAGATTCTCATGACAAGAACATAGTTATGCCTCTATACAAATCACTGGTACGGCCACACTTAGACTATTGTGCACAATTCTGGGCCCCAGTATACAAGAAAGACAAAATCGAACTAGAAAGAGTGCAAAGAAGGGCAACCAAAATTATTAGGGGAATTGGTGGATTGGAGTACAACGATAGATTAAAAAACTTGGGGTTATTCAGTTTAGAGAAAAGATGTCTACGGGGAGATCTAATAACAATGTACAAATACATGAAGGGACAGCACAAGGAACTTTCTAATGATCTTTTTACCCCTAGGCCAGTGACATTGACAAGGGGACATCCTCTACGACTGGAGGAGAGAAAGTTTCACCAGCAACATAGAAGAGGATTCTTTACAGTAAGAACAACAAGGCTATGGAACTCTCTGCCCCAGGAAGTGGTGATGGTGGATTCATTGAACAAGTACAAAGAGGGCCTGGCTGCCTTTCTCGAACAGAACAACATTACAGGTTATGGGTTTTAGATTTTAAGGGCACGTTGATCCAGGGTTTTATACTGATTGCCAGATTGGAGTCGGGAAGGAATTTTTTTCCCATGAAATGGGGCAATTAGCATAAGCCTCATGGGTTGTTTTTTTTTTTGCCTTCGTCTGGATCAACACTGTAGGGGACTGTAGGGTTATAGGTTGGACTTGATGGACTGATGTCTTCATCCAACCTCATCTACTATGTAACTATGTAACCTCGGAAAGGGGCCCTGCGGCACATGACGCTTGGTCCCTTTCTGTTATCGATGTGGCCGGTCCTGACTCCGGGATCCGGAGTCATCAGGCTCCGTATCCTGGGGGCCCCTTTGGGGTCGGGGCCCTGGGCAATTGACCAGTTTGCCCCCCCCTAACGCTGGCCCTGGTCTATACACAATAAATGTGGTAAACAATGGCAATGAAACACGCATGTCCACCATAGATCCATCTAATAAGAGGTGTTTTAAGAAAACACAGTGACCTCAGAAATATTTGAGGTATGCAACCAGCCATCTGTTGAGACCACTTCTTTAGACCCCATTTGTTTTACCTGCAGATGTGTTGGAATGTTGTGCTTGGACCATGGTGTTAGTTATAGTTTCCCATCCCTGTGTGCTCTCTGATATCTACCCCATCACTATGTTATAGCTTTATAATGTGGTAATTGCAATTCACTGCAGTTCTTCAAAATCCTTTCTAGAACAACAATATCGCCACCAATAGTTCCGTGATTTTTCTACAACAGACAATGCTGAAAAGAGAATTTTACAGAACTGAGAAAGCAGGTTGATTTCACTGTGCAAATTACATGCTGAAAGAGACATTGTGCCCTGTTCACAACACAAAGTGATCAAGTTTCTTTTTTTTTTTTTTTTTAAAAGAAAATACCCATCATTTATATAAGGGGTCATTAGGGGCGCAGTATTTATGTCAGGGGGAATCAGGGGCATAATATAAGGGAGCAATTAATTTAATTAAGGTGTCACTTGGGCTTTATTAAGGCTAAGACCCAATTAGAGGGCTGCAGCAAAAAAGCGCTGCAGGAAAAACTGTGGCAATAACGCATTGCAGTTTTTCCCGCAGCGCTTTTCACAGAAAATCCGCAGAGGTTTCTGCTTCCATTATGCCTATAGGAAAACCTCCAGCATTTCAGTAGGTATAATTGACATGCTGCGATTTCCAAAACCGCAATGGTTTTGGAAATCACAGTGTGTCCACTGCGTGCAATTTTCTGCAATGTGTGGATGGGATTTGTTAGAAGTGTGTAGAAACTGTAAAATGCTACGTTTCTCCACAGCGTTTACACCGTGGCCAAACCATGGCGTTTACGCCACGTGCTGCCCCAGCCTTAAGGAGTTTTCTACCTCATTTTTATTGATGATCTATCCTCAGAATAAATCATCAATAAGAATTCAGTGAATCCATACTGATCAGCTACAGTATATGAAGGGACTATGGTGCTTGTTTATATCACATGCTGTCTGTTTATAGTGTTTGCAGTCTTGTCACATAGATGTGTATAGGATGAGGCTGTAGTTACATTACATGGCCGCTATGAAATGTGTGATACTATATAAACAGAGAAGGGGTCACGGCGCTTACACAGGTACCACGGTCCATTCAAACAGCTGATCCTGGGTGTCCCGGGTATTGGAACCCCAATAATTTTTTTTATCTTTTATTTAGGAAACACCCGGGGCATTATCAATAAATATAATAATATTTAAAGGGGGTACACAGGGATGTTATTAATTTAAAGATGCACCTGGGGGTATTATTCATTATGGAGTGTTTATTATACATGTTATAATTGGGGGTAGCATTAGAATGGGTGTACAAGTGAGAACAATGTGGGTCAGGTGTCTGGAAAAGTAAGGAGCCAAAGATGCTGCAAACTTTACAGAGATAGAAAGAAGTGGTCATGGCAGTCCAGATGGAAGAGAAATGGAATGGAAATGTGAAGGATTAGTCAGAGATGTCACCTGTAAGTCACAAAATGTTACTGCCCTGTATTCACCTAAATCATCTGCAGAGCCCTGTGTACAGCCGCTATCTACCACTATACAGTCACCGTATGGTGATAATATCAGTATACCTAAGTTGGAGGCCCACTTGGACATATTTGCCCCCTTCCCTGTGCTGAACCCCTAGCTACACCTCTGACATGGACTGTGGGCTTGTGTGAAACGATGGTAGTGTGAATTGCTCCATTCACTATTACAGGTCCATGCGCTGTTCCTGTGGAAACGAATGTACGCACGTGGACAACACATGGACCAATAACAGTCTTCTGGATTAGTACTTAGAAGCAGAAGTCAAATTTATAAAAAAGGACTAGACTAATATTGTGCATAGAGTTGCTAATACATTAAGAGAAAAAGCTGAAAGTGCAGAGTTCATGTGCAAAGAAGAATCTAAGAAAGTCTTGTAAACAAGGGCAAGTAAAATTGGCCATACATATAATTCACCCACTTTCAATATTAACATGTATGCTTGGTTTTATCAATCATATGCCAGCGCAAAGAGGGGAAAACAGCTGAGACACCTCTGGCAGGAGGTTCAGTGTCATATCATACATTTGCCACAACCCAGATGGAGAAGACCAGAGGATGGGAGTATTAGTGGAGGATCCTGTGTCACCTAGCAGGCCGAGGACACTCACCTACCACTCCAGTCCCACTCCTAGGCCAGACAAAGTCTTGGGGGGTCCTGCAGCTCTACCGGATGGTGGTGGTAGTAGTTCTTTCTCCCGGGGCACTTCCAGTTGGAGAGGGGACCTCTCCTACCTGAGCCGCTGTGGTGTTGTCCGGAAGGGCCCTGATAGTGAAGCAGGCATGACTCAGGAGTCAGCGGTGCAGGTAAACCAAACAGCCTTTTATTTGGCAACAGGAACAATAAGGCCTGCACCTGTTCCTCCTGTCAGGGTCCTCTCCTGCTCCTCCTGGCACTGCACCGATAATGTCCAAAAGCTTAGACAGCTCTTCTCCCTTGCTCTGGGCTGTCTTCAGGCGACTCTGGGGCTGGTGATATCCCTCCTGGGGCTGTAAAAGCAGCGGTTGGCCTTCAGTCCAGAGGCTGGTGGCAGGTCAGCTCTGCACACCTTGTCTGGTCTACTGCATGCACTGAACTGAGGAGACCAACCTTCCCCGGGGAGATGACACCTCCCTACAACCCCGCCAAGTGGCCTGTGATAGGCCAGGGCTGAACCAAGGCAAGGTTTGAACAATGCAGGGGGAAATACAGAGGAAAGCTGCACAAGAATGACATTTAACATGGAACAGAACATACAAACATAAAACCCAGAGGCACAAAAGACAAACACATAAAAGCAGTAGCACTCTGGTATGCTGCACATTCAGTTTGTGCTGTATCCATAAGTAGATCCAACAGAAAGGAGAAGTATAATCCTTCATTTATATTCCCCATCCACCCTTGAATCCACTCCTGGCTTGGGTCAAATAATTGCATCAAAAAACACCAAAAACTACCACAAAAGCTGCATGTGTAATTTCAGCCAAAGTCTGTTGAAATCTATCAGGCCCAAGATATCTAAAATGAAGCATGTAGTCTTAATTGAGATCCAAAACCATTTTGTGTCTACAACCTCGCTTGAAATTTATACATTTGTGGGGTTACAGTCTAATCCTGCTATTATAAATTGGTAGGTTGCCAAGTAGTACGGGACAGATAAATGACAATAGTCTATCTTAGGATCAGTCACCCTAAGATAGAGTATATTCTACAAAGTTGGTTCACATTTTCAGATACAATGGAACAACAGAAAATTAGTTGCTTTGGTTTAGGTTCGTGTTGTTTATTATTACCATGACAGCTAAAGGTTGTCTGATCATAGGTTCAAAACAAGTTATCTCCTATGCGTCACCACTCCATTAATTTCATTGGGACTGCCAGAGATGGCTGAGCACTGTACTTTGGCTATCTCTGGCAGTCCCATTCAAATGAATAGAGCATATAACTCCTTAGTTTTTCTTTGGATAGGGGGTAACTTGTTTTGAACTTCTCTTGACCTAACAGCCCCTTTAAGAATCAGAAGCAGACCCTTATTGCTCATGATGATGTTTATTTTGCATAATAATTCTACAGCACATACATCTATAGTTGCTCTGACTACTGCTAGTTTGCAAGTAATAGTATAAAAATATACATTTTATTAGGTACATTTTATACTCCTTTATTTATCCTATAGAAAAATTATTGATGAATACAATTTTGGAAGTGTATTAAAATTAGTTATTAAAAGAAATGTAAATTGTAGTAAATAACATAGAAATATAGATAAACATAAAAATACAGTAGACTTAAAAACTGAATGAAAATCTATAAAATCTAGTGTTATTGAAAGTATAATGAATAGATGTTTGTTCCAGTGGTCAATGAAGTAATGCGTCTTATCTTGACATTTCTCGCCAATGAACCTTCAAATGGACAAGGACATTGTAGAAAACAGAGCAGAGTAAATATCCTGAGAGCACGGGGAATTGTATTTTGTCTTTGTTGGTTCACACATCCCTAATCTCTCCCCAAGAGAGCAAAAGATTTACCAGACATCTGAGGTTTACGATAGTCCCAGTGCCTGTTTGAACATGTAATCTGACAATGCCAGAATCACATATTCTCCTTCAGATGGGGCCAAGTTTTGAAAAAGTGGCCTTTCGGGAGTATGGAGATCCATGCTGTTATAAGGCTGCTAGGTCTAAAAACTCTTGACTTATAACAATGTTCCTGCTATAAAGCACATAAATTAGAGTCAAAGGTGATTGAGAACAGTAACAATTGAAATTGTCAGCTAGGTATATGTTAGTTAAAGGATAGCTTTTCACCGTGTTCATAATATTTAATTGGAGAAAGGACTGAACATTTTGCTTACTCTTGATTTATTATTTTATACCAATAAATTGACAATGGAGCTCTACCTCTTTATATACATCTTTATTTATACTCTCCAAAATAAATATGCACAACACATATGAATAAAATTCAACCCCATTAGGTGGATAAAGAGCAACAAATACCCCTTCTATAGCTCACACCATCTGCAGATATAAATTACTAGTAATGCCAAGTTACATAATAGTATTCTTGGCCATATACACAAATGCTACACACCAGTATACAAGGTCTAAGTCACTATGAAGTAACTTCTATATACTAAAGCCCAACTAATAGTCAACTGCATTAACACTAAAATGGTGAGACAAGACGGAAATTGTGGATGTGTGTGTGTTATATGTCGACTTTCTCAGGAGGCAGGTCTCTTGATTTATTTCTCAGGAGGCAGGTCTCTTGATTTATTTCTCAGGAGGCAGGTCTCTTAAACTATATTTCAGTTTTAAATCATTACATATGTTTAAGAAAAAAGTATATTAGTTTTTTGACCAATAGTGTTGATGAGTATCAGCATAGTAGTGGCAGGAAATTATCCCCTACAAGTCCTACAAGTCCTACATGTCCCATTTTCTCCACCCTTGTTTTGGAAACATAATTAAAAACAGACTACATAGTTATTGTGATTTAATGTATATATAAAAATGGAGCATGATCTGATGCTTAGACAGGATGCAAGAGTTACATGACTGATTTAGAGTCCACATAAAAGTAATGGGCTTAAGACAAGAGAATTTCAGCCTTATCTTTTCTAGGGCAATGGTGTAACTTCTGGAGAGGAAAGAAATCCAATTAAATTAGATATGTGGAAATGTGTTCTTGGCTTTCTCAGCTGAACAAATGGAACATTACACCCAAAGAATGTAAATTTCATTGACAGTCCTCTTGTGAATTATTTCATATTAAAAATAAAGCTTCAGGTGCATCTATTGGACTATTTATGACTCATGATGCCTTTAATTGTAATAGTTACCACACTGTCGGTCATTAGTTTCAGCTTCCATTCACTGTTATTTCTGTAGTCTCTGACATTACTTTTCATTCACACAAGTGGTTTATAAATCCATGCTAGTTTGAAAGCAAATTTTCCACATTCAAAATTAAATTTCATATCACCTACAAGTAAAAAACATTGTCATATCGTCTTGGTCTATCCATAGGCTAGACTTGACTTGTCTTTTAGAGTTAAGTAATCATGTGGAAATAATCATCACATACATATAAGAACATACAAAGAAATCATGGGGAATGACATAAAAATTCAGCCACATCCCCAAATATCATATAGTATCAAATATATAGTATATACTGGTGCATCTCAATAAATTAGAATATCTTTGAAACGTTCATTCATTTCAGTAATTCAGTAATACAATTCATAATCAGCGTCTTCTATGATTGTGTGTCCTACTGAACCAGATGGAGGGACCATTTGAAGACTTAGGAAACCTTGGTAGGTGACACACTGAATTTACAATACTGAACTTTTTTATAATATTCTAATTTTCTTAAATTTGGGTTTTCATTACCTGTAATCCATAATCAGCATTTACAGAAATAAAACACTTGAAATAGAACACTCTGTATGTAAAGAATCTAGAAAATATAGAAGGTCACTTTTTTAAATTTAATTACTGAAATAAATAAACGTTTCAAAGATATTCTAATTTATTGAGATGCACCTGTAGTATCAAATATAACATAGTAACATGGTTGGAAAGGCTGTAAAAAAATAGATCCATCAAGTTCAAGAAACGTCTATGAGGTGAATACCAATTGCACCATATTAGGGCCCCTTTCACTAATTATTCTTCTGCTGCGTGGAGTCTGCTGCTATGTGGGCACATATCCCTGACTCATAGAGCTAAGAGCCTAATTCAAGAGTTAGGCAGCAGGCTACTAACAGGTCCTTGTAATTTCACTGGTGGGCCCTAGACTGCACCCTAGTTACCGTGTTTCTCCAAAAATAAGACCTACCCTGAAAATAAGCCGTGGCTACATTTTCCATGGTTTTTGGAGTAGGCTTGAAATATAAGCCCTACTCCAAAAATAAGCCCTAGCTAAATTAACCCCTTCCCGATATCTGCTGTGCGATTACAGCGGATACCGGGTCCTTAAAGATGGCGGCCGCTCTGCTGCAGAGCGGCTACCATAGCTGCCGTATCGGGTCTCCGCAGAGACCTGGAGTTAATGCCCGCGATCAGTGTCTACCCTGATCGTGGGCATTGTTCAGCGTGACCCCCCTCCTTCCCACCATAGCAGCAGAACCGCCGGAGTTAATGCCCGCGATCAGAATGGACTCTGACCATGGGCATTGCTAAGTGTGACCTCCGCGCTTTCTCCCCGCAGTCCCTAGGGCCGGTCCCTACCCCCTATAGTTACTATACTGGCTCTCCGTTGTACAGGAGACCCGCAGTTAATGCCCGCGATCAGAGTCCACTTTGATCCCAGGCATTGCTGAGTGTGCCATTCCGTGACCCCCCCTCCTTCAAATCGACCCCCCGAAACAGAGCAACTATCCCCAGGGCTGTTCCCCACCCTCCCCGTTCCCCCGATTGCCGGAGCCGACCTGTTCCTTTGACAGCCGGGAGCTATATGAAGGCTCCTAGGCCTTTCATAGGAATATTACCATTAAGGCAGTAGTGTAGATAATCTCCCATAGACTTCAATAGGTTATATTGCAGTCTATGGGATGATTGCTGGTTCAAGCCACCTAGGAGGGGTTAATAAAAAAAAAAGTTAAAAAAATATAACAAAAACAAAATAAAAGTTCAAATAAAATATAACTGTGAAACACATACACATTAGGTATCCCTGTGTCTGAAAACGCCCGCTCTACAAATTTATAAAAATATTTTACCTCTATAGTGAATGCCATAGTGAAAAAAAAAAAATCAAAAGTGCCAAACTGCTGTTTTTTCGCTGTTTCACCTCTGATAAAAGTTGAAATAAAAAGCGATTCAATGTGTGATTGTTGTTCATGGAAAAAATTAAGACCTACCCCAAAAATAAACCCTAGCCCTTTGTTCGGAGAAAAAAATAATATAAAACCCTGTCTTATTTTCGGAGAAACACGGTAAAATTAACTAAATATGGTAAATCAACTTTAATACAGTCCATTACTTACTTTGTACCAGCTACTACTAGTACCTGAGTTACAGCTGCTAAAACTCATAGCTGCATTTACAAATCTGCAGGCTGCTATAGGAAATCTGTCAAAGGGAAACTCCATCCAAAACTAGTTATGCATATACTCCATTATGGTATTATGGACTCTTCTCTCTGCCGCTTTTGGTGGAAACCGGGCAGCAACCCGACAGACCACATTAGAGTCTAGGGATCTGCGGGTTTCTGCATGTAACCGCTTTTAAGTGGATAGGGTTTCCTTTTGGGGTCCCCAAGTGGACCCAAACAATGGAAACCCGAATGCTAGTGTGAATCTAGCGTTAGTGCTGCTCACTGTTACACAGTTTCAATAAAGGAAAACTGAAAAGCTGAAGCTCCTAACTCTATACATGTGATCTCTTAATTTATTTAGGAGAATATATAGGGGAGGATAATTATGTTTCTGTAAATCCATATATTTCCTACAGGAAGGTAGGGTACTGGCTCTAGTTCACTATGTGATGCTGTCCTAAAGCTTCATGCCATTGATAGAAAAACATACAGCGAAAAATGCAGTGGAAATCTAAAAATCAAGATGGAGTTTGATTAGAAGTAGAGATGAGCGAATCGAAGCTGCAAAAGTGGAATTCGATCCATAGTTCAGGAAATCTTCGATTCACCTCAGTTCCGGATTTCCTCATGCTTCGATGCATCGAATCGCATTTTTTTAATAAAATGGCCGCTACACATGTTAGGACAAGAGGCAAGGGACTCTGGAAACGCGGGATCATCCACAATGCTAAGCGTGCAGCTAATCAGCAGCCAACTGGACCTGTGATGTTACAGCCCTATAAAAACCCTCAGCCATTTTAGGTACAGTAATTTCACATCGCTCTTACTGTAGGGACAGACATTGGCAGGAGCTAGGGAATGACTTAGAAAACAGATAGAAGTTCAGGGAAAGAGGCTGAGCCTTAGAACTTTAGGGAAAGGATAGGGAGGAATTGAGAGAAGAATTTGGGGTGGTTGCAGACTCATTTACAGCAAGAATTTTAATATACATTGCAGCACTCACTGCCGTTATACTGCTGCTCATTACTCATACCTGTGTCTTCAAGGTGGAACATAACAAGCCTCTTGCAGTGCAGTACAGCAAAAATCAGTGAATTATCAACCACTAATATCTGCACTTATCTGTAATAAACGCCTTTTTAAAGGCGTTTATTATAAGGGTGTCAGAGTCTTGGTGTATTTTTCTAATTTACCTCCAGTGGCCATGTACCTTCAGCAAAACTAGGTCAAAAATTCATTGGGCCTTTCAAGGTTATTGGACAAGTAAATGCAGTAGCCTTTCGCCTAAAAATTCCCAAGACAATGAGGGTACATCCTGTGTTCCATGTATTACTTCTGAAACCTGTTATTCCAAATTCATTTCCGGAACGTAACTTGCCTCCCCCCGTTCCAGTTGAAGTGGATAGACAAGAACATTATACTGTCAAAAAGATACTGGACTCTGAGATTTTCAGAAGTCGTCTACAATACCTAATAAAATGGCAGGGGTATGGCCCCGAGGATAATTCATGGGAACCTGTAACCAACATCAATGCTCCCTGAGTGCTTAAGGAATTTCACAAAAGATATTCAGAAAAACCGAGCCAAGCATCGTCTGGAGGTCGATGCTGAAGGAGGGAATAATGTCAGAATCTTGGTGCATTTTTCTAATTTACCACCAGTGGCTGCTGTTTCTCTCACTCTGAACTATTGTGTTGCACTTCCACTCCTCACCACTGGAGGCTGCTGTTTTATCCTAGGATTTGCCCTTAACCAAGATGACCAATGTGTGCCAATTTGAAGCCATCTTGTTTCCTGTTTGGGCCTATTTATACCCATGAGGCAATTCAACCATTGTGTGAGTATTGTGACTTGTTTCCAGTCTCCAGCTCCTCTGAACTGTCTTTCCCAGACTGTTCCTACTCCTTGCTGTATTAACCTTGCGATCTACACCTCAAGCCACACCCCAGACTACTACTCTACAACATCTAACTGCGCCTGGCTTTCTTCCATCTGGCCACTAGATTCCAGCCGTGAGTACCAGTGTCGTAACAGGATACTCGAGCCTGAACTATGGAATCTGCGGGAAAGTGAGCTTGGAGGTTCGTGTAAATAATATGAACTGTTTACTTACTAACATCTTCGCTGAAAATGCAAAGTTTGAAAACAAAGTATTTGGCATTTGAAAACCAGACATCTCATAATGTGCAAATATTCTGACAAGCAACTCAGGATTTACAAAACAGGGTGGCTCAACATCTGGAGCAAATACAGGAACTTCAAAACTGGGCTGTGGTTCCAGCTTCTGCATCTACCTTGCCTCTTCCACCTTTCAGGTTTGGTGGGGACTGTGAAAAATACCGTGGATTTATTAATCAATGCAAGTTATATTTTGGGGCACACCCTTCTCATTTCCTCACTGAGAGATCTAAGGTGCTGTGTATTATTATGCTTCTGACACATAAAGCCGTAGCTTGGGCTAATCCCCTTATTGAGACCAATGATGCACGTCTTGATGATTTAGAAGCCTTTCTTGCAGCTATGAGCCAGGTATTTGATGATCCTAACCGATATGCAACAGCTGAAGCAACATTATTAGCTCTACGTCAGGGCAGACACTCAGTTGCTGAATATGCCATAGAATTCAGAAGGTGGGTCATTGATACTGAATGGAATAATGCTGAAAAATTAACATTTTTTAAGAATGGACTAGCTAATGCACTTAAAGATGAATTATCACGTACTGATGCTCCCACAAATTTTGATGGTTTTGTCCATCATTGTGTTCGTATTGATACTCGACTGTCTGAGCAGAGGCAAGAAAAGTGGAGTTCTACCTGACCTCGTAATAATCGGTACTTATCTGTTCCACCTTCCACCTCCAGAAACTCTGAAGTTGATGCTGAAGCTATGCAAATTGACAGTATACAAAAACGTGAAAGTGCCGATAGAAGGGAACACAGACTGCGGGAAAATCAATGCTTCTATTGTGGTAAACCTGATCACTTTCTCAGTAATTGTCCAAGTTGTCGACAGAAGTCAGTGGCGGTTATAGCAGATCCTGACTGTGATGAACCGACCCTCAGTTGTACATCTTTCTTAGAAATGTATTTTTACTTGCTCATGTTAGTCCTCCCCCTACTTGTTGGAATGTTGTGCTTAAGTTGGGTTTACACTGCTGGACGATACGCTTCACTGGTTTTATGTGTATATCATGGGAGATGGCTTGCTATAGTCAGGCACTTTTATTATCCCTGGCCAGATGGCGATGGGGGAGAGCAGGCCAGTGACCTTAACTTTACCCATCCCTCCCAGCACCTAGGAAGGTACTCATCTCTCCAAGGGTTCTGCAAAGGAGGGAGAAGGGGGTCTGCCTTGGTGGAAGGTGTGGGTGGGGCACTAGCCATATGCTGGGGGAAGACCTGGATTCTGGGGTCATTCAGCAAAGAGGCAGCAAGGAGCTCTGATCTGGGTGAAGATGAGAGAGCTTGCCCTACTGAGGAATGCAGCATGGGCCTAGCATTGAGGCCTGAAGCCTTTCCCTTTGTTCTGGACAACATGTAGAAGAATCGTTTTATGCAACTCGCTTAAGCTTGCGCCCTAGGCCCAAAACCCTGCTGTGGCCTAGAGAAACGGACTACGAGCCTATGCTGGTATTTTCTCTATCTTTTATTTCCCTTTTTATTTTGTATGCTGTATCTTTACTTTATCCGTAATCTTGCTTGGTAATTGATACAATATTGGGCCCCACTTACTTTTTTTCTTTTCCCTTTTATCCCCCCCCCCCCCCCCCCCCCCCCCCCCCCTATATTCCTGTATATGTTAATGCTTAGTACTGACCCACTTGGGTTAATAAATATATAAAATTTAAAAAGTTTGTTTTGTATTATCCTATGACCGGGTCCACTCACGGGGTGTGAGTGGGAGGTTAGGAAAGAAGGGTGATTGCAGGTGTGCCGGGCGGCTTGGCAAGGCGATATCCTTCACACTGACCTATCTGTGGATGAATCGTTTTTTTCTGAACCAGTGCCACCAGTGAATGCAGTGGTCCGCTCAAACTCTTTGATAGCACCTAATTGTCAGGAATGTAACATCTGTTGTTGCCGCTTTAAGGTTGCCTTGTGAACATAAGGAAGCTTTCTGTTAGGATTGGTTGTTGCTGCTTTAAGGTTGCCATGACAACATAGGGAAGCTTCCTGACCAGGCCTATTTAAACCACTCCCTCATCACTCAGCTTTGCTGGCTATCAGTTTCCTAAACTCCTGCTAAGCGCCTGACTTTGATTTGACTGCTCCTATACCTGACTGTTGGCTGTGTACCTGGATTCCTCTTTTGTCTTGCAATTTTGTTCTGGCATTCCTCATCGGTTCTGACTATTGGCTTGTTTCCCGGATTTGTCTTCGTCTCGTGATTTGGATCTGTGTTGACCTCCTCAGCTGCTGACCCGTGATTGTCGACCATTCTGTTTTCTCTGTCCCTGTGAGTAGTGTGTGTGGATTTGGTGTAGGCTTCTGATGCAGTGCATTTATTTGTAATACACTTTCTGTCCTGGTGACAATTCCGGTCTTCAGATTCAGCGAAAATCCATTTCTTCTTGCGAGGAGCTCTGGTGAAGGCGTCTGAGGACGGTCTTGGATCGCAGTAGTGTTTTGCCTTTAAGTAGCATTTTCTACTGCTCGCAGTTGTCAGCCCTTTTCTGCTGCTGCTCTCCTGTAGACCAGTACATTCCTTACCTTGCTTCTGAATCTTAACAGGATAGCCAGCCTGAAAAAAAAAAAAAAAGAAATTTTATTTATTTATTTTTTTTTTTTTAACATTCCACTATGGAACATATTTAGATTTTGGTGGATCAGATGCAGGGTGTGTCCCAGCTGGTGCAAGAATTAGCTGAGAAGGTTCAACAACAAGAAGTGTTCCAGTCGTAAATCCCTAAAGTTGCCTCTGTTCCCATAGAGCCGAAAATTAACCTTCCAGACAGGTTTTCTGGAGATAGAAGGTCTTTTGTTAACTTTCGGGAGAGCTGCAAATTGTATTTTCGCCTGCAACCTCATTCATCTGGAAGTGAGCAGCAACGTGTGAGAATTGTTATTTCACTCCTGCAATGGGATCCTCAGTCCTGGGCCTTCTCATTGAAACCACATGCCCCTGAACTATTGTACGTGGAGAGATTTTTTGAGAGATTCTTATTTGATGAACCCGATTGCCAAGCTGTAGTGGAATCAAATTTGCTTTCTCTGCGCCAAGACCACCGTGATGCTGCAGAATATTGCTCAGAGTTCTGCAGATGGTCCGTTCAGTCACAGTGGAATGATCCTGCTCTCAGCTGTCACTTTGTTAAATAATATTTGACATGCAATATTCAAGACCTTTAAGGGTTAATTGTATTTTGCTGACAAAGCTCTTGTAACTTATGGTGCATGGGTGTGGATGGGTTATGACTATTTTGGTATTATCCAAATACAGTAGTAGAAAGTGGAAGGATGTTGGGAAACACCCCCTTTCATGAATATAAATGACTGACAGACACACATGCCGTGGTCTCACTCTCGGTGGGGGTCTCCTTCTCCCTGTGGGGATCTGTCCCTGTCTCACTTTGGGTGTCTCTCTCTCCAAACCTGGCTACTTCCTCTAAGACCTTGGGAAGGATGGCAGAATCGTCCTGCAGAAGATCAACACACATTGATGAATAAGCATGAGCCGAGATGACGCAAGAGAACCACCTTGAAGAATCCTAACACTACACTTCTCCTAAGAAATGTAAGATATTGACTGACATTTCTGTTATGCTGGAAGTTTCCCATGTATCTGTTTCCCATGATGGCTTCAATAAATCTCCATGTTTTATAAGAAGCTGAGTCCTCCAATAATGTTACCTTAGGGGTCAACACGTGAGTAAGGATTTCATTCAATTGTAGACTATTTTATAGTTTACGGACAGTTATTATTTTACACACTTCCGTAAGGGTCTCTCAGAATCTATTAAAGACTTGTTGGCTAACTATCCGAAACCAGCCTCACTAGAAGAAAACATGACTCTGGCCCTATGTTTAGATAGACGTTTACATGAACGTAGAAAAGAACGTTTATCAGTCTCCACTCTTCTGCCATCTCCTGACTCTGTGCCGGAACCATGTCCTGAGCCTGTGCAACTTGGTTCCACCAACTCACCTCATGACAGAACGAATTTCCGGAGTCAGCGAGGGTTATGTTTCTACTGTGGGGACGCTGGTCATGTCCTGAATAAGTGTCCCAAGCGTCCTATGGCGGAAGGATTTCAGCGCCTAGGTAGTTTTCAGGAAGACTGCCTAGGCAAACAGCTTTTGTAGATTGCGGATCCGCCACCAATTTTCTGGATTCACGGGTTGCTCAGACCTTGTGTGTTCCCCTGATCCCTCTTGTAAATCCAGTGTCGGTAACCGCAATTGACAGTACACCTTTATCTCAGCAGGCAGCTAGATTTGTAACTTCTTTACTGACCATGCATGTTGGGACTGTTCACACTGAGTCTCTTTCTTTTTTTGTGCTAGAAAATTTACCAGCTGATGCAGTCCTGGGTTTGCCTTGGCTGCAGTTGCATAATCCAGTGATTGATTGGAAACTAGGAGATGTCATTCGGGTGGAGCTCTGGCTGTTTCAAATCCTGTATTGCTCTGAACTTAGCTTCTGTGTCACCTTCTCTGCCAGATTATATTCAGGATTTTAATGATGTTTTTGCTGAGTCTGAGTCTGATTTGCTTTCGCCTCATAGGTCATATGATTGTGCAATAGATCTGGTACCAGACTCTAAGCTTCCCAAGGGTCGCTTGTACAATCTATCAGAGCCAGAAAGACAGGCTATGAAGGATTATGTAAAGGAGTCCCTCCTCAAACGCCATATTCATCCATCCACATCTCTAGCAGGCACTGGATTCTTTTTTGTTAAAAAGAAAGATGGAGGATTAAGGCCTTGTATAGATTACCGCGGTTTGAATAAAATTACAGTTAAAAATCAGTATCCTCTTCCACTCATCCCAGACTTACTGAACCAGGTCTCTGGTGCTAAATGGTTTTCAAAACTTGATTTACAGGGGGCATATAACCTTATTCGGTTTTGGAAGGGTGATGAGTGGAAGACTTCCTTTAATACTCCTGAGGGACACTACGAGTATTTGGTGATGCCATTCGGTTTAAGTAACGCACCTGCTGTGTTTCAAAATTTCGTAAACGATATTTTTCTAAATTTTATTAGACATTTTGTAATCATATATTTGGATGATATACTTGTGTTTTCTCCTGACTGGGTCTCACACATTAAACATGTCAGGGCAGTTCTCCATGTTCTGAGGGGAAATTGCTTATATGCCAAGATGGAAAAATGTCTTTTTGGAGTGCAGAAATTGTCCTTTCTGGGGTATATTTTGTCCTCTTCTGCGATCCGCATGGATCCAGCCCAAGTCCAGGCAATTGTGGAATGGACACAGCTCACCTCCTTGAAGGTATTACAAAGGTTACTGAGTTTTGCTAATTTCTACCGGAAGTTCATTCATAACTTCTCTGCTATAGCCAAACCCCTAACCGATTTCACTAAGAAAGGCGCTGATTTACTGAATTGGAGTCAAGATGCTGTTTCTTCCTTTGAATCGCTGAAACTGGCATTTACTGAAGCTCCTGTTTCAGTTCAGCCTGATCTCTCACGTCCATTTGTAGTGGAGGTAGATGACTCTGAGGTAGGGGTGGGCGCAATGTTATCCCAAGGCCTTCCTTACTAAATTACGACCTTGTGCCTTTTTCTCTCGTAAGTTCTCTCCTACAGAGAAAAACTATGACATTGGTAATCGAGAATTGTTGGTTATTAAGTGGGCTTTTGAAGAGTGGCGTCATTTCCTAGAAGGAATACTTAGAATTCCTAGAACAGGATTACTGTTCTCTCTGATCATAAGAATCTGTCGTTTTTAGAATTAGCCAAGATATTAAATCCTAGAGAAGCAAGGTGGGCTTTATTCTTTACAAGGTTTGATTTCGTGGTCACCTTGAGGCTTGGATCAAGAGATTAAAGCGGATGCCTTATCTCGCAGTTTTTGTCCTTCTCAGACCCTGGACTCTGAGCCTGAATCAATTCTTTCTGAGGGAATTGTTGTTTCTGCCGGGTCCTCAGATCTGGCTGCTGAGATCAGGGAAAATCAACAGTTGGCCCCTCAGAACACGCCAGAGGGAAAATTATTTGTACCGCCACAATTCAGACTCAGGTTGTTGAGAGAATTACATGATTCGGTTTTGTGTGGTCACCCGAGAGTCTCTGGTACTAAGAGGCTAGTTTCTCGCCACTACTGGTGGCCTACCAAATCTCGGGATATTATGTCATATGTCTCTGCATGCGATACTTGTGCCCGGGCTAAGGCTCCTCAGGGCCGACCAATAAGTGAATTGCTCCCTTTGCCTATACCTAAGAGTCCTTGGACCCATATTTCTATGGATTTAATTACTGATTTGTCTGTGTCTGGAGGGAAGTCTGTCATTTGGACGGTTGTTGATCGTTTTAGTAAAATGTGCCATTTTGTTCCACTGTCTCAACTGCCAAATTCCAAGACTCTCTCCAGACTGTTTATGGATCATGTTGTGCGACTTCATGGTATTCCTGACAATGTTGTCTCTGACAGGCGTTCAGTTTGTCGCTAAATTTTGGAAATCTTTTTGTAGTCACTTGGGAGTTCAGTTGTCTTTTTCATTCGCTTTCCATCCAGAGACTAATGGTCAAACTGAACGCTTCAACCAAGCACTAGAGCAATATCTGAGATGTTACATTTCCGATAATCAGTCAGAGTGGGTAATTTATTTGCTGTTAGCTGAATTTGCAATTAATAATCATCACCATGTTTCCTTGAATACTTCGCCGTTTTTTTGTAATTATGGTTTTCATCCTCGTTTTTCTTCTTTATCTCTTGCTACTGATAACCCTGAAGTAAACGTAGAGGCCTAAAAACTGTGCACAGTTTGGGCTCAGGTTCAGTCGAACCTGGAGAATTCCCAATCAATCTCTAAAAAGAATGCTGATAGAAATCGTTCTGCTGGTCCTGTTTTTTCTGTGGGGGAGAGGGTGTGGCTTTCCTCAAAAAATCCCATCGCACAAATTGGGTCCTAAATATATTGGACCTTATAAGATTATTCAGATGATTAATCCAGTATCTTTTCGTTTGGCTCTTGCTCAGTTTTTTAAAATTCATAATGTCTTTCACAAATCTCTTATAAAGAAGTATTTGCCGCCTGTAATTCCTCCCGATAAACCTCCTCCTCCTGTTCAAGTTGATGGGGATCAGAAGTTTGAGCTACAGAGAATTGTTGATTCATGCAGGGGCATTCTTCAATATCTCATTCATTGGACGGGTTATGGACCTGAGGATCGAACCTGGGAACCGGCTCGGTCTGTTCATGCTGAGGTTTTGATAAGAAATTTCCATATAAGGTTTCCCTTTAAACCCGGGCCTGTTGTTAGAGGTCTGGGGGCACCTCATAGAAGGGGGGGGGTACTGTCAGGAATGTGACATCTGTTGTTGCCGCTTTAAGGTTGCCGTGTGAACATAAGGAAGCTTTCTGTCAGGATTGGTTGTTTCTGCTTTAAGGTTGCCATGACATCATAGGGAAGCTTCCTGACCAGGCCTATTTAAACCACTCCCACATCACTCAGCTTTGCTGGCTATCAGTTTCCTAAACTCCTGCTAAGCGCCTGACTTTGATTTGATTGCTCCTATACCTGACTGTTGGTTGTGTACCTGGATTCCTCTTTTGTCTTGCGATTTTGTTCTGGCATTCCTGATCGGTTCTGACTATTGGCTTGTTTCCCGGATTTGTCTTCGTCTCGTGATTTGGATCTTTGTTGCCCTCCTCAGCTGCTGACCCGTGATTGTCGACCATTCTGTTTTCTCTGTCCCTGTGAGTAGTGTGTGTGGATTTGGTGTAGGCTTTGGCTGCAGTACATTTATTTGTAATACACTTTCTGTTCTGGTGACAATTCCGGTCTTCAGATTCAGCGAAAATCCATCTCTTCTTGCGAGGAGCTCTGGTGAAGGCGTCTGAGGACGGTCTTGGCTCGCAGTAGTGTTTTGCATTTAAGTAGCATTTTCTACTGCTCGCAGTTGTCAACCCATTTCTGCTGCTGCTCTCCTGTAGACCAGTAAATTCCTTACCTTGCATCTGAATCTTAACACTAACATTAAGAAGGAAAGAAAGGACTCTCATTGCTTCGACTCACAGTGGAAATCTACCATGGTGGACTCTGGAGCAAATGGAAACTTTATGATTATTGCTTTTGCTAATAAGCATGGAGTGAAGATCCAGGGGAGACTTTCACGAATTCTGATGGAAACGGTTGATGGGTCCCCACTGAACTCTGGCCCAATTAATCAAGAGACTGGACCCTTAGAGATAATTATGGAACCTAATCACCAAGAGGTTTTATCTTTCTTATTAATATCATCTCCACATTTTCCAATCATCTTGGGACTTCTATGGCTGCAAACTCAGAACCCTCAGATCAACTGGGAAACCAAAGTAGTGTCCTTCTTACCAGAGATTCACTCAGAACAGACTTCATTTAATCAACCTCATGCATATGGTACTGAGGACCTTGAAACATCCCCTAAACTGCTGTCTATGTATAAAGAATTTGCTGATGTTTGTGATAAAAAGAATGCTGACAAGTTGCCCCCATACCGACTTTATGACTGTCCCGTTGAACTGTTGCCAGGGGCAGCTATACCTTTTGGAAGCATATATCCATTGTCAGAGCCTGAACTGAAAGCACTTAAATAATACATAGATGAAAATTCAGCTAAAGGATTTATTCTCCCATCTACTTCATCAGCAGGTGCGCCAATATTTTTTGTTGAAAAGTTCTGACTATTGGCTTGTTTCCCGGATTTGTCTTTGTCTCGTGATTTGGATCTGTGTTGCCCTTCTCAGCTGCTGACCCGTGATTGTCGACCATTCTGTTTTCTCTGTCCCTGTGAGTAGTATGTGTGGATTTGGTGTAGGCTTCGGCTGCAGTACATTTATTTGTAATACACTTTCTGTTCTGGTGACAATTCCGGTCTTCAGATTCAGCGAAAATCCATTTTTTCTTGCGAGGAGCTCTGGTGAAGGCGTCTGAGGACGGTCTTGGCTCGCAGTAGTGTTCCTTAAGGCCTTGTGTTGATTATAGAAAACTAAATGAAATAACATTAACCCCTTCACGCATTCTCACGTACATGTACGTGGGAGAATGTGGTTAGTTACCGCATTCCCACATACAGGTACATGACGGTGATCAAGCGGGCTCAGAAGCAGAGCCCGTGTGATCACCGCGGGAGCCCGGCTGTATTTGACAGCCAGGCTCCCGCTGCAACAGCGGGGACCAGTGATAACACCGATCCCCGCTGTTTAACCCTAAGATGCCGCGGTCAATAGCGACCGCGGCATTTTAAGTGTTTGCTAGCGGCACTGAGTGCCGCGGGCGGCATCGGGAGAGGGTGTTAGCTGTAACTGACAGCTAACACCCTGCTCCTTAACCTCCGATTGGCGCTCAGCGCCAATCGGGGTTTTTAACCCCTTGGATGCTGCGGTCAAACATGACCGCGGCATCCAAGGGGTTCCGCCATGTTGCCGCTCCCGGCACCTCCCGCGGAGAGATCGGTGGGTGCCGTTATCTATAATATGCAGCCCGGGGTCTGGTCAGTGACCCCAGGCTGCCTGAAGCCCCCACTACCTGGTTGATCCTGCCGGGACCTCTGGAAATCATCCTATGTCTACATAGGCTGAATTCCTGTATAGACTGCAATACACGTGTATTGCAGTATATAGTGCTGAATCAGCGATTAGACTATCGTTGGTTCAGGTGTCCTAGTGGGACATATAAAAAAAAAGATAATATTTATTAACTTATTTGGGTGGTATGACTATCTGTTTGAAAAGCAGAATATTTCACATTTTGAAAATTGCGATTTTTTTTTCCAAATTTCTATCAAATTTCCTATTTTTTTATAAATAAATACAAAAATATTGATCAATGTTTACAACTAACATAAAGTACAATGTCTCACGAAAAAACAGTCTCAAAATCACTTGTGCAAGTTAAAGCGTCTTAAAGTTATTGCCATATACAGTAAAGTGACATATGTCAGTTTTGAAAAATGAGGCCTGGTCTTTAATGCACTTTTGGGCTCAGACCTGAAGGGGTTAAAGAACCGTTACCCTCTGCCTCTTATACCTGAGTTACTGGATAGAGTCCGTTATGCAAAGATGTTTACCAAACTAGACCTACGTGGTGCCTATAATTTGGTGCGTGTAAGACCTGGTGATGAATGGAAAATAGCATTCAGATCACGTTATGGACACTTCAAGTACTTAGTCATGTCTTTTGGACTGTGTAACGCAACTGCAACCTTTCAGCATTTCATTAACGACATTTTCAAAGATCTGCTAGATCAGTTTGTAGTCATTTACTAATCTTCTCTAATTCTGAGGAAGAACACCAAAACCATGTCAGATTTGTTTTACAGCGTCTACGAACTCATCAACTCTATATTAAGTTGGAGAAATGTGAATTTCATCAAACAGAAATTCCGTTCTTGGGTTAAGCAATTTCTACTGCAGGACTGCATATGGACTCCAGCAAGATTCAAGCAATAAAAGACTGGCCAACCCCAAGGAATGTGAAAGAGGTTCAGTGTTTTGTAGGATTTGCTACTTTCTACAGACGGTTCATCAAAAATATTTCAGCTATAATTGCACCAATTAGTCAATTAACAAGGAAGGGAATTACATTTATTTCGTCTTCTCAAGCACAGGATGCCTTCCTTTGTCTAAAGACAAAATTTACCACAGCTCCTATACTGATTCATCCTGATCCTGAACATGCCTTTATCGTTGAAGTTGATGTTTCTGACTGTGCAATAGGGGCTATTCAATCACAAAAAACTGGAGAAAAAGACTTGCTACATCCTTGTGTTTATTTTTCTCGAAGATTAACCTTCTCAGAAAAGAATTATGATGTAGGAAACAAGGAGCTTTTGGCCATCATTGCTTCTTTTCAAGAGTGGCGACATCATTTGGAAGGAGCAGCACAGCAGGTAGTGGTGCTAATTGACCATCGTAATTTAGAGTTCATCAGATCTGCTAAATGTTTGTCCCCCCGTCAAGCTCGGTAGAGTCTGTTTCACTCTGCTATCGCGGCTCACAGCGGCACCCGGCATCGCTCACCGTCGGCATACAGCTCCACAGGGTCCTTGATAAGCTCTGGAAATCAGGGGAATGGCAAAGAGGAGAAAGAAGGGTCCCCATAAACGGCTCACAGACTTCTTCCCGGCGCCATCTGCATCTCAAGATGGCGCCGATGTCTCTCCTCTCCTCCCGTTACAGCGGGCAGAGGATCATCCACATAAGGAGAGACCAGATAACACAGGTGAGATGCATAGAAGACCCAGTTCTTCACCACTGGGCACCTCTGGGGATAGTTCTGACCCTCAAGGGAGTCACAGTAGCGGTGCTGAAGTCCAGCAGCATGCTCTGAAAAGAGGACTACAACCTCCCTCAGTGGCCATCTTGGAGGGTGGCTGCCAGCCTGTTCCTTCTCCTGCTCCAGACATATCCCAAACGGGCACTAACACTCCCACACTGAGCCCAGTTAAGCAGAAGATGAGATGTGGCACTACTTTTTGTTTTGACTTCCGCCCAGGGTCAGCAACAGAAGAATCCCGACTCTGTGATTCAGATGTGTTACAAGCAGGTACCCAATCTGCTTCTGAATCTTTCTTGAAGGATATCATGTTAGCTTTGCATAGATCTATCCAGAAAGATATCACTAAGGTGATCACGTCCGTCTCCTCCACGGTTGACTGTCTTGGTGACAGACTCGACCATGTTGAGAATAAAATGGGCGAATTTGCTTCAGCACACAATACCATAGTAGATGCCCACAATGATCTGGAGGAGAAATTGGTGGCAGTTAAACTTAAGCTTGCCGACATGGAAGACAGAAATAGACGAAACAATGTTAAGTTCCGTGGCATACCGGAGTCAGTCTACCCCAGTGATCTGATTCCTTTCCTGCAACAACTAATTAAAGCGACCCTGCCACATGATCATATTCCCAGAGATACGCTTGTCCACATACACTTCTATCATATCAAAGATCATCTCATGTTTGAGTCCAGGAAAAGATCTTCTCTGCCTGAACCGTTGTAATGGCTCTGCCATTTCGGGTCTCGGCGCCGCCCTCCACTCGCACGCTGTGGCGAAGGAGGTGTCTTCAATTTTGTTCTTTGTGTAAGCTTCTTGATGCTCAGTCTGAACATGGTCCTAGTTCTCTTGCTGTGTAAAGCCACACCCTTGTAATTAGGAACATTTCTCTCTGGACTGCATAGAGTTAATCTCTTCCTGGCCTGAGTGATTGACAGCCTGTGTACCTATCAGCTCTGGGGCTGGTCCCAGACTTTCTATAAACAGGTTGTCAGCCCTCACATGGCTGCCGGTTATTACACTTGTGTTTTGCCTGCTCTCTTCATTATTTCCCTTGCTACCTTGTTACCTGATTTTCTGACCACTGGCTTTGACTTTGACTATTCTCTTGGATATCGATTCTGTGCTGCAATTGCTCGATTGTTTCTGACCCCTTGGCTAGCTGACCTCCCTTTGTTGTTGTGCGTCTTGTCTGCGTTCTATGTGATCACTTTTTATAAGGAGGGACTGTCGACGTGGTTTCTGGTTGTCACCTAGGAAAGATCGGGCAAGTTAGCCAGGGACAGTGGGGGGGTCCACTGTCTCGTTGTGCCCCTCCCCCCTAGTTCTCCAGCAGCTTCTGGGGAATCGCTCCTCTAGTGATTCCCTTACAACCGTTCAAGACAATACAGCTTTTCGCAGACCTTTCCCAGACCACTATTGCTGCCAGGAAGAAGCTTGCTCCTATCACACTGATTCTACGTCAACATAATGTTCCCTACAAATGGAGATTCCCTACTAAAATCATTGTCTCCAGGAATGGGGTGACCCACACCTTCAACTCATTTGACACTGAGAAAAAACTTCTCCTGCAAGGGAATCTGCCACCGCTCGCATCTGATATCCGAAGACCGTCCGGAAATGAGGCCCACAAGCTGGACCCTTTACATGGTCTGACCACGTGTCTATTGCCCTCACAATCCGCTCTGGTGCCACAACCGATCCTCCTGTGTCTTGGCGTAACAACACATATGTTATGTCCTTAAAATCGGTGACCGAAAAATTGACTACTGATATTACTGAATTTTTTTTATATCAACACCCCCTCAGTAGTTGATACGTTTTGTCTCTGGAATGCTCATAAAGCCTTCATCAGAAGTTTATTAATACAGCATGCCTCACACTTTAAGCGTAAAAGATCGCAAATAATGAGGGATCTACTTGATTCCATTGCGACCTTAGAGCAGCGACACAAAGCTACGTCTGATCCTACCCTATTTGAAGCCCTGAAAAAAGCTAGAGGCAATTTAAGTTCTCATCTATTGGTTGACTTTGAAAGGCATTCCAAAAGGCTCAAAGCCTCTTACTACCGATCATACAATAAAGCTAGTAAATTGATGGCACAGAGTGTCAAGGCAGCCAGAATTAAGTCTAAAATCCCGTTTATCCTTTTAAAGCGGCCAATGCAAAAGTATACCATTCACAGCATATTGCTGATGAGTTTAGCAAATATTACCAGGACCTTTATAATCTGAAGGATGACCCGGACACCACGCAGCCTTCTATTCTGGATATTAATCTTTTCTTAAACTCCCTGCAACTTCCTTCTGTTTCTCCAATCTCTAAATACCTCTATATTCACCCAAGAGGTAGCTAAGGCCATTGATGGCCTGAAGCTTAACAAATCCCCTGGTCCTCACAGGTTTTCAGGGGAATATTATAAATTGTTTAAACCACTTATCCTTACTCATCTTACACAGGTCTCCAATTTAGCCAAGGTAACTGGTAAATTCCCCTAAGAAATGCTATCTGCTACGATTGTGACGATACCTAACCCAGGGAAGGACCCCTCTCTCCCTTCTAACTACCGGCCCATATCCTTGCTGAACGCTAATGACAAGCTATTTGCCAAGGTTATTGCGAATAGACTCCTTGACATCATGCCTACCCTGATAGGGCGAGACCAGGTGGGATTCACCAAGGGAAGGCAGGCTCCAGACGGTATAAGGCGTGTGGTCGCGCTGGTTGCGGCCGCTCGGGCCCGGTGAGCACCTTCTCTGCTCCTGTCTTTGGATGCGGAGAAGGCGTTCAATAGGGTACATTGGGGATATCTTTTTGAGGTCTTATGCAAATTTGGTTTCCTCGGCCCCATAGCAACTGCCATCTCCGCACTTTATTCCGGTCCGTCTGCATGAGTGCTGGTGAATGGAGTGCTGTCCTGTCCCTTCTCTATCTCGAAAGGTACGAGACAGGGGTGCCGTTGTCCCCTTTAATATTTTCCCTAGTGATGAAGCCCTTAGTGGAAAAAATTAGATCACAACCTGATTTCACTGGTGTCAGGTTGGGGCGAACGGATCACAGAATTAATCTGTTCGCAGACGATGTGATATTGTCTCTCTCTTATACTGACTCCACACTACAGGTGATGTCCCAGACCTTGGCTGATTTTGGGGCATTATCGTACTATAAGGTTAACGAATCCAAATCCCAGATCTTAGGGATTAGCCTGACACCTACCAATATTCGCCATATTAAAGATTCCTCGCCCTACCAATGGTGTTCGCAGTCGATGCCCTAGTTGGGAATTCATCTGACATCGAATCCAAAAGACCTTGTGAAAGCCAATTTTCCGGGTCTGCTGACTTCCCTTCAGAAGGAGCTAGATGCCCTAACAAAATTTGAGCATAGTTGGATGGGGAGAATAGTGCTATACAAAATGCTGATTCTTCCTAAAATACTTTACCTTTTGAGGACACTAGTGATCCTGATACCCAGGAGTAACTTCCGAGATTTCCAAAAGCAGATGATGGCTTTTGTATGGAATGAATGTAAGCCTAGGCTGGCCCTGCACACACTTTTCAAAGCTAGGGATTACGGAGGTTTGGGAATACCAAATTTGTATCATTACCACTTGGCAACCGCTCTGGGCCAGCTTAAATTCTGGTTTACACCAACCCATGATAAACTATGGCCGGTTAAGAGTTGGGAGGGTTTCCTGTTGGCGTTTGGACCCTCTATGCGTTTGCCCCCCTCCGCACCGCCGGCTGTACGGGCTACTGCCGAGGCCTGGCGCGCCCTTTGTGCTGTTTCAGACTGCACTATTCCTAAGGTCTCCTTGAACTTGCCTCTCCCTACGCTCTCCCACAGGGTCCCACTTCCTAGATGTTTGGAGCGGCTGTGGGATTAGGAACATCTGACCTGTATAGTGGCAGCAGCATTGTACCCTTCTCCACGTTGGTGAATAAGTATGCTCTACCTGCTCATGAGATATTTACTTATACCAGGTTGGTTTCGTACCTGTCGAAGTCTCCCTCGACTCAGGTTCAAGTACCGCAGCCGGCTACTGACCTGTTACATTCGCTACCTTTGTTAGCTGCATTTCATACAAAAAATTTGTACCATGCTTTAAACTTAGATTGCACTTTCCAGAAAACCAAGCACATGTGTATTTGAGAGGATGACCTGGGCAGTGGGTTTGAGGCCGGCTGGTGGCGGGAGGCGATCAGGTGGGCCAAGAAGTCCATGGTGTGTGCTTCACATTGGGATCAATATGGTAAGTTACTCCTGCACTGGTACTACCCCCTCCCCCTTCGCTTAGCTACGTTTTTTCTTCTGTCTGTTGGAGGGGGTGTGGGGGAGTTGGCTTTTTATTTCATATTTTTTGGCATTGTTCACTCATTCAACCCTTCTGGATATCGTTTTTTTCCCTACTTAATAAGCTGTGTGTGTGTGTGTGTGTGGGGGGGGGGGGTTATACACCTGAGCTGGTGTTGCTCCTGTTGGGTATCCACACTTTACCTGCTAGGCACGGAACTGTGAACTGTCATATGTCAGGTACTTGGGGCTGCTCGCCTTATTGCGCACAGATGGAAATCTACCTCCTGTCCAGCATTGCCTGAATTGATTTCTATGGTCTTCTTAAATTGCCAATTTGAACAAATTTATGCCTGTAGAGGTGGTACTCCGCACAAGTTCCGGGATAACTGGGAGATTTGGTTAAAATCGTTTCCCTCTCTAAATGCTTATTGATACTCACCTTTTACTATACCTTGACTGTCTGATGCGCACCCTCTTTGGTCAATTTATAGCTTATTGTAGCCTATTGTGTATATATATATGTGTTATATATATATATATATATATATATATATATATAGGTTTATCACTGGTAGCGAGAGAAGCTGCGCACTCACCCGAGTGGCCGAGTGGCAGACAAACCAGTTCTATTAGATGTCATAGAGTGGCCCGACTCTCCTATGTTCTTTAGGCCTATTGCTTGCTTTCTTTGTTATTTGTTATCTGTTATTTGTTTTACCTTCCCTGTGTGTTGCGAACTCTTCCCTTCCCTCATGGCCTCAACTTGAGGACTGTGTCTATTCAATTTACTTTACACCTGTAGGATACCTCTGGAATTGAGTGTTACTAGAGCGCATCTTAATATGTATTCTTTTGAACACTGTGTCCTTCTTGATCATTTTGTACTCTGTATATGTGTAGATTGTGTTGCCATGACTGTACCCTATGTTACTGTTTTACCTTTGTATTGTACTTTCTTTAAAATTTAATAAAAAACTATTGACATAAAAAAAAAAACAGAATCTGGAGATGTTAAGGGACACATTGAAGATTGCCCAGGAGAGATATAAGGAAACAGCAGATAAATCCCGCAGACCTTCTCCAACTTTCAAGGTAAGAGATGAGGTATGGCTTTCTACGAAGAATTTGAAGCGTCATGTACCTTCAGCAAAACTAGGTCAAAAATTCATTGGGCCTTTCAAGGTTATTGGACAAGTAAATGCAGTAGCCTTTCGCCTAAAAATTCCCAAGACAATGAGGGTACATCCTGTGTTCCATGTATTACTTCTGAAACCTGTTATTCCAAATTCATTTCCGGAACGTAACTTGCCTCCCCCCGTTCCAGTTGAAGTGGATAGACAAGAACATTATACTGTCAAAAAGATACTGGACACTGAGATTTTCAGAAGTCGTCTACAATACCTAATAAAATGGCAGGGGTATGGCCCCGAGGATAATTCATGGGAACCTGTAACCAACATCAATGCTCCCCGAGTGCTTAAGGAATTTCACCAAAGATATTCAGAAAAACCGAGCCAAGCATCGTCTGGAGGTCGATGCTGAAGGAGGGAATAATGTCAGAATCTTGGTGCATTTTTCTAATTTACCACCAGTGGCTGCTGTTTCTCTCACTCTGAACTATTGTGTTGCACTTACACTCCTCTCCACGGGAGGCTGCTGCGTTATCGTAGGATTTGCCCTTAACCAAGATGACCAATGCGTGTCAATTTGAAGCCATCATGTTTCCTGTTTGGGCCTATTTATACCCATGAGACAATTCAACCATTGCTCGTGTATTGTGACTTGTTTCCAGTCTCCAGCTCCTCTGAACTGTCTTTCCCAGACTGTTCCTACTCCTCGCTGTATTACCATTGCGATCTACACCTCAAGCCACACTGCAGTGTCCCAGAACGGGATGTTAACTTTCTGTTTAAATCGTCATTATGCCGTCATAATATCTTGTATTTTGTCAGGTGGTAATTTCTCATGTCAGCCTTTTTTTTGTGTGCTGTATATTGTATTCTACTGCATTACTTAGCATACACTGAGGATTGTCTGCAACAGTGTAAGAGTTAACTAGCTTTGCACCTTGTCTTAGCTCTGCAAACTCACATGTCTAGTCTCGTGCTGCTTCAGTCACATGTTTTGCTCTTGACCTATAGAGGCACACGCTGCTTCTGGGGCAAGCCGAGACAAGTCCCTAGCCAGCCCCTGCCTACACAGGGGAAGGTTGTTGCAAATGGAGTCTCAGCCTGGCCTCCAGCCAGTGCACATGTCTGCCAGCATTGCTCCAAGCTGGTAAGACTCTCACATGGGCTATATACAGCTACCAGTCCATCCCAACTACTGAACTCCTGCCGGTCCACACCTGGGAGATCATCTAAAAACTTAACCCTGTTCTATCGGCCTAAGCCAGAGGAATAACCTGTTGGATAAAGAAGTCCTCTGCCTGGATCCACGCTTTTCATGGGTTCTCCAGCTGGATCTAACCTAAGCGGCTTCCATGTCGTTGAATCAGCGCTTTAGCACCCTGCGATAGGGCATTGCTATAGCACCTACCCTGTAAGTACTCTCTTGCTCCACATTGCACAGTATAGCCAAGCTGTGTTATATCTCCCAAGGTAGAGCTAAAGCTGCACAGGACTGTGTACACAGTAACTATTACGTACTCAGAATCTGCATACCTGCTATTACAGTGGATATATGGGACTGTGACTGAAGTACTGCAACTACTTGTAAAAAGTGTAAAAGCTGTACTGCCATTTACTATCAAAGAGACTGTGATATATGTACTTTGCCTTACAAGAGGTGTTCCTAGTAAAGTTCTTTAAAACTGTTTTTACTGGACTCTTTGTCACAGAAGTCATTCCAGCCTGTGCTCTGCAGAAAGGTAACAGCTGAATTGAAAGAGGTCCATGTGTATGACAGGGGAACAGGGTTGTAGTCCACTCAGGCCAGTGACACAACTGTGACTACTACCCCCATCAGCCCTGCACTACCACCACCATCATGTATCCTCTTGCTCACCGCATGCCCCTTTTTACAACACCCCGGACTACTAGTCTACAACATCTAACTGCGCCTAGCTTTCTTCCATCTGGCCAATGGATTCCATCCGTGAGTACCAGTATCGTAACAAAAGGGCTTATTCACTGTTCTTCCAAAGCATAACATTGCAGGCCATTTGTCAGTACTACTGTGCCAAAGAAAACTGAATCCACTAATATCTGCACTTATCTGTAATAAACGCCTTTAATTTGGGGAAAGACATAACGACCATATTCGCTATTTTGTTCCCAGTATAAAGTTGCTGGCCATTTATAAATACAGAATTGTCAATAATAATTCAATAATTCTTAGTGGTTATCATTTATTGAAAGGTGTTTATTAGTGTGGAAACCAATAAAGAGGACCATATTCACCATTTTGTTCCCAGTATAATGTTGCTGGCCATTTATAAATACAGTATTGTCAATAATAATTCAATAATTCTTAGCGGTTATCTCTTATTGAAAGGTATTTATTAGTGTGGAAACCCATAAGAAGGACCATATTCACCATTTTGTTCCCAGTATAAAGTTGCTGGCCATTTATCAATACAGTATTGTCAATAATTCAATAATTTGTAGCCACAAATCACTGCCTTTATCATGCATCATTAGTGGGGAAAGAAATTAGGGGCATATTTGTCGTTCTCTTCAAAGTAGAAAATTACAGGCCTTCCCTTTGCTATTACGTTTTTTCATCAAACAGTATGTCAGACAGAGAAGTGACAGGCCCTGCACAGGGGAGGGCCACAGGCCTAAATGTTTCTGATGCAGACATAGGTCACAACAGAGTAAGGGGGCATGGCAGCAGGGGTCAATTACAAAGTCCTGAGCTCCCAGTGTCAAGTAGCGGTCGTGTCTTGACCAGCAAACCAACAGTTGCAGACTGGTTGACTTGGTCATCCACTTCATCCCAAGTCACATCAGACACCCCCAGCCAAGAGTCGGTGGGTTCATCAGACACAACTCTTAGTTGGCATGGCCCGGCAGCAGGCCATGTACCCTCACCTGTCCTCAACCTGCCTCTGTCCTTTTCTGTTCTCTCAGCTAGAGAACTACTATATGCTGTGGGCTCAGATCGACTCTACAGTGAGAAGGAGGTACTAGAGGACAGTCAGCAGCTACTGCTCAGCCAAGATCTGGAGGAGACATACGCCGCTTCCTCCGGTAGACGGTCAAGTAGTGATGAGGAAAGTGGTGTGGAAGCTGGTGTTGAGGAGGACATCAGTGACCTGCAGACAATAGTGGATGACGATGTAGCCGATTGTAATTGGGAGCTGGGTGACAAAGAGACTTCATCGTCATCAGGAGAAGAGGGTTGCAGCTTGTGCATGAGGCAGCGGCGGAGTCAGCAGGGTGGCAGAAGTGTGAGGTTGGGAGCTATACATGCCAGGGGTGAACCCCTGAACCCCTGCCTGGAAAGCAGTGATCCAGGGGTTCACGGAGGCAGTGGCGGTAGCAATCAGTTACTGCGGAGTGTTGGGGGTAAAATCACCTACTCGGCGGTGTGGCAGTTTTTTGTTAAGCCACCGGGGTAGGTGAAAATGGCCATATGTTCAATCTGTGGGCAGAAGGTAAAGCGTGGCCAGGGTGCCAATGTTGGCACCACAGCCCTGCTTCACTGTATGGCCTCACGCTGCTGCCACCTCCTCGTTCTGCCACTGAGTGACTGTATGGCCTCCTCAGGCTGCTTCCACCTCTTCACTCTGCCACTGGATCACTGTATGCCCTCCTAAGGCTGCTTCCACTGGGTCACTCTGATACTGGGTCACTGTATGGCCTCCTAAAACTGTTGACACCTCCACAATGTCACTGGGTCACTGTATGTCCTCCCCATGCTGCTTCCACTGGGTCACTCTGATACTGGATCATTGTATGGCCTCCTAAGGCTGCTGACACCTCCACAATATCACTGGGTCACTGTATGTCCTCCTCATGCTGCTTCCACTGGGTCACTCTGATACTTGTCATTGTATCTCCTCCTAAAACTGCTGACACCTCCACAATGTCAATGGATCACTGTATGTCCTCCTCATGCTGCTTCCACTGGGTCACTCTGATACTGGGTCACTGTATGGCCTCCTAAGGCTGCTGACACCTCCATAATATCACTGGGTCACTGTATGTCCTCCTCATGCTGTTTCCACTAGGTCACTCTGTCACCGGGTCACTGTATAGCCTCCTAAGGCTTCTTCCACTGGGTTACTCTGATACTGGTCACTGTATGGCCTCCTAAAACTGCTGACACCTCCACAATGTCAATGGGTCAATGTATGTACTCCTCATGCTGCTTCCACTGGGTCACTCTGATACTGGGTCACTGTATGGCCTCCTAAGGCTGCTTCCACTGGGTCACTCTGATACTGGGTCAATGTATGGCCTCCAAAGGCTGCTGACACCTCCACCTCTGCCACTGGGTCTCTGTATGGCCTCCTCATACTGCTGCCAACTTCACATTACAGTATGTCACCTTGCCACTCTGTGTCCTCCTCATGCTGCTGCCAACTCCACATTGTCGCCTTGTCACCAGAAACTTGGTCAGGTGACACCGCTTCCCGCCTCCAAGTTCTCACACCGTTGGTCCTGCAACAATGTCCATCTCATCCTCCACTGTTTCCTCAGTCTCCACTGCAGGGACAATTCACAGTGCTGCTCCAGCATACCACATGTGCAGGGCACAGCGGTGTCACACTGTTCTACACCTCATTTGCCTGGGCAAACAAAGTCACATAGGGGAGGAACTGGGTCTCTGTATGTCCTCCTCATGCCGCTTCCCACTGGGTTACTCTGCATCCTCCTCATGCCGCTTCCCACTGGGTT
This sequence comes from Leptodactylus fallax, assembly GCA_947044405.1. Lineage (NCBI taxonomy): Eukaryota > Metazoa > Chordata > Amphibia > Anura > Leptodactylidae > Leptodactylus > Leptodactylus fallax. The sequence goes on from CAMRHE010000015.1 coordinate 2,350,191, forward strand.
ACTCTGCATCCTCCTCATGCCGCTGCCACCAAGTCACTGTATGGCCTCCTCGTGCTGCTTCCACTGGGTCACTCTGTGTACTCCTCATGCCGCTGCCACTGGGTCACTGTATGCCCTCCTCATGCTGTGCCGCAGCCACTGGGTCACTGTATGTCCTCCTCATGCAGTTTCCACTGGGTCACTCTGCGTCCTCCTCATGCTGCTGCCACCGGGTCACTCTATGGCCTCCTCATGCCACTTCCACAGGGTCACTCTGTGTACTCATGCCGCTGTCACTGTATGCCCTCCTAAGGCTGTTACTACCTACACCTTTGCCACTTGGTCACTGTATGCCCTCCACATGCCGCAGCCACTACTGGGTCACTGTAAGTCCTCCTCATGCTGCTGCCACTGGGTCACTGTATGGCCTCCTCATGCTGCTGCCACCTCCACATTATGTCGCCTTGCCACTCTGTGGCCTCCTCATGCTGCTGCCAAGTCCACATTATGTCGCCTTGCCACTCTGTAGACATCTATGTGGAATCGGCAGATGAGGGTGTAAAAGGAGTGGGCTCTTTCACACTACAGTAGGTTGCTGGGCCTCTGCATGGTTCTTTCCACCTGGCACTAACATGGACTTGTAAGGATGAGTTCACACTTGAGTTAGTTGGTCAGTTTTGGCCCCGTAACTGGCCAAATAAGTGAAGTATGCAGTGGTTCTAAGAGCAACTGCTGTCATGTCCGTGTCATACTGACTCACAGTATTGTTTCACTACCACAGTAGGATCCCTATGCGTGATACTGCAAGGCACAGTGTTCTACACCACTATACAGGCTCTCTGAAGCCAGGAAATAGGTGTTTTTAGTGATATTCGCCGCAAATTAATTCGGATCAAAGCAAATTTTTTTGGAACTTCGAATAGAACTGCAAAATCGAACTTTTGGGAAATTCCCTCTAATTAGAAGCAGAGAGGAGGCTACATGGAAGGCTGGAAGTACAGAACTTAAGAGCATCTACTGAGGCTGGGGCTGAGTGTTAAGGCTCCATCTATAACAGTGTGCTTTCAGTCTCCAAATCCACAAGATGTCTGCAATGCCCCCGCTGGAAGTGCAGATCTACAAAGTGTTGCCTTGTCTAACCCCAGACTAACAAGCAGAGTCATTACTCAGAGGTCCATATAATCTCTATCTCCTGACTGCAGAACAACACATAGACTGTCTTTGAGCTAGCTTGAGACCAGCCTAACCAGGAACTCCACCTCAGTCTCCTCCCTTTACCTCCACCAAAGTCAAGGGTAATGCCAAATGCTCAGCTCACAGATCAAATGGTTCACTCCATTACAGGCACAAGTGCATATTAAACATACAGTGATTTTCAGGCTATCACACAAGTAGTTACAATCCCTAACTTTTGTAGTGCTCCTGGTGGTACACAGCATACGTTCTTTCAGCATCAGAATTTTAGTTGAAAATATTACAATCCAAAAAAAGTAAAGATATGTTGTACTGCCAGTGCAGCTTTTAATGAGCTAAAATAATGTTGTACTACTCACTAGAGTGTTCAATGCATCAATGTAAAACCGCGATTAATAAGAGCTTTCCAACTACACTTATTCGGCATCCATGTTGTGGGAAAACCCCTTTGTAGGCTTGTGGGAAGTCCAATCTGAAACAATAAAGCATAAAACAATTATTGTTGCTTTTGGAAAAATCATTAAAAGGAGAAAACCAAAGTACTAGAATTAACACCTTCAATGACCTAATTGAAAACAGCTCTATCCCTATGTTTACTTGTGAAAGAACAACAGCGCTTCATTCATCTAGACATAGTCTAGATTATTATTATTAATTATTATTGTGATTATAATTATTATAACAGTATGACCAAGATAGGTCACATATGAACAAATATTTAAAAACAGAAAAAAAAAGAAAATGAAAGAAAAGTCCATATTTATAAAGGATTGGCTGTGCAGTGGTATGGAGAGTTTCTTCCACTGCAGTGTGTCTTCCAACACAGCTCACACCTGCTGGACAATATATTGTAGCTACTTAAGTGGCATTGTTTACACCAAAAAGTAGATGAGAGGGGCTTCATTGACATGGTGTAAGACATCAATAATCGTTCCCTAATGTGTAAAAGCCTATATTCTCTATATTAATAATAATGTCTATATTATACAATTTCATTCTGGCTAAAAAAAAAAAAAAGCAAATAAAAAAACGAGATATTGACTTAACTAATTATTACAGCAATATTTATACTGAAATATTTAATGTTATTGTCTCTTGGTAAACCATTATTCTCCAAGCACTTTACCGCATATTACTTTTCAAGATCTAATGCTCCTTAGAAATATCATTTGCTTACAGGCAGCTTTAAAAGCATCTAATTAAAACCCAGGTGGATTTGAACAAGAGCCGTCGGAGTAACGGTTACTTTTATTACTTGAGAATTTTGGATGTAATCTAATTTGATATAAATTGGTTACAACTATATTAGTGTAGTGACTTGCCCTTTTACGGAATTGAACATGTGTTAATTTAAAAAGTCTTATTATAAAGGCATCCAGTATTTTAATAACTATCTGGTAAGAGAGAAAAAAATCTAAGCAAGTTTAATCTGAATATGTTGCCTTTTACTTCCCAGCAGGATTGCTAAATTGTTCTGATTGTCTCTCACAGACACAGAAATTAAATGGAAATGATATCGTTCTCGCTAATACAAGGCAAGGACTGTTTCCCCTTCCACTTACATGACATTTTCATTACCCTAACAACATCTCACTGAATGCAGTCATCATTAGATTGCCCCGGCTCTCAGATTGGATAAGATAATAGCTCCAATTTAAAATGGAGACATTCAAGAACATCATTTAAACATTCATTGAGTGCGTTATATTGATTTCAAGTGGTTGCTAGGGAATATCATAAATTCTGTTGCTACATAATAATTTAGTAATAGAAAAAAATGCATTTGCCCAATAAATTAAGAGGAAGTTTTGAATTTTGGATGACTTGTACCCCACACAGTAATAACTTTAAGTAACATCAATGTGAGCACGCATGATATTCCTAGGCAAGTTCATTTTAAAAGAATGATGAAAGTATGAAATCATGTGATTTAAGTGATAAATTTTGCTGTATCTATGTTTAAGGATTCATTCAAATGACTGTAATTTTATCCACAAGTGTGGATAAAATTCTAGACCCATACGCACGGTATACACAGTTTTTGAGAATGTGTGTCCAGGCTGTATAAGAGGTTCTTAGGTTATGAAGCATGTCCTATCTTTATCCGCATTTCTACCCTATGGGCCTATATATTAATTCTACACTATGGGCACAAGCACATTGCGGAGAAGCTTCAGATGCACATCCGTGGCTTCACCGAAACTGCAGCTGAAGTTGCTAGGTGACACATGAGGAATTTCCTGTCTGGATATGTGTCGATGAATCCCAGGCTGCTTCCAGTTTTCAGCACTTCTGAGTGTTTCCAGCTCTTTGCAGTAATGGCCAGAGAAGTTGCTGAGACCACCCCCCAATGTAGCCCCCACAGTAATATACGTGTCATGTGCAGTGTCTATCCCCTGCATCTAGCCCCCATAGTATACCGAACCCTCTTCATGTCGCCCTCACAATGTTTTGCACCTGCCACTCTGGCTCCCACAGCGTCATTTGCTCCCCACAGTATATGGCTCGCTCAATGTGGTCATTACTGTATTCCTTTTTTTTATTGGCCAAGGAGTCCCCCATTCTCTGGAACAAATCTAGTGATGACTACTGCGACCACAGTACCAAAGACCTCACCTGGAAGGAAGTAGTGAAAGCGCTACACCCAACCGAATGGCAGAGTGGGTCAAGATCCAAGCGCAAACTGCTTGGTAAGTACACATCTTTTCCCTTGCCATACAACATATATAACAATAAATAGACATTATTTTGTGCATAACTATTTTATTTTTCATCATTTACAAATCTGTTGAAAGAGTATTTTGTATGTGTGCAATATCATTTTATTACATTTTCAGTAAAACAGATCAAAACGTGATGGTATACATGTTGTGACCAATTTTGTTTGGAGTTGAGGAGAAGGGAAAAATTGGAGAGGGGACAGCTAAAAAACACCCTTACCGTTGCACACAGCAGCTTATGTTTATGAGGGACATAAGGGATGTTGGGTCGTAAGCATATTTATTTCATTTGGTTGAAGGGGTAATAGTGTAGTTTGGACATATGCTAGAAAGCACAGTCACCTGTGCTACCTAGGATCTGTCATTTGTGCACCATTTCATAGCCATGTTGTTAGGAGCAATAGTGTAGCTTGGACCTATGCTAGGAAGCACAGTCACCTGTGCTACCTAGCATCCAACCATTGTACTCCATTTCATATTCATGTTAGCATCCGTCCTTTGTGCACCATTTCATAGGCATGTCATCAGGGACAATAGTGTTACTATTTGGGACATTCCCTTTTTGGAATCATATTCTCACTGTTCTATACTTTTATTTACATAGGACACAGGATAATTTGGAGCAGCAGGCAGAGGAGACATAGTATCTGGACATGGAGATCCTCCTCTCCTCTAGAAACTTCCTCAGCTGCAGCTTCCTCCCAGACTCCTCTTAGCTAAGAGGTTTCCACATTGCATCCACGCAAGAGAGCTTGGAACAGCCTTCTGACACAAGATGGCCAGGTTCTGGTGCATCTGAATTGGAGGAGTGAGGAGTGCTATAAGGAGCACTTTGATAACGCAGTGGATGAATATCTGAAGAAGGTCCCTTGGGAGAGGAGTTAGCACTGCCAATTGGCTTACCTGGGAGTCCTTGAGGTATTCACCTCACCTAATGCTGACACCCATGAGCTGTATACTGCCATAGTGCTGCAGCACAGCAGACTCGATGGGACTCCTCCTCCACCACTTCTGTTGGGCCTCCAACTGGTAGGCCACATTTCTTTACACCTATGCCAGCAGGGACATTATTCGGGCCATCCCACCTCTACCTCCTCATCTGGCCCTTATCATGCTGGATTGTCTGGCAGCTACTTACCGGCCTCTTCCTCTGTACCTTACCCAGCTGGAGGGCATGTGCAGTACAGCCAGGGTCCGGCCATGAGGAGCAGCTTTCACCCTCATGTACTCCTGGACTGTTTTCTAGGGAATTATCTGAATTGTAAATTGTTTATTGAATCTGTTTTATATGTTTAATATGTTTTATATGGTTTTATTGTTGGATAATTGTATATATTTATGACACATAAATAGTTTTATAACTTATTTGATCATGTTTACTCAACTTATCTCTTTTGGGACCCATATTATTTGATAATGGATGTGTGATGTATGTTTGATGTATGAGTAATGTTTGTAGGATGTATGTGGGATGTACGGTGCATTTACTTGTGTGTAGCTATGCAGAATGTGACGTGATATTTGTTGAATGTTATTGGTAGATAAATGTTGAAGCTTTTTTAATCAACTTACCTTGTGTAGGTTTCTACTGTAGAAAAATCATAGATGAGTGAACACTGTCTAGAACCAGTAACAAAAAAGCATTATCTGCCAGGGAATTGCTCCCACAGGTGATAGGAAGTAGTCCGCATAGAGTTCCCGGATAGACAGTCCAGCTGCTCCAGGTCATCCATACATGGTAGTGTCCAGAGGGATGCCAGACATTGTCACCAACTGCCCTAGGTCAGCATCAGAGGTAGCATCCTGAATCTGGATCACCCACCACTTGCTGCTAAGAATCTTGAAGGCTCACTCAACATACCGCCTCACTCTCATAAGACAGTAGTTAAATATATATCCCTCTTCATCCAAACCACGCTGGGGCTATGGCCGCAAAACATGGGTGGATAGTCCAAATCCTTTATCAGCGGAATGCGGATAAAAAACACACAAATGTGTTTTTTATTCAGCGTGCCCACACAGTCGGGAAACTGTGCTGAGTTGTAAAATCTCTCAGCAATCTGAATCCAGTCTTCTGCCTTGGGCTGTGGCATCAAAGGTCATGTTGATGATCCGCAAAATGATTGAGCAACCCAGCAGAGAGTAGAGAAGCAAATGAATTCCCTGTTGCCACCAATCTGAGAATCAAAAAAAAAAGTGGACTACAATTCTAGAATTACATTAGCAGGGTGGGTCACAGGGGTCAATGATAGTTAAACACAGGGTGACAAGGTAAAGGGACAATGATATTAGCAAGATGTGAAAGGTCACAAGGCCTTAGTACCGAAAGGGTGTGGCCCAAATATACTAGCCAAGTGAAAGGAGAAAAGTAGATTGCACTAGCAGGATTGTTAATGGACAAGGGACTACAGGGAAATCATAGCATGAAGGGGCAAAAGGGAGCAGTATTGTTCTTACCCAAGAGTAAGGATAAGCTGTTCCTCAGCTGAGATGCACCATTGCATGTTGGTGTCCTGAAAAATGAGCCCAGGATGCAGGTCCGACAGCAGACGGTCAATGTTTGACTGTCTAGTCTCGGACCTGCATCCTGTGCTCACTTTTCAGGACACCAACATGCAACAGTGCATCTCAGCTGAGGAACGGCTTATTGTCACTCTTGGCAGTAGATCTGGAACTTGTCCAGTACAGGGAGTGGAAATGACCCTTCCTGTGCAGATGATGGGGGATCCAATACCTCCTCCTCATCTGCAGTTCCTCTTTCAACGTAGGTTGTTGCATTCTGAATCTCCAAAGGACAAGCCAATACAAAAGAGCATCACCTGCATGAGAAAAAGGCATCTTCGCAGTGAGAAACACAAGAAACCAGAGGAATCCAACATATTGCTCAGCAAGCAAAGTGCAAGTGACAATGGCTTCTGGCCAATCGTGTGACCTATTCAGTGGGTTGGGACTAGTTGGGGACATCATTTATTGGCATCCGTGTTTTTTTGCAGATCCTGAAGTACGGATGACAACAGATGCACTTTGATCTGCAATTGCGGACCTTGCAGCACGGATTTGGATGACTTGCGAAAGACCAGCGGTCCAAAAATTCGGACAGCTCTATCCACAATTTGCGGACAGTAATTTCACTACGGTCGTGTGCATATACACTAACTTGCTTGCCCTGTAGAATTTAAAGGCTCTACATACTAGTTATTATACTATAATATAAAATTACATATTATAAAGTTTTCTGAAGAAACATTGTGATAAGATCTCATTCATTGTTTAAAGATGACCTGCCATCACTCCTGACATGGAGTTTCTGTTTTAGAATTAGTTTTCCTCTTAAAATTAGTGCTGACTGTGTAACTAAGGACATAACTTTCTGACACGGAGAATGGTAATACTCAGTTCATTTATTCATAGATTTCTAGAATCCTAAGGATAGATCATCAATATCATTAGCCAGGAAAATCTCCTTAACCCCTTCCTGCATTTTTCGATTTTTGTTTTTGACTCCCCGCCTTCCAAAACCCATAACTTTTTTATTTTTATGTTCAGAGAGCCATATGAGTGCTTAATGTTTGTGGGACAAATTGTTCTTCATAATGGTATGTGGGGGAGATAGCTTGGTAGCAGCACAGGTACGGACCCAGTCAGTCAGAGACAGGTACACAAAGTTCTGGTGCAACAGGTTTATTAAAAAAAAATGGCAAAAATAAATAAACCTTACGTCAGGTAAAACAGGCAAAGTAAACACAGCCTTAACTTCAGGCAAATAAGAAAACAAAATCCTGCTTGTCTGAGCCTCTAACTGAACAGAAATAATCCTATCTATACGTGTGGCTTGCTCCAGCCACACGAACAAAACAAAACAGCAACCAGGCACAGGTCTCACCAGACTCTCAGCTCCAGACAAACCCAGGCACTTCCACTCTCTTCCAGGGTCAGCGTTGAAGTGCAGGCTCTGTAGGCTTTTATGGGCCAGTAATGAGGCCTAGGACTTACACCTGGGCTGAGGCCTACTGAAAACCCACCCTGGACCAGACATATGTTAAAAACCGGGGGCTAATATAGCGAGACTCCAGTACTCTGCCAGTCCAGTCACCTTCTCACATACCCCCCCCCCCCCCCCTTTGTTCGGACCTGTCGGGGCGGACACTTCTGACCATCATACAATGGGTCCTGGACAGTGCATCAGCATTTCCCTGCAGCTTGCCTGCCCTGTGTTCCACAGTGAATTTAAAATTTTGCAGGGTCAGAAACCATCTGGTCATTCTGGCATTTCTCTCCTTGGCGCGGCACATCCATGTCAGAGGGGAGTGATCAGTGACCAGCTTAAAATGTCGGCCCAGCAAATAGTACCTCAGGACCCACTTAATGGCTAAACACTCCCCTCTCCACAACGCTATAGTTTTTTTCTGGTGGTGTCAACTTCCTGCTCAGGTAGGTGACTGGGTGTTCTTCACCACCCACCCTTTGGGACAGCACTGCGCCTAACCCCACATCAGAGGCGTCAGTCTGAACCACAAACTCTTTTGTAAAGTCGGGTGTAACAAACACCGGCTGTTTGCAGAGAACTGACTTCAACTCCTGAAAGGCCCCTTCAGCTTCTTCACTCCATTTAACCATTATGGAGCTAGTTCCCTTAGTCAGGTCTGTAAGTGGGGCTGCAATAGTCGCAAAGTTAGGGATGAACCTACGATAATACTCGACGATTCCCAGAAAAGCTCTCACCTGCTTTTTATTCAGGGGTCAGGGCCAATTTTGAATGGCCTCCACTTTATTAACCTGGGGTTTTATTACCCCTCTTCCTATTATATACCCCAGGAATTTGGCCTCTTCCAGACCCAAAGCACACTTTTTTGGGTTGGCAGTTAAACCGGCTGCTCGAAGGGAATTTAGTACGGCCTGAACTTTTGGCAATTGACTTTCCCAGTCCGTACTAAAGACGACAAAGTCATCTAGATATGCTGAAGCATACCTTCAATGGGGCTTAAGGACCCTGTCCATCAACCTCTGGAAGGTTGCCGGAGCCCCATGTAAACCAAACGGCATAGTCACATATTGGAATAAACCATCTGGGGTGACAAAAGCACTTTTTTCCCTGGCCTTTTTAGTGAGCGGCACCTGCCAGTATCCTTTGGTTAAGTCGAGCATGTCCCAACCTCTCGATTAACTCATCGACTCTGGGCATTGGGTAGGCATCAAATTTTGATACTTCATTCAGCATCCGAAAGTCATTGCAGAACCTGATAGTACCGTCTGGCTTAGGAATCAAAACAATGGGATTGGACCAGTCATTCTTGGACTCCTCAATTACCCCAAGTGCCAACATATCTTTAACCTTTTCAGATATGGTTTGTCTATGAGCTTCAGGTATCCGATATGGTTTTAGATTAACCCGTACCTGCGGATCGGTGACAATGTCATGTTCTATCACATTAGTGTGTCCAGGCAACTCAGAAAACACATCATTATTTTTCTGTACAAACTCTTTTGATTCCTGTTTCTGTGCCTTAGATAGGGACTCTGATATTTGCACCTCGGGTGAAGCTTTACCAGGAGTCTTTACCCTTTCAGTAGTAGCCTTGCCAGGGGTACCTACTACTGTCAATGTTTCCCTGTCCTTCCAGGGTTTTAGTAAATTTATATGGTATATTTGTTCGGGCTTCCTCTTACCCGGCTGGTATACCTTATAGTTCACCTCTCCCACTCTTTCAATAACTTCATATGGCCCTTGCCACTTAGCCAGAAACTTACTTTCTACTGTGGGAACCAATACCAACACCCGATCACCTGACTAAAGGTCCTAAGTTTAGCCGTTCTGTTATAGGCACAGCTCTGAGCCATCTGGGCCTGCTCCATATGTTCCTTTACTATAGGCATTACTGCTGTAATTCTGTCGGAGAGAACATAAATTTCACGAACAAAGCCCCTTTGGCAATTAGCTTCTAGCCGAAGTATGTCTCAAAGGCACGGCTTCAGGGTATCATGTAGCATAATCTAACACCACTAGTATATACTGATGCCCCGTGGCAGACTTTACAACAGGACCTACCAAGTCCATGGCCACTCTTTCAAAGGGTACCTCTATAATGGGTAGGGGTACCAAAGGACTCCTGAAATGTGACACAGGAGCAGTTAGTTGACACTCTGGGCAGGAGTTACAATACTCTTGAATGTGCTTATCAATTCCTGGCCAATAGAAACGCTGTAGAATGTGCTCTTTGGTCTTTTCGTACCCCAGGTGTCCTCCTAACACATGCTTATGTGCCAAATCTAGAACCACTCTTTGATAGGACCAGGGCACCACCAATTGTTCAACAATTTCTCCCCGTATCTGATTTACCCTATACAGTAGGTCCTGATTCATGGACATATAGGGGAACTCCTTGTCAGCACCTGGATACTGAGGTTTACCATTTACCACCTTGACATTTTCCTGAGCATGAGACAGATTAGGGTCTCTAATTTGAGCAGTCCCAAAATTGTCACGGGCCACCTCGAGCTCAGGCATCTCGGGAACATCCTCCTGACCTTCAGTATCACCAGCTAACACAGACAGGGGAAAATCATTACCATCTTGGGTCACCCCTACAGCTGGTGTTTCCCTGTCAGGATCAAAGGGTTCAGGGTTAACCTCAGGCAAGACATCACTAATATTAACATTTTTGGGACATGGCAACCCCTGCTTTTTCCACATATCCCAAAACAAAGGAAAATCCCTCCCTATGATCACACTATGGAACAGGGATTTAACCACACCCACTTTGTGAGAGGCGGTGCCAGAGGCAGTTTTTATGGTGACCTCTGCAATACGGTACTCCCTAGTTTTACCATGTATACATAAAACCCCAATAGTCTGTCCACTGTACAGTGCAAGGTCGACCAGTTCTGTTGCAGAGTGCGATTGCTAGATGTGGCAGAGTCAATACCAGATAGACAGTTGTATATAACAGGAACAAAACATTTAGTGAAACATGAGTGCAGTAAGAGAAGATCACCTCACATGGTGAATAACAGATCTAGTCCAGCACACACACACACTAAACAGAATGTGTTCCTGTAATATACAACTGTCTATCTGGTTTTGACTCTGCCACATCCAGCAATCACACTCTGCAACAGGTTATGGGCCCAGTGATCAAGTGAAGCTCCAGTGATAAACCCCAGTAACCAGAAACGGCCCAGGTAGAGTTAAGTCCAGAATGGAAGACAGTGCGGCAGATGCAGAGATCGACACAAGGAAGCTTCCACAGAGACATCTCCTGTACAGAAGTAAGACTGTTCCTATATATATAAAGGAGGGAGAATGGCCTGTAGTTCAGAACCTAAACTATCAGTGGCCAAGCTGAACAATGACAATTATCAGCTATGGAAATTTAAAGTGGAAATGCTATTATCCAGGGATGACTTGTGGGAAGTTATCACTACAGAGAGACCACAAGATGATTATCAGGACTGGAACAGGAAAAACAGACGGGCACGGGCCACTATAAGCTTACTAGTAGAAGATGATCAGCTTATTCACATACGCAGTGAGAATACAGCGAAAGGCATGTGGGATGTACTGAAAAGACTGCATGAGAGATCCAGTTTAAACAGCAAGTTGTTTCTGCTGAGGAAACTCTACAAAATGAGGCTTAGTAGAGAACAGGACATGAGGGAGCATATAAATGCCATGCTGGAAGTGATCACACAACTCAGATCAGTCGGTGAGAATATAACAGACAGTCACGCCACAGCCATTTTATTATGCAGTTTACCTGACACATACACTGCACTATATGGAAAGCAGAGCAGATGAGGCAGCATCCCCCTTATACTAAACAGAAAGTCAAAGCCACAATTTCTGATTCAAGTGAAGGTAAGTGGAATGCCACATTTAAAGTGACAGGCAATCATAAATTGCAAGGCTGGTGCACTGACTCTGGAGCAGTCACAAGTGATAGAAGTTTTTTCACAGAACTTGATCTGAATAACAAAGAGACTATTTACCTCGCAGATGGGAGTAAAATATGTGCAGAAGGATACAAAATGTGCGGGACACAATTTAGAAATACCAGTAAAAGATGTACTGTATGTTCCTGATCTAGAAGGAGGACTCTTATCTGTGAAGCGTCTGACAAGCAAAGGACTCACTGTAAAATTCCAAGGTGACAAGTGTTCTATCCTAGAGGACAAGCAGATGATAGCAAGTGCCAAGTTGGATGATCATCTATATCACCTCAACACAGTGAAGGAGCAGGTGAGACTATGCACACATAAGCACAATGACTGTATACACGTGTGGCACAGGTGTTTAGGTCACAGACACCCAGAATGCATACAGGAACTACAAAAGAGGAATCTGACAAAGGATCTAACAGTATCCCCTTGTTCAGTTATTGTTAAATGTGAATGTTGCATCAAATCCAAAGCTACAAGAGCAACACTTCCTAAAGTAAGTCACAATAGAGCTTCAAGACCTCTTTACCTAGTTCACAGTGATGTATGTGGTCCCCTAAACCCACCTACACCTGGAGGCAACAGGTACATGGTGACTTTCATAGATGACTGTTCAAGATACACAGTCACTTACCTAATGCAACAAAAGAGTGAAGTTTTTGACAAATTACAGGACTATGTAGTAAAGACAAATAACAGGTTTCAGAGAAAACCTCTCATACTTCAGAGTGACAATGGAGGTGAATTCACAGGACATAAAATACAAGAGTACTTAAAGCAGAATGGAATAGAGCATCAAAAGATAGTCTCCTACAAACCAGAGCAAAACGGGGTAGCTGAAAGAAAGAACAGAACTCTGCAACAATTTCATGGTGCACTAGGGTTACCAGGCTCCCAGAGTCCAGGAGAGCCAGTACAGCACGCTCTGCTACAGCCACCATGCACATCTGTGGTTCAGTCGCGGTTTCTGCTGAACAAGCAGGTTGAGCAAACATGGAAACCCGCCTAGAGCTGTTGCATTCCATAGGCTCAGTCGTCAGGGGACAGTATGCAGCAACATGACCTAGTTCATGGCACCGCCAACATCTGAGACAGTATGGGTCTCCATTTTGAGACCTGGGCTTAGAGTCCACAGTCCCTGCTGCCTGTTCCCCCTCTGAGCGTCCTCGCCTCACAACCTTCCTCACCCCCAAAGTAGTTGGTACAGTCTTACCCGTCTTGGGGTTAACAGGTCTGGGAGACGTCTGCAGTAGCTCCTCAGTGGCTCGGTACCGTTCCACCAAACACACAACCTGGTCAGCCGTGGTAGGTCCCGCTTGTCCAACCCAGCGCTGAATCTGAGGTGGCAGCGATCTGGTGTACTTGTCAAGTGCCACTCTCTCCACCATCTGTGCTGGAGTGGCCTCCTCAGGCTGAAGTCACTTCTTTACTAAATATATCAGATCATGCATCTGGGATCGGGGTGGGATACTCTCAGAGAAAGTCCAGTGGTGCACTCTCCCAGCACGTACATGCATATTCACACCGAGACGTGCCAAGATCTCACCTCTCAGCTTGGAGTAGTCCTTAGCCTCCTGTTCACACAGGTCATAGTAGGCCTTTTGAGGTTCCCCGCTGTCATAGAAATGTGATGTCTCTTTAATTTTTAGCTTGCTATTCTCAAAAATCATAGAAATGCATTTAGTAGAAGAAGCTTAAAGCCTTCAATGATAAGGATATACACTGAGAGCAAGGCCAGACACCCAGTCTAGGGCAAAATGTCTTAGTGGACTTGTTTGTTTATAAACTTTCTATGAGCTGTCCTTCGAAGAGTCTGGAGATTAACACTGTTTACGCAAACAGCCCCCCAGCACGTAGCTGTGCAATTTCTCCCCTCAGATGTGCAATGTAGAACAACAGGTCCCAGCCATGCTTTGCATTACGCAGCTCATAGTACTAATATACTTTGATTATTGAAATGAGTAAGGGGGTGTGTCAAGACCCTCCTCTCGCCAATGGTCAATCAGGTTTACCAGTTTTCACGCATGCTCTGTTATAATTAGTAATTATTTACTGTTCTGTATAAAAGCTTATGCTATATTTTTAATAAACACACAACTTGCTTAACACCGACTGACTGTGTCAGGCTAGTTCTTTCTCTGTGAGCTCACAATATATATATCCATATGGATTATAAATAATTTGACACCACTTGACAATCAGAATTTTGAACCCAGTTTGGGTTTTGATAACACCGGTGAGAAAGGGCACCACAACATCGGCCCACTGATCCTTAGGCAGTCTCTCCCCGCTCGACCACTCGCTCAAAAACACGATAGGCATGCCCCCACGTCGTCTGTGGAAGTCATCTTTAGTAGGGAACTCTGCACGGCAGCTGCGAGCAGCGGTCTGTACCTTCTGGGTCTCTCTGGCACCAGCACACTCTCCTGCCGTCCTCTGGTCAATCAAGGCCTGGCTGAGCAGCGTCAGTTTCTCCATTAGCAGCAAGTTCATCTCCTGCTGTCGCCTCTCAGCATCCATCTGCGCTTGCTGCTGCTGTGCCTGGGTTTGCTGCTGCTGTAGGAGGACCTGCCCCAGCTGTTTCATAAAGTCCTCCATGCTGGGGGCGGTCTCCTTTTAATCTCTCCTGCAGCCTTCACCCAGGACATAGAGAAAACAAAAAAAATGGGTGTGTGTCTCTTTAAGACTGTTTTAAAATTGGGTTTGCCTGCATCCTCCACCAAATGTGGAGGAGGAAGCTTGGTAGCAGCACAGGTACGTGGACCCAAACAGTCAGAGACTGGTACACAAAGTTCTGGTGCAATAGGTTTATTAAAAAAAATGGCAAAAATAAATAAACCTTACGTCAGGTAAAACAGGCAACGTAAACACAGCCTTAACTTCAGGCAAATAAGAAAACAAAATCCTGCTCGTCTGAGCCTCTAAGTGAACAGAAATAATCCTATCTATATGTGTGGCTTGCTCCAGCCACACGAACAAAACAAAACAGCAACCAGGCACAGGTCTCACCAGACTCTCAACTCCAGACAGACCCAGGCGGCCCCTCCACTCTCTTCTGTAGGCTTTTATGGGCCAGTAATGAGGCCTAGGACTTACACCTGGGCTGAGGCCTACTCAAAACCCACCCTGGACCAGACATATGTTAAAAACTGGGGGCTAATATATCGAGACTCCAGTACTCTGCCAGTCACCTTCTCACAGGTACTATTTATTATTTTATACAATTTACTGGTAAGCTGGGGTGTAATTGAAGAAAAAGGGCATTTGTGTGACTTTCTTACAGGCTTCATTTTTTTATGGTGTTCACTGTGTAGTCAAAATGACATTTCACCTGTATTCTATGTTTCGGTACGATTCTGGGGATACCAAATTTATATACTTCTATTTACATTTTAACCCTTGACAAAAATACAAAACGTTGCAAAAAAAAAAAATGTTTTCCTTAAGTGGCCATATTCTGACACCCGTAACTTTTTAAAATTTCTGCATACGGGGATGAATAAGGAGTCTTTTTTAGCGAGGTCAGATGTACTTTTTAGTTATACAAAGTTGGGGAATGTCTACTGCTTTGATCACTTTTTATTAAAATTTTTATCAGAGGCGAAAAAATGGCAGTTCAGCGCTGTAGAACGGGCATTTTCGGACACAGGAATACCTAATGTGTATGTGTAATTTTTTAGTTTTATATGTATTCTAGGGAAAGGGGGGGTGATTTGAACTTTTAGGGGGTTTTTTTTATAACTTTTTTTATTACTATTTTATTAGCCCCCTTAGGGGGCTTGAACCTGCAATTGTTTGATTGCAAGTCTCATAGACTGCAATACAACTGTATTGTAGTCTATTGCAGATTCGCTACATTACTATTGAGGATGGTCATTTTACAGTACCTGCAAAGTGGATGGGATTCTGGCTAATCCTATCCACACATTGCAGAAAAAAAATCTGCAGCGCAAAAGCTGCAGTTTCAAAAATGCTCATATAGGTATAATAGAAACAGAAAGTTTGCAGAGGAAATCTTTGTGGATTTTCTGTGAAAAGTGCAACGTTTTTGTCACGGTTTTTCCCACTGCACTTTTTGGCTGCAGCTCACTATGTGGGGCCGTAGCCTACATTGTGATACACATATCTGGACATGTCCTGGCAAGGAGGTATAGAAGGAACCACTCATCTGTACTTGTTGCACTGATTACTGATATTAGGAAACCTTGTGCTATATTTCTGAGCTTGTCTGCATTGCCTGCCTTAAGCCCACAGAAGTCTAAATATGTGTTAACTAAAATCTGCCTTTAATTGCTAAGATTTCATAGGTATATTACTGTTGACAAGACTTTGGTGCTCTTACACATCCCACCACAGTTGCTGCTATTTCAGGAATATTGAACATATGGAACTACTAAACTACGAAATTTACAATGGATGGTATGTGGAAAAGATATAAAAGGTAGGGTAAAGGTATTAGCAGAATCAGATGAGTTATCTCTCTGTGATAACTAGTATAATAGAGAGGAAGATCAACATGATTTGTAAAATGCTATATTATAAAGGACTTTTTAACATAAAGGTTGAGATGAATTTGCCTGAATACTCAATTAATAAAAATCCATACCTTAGTAGCTGTGCATAGGGAGAGTTTATATTTACACTGCATGCTGGTCACCATTAAACCGTGGAAGGATTTCTAAACTGGTACTGGAACTATACAGGTTAGAAGTGTGTCTATGGCAAGTTAAACCACAAAGTTTCTAATATTCTAAACCCTAATTTATCCAAAGAAAATATATTCAGAAATAAAACTTGGTAATAGTAAGACAGTTTGAGAAGGCTTAGACAAGGTGTTAAATGCTTTCCAAATAGCAGCCTAGTCTTTTTTTTTTTTACACTTTTGTCTAATTATCGTTAAAAGTGGCAAAGTTAATCTGACATATGTTTTGCTAAGAACCCTGGATTACTTAGATGTATTTTTTTAAGGAGTAATGCAGCATATTAGATGTATGGCTAAGGCACATCTTGCAGTGTCTTAATTTGTAATAAACTACATTGATTCTTTGATACTTTTTCTTACCCTACCTTAAACTTATAATTTGGATAATATAATATCACCTACTCTTACAGAGGGAGAAAATAATCGAAAAGAAGCTTTATAAAATAGGTTGCTACTTAAGCCATTTTTCTAAAAATGATTTCAGCTACATAGCTTTCCTAAGCCTTATTAATAATCAGTCCCGTGGGCAGAAGATTGTATGGGAATTAGAAGCAGCTGGAAGAAATTACTCAGTTTTATTAGCAATTTTCCTGCTTTTATCAGCTAAATATGAGGAATAGAAGAAGTGATTCCAGCATGGTCTATCTGGGACCCTCACTGAGTGAGCAAGCAATCATTTGTAAGCTGCTCATGGTAATTGAAAGTTAGATGTGTCCCCTGTGTGTCCTTCATTAGGCTGTTATGTAACTTGCATCGTTTAGACTGTATAATAAATGACTTCTCTGAGAAGGATAAATCTGCAGAGTCTCAGCGATGTTGAGCTGGGTTCAGTCTACTGGGTTGTGGTCAGAAGGTGAAGGGGACTGGATAAATATCACATCAACGCATTAAATGATCCAGTGACAGAGCAAGTGGAAATCAGCAACGGTTTACATCAGAATAAAGGAGATTCCAACTAAAGTTTCCAAGGTCAGAGAAGTGTTTTGATATTTTATCATGTTTAACATACAATACAAATACCACAAGATTACAACGCTTACCAAAATTCATTCTGAGATACTGTACGACAGTCCTTGAAATGCCATCCTTTATTGTTTCTAATTTGATCAGGAAATCTCTTTTCCCTTCCTTAGAATATACCTGATCATTGGGTTTTCTGCTGTGTGCACAAGCTATGAAAAAAGTCTCAATTTGTTTGTGTAAAAATTATGACTTTTCAAGTTCTACATCCCACATGCCACTTTCCACAAAGGGGATGTGACAAGGGATGTGGTGGAGGCATGGCCATAGGCCCCCGTCAGATTTATTATCATTCACGCCAGTTTTCTGACATAAATGATGCTAGAACCTGGCATAGATTTCTGTTTAGGCACATGAATTCTAAAGGATGCATTTAATTTATGACTGGTCATAAAATGGGCACAAACTTAGCCCCTAAGTAGGAGGCTAGAATTTTTTATGACAAACAACAAGAAGTAGACTATTATGTCTCATCACTGCCTAATACTAAACCTCTAAAAGAAAAACTTCAGGCATCAGTTGAGTACTCTTCAAAAATTTAATTTTTTTGAACGTACAAGGTGATTTAATTGGAACAAAACTCCTTGCTTGTACCTGACAAAGACTCCTGTTAAGGAGTACAGTTAAGAAATGTGCTGTGCTGTTAAGAAGAAAATTCCAGTGAACATCTGATTAATGTTTAATTCTTTCCAAAGGGTTATGTTAGGCAGCGTTCTGATATTTAGGAGCACTGGGACCTTCCCTCCCACCACTCTAACAGTACCGGGGTGAGGGGGGATGTCTATACATTTCATTAATACTCACTCTTGTCTTGCTGGACTCCAGCCAAGGACCCACTGGCCACTGGACAGAAGGCAGAATCACTGAACAACAAACTCAACTGTTGTCTGCTTTATATCCTCAATAGTATTCTTCTTCTAGAACACTATCATGTTCTAACTTGGTCAGATTTCTTGGTATTTATTGATACAAAAGACAGAATAAGTATATACTTATGTTATTTTTGCATAAAAATTACACAAAAAATGCATCACATTCCATGACAATATGTCTGTTGGCGCTACTGATTTATGCTGTGCTGGGTGGATAAAGAGGTTAAGGCAAAAGGGATCCTACCACAACTAGTGGAAGGTTGGAATTATATATTATATTACGCTATTTGTACTATCTGAACAAGCCTGTCAGATTATAGCAATTACATGTGAAAAAGTAAATACATTTTTAAACCATTTTAAGATCTGTGGGCATATTGTTACCGGATTATATTGAAATAGTGTGTTAAGATAAATATGATTAAAATTAACAAAAATACTATTAAAATACCTTTTTATATATTTCTTTGTAAAAAAAAAACCCAAAAAAAAAAACCACTTAACATGGGATGTTTTAAATTTTTGACTGTATACAGTGCCTTGCGAAAGTATTCGGCCCCCTTGAACTTTTCAACCTTTTGCCACATTTCAGGCTTCAAACATAAGGATATAAAATTTAAATTTTTTGGTGAAGAATCAACAACAAGTGGGACACAATCGTGAAGTGGAACGAAATTTATTGGATATTTTAAACTTTTGTAAAAAATAAAAAACTGAAAAGTGGGGCATGCCAAATTATTCGGCCCCCTTAAGTTAATACTTTGTAGCACCACCTTTTGCTGCGATTACAGCTGCAAGTCGCTTGGGGTATGTCTCTATCAGTTTTGCACATCGAGAGACTGAAATTCTTGCCCATTCTTCCTTGGAAAACAGCTCGAGCTCAGTGAGGTTGGATGGAGAGCGTTTGTGAACAGCAGTTTTCAGCTCTTTCCACAGATTCTCGATTGGATTCAGGTCTGGACTTTGACTTGGCCATTCTAACACCAGGATACATTTATTTGTGAACCATTCCATTGTAGATTTTGCTTTATGTTTGGGATCATTGTCTTGTTGGAAGATAAATCTCCGTCCCAGTCTCAGGTCTTTTGCAGACTCCAACAGGTTTTCTTCCAGAATGGTCCTGTATTTGGCTCCATCCATCTTCTCATCAATTTTAACCATCTTCCCTGTCCCTTCTGAAGAAAAGCAGGCCCAAACCATGATGCTGCCACCACCATGTTTGACAGTGGGGATGGTGTGTTCAGGGTGATGAGCTGTGTTGCTTTTATGCCAAACATATCGATTTGCATTGTGGCCAAAAAGTTCGATTTTGGTTTCATCTGACCAGAGCACCTTCTTCCACATGTTTGGTGTGTCTCCCAGGTAGCTTGTGGCAAACTTTAAACAAGGCTTTTTATGGATATCTTTGAGAAATGGCTTTCTTCTTGCCACTCTTCCATAAAGGCCAGATTTGTGCAGTGTACGACTGATTGTTGTCCTATGGACAGACTCTCCCACCTCAGCTGTAGATCTCTGCAGTTCATCCAGAATGATCATGAGCCTCTTGGCTGCATCTCTGATCAGTCTTCTCCTTGTTTGAGATGAAAGTTTAGAGGGACGGCCGGGTCTTGGTAGATTTGCAGTGGTCTGATACTCCTTCCATTTCAATATGATTGCTTGCACAGTGCTCCTTGGGATGTTTAAAGTTTGGGAAATCTTTTTGTATCCAAATCCGGCTTTAAACTTCTCCACAACAGTATCACGGACCTGCCTGGTGTGTTCCTTGGTCTTCATGATGCTGTCTGCGCTTTAAACAGAACCCTGAGACTATCACAGAGCAGGTGCATTTATACGGAGACTTGATTACACACAGGTGGATTATATTTATCATCATCAGTCATTTAGGACAACATTGGATCATTCAGAGATCCTCACTGAACTTCTGGAGTGAGTTTGCTGCACTGAAAGTAAAGGGGCCGAATAATATTGCACGCCCCACTTTTCAGTTTTTTATTTTTTACAAAAGTTTAAAATAACCAATAAATTTCATTCCACTTCACAATTGTGTCCCACTTGTTGTTGATTCTTCACCAAAAACTAAAAATTTTATATCTTTATGTTTGAAGCCTGAAATGTGGCAAAAGGTTGAAAAGTTCAAGGGGGCCAAATACTTTCACAAGGCACTGTATGCAAATGAATGAAATAATTGTATCCAATTCTCAGGAATTTAAATTGTTCCCAGCAAATGCATATGTATACTTTATATACCAGTGTTTCTCATTCTTTTCAAGCCAAGTACCTCTTGTGAAAAAAATTTCAACCAAGTATGCCCAATGGATACTGTGGTGTCTGTCATATGACAGATCCTGCTCAAGTGGGGAATAAAACTGGCACACGTAGCGTGCCAAGCAGTTTCCTTTTCTTGTGGGGGCACCTGTGTCAGGTACACACTAAAAGTTCTGAGAGTCTTTAACTTCAGATCAACTTTTCACTCATCAGATCATAGATCACAAGCTGTTTGCCTATTCAACACAAACTACCCACTGCTGTAGAGGAGAGCTGCCATATTAACAACGCCTTATGACATCTGCCGCTGCTAGGCAGCCTCAGTATTTGAAAACAGGTAGATGGTTTGGGCAGCTTTAGCCCCGCAAAAGCCTGAAACCTGAGCATTCACTAAATCTGCCATTTCCAGAGCAGTGGTTCTTAGCCATGACATGTACCCCAGCATAACCCCTCAGAACCACAGAGAGAGGTCTCCAAGACCTCTCCTGAGTTGCAACTATTCCCTGGAATACGCTACCCTAATCAGTCAGATCATTTCAGCAGTTTCAAAAATGCTCTAGGCTGGGGCCCCACATGGTGTAAAACGCGGCGGAAAAAACACAGCGTTTTACAGTCCCTGCAAAGTGGATGGGATTCTAGCAAATCCCATTCACACATTGCGGAAAAATACATGCAGCGGCAACGCTGCGATTTCCAAAACCGTTGCAGCATGTCAATTATACCTACGAAAACACCGGTGGTTTCCCTATAGGTATAATGAAAGCCCTGTGGGAAAAACCACGATGCATTGCTGCTGCGTTTTTTCCACAGTGCTTTTTTGCTGCAGCGCACTACGTGGGGCCTTAGCCTTATAAACACATCTCTTAAGGCTCATTTGTCATATTCCCTGATCTGACTCTTCTACATTTATACTCCCTAAACTAACTTTTCTGTTCATCCCTCCTTTCTAAATTATTCTTTAGATCCTGTTGCCCTCACCTAACAGTGCTAGTGCTGCATGTCAACTTTTAATGGACTACTAACTGGCTCATATAGCTTTATTTTTGTTACCCAGGTGGCTGTGCCATTGTACAAGCTCTTTTACCTTTTGTAATCGCTTGATAGAAGAGTCGCTACTCCCACTTTATTAATTAATGATTAATAGAGATGAGTGAATCAGTTTGTAACGACCCGAAAAATGACTGCGTTACCAGAAAAAATGGCTGCAGCCACGTTTGACCAGAAAATACAGAGCAGTGGTAGACAGTGGTAGGTGGACATTACAGTGCTGATGTTATATGAAGTATAAAAGCTTGGACACTACTGATTCAGTTGCTGTATGGTGGACATCCAAAAAGATCTGTGATCCATCTCACTGCATTATAGACTATAGGCAGCACAGTTTGTAAAATTCGTCATGCATGCCCATGTCACTCATTAGCCCAATCACATATATATATATATATATATATATATATATATATATACATATGTAGTAGTGCATCCTCCACTAATTTAAAAAAAAAAGAATCTCCATTATTTTTTGGTGTGTTCACTTCATATACAGTCTAGACTGCGCTAATCTTAAAATGAACATTTTGTAATTTCATGGTTTTTTTTTTTTTACCACTCTGGTCAGGTGTCTGATACACAGTGTGAAGGAGCATTGTTGTTAATCTGAAAAAAATATTTTATGCATTTCCCTGTATATATATTGACGAGCAAAACGGTAACAATGCTTTGACCTTTTGACTATCAGGCTCCATATCTCACCATCCACTACAGCTTCGAACGTGAGATTACGATCATTTTATAGACAATCATCTTGGCTAGCTCATACGTAAATTTGACTTGCAACTACAGTATTTAGCAGATATTTAGTTATGCAGATTCTTGTCATGTAACTGCATTGTTACTGTTTTGCTCCTGGCAGTAGAAAAATCTTTTTCATCTTGTATACTACAAATTACAACCTGTTTTTCATATTCACTAATAGCTAAGTGTATTATTAGTTTGAGTCCCAAATGAAAAGTCACTTGTTCAAATTGAGGATCAGCCATGAAGAAGATTCCCAAAAAAAAGAGAAACAGCATCATCCAGCTTATCGATAGCGGTCTCTCGGCCAAGAAAATTGCCAAACTGCATCATAAAAGTGCCATGACAGTTAGAAGAATACGAAATTAAGTCTGTCCATCCATTCAAAAGTGAAAAGGTGGACGTCCAGGCAAAAAATCATAGTCAACAAGTTGGCTATCAGTTCTGGCGCAACAAAAACGGCATTGAAGGTGGCTTGTATGCTTCGTAATAGTGACATCACAGACGCCCATGCAAGCGCCGTGCGACGCACGTTACACAAGTCTGGAATGGTGGCCTGAATAAAGGTGAAGAAGCCTTAACTAAAATATCGTCATAAGAAGCATTGGTTCAAGTTTGCAAAAAAAGTACGAAAAGTAGACAGTAGAAGCTTAGGTGATTTGAGAGCAATGAGACAAAAGTCAATAGACTGGGCTCTCATGGGTACAAATGGTTCTGGAAGAAACAAGGGAAAAGAGGGCTAACGGATTAAGAAATTGAAGGAACTGTCCAGTTTGGTGGAGGAAGCCTGATGATATGGGGTTGTTTCACAGCCAAAGGCGTTGGATACTTGACCTTTGACTTGGATCGATGGTGGTTTCAATGCTGAGCTATATATGAGTATGCTACAAGATGAATTGCTTCGTACACTTGAGTTCTATGGGTATGAAAAAGGCCGACATAGTATTCCAACAGGGCAACGACCCGGAGCAAACACTTGTAGGTAAAGTTGAAGAACAAGCTGTATTTGTACCTAAGTGAGTCGACCAGTATATACTAACACTGGGAATGTGTAGAAGAGACCTGGAATCAGATTTCGGTCGAGACATGCTTGAATCTGATCGAGAGCATGCCCAGAAGGATTTAGGCAGTGTTGAAAGCCAAAGGTGTATTTACAAAATTCTAGCAAAATAATAAACATTCAAATTTTGATTTTTAGGAGCAAAACAGTAACAATGCAGTTACATGACAAGAATCTGCATAACTAATCATATGCTAAATAGTTGCAGTGAAATTTATTTATGAGACAGCCAAGATGATTGTCTATAAAATTATTGTAGTCTCATGTTCTAAGCTGTAGTGGATGGTGAGATATGGAGCTTGAAAGTCAAAAGTTCAAAACATTGTTACCCTTTTGCTCATCAGAGTACATACAGTAGTAGTAGTGCATTCTCCACTAATGTAATAAAATAATATCCGTAATTTTTTTGGTGTGTTCACTCAATATACTGTCTAACCTGTGTTAATCTGAAAAAGCCTGTACTAATCTGAAAAAAATGTTATTTAATATAAGCTTGTTTACGTACTACTAACAATTAGAATGTGGATGGCAACACTACTTTTCACAGCCCTGCCAGTAGCCGCAGTGTTGTCGTACTTCCTGAGATTAAAGACTTTTTTAAAAGCATTTAACCACAAATATTGAGTGAGGATTCTATGTGCTCCTCAACATGTAATATACCATGCTGTCTTTCTGTACTGTCAACCATGTGTTCTCCTTTATCTTCACTGACACAGATCCCATTCTCTAGTAGTCATGTGACATCTACTGAGAGAAAAATTCCTCATAGTCCTCTTCTTCTCCCTATTTTTGATGAGTTCGATGAGAACTGCCAGTGTTTTTTTGATGTAGAAGAGATAGAGTAGAAGATATGAGTGCTGGTGGAGCTAGTAGTGGCAGGGGGTGTGCTACTGGTGGTAGTGTTGGTAGGGGCACTAGGGGGACATCTGTTAGGAATTGTAAGGGCATATTGGAATCCCATTGCCATGATGAGTCACAAAAAGTGGGGAAGGTGTTATTGAAGTCAATGATGATTTCTATTACAGATAAGAACTGGCAACTGATACCGATGACTAAAGATGGGCGAACCTCTGAAGATTCGTTTTGTCCATTGTCTAGAGATCTTCTGTGATACCCCAGGGGTAAGCACTGAGGCCTGTGATTGGGCCTCAATGCTGACATGGGAACGCCAAGCATCACAGGACGCTGCAAGGTGGCCTGAAAGAGGTGAGGTAAGGTGAGTATAAATGTTTGTTTTCTTTTTTTTTTTTTAACACATCCCTTGGGTCTACTCCTATTATACTCTGGGGTCTGAAGAGAGTATAATAATTTACTGCAAATCATGTTATGCCATTTCAGTTAACCTGAGACGAATACGAAATTGTTCAGTGTCGGTAAAAAGCAAACAATTTGCAATATTCAGGACCAATCTGGCTCATTGCGAGTCAATTCATCCAACACTACTGATGACCTATACACAGGATAGAACATCAGTATCAGACAAGTTAGGGTCTGACACCTCGACTTGCACTGATCAGCTGATGCAGCCGCCGGAAGCTGTAAGCTAGGTATATGGACAGAAGCAGCCCTGCTCCTTTTCAAGTGAATAGAAGTGGAGCTGAAGATTTCCTGCACCACCAGTACAGTGTATGGAGCTCTGTATATATGCTATATACAGCTTACAGTCCATAAACTGTAGCTGTGGTACATGGAACTGCAGTCACACTCCAATTCACATGAATAGAAGCAAATCTGCTTCCGGCTATATACCTAACATATGGCTTCCAGCTGACTAGGATGGGGTTCAGTTGTTGGACCTTAACTGATCTGATACTGATGACATATTTTGTGGATAGGTCATCAGTACCAATTATGTTCAGGTCCTGGCCTCTTTAATTATTTCCATTATATACTGTATGAGGCAAGATATTAATTCAAACCATTTACTTTAATGATAGGTTACCCTGCTAGTACACTCTTTTTTCACATAAATATCATTCATGTTGCACATTCTGTATATTCGTTTTTTCATCAATCTTTCTTTGAAAATAGTTTATTTTAGTCATAGAGTTAAGTGTCATCCTAGATCCATGTGTACAACTTGCGTCTTTATGTATGCTGAACTTCGTAATTTGTTTGTCTCAGGCAGGCAATAAACAAGATTGTCAGAAAGAACAGAAGGTTGTTGTTCCTGAATGAGATTGTAGGATGCGATCAGGCCATTCTTGTCTTAGATTTTTCACTCTTTAACACACTGTACTTCTTTGAATTGGTGTTCTAAACTTATTAATATTGACATTTCTGTTCCTTTGCTTGTGTAATAATTTAGTGTGAATTTTGCTTTGGCAAAGCTGTTATTTTAGTTGAGTGAAAAATAAGCTCGCATAATTGTTACTGTTCTCACAATCTGAATGGCCTGCCAGCATTTATCAGAACAGTTAAAGAGGTTTTGAATGAAGAAGAAGAGAATTGAAGGGGTTTTCAGGAATTTTTTTGCTCCCTTATCCTCAGGAGATGACCTTTCTCTTGACCATGACTTCTGCTCCTAGGGGAGCTTCAGACCTTGCTAAATTAGTGTCATCCTTTCATGAAAATCAGGAGATTATTCTACCTTTCTTTTGTACTAATCCTCAGAACCTTAGAGAAGAATCCTTTCATCATCAATTGGACCTAATTGTCTATCTAGACAGTGGAATAGATGGTAGCCGTTAATCTTTTGGCAGTTTGGCTTGGGAGGATGATATCTTCCACTGTTGCAATGCATCTTGCACTGTTCCAGTTTTGATAACTGCTGAATATTGGTTTTTAATATATGCGTAAGTATTGGACTCATGCTCTTGCTTTTCAAAGAAATATGCTATCTGGAGGACTCAGACTACTGTGTTCTGATCCCTGAGCCATGGTGACCAGATTTTAAGGTAAGTATATCGTCTTTTTATCCAGCTCTCCATTTCCTTGAAGTGCACTATTTGGTTTACTTTCTCTCTCCATTTGTGTATGCTTTTTTTTTTTTTTTCTGCATCCAATGGAGTGGGAGGGAGAGATTTTGCAACAGCAATCATGTGATTAGCCAAGTCATTTTTAGAGGGTCAGATATGCAGGGTAAGTCTTTCTAGTGAAATAATTATTTTCGGATTTGCGACTCTTTGGATGTGTGTCTGTACCATGCACCAGAAAGATAGAATAGCCTCACAGTGCCACCAGATATGAAGGAGAAGTCCAGGTTGTTTGTTACATTATTGGTATCCGCTAATTTAACTATTCAGGGGTCTTGTACCACCTGAAGGTCAGTTTAAAATGGTTCTCTTCAGTACCTCTTTTTCAATCGCTATGTCTAGACCTTTTTCCCAAGACCTAACATATTAAGGTGTATAGGCATCTTTTATCAGGCTTAGCATTTTCTTACATAATGCCAATTTCTTATTTTTCACCCCTTTTACGAGGCAACTTATCTCATACTGCATGGGAGGTCAGTCAAGACCAGCCTTGTTTGCTAAGGCTTCCGTGTATTAGCGATAATGACCATTGTGTAGATATGTTAGTTTGATCTGATAGTTGAGACTCTGTAACGCAGATTCAGATAGGGGAGCATTTCCTTCAAATAAATCTTTAACTGTTCTGCCCTGTACCTTTTACCAGAAATCTCGGTATGTATCGGCAGTCTTATTGGATAGATAAGGCAAGATTTCTGCCGGGCAGATTGTGAAGGGTTGTGGGGCTAGGAGGGGGCTGATTTCCAGCCAAATTTCACACACATCTCCTAACGATGTATTGAAGCTCATATGTCTGATTAGCTATGTGTGTGAAAGCCAGATTTGTTTTATGAGATCCGGACCATGTACTGTATTTCTTCCGCCAGAGCCTATATAATGTCCGATTTGGTGGGTTGCAACAGTATCTGTCATCTACCAAGTTGTGTTAGGTACCAGTCTGGGTGATTTGCCCTTCCATATGTATTTCATGAGCAGAGATTGCATGGTTTTAAAGAACCTACAGGAAGCATCTGGAGGACATATATTATCTTGGGTACAATGTATGTACAATGTATCATAAGTTATAAGTATGACGTCTCTGATCAGTGGCTCAAAGTTGAGAGCATATACATGATGGATGTTTTTGAGTACATGTATCCCAAGATATTTTATGGATTTGTTTTTCCACGGATACGGGGAATGTTTTTGTATAATCACTGCCCGTGTTTGGGAGAGTGATATATTTAAGATTTTATATTTCCTTACATTCACTTTATAATTCGATAGGGAACTATAGTGTTCCAGGAGGGACATTAGAGTAGGGAAACACTCCCCAGGGTCCGTGATCAAGAATAAGACATCGTCTGCAAAGGCTATTGACTGTAGCTCTCTTTTACCAATTTTAAGGTCTCTAACGGAGGTCTGTTGTCAGATTGCTTGAAGTAGGATAAATAAGATGAAGGATAGAGGGCTCCCCTGTCTTGTCCCATTATTAATTTAAATGTTGTAGACATCGTACTATTTATTTTCAATCTAGTATGTGGATGGGAATATAGTGAGAGAGTTGCTTTGACAAATTCTTCAGGGATATTAAATCTCCTAAGTACTGCTGCAATGAAGGACCAATGGACTCTATCAAATGCCTTCTTTGCATCTACGCCTAGAAGGAGCAATGGATTTTTAGTTTTGTCAGCTAAAGCACTGACATGTAGAATTCTAAAAGTGTTGTTTTTTTCCCCTCTCAACCTTGAATAAAGCCAGATTGTTCCTCATTGATCAAATTAGGTAGTAGAGGTTTTAGCAAGCGACACATGCAGTTTGGCCTATATTTTTAGGTCTAGATTTAGAAGTGATATGGGGCAGTAGCTGCCGCACTGCTGAGGCTCCTTCCCATCTTTGGATACCAGTATAATGTGGGCCTCTTGGGTTTGTTTAGGCAAGGCTTTTCCTCATATAAGGTCGTTGTAGACGAGCGCTAAGTGAGATAGCAGTGTTGGCTGTCATTTTTTTGTAATATAATAGAGGAAGGCTGTCTGGTCCTGGGCTTTTGCCTGGCAGGACGCTATTTAATATTGTCTCCAGTTCTTCTATTATGATGGCAATAACAGAGTTGTCGCCATCTTTGTCTAACATAGGGAGATTTAGAGGGGGTGGCCTAGCACACAATGTGAACAGACAGACACACCATCTCCTAACTCCTTCGTTTATCTTGTATATTCTCCCCTGCAACCTGGTGATACCAAGACCTTTTTGTCCAAAGGTGATTGGAATTATCTCCTGCTGTCCACTGAGACCTTTTCAGATCATGTGTCCATTGGTCTGGCTAAAGGCAAGGCCACTTAAGGGACTGAGAAAGAGATCCAAGATGGTATAGTCCTTGCCACACCAGCTTGTGCAGGCTGCTACGCTGACTCCCTACATAGAGAGACAGCTTCAAGACTCACAGCAGATTTGCACAGGAAGTACAGCTGGTCTAGGACCACAATCCTCATAACCAAATGCCACCGGACCCAAACAGTTCCCTGCTGGGTGACCACAAGGCTTCTGATGGTAATAGTGAAATTACCTCCCTGCATGGTGATGTGACTGATTTAGATGGTGGCGATGTGGATGCAGTGGTAGCAGCGCATGTGGAGCTTATCTTATTAGATGTCATGAAAGCAATTGGTGACTGTCACAAATGGTTGTGACAAGACATCTGTATTTTCAGGCAGGACTTAAAGAAAATCTTGGAGAGTGCTACAGCATTAGAAGAGAGGGTTGGAGACATTGAGGGCAAGGTCCTCCCTTTAAAGTGGGACTCTCAACAGCATGCTAGAGTCCTGGATGCCATTAAGACTAAGCAAGATGATATGGAGAATCGCCTAAGGCTTAACAATATTCGAACAGTGGGGTTCCCGGAGGAGATGGAGAGAAATAATCTCACTGATTATGCTGAATCCTGGCTCCTGCAACTATTAATCAATAACAACCTTCCCCACTCTTTGCAGTAGAGGGGTAACATGGGGACTCTATGCGGTCCCTGATAATGCTTATTGGAAAACATTATCAGCTATACTTCTAACCAGGGCTGCTTTAACCATAGGGCCAATAGTGCACCTGCCACCTCTGCTGCCCCGGAATGAATGGGACAGTCTTACATTTCGAGCTGTTCCACTGTTTCGAGCGGCAGCCAGTGATTTTAACTCGATCTGTGTCCCTAGGACACAGATAGAGGTTAAATACAATAGTGGAACACGAAGCTATCAGCTCCATGCTCCAGTATTCAGCCTTCAGCTTATAATGTCTGCGGCAGGGAAGCACAATTAGCGCCGAGCCCAGACATCATTACAGCCAGAGCCTGCAGGTCTGTGGGAACGTGGTTAGGAGAGTAATCTTTGGTGGGGGTTTTTTTTTTTTTTGGGGGGGGGGGGTGAGAGGGCAGGTGATCTTATGGGGGGGGGGCCCACTTAAAAAAGTTTAAGCAGGGATCCCTAATTTATTAAAACGGCCCTGCTTCTGACTACAAAATGTCTCTATGGCATAGAGTTGCATATGTCATGTCACATACAATGTACAGTACACAAAGTAGTGCTAAAACATGGTAGAAAGCTAATTTAATGGAGCAGGTTTAATTTAAAGGGAAAGGTTTAAATTAAAGTTGTTGATTTGGATACTTTTGCATTGGAGGGAGATTCAAAAGGGATACCTCATGAGACAATTTTTGTTGCTTTCTTTCTCCTTCTTCCTATTTTACAGGATTGTAAAAGAATTAACATTTTATGTTGTTTATTTATGTTTCAAAACAATAAAATATCACCCAAAACAAAGAACTATAGCTCTATCTAAACTGATCTGGAAGACAGGAATAAAATTCCATTGATACTATAAAATAGGGCATTTTTATATGTCCTGTTTTGCTTTGCTGCTTTAACATATATTTTCCTACCGTCCCCACTCTTTGCAGTAGAGGGGTCACATGGGGACCCTAAGCGGTCTCTTCCTCCAGGTAACCCACCTTGCATTATGATAGCCCGCATTCTCATGTTTTTATGAGACATGTTATTATGTAAAGCACAAGGAAATGCTAACTTGGTGGTTTATAGCCGTAAGATTTCCATTTTCCGGATTATTCTATAGAGGTGCAAAAGAAAAGGGCACAGTTCTCAGAAGTGAAACGCCAGCTTCAGATCTGAAAATGCATTATTCTATGACGAACCCTGCAAGACTCTGGGTTGTGGCCCAAGACAGTGTGCACTTCTTTGAGGTACCATGGCTGGCTCTGTACTGGTTAGACCAACATGAACATCATTTATGCCGCCATCAACATTAACTGTCCAGTTATAGTGCCTTGCAAAAGTATTCATACCCCTTAATCTTTTTCACATTTTGTCATCTTACAACGACAAACTTAAATATATTTTATTGAGATTTTAAGTGATAGACCAACACAAAGTAGCCCATAATTGTGAAGTGGAATGAAAATTATACATGGTTTTCAAAATGTTATTCAAATAAAAATCTAAAAAATGTGATGTGCAAAAGTATTCAGCCCCCTTTATCAATACTTTGTAGAGCCACCATTCACTGCAATTACAGTTGCAAGTCTTTTGAGGTATGTCTCTACCAGCTTTGTGCATCTAGAGACTGAGATTTTTGCCCATTTTTCTTTGCAAAATAGCTCAAGCTCAGCCAGATTGGATGGAGAACATCTGTGAACAACAATTTTCATGTCTTGCTACAGATGCTTAATGGGATTTAGGTCTGGACTTTGACTTGGCCATACTAACACATGAATATTCTTTGATCTAAACTATTCCACTGTAACTCTGTCTGTATGTTTAGGGTCTTTGCCTTACTGGAAGGTGAATCTTCTTCCCAGTCTCAAATCTTTTGCAGCCTCCAACAGGTTTTCTTTCAGGATTGCCCTGTATTTAGCTCCATCTATCTTCCCATCAACTCAGACCAGCTTCCCTGTCCCTGCAAAAGAAAAGCATCTCCACAGCATGATGCTGCCACCACTTTGTTTCACAGTGGGGAAAGTGTGTTCAGGGTGATGAGCAGTGTTCCTTTTCCGCCACACATAGCGATTTGCATTTAGGCCAAAAAGTTCAACTTTGGTCTCATCTGACCAGAGCTCCTTCTTTCACATGTTTGCTGTGTCCCCCATATGGCTTGTGGCAAACTGCAAACAGAACTTCTTATGTCTTTCTTTCAACAATGGTTTTCTTCTTGCAACTCTTCCATAAAGGCCAGATTTGTGGAGTGCTCAACTTATAGTTGTCCTGTCCTATGCTCAAAGATTGGGATATGTTTTCATAACCTAACCCTGCTTTAAACTTTACCACAACTTTATCTCTGACCTGTCTGGTGAGTTCATTGGACTTCATGATGCTGTTTGTTCACTAGTGTTCTCTAACAATCAACTGAGGCCTTCACAGAACAGGTGTATTTATACTGAGACTAAATTGCACACAGCTGGACTCTATTAACTAATTAAGTGACTTCTGAAGGCAATTGTGCGCACTGGATTTTATTTAGGGGTATCAGAGTACAAGGGGCTGAATACGTTTGCACATGACACTTTTCAGATTTTTATTTGATTTAAATTTTGAAAATCATGTATCATTTCCATTCCACTTCACAATTATGTACTACTTTGTGTTGGTCTATCACTTAAAATGTCAAGTGCTTGCACCCCTGAAATTTTTCCAGAAAATTAAGCATTTCTCCCAGAAAATGATTGCAATTACACATGTTCTGTTATACACATGTTTATTTCCGTTGTGTGTACTGGAAAAAAACAAAAATCAGAGAAAAAAGCCAAAAATGATATAATTTCATGCAAAACTCCAAAAATGGGCTGGACAAAATTACTGGCACCCTCAACTTAATATTTGGTTGCACACACTATGGAATAAATAACTGAAATCAATCGCTTCCTATAACCATCAACAAGCTTCTTACACATCTCAACTGGAATTTTGGACCACTCTTCTTTTGCAAACTGCTACAGCTCTCTTATATTTGAAGGGTGCCTTCTCCCAACTGCAATATTAAAATCTCTCCACAAGTGTTCAATGGGATTTAGATCCGGACTCATTGCTGGTCACTTCAGAAGTCTCCAGCTCTTTGCTTCCATCCATTTGTGGGTGCTTTTTGAAGTGTGTTTGGGGTCATTTTCCTGCTGAAGGACCCATGATCTAAGACGCAAACCCCACTTTCTGACACTGAGCCCTACATTGCAAGCCAAAATCCTTTGGTAAACTTCATTATGTCTTGCACACAATCAAGGCACCCAAGGCAAAACGACCCCAAAACATCTTTGAACCTCCACCATATTTGACTGTTGGTACTGTGTTCTTTTCTTTGTACTCCCTATTCCATTTTAAGTAAACAGTAGAATGATGTGCTTTACCAAAAAGTTTCTATTTTGATCTCATCTGTCCAATAGAAGTTTTCCCAGACGGATTTTGGCTTACTCATGTACATTTTGGCAAACTGCAGTCTAGCATTTTTATGGCTCTGTATCAGCAGTGGGTTCCTCCTGGTTCTACTACCATAGCATTTAATTTCATTCCAATTTTCGACAGATAGTTCTTACTGACACTTACGCACCCTGAGCCTGTAGGACAGCTTGAATTTCTTTGGAACTTGATTGGGGCTGCTGGAATATCCTGTGTTTCAACCTTTCAACAATTTTCTCTTCCGTACACGCAGGAAGATTAGCTACAGTGCCATGGGTTGTAAACTTGATTATTTTGTGCACCGTGGACAAAGGAACATCAAAATCTCTGGAGATGTACTTGTAACCTTGAGATTGTTGAAATTTTTCCACAATTTTGGTTCTTAAGTCCTTAAGTTCTCTTCTCCTCTTTCTGTTCTCCATGCTTAGTGTGGCACACACAGACACAATGCAAAGATTAAGTCAACTTCTCTCCTTTTTATCTGGTTTCAGGTATGATTTTTATATTGCCCACACCTGTTACTTGCCACTGGTAAGTTTGAACGCGCAATTTTGAAAAGCTGCTAACAATTTTGTCTGGCCCATTTTTAGTGTTTTGTGTGAAATTATACTCAATTTGTCTTTTTTTGGCTAAGGCTCAATGTAGCGGTCCACCGCAAAAAAAGGCTGCGGGAAAGACCATGGCGGAAACGTATTGAAGTTTTTCCTGCAGCGCTTTTCAGAGAATGTCTGCAGACTTTCTGCTTCAATTATACCTATAGGGAAACCACTGACGTTTCTGTAGGTATAATTGACATGCTGCAATTTCGATAACTGCAACAGTTTTGGAAATCACAGCATTTCAACTGCGCGTATTTTTCTGCAATGTGTGGATGGGATTCCACTTTGCAGGGACTGTAAACTGCCGAAGATTTTCTCAGTTTTTGTTTTGTGTCGTTCCAATACACACAAAAGAAATTAACGTGTATAACAAAACATGTTTAATTGCAATAATTTTCTGGGAGAAATAATTCATTTTCTGGAAAAATTTCAGGGATGCCAACACTTACGGCCATGACTATAAGTAAATTATTTTATTATGATTATTATTATTTTATTAATAGTAATAAAATATTGCAAATAGAATAGTGTTATAATATTCAGTAACAGAAGCAAATGAACATATAATAAATACTTTACTTAAGTGTTAAAATAAATATTCATATACATGTTATATTACATGTGTTTTTATTTTACTGTTTTATTATACTCTGCTTGACTTGTGCTGTCATATAGCTGAATACAAGTAGAAAACATGTGGGTGTACTTAGCAGTTTTCCAAGCTACTTCTCTATGGATGGATAACATTCTGAGGTCCTTGTCGGATATGCTTATTTCGAAAGGTGATTAAATTTCCTAGCATCAGCTTGCAAAGTATTCAGCTTATATTTTTATCTCCTCAAGCAGAAAAAAACATGACAAAGTGATAATCGTATTTTTAATTGAGCACCCTGGAAAGGAACTCTAACGGTAACTAATTACTTTTCATCTTGAGTAGCTAACTTGTAACATGACAGCCACTAGTAACTGTGACTAATTATTTTTTATTAGAACAGTTACAACAGGCTGATTTCAACAGAGTACAAATTGGTTAGATATTTGATATGCTATGCTGCACTGATTAAAATCTATAGGCTCCTCAGATATTCAGAAAAGGAATAAATAAAATGGTCAAATGCTATTCTGTGGGTACTATTTGAAATACTATACCATAATTTTTGATTACGCACTTTTTAGCACTCTTTAACTTTACACACTCCAAAACCCATTGAAAAAAGTCAAGCCAAAGTGTACTGCAGCTATTTATTTGAGTAGTCAACTGTAATGTTAAACTTTGTTATATCTGTAGACCCTTGGGCAACAGAGTTGGTACAGCCAACTGTTGGCATGACGAGCATACAATACATTGTTAAAGCTATGCTACTGCTGACTAATATTAAATGCATCCTATTGACCACATGACACTTTGTAGCCAAAGTCTCAGTAACTTATGTTATTTAAAAAAAATGCACTAAAAGAAAAGGATATTTCATATAGCATTTTTTTTTTAAAAGTATTCCCGCTTAGATACCACCCCAGTATATGTCCCCATCTACATAGGTTCACATTCTCTATCTTTCGCAGACCTCCTATAGATGTTTGTTAACTTCTAGTCACACCACTTCTCCTCTCAAAGCTACAGTTTCCAAAGTTCCTTGGACTGATTCATCCTCTCGTGCATAGAAACTCCCCTTGGAACTACCTCCAGTTTCCTGTTCCTTCCATCTTTATCTTTTATTCCCTCCCTCTACACCACACCCAGACAGGTATCATATGACTGCAGTGCTCAGCAACCTAGCTGTATCCAGTCCCCTTTAAACTGCCCCCCCCCCAAAGTGATGATTCTCTGCTCTAGCCAGAAAGAAGGCTAAAGCATAGTGAAGAAAGAGAAAGGCACATCACCAGTCTGATCACATGACTGCTGTGGTGCAGTGGGAAAGACATCACACAGGTAAAAAAATGACAATTATAAATACACTACTTAAGAGATGGTAGTTCTATGGGAAGAATAGTGGCCCCAGAAAACCCCTTTAAGCTAAGATGTCTAGATGCTTATAGCATCTTTATTTTTACTCCATGCTCCATAAAGGGATTGTCCAGTCAAGATAAATTTTTGGTAACCCTGCTCAAAATGCTGTACAAAAAAAGGCCACTTCAACCTAAAGGCCACAGTAGTAACATGTCTTGGGACATCATCACTACAGCAGGAAGGAAATACTAGTAGCGAACCTTGAAGCAATGTAACAGGAGTGGTGTGGGGTTGGTGAAGTGAGTATAACATATTTGTACACCATTCTGAGCCAGAGTAACAATATATTTTCTTGGTGGGATAAAACCCTTTTACTACCATATGGGATCCTATTAAAGCAACATAACTCCCTTTATAAGTTTATACTTTTACACTTTTTTTAAAATTGTCTATAAAGTACAATATTAAGTTTTCTGTATACAAGTACTTATCCTAATCTTGAGATTATAGCTTCTATAGCCTTTATGCCTCTGCTGCTCAGCCAATGTTTTGCTACCTATAAAAAAAACTGTGCTTGCAGTTCACATTTAGTGTATAATCCAGAGAATCCTACTGATGTACACACCGACTGCATCTATACATTTCCATAGACAAACATATATCATTAGAGTGTCCAATTTTATTGGAAAGCTTTATCAGCTATACTTCTGACCAGGGCTGCTTTAACCATAGGGCCAATAGTGCACCTGCCACCTCTGCTGCCCCGGAATGAATGGGACAGTCTTACATTTCGAGCTGTCCCACTGTTTCGAGCGGCAGCCAGTGATTTTAACTCGATCTGTGTCCTTAGGACACAGATAGAGGTTAAATACAATAGTGGAACACGAAGCTATCAGCTCCATGCTCCAGTATTCAGCCTTCAGCTTATAATGTCTGCGGCAGGGAAGCGCTATTAGCGCCGAGCCTAGACATCATTACAGCCAGAGCCTGCAGGCCTGTGGGAACGTGGTTAGGTGAGTATTCTTTGGTGGGGTTTTTTTTTTTTGGGGGGGGGGGGGTTGAGAGGGCAGGTGATCTTATGGGGGGGGGGCCCACTTAAAAAAGTTTAAGCAGGGATCCCTAATTTATTAAAACGGCCCTGCTTCTGACTACAAAATGTCTCTATGGCATAGAGTTGCATATGTCATGTCACATACAATGTACAGTACAGAAAGTAGTGTTAAAACATGGTAGAAAGCTAATTTAATGGAGCAGGTTTAATTTAAAGGGAAAGGTTTAAATTAAAGTTGTTGATTTGGATACTTTTGCATTGGAGGGAGATTCAGAGGGGATACCTCATGAGACAATTTTTGTTGCTTTCTTTCTCCTTCTTCCTATTTTACAGGATTGAGAGGGAGAACTTTATGATAAGTATTAACATTTTATGTTGTTTATTTATGTTTCAAAACAATAAAATATCACCCAAAACAAAGAACTATAGCTCTATCTAAACTGATCTGGAAGACAGGAGATTTTATGAATAAAATTCCATTGATACTATAAAATGGGGCATTTTTATATGTCCTGTTTTGCCTTGCTGCTTTAACATATATTTTCCTACAGGTGCATCTCAATAAATTAGAATACCTTTGAAAAGTTTATTTCTTTCAGTAATTAAATTAAAAAAGTGACCTATATTTTCTAGATTCTTTACACACAGAATGTTATACTTCAAGTGTTTTATTTCTGTAAATATTCATTATGGATTACAGGTAATGAAAACCAAAATCTAGGAAAATTTGAATTTTGTAAAATAAGTTCAGTATTGTAAATTCAGTGTGTCACCTGCCAAGGTTTCCTAAGCCTTTAAATGGTCCCTCAGTCTGGTTCAGTAGGACACACAATCATGGAAGACGCTGATTATGAATTGTATTACTGAATTACTGAAATGAATGAACGTTTCAAAGATATTTTAATTTATTGAGATGCACCTGTACTTAACACATTGAAAAAGCACAGAACAAACTACAGCTGCTAAATTAAATACTTTGCCTATGATTAAAAAGTGCACCACATATGATATCTGCAAGTTTGTTTCAAAACCACAGGCTCATGATAACTGAAAACAAAATTTGGCATATGTGTGCTAACTACTGAGCATTGCTGTGAAAATACCTGTTATTAGAAGGGTACTGGGGCTTTTGCTCTGTCACAAAGCAATTTAACACAGATCACTGCATGCACATTCTGCTCTGGGAAAATGTGAAAACACATAGAGATAATTAGGATATATAAATATAAAGTACATCAAACTGAAGTAATGTACCTAGATAAACTTTTACAACCCAGTCACTGGATTATTCCTGTTTTAATTAGTTTTGCCCTCATTCGAAAATCACCAATTAACTCTAATTAGGCGTTATTTCAATCCACTGCAAATTTGTTAACATTTCCAAAATTTAGTAGTTTAGTACATTAGCAAAAACAAATCTAAAATATGTTATTGAAAAATCACTATATAAGGCTGTTGCTTATATTTACAGAATGTTGTAACTAATGGGAGAACCTCAAAAGATTTATTTCGTCCTGTGTTCGGATGAAGAGAACCCCCTGTGTGGATGGAACTGGAAGGGAAATTATTATACTCTGGGTTCTCTTCACACCCCAAAGTATAATACCTGGAGGCCCAGGGGAGGTGACAAAAATTAAAAAAAAAGAGGGGCGGAACCTGACCGCTGAATGTGACGGCCGCATAGACCCACAGCTCCATCACCAAAGGCCCTGTTTTCACTTCTGACGACGACTCACCTGGCTCATTATGGTCAAAATTGGACGAGACAGAGGAGATGACCCGGCTGACCACCTTAAGTCATCCCAAAATCAAAGCGACACCGGGCCAAGCTCCTAAGATGGCGCCGGAGGAAACGGTCGGAGATACGGACTCTGACACAGAGGACACGCAGCCCGGTGCTCGTTTCTCTGCTATCTAAAAAGGCTTCCTGTGGAAGGAGCTATCCCAGGTGATCGTTCCCGTCCTTTCGGAGCTCGCCGATCTGAAAACAGACATATTCTCAAATGAACTAGCTGCACACACCGATCATCTCAATCGCACCTACCTGTTACTTGAAGACTTGGAGAACAGGAATAGGAGACGGAATGTTCGAATTAAAGGCCTCCCTGAGTCCTGCGGTCCGGAGGTACTTCTACAAGCTGTTGCCGAGATTTTTCATGACCTTCTTGGAGGTGAAGCAGTAGGAGAGGTAGCTATGGAATGTGTCCACAGGGCTCTTAATCCCAAACCGAGCACCGCTGAGCCGCCTAGCGAGAGATAGGGACAGTTTGCTATATGACGGGGTACCCGTGCAGTTCTATCAGGATCTTGCTCCATCTACCCTGCAGAAACGCGCGGGCCCTACGCCCTTTATTGGAGGCTCTAATCTGCCTTATGCCTGGTTGTTCCCGTTTGGCATCTCTGTTCAAAAGAATGGCCAGAGGATTCCGATACATACTCCAAGGACATGGAAATGGCGTGGCCTCTGTTGGGAATCCCTCCAATCCAGATTCCGTCATGGCTGTAGGTTCCTTCTGGGCCTCTGGACCCTTCTTCGAAGTCTCATCCGTAGGATCTTACACTGTGTGGACTGTTCAGGTTCAAATAAGTTATAACTTACAGTAGTTGGTTGTTTTTGAAAGTTGGGACTACATTTCTCATCTATACTTTATTATGTTCTGCTGAGTTTACTTATGCTTGATAGGGGGGGATCTCTCTATCCTGTGAAAATACCCTTTCCCAGCCCCTCCTTTCCCCCCCATTTCCTTTCTCCCCCCCCCTCTCTCTCTGTCTCCCCCCCTCATTCCCTTTTCCCCCTCTCTCTCCTCTGTCCCCCTTTCCCTTCCTCCCTTCCCCTACCTTCCCTTAGCTGCTACGTCATGGCTACCGTGCCTTGCGAAAGTATTTGGCCCCCTTGAACTTTTCAACCTTTTGCCACATTTCAGGCTTCAAACATAAAGATATAAAATTTTAATTTTTTGGTGAAGAATCAACAACAAGTGGGACACAATTGTGAAGAGGAAAGAAATTTATTGGTTATTTTAAACTTTTGTAAAAAATAAGAAACTGAAAAGTGGGGCGTGCAATATTATTCGACCCCTTTACTTTCAGTGCAGCAAACTCACTCCAGAAGTTCAGTGAGGATCTCTGAATGATCCAATGTTGTCCTAAATGACTGATGATGATAAATATAATCCACCTGTGTGTAATCAAGTCTCCGTATAAATGCACCTGCTCTGTGATAGTCTCAGGGTTCTGTTTAAAGCGCAGAGAGCATCATGAAGACCAAGGAACACACCAGGCAGGTCCGTGATACTGTTGTGGTGAAGTTTGAAGCCAGGTTTGGATGCAAAAAGATTTCCCAAACTTTAAACATCCCCAGGAGCACTGTGCAAGCGATCATATTGAAATGGAAGAAGTATCAGACCACTGCAAATCTACCAAGACCCGGCCGTCCCTCTAAACTTTCATCTCAAACAAGTAGAAGACTGATCAGAGATGCAGCCAAGAGGCCCATGATCACTCTGGATGAACTGCAGAGATCTACAGCTGAGGTGGGAGAGTCTGTCCATAGGACAACAATCAGTCGTACACTGCACAAATCTGGTCTTTATGGAAGAGTGGCAAGAAGAAAGCCATTTCTCAAAGATATCCATAAAAAGTCTCTTTTAAAGTTTGCCCAAAGCCACCTGGGAGACACACCAAACATGTGGAAGAAGGTGCTCTGGTCAGATGAAACCAAAATCGAACTTTTTGGCCACAATGCAAAATGATATGTTTGGCGTAAAAGCAACACAGATCATCACCCTGAACACACCATCCCCACTGTCAAACATGGTGGTGGCAGCATCATGGTTTGGGCCTGCTTTTCTTCAGCAGGGACAGGGAAGATGGTTAAAATTGATGGGAAGATGGATGGAGCCAAATACAGGACCATTCTGGAAGAAAACCTGTTGGAGTCTGCAAAAGACCTGAGACTGGGACGGAGATTTATCTTCCAACAAGACAATGATCCCAAACATAAAGCAAAATCTACAATGGAATGGTTCACAAATAAACGTATCCAGGTGTTAGAATGGCCAAGTCAAAGTCCAGACCTGAATCCAATCGAGAATCTGTGGAAAGAGCTGAAAACTGCTGTTCACAAATGCTCTCCATCCAACCTCACTGAAATCGAGCTGTTTTCCAAGGAAGAATGGGCAAGAATTTCAGTCTCTCGATGTGCAAAACTGATAGAGACATACCCCAAGCGACTTGCAGCTGTAATCGCAGCAAAAGGTGGCGCTACAAAGTATTAACTTAAGGGGGCCGAATAATTTGGCACGCCCCACTTTTCAGTTTTTTATTTTTTACAAAAGTTTAAAATATCCAATAAATTTCGTTCCACCTCACGATTGTGTCCCACTTGTTGTTGATTCTTCACCAAAAAATTAAAATTTTATATCCTTATGTTTGAAGCCTGAAATGTGGCAAAAGGTTGAAAAGTTCAAGGGGGCCGAATACTTTCACAAGGCACTGTATATAACCTCCTGTCCCAGTCCTTCACCCGCCCTCCTCATACTCCGCAGTGATTTCCTCCTCTGCAGAAGTCCAAAGGATGGCTGCAATTTAGCCGTTGGCTAAAGTAGTAGACGGGCAGCCACCAGTGGCGCGGAAGATTCCACCCCCGATTATCCAGAGGAGACTGCAAGGTATTGTTTGGGATGCTCCCTTGCAACATTCCTTTATTGCCATGCAGTGTTTCCCGTGGCTGGCAGTTTATATCTTCTGTTCTGCGGGCATGCTAGACTATCTCTTGTTGTCTGAAATAGGACTCATCTCAGTATCTGATCACGCACTAATGTCTACCACCATTTGCCTCCAACATTTACCTCCTAAAGCTTGGAACTGGATATTGAATGAATCCCTATTAGATTATGAGCCAACTGTACAATCGCTACAGTCTCACCTCTCCGACTTCTTTGAAATCAACACTACCCCGGGTATGTGCCCGACAATTGTCTGGGAGACCCATAAGTCCTATATTAGATATATTAGAGGTATTCTGATTTCCATGGCCTCCAATGCTAAGAAAAAGAGACAGAAGACCATTGTCAACCTGCTTAACCGCATTGCAGCCTTGGAACGTCTCCACAAAAGATCTCAAGCACGCCAGGCCCAGAGTGACTTAACATCTTTAAGAGAACAAATGACCTCTGTCCTCGATGCTAGAGCTGCTAAACATTATCTCCACTATCAACACCTTCTTTATGCTCATGGCGACAAGGACAGTCGTTTAATGACCAGTCTGATTAAAGTGGTATTCCCATCTCAAGGATGGTATCTATATGTAAATAGCTTATGTAAATTGAAGACTTTCCCTAAATATATTGCTTTAGAAATGCTGCTTTGTTTTCCTGCTATGTGAAATTATATCTCCCATTGTTTACACTGTGTTTCCATAACCATGGACCTGTATCATAGGACAAGTGACATCACTCACTGCTCTCACTGTTATCTACAGGACAATCAGTTCAGCTAATTGCAGTTTGTTGATAAAGCCATGTCTGTTATCTCTCTATGTACACACCCCTATAACAATGAGTTAGAAGCATGTGCATATTGTGACAATTGGGGGTAGTTTAGCATCAAAGGTAGGAGCTTCTTTATAGAGGTGTGTGTGCCAAATAAACAGCATATCAGGTAATGGCAAGCCAAAAGAAATGGCTTTATTCAGCTTGTAAAAGTAAATAGGAACAAAAATAAGAAAACAGCCTATCCCACACACAGGGCAATACTTCACTTCTTGAGCCCTGACTAACTTCTGGGGGCAAGAAGCTTGGCTGAGGTTTCT
The DNA here is from genome assembly GCA_947044405.1 of Leptodactylus fallax. Lineage (NCBI taxonomy): Eukaryota > Metazoa > Chordata > Amphibia > Anura > Leptodactylidae > Leptodactylus > Leptodactylus fallax. The sequence continues at coordinate 2,392,539 of CAMRHE010000015.1, forward strand.
CCTCAGCAGTCTGGCTCACACTGAGCTTAACCAAGTCTGTTAAAGAATCCAGTCCTCTTGGGACAGTCCACCTGTCTGTCTCTAACTGGTCAACCATCTATCTGCTCCTTGCAGGTCACCAGCAGCACTCTCCTGCTGTGTGTACTCCCTCTGGAGTGAAGCCCCAGGTATGGGTGTGGCCAAGGTCCTTTTCAACCCTGTTTTTGGGTCGCTCACCAGCACCCTCCAGGTTCACACCCTCACAATATTCATAGTGTCCTGTTCAGCAAGCTGGGGAAGGGGATACAGGAAGTGAGAAGAAAAGACATCAGGCAAAGCTGTTGAAACAGGGAGATGGCAAAACCCCTTTAAGCGTGCCAAGGCGAAGTCATATATCTCTTCAATTAAATCCACTACTGGAACCACAGTAACTGATACCCGAGATGTAGCTGCTGAATTTGTACAATTCTACTCGAAGCTATATGACTTAGCAGCACCTACCTCCGCCTCACACTAGCCTGATAAGCTGACTTTGATTAAGGCTTTCCTGAGCGAGCTTTCTCTGCCCACCTTAACACCTGAATCTGCGGAAACACTGGTGGCCCCCATCACATTAGAAGACATTCATTGTACACTACACAGCTTTCCCCCTGGCAAGAGTCTGGGACCTGACGGCCTCCCATTGTTATATTTCAAAAAATTCCAGTCGTTTCTGGCCCCACAGTTGACTTCCGTGTGTAAAGACCTGCTCAATGGTGCACGCCTCCCCAAGCAAACGCAAGAGGCCCACATAGTTCTCATCGCAAAAGATGGTAAAGACCCCTCTCTCTGTGGCAGCTATAGACCAATTTCACTGCTGAACTTGGATGTTAAAGTCTGGGTGAAGATTATGGCTCTTTGGTTGGGACAGCTCCTGCCTTCTTTGACCCATGTTGAACAGTCTGGCTTTTTCCCAGGTCGGGAGGGTCGCGATAACACCACCAAGCTTCTCTCTTCTGTTGCCAGAACCAAACAAAAGCTGATACTACTGGGAGTCGACGTGGAAAAGGCGTTCGATAGAGTGGATTGGAGTTTTTTAAGAGCTGTCTTGGAAAAATTTGGCTTACCTCCAATCTTTATAGCTGCTATCTTCATACTCTACGCTCAACCCCACGCCCGCATCAAAGTCAATGGCATTTTCTCTTCCTCTTCGATATACAAAATGGCATGCGCCAGGGCTACCCCCCTCTCACCGGCCCTCTTTATTCTAGTCTTAGAGACTTTCTTCGTCAGTATCTGGACATACAGGGGATGACCATCCACAATCACATTATCCTTGCTACTGTGTTCGCGGATGACATACTCTTTGTTATGACTAACCCCCAGGATTGTCTACCAGCTCTAGTTGAACTGATGGAGAAGTATGGCAAACAATCCAAGTACAAAGTTAACTTTGATAAATCTGAAATACTCCCCATCAACCTCACTGAAAGAGAGAGATCTTCCCTGCAACAGTCAACACCCTTCGCATGGGCTAATTCGCACATCAAGTACTTAGGCGTTGTTCTTCGTGCCTTTATTGGCAGAATTGAAGAATCTCCTTGCTTCTTATGACAAGTTACCATTGTCTTGATTTGGTAGGAAGAACCTTGTACAAACTTACGCTCTCCCCAAATTACTATATCGACTAACTATGCTCCCGATTCGCCTCCCCTCTGCCTTCTTCAAGAGTGCTCGCAGTATCTTCTTGTCGTTTATTTAGAATAGGAAGACTCCGCAACTAGCCTGGTCACAGTTGGTGAAAAGGAGATCAGCTAGAGGTATAGGCCTGCCCGATATTCACAAATATTACAAAGCAGTCCAGATTGGTTGGTGGGCGAGATTGGCCCAGGCTGCTTCCTCAGTTCCTCTGGATGCTTGGCCGGGAGGGCTCCTGACCCCTTCATCCCGTATATTGCTGTGGGCGCCTCATCTACCAACGTGTAAAACCTTACTCCTGTTCTGAGTGGTTGTGCAGAAGTCTGGAGAGACCTCTCTGAAGACTTGGCTCCCTTTCCATCTCCACTCCTGCCCGCAAGTCTGATGTCACATCTCATTGACCTGAAACCTAATGGAGCTCCTATGGCTTTAGAGGACATCTTACTGCTTCTACCGACCTTTAAACCCTCCTTATTACACTTGCAGCATTTGAAACATTGCCTAACTACTTTCTGGAAGAATACTATTGTGCATTTTAGCCTGACTACATTTGAGCAGCATCTGACTATCGCCAATTCCAGACTATTGAGTAAAACCTCTCATCATTTCCACCAATTTATATACAAGTCAGAAGTTGTTAAACCAGCTTTTCTTACTTCATGAGAGCAAGAACTGGGCATAACACTGTCCCCTGAAGAGGTTAGAACTGTTCTTCGCCACTCACATGGCTTTTCCACTTGCATTCGTATACATAAAAATCATTACAAACTGATATCTAGATGGTACAGAACCCCAGACTGGTTATTCCACATAAAGCTCACCCTCTTCAATGTGTGCTGGTGTTGTCATAACGGCCCAGGTACTTACCTACACCTTTGGACCTTGTCAAAATCTATCATCAGAAGCTGAGATGGCTCAGTGACAGTGTGTTACAGGAGACTGTTGATTGGGTATAGGGTCAAAAAGAGCCCCATAAAGTCATCAGCAACTTGCATTCCTGGTACAGATATATCAACATTTAGCTGGATACATAACAAGTTAACTAAAATTTTCAGCAAACTTTAACTTGACAGCATATTCAACTGTCACCACCGTGTTAAAGAACACTGTTAGGAATCTCAGTTTAGCTGCTGTTGCTTTAAGGTTACCGTGTAAACCTGTGAAGCTTCTACAGTTTTCAGACCTCTCCAATTAGCAGCTAAGGAGGTTTCTTTATACTTTGTTCCTTCTCATCCAGGTACCTGCTATTTGGTTGCAATTTAGTGAGGCTCCCATACCTGATCATTTGTGCTGGACTGCTCTAATATTGATCTTGTTACTGGAAATCGGCATCTGATTTTGGCTCTGAGGTTAGTTACGGGCTGAATTTGGACTTGGACACATCAGTTTTCTGATTCATGACCCTGGTTTTGATCTGCCTTGTGAGTTTATGGTGGGTTCTGGTTAGACTTCAGTTTGTGGAACATTTATTTCTTCTATCAGTTTCTGTGGTGGTTAATTGGGCCACAAATTTAGAAAAAGTCTATCTGGCTTCGCTGGTGGCACTGGTGAAGACGTTCGGGTGCCTGGGATCTATCTCTTTGTGTGAGATATAAACAGCTTGTTCTATTGCTCTCTGTTGTCAGTCAGTTCCTGCAATTTCTGATATTGACTCCAGAGATACAATCACAACAAGTACAGTACAGTGATAAACAATGTACCTTTGTTATGTATGTCACTTTTGTATATTGGAGAAAAAAAACTTTGAAATCTTATGCAAATGAGGCAGTTGTGCACTGGAGGAGGGCCTTCATCTCTCTGAAGAACTGCTTGTGATCATCAGACCCCTACCTTCCCCTGCCTGTTCCACCCTGTGCAGTGCGGGTTGATCTTTCCACTGCTCTGATATCACCCATCCTACTTAAGCTGCTGGAACATTGCTCCAGGGCTGAAGGCCCATCCGCAGTGTACCAACTAACTCATTTGCCTGTAACTTCAAATCTGTTTTTCTTCAAATCTACAAAATTGGCATTCACAAAAAAGGTATGTTGTTTATCACTGTAATGTACTCTATAATGTGGTTGTGACTGTTGAATATGCCTGGTGGAGGTGGTTGATTCAACATCCAGATTTACTTCAGAATTTTACATTGCCCTGCATGTAAAACAAGAATATTTTAATCTAATGACTACAAACAGAGACCTGGAAAGGCCAACACATTGAAAGACAAAGTGTACCACATGGCTGTTGATGTGTGAGTTGATGGCCACCAGTCACTATAATGAAACCCTTAAGAGTGCATTGGATGAGGTGGCTCCCCCCTCCACTCGAAAATTTAGACGCAGGAGGCAGCAACCCTGGCACACGCCACAGACATGTTTCCTTCAGCGGTGCTCTAGGTGTGCTGAACGTCTGTGGAGAAAATCACATACACCTGCAGACTTCCTCCACTTCAAATTTTTGCTTAAAACCTATAGCTTGCCAAACAAGCCTATTTCACTGCTCTCATCTCTTCTCTCTTCTGTAAACCTAAAAGGCTCTTTGAAACTTTTCACTCCTTACTCACCCCTAAGGTGCAGGCTCCATTCACAGACATTAGTGCAGATGACCTTGCCACTTATTTCCATGACAAAATTAATAAAATCGGTCAAGAAATAACTGCCCAATCCCCATGTGGCATTGATCCCCTCAACAACCGCACTTCAGACTGTCCATTCTCATCTTTGAACCTGTTACAGAAGAGGAAGTCTCTCAGCTATTTTATTCCTCTCGCCCTACGACCTGCAGTAGTGACCCTTTCCCCTCACACCTTCTCCAGTCTCTGTCTCCTCCTGTCACGACTTACATTACTAAAATATATAACCTCTCTCTCTCTTCTGGAATTTTCCCATCCTCTTTCAAACATGCTGTCATAACCCTGCTACTGAAGAAATCCTCCCTTGACCCGTCCTGTGCTGCTAACTATCGACCTGTCTCTAACCTCCCCTTCATCTCCAAAATCTTGGAACGCTTGGTCTATTCTCGTTTAATCCGCTATCTTTCTACTAACTTTCTTCTTGACCTCTTACAATCTGGCTTCCGCACTCTGCACTCTACTGAAACAAAAGTCTCCAATGATCTCCTGACGGCTAAATCCAAAGGCGACTGCTCTCTTCTTATTCTTCTAGATCTCTCAGTAGCATTTGACACTGTTGACCATCAACTCCTCCTCACTATGCTCTGCTCTGTTGGCCTCACAGACACTGCGCTCTCCTGGTTCTCCTCTTATCTCTCTGACCGCACTTTCTGTGTATCATTTGCGGGCTCTGTTTCTTCTCCCCTTCCTCTTGCCGTCAGGGTTCCACAGGGCTCGGTCCTAGGCTCCTCTGCACAGCCCCCATTGGACAAACCATCACCAGATTTGGCTTCTGGAACCATCTTAATGCTCATGACACCCAATTATATACGTCATTCCGTGACATCACCCCTGCACTAATACAGAACACCAGTGACTGTCTCTCTGCTGTCTCAAATATCATGTCTTCACTCTATCTGAAACTGAATCTCTCAAAGACTGAACTACTGCTGTTTCCACCATCCAATAGATCTGTCCCTGATATCTCCATTGCAGTCTCCAGCCTTACCATAACTCCTAGGCAGTATGCCCGCTGCCTCGGGGTTATGTTTGACTCAGACCTTTCCTTCACCTCCTATATCCAATCACTCGCACGCTCATGTCATCTCCACCTCAAAAACATCTGCAGAATACACCCTTTCCTTACCAGAGATACACTAAAGACACTTATTGTTGCCCTGATTCACTCTCGCCGTGAATACTGTAACTCCTTACTAATCGGTTTTCTCCTTAATAAACTCTCCCCTCTACAATCTATTCTGAATGCACTGGCCAGGCTCATCTATCAGTCTAGACGCTACAGCGATGCCTCTGGTCTGTGTCGGTCACTACATTGGCCTCCTATTCAATACAGAATACAATGTAAACGTATCACTCTGATCCACAAGGCTCTCCATAATGCTGCACCTCCCTACATTTCCTCCCTCATCTCTGTCTATAACCCAACCCGTACTCTCCGTTCACTCAATGACCTAAGACTAACATCCTCTATTATCAGAACCTCCCCGCTCATATACAAGACTTCTCCCGAGTTGCACCACTTCTCTGGAATGCTTTATCAGATTAACCCCCAATTTCTACAGCTTCAAGAGCAAAATAAAGACTTATCTTTTCAGACAGGCCTATCACAACTCCTAATGTAAACCCTTCCGTAGTTAGATTCCCTAAAACGTACCCTCTGTTCACGCTCCCACATTACCCCACAGGATATGATGCCGTTTCAGACTAACTTTATATGTCCAGGCACCATCTGTACATTAATAGACACGACTGGTGACGACTCATACAGCTTTATATATGTGTAATGACAGTAACCTCTATTACAAAATTGTCTGACCATTGTATAAGCAATGCTACCTCCGATGCCGCCCCTGCTACCTCTTGTGTCACCCCCTCTACCTCATAGATTGTAAGCTCTTGCGAGCTGGACCCTCAGTCCCATTGTGTGAATTGACTATTTCTTTGTAATGTATCTTTTTTGTTTGTACTTGAACCCTACAAATTGTACAGTGCTGCAGAATATGTTGGCGCTATATAAATAAAATGTATTATTATTATTATGTGCCAGCACACTTGCCAGTGCAGCCTAATGGAGAGCCTAAAGCCTAGGCCTAGATTTCTGGCTGTCTCCCACTGCTGCCAAATGCCATCATATTCACTGATCAGACCTAGTGTCCTAAGGTGGTGGCTATCTTGTGTCTTACTCATCCCTACTGGGACCCAGCTCAGGGTAGGGGGGAGTCCATCACGGCTGCCTCTGTCCCTGACCCCAATGTTAGCTTGGAGACATAAATATGTACTCCCACCCCACCCAAAAAAAAAAGCTCCACATTTTCTCATTCTCTGCACTATGGTTAAGATTGGCTAAACTAAGAATATGGACTCTCATACTATACTGAAACAATTAAAAAAATCTCAGGCAGACATTGATACTCCACTCAGTGCCAACTGCGAAATGTTCTCTGGAAATACCTGATCCGGCCAAATTTTCTGACGCTGAAAGCCTCATGGAAGAAGGGAATGTCTCTGACACAACCTCAGTGGTCACCATCTCCCCCAAAGGATAAGCGATGAATATCAGATCTCTGGGCTTCTGACACTGGTCAGCTGAAGGGGCTGTTGTGCTCAGGTGAGCAGTACAGCCTATTCTTAATAGCTGATAATACATCAGTCATGTTGTTATGACTGGGATTATGCCATTAAAAGTATGTATGCTCCATACATGATCAATGGTGGTCTGAGCTCTGAGACTCCCAAGAGATCCTAAGAATTTGGGGTCTTTTCCCTTCGCTGCACAATCAGCCAGACTGCTGTCAGTGCCATACTTTGGCTATCTCTGATGCTCCCATTGAAGTGAATTAGAGCACCATCCACTACCAGTCCTGCCCACATTTAGCCTGGCTGTGGTCAGGCTGATTGTGCAGCAGAGCGAAAAAAAAAAACCCTCGTTCTTGAGATTTTTGGGGGTCTCCGTGATCAGACCCCACAATCAGGTATTTATCCTCTATCTTATGGAGAATGCATATTTTTTGTGACATAACCCTTTTAGGCTCCTCATATATTTTAGCGATCTAGTTGATCAACATGTTATATTGCTGACCCCACAGTTGGGGCATGAAAATGGAGGCTCATCCACCCCCATTCCCACACACAGAGTGGAAACAGTGATGACCTCTGACCTCCACATGGCTAAAACATCCTAGCACAGGACATGTTGAAGTCTGAGCTGAGCTCTGCAGCCAGATAACCTGATATAGGGAACACCTTCATTTGTTTATAAAAGCTCTATATATATGACAAATCCTTCACTGCTGGTGACCATGATGCTAGCTGAGCATCTGGTCATTTGTGAGTGACAGAATCAGCAAACACACAGAGTGACTCTATAACAGTCCAATGTGTGTGATTTACAGAGCTGGCAGAAGCACATATTGGGATCTGAAAGTCACCACATCTGCTTATTTCATGTTCTTCCATCCTATGCCAGCTGCAGAAACTGCTCACAAGCAATGACTCCAGCAGCTGCAAACAACAGCCAATCGGGTGCTTGTTTACTGGCATCCAATGGCAGATAGCTGCAAGTAACAAGCTTCCTCATAGGCTGAAACATACCAGGTGTCTCAGCACTCCTCATGCAACTCTGTCTCTCCATTGGATATGTGTAGGAGACAGTGGAGGTGATATGCAAGCAGAGGTATTATTACAAGCTCTGCCAGGGGGCCCTACAGAGAATGGGGGCCCTGGGCAATTGCCCAGTTTGATCCCCCCTCCCCCTTAATGCCAGCCCTGATTATCTGTAAGCTTTTGTCCTTCCAAGTTAAGGAGGTGGTCCTACAGAACACCCCTGAACTCAAATATGAGAGCCACAGGATCACTTTCTTCCAAGACATCTCACAAGTAATGCTGGCGAAGTGCAAGCAGTTAAAGATTGTTACAGACCATCTGAGATCCCTGAGTATACGTTACAAATGTCTCCCTCAAAGGTCGCCAATTCACCATCTGCCTGCCTGAAGACCTGACGATCTTGCTGCTTGTCCACCTCTAGAACTGAACCTCTCCACAGTTCCCTCCTGGCTTATGTTTATGGATATCATCTCTCTACCAAAAACTACCTAAGGTCGAAGACTGAAGGCTAGGTCGCAGAAGAAGAGAGCGCACATTGATCCAGATTAATATGTTCAATGTATTGGAACATTTATTTACTTAACAATTGAACATTTGTACTATTGCCATTTACTGTTAGTTTCCTCTGTTTAAGTATTTTACTATGTTTGTTTGTCGCCTCATAGCCTTTGCGTCTCTAATTACAAAATTAACATCTCTAAATCTGAGGCCTTATGTGTTTCATGCCCACCGACACTGCAGAACTCCCTGCACAAAGTGTCGCCTTTCCCACTCCCACAGACTTTATTAGATATTTAGGTCTCAACTTGACTCCCTCTCCAAACCGCTGGTATGACTGTAATTACACCACTCTCTTTACACAAATTGAGACTCTTGTTGACTCCTGGTAGATACCATGCATCTCATGACAGGCAGATCCAATCTTTTAATGATGACAATACTCCCAAAGCTCCTATACCTCCAAACCCTCCCTATACACCTCCCCATGTCCTTTTTTGTCTCCCTAAAAAAAAATTTCTTCTCTAAGTACATCTGTCGCAGCACCATCAGACGCTGACTCTGCCTAAAAAATCTGGTGATATAGGACTCTCAGATCTTGAGATTTATTACCATGCTATCCAACTATCCATAGCCTTAAATTGGTTCAACCACCAGTAAACAAAACTGTATGTACCGTTGGAGAAGTCTACCCCTGACCGCTACCATATAGCTTCAACAGAAAACTGCTAAACCGCTATTGGCTAAGAATCCTTTAACCTCAGTGATAAATAATACTTGACAATGGGTTAGACGCCTTCTGCCTCTACCTTCAGGCCCATCTCCGATAATGTCTGTCCAAGATCTTATACTTTGTAAAATACCTTACCTGGACTCTCAACCTTCCTTCCCGAAAGTGGCTAGGAACCTTCCATATGATGCTATACTAATAGACCAAGCTTTTCCCATTTATCCAGAACTTGCATCTATATACTTCCTATCCTATCAGTCTATCAAAGGTATTTACCTGTGAGCATTAAAGTCGGAGACCAACGAACAACCCATATCATGACTGGAAAAGCTCTTCCTTCAAAGATGCCCTCCAAAAAAAGCCCTGTCCCCACTCTATGCTAACTTGCTACAAGAAAGGGGGAAATCTCCTCCTTCCTTCCTGAGAGCATGAGAATCAGAATTGCAGATCTCCCTATCCTGAGGGGGACATTGAATCTATACTCAGACTCTCTCAAGGCCCCTCCAGATGTGTCCATTTTCAGGAATCAACATACAAACTAACCACTAGGTGGTACCATCTCTGATTCACAAATATTCCCCTGATACTTCCCCTCTGTGCTGGCATTGTCGTAAACAACCTGGTACATATCTACATATCTGGTAGGAATGTGAAGACATTATAGACTACTGGACTCAAGTCCAACCTAATCTGTGGCCACAGACTACTCCTATCTCCATCCATCATTTGGCTCGTTTTTCCAAAGTGATTCCCTAAAAAACTGTGGCATTAAATGCTCTCGACAGCAAAAGAACTCCCACATATGGAGGAGCTCTCCCACTTGGAACTTAGATCCATCCATAAACAAAACTACCTGGACGCCATGGTATTCTTTTAGGAATAATGTTAGATGGAAGCATCTGTGGATTGACTCGAGCACATAAATATACCTGTTCTCTGTCACTCCCTCCTCCCCTCCTGTATTCCTTCTCATTTACAATTGCAGATTATGCTTCTCCCTACTGATTGAGACCATGACACCATGAGAGAAGGCTTGCAACACACTGTTTACCTTGTTTCTTTTGAATAATATTTTGACCTTTTGTCTTCCCTGTTTAGGTTTCTAGTCTCTTTTTACTTTGTTTTTAGTATTTCAGTTTCCAATGATGCAGACAGTATTTACTCTTTTGACACAAAGTATGTCATTATCTATGCATATAAAATTAATAAAACGTTATTTGAAAAGAAAAGTGCAAAGGATGGAAATATTCTATACACACTTTCGCACTCTCTGTTTCTCACTGAATGCTATGACCTTCAATCCAATTGTAAAAGGGTTATCAGCTTTCCACTCATACACTTACATATTTCTATATAGTAATATTCATATTGATATTATTTTAAAAATAGCACTCCAAAACCAGCCCTCACATACAATCAAAATGATGCTACCACCTGTCATTATGGCCAAAGACATTCCACCCTGTCAACATAAAAGTATACACAGGCACACACCACTCTAAAAGATCGGACTTCCAGAAAGCTAACATTCAATCATTTCCTCTTTAAGATTGTGGTCAAGTTATGATAGCAAAGAAAAACTTAATTAAAATTTAATTTACAAAAGTATAGCACTAAAGTTTTCGAAAAAAAGGATGAAATAACTTGACCTGAGTTGATGGCTGTGTTGAAGTCTATTGGTTTTGTGATCACGCAGACAAAAGAAGCTGGAATTGGAAGTCAAAGCATCACAGAGGAGTACTTTGTCAAATTGTAGCCAACATACACAAAACTGCAGCCCCTCAAATTACTGCAGAGTTGAGTGAAATTTTAAGGGCACCAGTGTTAATAAAAATCATCAGATGTGCACTACAAAAGACAATATCAAATGTGAATCCAGGTAACGGGCCCTATTTGCTTACCGATCCCCGTTCCTGCTCACGGCCGCCTCTGCTTCCCCTTCTGCGTCTCATATCATGTGGCTGGAGCCTCCTGGAGGGTAGAAGGGGAAGCGAATGTGGCTGTGGGCAGGAGCAGGGATCAGTAAGTGAAGCTGCAGGCCCGCAAACCCCAACAAATACTGCTATTATTATACTGCTATTATTATACTATTAGACCCTGGAGTATAATGATCGGAGGCCCAGGGAAAGTGACAAACTTAAAAACCAGTGTTACTCAGCTCTCCTGTACTCCGACATGACTCCCTGCAATCTACGGGCCTCTTTAGTGACGTCCCAGATGTCACTTGCCCAGGCCAGCGTCATTAAGCGAAGCGTTGGTGGCCTGGCTCATATGACGTCTGTGCAGACGCTGAAGAGGACCGAAAGCAGCAGGGAGTGTGCTGGAGCCGCATCCGCTTTCCCTTCGGCCCTCCAGGTGGCCCCAGCCACATGATATGGGATGCAGAAGGGGAATCGGAGATGGCCGTGAGCAGGAGCAGGGATCGATAAGTAAATAGGGCGCTTTACCTGCTGGGCTTACTCCACCAGGTAACAGCCTAATAAAAAAAAAAGCATCAGACCCCAGAGTATAATAATAGTTCATGGGTGGTCCATTATGGGGCATAATACTGTGTGGAGGGGCCACTGTGGGACATAATACTGTGTGTAGGGGCCACTGTGGGACATAATACTGTGTGTAGGCGCCACTGTGGGACATAGTACTGTGTGGAGGGGACACTGTGGGACATAATATGGTGTGGAGGGGTAGCTATGGGACATTATACTGTCTGGGGGCCACTATGGGACATTATTGTGTGTGTAAATGGGGCACTATAATGTGTGGAGGACAGGAAAGGGGGCGCTATGCCATGAGGGTGCCCCAAGTCAAAAGTTTGCAGGGGGCCCAGTTTTTGCTAGTTGCTCCCCTATAAATGCACAAGAAAACTACCACTTTGAAACTATTGTGGGCAGGTTTTGTGCAGTGCAATAGTCACTATGCATTGATGTTACTATGTTTTTTCTTATAATAGAGATATTACCTTCCATTACAATCTGCCCTCTGATGAAAATTGGTAACCATTCCCCCATAAAGTATTAGCCTAATCTATGTGTTTGGTGACCAGTCTGAAAATTATTTTTTTTTCATTTTTGTTTACTTTAATTTAGAAAAAAATACATTGAAAAATAAAAAAATAACAAAATTAATAAAAAATATATTTATCATAAAAACTTGATTTAACAATAGGCATTTTTCAGCTGATATATTCCCTGGCCATGCACATATGGCAGTTCTTCAGAGAGATGAAGACAGGCTACTACTACAGTAACTTGTGTCAGAAGAGGTTATGTGCAGCGTCTGCTAGTATTACTACTAATTATCACTACTGTTACTATGGTTTGGAGCTGAATTCTGCAGTCTGCATTACTAATTAGAAGAAAGTCAATGGTGAAGTATTTATGTTTATTGCCACAGGAAGAGGAGGATAAGCACAGCAACCCGGTGGAGGAGTATGGAGAGGAAGGTAGTCTGTAACAGTTGTATTCACGGTGGCTGTAGTTGTCTTTATCAAATCTCTGCCACTTCTCAGGGGCTGGAGCAGTGTAGGAGGAGGGGCTATAATGTAGATGTTGGTGGCAGTAGTCTTTTCCCATAGCATTCCCTGTGGTTAGGTCTCTTGCTTGATGGTGGTTGGGATACCCTTAATGGTGTAGGTTCAATCCACAAAATAGAGGTACTAATACTTAGGGCTGGAGAAGGGAAGTAGAGTCAGCAGGTCTCCCTCCCTATGCTGTAGTTTCTCACTCAAAAATGTACACTATTTTCTCAATTCTACTAAAATTACCTACAATGCTCAGCTGAGGGATGAAGGTTCAGAGGGTACCGTACCTGGCCCCCAGCTTATAGACTTGGTTGTAGATATGAGGCCTATCCAAAAATTTTCTTCATAGACTGTGTCAAGTATATTAACACAAAAGTAAGCAAACCTTAGTGGGTGCTCATCTCCATTCAATCTTCATCTACATACTGATACTGAGCAAGGGGTGAGGTAAGTTTACATAAGGCTATTCATTCCCTGCTAGATGAGTGTAACATTTCTCTCTGCTTCCAGCTCCAAAGAAAATTTGTTTAGTTCATCCATTATACTAAATATAAGCTAACAGCATACAGCATATGTTAAAGTGAAAAAATACAGTCAAACAGCAGTTAACTGTTTTAGCTGGGTTCCACTGGTACACTGCACACATAGTTCCTTCTTACAGTACTTTTGTTTTGCTTGAACAACAGATTGGATATATTAAAATCCAACATGTGAAGCCTTTTTTTCTCATATAATGAGGGCAATATAGCTGTCCCAATTACCCTATTAGATTCTCTGCTAATTATATTGACTCTGCAGGAAATATATATATTTTTTGTATTTACTGTAAGTCATCCCTAAAGGAAAAGTGTTGACAGGAAATTACCTATTTTTTTTGTTTCAATAATTTTTATTCAAAATTTTCAGAGAATATACACAGTGCAGTATACATTTGACATACAATAGAGTATATTTCTTATCAAGTCACATTCTGTAAACTGTATACCACTGAAACAAATAAGAAAAATTACATAGAGTAAACAGTAACACTAACATTTGGCACATTCATAGGGTTATCATGAATTATTTAGGTGAAATTTCTCTGTATGGGATCCATTCTTTATTCACGGGTTTTATGCTTATGCACATGGTATTCGACACATACCTGCCACACCTTGCGCTCCTTCTCTACTCCGTTTTTTAACTGGGTTAACGTGTTTGGTATCCATCCCCACACCCGCTGCTCCCCCGCGATTGACCTTTCTGTAACAACTTAGGCTCCCTACATGGCGAATCGAGAGTGGGTCCACGCATCCCACGTTTTGTCAAAGCTATGAAAAGAGTTATTTCCTATTGCGATCACCCTTTCATAGGAGTATGTGTTGTTTATGGCTGAGACCAGGGCCGACAGTGTCGGAGGAGCCATCGTCCGCCATCTTTGCACCAACATTAATTTGGCTATGGTCAAGATTTTACAGATGAGTTGTTTATACCTGTTCAACTCACCGGGGATCCCAAACAACAGGATAGCCATAGGTACGGCATAAGGGAGCTGCAGGCCAAACGGCTCCGAGAGCAGCTCAAAGACCTGAACCCAGTAGTTACGAATCTTGGGGCAGTTCCCCAGAATGTGGAGAAGTGTTCCCCTGCTTCCACATCCTCTCCAACAATTTCCAGACACGGAGGGATATGCTAATTGTAAGGTAGATGGGGTCCTATACCATCTTAAGATGATTTTCATAGCTGTCTCTATATGGGTGCTGCATTTCAAAGACAAATGGATCAATCTAATTGTTTGTTTCCATTCGTCTGGGGTAATGGCTATCCCTAAGTCTCTCTCCCAACAGCGAAATGGGGTAGATCTAGTGAAAGTCGATATTTCATCCATTTTTTCATATAAGAATCGCAGCCCCCTCATATTAGTCGACAGCCAGGTAAAAAGTGAATTATTATGGGGTAATGTCGTCGCAGGGTGTTTAGACACAAAGTGCCATATTTGAAAATATTTCAGGAAATCGCCAGTATGAATCCCGTATTGTCGTCTTAGTTCTTCAAACGGTATAGGTTGCCTAGAGTCAGAATATAATTGAGAAATCTGCGTGATCCCCCTCGCTTCCCAATCCGAGACCTCCAAGTCACTAATCACCCAGGCCATCAATGATAAGGGCATTTCTGTAATATGAAAATACTTCGTAGGGTTTGCTTTCCCATGAAGTAGCTTCCATGCCGATAACGAGGCACATATGACTGGAGAGAAGGATCCAGGAGCCGAGATGTCCCAAAAAGGCAACCATAGCGCATCCTCCAATTTTAGGGGGGGATATAAACGCCTGCTCTATATGTAGCCATGGAACCGAAGTATTCATTGATTTCCACCTTGCGCATTGAGTGACTAGCGATGCTATATAATAGTTCCTCACTACTGGTACCCCCAGTCCTCCTGCCCCCGCTGTTTGAATAGAAAGCTTTTATTAATTCTAGGTCTGTTACCATTCCATATATATTTCGAGATCACCCTTTGAGCTGTTTCAAAGAAGGAAACAGGGATGAACATTGGGAGCATGCGGAACAGGTATAAGAGTCTAGGCAATAGCAACATTTTAAAAGCGGCTACCCGCCCTATCCATGAGACATCTGTTTTAGACATTCTCTCCGTTTCTTCTTGCACTGTTTTTAACATAGGGGCATAGTTACTTTTATAGAGGGACCCTGGGGACGCTGTCACCTGTATCCCCAAATATTGAACACTGTCCTCCCTCCACTCAAAATTATACATTGATTTCAAATATTGGAGCGTGTGTTGGGGAACGTGCAGAGGCAGTGCCTGTGATTTGGCCATGTTTAATTTATAATACGATAATCGCCCGAAATTGTTAGTATCCATAAGGCGAGGAAGGGATGTTTGCGGTATCAGCCGCTCCTCTTATATCACTATACTGTACTGTAATGAGATGTGACCGATATCAGCCGCTCCTCTTATATCACTACCGTGTTTCCCCGAAAATAAGACACCCCCGAAAGTAAGGCATAGGAGAGGTTTCGGAGAATTGCCCAATATAAGGCATCCCCCGAAAGTAAGGCGTATGTTCCCGAACAGAACATACGGTATATACGATATATGAGGCCGCGGGAGAACCCCAGAATCTCTGCTATCATTATACTCCGGGGTCTTTTCAGACCCCGGAGTATAATAATCGGCGGCCCAGGGGAGGTGAGCGAACATAAAAAACTATGTGCTTACCTGTCCTACGCTTCTCCAGGCTTCGGGCCTGTTTGGTGACGTCAGCGGACGTCATTTTGCGTCGCGACGCCGGCCGGATCACGTGACGCGGCCTGGTCTAACAGTGAAGAAGGCCGGAGTAGCGCACGGGCATGCACCGGAGCGAGGAACAGGTAAGCAACGTTGTTTTTTTATGTTTCTATCCTCCCCTGGGTCTCCGATCATTATACTCTGGGGTCTGAAAAGACCCCACAGTATAATAATTGTTCATGGGTGGTCCACTATGGGGCAAACTACTGTGTGCCGGGGCCACTATGGGGAATGATACTGTGTGCAGGGGCCACTATGGCGAATGATACTGTGTGCAGGGGCCACTATGGGGCATGAGACTGTGTGCAGGGGCCACTATGGGGAATGATACTGTGTGCAGGGGCCACTATGGGATATGATACTGTGTGCAGGGGCCACTATGGGACATGATACTGTGTGCAGGGGCCACTATGGGATATGATACTGTGTGCAGGGGCCACTATGGGACATGATACTGTGTGCAGGGGCCACTATGGGACATGATACTGTGTGCAGGGAAATTAATGGTTTGGATTGTTATGATGATGTCCTAGAAGATGATGACATAACTGTCATTGAATAAATTTTACTTTCTATTCGTACCGTAAATATTGGTAAATGTACCATACTGTTAATTGTTGTACATGGAAATAATGGTACGGTAGTAAGAAATTCTTGATAGGATTCACAGTTTGTCTGGTTATGCTGGTTTGTGATGACAACTACTGTACAGTACCGTATATAATAAATGTTCATTTTTTTGTTCAGCAATAAATGTGAATTCTTCTTCATTGAAAAAAAAATAAGACATCCCCTGAAAATAAGACACAGCACATCTTTGGGAGCAAAAATTAATATAAGACGCTGTCTTATTTTCGGGGAAACAGGGTATATACTGTACTGTAATAAGATGTGACTGATATCAGCCGCTCCTCTTATATCACTATACTGTACTGTAATAAGATGGGACTGATATCAGCCGCTCCTCTTATATCACTATATACTGTACTGTAATAAGATGGGACTGATATCAGCCGCTCCTCTTATAACACTATATACTGTACTGTAATAAGATGTGACTGATATCAGCCGCTCCTCTTATATCACTATATACTGTACTGTAATAAGATGGGACTGATATCAGCTGCTGCTATACTGTAGCTACTCCCAGATTTAGAAATTTGTCTGTAAATTTAAAAAAAACATTTTTATTTCACACAGAGCAGGTCAGGTTTTATATTTGGCATCGGCTTCTTTTCCACCTTTTGTATATTAAACTCCACAGACTTCACATGTAATGGCTGAAACGCAGTTCTAGAGGAGAATCTGTGGTCACATGACCACTTCTGACACCTTTGTCTGTAGTTTATAAGCTTCCTTCTGGAGACTCGGGAGACGCCTGCTCTTACTAGGCTAGCCTTGCAGAGTAGAAGAGTTCAGGGTCTTGTTAAGACGTTTCCACTGAACACATACGTTGGTGTCTGAAGGAGGCAGAACATGAGCTGAATCTTCTGCCACATGAGGAGCACGGATAGGGTTTCTCTCCTGTGTGAGTTCTAACATGCTTCACCAGGTCAGACTTTTGCACAAATCCTCGTTTGCACTCCTCACACTTGTACGGCCTCTCTCCAGTGTGAGTCCTCGTGTGCTTCACCATTGCTGACTGGTCGTTGAAGCGTTTCTCACACAGGTAGCACTTGTGGGGTTTTTCGCCCGTGTGGATTCGCAGATGTTTCACCAGGTCTGAGTTCTGTATGAACGACTTGGCACACGTGGGGCATGAATATGGTTTCTCTCCTGTGTGCAGCCTCATGTGATTCACCAAGGCCGATCTTTGGCTGACTATCTTGCCACACACGTTGCATGTATGCAGCTGTTTTCCATGTGTCGTCCGGTGGGTCAAGAACACAGATCAGTGGCTGAACGTCTTACCACATTCTGGACAGGTGTACGTCTGCGTCTTTGTTGTCTTTTTCCTATGTTTGAGCAAAGAGGAGAAACTTCTAGAACCCGGCAAAGATCGAATGATCGGAAAATTATCTTCTTCTCTAATAATGTGAAACTTTGGTATCAGACTCCCAGGATCGTCTTCTGATTCTCTCCAGTAGGTGATCTGGTAGTGAAGTCCCAAAGAACCCTTTGGCAGGTTGTCATCTTCAATGGCGGACTGGAGAGCCCTCAGATGTGTTTTCTGGTGTTTTGACAAAGCCGACTGTTCTACGAAGTTTCGACCACATTCCTGACATTGGTAAGGTCTCTCTCCCATGTGGGTGGGATAATGTTTCACCAGGTCAGATTTTTGGATGAAGCTCCTGACACATAAGTTGCACTTGTAGGGTCGTTCTCCTGTGTGGATTCGTAAATGTTTAATGAGCACAGACTTGTGAGTAAAGGTGTTCCCGCACACACCACATGTTAAATAACCTTCCACCTTTTTTCCCTTGTGTTAAGGACCGCACATGGCTGGGGCTCTCCGAGACTATGACTGCCGTGTTCTTCTGAGGTGACCTGCCTTGGCACGGTTTTTCCTCGTTGTGACATTTCATGTGTTTCAGAAGGTTGGAGCTCTGACTGAAAGTCTTTCCGCACTCCCGACAGGGGTAGGGCTGCAATCTATTGTGAGTTCTGCGGTGTTTGATCAGAGACGACCCTTCAGTGAAGCTGCGGTCACATTCTGGGCAATGGTACGGCTTCTCTCCTGTGTGGATTCTTCGATGTTTCACCAGATCTGAGTTCTGGATAAAGCACTTCCCGCAGAGCTCACATCTATATGGCTTTTCACCAGTGTGTGTTCTCATGTGCTTTGTCAGTGCAGATTTCTGTACAAAGCCCCGGTCACACATGTCACATCTGAATGGACGTTCCCCTGTGTGGGTTCTTTGGTGTTTTACCAAGTCCGAATTCTGAATGAAGCCCTTTCCACACTGTGTACAATGATAGGGCCTTTCTCCCGTGTGGGTTCGCAAATGTTTAACCAAGTCAGAGGTCTGAGAAAAACTCCATGGACACTGGTTGCATGGGTAACGTCTTTCCATACAATGCGTTCTCAGATGCTTCTTAAAAGCGGGTCTATTTGGAAACACATTGGCACATTCATCGCATCGATATGGGTAACCCTTCTCTGTTGTATCTGAATTCAGTACCTCTGGGTCTACAATGACAATCTCGTGAAAAGCGGTGGCAGTCGGTGGGTCTTCTACAACGTGAACTAATCCATGTTTAATCAAGTCTGAGCTTTTTGTATAGGTCTTCTCGCACTGCCGACACATATAGGGTTTCTCTCCTGTGTGAGTTCTTCGGTGTTTGACCAGAGATGACCCTTCAGTAAAGCTTTTGTTACATTCAGTGCAATGATAGGGCTTCTCCCCAGTGTGGATTCTTTGGTGCTTGACTAGGTCTGAGTTCTGAATGAAGCTTTTCTCACACTGTCCACAGGCATAAGGCCTCTCTCCTGTATGACTCCTCATGTGCTTTGTCAGGGCCGACCGCTGGATAAAAGCTTTCTCGCACAGACCATATTTATGCGGCCGTTCCCCTGTGTGAATTCGACTGTGCTTAACTAAAGCTGAATTCTCAGAAAAGGCCTTGTTACAAGCCAGACACGTGTACGGACGTTCCCCTGTGTGGGTCCTACAATGTTTGAGGAGGTTAGACTTCTGGGTGAAGCTCTTGGGACATATCGTGCAATGGTAGGGCTTATTTCCTTCATGGCTTTGGATAGGCTTTAACAAGTCCGACTTCAGGATAAAGTCCTTGTTGCCCTCGGCACTGTGCACCAGGTTGTCCTTCTGGAAATCACACTCGCCACTCTCATAAGAACGCAAGTCCTCTGTTAAAGTTTGGATAGGTAAATGCTGTTGCTTTGTGTGGACTCCCTGATGCTTCACCATATCTGACTTCTGAATAAATGTCCGGTCGCACTGAGAGCAGCTGTAGGGACGTTCTCCAGAGTGGATTCTTTGGTGCAATATGAGATTTGACTTCTGGGTAAAACCTCTCCCACAGACCACGCACTTGTACGGCTTTTCCCCTGTGTGCGTCCTCTCGTGTTTGGCTAAGGCAGATCTTTCAGCAAACTTCTTCTGACAATGAGCACACTGGAACAGCCTCTCCCCAGTATGTGTGCGGAGATGCTTGACCAAGTCCGACTTCTGGATAAAGGCTTTATGGCACTGTGCACACTGATAAGGCCGGTCTCCAGTGTGTGTCCTCTCGTGCTTCACCAGGTCAGACCTCTGGATGAAACTCTTACCGCACTGCGTACACTTGTGCGGTCTTTCTCCTGAATGCATCAGTTGATGTCTGACGTAGGATGACCATTGCCTCCACGTCTTTCCACAGTCTGCACATGTGTGCAGAGAGCCAGATGCTCCACTTGTATCCGCCGTGGCCTGGATTTTCCCTGGAGACCCTGCCGGCCTCTCCATCTGTTTAATACTTTGGCGTCGATCTGTAAAGTGCGTTCTCTTGTGTTTGATTAAAGCTGAACTTTCTGTAAAGCTCTTATAGCAGGTGGAACACTGATACGGCTTTTCCCCGGTGTGGGTGCGAAGGTGTTTAACTAGGTCTGAATTTTGTATAAATCCCTTTGAGCATATGGAGCAGGAATACGGCCTCTCACCGGTGTGACTCCTCAGATGTTTTGTCAAAGCAGAACTTTGGCTGAAGGCCTTGTGACAGTCAGAGCACTTGTAGGGTCTCTCCCAAGTATGTGTCTTCCGGTGTTTGAGAAGAGCAGAACGTGCTGTAAAGCTCTTACTACACTCCAAGCATCGGAACGGCCGCTGTCCTTGGTGGGTTTTAGGGAGTTTGCTCAAATCTTTATGCTGGTGTTTGCACAAATCCCAGTGTTTCTCCACAGCCTCGTAACAACTGAAGCTTTTACCGCAGCGGCTACAGATATGAGACTTTTCTTCCAGGATCGTGATGTCCTGGGAAGACGGTGACGGGGTCTGGTTTTCTTCTTCTTCGAGAAGATAGACCAGGTCAGTATCCTCTTCATAATTCACCTGGAGGTCTTCACTGACCCTCAGAACATCATGGACCGCTCCATACTCTGGGTTCAGAGTCTCCACCACTCCAGGCACATTCTCCTGACCATTGTACCTCACCGCCTCCAACTGTGGACATGGCCTCTGCCTTGTGTTTCTCGTAACCTAAGGTGAGTGTGCTCTTGTAGTTCTCCGCCATGTCCGACTTGTACAGATTCCTCTAGGACAGAGCTAGACGTCTCCAGACGCTCCAGGAGAAATAAACGTCATCAAATGTCGGCACAGCATTACATAGATGACCGCACACTGGTCACACGACACGTCAGGCGCTCGGTACCTCAGCGCGATTCTCGGTCGCCATGACACCGCTGAGGATAAGCCGCAGCTCCGGGAGGAAGACGGAAATTACCTATTTTTAAAGAATTTTTGGTGAAGTTTTTTTTTTAAATTTCCATGCTATTATAGATATTTAAAATAATCCTGAAAATCTTGCAATTACAACTCTTGCCACTAAGCCTAAAATAGTTTGTGACCTCCTGTTGCTTGGAGATGGACCATGGGCTATAGACACAATGGTCTGGAGCAGACTATTAACTTCTATGGAAGAGTTTTCTAGGCAATATTGTGACCCCTGCAGAGGTCATTACACAGAAGGAGAAGTAGATAAGTTGTGAGATCACCTATTGTGACTGGTGGATTCTGTGTCTTATCTACATATACATGAAAGCTGTAAAGTGTGCTGATAAGTGACAGGGCTGCTGCAAAGAATTCTCCTACAGAAAATAGTAAGTGTAAGCATGCTATTTGGCTTAAAGGATAGAATCAATACTGGAGCATTTTTTGGATTTTTTTTTAAAAATACAGATAATAACAAGGAACATTTTTTAAACCTCACCAAAAGTTCTTTAAAAATATGTTTAACATAAAACTTAGGTCATTTTCTGGCAACACATTTTCTTTAAATTATATGATAGTATCACTAGAAAAAAGTCTCCTACCAATCTTGAGCTGGTCTTGTTATGGGGTAATATAAGCACCCCAAATCAAACCTAGGATAACCTGCATTCTAAAAATGGAGTTTAACAAATACAACATCAAAGATTCCATTGTTTACTTTATTACATATTGATAAAGTACCTGTAACTTTTAATCATCTTAAATTGTAGCTGTATACAGTGATTCAATATAGTGCCTTAAGTGTTATAAAGAAGGCTTTTTTTCTAGTCTAAAATTAATACAACACATTTATATGAAACAATGATATAATAAGAATATGACATATAAGCTGTACTTGCTGTCTAAGTCTCCTGGCCCAGATATCCATGTTTTTTAATCTCCCACCTAATTTACACACAGTGTTTTCATCCACAATGAAATTGAAAACCCTCAGGATAGAGGAAAAGCTGCATTCTCTCTGATTTCCCCAGACGTGCAAGAGAAAGCACATGAATAAGATGAGCATACCTGCATGTTTTAACCCTTTGTCATACTCTTCCACAACTTCTCCTAATTGTTAATGATTACAGTATTGTCAATTTGCATGGTGTGTATAATTCCTATATTAGTCAGTATTTTGCATCAGTATTTGGAAGAGGTTCAAATCCAATATAATTTTTTTCTGTTTATGTTTCACTCTTGATTTTGTCTTTGACATTGTACGGACCCCAGTCTTTGCTGCATGGTATATTGTTTTTCTATTTTACATCTCTGACTCCACTTCCAAATAAAAATGATATGTTAAAATACACCTGGCCTGCATATGACAGTCGGTTTCTTTTGGAATAATCATGCATCACTAGGATGGATGGAATCCTATGGATACATAACTATGTGAACAACATGCCTTATGTTTGAACTGTACAGAGGTATACATTTTTGTGTGACTTAAAAAATTGGGGCAAATCTAGTAGTCTATACTCTTCTGCCCCTTCAAAAAGGGTATTATATGTAAGTAAAGGACACACTTGTTGACCCAACAGAAACTTATGGGTAATTTACAGTATGTGTTATATACAGTATAAGTACAGGATGTCAGGGGAATGAAAGATTGGGTAGTCAGAATTTAAACATGCTAATCTGTAATCCCGAGAGTTAAACTGTTGCTAGAGTCTGGCAATGGCTTGTCCATTCTCCAATTTAATAAGCATTGGGGAGAGGAGAGCATACACAGATAGTTTCATTTGACACTTAATATGATAAAAGCACTGTGCCACAGTGCATGTTAAAATAACCCTTTCTATGACTTTTCAATGGCTTTTGTTGTGTTCTATGAGAAGATATCACACTACAGCAAAACTTAGTTAAAGTTGTGTATTATTGAGACTTTTATTGCATGCTGACATCTTTTGGTTTTAGGCTAGGTACACACCTGTGCCTGAACTTCATTGGGGGATTCCGTTCCCCATTCCTTTTCTCTCCGCATTTTTCGACTTTTTCAGGCAGAAACCCGGCGGACCCTCAGGTAACTGCTTTTTAAGCGGATTAGGTTTCTGTTTGGGGGGTCCCCAAGTGGAACCAGGTGTGAACCTAGCGTTAGAGAACTAAAGTTATTTAGTCATTTAAAGAAATTTTCAAGTTTCAACAATAAACCTCAGATTCCTTAAAATTAAGTGTAATGCATGCAGATGCTATTATCTTCACTGCACATCAGTTCAATAAATAATCACATAGCAAGCAAATTGCACATAAAGTATATTCAGTGCTCTGAATTATATACTATAACAACACTGGTACGTAATATCGGTTTTAATATCCAAAAGCATGGAGCGTTCTTTCACACTGTTTTTACATTACAGACAGTCTGCAGCATTAAACTAGTTACAACTCATCTCCTTGAGTCTAGGTCATGAAATGAGAAACTGCCTTAACTGTGGATGATACGCTCTCATCTTCTTGGTTAAAAGAAGGGCTGAACTCTCCCCAAGGAATGCATTGACTGAGGCTTGGGGATAACATCACCATCATATTTTTTTCTCCAGCCCTTCCTGACCCCAGCAGTCCTCCGAGGATCTGAAGTTTGACTGTAAAAGCCCACTTTCTGAGTAACTTTCTGACATCTCTTTTCAAAGGAAGTGAATTCTTAATCGTATTCTTTGTAATTGAGCCATGGGATCTCAGGATCTTGCAGCAAAGGATGTGAAGTGGTTACTCAGTCTCATTTTGGAATATTTCTCAAAATAATAGTTTTGGAAAGAATGAGAGTTAATCAGGGCCAGGAGAATTTTACGAACACAATGAATGACTTGTCAATTTTACAAGCACAATATTAAACAATATATTCGGCATATGCAGAATCAACATACAGTAAATAAACATAAGTCAGTTTGAAAAGTGTGAAATTGCAACATGTGAATAATTGTGAGGTCAACTCCCTAACCCTATAGAGGGGAAGTGACTGAAGGTCACAAGTAGAGATGAGTGAATCGAAGCTAACGAAGTTGAATACAATCTGAATTTCAGGAAATATTCAATTCGCATCGAATCCGGATTTCCTTATGCTTTGTGGTAACGAATCGCATTTTTTCATAAAATGGCTGCTGCACGTTAGGATATGGGGCAAGGAACTCTGGGAACGCGGGATCACCCATAATGCCATGCGTGCAGCCAATCAGCAGCCAGACAGCCCTGTGATGTCACAGCCCTTTAACCCCCTTTGCAACTGCCCACAGCATCGGGAGCAGGTGTTAGCTGTAACTGACAGCTAACACCCTGCTCCATAAACCCCAGTCTGAGCACAGCAGCGAGTTTGGGGGGTGTCGATATGCATCTTCTGCAGCCCGAGGTTTGGCCAGTGACCCCGGGCTGCTAGTAGCCTCCAGTACCTGGTTGATCCTGCCCAGATGTGAGGAAGTCAGCCTATGCATCTGCATAGACTGACTTCCTCTATAGACTGCAATACACATGTATTGCAGTCTATAATGCTGAACTAGTGATTCTACTCCACTATACAGGCTCTCTGCAGCCAGGAAATAGCTATTTTTTTAACGTGATTCACCGCAAATTAATTTGGATCGAATCGTATTGGAAAATTCGACGAAGCTGCTGAATCAAATTTTTGAAAAATTCGCTCATCTCTAGTCATAAGCTTGTCTTAGGAAACTGAATTAAACAATAAGTGTATGGGTCTACATACCAATGGCAACCAAAAAAAGTTTTGTCAGAATACTGAAAATACTGTTCATTGGGCAACAATTATAGGTCAAAGACCTAACAGGACTATATACCTATAAGGATATATAGCTTTATTCCCAAAAGTAATTGGCCAGAATAGACCATGCAGATAGAGCCACATAAGGCACCCCCCTGAGGCTCACCAGTGGTGGCAGCTATTTAGGAGTAGCAGGCAGCATCAGTAGTGCATTAAATGTAACATGATACAGGAATATGTTGGCACCACTATTTGAAGGCATCAGCTGAGGTGTGTGAAAATCTTAACAGATCCATGCTTGATTCTTTTCACCTTTGCACTGCCTTATCTGCGACGTTCTAACTCAGTGGAACGCCACCTTAAATATGCTTTCCAATTTTGGAAAGAAGACACTTTTGGTAAGTAGGTAAACAGATTTCCAATAGATGGACCCCTGTTGATCTAAAATTGCTGAATTATCTTATGGCTAAGCCATTAGTTTTTAGACGTTCAACAACCCCTTTAAGGTGGCCATACACATAACATAGAACAACCATTAATAGAACAATTGTCTGGTAAATGATCACTTCAAAGACACAACCATACACAGTCTTTATTGACCAATACAATCATTTAAACTAGCTATTACATTTTCAAAGACACCGGGCAAATGCTGAACTACAATATCTTTCTGGGGACAATTTGGGAACATATGTGGATAAAATCTGTTCCACTATCAGATGAAAACACAGTTCATTTATTTCCAGACGATGATGGTGGGTCAGGGGCTGGTTAAAACAACTATTTGTTGTTAAATTCCACCCAACTAGCAACTTTTGGTTAATATCATCAATTTTACTCAACTTTAGTCTAATGTGTTACGGCTCATTAATTGTGCCATCTAAATTCTTTCAATGTACTGCTCTCTGGTATCAGGAGTCTATACTAGCAGAACTTGAATCACCCTTTTGTCTAAAGAGCCAATTATATAATTAAAAGTGGTGCATAATAAGTAAAGGAGTACAAAACTAATTTATCTTTCTATGTAGACTTAACCTGCTATAGTAGGGATAAGATAAGAGACTTCTATACTTTCAAACTATGCAGCAATGTTGTTTAGCCCTGTTATAATATGTACTTTTAATAATACTATTAGCCAATTAACTTTTTTTTTGTTTTCCCATCATATGTTTATTTCATAGCACCACTTGGTCTATGATAGCGAACATTTACTGAAATCTACATTATAGCTTTGAGGATTGATATTTTAAATTGTACCAATCCCTCAACAGTTCCTCTGTTTTAGTAATTGGTATTTGAAGATAAAAAAAACTACTTACAAACTTTTTACATAAATTTGCATTCATAAATAACTTTAAACTTAACTTCAAAGGAAAACAGAGTTTAACAAGAGGTAACAGGAACACCCTATGTATGACACATCATCACACTTGTAGAGATGATATGGGAATAAGCTACAATATGCATGCACAATGTACTAGGGGTCAATTGTTTAAAATGCCCTAAGCTATTCATTGGCACAACAACAGAGTATTCTATTATTCATTCTATGGAAGTTGTTCGAGCTCAGTCTGCCACACTGCCCCTGGTATTGATAATTTGAAATAATTGAGTAGCGATTTCTAAATCAAAAATAGGAACTGAAAGGGCAATGATGCACGTAATTCTTCACTGACAGCCAACAGTACTACAAGTTGTGTGACTTTAACTGAGTAGTAATATATCTGGTTCTGCATAAACTAAAAGTAATTCATATTTTTTCAGAGCTGTTATATATATTTATATACAGGTGTATCTCAATAAATTAGACTATTTTTTAAACGTTCATTCATTTCAGTAATTCAGTAATACAATTCATAACCAGCGTCTTCCATGATTGCGTGTCCTACTGAACCAGACTGA
Organism: Leptodactylus fallax; assembly: GCA_947044405.1. Classification (NCBI taxonomy): domain Eukaryota; kingdom Metazoa; phylum Chordata; class Amphibia; order Anura; family Leptodactylidae; genus Leptodactylus; species Leptodactylus fallax. Next base: position 2,419,468 of record CAMRHE010000015.1, read on the forward strand.
GGGACCATTTAAAGGCTTAGGAAACCTTGGCAGGTGACACACTGAATTTACAATACTGAACTTTTCCACAATATTCTAATTTTCTTAGATTTGGGTTTTCATTAGCTGTAATCCATAATCAACATTTACAGAAATAAAACACTTGAAATAGAACACTTGTTAAATAGTATTATTCTACAATATTCAAGACCTTTAAGGGTTAATTGTATTCTGCTGACATAACTCTTGTAACTTATGGTGCATGGGTGTGGATAGACTATGACTATTTTGGTATTGGCCAAATACAGTAGTAGAAAGTATGAGGATGTTGGGAAACACCCCCTTTCATGAATATAAATGACTGACAGACACACATGTCTGGGTCTCACTCTTGGTGGGGGTCTCCCTCTCCCTGTGGGGATCTGTCCCTGTCTCTCACTTTGGGTGTCTCCCTCGTCCGACCTGTGTCTACTTCCTCTAAGACCCTGGAAGAATGACAGAATCATCCTGCAGAAGACTAACACACATTGTTGAATAAGCTTGAGCCAAGATGATGCAAGAGAACCACCTTGAAGAAACCTAACGCCACACTTCTCCTAAGAAATGTAAGACATTGACTGATATTTCTGTTATGCTGGAAGTTTCCCATGTATCTGTTTCCCATGATGGCTTCAATAAATCTCCATGTTTTATAAGAAGCTGAATCCTCCAATAATGTTACCTTAGGGGTCAACACATGAGTAAGGATTTCATTCAATTGTAGACTATTTTATAGTTTAAGGACAGTTATTATTTTACAACACTCTGTGTGTAAAGAATCTAGAAAATATAGGAGGTCACTTTTTTAATTTAATTACTGAAAGAAAGAAATGTTTCAAAGATATCTCTATTGAGATGCACCTGTACTTACAATTATAACACTCTGTAATTAGGCACCTTCATACGCACCCATGTGGTTACCGTAGATATATATTTTTACTAAGTCAGTACTATGGGTTGTTACCTGTAAATACAATTTTTGTGAGTAACCTGAAATCGTTTTAAACTGCCAGTTTTTGTCTTTATGTATTATGCCGTATGTCTAAATATTTTTATGACTAATAAAATTGATTTTGCGATATATTTTGGGTGCTATTAGAGTTTTTCCTTATACATTTTCTTTTGGCATTTTTTGTATTTTTGATATGTTGCCAGCACGTGTTACACATGGGGTTTCTCATGTTGTTTAGAGGGAGGCTCTAGGGGTATTTTTATCTCTATGAGAGCCCTACATTCCTCTTTTCAGTGTTATGTATTGTAAAGTCTGTAGTTGCCAGTACCACTTTCCACTACCACACTGTTGGCATAACAACAAAATAAAACAAACATCTCCACCATTGCTTCTTCCAATATGCAATACACACCAACGCAATGTTGGTGTGGCATTCTGCTCCCATAAAAGTTAAATTTTTGGTGGCTTTTTTTCAAAAAGCCAGCTCTTCATCACTTTCAACTAGGCTCACACAACCACTTTGTCTCCCTACTAACAAGCCTGTAGCATTTACAAGTCATCAAAACGGGCTAATATTTCTACAAAACCATAGCTTTATCAATATAGCTGCCATGTGTGTTTAAAAAAAAACAAACACAGACAAGCACCTTTTTTGGTAATTTTTAATGCACTTTAAATGTTAAAACACATAAAAGTGAGTGTCAGTGCAGTATATGGATAAACTTGGAGTTTGTATCTACTGCTTACCATCCGTTTTCCATAGAAATACATGTCACTTTCACTTTGAGATAACCTCAGCTGTATTTGCCTTAGAGAGCTAGAAATTGGGTACATACTGTAGGTTCCTAGGGGCCCTGACTGTGTTATACATTATGTTTTAAGCCAATTTAAGTTGTGGTTTGTACCAAACTTATTTGACCCAAAATTAATTTGGGAGCTGAGCCATAACTAAATGAATCTTGAGAGGTTCAGTAATCTCTAGTCAAGGTATAGCTGTATTTTAGTGTCATGTAATAGACTTCTTAACTTGACTTTTATGTGGAAAATAGGGGTGGACTGAGCAGAAGGTTCTCTCAAGGCTTTGCTTGATCGCAGAAAGAACCTGTGCTGCTATTTAATCACAGCAGTGTAGATCTCTTTGTCAATGCCTGCACTGATCTGTGTTATCAGTGTTGGGAGCGAAAAGTGAAAAAGAAACTGAATGCGATAATCATATTAACGCATTCAGTAACTTAGAATATCATGGGAATGTGAATTAAAGGGGTTTTCTCATAAACATAACTATAATTAATTTTATAGACAATTAAAAGTTAAACATTTTGAAAATATAATCAGTTAAAAATTTAGCAGAGGTTTAAAGATTCACTGACCAACTTAGTGGTCTCTTGTCTTAGTTGGTTGCTAATGTATATGACTATGGATGCAGGAACATTCTATGGTCTGAGATTTGTTAGAAACCCAGCCTAATACCACACTGTTCAAACAGAACTGAATTGTTGAAGCAATCCTCTCACCTTAGACGCATTTTTTAGGATTGTCATGGTTTGTTCACCCCAGCTGAACCGAAACCAAATGAAACAGGGAGAATGCTAGTTACCTTTGACAATTGGGAAATCATTTTGCAACACTGGGGTATAATGTTAATGGACCCAGTTTTTAAAACATTTATGGGTGAATTCCTACAGCTAACATATTGGGTGAAATCACTGAGGGACAGGCTGGTTCACAGCCATTTCTCCTGGCAGAGGGAACCCATATGGTTAAAGAGGAACAGTTTGTTGTTAGAGATGCAGTGGGTGCATCTGCTCCTACATACAAACTGGTGAGGGCTTCACATACTCTGTGACAAAGAAAACATTCCTCATTCGAGACCTAATTAACTCTAAAACAGAGGGTGTTATCTACAGGGCAGTATATGATTGCGATTTGGAATACATACAAAAACTAAGGGAGAATCAAGGAGGAGAGTGGGTGAACACCTGAATCATATTACCAATGCAAGGGATACATCCATAGCTTGCCACATTAACTTACTGCATGGTGGAAGGTTGTTATAAAATTTATGGGTATTGACCAGTTATATTTGAATATGAGAGGAGGTGGTTGGGACTGAGCCATTCTCCAAAAGGAGACAAAATGGATATTTTGGTTGGATACGGTCAAACCTAAAGGATGGAATGAACAGCTTCAGTTTAGCTGTTTCATCTAATAAATTTGGTTATCCAATATGGTCCAGGAAAGGAAGAAGGTTAGATGGGGTACAACCTGCAGGTAGTAGTGGTAGGTACCTACTGAGGGCAGGGGGATGTTAGAATCTATGGGACGCTGTGGGAGTAAATGTGTAATGCAGCTGGGCAGTGAAAAGTGAGGCAGGCAAGCTGAAGTCTATGAGGAAATACAGTAGGTAAATGAGTTACATGGGATTCAGATCTGTAGTTATGTGAGTGTCTTTTTTATTGATAATCACAGGGTCCACATTTTTAGGAAGGTTGATCTGGACATGTTGTTCCATTGTACCAACTCCTTCATCCGGCAGATATCACTAACCTTAGAAACCCATTGTGAGAAGGAGGGAGGGGTAGAACTCTTCCAGTGAGTGGGAATAAGAAGCTTGGCCACAGCTAGTAGGTGGGTGGCCAGGTCCTCCTTTTGAGGTTGAAAGTTTTCATGGGAAATCCATAGTAAGTTGTGTTCAGGCGAGGGAGGAATTTGTGTCAAACAAATCTGATTAATAGTGGTTATCACTTTGTCCCAGAAGATTTGGATAATCAGGCATTGTCACCAAATATGTATGAGGATACCTGTACCTGTGTGTTTTCTGGAGAGTGTCATGATAACATTGTGAAAGAGAGAGCTATTAGTAGGGGCTGGAGCTAGGATGCCCCAGAGTGATAATTTATCTGATAAGGACATAAGGAAGGTTTTGAGTTGTATAACTAAATTATCACTGGAGACTTGCATTAAGAGGATCCAGCGCTTCATGCCGCTTGATGGGCATGGTAATATGTAAGCAAGTCTGGGAGTCCCGCTTCTCCCTTGGTAGGTGGTTGCAGGAGCTGGGAGTATTTGATCCTGGAACGTTTCTGATGCAACAGAAAAGTAGTGACCATACACCTCACTTTGTTGAAGAAGGATCTGGGGAGCCACACAGGAAGTGTATGCAATAGGTATAAAAGTCTGGGGAGAATATAAGTTTTTAGCAGGTGTTTGCGGCTTACCCACGGAATGTATGGTATTTTGAGGTTTGTCAGTTGTTTCTGGATATCTTGAAGAAAAGGGCAGTAGTTAAGTGAAAATAAGTTTTCCAGAACGCAAGGAATGCATATACCTAAATATGTCTGTCTGGGGCCAATGGTAGGGTGAGTTTTATTTTAAGTAAGACACTGTGGATTTCTTTTCCTTAATGTTCAAGATTTCTGATTTGGTAAAGTTTATTTTGAAATTCAAAACAAAACTGAAGGTTGAGAATAGTTCAGTGAGATGGGATATCGAGTATGCCGGGGTTGGTGATAAGGACCATTAAATCGTTACACATAAATAAGCTGTATGAGCCGTCACCAGTCGTGTCCTTTAACAAGCAGATGGTGCCTGGCCATATAATGTTAGTCTGATATGGCATCATATCCTGTGAAGGAAAGGTCTGAGTCAAACAAAACCCCGAGGCAGCGGGCATGCTGCCTAGGAGTTATGGTAAGGCCAAAGACTGCAATGGAGATATCAGGGACAGATCTATTAGATTGTGGAAACAGCAGTAACTTAGTCTTTGAGAGATTCAGTTTCAGATAGAGCGAAGACATGATATTTGAGACAGCAGAGAGACAGTCACTGGTGTTCTGTATTAGTGCAGGGGTGATGTCACGGGATGACGTATATAATTGGATGTCATCAGCATAAAGATGGTACCGGAAGCCAAATCTAGTGATGGTTTGTCCAATGGGGACTGTGTAGAGGGAGAAGAGCAGGGGTCCTAGGACCGAGCCCTGAGGAACCCCAACGGCAAGGGGAAGACGGGAAGAAACAGAGCCCGCAACTGATACACAGAAAGTGCGGTCAGAGAGATAAGAGGAGAAGTAGGAAGGCGTCAAAGTGGAGGGTGGATTAACCTCTTTAGGGTGGCCTTGTGCAGATTCTTCTAAATCCACTGTTGTTTGGGGGTGGTCTGTTCCCAAGGCGGTGGTGTAGTATCAATGTTAGTGACAATGTCCCAGTTCTCGATTTCAAAGTGGGGGATGCCACACTGGTCACACGTGTTTTTCAGGTTGTCCATATTGGAAATGGTTATGCAGTGGCCAGAATGTAGGGAGGAGATGCCAAAGGGAAAAGTCCATCTGCATGCTATTTTCTGTTGAGAAAGCCAGTCCATTAGGGTTTAAGTTTCCTCCTTTTTTTTTTAAATCATTGGGGATAAGTCCTGGAAGATGGAGATCTTGCGAGTTCTCATAGGTGAGAGAGTCTGCCTCCCTGGCCTTGGTGAGCAGGTCCTCTTTGACCTGAAAATTAAGGAAGTAACAAATTATGTCTCTCAGTGGCTCTGTAGGTTTGGGTTTTGGGCATAGTGAAAGTTCATCTGGTTGAGGCCTCCAAGGAGAACTGATGATTTAGTCAGCCATTGCTGCACAATCTGCCAGAGTGCCAATGGGAAGGGTGTGTAATTCTTTAGGTAGAAATGTGTCCTAAGGGGTGAGGAAGCTACTGAGAAAAAGGTAGAGGTCAAGTGCTGTTGTGTCCAGTAGCGCCTGGAAGTATGAAAAGAGTGCAGAGAAGTCCAGATGGAGATATTGTTAGAAGGCAGCAGATGGGGACTATGGAATTAGTGCCGAACTTGTCCCAGGTTTGTGAGGTCACGGGGGTCACGTGACAGCATGACATGGCAAGAGTAGCCCTGGAGCTATGCGTGGGGGGGGGGATGAACACTTGCCTGTTCATTGCAGGGTTGGAAGATATTTGCAGCAGGTGATGGGCACCTTAGAGATGTTGGTGGGGCCTCTGCCAAGTGCTGCAGTAGTACAATACGTGAAGGGTCCATATCAGGGTTACCCCAGTCAGTGGTAGGGAGGAGAAGATGTCAACTTCAGAGCAGGTGCCTATTATTCCTCCTCAGGCAGACCCTGCTAATGGTGCTGCAGGAGAATGAGGAAGGGGGAAGGGGGATGAACCCCAGATGGCAGCTACAGTATGTGTCTAATAGGGGTTGAAGAATTGCATTGCCATGTAGTTAGTGGTGAACCTAGCCTCTTTGCTGCCTGAGGCGCCCCCCCCCCAAAAAAAAATATATATAAAATTGCGTTTACATGCTGTTAGCGTCACACGCTGTTATTGTCGTACAATAAACATACACAAACTTATGAAACAGTTTTTAAGAATTCTTCTTACTGTATTACTTCAGTATCAGAAATCAACAACACGGCATTAACAATGAAAGTAACTTCAAACATCTTCTGCTTGGTGGATGGACGAGCCCACGTGGCCCCCATTCTCTATAATAGGAGCGCTGCAGATAGCTGAGTACTGGACTTCAGGTATCTTCGGCACTCCCATCGAAGTGAATGAGAGCCACGCAGGTTCGTCCATCCACCAAGTGACACACCTTTATATGGCTGCAGCCAGGCTGTGTTCCCACCCAGTGGGGGAAAAAACCCCAATTCTCAGGCTCAGTGGGGGTCTCAGCAGACAGACCCCCATCAATCAGGTATTTATCCTCTATCATTTAGGTGAATACAGGGCAGTAACATTTTGTGACTTACAGGTGACGTCTCTGACTAATCCAATGCGCCCCCACGTGACTGCTGAGGACCAATCACAGGCCTCAGCAGGAAATCCTGAAGATGGCCGAAGATGCTGAAGACAGCCTGACTGAGCCAGGATGCCCAGGAAAGGTGAGGCAAGGTGAGTATTAGTGTTTCTTATTTTTATTCACCTTCCCTGAGCCTCCGATTATTATACTCTGGGGTCTGAGGAGACCCCAGAGTATAATAGTAGCATCAGAGCGGAGGGAGGCTGTTGGGAGCATATAATACCGTGTGGGTGCCACTACTGGGCATATAATACCGTGTGGGGGACACTGCTAGGCATATAATACTGTGTGGGGGACACTGCTGGACATATAATACTGTGTGGGAGCCACTGTGGAGTGGATAATACTGTGCGGGGGCCACTGTGGAGCATATAATACTGTGTGGGGGCCACTGCTGAGCGTATAATACTGTGTGGGGGGCCACTGCTGGGCATACAATACTGTGTGGGGGACACTGCTGGGCATATAATACTGGGTGGGGGCCACTGCGGAGTGTATAATACTGTGTGAGGAACACTGCTGAGCGTATAATACCGTGTGGGTGACACTACTGGGCATATAATACCGTGTGGGGGACACTGCTGGGCATATAATACTGTGTGGGGGACACTGCTGGACATATAATACTGTGTGGGAGCCACTGTGGAGTGGATAATACTGTGCGGGGGGCCACTGTGGAGCATATAATACTGTGTGGGGGCCACTGCTGAGCGTATAATACTGTGTGGGGGGCCACTGCTGGGCATACAATACTGTGTGGGGGACACTGCTGGGCATATAATACTGGGTGGGGGCCACTGCTGGGCGTATAATACTGTGTGAGGAACACTGCTGAGCGTATAATACCATGTGGGTGACACTACTGGGCATATAATACCGTGTGGGGGACACTGCTGGGCATATAATACTGTGTGGGGGACACTGCTTGACATATAATACTGTGTGGGAGCCATTGTGGAGTGGATAATACTGTGTGGGGGACACTGCTGAGCGTATAATACCGTGTGGGTGCCACTACTGGGCATATAATACTGTGTGGGGGACACTGCTGGGCATATAATACTGTGTGGGGGCCACTGCTGAGCATATAATACTGTGTGGGGGCCACTGCTGGGCGTATAATACTGTGTGGGGGCCACTGCTGGGCATATAATACTGTGTGGGGGCCACTGCTGGGCATATAATACTGTGTGAGGGGCCACTGTGGAGCATATAACACTTTGTGAGGCCCCTTCACTATTCATATCACACTCCATCTGTTTTATAGCAGCCGTGCACAATTATTACAGGCTTTAATAACATTGTTTGGTGATTATAAAACTGATGCTGTGCAATGTAAATAGGGAAGGAGTCATGGTACTCACAAAAGCACCACAGTAACTTCAAAGAATTGATCAGTAGGGGCCCCAAGTGTCGGACCCCCACTGATCTTTATAACTCTTAGACTGTTAGTACCCTACAGATCAGCTGTTTCCCAAAGCACGCAGCTCCCAGTATTGTTTTTATATGCCGGGTGCTGCTCACTCATCATATTCTTGATAACTGCAGTTGTGGGTACTACAGCTGTATCCCTTTCAAGTATCTGAGATACTGCTGCATAACTGTCACTGTCAAAAATTTCCTGTAGGGAGCGGTTAGGGGGCCCCAGAGAAAAGTTTGCACCCGGGCCCACAAGACTTTTGTTACGCCACTGTGTCCTAGAGTTGGTAAAAGTAAATGGAGGGCCACAAAATTGATAAGGGGCATGAAGGACATCAGTTATAATGGGAGATTAAAGGAGTTACATTTGTTTAGTCTTGAGAAGAGGCGTTTAAAGAGGAGATATGATAAACCTGTAAAAATATATAAATAGCCAATATAAAACATATGGGGAAAAGCTGTTCCATGTAAAATCCCCTTAAAAGTCAAAGAGCACTCCCACCATCTGGAGAAAAAAAGTTTTCATTCCCAGAGGCGACAAGGCTTCTTCACTGTAAGGTCTGTGATTCTGTGGAATAGCCTATCCTGGGAGCTGGTCACAGCAGTCACAGCAGACAGCTTCAAAAAAGGATTACATGCTTTTTTACTTCAAAATAGGAATTGAAACTTATAGAGATAGAATACTTATTTCCTTCAGTCATGTCCTTTCCCATCTCCTTGTTGAACTTGATGGACATATGTTTTTTTTTTTCAACCCTTTTAACTATATTACTATGTTACTATTGTAATGCTGTGGTTTGGAGATTTTAGCTCCCTCCCCTAACCCCTGGCTGAGACTCTAGTATGCATGTTAAGGGAAACAAAAGTCTTTTTGTGCTGTTCAGGCTATATAGTGAATTCTGTGGTTCTTTACAATATTTATTATGAACCTGCCAGTAAAAATAACATGTTTTCTTTATTAACAGAGGAAGCAAGCTTTATGCTAAGCAATTGTTCTATAATGGGCCCAATAGAACAATGTAGATTATTTTCTTCCCCTAAACCCACTTCCAGAGAGCTTTTGTTTCTGTGATCCAGTCACTAAGAAGGTTATTAGGGGAGGACACACTGATTGTCATGGGACGAATTTTCCTGTGTCCTCCTATTTGAAGCCAACTCCCCCATGACGTCATGGTTTGGGGTTATCTTTCTGTAATACAGGTGGGGGGGCTTCATTTAGGCTTCCCTGTTTAAAATGTGGAATGCTGCAAACCCACCCCGCTGATTCCCTCCCCCAAGATGTCATGGACACTCCTCAATGGCAAGGATCTTCTCAGACGCCTGTGAACAGTTCCATTTGGGCCTATCTGTTAAAAGCGTGGGATGCACCCACACCAATTTAGCTGCACGGCTGACCACTGTGAGAAAGTGGAGTCTACTAACCACTGTGTAGCAAGCTATGACCCACAGGACTGATGCCTTACTGTTGTCACGATGTGTTTCAAGGCTCCATTCTGCTATATTCCGTAAATGTATTGATTTGATGTATATACACCTGGGGGCTAAGTGTAGCTCTTTTTCCTTGTTCTCTCCCAGATCCCCTAAGGAGTCCTTTTGGTAATAGGATGAGAAGCGTCAGGATTTGAAGGGAGGACTAGAGTGTATATAGGGTTTAGTATTTGGTACTTCCCATTTTTGGGTGGGAGTAATTGTTTTGGGGAGCTTAGGGCACAGTCCAGGGTGCACTAGGGTAAGTACAACTTCCCAAGTGGGACATCCTTAAATACAGTGGGGAAAAAAAGTATTTAGTCAGCCACCAATTGTGCAAGTTCTCCCACTTAAAAAGATGAGAGAGTCCTGTAATTGACATCATAGGTAGACCTCAACTATGAGACTCAAAATGAGAAAACATATCTAGAAAATCACATTGTCTGATTTTTTAAGAATTTATTTGCAAATTATGGTGGAAAATAAGTATTTGGTCACCTATAAACAAGCAAGATTTCTGGCTCTCACAGACCTGTAACTTCTTCTTTAAGAGGCTCCTCTGTCCTCCACTCATTACCTGTAGTAATGGCACCTGTTTGACATTGTTATCAGTATAAAAGACACCTGTCCACAACCTCAAACAGTCACATGCCAAACTCCACTATGGTGAAGACCAAAGAGCTGTGGAAGGACACCAGAAACAAAATTGTAGACCTGCACCAGGATGGGAAGACTGAATCTGGAATAGGCAAGCAGCTTTGTGCGAAGAAATCAACTGTGGGAGCAATAATTAGAAAATGGAAGACATACAAGAGCACTGATAATCTCCCTCGATCAGGGGCTCCACGCAAGATCTCACCCTGTGGGGTCAAAATGATCACAAGAACGGTGAGCAAAAATCCCAGTACCACACAGGGGGACCAAGCGAATGACTTGCAGAAAGAAGGACTAGCGTGACAAAGGCTACCGTCAGTAACACACTACGCCGCCAGGGACTCAGATCCTGCAGTGCTAGACGTGTCCCCCTGCTTAAACCAGTACATATCCGGGCCCATCTGAAGTTTGCTAGAGAGCATTTGGATGTTCCAGAAGAGTATTGGGAGAATGTCATATGGCCAGATGAAACCAAAGTAGAACTGTTTGGTAGAAACACAACTCGTCGTGTTTGGAGGAGAGTGAATGCTGAGTTGCAGCCAAAGAACACCATACCTACTATGAAACATGGGGGTGGCAACATCATGCTTTGGGGCTGTTTCTCTGCAAAGGGACCAGGACGACTGATCCATGTACATGAAAGAATGAATGGGGCCATGTATTGTGAGATTTTGAGTGCAAACCTCCTTCCATCAGCAAGGACATTGAAGATGAAACGTGGCTGGGTCTTTCAGCATGACAATGATCCCAAGCACACCGCCAGGGCAACGAAGGAGTGGCTTCGTAAGAAGCATTTCAAGGTCCTGGAGTGGCCTAGCCAGTCTCCAGATCTCAACCCCATTGAAAACCTTTGGAGGAAGTTGAAAGTCCGTGTTGCCCAGCGACAGCCCCAAAACATCACTGCTTTAAAGGAGATCTGCATGGAGGAATGGGCCAACATACCAGCAACAGTGTGTGCCAACCTTGTGAAGACTTACAGAAAATGTTTGACCTCTGTCATTGCCAACAAAGGATATATAACAAAGTACTGAGATGAACTTTTGTTATTGACCAAATACTTATTTCCCACCATAATTTGCAAATAAATTCTTTAAAAATCAGACAATGTGATTTTCTGGATTTGTTTTCTCATTTTGTCTCTCATAGTTGAGGTCTACCTATGATGTCAATTACAGGCCTTTCTCATTTTTTAAGAGGAAGAATTTGCACAATTGGTGGCTGACTAAATACTTTTTTTCCCCACTGTATGTACTGACATATCAACTGACAATACCCTATATCACCACAGGAGCACTTGTAAGACCATTCCATTTGATACTCTGGCATTCATAGCTAAGATTTATATTTATGTAGCGTAGACGGCTGCATTAGTTTCTGTCTGGAAATCTGTTTGCTAACTTGAAATAATAGAGAATTGAATGACTCGCTTTATGCATTTCTTTTGAACATCTTTTGTATGCTTTAGTGCCATTTTTTTCTTTTTACATGTTATTTATTAAATGTTTTTATTTTTTTTCCCAAAATATAAACATACAGAAAAGTACAAGCAATACATAAAGGGAAGGAAAGCATAATATATAAAGTACTTTGAGTTCCAGTGGAGGAACCAATAGATGAAAATGGTGCAAGCATCATTTTCGATAAGTAAAAGTATTGAAACAATTAACAAGAACTTGTAAAATCAAGAAAAGCTGCAGCATAACCATATGTATTTGTGAGTCCAGAGAAGCTATATATAGTGGGTACGGAAAGTATTCAGAACCTTTTAAATTTTTCACTCTTTGTTTCATTGCAGCAATTTGCTAAAAGCAAAAAAGTTCATTTTATTTCTCATTAATGTACACTCAGCACCTCATCTTGACAGAAAAAAAAACAGAAATGTAGATATTTTTGCAAATTTATTAAAAAAAGAAAAACTGAAATATCACATGGTCATAAGTATTCAGACCCTTTGCTGTGACACTCATATTTAACTCACAAGCTGTCCATTTCCTTCTGATCCTCCTTGAGATAGTTCTACTCCTTCTTTGGAGTCCAGCTGTGTTTAATTAAACTGATTGTACTTGATTAGGAAAGGCACACACCTGTCTATATAAGACCTCACAGCTCACAGTGCATGTCAGAGCAAATGAGAATCATGAGGTCAAAGGAACTGCCCAAGGAGCTCAGAGACAGAATTGTGGAAAGGCACAGATCTGGCCAAGGTTACAAAAGAATTTCTGCATCACAGTGGCCTCCATAATCTTTAAATGGAAGAAGTTTGGGACGACCAGAACTCTTCCTAGACCTGGCCGTCCAGCCAAACTGAGCAATCGTGGGAAGAAGAGCCTTGGTGAGAAAGGTAAAGAAGAACCCAAAGATCAATGTGGCTGAGCTCCAGAGATGCAGTAGGAAGATGGGAGAAAGTTCCACAAAGTCAACTATCACTGCAGCCCTCCAACAGTCGGGGCTTTATGGCAGAGTGGCTGGAAGGAAGCCTCTCCTCAGTGCAAGATATATGAAAGCCTGCAAAGAGTTTGCCAAAAACACATGAAGACTATGAGAAATAAGATTCTCTGGTCTGATGAGATGAAGATTGAACTTTTTGGTGTTAATTCTAAGTGGTATGTGTGGAGAAATCCAGGCACTGCTCATCACCTGCCCAATACAATCCCAACAAACATGGTGGTGGCAGCATCATGCTATGGGGATGTTTTTCAGATGCAGGGACAGGACGACTGGTTGCAATTGAAAAGAAGATGAATGCGGCCAAGTACAGAGATATCCTGGAAGAAAACCTCTTCCAGAGTGCTCTGGACCTCAGACTGGGCCGAAGGTTCACTTTCCAACAAGACAATGACCCTGAGCACACAGCTAAAATAACAAAGGAGTGGCTTCGGAACAACTCTGTGACCATTCTTGACTTGTCTAGCCACAGCCCTGACCTCAACCCAATTAAGCATCTCTGGAGAAACCTGACGGAACTGTAGAGGATCTGCAAGGAAGAATGGCAGAGGATCCCTAAATCCAGATGTGAAAAACGTGTTGCATCATTCCCAAGAAGACTCATGGCTGTATTAGCTCAAAAGGGTGCTTCTACTCAATACTGAGTGTGAAAGATCCTCAGTGCGCCAACACCGCGTTGGCCCACACCTGAGACTTCTTTCCTAAAAACCACACTCACCGCCAGTGAGTGCTGGGTTCACAAGATAAATACATGACAAGCTTTCTAAATTTTGTATATTTATTAACCCCTAAATGGGTCGGTATTAACATCTAACACATACAGTTCAGACCAGATATGCAGATATATGCAAGCATTAACAGTTACTAGTTACAATATACAGCGCATAAAATAAAAATGGAATAAAGGTGAAATAATTACTTTACCACACATATCCTTGATGTGGTTCTGTAGTCCAACACTCACACATGCTCTGGTATGTGTGAATAACCAGTGGAGGCTTCTAGCAGCATCACAGCATTCCAGCCTGCATGCTCATCACAGTATATCCCAGTAGTCTCTTAGTAGTCTCATCATAGTATTCTCTTGTAGTCTCAGCACAGTCTCTTCCTCACTGACCTCTTACCTCATCTTTTATACCCTTGATTACACCACCCAGAATGAGGTCACCGGCGACGGCAAGTGTGGTTGACTAACGCACTCAAGTCCAGATTCTTTGTAAGGAGATAGGATTAAGTGGAATGATACAATACCTTCTATATGTTATCAACCATGTCTGATCAACAGCCCAGGCTGAACAATGTATGTGTATTTGATCACCCAGGGCTATGTAGGAATTCAATGGAGCCATTCTGGGATGGATACAAAGCCCTATTGTTACATGGTTGCCACTACTGACAACATGCACCTAGGATTAGAGCTGCGCACATTATGAGTAAATGGAAATAAGAGGGAGATATGATACCCAGAGATCAAAATACATCTTTGAGTTGTAGCCATATTTAAGTGGAATCATCACACTGAGCAAAGGGTCTGAATACTTTTGACCATGTCATATTTCAGTTTTTCTTTTTTTAATACATTTGCAAAAATATCTACATTTCTGTTTTTTTTTCTGTCAAGATGGGGTGCTGAGTGTACATTAATGAGAAATACAATGAACTTTTTTGCTTTTAGCAAATGGCTGCAATGAAACAAAGAGTGAAAAATGTACAGGGGTCCGAATACTTTCCGTACCCACTGTATATAAAAAAAAAGAGTTATTAGGTGTCAGTGCAGAATGGTGAAGTGTGCAATGTTAGATCATTGGAGATAAGAGGAGAAATGAGGTTTGGAGATCGAGGCCTAAATGTTTGTTGGCAGAGCTATGGTGATAATGAGTGTTTAAATCTAAAAGAAACCCATATTGACCAGTTTCTTTCAAAGCGGGCATTTCCAGACACACCATGGGACAGTGTCTTTTGAAGTAAAATTTCTGATGGACTGCGTTAAAGAGTTCTTGGAGAGTCGGAATGGTCAGAGACTTCCAGCGCTTGTGTAAGGCCAGAGTGGATGAGAGGAGAGTATGGCCAGTAATGGTTCTGAGTTTCGGAGGGTAGATATGTATGTCCAGAAAAGTAGAGTTAGTCCTGGAGAAGGAGGAATTGAGAGTCCCACTATGGAGGAAAGTCAAAGGAAAATGTCACGCCAGTACTGGTGTAGGCAGGGACTGAGGACTGGAGGAAATATATGATGTAATTTCTCTGGCATTTAGTACCAATGTAATAGAATTTTGGTCATGGTTTCATAGTGGGCCACACATTTGAATGTATTTTTGTTGTAATCCACTGCCCTCTTCCATTGTGTAGATGAAAAGAATTTTCGTAAAGAAAGCTCCCAGGTGCAGATAGGGGTTGTTTTAATGAAGCAGTCTTTAGAGCCAATCAGGTTATAGATAGAACTCAAGATTTTAGTAATACGCTTGGGCAGTTTTAGGAGGCCAAAGAGGTCCTTGTTGTAGGTTATCATAGGTGTATGTTGGGTAGATAAAAAATACTTTAGTCTGAGTTAAGCGAAGAGACAGTTGCAAGAGATTCCATACTGAGTTTGTAAAGAGTCAAAGGGGATCATAGCCCCGCTGTGCCATTGTTGTGAGATGCCTGCAGTTTTACATGCGGCTATTGTGATGTCACACCCCCCCACTGTAATATAACTAATCCTCATATTACTGTCATAGACCCTATAGTGATGTCATAGCTCCATTGGGATGTCCACTCCCTATTGTGCTGTCACAGTCAGCATTGTGGTGTCACAGAGCCCTATTGTGTCCTACTGTGATGTCAGAGAACTCCATTGTGGAAAAACAAGAATAGAAAAGAGAGGGCGCTCTCTGCTAGAATATAAGTAGGATAAAGAAGGGTTCTTACCCAGTAGGATTTGCAGATGTAGGCACAACACTATGGTTCAGTGATGTTATATCTATAGGATGAGATATATTAAGCTACTACTCCTGCCATGAGGAGTCTCCTGCAGAATACTCCATGCAGTACTTAAAGTGACTGCAAATAGAGGCTTGTAGAGTAGCGTTGCTCATATGAACACAAAGATCTGTAATTGATAAAATGTCGAACAGTACAATACATTTTGTGGCTCACTGCCCACTTAATCAGGTACAACAGAAACAGACATATATTAGGGAGGCACACCGATTAATGATGTCATCACATGCATGCATAATTATTTGCCTAAGTAGTAATAAAACCATATATATGATATATTGAAGTAGTAATATAAAACATTATTTATACAGACTATTTTTCTTATTTTTGTCCTGTGTCCCCTTTTTGTGTCCCTTTTGTCCCCAGTGTGAGGGTACATTAATCTAGGTAGATTTATTGGGAAATATTTGTCCTCCTTATATGATTTTATATTTTAGGATATAGTAATACCAGCTTTTAAACTAAGTGGAAAAATATATTTTGAGGAACTTGTGCCTTGATTTTACAAAAACATCATGCACATGTAAGGCACATGCTCAGTAGGGACTATAAAGCAATTACCTGCCTGTTTCTACTTGAATAGTATTTATCTTCAAGAGATGATTAGAGATTGCGACAGATGAGAATCATAAACAGCATTTCAGTAATTTGGGTTGTTATTGATATTTCCAAGTAAACATCTACATTACAAGAACTGTCTCATCTGAAAATATAATTTGTAAAGCAGACCCTTAAGTCAGTGCTTTACCCACTGGGTATTCAGAGCATGGCACAAGTCGTTTTGAGAAAGAATCCTACCTAGCATCTGAAAAATTAATGGAATAAATGATTTATCTCATATGCCCAAGGAGTCAGTTCAAATTAGCCATACAAAAAATGTATACTGTTTTCATTAACCCTTTAATGACAGCTGTTGTTGCCTATTTCAGTGTCAGAAAAGGGCATAGTCAATTAGCAGTGAAGCTAGATCCACATCTGCACCTGGTGTCCATTCTTCTGGTTCATTGGAGGACCAAAACAGTGGAAGAACAGACTGCAAAAATAGCGGATGCAAATGCCTGAGGGATCCCATTGACTACAATAGGGTCAGTTGGATGTCTATTTTTTTTTTTTTTTATTTGAAATTGCCAGATGAAAAAGTGAGGCTTGCAGCAATCTATGTAAGGATCTTTGCAGGATTAACACCCTGCACAGATATAAAACCATCCTTACCTCTAATTATTTAAAGTAAATGATAACTATACCTTATGCTTTAAGAAGGCATTGATGTGCTTCATATGAAGCCTTCTTTCTAAAGCTATAATCTCTGTATCCGTACTACTGAATCTTTCCTTAAAGCATACCACCAGTTATAAACAACTTTTCATAAATTAATAGTACAGGTTAAAATATGAAACTTTGTGATACAGTGGGGAAAAAAAGTATTTAGTCAGCCACCAATTGTGCAAGTTCTCCCACTTAAAAAGATGAGAGAGGCCTGTAATTGTCATCATAGGTAGACCTCAACTATGAGAGACAAAATGAGAAAACATATCTAGAAAATCACATTGTCTGATTTTTAAAGAATTTGTTTGCAAATTATGGTGGAAAATAAGTATTTGGTCACCTACAAACAAGCAAGATTTCTGGCTCTCACAGACCTGTAACTTCTTCTTTAAGAGGCTCCTCTGTCCTCCACTAATTACCTGTAGTAATGGTACCTGTTTGACATTGTTATCAGTATAAAAGACACCTGTCCACAACCTCAAACAGTCACACTCCAAACTCCACTATGGTGAAGACCAAAGAGCTGTGGAAGGACACCAGAAACAAAATTGTAGACCTGCACCAGGCTGGGAAGACTGAATCTGCAATAGGAAAGCAGCTTGGTGTGAAGAAATCAACTGTGGGAGCAAT
This sequence comes from Leptodactylus fallax, assembly GCA_947044405.1. Taxonomy (NCBI): domain Eukaryota; kingdom Metazoa; phylum Chordata; class Amphibia; order Anura; family Leptodactylidae; genus Leptodactylus; species Leptodactylus fallax. Next base: position 2,437,089 of record CAMRHE010000015.1, read on the forward strand.
AATTAGAAAATGGAAGACATACAAGACCACTGATAATCTCCCTCCATCAGGGGCTCCACGCAAGATATCACCTCGTGGGGTCAAAATGATCACAAGAACGGTGAGCAAAAATCCCAGAACCACACGGGGGGACCTAGTGAATGACCTGCAGAAATCTGAGACTAACGTAACAAAGGCTACCTTCAGTAACACACTACGCCGCCAGGGACTCAGATCCTGCAGTGCTAGACGTGTCCCCCTGCTTAAGCCAGTACATATCCGGGCCCACCTGAAGTTTGCTAGAGAGCATTTGAATGTTCCATAAGATTATTGGGAGAATGTCATATGGTCATATGAAACCAAAGTAGAACTGTTTGGTAGAAACACAACTCGTCATGTTTGGAGGAGAGTGAATGCTGAGTTGCAGCCAAAGAACACCATACCTACTGTGAAGCATGGGGGTGGCAACATCATGCTTTGGGGCTGTTTCTCTGCAAAGGGACCAGGACAACTGATCCGTGTACATGAAAGAATGAATGGGGCCATGTATCGTGAGATTTTGAGAGCAAACCTCCTTCCATCAGCAAGGCATTGAAGATGAAACGTGGCTGGGTCTTTCAGCATGACAATGATCCCAAGCACACCGCCAGGGCAATGAAGGAGTGGCTTTGTAAGAAGCATTTCAAGGTCCTGGAGTGGCCTGGCCAGTCTCCAGATCTCAACTCCATAGAAAACCTTTGGAGGGAGTTGAAAGTCCGTGTTGCCCAGCAAAAGCCCCAAAACATCACTGCATGGAGGAATGGGCCAACATACCAGCAACAGTGTGTGCCAACCTTTTGAAGACTTACAGAAAACGTTTGACCTCTGTCATTGCCAACAAAGGATATATAACAAAGTATTGAGATGAACTTTTGTTATTGACCAAATACTTATTTTCCACCATAATTTGCAAATAAATTCTTTAAAAATCAGACAATGTGATTTTCTGGATTTGTTTTCTCATTTTGTCTCTCATAGTTGAGGTCTACCTATGATGTCAATTACAGGCCTCTCTCATCTTTTTAAGTGGGAGAACTTGCACAGTTGGTGGCTGACTAAATACTTTTTTTCCCCACTATATAAGAGCTTACTATATATTTCCCATTCCTTTTGTAACCACTCCTGGCTTTGGCTCAAAAAAACGCAATAAAATCTACAACAGAAAAAGTTGCGTTTTTGCAACATGGGGCCTCAGCCTTAAACAGTTTTTTTTTATTACGTTGTATATGTTAAGGACTATAACAGATAAAGTATTACATGGTATAACAGAATATCAACAATAAGTCACTTTCTCTTATTTAGCAAGGTGCAGAAAATTAGAAAGTGTCTTAAAACAGTTAATAAATGTGATATAAAGCTTGTAAGCCCATTTTTTGGTGCAAGTTCTTTCACACCAAACTAACCCAATCGAGATTAGTGAACTTCCTGAAATTAATTTTAGGGTCGATTCAAGGCTTTAGTTAGTATGTTGTGATGTTTCTACATGCAGACTGTATGGCTAGAGTAACAATCAATGGGTTGTGGACCCACTGTGCCTCCTGAGATTATTGTCTAAGTAGTTTCCCTGGTATTCATCTTTAAACCCATGTACAGAGATCTGGCCTTCAAAGCAGGGAGACCACCAGGTCGCTACCTCTTAGAGTAGTGACAGATTACCATGGTACAGACTACCAAGGAGTCTGCCAAAAGTAGAGTCCAAATACTGGCTGAGGTCAGGACTGGCAACATACTTGCAAGGTCAATGGACAGGCATATAGTCACGGAAGGCGGAGTGCATGGAGAGTGAGTAAAGAGGCAGGAAATCAGGAATGACAGCCTTTGTTACATTCAGCATGGATTGCAAGGATTATTCTACGAGGAGAGAAGATAGAGGATGGATACAAGTGCGGAGACCAAGCAATACTGGCCATGGAGAAAGCGTATCCATTGGAGTGGCGAGTTTTATATATACCAGTATACGGAATGGATATACCTACTCATGCACCATGATCTAAAGTGGATTGACGTATAGCCAAACAACAGAAGCAGGCTGGAGTCAGGTAGTAGTAAGATAGTGGCAGCAGGCAGGGACCATGCCAGAGAACAAGCTAGTGCAAACAGTCAAAGTAAATCAGACTTTAATACATATAGACTGGCCAGAGATTGGCTGTCATTGGCAGAGGACTACTGGCATGATGCTGATCCTCTAAGTAGCAAGTAGGGAGGTTTCACCCACCATGGTGTAGCAGGGAATGGATAATGTTTAGAGAAGGCGACTTGGCAGCCCAGCCCACTGGAAGACTGAATGGGACTAAATTAAACATTCAATGATTAAGAAGTTTGTCTCAATACTTTTGTCTCTATAGTATATATATATATATATATATATATATTGTTTTGTTATGTTGCACTTAAGCTGAATAAAGCCAGTTTATTTTACACTTGGACCGTCTGAACGCTATCTCTACGGCGCCCAGACCGGAGAGATAGTGTTCCAGTAGTCTGCCGCCATTTGAGACTAGTCCCCCCCAAGTTGTCGCAATATATCTTATATATATATATATATATATATATATATATATATATATATATATTACAGGAACAACTTGTAGTAAAATATTGCATTTAACTGTTTATTGCATTATTCCAGCTTTATGCTCGATCTTTGTGGCATTTGCTCTATAGTTACCAGAAGATGAAAGGTATTAACTAGTAACCGAGCCTGTTGGCTATTAGTGGAGCACCTTCTGCTCTCTAGTTACTGGTAGTTAGGCAAAGATAAGATTCCTCACAACATTGGGCCCTACAGCTTACAGAAGAAAACTTTCTTTGCTGAGAAACATCTCCACTGTCTATAAGTGAGGAAAGCTTATCTCCATGCTCAAAACGAGCCCCGCATTTCCCAACTAGTGGCTGAATCATGGATCAAGTCTAGGGTTGTCTTGTATTAGCCACGGTGGAAAGGGACAGATAACTAGAGAAGAAAGCACGTGTCAATTCTGTCCATGTATGTAGATTGCCTTGTGTGTGAATACCATCTCACTAAAGGTGCCACCATGCTACTTGTGACTGGAAGATTTGCTTAAGTAAACTGTACCACGAGCATTTGGTATTATTAGGTGTATATTACACAGGGACAGCCCCTTTCTGCTCCTCTAAACACGGATGACATTTATTGTACTCATATTGTAATGTTACAAAGTTGACTAATTAGGTAGGGCTGCACTACTTGTATTGTACAAGCTGATATTGTTTTGCTAAATTGATTGTCAAAGCTGCCTGGCTGCTTGGTTCCTGTATTCACATCAGTAAGCTGGAAAGATAATGCAACATTCTGGTGGCTGTCAGCAGTGGATGATTCTTTAGCCTTAGAGGGGAATATTACCCTGGTAGTTTTGGGAGAGATGATCTGGTCTTTTGATGGAAAGATTTACATTGCTGATTTGAACCTCTGCTGACATTTTGATTGATGGAAATAAGTAGAGAAAAAAGCAGATTTCAAGCTCCCTAATGGTGAAATCAGTGAGAATACACTAGAGAACTTGATTGTTTGAAATTTATTAAAATTTTTGATTATTGTAATGAATTATGCATTAATTATATTGTGTAGAACTATGAATTTTGTTCATTGGTAGATCTACTGTGAGTGATGCAGTGGAGAGATAAGTGATACATCAACAGTGAAAGTTTCAATCAAGTTACTTTGCTACAGTTTATAATTCAGTCCACTATGCATTGGGACTTATAGTGCTTTGCAGAAACCTTGTCACACAACTGTCCAATATTAGTGAGTGCGTATATCTGTACTTGAAATGAGGACTCATCATACAAAATGCCCAATGTGAAAGCATGAATGATAAAACTCAGCAGACCACATTGTAAATCAATAGGATATGTGGAGTAAAGGTTATGTCTACCATAAAACCAAACCAGAATTATGTCAGAAACCATGATGCAGATTATTTTGTATTAAATGCTTGTCAGAAAGTGTATTTATACTACAATGAATGTTTTGTATATAAATTGTATTACTTAGACATGCAGAACCGATTTGTCACAAACCGTATTCGACCCGAATAGTCCAAATTGTATGTTTTTTAACAAAACCAAAGAAATGCCTATTCGTCTTGGACAAATTAAAATGTCCGAGGCCACATGTATTGAGCAGGAAATACAGAAGAGACACGTGTGCATGAGTCACTGTGGGACGTTCTAGCACCACCTGACATCAGCTGACAGCCTTTCAGCCAATAGACAGTGGTCGGTGGACACCTTTGTAATAGGACATGAAAACGTGTGCCTATACTTGGTGTCAGAAGTTGGATTGGTCTAAGAATTACTACCGTCTTTCTCCTAAAATAAGCTCTACCCCCAAAATAAGGCCTAGCTAGATTTTCCAGTTTTTTTGGAGTAGGCTTGAAATATAAGCCCTATTCCAAAAATAAGCCCTAGCTAGTTTAACCCCTTCCCAACATCTGCCGTGCAATTATGGCAGATGCTGGGTCCTTAAAGATGGCAGCCGCTCTACTGCAGAGCAGCCACCATACCTACCGTATGGAGTTAATGCCCGCAATCAGAGTAGATTGTTGAGTGTGACCCCCCCCCAAAGTATTACAACTGCCCTGGGCCAATCTGTGACCACCCCAAACCCACCCCTCAAAGCATAACAATTGTCCCTGGGGCCGGTCCCCACCGCCATAGCTACTGTATCGGGTCTCCTCTGTAATGTACAGCGGAGACCCGGAGTTAATGTCCGTGATCAAAGTCCAGCATTGTTGAATGTGACCCACCCAAAATATTACAACTGCCCCCCCCCCCCCCAAAACCAACAACCAAAGCAGAACAATTGTCCCTGGGGCCGGTCCCCACTGACCCTGTAACTTTCTTGTTGCAGGCCTGTTCCTTATGAAGGTTCCCAGGCCTGTCATAGGAATATTACTATTGAGGCCGGTCTATGACCATAGTATTGATGTCTATGGGACAATTGCAGGTTCAAGCCCCCTAGGGGGGATTAATAGTAAAAAAAAAACCAAAAAACAAAAAAAACAATCAAAGCTCAAGTCCCCCCTCTTTCACTAGAATACATATAAAACTAAAAACGGTCTACAAACTTCTAAAAATATTTTTCATATATGGTGAACACCGTAGCGGGTAAAAAAATCAAAAGTGCCGAACCGCCGTTTTTTTCGCTGTTTCGCCTCTGATAAAAATTGAAATAAACGTGATCAAATGTGTGACTGTCATTCATGGAAAAAGACCTTCCCCGAAAATAAGCCCTAGCTCTTTTTTCAGAGAAAAAAAATTATATAAGACCCTGACTTATTTTCGGAGAAACACAGTATAATTGATTTATTATAATTGTTTTATTGAGAAATTGCAATGTATTTGTTAGCAAAGATGTTTTGGGGTAGATGACAAAAAATAGTCCGGTCCCCTGGTGGCTGATTAGATCATATTAGATATGCATTCAGCACTCGAGAATTGCAACACTATTCCAACAGACAGACCCCATTCAGTCAATGGTGGAGCTTGATATGTGTCTTAACCCCTTCCCGACACCTGCCGTACTATTACAGCAGATGCTGGGTCTGTAAAGATAGTAGCTGTTCTGCTGCCATAGCTACCTTACAGCAGAGACCCAGAGCTAATGCCCACAATCAGAGTTCACTCTAAACGCAGGCATTGCACTGCTGTGTGGCCCCCCAAAAGTAAAAAATGCCCCCCGGAGTCAGTCCCCACCTTTAAAGTTGCAGACCAGACCCACACGGGACCCAACCTGTTCCTATGACAGCCAGGAGCCTTATCAATAGTAATGTAGCAAATTGAATCGAAATGATTGCTGGTTCAACCCGCTAGGGGGCTAATAAAATAGTAATAAAAAAAGTTAAAAAAAAAAAAAAAAGAAAACAATAAAAAACTAAAAGTTCAAATCATCCCAGTTGCCTACAATACATATAAAACTAACACTTACTGTGAAACACATACAAATTAGGTATCCCTGTATTCATAGAAGCCTGGTCTTCAAATGTATAAAAATATTTTTTTCATACAGTGAACGCCAGGAAAAAAAAATCTAAAGTTCCGAACCGCCGTTTTTTTCGCTGTTTCGCCTCTGATAAAAATTTGAATAAAAAGTGATCAAAGCAATAAACATTCCCCAAAATGGTATAACTAAAAGGTCCCGCAAAAAAATATGCCCTATGCATCTCCGTACATGGAAATTACAGGTGTAAGAATATGGCGAATTTAGGAAAAAAACTTTTTGGATTTTTGTTAAGGGGTTAAAATGTAAATATAACTATATAAATTTGCTATCCCTGGAATCAAATCGAAACATAGAATGCAGGTGACATATCATTTTGGCTGCACAGTGAACGCTGTAAAAACCAAGCCCATAAGAAATTTGCACAAATGCACTTTTTCTCCAATTCCACCCCATTCTGATTTTTTTCAAGCTTCCCAGTACATTATGCAGAATATTAAATGGTACCATTATGAAGAACAGTTTGTCCTACAAACAATAAGCCCTCATATCAGCCTTCTCCATCAACAGAAAAAATAAAAAACTTATGGGGATTGGAAGGCAGTGAGTCAAAAATGAAAATCGAAAGATAAAACTGGCGACACAGGACAAACAGCAAAAGCCATATGGTAAAGCTGAGCTAGTAAAGTAAATATGGTGGTATGTTATGAGATGATAATCATAGAACAATATGTAAACAGTTAAGAGATAAGTGTTCATGGATTTCCTAGCAAGCAGGGTGCCAGACACAGTGTATGGATGTTAATGCTTGTGAGATGGTATATAGTGTAATTGGTGTTCCCTAAAATTCTGCATATTGTTAACGTTAGTGTAAGGGAGTGTATAGTGATCACCTACTTAGATTCTATCTTAAAGAGTTACTATGTTCTGCATGTAGGATTGTGTTAATGGTTTGTTGGTTTTAATGCTATGTGAGTAGTGACTAGATAAAGAATTATGGTGAACTTCTGGGTGAATTGGTTGAAAATAAGAACTATAACGATTTGCTATATAAATAGACATATGATTTGTTTTGTAGTGAAAATTCTGCAAGAGATCTGTGGTATGTGTATGTATGTGTGCGTATATGTACAGTATATGTATATACAATGGTAACACTTTGAGATTGCATGAAAAAGTAGTTTTCTAGAGAAGTAGTCTTCTCAAAGAAAATGACTAGTATGGAAAACTGAAAATTAATCACAAAAATGTGGTCTGGGTAAGAAGGTGATCTTCTCAAGGAGGTGGTCTTTTGTAGAGGTTACATTGTATATATATCCATGCTTACTTGTTATGTGTGTTTGGGTTGGGTGTAAATGCTAAGTGTAGTTTCCTACGTTCGAGACCCTGGATTACACTTTCTTTGCTATAATGTTTATGATGTGTGTTTTAATGGATATCCTTTACAATGAGCTCATTATTATTTGTTTTGTTTTTTATATTACAGCTATACAAGGTGAAGAAGGCATCTTCCATTTGTTTTGTGTTTTTTTCCCCAAAAATGTTTAGCTAGGTGGGGATGTAACTAATCATTTGTTTATTTGTAGGAGTGAAGAATAGATCTGGCCATTGTTAGCCATGTTATATCACTGCAAAATATAATGTGGTTTCAGTACTGACAATGTTTCCCATTTGAATTTAGATTCCCCTTACGTCCGACAGCAGCACAATATGGGGTATCTCTGCCCCTGTGTGTTGTTTAGGACAGTGGAACCTTTAATTAGCACCAAATTTAAGGTGCCTCCTACTAGCCCTATAAGAGGGCACCTGAGACCTCCCTCCACTGTGTTTTTTTCTGTCCTGTGTGGGACAGGTGGACGGAGGTCTCTGGTGACCTCCCGTTGCTAGGGGTTTTTTTCCTAAAAAAGCTCCTGGCTTACCTTTTTGGGGGTACCTCAGTCCTTTCCTACGTTCCTAAGATCCTACGGTCCTTCGGGCCTTTTTCCGCCCCGCAGCGCAGCGTTACCCGGCTCATCGCTCTGCAGGCAGCGCGATCCCGGAAGTAAGCGGGGAACCTCTTCGGCCGGAACCTTTTTTTCGGTCCCGTGTTCCCCGGGGAAGGAAGCCTTTGCGCACCACCGCGGCCTACTTCCGGTTTTCTCGGAAAAGTGCGGTAAGTTTGAAAATTGGAATTTTAATGGCAAAATATAGATTTGTTTTTTGCTGCTTGTATGTGGAGCCTCTGGCTTAGGCTTATGCTCCTCTATGTTCCATTATGGCATTTGACCTTGTTTGGCGCTGTATGAATATCTTCTTTGTTTGGCTCCTCCCCTCGCTGCTGTATTACATTTAAAAGGGCTTCAGTCCTTTACTGGGTGAGCTCGTGGTTACTAGCTCCTCTGCTGCGGTTTGCGGTGTCTTGGTTTTTCCTGACGGGATCTTTTTCTCAAGTGACCGATTTAAAAAGTAAGGTACCCCTTGGTTTTTTTCTTCTTGTAAGCGATGCTTGGCAATCTTCTATTCTACATTGTCATGTGGCTTTTGATGTTTCAGATGTCATCTTCTGCATCAGGTAATGGCGATGGGCTTAGGAGGAAAAAGTCCTCTAAACGTAAACACCTAATGTGTTTGGATTGCAATACTCCTTTACCTGACTACGGCTATGATTTTACCCGCTGTCGCCAATGCCGCGGACCTCCGTCAGAAGAACCTTCTATAAGAGAGGTTGTCACCTGGGTAAAGGACTATATGGAGGAGTCTCTTAAGGAGATCCGTTCTTCCATCGCCCAGATTGCCAAGAAACCGCGGGTTGAGACACAGTCCTCCCTACGCATCGCTGACGAAGATTATCAGATAGTGGACGAGACACTGTCATCTGACGATTCCACTGAAGATTCCAGCAGGCCGTGCTTCCCACTCGAAAAATTAAGCCGGCTGCTGAAGTCCATCCGGTCTAAGGATCGTGATGTTGACGGGGGAAGCCTCCACGTCCACCTATAGAGGGCCTAGGGTCTTCCAAGTGGACGAGACATTACAAAGATTAATGTCTTCAGAGTGGAAATGTCCTGAAAAACCTCTTGTGGTTTCTAGGAGGTTCAAGGCTTTATTCCCAGTTGCTCAATGGGATCAATGGGGTCCTCCTCCCAAGGTGGATATGGCGGTGGCCAAACTGTCACGCCGCACTATGGTACCATCAGATGATGGATCAAATTTGCACGACGCCATGGACAGGCGCATCGACAATACCCTCAAGAAGGCGTATTCAGCTGCCTCGGCCCAGACCGCTGTGGCGGTTGCGTCTTGTGAAGTGTCAGCCAAATTACGCACTGACCTGGTTCATCTCGAGAGGGACATCGATTCTGGAGTCTCCAGAGATGAGCTGCTAGGGTTTCTAGGCTCGGTTTCCCTGGCAGCTGAATATTTAGCGGAGGCCTCCCACCATCAATTAAGGCTGGCGGCCAAATCTCTGGCACTTACCACTGCACCAAGAAGACCTCTATGGTTAAAACCCTGGAGAGCTGATTTCCCCTCAAAATATAATTTGTGCGCATTACCCTTTGAGCCAAGTAGAGTCTTTGGCAGTGCCCTAGACGAGATCCTGAAGGGCTTGGCTGATAGGAAGGGTAAAACTTTACCCCAGGCCTTTAGAGGTAGATCTAATTCTGGCCGTGGTAGAGGCTATCCGCCTCGTCGTGGACGGCAGTCCCAAAGAGGCTCTAGATATTCCTCTAGAGGCGCCGTCCGGAGATTCCCGAAGTCTGATGATAAAAAGGAGAAGCCTAGCTTTTGACATCAGGAGCAGTCTTCCTGTGGCCGAGATTCCTGTCGGGGGTCGTCTCCCCCATTTTTTCAACTGCTGGCAGGAAAAAATTCAAGACCCATGGGTCCTGCAGGTAATCCAAAAAGGATATGCAATCGAGTTCCTCCATCCTCCTCAGGATCAGTTTGTGTTAACTCGCAGCCTGCCTATAATGCAGCAGACTACATTGGAATGCTCCATCCGAGAATACATTCACAAGGGAGCCCTGGAGGAAGTCCCTTCTCTAGAAGAAGGATCCGGTGTCTATTCTCCCGTCTTCCTGGTACCAAAACCGGCAGACAAATGGAGAATGGTCATAGACTTAAGGTACCTCAACCGCTTCATCAAAAAGAAGCACTTCCGTATGGAAATCATAAAGTCTGTCACCACTTTTCTCCTCCAAGTTGATGTTTTCGTGACTTTGGATCTAAAAGACGCCTATTTGCATATTCCTATTTATCCTCCACACAGAAGGTTTCTAAGGATTGCCGTAGTAGTTTCCGGCCACACGAAGCATTTTCAGTTCACAGCACTACCCTTCGGGATCTCCTCTGCTCCCCACACCTTTACAAAGGTAGTGGCTCCTATAGCGGCTGCCCTCAGACTTCAGGGGATATTCGTGGTGCCTTATCTAGACGACTGGTTGATAAAAGCCCAGTCAGAGTCTGTTCTGCTCCAGCATCTACAGACAGCCGTGTCCCTGTTTCAGAGTCTGGGATGGCTTATAAACTGGGAGAAGTCGGTAACGATCCCTTCAACCCGAAGGAAGTTCCTCGGCTACTTCCTGGATTCAGTCCACCTGCAGGTCTCCTTGACACCAGCAAGGAAGGAGAAACTGGTCGGTGCAGTCCGGCACCTCTTCAAAAAGCCGATAGCCTCCATCAGAACATTGATGAAGATCCTGGGCTTGATGTCTTCCTCAGTGGAGGCAGTCCCATGGGCTTTGTGGCACTTACGTCCCCTCCAGAAGGAGTTACTAGAGGCTTGGGATCGCACCCTTCTTACATTCAGCAAGAAGATTCGACTCTCCCCCAGGACCCGTCTTTCCCTCAAGTGGTGGTTGCACCTGAAAAACGGAAGGTCCACGGTCCAACCTTCTTGGACCCTGTTGACTACAGATGCATCCCTCTTGGGATGGGGAGCCCATTTGGACGAAAACTCCATAAAGGGAGTCTGGAGCGCTCCAGAAAGAAGGACCTCGTCCAACTGGAAGGAGCTCAGAGCTGTATATCGTGCCTTACTCCATTTCTCGCCTCTTCTCAAGGGAAGAGCAGTCAAAATCTGGTCAGACAACATGACCACAGTGCTGTACGTGAACAGACAGGGAGGCACCAGATCACCAACCCTCCTCAGGGAGGCAGATCTGATATTTACATGGGCAGAGAAAAATCTAACCCATTTATCCGCAGTTCACATCAAGGGCTCCCTGAACATAGTAGCGGATCGGTTGAGTCGGGGTCATGCCGTATCAGGAGAATGGTCACTCAATCCAGAAGTCTTTCATCAGATTACCCTGAAGTGGGGTCTTCCAGAAATAGACCTCATGGCAACCCGACTCAACGCCAAGGTGGAGACGTTCTGTTCCCTTTACCAGGAGGACAATCCCTTGGCAGTGGATGCCCTGTCCATCCCTTGGAGGTCCAGGCTGGCATATATCTTCCCTCCAATTCCAATAATACCGAAGGTATTGATGAAAATCAGACAGGACCAAGTCTCTGTGATAGCCATCATTCCATTCTGGCCAAAAAGAGCTTGGTTTTCCCAACTCATGGAGATGAGTCGAGGGATATATTGGAGGCTTCCCCCCATCCAGAACCTGGTTTCCCAAGGATCTCTGAAGTGCCAGGATCTCTGGAGATTCAACCTGACAGCCTGGAGGTTGAGCAGTCCCTACAGCAGGATAGAGGACTGTCAGAGGCCGTCCTGAAGACCCTTTCTTCTGCAAGAGCAGACTCTACCAATAAGAACTACCAGAGGACAGCCAAGATTTTCATGGAGTGGTGCTCCAAGAAGGGTATTAATAATCTACAACCTTCAACGGCTGATATTTTAAATTTTCTTCAGGACGGTTTGGATAAGGGCCTTGCCCCTGCCACTTTGAAAGTGCAGATTGCGGCCCTCTCCGCTCATTTGAACAGACGTCTGTCTCAGGATCCTCTGGTTGCAAGGTTCCTTAAAGGGGCAATGAGGTTAAAGCCCTCAGTATCATCTCCAGTTCCCCAGTGGGACCTTGCGGTAGTCCTTACAGGCCTGTGCGGTCCTCCATTTGAACCCTTGGAGACTACGGAGCTAAAATATTTGGCATACAAAACCGTTTTTTTGTTGGCTATTACATCTGCCAAAAGAGTAGGGGAACTCCAGGCTCTCTCTTCTAGAGAACCGTACATTGTGTTTTTTGCAGATAGGGTGCACCTTAGATTTTTGCCTGGGTTTAACCCTAAGGTCCCCTCATGCTATAATAGCAATCAGCTAATTTCGCTACCAGTGTTTTTCCCCACTCCAACCTCTGAGGAGGAAGAAAAGCTCCACACCTTAGATGTGGTAAGGTGTCTGCGGATTTACCTATCCCGCACTCAACCGTTTAGGAAGGCCGAAAACCTACTAATTAATATGCAGGGTAAAAACAAAGGCCTCAAGGCTTCCAAGCCTACTCTATCCACATGGATCAAGGAGACAAGTAGGTCTTCCTTCCTTATTCAGGAGTTACTCCCTCCAGTTTTTTCTACGGCCCACTCGACCAGGGCTGTGTCGACTTCTTGGGCTGAGTACCGGTCCTTACCTTTGGACCAGATTTGTGCGGCTGCATCATGGTCATCCCAGTTGACCTTTGTCAAACATTATCGTTTAGACTTCCGCAGTTCCCAGACAACTGCCTTTGGTCAGACAGTCCTTGACGTTGTAAGGCGAGGAAACCCTCCCTAGGGGAATTACTTGCTATCTCCCCATATTGTGCTGCTGTCGGACGTAAGGGGAATCGTTGATTGTAATGTCAATCTGTATTCCCTTAGTCCAGACAGCAGCACAAGGCTTCCCTCCCTAGAAACTTGTTTCCTTTTACTTTATAATTTACACAGTGGAGGGAGGTCTCAGGTGCCCTCTTATAGGGCTAGTAGGAGGCACCTTAAATTTGGTGCTAATTAAAGGTTCCACTGTCCTAAACAACACACAGGGGCAGAGATACCCCATATTGTGCTGCTGTCTGGACTAAGGGAATACAGATTGACATTACAATCAACGAATATTTTTTATGAATAATGAGCATTTGTGAACAGTGAACAGCTGGAACACTACTGGTAAAATAAATTGGTAAAGTCAACATGCGAGCACACCCAAGGGGGTGGTGATAAGTAATGTAGGGAGAGGAGAGCAGTGGATATGAAAGGGAGGCATACATTACACAAAAAGAGCCCTTAAAGCCACACATCACCATTACATGAAAAAAACAAACAAAGTTGTTCTCTTTTTAATACATTCTCAATAAGTGAATACGTTTTGGAGAATGCAAAGTGTCCTTGATATACCACATAGTCAGTGTTTATGGGTGTTTGTGTGTATCAAGCATATCATGTTTTTAAAATTGTTTGGGTAAGACTCAACTGAATTGAGTTTTCTTTTATAAATAAAGAAAAAAAAATATTTTTACAATAAAGAATATCAGGTATTAATTTGAAATATTAAATATAAAGGCAATTGGTTTAATATTGTATACCATTGAATTTGGTTAATACCAATTTGGAAGGTATTATTAATTCTATATTATTGGTGAAGAGTTTATGCTAAAAATCTATGAATGCCAAGAACCTATGTTCTTGTTAGTTTTATTGGATACTTGCCAATGTAATATTATGCAGATGGCATTAAGGCTAAGGCCTCACTTAGTGTTTTTCCTGCAGAGCTTTTCACAGAAAGTCTACAGAGATAATGATAGACATGATGCAATTTTCAACAATGCAATGGTTTTGAAAATCACAGCATTTTTGTTGTGGGTATTTTTCTGCAATGTGCAAGGTCTGTAAAATGCTGCTGTGAAGTTTCAGCCTGAAGGGGTTTTCTGGAACTAAGAAAATGAGACTTAAGGCAGGAAATCTTTGATATATGAATGAATAAACATAACTGAGTGCCTTTATGTATGTTTGGACTATTTTTACCATTCTCCATATTTTCAGGCTTATGCAATACTTCTTGGTTTCTACTTCCTGGTTGTGGGAGTGTCAGTCCTTTTCCAAGCAGCCCCTCTCAGCATCAGCCCACTGCACCTCCTAGCAGGTTTTCATTCATGACCAGTATACTTACTTATGTATGTGTATATATTTATGTATATAATATATAGTAAGGTTGTGTTCACAGTAAGGCTGTGTTCACATGGTGGGGTTTTGCTCCTAAAACGCACGTGTTTTTACCAGGAAACCAAATGCATTTTTTAAAAAACAATCCATGCAATTTTTGAAACCCACACATGCTTCTTAAATCATGCAGTTTTCCCTGCATGATGTTAATAATAAAGCATTCACATCTTGTGCACATATTGCTCATCTCCTTCACTCTTCCTATGCATCTACAATGCTGCCGGCCCATCAATGTCCATAAAACCCTCTGACCACTTACAGAAGCATGCCTATCCAATGGAGACAGGAGAAAGGCTAGAATAATTAAAAATAAATAAAAATAAAAAATGTGTTTGTCTACCTTGCTACCGCTGCTTTTAATCACTGCTGTGGACCATTGATAAGAACCGGCCCCCACCTCCTCCTGGCTGCTTTGGCAGTCAGAAAAGTTTAGACCAATGCTGCTTTCATCAGTGATGACATCACACTCATGGTGGGTGTGGCTAACAACTGTCATGTGCACAATGAACGGCATATGAAATCTTATACGTCATCTTGGGAACAGCTATTGAATGAGGTACTGGTCCTACAATGTTAAAGTGTGATATTTGTTATCTTGATAAGATTTTGATAAGTTATGAAGAGGTGGTGCAAAGTTTTATTAGGTACCCCCATACAGTTTACAGCCGCACTTTCCTGAAGTAAGTATTTACACTGTTAGGGTGTGTTCACATATGTCCGGCGCAGCTGTCAGTTTCCCCTCCGGCGTGGTGCACAAAAGCCGGAGGGAAACTGATGCCAGGACGGATCCCATAGTTTTCTATGGGATCGGTTCTGGCACAAGAGGCATCAGTTCTAGCTCCGTATAGCACCGGATCTGTGCCTCAGCCAGATGGAAAAACGCTACCTGCAGCATTTTTCCATCCAGTTTCTTAAAATTTTATTTGGGGCGGAGGCCGCCGGGTGCCGCCTGAAGATGGATGCGGCAGGACCCGACTTCTGCACAGTCTCTGAACAGTAGTGAAGCCAGCAATTGATGGCTTCACTACTGTACCTGAGAGAATTGCTCAGGATCACAAATCTGACACCCGTGGGCGGAGTTGGGCTCCGATCGCAGATGTTAACCCCTTAGATACCGCGGTCAAAGATGACCGCGGCATCCAAGGGGGTTGCACTAATAATAACCCCCAAGGCACCCCCCGCGGCGAGATCAGGGGGTGCCGTTATGCCATTTCTGCAGCCAGGGGTCTGGCCAGTGACCCCAGGCTGCTAGGACCCAAAAGTACCTGGCTGATCCTGCCTGCAATGGAGAAAGTCAGTCTATGCGTCTGCATAGGCTGACTTTCTCTATAGACTGAAATACACGTGTATGCTCGTGTATTGCAGTCTATAGTACTGAGCCAGCGATCAGTGTATGGCTGGTTCGGATGTCCTTATAGGACAAGTACAAAATGTAAAAAAAAAAAAAAAAAAATAGTGTGTTAAAAAAAAATAATAATAAAGTTATTAACCTACACGGTGAACGTGGGGGAAAAAAAAGACAGAAAAAAAAACACTGGAATTAATGATTTTTCACCATCTTACCTTACAAAATATGCTATAAAAAGGGATCAAAAAGTTATATGTACCCCAAAACAGTACCAATAAAAAGCAAAGGTTGTCCCGCAAAAAATAAGCTCTCAACTAACTCTGTAAACCGAAAAATAAAAATGTTACGCCTCTCAGAAGATGGTGATGCAAACATAATTGATTTCTTTCCCCAAATGGGTTTTTGTTCTGCAGAATTAGTATCGCATAAAAAAAAATTATAAATGAGGTATCGCCATAATCATAAAGACCCGCAGAATATGGCTAACATGTTAATTATGCTGTATGGCAAAAAATTTAAAAGGTAAAACACAATGCCAGAATTGATGTTTTTTTATAATCCACTTAAAAAATGAGTTGATAAAATTTATTCAATAAGTTATAGGCACCCAAAACTGGTGTCATTACAAAATGCATCTCATCCCTCAAACAACAAGCCCTCATATGGCTACATCACCAGAAAAATAAAGTAAATATAGCTTGTACAATGTGAAGACAAAAATCACCAAATCATTAGAACAAAACTGTCTGTGGCAGGAGGGGAATGTATAAGTTGTGCTAACATATATGAGGGGACACCCCAGATTTAGAAATAACAAGGGAAAAGACACCAGAAGTGACCCCCAGAGTGACCCCCCCCCCCAATAATAGGAACTACTGGGAAAATAGTAGGGAATTTAGTGTACCCAATGTATTCCGCACAGCTTACATATTCACTGTTCATCATCCTCTGTGCATTCACATCTGGGATACTAATGCTCACTACGCCCCTTGATAAATTCTTTGAGGGGTGCAGTTTTTACAATAGAGTCCCTCCTTAGGGGATTCCACTTTTCTGGCACCTTAGAGGCTCTGCAAACATGACATGGCGTCCAGATCCCAAACATCTAAATCTGCACTCCAAAAGCCACATAGCGCTCCTTTCCTTCTGTGCCCTGCTGTGTGCCCAAACTGCAGTTTATGCCCACACTGGTGTACCCTGGATATCGTACTTAATGTCATATCTGGGTATAAACTGCAGTTTGGGCACACACCGGGGCACAGAAGGAAAGGA
This sequence comes from Leptodactylus fallax, assembly GCA_947044405.1. Lineage (NCBI taxonomy): Eukaryota > Metazoa > Chordata > Amphibia > Anura > Leptodactylidae > Leptodactylus > Leptodactylus fallax. The sequence continues at coordinate 2,453,813 of CAMRHE010000015.1, forward strand.
GCGTTATTTGGTTTTTGGCGCACAGATTTAGACGGTTTTTTTGGACATCATGACACTTTTGTAGAACTCTTGAAATGCCAGTAAATGCCAGCTCCCGAGTCTCCAGCACACAGCATCAGGGGTTCGTTTCTCAGGCAAGGGCCAAGAGGGTTGAACTATACAGCTATAACTCACCCTAAAAGTAAAAAGTGATAGTAAAAACTGATGGTAAACACTGATGCCAACTGATGACAACTTATGATAACTTATGGTTTTGGAGTAGAAATTTGTGAAAAAACCTGATGACAGCTGATGCATTTTTGCATCAGTTTTGGCATCAGTTGTAATGACTAAAGGACAAAAAAAAACTGATACTGATGCAACTGACATATGTGAACCTATCCTTATTCTGGACTATTCTGGAGTTATTTTGTACTAAGTATATCCTGGACTGATTTTTTAAAGTGATTTCTAAAGACATCAAGTTTGTTTTGTTATCTCTACTAAGTGCAGGATGTATATATCAACAGAGCCCAAACACAACTGTTATCATTAGTGACCACGTTCTGCTCTAGCCAACCAGAAGACTTCAGCATCACCAAAGTGTTAACTCAAGACCTGCACTTTATACCAGATTGTGCTGTATTAAGGTTGTGGTTTCCCATCCCAAGAGCTGAGTTGTGTACTAGGCTGTTCTCTGCATTGAACCCACTGTCCATAGTAGAAGTAGAATGCCAGTGTGTCTTATTATGACCTCATGCCACAAACCATTGGTGGCAGAGCATACCTTCTAAGTTCAGTAGCTCCCATCATGACCCGCAGAGGTGGTCCCATTGTGACCTGTCATACTAGGTTGTATGAAAGTCAGGTGTATCCACTTGCCAGGAGGAAATCTCACATGGTCAATGTTCCTAGCTAGGAATTAGACCAGATCTACAGCACCTTTGTAAAGAAAGTCTGCCCCACTACAATATATCCAGGGGTGGATGTCATCTGACAAGATTTCCAGCTGTAAACAAACAACCAGCATGGCCAGTCAGAATAATGGACTTACAAGTGGAAAGGGTTAGACCTCAACAGCTCTTCCCTAAAGAACAGAGGTAGCAAAGTGATCTAATGAACAGTAGTGAACAGCTATAGCTGCCACAGGAAAAGGGCTCTGTACCTGCACTTACAATAATGGACACACCTGCATTCCCCTCACTCAGAGACAAATTTTTAAGAGACTGATTCTAAACCTATCTAAGCGAAGAAATGACATCATACTTGTCATGATATTAGGCGCAGATATGGTCTTATGATATCAATATTGGTCTATATTACTGCACAGTGGGGGTTGGTGCCTGAGATCAAGCCCAGTGGGGCAAATGGAATGTGGTCAGACTACTATCTAGCACAGGTCTATTGTCCTGTCCCTGAAGCAATCAGACATTTGGTCAAAAGCCTGTATCTGCATAAGACTGCAACCCTCATTAACCCAGCAGGGGTTCATTTAGACAGGATATGTTGTATAAACGATCCGCATATCATTGACAGACACACTGGCGCCACTGTTCAAAGGGATTATGGTTTTATGACAATATATGGCCTGGGGAACATCTTACAGTTGCCCCGATAAATTCCCCAGATGCGTCAGGTCAAGGTGCACGCTCAGAATAATCCAAACAAAAGAGAACAGGTCAAGAAAAACCAAAAAATCTCAAAAAATATATATAAAAATATGTATTTATTAATAAAAATGTAATAAATAATACATATAGAAAAGCATGTATCAAAGGCAATAATACAGGTGACACAGACAAAGAATGCGACACAACACAAGACACATGTGTCACATAAAAAGGCTCAAAAGTATACAAAAAGTATATATGAAGATGACAGTATATATATAATGGCCCACAATATGTATTTAATATTAAATATACAACATTTTGCAAACCATATATAAAAAATATCTAAATAAGGAACTTAGACCCAATAAATAATGAAACATGCCATATGGATAAAAAATATATGGAAATGCAAAATGCAAGACACTATCCACATATAACTGACATATATTAAAGGCAATAAGTGATGAAACATGCCACATGGACAAAAAAATATATATGGAAATGCAAAATTAGAGACACTATCCATATGTAGGTAACATATATTGCTGAGTATTGGTAAGTACCATATATAGAAGAAAGCAATAATGGATAGGAACCATATCAAATGAGCAAATAAATAAATACAAAAGAATTACCTGCAGCCATTATAAAAGTAAATTTGAGCCCAGTGACACAAAGGTATGCGTGGAAACGCACCTCAACGCGTTTCGCTAAAAAAGCTTCCTCAGGAGGTGTAGTATCCAACTAAAAGGAGAGGTATATATAGGGACCCCCAAACCATGTGTAACCAGCTGTAGATAGTAGCGCATGATGCCGTGATGGCCGTAACGAAAATCAGTTCTGCACATGCGCACAACTCCCATGCACGTAGTAGCGCTGGACTGATCTCGCATGGAAAGGTAAGTATAACTACAATGGTGGAGAATATATGTTAAAACAAACGGGATCAACATATAAGCCTATCACAGAACAGCCACAAGCAGCTTGAGCATAATACCCTATATATCTGCATATTAAAAGATGATAATATCATACAAAATATATAGAGAATAGCGGAATGAAAGTCAACCATATCATATATACCAAAAAGGGGACATATGAAGATATAAACCTCTTATACATAATGTACTATATATCTGGATGTTCCAAGATGATATTATGCAGAGATATACTGAACTATCAATTATGTCTACAGCATAATATCCTGCATATCAGAATATTGTTATACAAAAAGTACATATAATACATATAATAATAATCCGCACGCATAAAAAAAAATAATAATAAATACATAAGTGAACAAATAAATAACATATCAAAGTGAAAAAAGTGAAAAGAATAATAACAAATCACAACAAAATCGAATGTGAAATAACATAAGTGAACCAAAAATATAAATCACAAAGGTTGATATAAATATATGAAACAAGTGAAACATAAGTAAAACATGGTACAAAGTACATAATGCAAAATTTCAGTGTAAGTGAAACATGAGTAAAACACAGTACAAAGTACATAATACAAAATTTTCAGTGTAAATAAATCAAACATAATTTAATATAAAAAAAAAAAATATATATATATATATATATATATATATATATATATATATATAAATTAAAATATATGCATAGATGAATGCTGCAGATCGATCAAAGGGCGAATATATCTTCAAGGACTTCAAGAATTATACCTCATCCAAGCTTTAAAGAAAACAAACAATAATACAATAAATAAACAATAAACAAATAAAAACAAAAAAAAACACAAAACATACCTTTATAAAAAAGGTCTGAAGCTGACAGCCTCATTTAAGCCCAAAGGTGAGGCTGTCTTGAGATTAACTATCCATCGTACTTCTTTACGTAACAATGCATTCTTAATATCCCCACCACGGGAACCCAATTGGACGCGGTCAATGCCAAAGGCTTTAAAGCCTTTTGGATTACATCCATGGCATTCTCTAAAATGTCTGGGGATAGGTTGTAACTTTTCAAAATCAGGGGCAGATGCAGCAGATTGTATCTTACTCACATGTTCAGATATTCTAGTCTTAAGGGCCCTAGTTGTCATACCCATATAGATGAGTCCGCATGGGCATGTTGCATAATAGATCACCGCAGAAGTTGTACATGTAATATTATGACGAATTTTATAACACCTGTGGTTGGTAGAATCACTAAATTCCAAGGTCCTCAACATATAACAACACATACTACATTTGCCACAAGGGTAGAACCCAAACTTTGGCATGCTCAGAATATACACATGTCACAGTTCAAAGCCCAGGAAAGGTCCAGGCACTGATTACCCAAAGGGAGATGGAGTGTCGATCTTGGAGTCTATGTGTTGGGGATCTCGCAAGGAACCCCATTATACTACCAGCCCGACTCTATGAACATCAGGCAAAGAATTATACCAAAAAATGATTCTAAGAGATGTAGAGAGGGGGCAGGGCTCCTCCCCCTGGTGACCTCACTCAGGGAGGAGACCAGGGGAAACAAAAGGGCTCCGCCCAGGCTGAACCAGTCTATTTTGTCTGGTGGCCTTAGTGATGTGCGATTCTTAGAAGAGAGGTGTGGGGGAAGTCAACCATGTGACCAACATTGGGTTCACATGCGGCCTAAGAAGCCAAACTTGAGGCCATTTTGTGAACATGGAAGAGATGTTACCGCATGTAGGCAACACATGCTTTGCTCAAGACTGTACCCTGAGCCTGCCACATGGGCTCAGAGAAATGGACTAACTAATTGTTCCAGAAGGTCTTCTGCCCTTTGCTCTGCTAAGATCATCTGCTACTGGACATTCTTAAGATATGTGCCCTGGCTCATCAAGAGAATGCCAAGAGTGTGCAAAGCAGTAATCAAAGCAAAAGGTGGCTACTTTGAAGAACCTAGAATATAAGACATATTTTCAGTTGTTTCACACTTTTTTGTTAAGTATATAATTCCACATGTGTTAATTCATAGTTTTGACAATGTTGTATTGTCATGAAAATACAGAAAACTCTTGGAATGAGAAGGTGTGTCCAAACTTTTGGTCTGTACTGTATATAGATATATAACTTCAAAAAACAGGCACCATACAAAAGAATATGTGGTAAAAGTGAAGGAGCTTTAATGCCTCATGCTGTGACGTTTCGGCTCAAAGAGCCTGTTTCAAGCATTACAATAGTGATAGTATTCACATATGTATAGTGTGAAAAATATTATCAACAATCAATTAATTAGCATAGCCATGTGTCATGACAGTAATATCAAAGCAAAAAACACAATGCAAAAAAATGATGTGACATAAGATATATAATATAAAAATAAGTGACATTCTTCCAAAGTATACAATAGCACAATACAATACAGCTTAATGAGCCCATAAAGAGCAGGTGTAAAAGTGTAATTAGTTTAGATACCTGATAGAATCCAGATACAGATAAGAAAGGACTAAATGTCCATAATAGCATACGGTAATCACTGCCGCACATGTGCGGGAATGAATTGAAAGTAAAAATGCATTACACAGTGTCAGCTGTCTCGTGCAGTTGCCACTGTGAGGCTATGGGTACCGTCTTTGAATGTCCTCAGAGCCCATAAACAGTATAATGCAATGCCAGATCTCTTATAAAGCGTTTAAAATGCAATATAGATGAATGAAATAGCTTACTTTTATGTAAGAGGATAAGTGGCACGAATCAATCTGTAATTTTACATATATATAATACAATATAGCTCCCAAAAAAAACACAAGATGACCACTCATAGGTGTGAATAAACACCTAGATTTTACTGCCACCATGAATCTAGACAGTATTAAAGATGAAAGTGAAACAAAGATCTCATGGCATATGATCCTAGGACTCAATAGAGGGCAATACAACTTAAAGGGAATCTATCATTAAAAAAAACACTTTTAAGCTAATGGCACATTGGAATGGCCTTTAAAAAGGCCATTCTTCTCCTACCTTTCATTGTTGTCTTCTCCCAGCTGTTTCTGTAAAAATCCATTTCTTCAATTATGGAAATTATCCTTACGGAGCACCCGGGGCGTTCCTCCGTGGCAGTGAGCACCCATTGCGTCATCGCTTGCCACCGCCCATTAGTCTTTTGTGGTGACTCCCATCTTGGTCTTCTTTTTTCTACTTCCTCTGATGCAGCGCTGGACCACTGCCATTTTCCAGTGGTCTTTCACAAGAGGCGCAGTATGGACCACCGGAAAATGGCAGCCCGTCATGCCCTGTCACTGCCGTCCAGCGCTGCGTAAGAGGAAGAAGAGAAGACCAAGATGGGAGTCACCACAACAGACTAATGGGCGGTGACAAGTGTTGATGTGATGGGTGCTCGCTGCCACGGAGGAACGCCCCGGGTGCTCCATGAGGATCATTTCCATAATTGAAAAAATGGATTTTTACAGAAACAGCTGGGAGAAGACAACAATGAAAGGTAGGAGAAGAATGGCTTTTTTAAAGGCCATTCCAACGTGCCATTAGCTTAAAAGACTCCTTTTAAAAATAAAACTAATAGTAGACCCTCAACCATTATTTAGGGCCAAAGTCACCACCAGAAGGGGGGGGCATTAGCACATCAGATGTACAGTGTAAACCCGAGTGCTCTATCTATGCTCACCCCTCTTTTTAGGCTAGGATAATATCCCTAGAGAGAACAAATTTGGGTCAGACATCAAAATTAGAAGCGATATCCAGGAAACCATAGACGGAAGAGTTTTATTAAATAAGCACAAAAGCAAGACACCATGCACTGTAACATTACAACACGCTAAAAAACATTATAAAAATATAGAAAAATATAAACACATAACATCATTGATCTGGATACATTCAGGTAATAAAGGTGATCCACCATATGTGTAATAGTCACATTACAGTGTAACAGGTGATCTTTTCATAAATGTGTAAGACGCCTCTAAAAAGACAAAAAATATGTATAAATATAAGAACAATAATAATATACTATCAAATCTAACAGAATATGGAGGAAGAGAAGAAAAGGACACCCAGTGGCCCCATGGGCAAGCTACCTACTCCTCGTAAGACCCGACATAGAGAAGTCCACATTAAGACCCTTAGGTCTCAAAGTGTCTAGTCGATGAATCCTTTCAAGTTCTCTCAATTTCATTTTCCTAGTGCGGTCACCTCCTAACCTCAATGGTGGAATGAAGTCAATAATAGCGAATTTCAACTGTTTGTCAGTGTGACGTGCATCTGCAAAATGTTTGGATACCAGTAAATCAAGCTTTCTTTTCCTAAAGGTGCAGCGATGTTGATTAATCCTAGTTTTTGAAATCTAGGGTAGTTTCACCAACATATAATAAATGACATGGGCTTTGTAGCACATAGATCACATGATCAGAATTGCATGTCAGATAATGACGAATCTGATAACTCTTGTTGGTAACCGGGTGTATGAACTGAGAACCTTTTAACATTTGGCCGCAGTTCACACAACCAAGGCAGGGATAACACTCTAACCTAGGTTTTGTGATAAACGTCTGTACACTCTTTTTAACACTAGAAGTCCCAGAGACGGGTCATTTAACATTTCTACCTTTGGAACCCAGAGACGGGTCGAATGACCTGAAGGATTTAAGCAAACAACCTATAATCACCGCTTTTGTTCTGTAATTAAGGCCATTACTGTCACACCACAGGATTTACAATAGGCTGCTTTGGGGGGCGTGCGTGTGTGTGTGTGTGTGTGTGTGTGAGTGTGTGTGTGAGTGTGAGTGTGTGTGTGTGAGTGGCATGTCCTTCTTGTGTGACTCACTCAGTAACTGCGATTTTTTTGCGATTTTTTTTTTCTGCACCCATTGACTTGTTTTTGGCTTCCTTTTGTTGGTATCCTCAGTCTCAACCACGCTGTGCATGCTGCTGAGAATGTAGACGGCCTTCTTTCGTTTGGGTGCATACACTGTCAGTGTGGCACCAGTGGTTGAAAACACCTGAGTGGTGAATTCAGTGTGGTCCATCTGTCTAGCGGATTGAGGAATTTCCCGGCGACTCTTGTTGACTGTGCCGAGGATAGTGGTTTTCCGGCTAAGCAGTCGTTGTGCAAGTGACAATGATGTAAAGAAATTGTCCATGGTTACAGTTCTGCCCTTGTCCATGAATGGTTCCATCAGCCTCATCACTACAGTTTCGGACAGTCTCTCCCCACTGGGACGACTGGGGTCCTTGCCAAGTTATGGGAGGACATTACAGATGTACTTTGATTTCAAGTCGCAAGCCACCCAAAACTTGATGCCAAACTTGTCTGGTTTTGTTGCAATGTATTGCAGAAAACAGCAGCGAGTCTTTGACGGGAAAAGCTGTTCATCAATAGTGATGTGTCGACCAGGGTTGTAGGATGCGATGCAGTTGGTGACAAACGATCTCCACACATCGGAGATTGCAGCAAACTTATCGGTCTCCACTCGCTCACTGCGTGTGAACATGTCATCAAAGCGTAGGTGTTGCATGATGTCTTGGAAGCGGTTTCGGGTCATAGTTGCAATGATCCTTGGGTTTGCTAGGTTTGCTGACCAGCTGTCATGTAGTGATGGAACCTTGGTCACCCCCCGCAAGATAATGACTGAAATAAATGCCATTAGTTCCAGGAGACCCATGAACCAATCCACCTGCTCCGTGTGACGTGCATGTTGAGTAGTCCATTCTTGAATGCTACGAAGCATGTCAAGAGTGATAAAACAGAGGAAGCTCTGAAGGCGACTCCGGACACTTCGTCTGGCCTTAGCACTTGGCTCTCCATCTGTAGGGTACGGATCTATTGGGGTGAAATGGAGACGTTTCCCCACTTCTACTTCACGCCACACTGTGCCATCTTTTGCGGTCTCTGTCGGCTCACTCGCCAACCGAGCTCTCTTTTTTGGTAGAGGAGGAGTCTCCTCATCTGCAAGATAAATAATTTCAAATTAACATTTTGTTTTGGTTCTAAATAAAAAAGATAGTCAGGAAATAAAAATCGGTAATTTGAAAAAATCTAACCTGAAGACAGCTCAGAGTCCGAATCCAGTTGAAGGACTATGTCTTCTCCATCTGAGTCAGAAGGGTTGGTGTTGCTCAGGATCAGTTCCAATGCCTGTTGAATGGTGTGCCTTCTCTGCATTTTGTTTCTTGTGAACAAAATAGGTGAAGCAGTCCCTTCACATCCCCCACAGCACAAAAGGCTGCATGCAAATTTGCTAAGGTGTTAGCAACCTTATGCATATTCCCAGCACAACAATGCAGCTGGGGGATGGGCAGACACACTCAAGAGCATCTTACATTCTTTTGTTTACACTCTCTTACAAGACCTGAGGTGGATCAACACAATTGCCCACTGCAGATTCCTCAGACAATGGCCACATTTACAAATGAAAGGATGCTAATTGGAGCCATCAGAGTTGTCTGTTTGGACTAAGGGTCATTTGACCCTCTTTCAGGACTTCAAGGGGGAGCTCGAAATTTCTGGGACTTCTAGTGTTAAGGGAACCAATGTCAGAATGTATGAATTTGTCACATAGGCTAAAAGCTCTGCGGTATGAAAACAAAGGAGGAATTCTAAATTCTGGAATGTTAGGTAAACAACAGCCTAACATGGACCAATGCTTACGTATCACATTGTTGATAAATCTACTCTCTTCAGTATATAACCCAAGAAAGAAAAGTAAGAAAGCACTCAAAATAATAAAAAATACAAAATGAATTTTATTGAAGTACAAAAACAGTATAAAAATACAAGACAGAAACAACAGTACAAATACCTATGTCAGCATATGTAAAACGAGAGAGGCAGGGGCTGAATAGTATAAATAAATATAAGGGAGATAACATACAACCATGAATAAAGTATATAGCAGTATATAAATGCAAGGGGTACTAATGGTTAGTTAAGAGCAAGTGCATATATAAAACCCCTATATAGATACCCAATGTATCACACTATACATGTATTTTGCAAAGTAAATTACATGGTATAAGATCTAAACATACCCATGACATGCCGCTGCCTGCTGAGAAAACCCATGAGAGGCATAGGCTAAGTAATATAAATAAATATGAGGGAGATAACATACATCCATGCATAAAGTATATAGCAGTGTATAAATACAGAGGGTACTAATGGTTAATACAAAGCAAGTGCATATATAAAACCCCTATATAAATGCCCAATGTATCACACTATACATGTATTTTGCAAAGTAAGTTACATGGTATAAGATCAAAACATACCCATGACACAAATGCCGCTGCCTGCTGACAAAACCCAACGCACGTTTCGGCACACAAAGCCTTCGTCTGGGGGTGGTGTCAGTGGAGCAAAACAGAAGCTTATATAAGCAGTATAATCAAGGCCAAACTTTAGAACTGGTGTGTTGCTACAAATCTCCACACCAATAGTAATACATAGAAGCCATCCTGAAGTTACCTGATTATAATGGCGCATGCCCAGGCCATCAGTACCTCTTACAACCACGTGACCATGTCCGCACGCGCTGACGTGGGTGGAAATCACAACGTGATGACGTCATAGTCACGAGTCCCAGCCACGCCTCGCGATAATGCGGATAGGACACACGGGAAAGGGGCAAGAGAGCCAGGCATGCGCACAGCAGGTTAGATGAATAAATGAAATAATACAAGAGGCATGGAGGGTCGCAATAGACCAGAAACATATATCGCTACAGTTACAGGAATAAATAAATACATCCAAAGACCCATAAATATTAAAACTATATATAAAATAACAATGAACACACAAATAGTGCCATAGTTGTGAAAGAGAGGTTGTAAAGGACCAAAAATATGTCCTCTAAAACAAATGCATGTAAAAAGTGACATGTGCAAAAAGTGACATGTGCAATAAGATCTATCGATGGAATCATAAACGTTTACCTGGACTAAATAGATCCTTGTCTCACTCCTCTCTGTCATCACAGGAAGAATCTACTGCCCTAAGCATTTTAGATGCTCGTACACGTTTAAATAGTAATAATAAACGTAAAAAAAATACAGTCTCGGATGCCGACTAAACGACGTCCTGACACTAGAAGTTTTCAGAAGCAAAATCAGTTACAGGTAATAAATTTATCCAAACATACTTTTTCATCTTCAGATTTATTAGTTTTGGAGAGAGGTCTTACTTTCTCTCCAAGTGCTAAATTTGACTCTTTTACAGCAATCAAGGATCTACACATGTTTGGTAGGGCCTTGATTTTCAAAAAGATATTTCACAGATATGGACAGATGGACATTGGTGTGGATATGAATGTGGCTACTTTGTTTCCCACCAATGATGAACAAGTAGCTTTACAGATTTTGGAGGATCTACAAGCTGAACAAGATTTGGGATATTTCAACTGGGTTGGTACCTCAAGCTATACGTCGGGGTTCAAAGAAATTTCCCCCTTTATCTATTAGTCCATCTGTTGATTTATTTGTGAAATTAGTAGCTAAGGAATTTGAAAAAATCCCTAATACTATCAGAGACGATAATTTATCACCACAAGAGAGAACTAGTCTTAGATCTTTAAGTCAGATGACAGATGTGGTGATAAAGGCAGCAGATAAGGGAGGAAACGTAGTTGTTTGGCCAGTGGACATGTATGAGGCTGAAGCTTTTAGACAATTGCGTGATCCTTAACATTATAAAAAATTAACATATAATCCACTTCTTTCTTTTTGTAAAGGATTAGAGGATATCTTGGCATCAGCTTTGGAGAAGAATGTGATTACTAGGGATCTTTTTGATGCCTTGTTAGTTGATGATCCCACTGTCCCGACTTTATATCTTTTACCCAAGATACACAAGAATAAAACGACTCCACCGGGTAGACCTATTATTTCAGGTAGGAATGGTCCATTTGAGAATGTTTGTAAATATATTGATTTTCATCTCAAACAATTAGTAGAGACACTTCCATCATATCTTAGGGACACAAGTGATTTATTGAAACGGATAGATGGTTTACCTTTAGATGATGACACTTTTTTAGTGACATGTGATGTTGAGTCATTGTATACGAATATTCGTCATGAGGATGGTTTACGTGCGGTCAAGTTTTTTCTTGACATGAGTAATATATCATTAGAACTGAGCCAATTACTGTTGTCCCTTTTAGAATATATTTTGACGCATATTTTTTTTACCTTTAAGGGGTCCTTCTACCTACAGCTCCAGGGTGCAGCGATGGGGGCTGCTTGTGCACCCTCATATGCCAACCTGTTCCTGGGGCTGTGGGAGAGGGACCTCTCCCTTGATGATCGGGATGTGTCGGTAGGTCGTATCCATACGTGGATGCGATACATCGATGACATCCTGATCGTCTGGGAGGGCACTGGGCATCAGTTGCAATCTTTTATCAATGACATCAATCAGAATAATGTTAACATTCATCTCACTTTCAAATTTGATAGATTCAAAATAGATTTTTTGGATGTCAATCTATATAGAGATAATTATGATATGCTGCAAACGGAAATTTTTAGAAAAGAAACGGCAGTTAATTCTTTGTTACTCGCTTCTTCGTCTCACCCTTTTCAGACAATTAACGCGGTCCCTATAGGTCAGTTTTTACATGTTAGAAGGATCTGCTCTACAGATGAAAAATTTGAATGTTATGCCCATGATTTGAAACAGCGATTTATTGACAGAGGTTATAGCCAAAGGCAAATCAAACGTGCCTATCTAAGAGCGAAAAGTACGCCACGTTCAGATTTGATACACAACAACAGTCGTAGAGAATCTAAATCAAATCAGGTACGTTATATAACTCAATTCCATTCCCATTGGAAGGAAATGCAGAAAGCTTTATCTAAATTCTGGCCTATCTTACAGGGTGATACTGTCATTGGACAATATATTCCTTCATTCCCAAGCATTGTCTCCCGTAGATCCAGGAATCTGAAAGATCTACTCATTAAGAGTCACTATGAGGTGAGACATCAAGGGATTTTTGGAGCTAGAGGCCCTAGCAAAGGTTGTGTTCCCTGTGGACGTTGTGTGGCATGTCCTAACATTCAAAGAGCTACTAATTTCTGTAATGCACAAGGCAATAAGATATTTCAAATTCAACATCACATAACGTGTAATACACGTTATGTTATCTATTATGCTACTTGCCCGTGCTCGCTGATTTATATCGGTCTTACATCCAGACAACTCAAGATACGAGTTAATAATAATAATAATAATAATAATAATAATAGTCCTTTAATAGTCCCACAATGGGGAAATTCAGTGTGTTACGGCAGCAAAGATAAGCAGATACAAATACAAATACAAAATGTACAGGAATGTTCCAAGGTAAGAGGCATTACATTGATAGTAGACAGACAGATAGGAAGTAGCAGAGGAGGAGGGGGGGGGGATTTAACAAGCAGAGAGATGTTTCAGTTCTCTGCGTGTAATGATCTCCGCTTAGGTCGGTGTTGGTTGTACAGCCTAAACGCGGTGGGGAGGAAAGACTTCCGATAGCGCTCCTTCTCACACCTAGGGTGGAGCAGTCGGTCACTGACAGTACTGCTCAGCGCGATCACAGTCTCATGCATGGGATGGGACCTCTTCTTCTGCATGGAGATCACCACGGACAGTATCCTTCTGTCACCCACCACCTGCACTGGGTCCAAGGGACTCCCCAGGACAGAGCTGGCCCTTCTAATCAGCTTGTCAAGTTTATTTCTGTCCCTGGTTGATATACTGCTCCCCCAGCAGGCCACTCCAAAGAAGATGGCTGATGCCACATACGGAACACGTACGAGATATTTTGACTACCAAAAATAACATAGAACATGATAAATTTAAGCCAATTGCTAAACATTTTGCACAATATCATGATAGCAATCTGACATTACTACAAGTATGTGGCATTGATTGTATCCCAATAAATATATGAGGAGGTGGACTGAAATCACGATTAGCTCAATGTGAGGCTAAATGGATTTGGACTTTAGGGACCCTTTCCCCTGCGGGTTTAAATGAGACTCTTAACTTTGGGGCATTCTTGTGATCTTTATTGCTTGTACCTAGTAACCCCTTTATATATTCTGTACTCTTTTGTTTTGTGGTAGTGGGGTTGCCTTTTATATTTATTGCTTGTTTTTATTCATTTTGTTTTGTTTTGTCTACTTAGTTGTCATCCATGGCCTTTTTCTGACTGGATTACATTGATACAGTTCAGGATATCTTTTATGGATCGATGGACCTTTTGACTGTGTACACCAGTTATCAATAACAAAATTATTTTTTTTATTTTTTTTTATATAATTTTTTTTTTTTTTTTCACTTATTTGAATATTTTTATCGCATTTGTTTTGCCTAGAATTATATAATTTTCATCCATGATTTTGTTTAGTACTTATTGCTTTTTGCACATGTCACTTTTTACATGCATTTGTTTTAGAGGACATATTTTTGGTCCTTTACAACCTCTCTTTCACAACTATGGCACTATTTGTGTGTTCATCGTTATTTTATATATAGTTTTAATATTTATGGGTCTTTGGATGTATTTATTTATTCCTGTAACTGTAGCGATATATGTTTCTGGTCTATTGCGACCCTCCATGCCTCTTGTATTATTTCATTTATTCATCTAACCTGCTGTGCGCATGCCTGGCTCTCTTGCCCCTTTCAAGTGTGTCCTATCCGCATTATCGCGAGGCGTGGCTGGGACTCGTGACTATGACGTCATCACGTTGTGATTCCCACCCACGTCAGCGCGTGCGGACATGGTCACGTGGTTGTAAGAGGTACTGATGGCCTGGGCATGCTCCATTATAATCAGGTAACTTCAGGATGGATTCTATGTATTACTATTGGTGTGGAGATTTGTAGCAACACACCAGTTCTAAAGTTTGGCCTTGATTATACTGCTTATATAAGCTTCTGTTTTGCTCCACTGACACCACCCCCAGACGAAGGCTTTGTGTGCCGAAACGTGCGTTGGGTTTTGTCAGCAGGCAGCGGCATTTGTGTCATGGGTATGTTTTGATCTTATACCATGTAACTTACTTTGCAAAATACATGTATTGTGTGATACATTGGGCATCTATATAGGGGTTTTATATATGCACTTGCTCTTAACTAACCATTAGTACCCCTTGCATTTATATACTGCTATATACTTTATGCATGGTTGTATGTTATCTCCCTTATATTTATTTATACTATTCAGCCCCTGCCTCTCTCGTTTTACATATGCTGACATAGGTATTTGTACTGTTGTTTCTGTCTTGTGTTTTTGTACTTCAATAAAATTCCTTTTGTATTTTTTATTATTTTGAGTGCTTTCTTTTCTTTCTTGGATTATTGCTATTTGTTGGTAGTAAGAGCATGATTTGTAGAGGGTTTCACTATGATAGATTTGGAGACAACACTTGTTGTTGTTTATAAAATTTTCTCCAAGTTTCTATCTTCATGTTATGTGCTATGAAGTTTGTTTTGTCTCTTCAGTATATGTGGAGATAAATGGGATACATGAGGTGTCCTTATTTTTAGGTCTTGGGTTAAGTAACTCACCCCTAGGGATTGCATTAATGATACGCCTATGTTTCTGTAATACCTTGTTGGGATAACCCCTTTCCAAGAATTTCTTTTCTATTTTGTCTAGAGACTCTTCTACTTCACTTGGGTTACTAACAAACCTCTTGACCCTTTTTAGTTGACCAGATGGTAGGCTATGAACCATACTACGTGCACTTTTAAAATGCAATAAGCTATTAACATCAGTGGGCTTGGTGTATAGACTAGTAAAAAATGAAGTACCAGAGTAATGTACTGAAACGTCCAGAAACGGTATACAATCAGTAGAGTGAACCTGTGTAATTTAACCGTAGGGTCTATAGTATTGAGATATGAGAAATACTGTACTCAAGTTTACATTGTACATCCGATGTGCAAAGCCCCCCCCCCCCTTTCTGGTGGTGACTTTGGCCTTAAATCAGGGTTGAGGGTTTACTACTAGTTTTATTTTTAAGTTGTATTGCCTTCTATTGAGTCCTAGGGTCATATGCTATGAGATCTTTGTTTCACTTTCATGTTTAATATTGTCTAGATTCATGGTGGCAGTAAAATCTAGGTGTTTATTCACACCTAGGAGTGGCCATCTTACGTTTTTTCTGGAAGCTATGCTGTGTGTTATATATATATATATATATATATATATATATATATATATACACACAGAGAGACACAGTAGAGTGCATCCTCTGCTAATGTAAAAAGAGAATCTCCATTATTTCAGTGGATTTTTGGTGTGTTCACCCAATGTACAGTCTAGTCTGCTCTAATCTTAAAAATAAATTTTGTAATTTCATGGTTTTATTTTTCCACTGTGGTGACTGACTATACACAGTGTGACCGAGCTTTATTGTTGTTAATCTGAAAAATATTTTAAGCATTTCTCTGTATGCACAAGTGCTCTTATAATTATATCTATATACAAAATAAGTATTGAATACATCACCAAGTAAATATATTTCTTAAGGTGCTATTGACATTGAAAATCTCATTAGATGCCTGTAAACATCCCAATCCACACACCCAAAGAAATCAAACCATAGATGTCAATAATTGTTATGTGCAAAAATGAGACGTGACACAGGGTGAAAGTATAGAACATACTTACTGAAATTTATTTAATACTTCATAGAAAAGCCTTTGTTGGTGATGACAGCTTCAAGACACCTCCTGTATGGAAAAATTTATCGCATGTATTGCTCAGGATTTTTGGCCCATTCTTCCACACAAACACACCAAATCCTGAAGGTTCCATGGGCTATTTCTATGAACTCCAAGCTTTAGTTCTTTCCATAGATTTTCTATTCAGATCAGGTGATTGGGTGGGCCATTCTAGCAGCTTTATTTTCTTTCTCTGAAACTAATTGAGAGTTTCTTTGGCTGTTTGTTTGGGATCATTGTCTTGCTGAAATGTCCACCCTCGTTTCATTGTCATCATCCTGGTAGCTGGCAGCAGATCAAGAATGACTTGGTACATTTGTCCCTTCAGTCTACCTTCAATTATATGAAGTTTGCCAGTGCCATATGCTGAGAAACAGCTCCACACCATGATGTTTCCACTTCTAAATTTCACTGTTTTGATATGGTGTTTTTGACGGGCATTGCCTTTTGGCCTCCAAACATGGTGTGTATTATGGCATCCAAAGAATTACACTTTGGTCTGTAGACCTGCATTGTAGAAAATGGGGTCTGCCGGGGTCCATGGTAACCGCTGTTTTGGCGGTAGAGCTCTTCATTGTTCAAGCCCTCTGGCGGACCCAAACGACTGAGAGCTCAGCGCAGATGTAAACTTAACCTTAGCTGGCTCATCTCAGTCACAGGAGGATATTGCATCTAAGAGTGATATGATCTTGAGTCAGGCTTCTTTGTGGTCCTCCTCCTACTTAACACCTAATTCACTGCTGGGCATTTCTGTACTGTCAGCTGTGTCTCCTTCACATTCTTCCCTGGTAGTGATGTGCTGAGCAATCTATTTCTCCTAGTCAGAGCAATCTTCCTCTTTTGACGATCTTCATGGGAACAGTCAGCATTGTGTGCAAGCAGAGGAGGAAGACATGGTGACTGTTAGTGGTGGAGGTAGTGGTGGTAGGGGGTGTGGTACTACTACTACTAGTAGTCGTTCAGATAAGGGAGCTAGGGAAATATCTGGAGGTGTAAATTCTGAGGGTGTGCATGACCATGATGATATGCTAGAAAACAGTTGGGAAGATGATGATGATGATGATGATGATGATAATGCCGATTATGATTCTTTTGCAGATAGGACCTGGCAACTGGGTCAGGCTGACAAAGTGACATATTAAAAGGGTGGTGGCAGTAGTGATAGTAATAATTTCAGCCATTGCGCAGGCCTAACATCCAAAAAGCATGCCGGGGCAGACCTAGGAGAACCTAGCAGGATGGAGGGGGCGGTGGCACTGGTGGTGGTAGTGGCAGACATGTTTCTGCTGATGATGATGCTGGTGGCAGCAACTACATGGGGTTATTTCTCATGTGGGAATTTTTTTGGTTCAATAAGTTTTTATTAAGTTTTCAAAGAGTTATAACATACAAAGTAACATCAAGAGTCAATATCAAGGACAAACATCGAGAAATATCATGGAGCAATATCAAATGGCTGAGAGAACAGTCAGCAAATCAAAATATAACAGTGGAGTAAGCATAATCCTTGTGCATAGAAGTCGTGAAGAAAGGGAAGTGCAAAATAGTATAAGGCATGTCATGAAGTTTAGAATTCAAGGTAGACGTATCAGATAGAGTCTGACTGAGTGCAACAGAGGCCGGAATATAAGAGATAAACAGTATTATAGAGGGGGTGGAGTGCGAAGTCCAATGTCTGAGACAGGACACACGACCTCAGAGTTACGGGGGCAGAGAGAGGGCGAATCTGTGCATTACTCACGGTTGCCATTTCCTATCTAAGGAGGCATCTCCAAAAACTCCATGGGAAAGGGTCTTCTCAAAGTGGTAGGTTTGGTCGGAGAGGTCCTTAAGAGGTGGAATATGTGGAGACTTCCATTGTCGCAGGAGGGCTAGTAGAGCCGATAATAAAACATGACCTATTATTATCTTTCAAACATGCTGTCATAACCCCACTATTGAAGATATCCACCCTTGACCTGTCCTGTGCTGCTAACTATCGACCTGTCTCTAACCTCCCATTCATCTCCAAAATCTTGGAACGCCTGGTCTATTCTCGTTTAAACCGCTATCTTTCTCCTAACTCTCTTCTTGACCCCTTACAATCTGGCTTCCGCACTCTGCACTCTACTGAAATGGCCCTCACAAAAGTTTCCAATGATCTCCTGACGGCTAAATCCAAAGGTGACTTCTCTCTTATTCTTCTAGATCTCTCAGCAGCATTTGACACTGTTAACCATCAACTCCTCCTCACTATGCTCCGCTCTGTCACCCTCATGGACACCATGCTCTCCTGGTTCTCCTCTTATCTCTCTGACCACACTTTCTGTGTATCATTTGCGGGCTCTGTTTCTTCCCCTCTTCTTCTTGCCGTCGGGGTTCCTGAGGGCTCGGTCCTAGGCCCTCTTCTCCCTCTACACGGCCCCTATTGGACAAACCATCACCAGATTTGGCTTCTGCTACCATCTTTATGCTGATGACACCCAATTATATACGTTATCCCGTGACATCACCCCTGCACTAATACAGAACACCAGTGACTGTCTCTCTGCTGTCTCAAATATCATGTCTTCAATCTATCTGAAACTGAATCTCTCAAAGACTGAACTACTGCTGTTTCCACCATCTAACAAATCTGTCCCTGATATCTCCATTGCAGTCTCCGGCCTTACCATAACTCCTAGGCAGTATGCCCGGTGCCTCGGGGTTATGTTTGACTCAGACCTTTCCTTCACCTCCTATATCCAATCACTCGCATGCTCATGTCCTCTCCACCTCAAAAACATCTGCAGAATACACCCTTTCCTTACTAGAGATACACTAAAGACACTTATTGTTGCCCTGATTCACTCTCGCCTTGACTACTGTAACTCCTTACTAATCGGTTTTCTCCTTACTAAACTCTCCCCTCTACAATCTATTCTGAATGCAGTGGCCAGGCTCATCTATCAGTCTAGACGCTACAGCAATGCCTCAGGTCTGTGTCGGTCACTACATTGGCTGCCTATTCAATACAGGATACAATATAAACTTATCAACCTGATCCACAAGGCTCTCCATAATGCTGCACCTCCCTACATTTCCTCTCTCATCTCTGTCTATCGCCCAACCCGTGCTCTACGTTCACTCAATGACCTAAGACTAACATCCTCTATTATCAGAACCCCCCACGCTCGTATACAAGACTTCTACTAAGTTGCACCACTTCTCTGGAATGCTCTATCCCGGACTAATCAGATTAACCCCAAATTTCTACAGCTTCAAGCGTAAACTAAAGACCTATCTTTTCAGACAGGCCTATCACAACTCCTAATATAAACCCTTCCGTAGTTATATTCCCTAAAACGTACCCTCTGTTCACGCTCCCGCATTACCCCACATGATATGATGCCTTTTCAGACTAACTTTATATGTCCAGGCACCATCTGCACATTAATAGACACGACTGGTGACGGCTCATACATCTTTATTCAGTATATGTGTAATGATAGTAACCTCTATTACAAAATTGTCTGACCATTGTATAAGCAATGCTACCTCCGATGCCGCCGCTGCTACCTCTTCTGTCACCTCCTCTACCTGATAGATTGTAAGCTCTTGCGAGCAGGGCCCTCAGTCCCATTGTGTGAATTGACTATTTCTTTGTATCTTTTTTGTCTGTACTTGAACCCTACAAATTGTACAGTGCTCCGGAGAATGTTGGCGCTATATAAATAAAATGTATTATTATTATTATTGGACCCCGGGCATTGATGGAGGTAAACTTAAGGACCACAGTGGAAATGAAGTTATTGCACTCAGTTGTCTATTAGTTCAGGTGTCCAAGAAATAGAGCAAGAAAAAAAAACAGGTTAGCAACAAACAGGTCATAAAAGTATTATGGAGGTATTAATTCAGGTTGGTGTACCAACAAAGAAAACAAGGAAAAAGCTTACAGTTCAGTGGTCAGATACAGTATCACTGTATGTAGTAGGAGGAGTAATAGTCCAAACTTGCCGGAAAGGTCGACCATGTATAGCTCCACACTGGGCAGAAGGTGGGTACCCCAAATGAAGATCATGTTCCATCAGATTGAGGGTGGCATCTGTTCTGGAGGCGAGAAGGAGGATTATCCGCATATTGTGGAAGGGAAAAAGGGATGTTCCAGGAGAGTAGTAGCTTTTTGCCTTCATCTACAGTGAGTATAGTATGTAGGAGCTTGCGGTAGATAATTCTGTGCTTGTGGAGTGAGGTGGTGACAGGTGTGAACTCATGCCGGAGGCGCAAGGTAGCCGCTGAGAGGGCAGTGTAGAGTTGTACGTCGCGGAATCTGGAGGGCCAAGATCTTTGCTTGCGGGATAGTAGCATGACCTATTCCTTCACATGGTAGAAGTGGAATCTAGCGAGGACGTCTCTAGGAGTATTTTTGCCGAGATGTAAACATACTTTTTATTGACAGTCAGTCCTAATAGTGAAAAAACTTTGGTAATGGTTTTTTTTGGGCAAGAGTTTACATTTTCTTAAAATAAATACATAAAAACTGCTGTTCTACCAGCAAAGTGTTGAAGTGTTGATTCTACCTACTCAAATCTAAAGTGTTTTTGTTGTTCATCCAATATACAGTTTAAGAAATATATACTGAAAAAAAAACCTCTTGTTGTTTTTTTTTTTTTGTCTGCTGACCCAATACATGGACTGTAAATCTGAAAAAATATTCGCTTCTTAAGCATTTTTTGTTGCTGCTAAATAAACCGTGTTGCGCCTGGGCTCTGAAAAAATCCATTATTGCAGCCTTTTTTTTTTGTTGTTAACCCAATATACACACTACCAATGATATGAAGGCACATAGGCATAATAAAAAAAAAAATTACACATTTTTATTAAAATTCATAAACTACATAAATCTACAATCACATATAGGATGAAAGACCACCTAAAAAGAGCTAATTCCGAGTGGATACAGTAGTAACACATAAACTGGGTTGAAGTCTCCAGCTGCTAGAACCACAAATTCCTAGATGTAGGTTAGTGACAGCCCATACAGACTCCTAACCTACCAAAGGGTAGGATTTACGATGATGCAACAAAAACAGACTAGAAAATTAAGGTGAGATGAAAGTACAGATGAGAGTAGAAAATCTATATACTGACCACTCAGGATGAGGTGCTCCGATGCGTATTTCACGTACAGCGAATTTACAGTCTAAAAGCCTGTGCTAATCTGAAAAAAAAAAAAAAATTGTTACTTAATGGTTCTTTTTCTGCTCATCCAATACAAAAATTATTTGTTTCTTAAGCATTTTTTTTTTTTTTGTTGCTGCTCATATATATAATATTGTTATACAGTTTAACAGCCTGAACTGATTTGGATAAGAACAGTGTTTTTTGGAGGTAGAGGTGGAAGACTAGAGTGTTGGTGGAGATAATAGTGGCAGGGGGTGTTGTACTGATGGTAGTGCTGGTAGAGGGATTAAGAGAAAATCTGAGAAATTGTGAGGACATAGAGGAATCCCAGTGCCATAATAAGTCACAAAAAAGTGGGGAAGATGGTGACATTACTGAATCCGATGATGTTTCTATTACAGGTAAGACCTGGCATGGAATGGAATGGAATTCTGCTCTCATAAAGGGATAATTTTTGGTGGTCTTTTTTTTTGAAATACCAATTCTTCATCGCTTTTCAACTAGGCTCACAGCCACAAATTTGTCTCCTGAATAACAACAAAGCTGTAGCGTAGCTCATTATCATTTGATCTTGTCTACCTAATAATAAGGGGAATGTGGAAAAATATCAAGATACATTTTATATTAATAAATGATCTGTCATGTGTGCTAATATAAAAAATTATCTAATTACCATATATGTAACTCCCATTTAAGTGTGAATATGATTGGTTAAGTTATAGTCTGTAAGAAGCTGGGTATCAGGACTCTGCTATAAATAAATACATGTCAGGGGCTATGCCCTGAGGCAGCATCTCCATGGACCTGTGTGTTGCTTTCTCCTTGTCCGGTCAGTGATTCTTCCTAGGTTAGAGGGAGAAAAATTTACTAACCATAATTTCAATCCCACAGGGTCCATGAGCTTTGCATCAGTCCATGAGCTTTTACCTATGCCAGTGTTACCAAACACAGCCTTAGGACTCACTGCTTACTGAACTAAGTGCAATTGTTGCCTATCTTTGCAAAGCAAAATACATAAATTATAGTCATCAGTTTTGTCATATAGTTGCTCTTATGGCTTGGATTGCATTAAAAGTCACTAGTTTTGCATTCAAATGGAGTGCTGCCATTTTTTCTTTACTAACGAATTCTGGAGGTATTGCCACCCTCTGTTTGGACCTGCACCTCAACTTTATTTATATTTTTATATGCTGCTTTCAAATTTTCTTCTCTCTGCTCTTATGGGTAGGGATGGGTAGTATGCTAAACGGTTAATGTATTTTGTAGTGCAACTTTTTTTTACAGTATTCAAATTAGTTTTAGTTATGATTGTAATTCTTGGTCAATTATGTTTCCTTGTACTTCAAAGATCTTTGCTTAATCAGTAGAGATTTTATTAAGCCTGACACATCTTCCTCCATTTGGAACTAATGATGTTCTCATGGAGTTTGTTATGAAAATGTTATCTGTTTTGTTTTGTGACTTTGACAGGGTTATGTTAAGTAAATTCTTATTCTTGGATAAAAATCAAGCACAGTTACAGTGTGGCCTCCATTTAGAATATTAATAGATTCTAGGATAAGCATTGGTACTTAAAATATACAGAATTTGAGTTCTATGAAAAATGAATTATTGGTTTTGAAGTCCCAAAAATGTCATCCTAACATGGGAAAAAAATACCAAACTAATATAAACAAATCAGGTTCCTAACTTCCCCTTCCCCTGTATGGATGTATCTGCACAAGATCTATTCCAGCAAAATCTGCCCTCCAAAAGTCAAATAGTGCTCTTTCCATTCTGAGCCCC
Organism: Leptodactylus fallax; assembly: GCA_947044405.1. Classification (NCBI taxonomy): domain Eukaryota; kingdom Metazoa; phylum Chordata; class Amphibia; order Anura; family Leptodactylidae; genus Leptodactylus; species Leptodactylus fallax. The sequence continues at coordinate 2,477,001 of CAMRHE010000015.1, forward strand.
AGAATTTTCTTTTTTTTTACTGGATAAAAAATCCAGTTTATATATACTGTATATAACTAAACAGAATAATACAGTATGCAAATTGATTAAACATGCAGTGTGAAAATAGTTTAGTTATGTAGTCTACTGTGTTTTATCTCTGTTCCGCCCTGCCCTTCTGACACAGGTATATATGTCACAGTTGTTTGACACATTCTGAAATGTATGAAGGCACATAGCTTTTAGAAACCAACATTCAGTGCAAAAGAAAACTTTTAGGCCAAATTTAGGAGAGCGGTAACTATCCCTGGGCCATAACTAAATTTAACATCCGTCTCCAAGTTACTGCTGCTAAGAAACCTTTGTAAAATCTTCAAGATCTGGAAACAATTTGAAAGAGAAGGTATTGTTAGAAATTTACCTATTATTGAACATTTTTATATTACATTTTTTTTCAATGATTGGTGCTGAATCTTTTTTATAATATTACATGTTGTTCTTGAAATATTGTATTTTTTAATCTGACCACTTAGCCATTAGGCTGACACTTTCTTTTCTGTACAGATCACCTCTCAGAAGTTGTGCTAGTGTCATAACAGAGCACACTGTCTTTCTTCCACAGTAAATGCTGCAAATGAGAGTTTGCTCAGAATCACATTTTCTCATAAACTGTACCGTAAGTCAATGATTCTCAGTCTGATTGCCACAAGAGAGCCTGTGAAAAATGCTTTTAATCACAGAGAACTACTACTCCCATTTTAACCTCAAAGAAGCTTAACCCCTTCCTGCTGGTGGAATTTTTCGATTTTCGTTTTTTAATCAACGCCTTTCAAAACCCATAACTTTGATATTTTTCTAATTCACAGAGCCATATGAGAGCTTAATGTTTGTAGTACAAATTTTTCATAATGGTACCATGTAGTATTCTGTACAATGTACTGGAAAGCTGGAATAAAACTTCAGAATGGGGTGGAATTGGAGAAAGTGCATTTGTGCGACTTTCTTACGTGATTCGTTTTTATGGCGTTCACTCTGCATGACATGTCACCTTTATTCTATGTTTTGGTATGATTATGGGGTACCAAATTTATATAGTTTTATTTACATTTTAACCCCTTAATGAAAATCTAAAACTGCAAAAAAAATTTTTTTCTAAAAGTCGTCCTATTCTAATATCCAGTTTTTTTTGTTTTTTTTTTATAGTTCCGTGTAGGGGATGCATCGGGTGTCTTTTTTGCAGGGCCAGGTGTACTTTTTAGTTATATGATTTTAAGTGGATTGAGTTTCCATTTTCTGGGTCCCCAAGAATGGAAACCCCAACATAGGTGTGAACCTAGTGTAAGGGTCATACTGTTTTTTCAATATAACAGTATTGACAGGGAAAAAAAATGATGCAAACTCACCATTTGTTCATAACTTCCAATCCAATATGTAACTGATGAACTGGCCAACAAGGTTGAGAATATTGTTATGTCAAAAGAAAAGGGGGGTAGAAAAGAGAGCAAGAAGGAAAGGAAGGAGGTGGGGGGGGGGGCAAGATGGAGAAAGAGGGAGGGGAAGGGGGAAAGTGGAAGAAGGGGGAGGGGGCGGGAGGGGCAGGTTAAGAAACATATTCATACCTACACTCATACACATACTCACAAACCCACATTCAGAAAGTTCAGAATCATCATGTTCAAAGTAAAATTCATAGTTTTAGATCCCAGTTTCAGATCAGACTTTCAGATTCCTCCAGGGCAGCCAGGTCTTTAGGAATCCAGCATGTTGTCTTGCTTTCCAGCTCGACAACTCCTTGAAGCGAGATATTTGATTTACCTTTTCAATCCATTCAGCTTTAGTGGGTGGGTCAGGTTAAGCCACTTGTGAGGTATCAGGGAGTTAGCAGCGGACAAAAGGAGCTTGAAAAGATTCAAGTGTTATGGATGATAACTTGAGGAAGGGAGCGAGAGAAGGATCATAATCAGTGTAAGCTCAAAAGAAGGGGAAGAAAGTTGTCTAAGGACGGATTGGACATACATCCAGAACTGACTAAGGCCTGGGCAGAACCACCATATGTGTGACAGAGATCCACTCTGGGCTTTGCATCTCCAACACATATCCGTGTCTGACAAATTCATTCTGTGAAGCCACTGAGAGGTATGGTACCATCTGGTTAGCAATTTGTAGTGTGTCTCCTGAAGGCGTACCCATAGGGAGAAGCCGTGTGAATTCTGGAGTACCTGCTTAGCCTGCTCGTCCGAAAGCGATAAATTCAACTCTAATTCCCATGACGAAAGGAATGCGGGTTTGTAGATCTTAACCAGACTAACAAATGTGGCTAAGAAATATGATGTCTTGGAGAGGAGTTTATTACGTGCCAGAAAAGTGCGCTCAAAAAGAGTAAGGTCAGTGCGAGCCTGGTTAGATGCCATCCAGTCCTGGACAAACTTAGTCAGGTGATGTTTATGAAGAAAGGAAAGGGGCTTGTCTGAGATTAGGGATTCCAATTTTGCGAAATCCACCACTGTTGTTTTGTCAAGGACTTCCAGAAGTCAGTGAGACAGCAGACGTTGCCACATGTTAGAACATACTGTATTTGGTTTCCCTAACCAATCCAGAAGGATGCCTATAGGAAACAAGGGGGAAGGGGAAGGCTCTAAGGTATCTCTCAAATCCAGCCATGTTTCACAGGCTCCTAACAGAAGTTGATCTAGTGACTTAGAGTGGTGGCCTTGGGAACCATACATCCACAATTCCGTGTGGGAGGAGGGACCGAAAGTGCAGTAAGATAGACTAGATAGTAGGGAAGACGACCCTAAAGAAACAAGTTCAACCCATCGTTTCAACTGAACAGCCTTATAGTAGTCTGAGATATCTGGGAGACCTATACCTCCTGCCAATTTTTTCTTCATTAAGAGTTGAAGAGAAATCCAGGGAAGCTTGCCCCGCCAGGGAAAAGTAGAGAACAAGCCTCGAACTGATTTAAAGAAAAGCCGTGGCAGACGAATAGGCAGCATATGCAAGCATTACAGGATCTTGGGGAGTGCATAAGTCTGCAATAGATTCTACCAAACCAAGAGAATGGTAGACCATGGTATGACGCTAACATTGTATGAATCTCTGTGAGTAGCAGTTGAAAATTTTCAGTGTATAAGTGGGAATGGTCTGCTGTCAATTGTACACCCAAATATTTAAGCGATTTAGAGGTCCATTTAAAGGGTGTGTTGGGGGAGATTTTCGCGGCCTGCACAGAGGGAATTGTGATGTTCAGTACTTCTGATTTATCCAAGTTGGCTTTATAACCAGAAAAATAACCGTAAAGGGAGAGAAGATCTACTATTACCAGGAGTCCCTGATCGGGATTTGCCACTAAAAATAATACATCATCCGCAAATGCTGCAGAGTTTAGAGTGTTAGCCAATTTTCAGACCTAAAATATCCGGGTGGGAGCGGACAGCCTGCAATAAAGATTCTAAAACTAGAATGAAAAGTGAGGGTGAGAGGGGGCAACCCTGCCTGGTCCCATTATTAATTCTAAAGCTGGGTGAGAGTGTATCATTAATCTTCAAACTGGCATGGGGATTATCATAAAGGGTAAAGATTGCCTTTATAAATGGAGGTGGGAAATTAAATTTTTGTAGAGAAGCCTTCATGAACCGCCAATCTACTCTAACAAACGCTTTTTCAGCGTCAATCCCTAAAAGTACCAATTTTGAATGAGTTTTCCGGGCATGGGTAATAGCATGGAGCAAACGATGGGAATTGTCCTTCCCCTCTCTACCTAGGACGAACCCCGCCTGATCCGGGTGCAATAATGAGGGAAGAAGGTGCTTTATCCTAGTGGCCAATATCTTTCCCCAAAGTTTAAGATTAAGATTAAGAAGTGATATAGGTCTATAGCTACCACATAACAGGTCTTTCCCTTTTTAGGGAGCAGTGTGATATGTGCCTCCTGAGCCTGACAAGGAAGAGATTTCCCAGATAGCAGTGCATTACATAAAAGGGAGAGGTGAGGAAGTAACTCTGATTGGAACATCTTGTAGTATTGTAAAGGGAAGCCATGTGGTCCTGGGCTTTTCCCCTTTGGGAAGCTATTATGTACTCTCTTAACCTCATCTAGTGAGATCGGCGCCATGAGTGTGGAGGCGTCCTCAGCAGACAGGGAGGGCATAGAGAGAGAGTTCAAAAACTCATCCATCTTAGCTGCTTTATTTGCCGTATCTGTGGCCGAGTCTGCGGAATTCAGATTATATAAATCAGTGCAGAAAGAGAGGCAGAGGCGTAGCTAGCGAGGGGGCAGCTGCCCCGGGCCCACTGACCTTTTGGGGCTCACCCCGGGGCCGCCATTAATACATCCTTTATTTCTAACTAGATTGGTGTCTGCAGACACCGATCTACTTACAATGCTTCCTGGTGCTTAACTGTCTTGTAAACCGCAAGCCACTTCAGGCCTGCGGTTTACAAGACCCGAGACCACAGACCGACGTCTTCTTTTAAGCACAGGTGGCGCGATGACGTCACAACATCGCGCCGCCCGCGCTCAGACACAGACAGTGTGAATGGGATTTGCTAAAATGTTGCGGTTTTTTTTCAGTGGGTTTTCGCCACATGGAGCCCCCATACCTAATTTGCAGTATAATATGCACACCGGATAATCTGCGATTTCCAAAACAGTCGGTGATTTGGAAATCACAGAATGTCAATTATACCTACGGAAATGCCGGCGGTTTCTCTATAGATATAATTGAAGCAGAAAGTCTGCAGAGGAAACCTCTGTGAACTTTCTGTGCAAAGTGCTGCTGGAAGAACTGTGATGCATCGCCGCCGCGGTTTTTCCCACAGCTGTTTTTTGCTGTGGGACGCCACATGGGGCCTTAGCCTTAAGGCGTTTTCCAGCTCATTTTTATTGATGATCTATTCTCAGAATAAAACATCAATAAGAGATAAGTGATTCCCCACTGATCAGCTGTATGAAGGTCCCCGGCGCCTGCTTATATCACACGCTGTCTGTTTATAGTGACCGTGTGATGTAATTCTAGCCTTGTCACATAGACGTGTATAGGATGAGGCTGTAGTTACATGACTTGGCCGCTATGAGATGACACTATGTAAAAAGAGAAGGTGTCACGGCGCTTAGACAGATACCACGGTTCATTCAAACAGTTGTTCCTTGGGGGTCCCAGGTATTGGAACCCCCAAATTTTTTTTTTTTTCCTTTTTAAATAGGAAACACCTGGGGCATTATTAATAAGGGGCAAATTATTTAAAGAGGACCTTTCACGTCCTCATGTATATGCGGTTTTACATACCGCTAGAAAGCCGACAGTGCGCTGAATTCAGCACACTGCCGGCTTTCCCGTTATATGCCCCGGGGCTGGAGATATCGGGAGTCTAAATTTCACCGTTCACTGTCAGAAGGGCGTTCCTGACTGTCTAGCTGCGCTGTGAGGAACGCCCTCCCTGACTGTGCTCGTCCATAGACTTGTACTAGGGGGGGGCATTCCTCACAGCTCAGCGTCATCACTGGGCTGAGTACACCCCAGTACAATTCTATGGACAGGTACTGTAAGGGAGGGCGTTCCTCACAGTGCAACTAGACAGTCAGGAATGCCCTTCTGACAGTGAATGGTGAAATTTAGACCCCCGATATCTCCAGCCCCGGGGCATATAACGGGAAAGCCGGCAGTGTGTTGAATTCAGCGCACTGTCGGCTTTCTAACGGTATGTAAAACAGCATATACATGAGGACGTGAAAGGTCCTCTTAAAGGGGTGCAAAGGGAAGTTATTAGTTTAAAGATGCACTTGGGGGTATTATTCATTATGGGGGGTTATATTATATATTTTATAATTGGGGTAGCAGCAGGATGGGGGCTTTGTGTGGGTGAGGACAATATGGGTCAGGTGCCTGGAAAAGTGAGGAGCCAAAGATGTCTATGTTGCAAACTTTACAGAGACTGGAAGAAGTGGTCATGGCCGTCCAGATGAAAGAGATGGGGAATGTGAACGATTAGTCAGAGACGTTACCGGTAAATCACAAAATGCTACTGCCCTGTATTCACCTAAATCGTCTGCAGAGCCCTGTGTAGAGCCACTATATACCACTATACGCTCACGGTATACTGATAGTATCGGTATACAAACATGTCCAAGTAGGGGGCCCACCATGTTCGCCCCCCTGTGCTAAACCCCTAGCTATGCCTCTGAAGAGAGGAATGCGGAAGTGATACCTGGAGTGGATGAATGTGTGCTACCAGAGTGATGATTAATGGAGTTAATGAAGCCCTTAGCTTTTCGTTTCCGAATCATAGATGTCATTAGCTTTCCCCCCTTATCACTATGTGCATATAGTCTGTGTTGGTAGTGGAGGAACTGTTTGGCCGTGCAGGCATTGATTAAATCTCTCAGTTGCTCACGTGAATTCTGAAGCTCACTTTCTAATGGAAATTTCCTACTCACTTTCCTAATGCGTTCAATGGCCGCCATATCAGAGAGGAGTTTATCCTGTGTCGCCTGTGAGTCTTTCTTGACTTTCGAGGCCAGTGAGATAAAGATACCTCTAAGCACGGATTTATGCGCTTCCCAGGTACTAAGTGGGCATGTTTCCGTATTGGCATTAATGGCAAAGTATGACTCTTAGTGTTGTCTGACAGTCTGGAAAAGCTCAGGACAGTCCAACAAAGCCTCGTTTAATCTCCAACTCCAATCCTTCCGAGGGAGTTGACAAAACGTTACTGTGGCCCATACAGGAGCGTGGTCAGATATAGTAATTGCCTCGATTCGGGACTTCGAAGAAAACTGCACCAGATCCTTCGAGGCAAAAATATAATCCAGTCTCTGGTAGGACTGTCTTGGAGTGGAAAAAAAGGAGTAGTCTTTTACAGATGGGTTATGTAGACGCCATATATCTACCATTCGTAAATCATGAAGGGCCTGAAGTAGTTTGCCTAGTTCCTTATGGGGGGTAGAAGATGTGCCAGTGGAGGAGTCAAGAGAGGGATTTAAAGTGAGATTGAAGTCACCTATTAGAATGACTGGGCCTTCGGCAAAAAGCTCTAATTTACGCAAGGCTTCAATAAGCCAAACGCTCTGACCTTGGTTGGGTGCGTAGAGGTTTGCAAAAGTGTAAGGGAAAGAAGCTATGGAACTTTAACCCCTTAACGACATTGGATGTACTATTACATCCTGTGCGCTTGGTACTTAGCGCAACAGGGCGTACTAAAACCAAAATAGCGCTCCTTCCCGTCTGTGCTCGGCTGTGCCCAAACAGCAGTTTATACCCACATATGGCATTAAGTACGTTATCCTGGGTACACCAGTGTCATACATGTTGGCATAAACTGTCATTTGGGCACACAGCAGGGTGCAGATGTAAAGGAGCGCTATGTGCTTTTGGAGCGCAGATTTAGATTGTTGGTTTTTGGACGCCATGTCACATTTGCAGAGACCCTAAAATTGCCCCTACAAAATGGGGGTCACTTCTTGGGGAATTCCAGTTTACTGGCACCTCCAGGGCTCTGAAAAACAACATGGCGACCAGAAAGTCCCTCTAAATCTGTACTCCAAAAGCTAAAAAAACACAGTGCTCCTTCCCTTCTGAGCCCTGCTGTGTTCCCAAGCAGCAGGTTACACCCACATATATAATTTTTTTCCCCCGGGATAGCCCACTTAATAGTTTTAGGAGTGCATGTCTCTGATGCCACAAAGTGGCCGCAACATATTCTGAAATTGGATATTTCTTCAAAAACTTCAATTTTCACTTTGTACATAAATTTTTGGGAAGCATTTTTAGGCTCAAAATGATAATACCCCTTGATACATTCCTTGGGGGGTGTAGTTTCTAAAATGGGGTCCCTTTTGAGGGGTTTCCATTGTATTGGTACTTTAGGGGCTCTGCAAATGCGACATGGCACCTGAAAACTATTCCAGCCACATCTGCCCTCCAAAAGCTAAATAGCGCTCTTTCCATTCTGAGCCCCACCATGTTCCCATACAGCAGATTACAACCACATATGAGGCATTTCTGTGTTCAGAAGAAATTGTGTAACAAACTGTGGGGTGTTTTTTCTTCTTTAACCACTTGCAAAAATTTAAAATATGCCCCTAAATGGAAAAAAAAGTAATTTTTCATGTTTACGTCCCAATGATAAAATCTGTAAAACAGCTGTGAGGTCAAAATGCTCACTATACCCCTAGATAAATTCTATGAGGGGTGTAATTTCCAAAATGGGGTCCTTTTTGAGGGGTTTCCATTGTATTGGTACTTTATGGGCTCTGCAAATGCGACATGGCACCCGAAAACTATTCCAGCAAATTCTGCCCTCCAAAAGCTAAATAGCGCTCTTTCCATTCTGAGCCCCACCATGTACCCATACAGCAGATTACAACCACATATGGGGCATTTCTGTGTTAAGGAGAAATTGTGTAACGAACTTTGGGGAGCTTTTTCTCAATTGTCCTCTTGTGAAAATGAAAAATTTGGGGCTAAATTGACAGTTTATTGGAAAAAAAAGAAATTTTTCATTTTCATGTCCCGATGTTAATAAAATCTGTGAAACAGCTGTGGGTTCAAAATGCTCACTATACCCCTTGACATGTTCTGTGAGGGGTGTGGTTTCCAAAATGGGGTCACTTTTAGGGGGTTTCCACTCTTTTGGTACTTTGGGGGCTCTGCAAATGCAACATGGCTCCTGAAAACTATTCCAGCAAAATCTGCCCTACAAAAGCAAAATAGCGCTCTTTCCATTCTGAGCCCCACCATGTACCCATTCAGCAGTTTATGACCACATATGGGGCATTGCTGTGTTCAGGAGAAATTGTTTAACAAACTATGGGTTCCTTTTTCTCCTTTAACCCCTTGTGAAAATGAAAACTTTGGGGATAAAGTGACGTTTTAGTAATTTTTCATTTATACATCCCAGTGTTAGTCAAATCTGTGAAACAGCTGTGGGGTCAAAATGCTCACTATACCCATTGATGAGTTCTGTGAGGGGTGTAGTTTCCAAAATGGGGTCACTTTTAGGGGGTTTCCATTATTTTGGTACTTTGGGGGCTCTTCAAATGCAACATGGCACCCAGGGCCGGTTTTAGACAAAGTGGGGCCCTGGGCAAAATTAAAAGCGGGGCCCCAAATGCTGATATGCAAACACCATCGTCTTCCAGTGGCAACCCCTATAATAACGCCTCCTTTCTGCCAACAAAAAAGTAATAAGCCCCATTTTACCACACACAATTCAAATGAGCACCTTTGCACCGCCTAATAGATTTTTGCACCCAATCATCAGTTATTATAGCGCCTCCTTATAAATAATAGTCCCTGCTTATAAATATTATTGCACCCTTATCAGTAATAGCGCCCTTATAAATGATAAATAGTGCCCTGTATCAGTAATATTCCCCCCTATCAGTAACAGTCACCCCGTAAAAATAATACTGCTCCCTTATAAATAATAGCCCTCACATAAATAATAGTTACCCTTATAAATAATAGTCCCCATTATCACTAATAGCCCCCTTTATAAATAAGCCCACTTAACAATTATACCCCCTTATAAAAAGTTTCCCTCTTATAAATAATAGCTCCCCCCTTATAATGGATGCCTTATATATAATAGTTTCCCCCCTTATAAATAATAGTTCCCCTTTTTAAAATAGCCCCCTCATATTTAAGTTTCCAATTATATATAGTAACCCACCCTTTTTATATATATATATATATATATATATATATATATATAATTAGTTCTCCGTTATACAGTGTCGGACTGAAGGGGGAATGACATGGCCATGGGGCACTACATGTATGTGCAAGATTATAGTGAGGGAGCTGTGATGCAGACATAGCACACAGGGCTGCCAGCAGGAATTTTGAGCCCCTCCCCCACAGTATAATGCTCCACATGGTATATAATGCTCCACAGTATAAAATGCTCACCTGAGCCCTCCACAGTTTCCCCACATGGTATATAATGCTCCACAGTGGCCCCACACATTATAAAATGCTCCCCTGAACCCCCACATGGTATATAAGGCTCCAAACAGTATAATACTCCACAGTGGCCCACACAGTATGCTACCCCTTAGTGGCCAAAGATAGTACAATATGTTCCCCAGCAGCCTCACACAATATAATATGCTCCATACAGTATAATATGCACCCCACAGTGCCCCCCAGTATAATGCTTCACAGTGGCCTAACACAGTATAACATGCTCCACAATGGCCTTCACACAGTATAATATACTCCCCAGAGGGGTTCCCCCAGTATAATGCTCCACAGTGGTCCCCCACAGTATAATATGCTGCCCATAGTCCCCCCCAGTATAATGCTCTACAATGGCCCCACAGAATATAATATAATCCTGAAAAGCCCCACACAATATAATATACTCCACAGTGGCCCCACACAGTATAACAGGCTCCTCATACTGCCCCTTCCCCCCCAATTTAAAGCTCCAGAGTGGCCCATAGTATAATATGCTCCCCAGAGGGCCCCCGCTAGTATAATGCTCCACAGTACCCCCTCCAGTATTTTGCTCCACAGTGGCCCCACCCAATATATTATGCTCCCCTGAGTGTCCCCCCAGTATAATGTTCCATAGTGGTGCCACGCAATATCATATGCTCTGCTGATGCCCCCCCCCCAGAATAATGCTCCACAGTGACCCCACTCAGTATAACATACTCCAGAATGGCCTCCACACAGTATAATATACTGCCCAGAGAGGTTACCCCAGTATAATGCTCCACAGTGGCCCAAAACAGTATAATATGCTCTCCACAGCCCCCCCCCCCCAGTATAATGCTCCACGGTGGCCCCACACAGTATAATATACTGGAGGGCCCCCTCTGGAGAGCATATTATACTGTGTGGGGCCACCGTAGAGCATTATACTGGGGGGCCCCTCTGGATAGCATATTATACTGTGTGGAGCATTATACTGGGGAGGGGGTCCTCTGGAGAGCATGTTATATTCTGTGGGGCCACTTTCGAGCATTATACTGGGGGGGCCCCTCTGGAGAGCATAATGCTCAAAAGTAACCCCACAGAATATAACATGCTCTCCAGAGCCCCCCTCCCCCCAACATTATAATGCTCCACAGAATATAACATGGTCTCCAGAGGGTCCCCTCCCCAGTATAATGCTCAACAGTGGCCCAAAACAATATATATGCTATCCAGAGGGGGCCCCCCAGTATAATGCTCCACAGTGGCCCTACAGACTCCGTCAGTGCTATTATTATATTATACTCTGGGGTCTCTTCAGACCCCAGAGTATAATAATCGAAGGCCCAGGGGAGGTAAGGGAAAATAACAAACAGTTATACTCATCTTGTCTTACCTCTCCTGGGCCTCCTCGCGCTGCTCCGCTATCCCCGCTGGCGACAGCTTCCTCTTCTCTGCGGCTGACGTCACGCGTTGTGTACGTCACTGCGATTACGTGAGGCAGGCTGTCAGCACGCCCCACGTGATCGCTACGGCTGAGGCCTGGCCTCAGCGGTGATGTCCGCAACGCCAGAAGATGACGTCGGACGCAAGGACAGGTGAGTAAAAATGTTTGTTATTTTTACTTTATTGATATGGTCGGGCCTGACTCCGGGATCCGGAGTCATTAGGCTCCGGATCCCAGGGGCCCCTTTGGGGACGGGGCCCTGGGCAATTGCCCAGTTTGCCCCCCCCCTAACGCCGGCCCTGATGGCACCTGAAAACTATTCCAGCAAAATCTGCTTTTCAAACATCCAGTGTCACTCCTTCCCTTCTGTGCACTGCCGAATGCCCAAACATCAATTTACACCCACATGTGGGGTATTTCTGTGCTCGGGAGAAATTGTATAATAAACTGGGAGATGCATTTTCTCCTTTAACCCTTTGTGAATGTGTTAAATTTAGGGCTAAATGAAGGGATTAGTGGAAAAAAATGAAATGTCTAAATTTCATCTCGATATCGTTTTAATTCTTGTGAAATGCTTAAAGGGTTAACAAACTTCCCAAATGCTGTTTTGAATTATTTCAGGGGTGCAGTTTTGAAAATGGGGTGATTTATGGGCGGTTTCTAATATATAGGCCTTTATAATCCCCTTCAGAACTGAAGTGGTCCCTAAAAAATTAGTTTGGGAAATTTTCTTGTAAATCTGGAAAATCGCTGTTACACTTGTAAGCCTTCTAACATCCAAAATAAATTAAAGGACGATTAAAAGATGATGTCAATATAAAGCAGATATATGGTAGATAATATTTATTAATGTATTTGGGTGGTATGACTATCTGTCTGAAAAGCAGAGACTTTCACATTTTGAAAATTGCGATTTTTTTATTTTTTTTTTTTTTTTTTTTTTTTTTCAAAATTTCCATCAAATATCCTATTTTTTTTTATAAATAAATACAAAAATATTGATTAGTGTTTACCACTAACATGAAGTACAATGTGTCACGAGAAAACAATCTCAAAATCACTTGAGTAAGTTAAAGCGTCTCAAAGTTCTTGCCACATAAAGAGACACATGTCAGTTTTCAAAAACAAGGCCTGGTCCTTAACGCACTTTTGGGCTGTGTCCTTAAGGGGTTAAGTAGTAAAATTCGTCCCTCTGAGTCTTCATAGCGTTGAGAACACTGGAAGGTCAAAGAGTGGTGAAAAAGAATAGAGACGCCCTTTGAGGACTTCTCGGGGTTTATGGAGTGGAAACAGAGAGGTTAGTGTGCTGTAGGGAGCCAAGGGATTTTTCCAGATTTAAAATGAGTTTCTTGAAGGAAAGCTACGTTGGTGTGCAGCTTATGAAGTATGGTGAAAATTTGAGATCTTTTATTCGGTGAGTTTAGACCATGCGTATTAAAGGAGGTGAAGACTAGTTTGGACATGATGAGCAGGGTCGGTATGAGTCTGACAATGAGGGGAAGGTCAATCAGGGGGGAGAGGAGAGGAGAGGAGGGGTCACTAACAGGGGGGAAAGGTAAATACTAGAGATGAGCGAATCGATTCTGCAGAAGTGGAATTCGATCCGAATTTCAGGAAATCTTTGATTCATCATGATTCCGGATTTCCTGATGCTTCACGGTAACAAATATTTAGTAAGGACCTTTGTGACATCAGACGGTCACAAGATGTTCTCTAGTGATGTGATTGGGTAGGCGTGTCTTTGCTTGTTGGCAGATCCTTCCTCATGAATAAAACTTGTCTGTGCTGGAGAGAGAGAGACACACATGACCGTAGCTGTTTATTCGCCGGGAAGTAATTCGGATTCAAGCTAATTTTTTGGAACTTTGAATAGAAAAGCTGAATCGAACTTTTGAGAAATTCGCTCATCTCTAGTAAAAACAAAAGGATGCAAAGAATAGGGAAGAAGAAGAAGAAGGGTAAGAGGGGACTAAGAGAATAGAGAAGAAGGAGGCGGGAAGAAAGAAGAAGAAGAAAAGGAGGAAGAAGAAGGAGAGAAAATAAAGGAAGAGAAAGAGCAAGAGAGAAGAGGAGAAATAGGCGCCTGATAAAAAAATCAACAGCTACTCCTGACAGCTGCTAACCGATTAAACCGTGATCTGTCCAAGGACAGAAAAATTGGGTGACGGAGTTAATCCAAATCATTACAGCCGGTAACCATACCCTGAGTAATGGAAAGTGGAGTGAGGGGACAAATGGATGAACAAAACATCTAAATTTTAGAGGACTGGAGACAAGGGTGGCAAGAATAGCAAGGGTGCTAGACAGGTGGAACAGAGCATAAACAATTCCTCCCAAGTACCCAATGGAGAAGGGGTAAGAATTAGGTAGGAGAGAGGGGGATTACAGGGGAGGGCACAGACAGGAAAATGCATGTAATACTAACATCATATATGGTAAGACAAGGTACACAATAAACACTGAAATGCAACAGATCATAAAAAATGGGCAGGTGCACCAGACGGTGCTCATCCAAAGTGTCCTCGAGGCCAGTCAGCCCAAGGACGAACACAACAGCACCACCCACCCACACGACACAAGACCCAGTGCCAGCCAGGTCCACCCGCCATCCGAGGCCACGGGACCCCCGCACAACAAACTGCACCCCGGGCACCCGGGCGGGGGGAGCACCCCGCAGATACAATAAATTAAATAGCTGTATAGCGGCAATTCAAAGGAATCCAAACAAAGCTAAACAAATAAAGAAATAAATCCACACGGGAGCCCACCCCAAGAGTATGCACACAAACAATGAATATAGGGGTTAACCGCAGCACAAATTCAAAGTACAAAGTTCACTTTAAAATAATGACATGGTGGTACCTGTGCGATGTAGAGAGTATGAGATGGAGGGGAGAGGGCTCTCACCTACTCTAGAGATATATCATTATTACCTGCGCCGCAGGCGTGGAGGGGAGACCAAGCCATGCGGGCACTCACAGGTGGGCAGAACAGATCTGCTACACGGAAGGTCATATCACTTCGGTGTCAGCACCACGGTCTCTCTATCGGAACCACACAAAATGCAACTCCGGCTAGGCTGTACCGCCACCCGAGTCCACAGGGCTGCCCGTTCAACAGGCCTTACTCCAAGCCCCAGAGACCCGGGCGGGGGGAACCGCCCCAAGTACATAGCAAAAAGAACCCAAAGGCTAACGATTCAAATACATCTCTCCATTTGGAAAGGGGGGAGGGGAGGGGAGGAAAGGGAGATAGTGGATGCCGGATAAGTCCACACTGGGATCGGGGTCTTGATAAGGATCTGAAGCGGTACCTTCCACACCTATGGACACCAGCGGGAGCAATCCGGACCAGTTAGATGGTACAGTCTTGTTATCAATAAGCAGTCCAAACCAGAGAGGGGGACCCCGATGGTCGGGGAGACAGGAACTAGGAGTCATCCACCACTACACCCTAGCGAAGTTCGATGAAACCGATCAAAGAATCCAACAGCGGGAACAGTCCGAAACAAGAAATGCCAAATGAATAGTAGACTGCAAATTGAAGTGTCCACTGAGACAGAATAACTGGAGTAAAGATTAGTTAGCTAAAGTCCTATAGGTTTCTTCTCGAGGGAAATTTTCTGGATTTCGGGGATTTAAATTGACGAGGCGATCCCTCATGGTCAAAATTGGGAAGCGATGGCCAGGAAAGAACATCCTCCGATAAAGGTATGTTGATTGGCGGGATATCCAGTATGGCCCACGTGGAGGAGAGATCTTCCATGGAGCATATCACTATCCTGTGGGAACAACCAGGCATATTGGAGGCCTTTTTCTCTGAGAGCTGCCAGCAGCGGACGGAGGACTCGCTGCTTCGCTAAGGTGAAAGGCACCAAGTCCTGATACAGATGGACCTCCGACTCTTCGTAGGTAAGTGGTCTCTTAGCCACCGTGAGGATTTTGGTGGTATCTACGGAAGATAGCAGGCCGCATATCACGTCCCTCGGGGGATCAGTTGGAGAGGGTTTTGGGCGGACTGCCCGGCGCACCCTTTCTATTTGAACAGAAGATGCTCTCTCGGGGCCAGGTAGGGAAACAAAGATGGCTGTCATCACTCCCCTTAGATCATCAGGTGAGTAGGCCTCAGGCAGGCCTTTGAGGCGTAAATTTCTCTTCCTGTTACGATTCTCCAAATCCTCCAGGATATCGTACGCTCTGTTTAAGTGAGTATGGTGGCTAATAATATGTTGAACCACTGAAGAGGAATGGAGGGTCAGGGCTGAGCAGGCAGACTCGAGGAAGTCCACACGTTTGCCTATGCATCTCATGTCGGAGCGCAGATCAGAAAGCTCTGAGAGCACCGGCGCTATGACCTGCGCCAGAGCCTTGCGAAGAAACGACTTTGCTATAGTGGCAGAGACAATATCGGATTGATCGGTACCTGAAGCACTGTCTAGGTCCGAGTCCTCCGCCGCGTCTCCTGAATGGGCCTCCTCTGGTGCCATTTTGCGCGCCATGACCGGAGAATGCAGAGCCTTTTTTCTAAAGAATTTATGGACTTCTGCCTGGGTGTTCTTGCCTATCGGAGTGCCAGGCTGATCCCCACTTTTGTCCTTAACTGTTTTGCCCATTTTAGTCCCTGATGGAGAGGATTAAGGCAGGTTTTGGCTCGGTCACTGACGGAGCTGCAGGCTTAAACATCCATCAGTGTTGATGGTTAGGTTCTGCCCCCGTTTTTTGTTTTTTTTTAGGGGAAAAGCCCAGTGCTTGCCCATTGTTTTTTGGACACATATAGTGGTTATATTGCATAAAGTTATGGTTTAGTAGAAAATTTAGCCCGTTTTGGTGACTGGTAAGTGCTAAAAGCATGTTTTTAATTGGGAGATTTGTGTATGTGAGCCACTTATAAAATGATAAAGAATTGGCTTTAAAAAAAAAAAAAAAAAAAATTATGAATCAGGCCATGAGGTGGAACTGGCAGTAGCTGTAGCAACATGAGTGGAAGTACAACATGCAATGATATGATGGACCAGGCTGCAGGACATCTATGGCTGAGTAGTGGCAGTGATTGTAGAATGGCCCAGAATTCCATGAGGTCAGTTATCTGATGGAAAATAGGTGCACTCTAGTTAA
Source organism: Leptodactylus fallax (assembly GCA_947044405.1). Lineage (NCBI taxonomy): Eukaryota > Metazoa > Chordata > Amphibia > Anura > Leptodactylidae > Leptodactylus > Leptodactylus fallax. The sequence goes on from CAMRHE010000015.1 coordinate 2,493,464, forward strand.
TACTGTACCTGCTGGTGCAGCCACCATTTGCGTGTTGTAGCTCTGTTTGTCGCTGCAAGGTGAAAAATTTCTAGTTCATCATGCTCCAGATACTGTACTGGCTGCTGATGCTATTGCTTTTACTCCTTACACTTGTAGCTGTGGCACTTGCAGTGTTCTCTCTTAAGGCTGCACTAAGCTGGGTATATAGCCTATCCTGATAATTTTCCAATGTTTCGGAGGCATTTAACAATTCCTCCATTTTGGATTTATGGCAAGGGTCTAAGAGCACTGCCATCCAGTACTCATCACTCTGATGCTAATAATATGCTTGTCACTGTGTAAGCAGTGAAGAATACAGCCTGCCATGCTTGCCAGCTTGTGCACAGACCCATGAGTCTGCCATGGTTGGTATTCTTATTTTTTTTTTTAATAAAGATTGATGTGTTTGGAAAATCCAGGGTAAGCGCAGAACCATTTATTTTTTGACGGATCTCCATTACAAGAGGGATGCCAGTTGGTTTATATATTATCCTGTACGTTTACATCCTGGTGATGTAGTGGTGTCTGCAGCTACTAACACCCTATATGAAGAAATCACATCGTCCCATTGGAGAAAAGAGGGTTTCTATTATCACTTGAACTAATCTATCGCAAGTGACACTAACAATCTACTAATTAGAAGCTTATATGATTTGCTCGGTGCTTTTCTTTTACTCAATACCCTAAGTGCATGGTTGGTATTCTTGGCCGGCGTGGTCATCATCATCATCATCATCTTGAAAGAAATAAGTGTCAACCCCCTCCCTTGGATCTCCCTGTGACATTTCAAGGGCCCCCTCTGCATCCAAAGGAGAGCCTTCCTTCTTCTTCTTCTCCTACTCTTCCACTCTAGGAGTATCAGTTCCTTCACTATAATAACCCTTACCTGAATCCTCCTCCAACTCTATCAACCCAGGGTGATGACATTGACTAAGAGGTGGAAGCTGTTCCTCCTCTTATGTCCCTTATTGCATGAGTGTTTACTGTAAGATGTACAATAAAAGCATCACTTTGCTGATGCTGCAGTTTTCCATGCAGACAAATTTGGTGATCTCTTCAAAGGGCTTCAGTGACCCTACACAAAATTATATAAAGCTTTGAGACTAGAGATGAGTGAACTTCTTAAGGTTGTACAAGTTTGGTGGGAACCATACCTTAAATTGACTTCCTATCCAATTTCTATCGCACTAAGGCAAACACAGTTGAAGTTATGTCAAATTGAAAGTGACGTATGTCTATGAAAAAACAGATGGTAAGCAGTGGACACAGACTCCAAGTTTAAACATACACTGAGCTGACACTTGCTTTTACTCATTTTAATATTTACAACACTACAAAAATTACTCTTTTTTTAGGGAAAAAGGTGCTTGTCCATTTTTAGGCACATATAGTGGTTATATTGCATAAAGTTATGATTTTGTAGAAAAATGAGCCCGTTTTGGTGACTGGTAAGTGCTAAAAGCTTGTTGTTAATTGCAAGACAAGTTTGTAGTTGTGAGCCACTTGAAAAATTATGAAGAATTGCCTTTAAAAAAAAAATAAAATAAATAAATTCACCAACAATTATTCCTTTATGGTAGCAGATGTGAAATCAAAATGCCCCCTCTGCATCCAAAGGAGAGCCTTCCTTCTTCTTCTACTCATCCTCCTCTTCCAGTCAAGGAGTCCTAGTTCCTTCACTATAATGACTCAAACCCTCCTCCAACTTTCAACCCAGGGTAATGATGTTGACTAAGAGATGGAAGCTGTTCCTCCTTTACAGTCCCTTGTTGCATGAGTGTATTTCCTGTAAGATATACAATAAAAAGATCACATTGTTGATGCTGCAGTTGTCCCTGCTGACAAATTTGGAGGCTTCTTCAAAGGGCTTGAGAAACTGACAAGCTTCACTCATGAGCCTCCAATGATGTACCTCTCAATAGCACATTGTCCCTGTGGTCTGCTGTATGCAATAATCGTTCACAGCCTTCTGTAATGCATGTGAGGTTCCACTGAGTTGGAATGTCGCAGATAAGGCAGTGCAAAGGCAGACCGTTTTCTCACTGTAAATCAATCAGAGTGTTTATTGTGACATAAATATGGCGAAATGCGCAGAGACTTTTCTGTCCATGAGGATCACCTCTTTTAATCCACTATGCAAATAAATAAGGTGGCAAACCACCAGATTAAGCACATGCGCCATACATGGAGAATGTGTTATTCCACCTAAATGCAGCACAGCAACAGTATTGGTGCCATTGTCGCTAGAAACACTGCCCAGTTGCAGTTAGTGAAGAGTCATCCAGCGAGATACTAGCTCCATGATGCAGAAAGGAAGCTACTTCACTGTGTGGCTACTCTGATCCAGGCTCTTTAACTATGAAACCGCATGGCAGAGCTTCATCCATTAAACTAGGGGGGGAGGAAGAGTGGAAGCAACGCCTTGCCCTGGTGAATGCCTTGCTCAAAATATTGACCCAAAAGAAATGTATTGGCCGCAAAAGACATGTATTTTCCTTCTCTATAATTGCTGCTACATGTGTCAATGGTGATGTGCACCTTTCACCACACTAACATATGCAAGGAAAGGCCCACATTCTCCGACAAATGGTGAAATAAATCAGAGACAGCTTTCCTAGAGAAATAATGGTGGCTAGATATCCTTCATCGAGGTTGAGTGCATGCTATCAGTTGGAGAAACGCAGTGGAATCCACTAACTTGTACTGCAGTGACTGCACTGCCTGGCCAGGTGCAAGTTAAGTTGCAGAACTGCCAGACAACTGGGTGCATATTTATGTTTCCTGGACACACATTCCCTTATGGATGACTGACATTGGAAAAGGAGAAATAGTTGGTGATGAAGATGATAACGATGACCATGTGCTAGGTATAGATGTGGCCTGCCTACAAGGAAGATCACAGGGAGTAGTATGGTCTTGCTCATTGCCAATGTCAAGTCTATTTTCTCAAATAAGATGGTGATTCCTTTTCATATGAGTACCTAGAGATGTCATTCCTACATTTGTTTCTGCACTGCTGAATTTCTGTTTGCAGATTGCCATGGATTTATCTTTTGGCAATTTATAGAAGAATCCCCACACGAGATGAATGTGTGTAGTTGCTGCCACCAACACCTGCAACAGCCAAGAACTCAAGAACTAAGAGAAAGAAGGTGGGAGAGCATACTTCTCAGGGAATACCCACAATCTTTAAATATTCCTGGCTCCAGAAGATATCTGTTGGATATAGAGCAGCTCTGTGCTGTTTTTTCCATTTATCCTTGTACTGTATATATCTTGTATCTTACCTAGTTTATAGTTCAGCTTTGTTTCTATGGGTTCTAGCGCTAGTCTTGCTTGAGATAAGATCAGCAATGCAGATTAATGCAGTTAAATGCAGGTCAGTGGTGTCTGATGTTAAGGTCCATGTTCAAGGGTATACACTGGGAAAGATTTGGTTAAGGTCACTTGTCATATGTTCATTTATTATTAATCTTCATCCATCTGCTCCATTCTCTGACTGTCTCTATTGTCATCCTTTTGAGCCATCCATTATGATCACCATGTGATTCCCATCCCCTACTGGTGAGTTTTTATTTTCTTGAATTTCCTGTTACCTGCCATGTTGATATGTGCAGTATACATTTGGGACCTACAGCACATTTGAGCCTAAAGCACAATAGATTTTTTATGGACACTTTCAACCTTTAACCACCCAAGACCTCTTTAAATGTTTAACCACCCAAAATCACCCTCTGGTTATGATATGTTTTTAATCCTAAACTATGCTAAACTACAAGTAGTACTATGTTTTAAATCTATAGACACTGTAGACCATTAGGATGATCAGAATGTCTGAAAATGTCATATGACCCTGGAATTCTATAGGCTTCCCCGTATGAAATTGGCAACTAGTGTACAGACAACAGCTGGAAAGAAACTACTTTAACAGCAGAAAAGATTTACATGTGTACATTTGTACAGTATTATTCTCTAAAGCAATGTGTTGGACTGGCAATTTAGACATTTGTATAATGCCACAGTAGACTGCAGTGCAAACATTCTTCACTGTTTCCCTCCTTTTTTCCCTTGTTCAATAGAACCAGCAGTGACACGGAAACACTAAATGATTATCATGGACATGCCGCTTCAAATGGGATGTAAAAGCAAAGGCAATGCAAATGGATTATGCAAAAACTCTGGCAACAATCTGTACAAATGAAGTAGTGTATGGGGATGTTGCTTCTTAAAACTCTTTGGACCTAAGGAAGCAGTAGAGCAAAGTATTTTTTTAGGAGTGCAGGGCGCTGGGTATAGAAATTAAAATGGCAAAGTCAGTTGTAAACTACACAACAGAAATTAAAACTTGCATTATGACTGTAATGAAAGTCCCTACCTGTATATTATACTTGTTAGTGGAATTGAATTGTAGATTTGTGGGTATATGTGGTGATTATGACATATCCAAGAGGAATATATTAATGTTAGTCAATTGTGATCACTTAGGATGATTGCTGTGGTTTTGTCACTTATGCTCTGTGAATGGTATTCATTTGAGGCCTCAGCACAACACAGATAGGAGGGCTATAAAAATGCAGAAGAGGCCAAATGTAGACCTCTTCTAGACATCAAAGGTTTTTTTTTCTCCCTTTTTTATTTTATACCTGTTTGTTCACTTTTTTTTTCTATTTTTGATAAACACTTTTTGTATTAAAACATTCACTTTAACGTAGGTCCCTGTTTGCTTTAGGAATCTATTGCCTTTGAAAGTGTGTTTGGCCATATGACTGTTGAGAGAGGTGTGCATGTGTGAGTTGGGATCCTACTACCCCAAATCAGTAGGTTGTGGCAGTCTGTATATGGGGTGCATAGAATGTGTTGGGTTATCATTTATACTCAATTTTCAGCCTGAGTGCAAGATTGAATGAGTAGAGTAAACCCACCCACATCAGGTGCTAGGACGGTCCATAGGTGACAATGACAGTACAGCCACTCAAGAACATGCACTAAATTATTAATAGAAAGATATTAATATCAAATGATATTTAGATTTCACCAGAGGGGATAATATTTACTTTTGATTTCTATCAAACATAAATAAAGTATTATTAGCCTATTTTGAGACAACATTTCTCATATCACAGCTCGATATTCACCTAGGTAGAAAGCAGACTTCTATGGCATAAAGTGTACATGATATAATTTAAAAAAGTGCATGCTAAGGGGCTATTGAAATGTAGCATCTCACACACCATCTGCCACAGTGGCTGTGCATGCATCTGAAGAACACCATTAGTAGGGAACTGAAAAAGGTACTTTATTGTCAATTTAGCTAAATTTAAGAGGACTAACAAATGTTACCATATTCATTACACTTCAATAAAAAGGTAATGGTGTGAATATGTTGGAGATTTGCATCGTATATTTTCATTACTGTGTTTTAAAATATGTTTTGCTGAGAAAATCTGCTACTGCTTGATGGAGATACAGTAGTAAATCCCCAGTCATCTCACTGAAGAGGATATAACAGTTTAGTAGAAATTTCAGGGTCTGTGGTCAATGAAAAAAGAATTGATCTGCAGATGTAATAAAATTTACTTAGCCATTTCAAACAATGTGCCATGGCAATTACGTTAGCAGCTTTCTAGTTATTTTACACATAATTTTCTACATTAATGGGGGCATATTAATGGGTTTGCCCAGTTAAAAAAGCCATAGTTTTTATAAAAAAAAAAGTTATACAATTTTATAGTGCATTTTTTTGCACAATTCAAATTGTGTTAAAAAAATGCATTTCCCTACTCTAGACCTGCTAATAAAGCTGCTAGGCTTGTGTCAGTGACTGGTGATACCTTCAAAGCCAATCGCTGCAATGACCTGCCTTGGTTAGTGACTAGCTGAGTGGTGTTTCTTGTGTGTGAAACAGGAAGAAGAGAGTAGTGGGGATCCAGGCAGGAACAGCAACAGGATTTGAACAGGACCAGAAGGAGGTCGAAGTAGGTGAATAACACCATTATTTATCTTCTTAACCTTTATCTTTCTTAACCTTAATGTTATTAACTCATTCCCACTGCAGGCATATTTCGATTTTTGATATTTGTTTTTGTCTACACACTTTCCAAACCCCATGACTTTTTTATTTTTCCATTCACAGAGCTTATGAGGGCTTAATCTTTGCAGAGAAAATTGTTCTTCATAATGGTTCCATTTAATATTCCATACAATGTACTGGGAAGCTGGAAAAAAATTCAGAATGGGGTGGAATTGGAGAAAAAGTGCATTAGTGTGACTTTTTTATGGGCTTCATTTTTATGGCGTTCACTGTGCAGCCAAAATGACATGTCACCTGTATTCTGTAGATTGGTACGATTCCAGGAATACCAAATTTTTTATAGTCTTATTTATGTTTTTCTTAGAGTCGCAATATTCTGACACACATAGCTTTTTAATATTCCCGTGTACGGGGATGTATAGGGTATCTTTTTTGAGAAAGCAAAAACAAGAAAAAAAAGGTATTTGTAATTTTTGCTTTAGAGTGAGATCCACTGCATTCTGGATCATATACAGTTCTGGCCAAAAGTATTGGCACCCCTGCAATTCTGTCAGATAATACTCAATTTCTTCCAGAAAATGATTGCAATCACAAATGCTTTGGTAATAATATCTTCATTTATTTTGCTTGCAATGAAAAAACACAAAAGAGAATGAAAAAAAAAGTCAAATCATTCATCATTTTACACAAAACTCCAAAAATGGGCCGGACAAAAGTATTGGCACCCTCAGCCTAATACTTGGTAGCACAACCTTTAGACAAAATAACTGCGAACAACCACTTCCGGTAACCATCAATGAGTTTCTTACAATGCTCTGCTGGAATTTTAGACCATTCTTCTGTGGCAAATTTCTCCAGGTCCCTGAGATTTGAAGGGTGCCTTCTCCAAACTGCCATTTTGAGATCTCTCCACAGGTGTTCTATGGGATTCAGGTCTGGACTCATTGCTGGCCACTTTAGAAGTCTCCAGTGCTTTCTCTCAAACCATTTTCTAGTGCTTTTTTAAGTGTGTTTTGGGTCATTGTCCTGCTGGAAGACCCATGACCTCTGAGGGAGACCCAGCTTTCTCACACTTGGCCCTAGAATATGCTGCAAAATTTGTTGGTAGTCTTCAGACTTCATAATGCCATGCACACGGTCAAGCAGTCCAGTGCCAGAGGCAGCAAAGCAACCCCAAAACATCAGGGAACCTCCGCCATGTTTGACTGTAGGGACCGTGTTCTTTTCTTTGAAGGCCACTTTTTTTTTCCTGTAAACTCTATGTTGATGCCTTTTCCCAAAAAGCTCTACTTTTGTCTCATCTGACCAGAGAACATTCTTCCAAAAAGTTTTTGGCTTTCTCAGGTAAGTTTTGGCAAACTCCAGCCTGGCTTTTTTATGTCTCTGTGTCAGAAGTGGGGTCTTCCTGGGTATCCTACCATAGAGTCCCTTTTCATTCAGACGCCGACAGATAGTACGGGTTGACACTGTTGTACCCTCGGACTGCAGGGCAGCTAGAACTTGTTTGGATGTTAGTCGAGGTTCTTTAGCCACCATCCGCACAATCTTTCGTTGAAATCTCTCGTCAATTTTTCTTTTCCGTCCACATCTAGGGAGGTTAGCCACAGTGCCATGGGCTTTAAACTTCTTGATGACACTGCGCACAGTAGACACAGGAACATTCAAGTCTTTGGAGATGGACTTGTAGCCTTGAGATTGCTCATGCTTCCTCACAATTTTGCTTGTCAAGTCCTCAGACAGTTCTTTGGTCTTCTTTCTTTTCTCCATGCTCAATGTGGTACACACAAGGACACAGGACAGAGGTTGAGTCAACTTTAATCCATTTCAACTGGCTGCAAGTGTGATTTAGTTATTGCCACCACCTGTTATGTGCCACAGGTAAGTGACAGGTGCTGTTAATTACACAAATTAGAGAAGCATCACATGATTTTTCAAAGGGTGCCAATACTTTTGTCCACCCCCTTTTTTATGTTTGGTGTGGAATTATATCCAATTTGGCTTTTTGACAATTCTTTTTGTGGTTTTCCATTGAAGACAAATTAAATGAAGATATTATTACCAAAGCATTTGTGATTGCAATCATTTTCTGGAAGAAATTGAGTATTATCTGACAGAATTGCAGGGGTGCCAATACTTTTGGCCAGCACTGTAGGTATTAGGGTAGGATCCCAACCTAATGTTCAGTACATATAGTACTTATACTTTGCTCCAACATTTGCTGCAATTTAAAGATAACTTTTTCCTAACCAGCCAATTCCAACTCTTTAGTTAGATTTGGTGGAAATGGTGAAACTTTCTCTTTAAGGTTTTTTATTATACAAGCAATGCAAAGTACATGTGAAGCTTCATTCACCAGGAATTTTGGACCAAAATGTTACATACACTTTGGATTGCTTTTATAGTAAAACAAAACTGAAATTGCAATAGCTTTGAAGTGCAGAGCTCTATCTTACACTTGTATTTTTGTACAGTAGACAGCAGTTATTGATATATCATATGATATATGAAGATTTGAAATTGAAAAGTTAATTTCTTGGAATAATGTGACAAAATGTAATAATCAGCTCTTATTTCCTTCGTCTTCAGAGGGTGATTCTGCAAGCAAAAAAATCGCTTACAAAATATCAAGAATACTCAAATGAATTTTTAATACAGATCAACAGCAGGGAGTTCATGGATTGCCAAGTGTAATTAATTCACACTTAGTAAGCCAAATGAGTTAGATGATAGAATTACATTGGAATGGGAGCAACGGCCATATTGGGTCCAGATTGAATGTGTTCAGTCTCTTTTATGACCGCATGACACTCTGTTACACAATGGGTTGAATATATGGAATATTTTGAAACATATTCAAAGTAAAGCTATCGAAACTATAGAAACTAGATAACATTATTATAAAATTGAACAAGTATATATTAAAGAAAATCTACTTACATTTTCTTATAAAACAGTAGCTTATATTTATTTTAGACTTCGTTAGCTATTATATTAGCAATGATATGTTTATGGTGCTATAACAATATTGTCCTATTTAATTATTGGTTTACTGTTTAAGGCCAGGGCTCCATGTGGTGTAAACATGAATCCCATCCACACATTGCAGAAAAATATGTGCAGCGGAAACGCTGCGATTTCCAAAACTGTTGCTGTTTTGGAAATTACAGCATGTCAATTATACCTACGGAAACACTGGAGGTGTAAGGGAATTGCCAGTTGAGCAATTCCCCAGTGCTTCTGCAGAACCCTGGGGGGAGGGGCACAACAAGACAGTGAGCCCTAAAGCTGAACCCCCCTCACTGGCCCTGCCTCTTGCCTGACTGTCCTAGGTGACAGCTGACAACTTGGAGCCGGTCCCTACTCTGAATAAGTGACAACACAGAATGTAGACAGGACAAACAACAACAAAAGGGAGGTCAGCAAGCCAAGGGGTTGGTAACAGTCAAGTAATGCAGTACAGAATCACAATTCAAGAGAATAGTCAAAGTCAAAGCCAGAGGTCAGGAATACAGGTAATAGCAGAAAAGGAGCTAGTAGGGACAAAGTCACAAGACAGAATCTCAATAGCCAGCGACCATGTGAGGGCTGATGACCTGTTATAGCAAGTCCAGGACCTGCCCCAGACCTGATTGGTAGACAGGCTGTCAATCACACAGGCAAGGCTAAGATTAATCATTAAGGAGCCGAAAGAAACAAGTTGCAGGAGACGGGTGTGGCTGAAATTCAATTACATAGTCTAGGACAGTGTTCAGACTGAGCAACAAGAATTTTATGCAAGGAATCAAACTGAACACGCCTCCTGCACCGCAGAGGGTGGCACAGAAACCTGAACAGGCAGAGACGTTACAGGAGTTTTCCCTATAGGTATAATGGAAGGAGAAAGTCTTTCTGTGAAAAGTACTTTGGGAAAAACCTCGATGCATTGCCGCCGTGGTTTTTCCCGCAGCGCTTTTTTGTTGCGGCCTGCTACATGGGGTTTTAGCCTAAAACACTTTTCTTCAATATAAACTTTGTAAAATGAAAAATGCTTACAAAGTATATTCAATTACATTTGCAACATATATCTATTTAATGAGTTACAACTGGCATAAGAGAGGGGAAGGACTCCTGGTTAATAAAACAAGCTAAGTAACAGTACAAAGGGCAATGACAAAGAGAATCTAGAGGAGCAAAATAAACAATATATATTACAGCCACACTCTCTGTATATATAGGAGGTAAGTATGACAATGCCTATTATGGAGACTAGGTAGGTAATTGCTATTGGGAAGGGACCCCCAGGTCCCTCTCATAACACTTTGTAAGGCTAAGGCCCCACTTAGTTTCCTCTGCAGACTTTTTGCTTCCATTATACCTACAGGGAAATCACCGGCGTTTCCATAGGTATAATTGACATGCTGCGATTTCCAAAACTGCAATGGTTTTGGAAAGTGCAGCATCTCTGCTGCATGTATTTTTCCACAATGTGTGGATGGGATTCACTAGATTCGTTCATTTACACTACGTGGGGCCCTGGCCTAAATGACAAAAAACAGACAAGCGCATCCTGTGAAGACTGTTAGGAAGGTGATCTCGTGGCAGGGGTTAGACAGGTCTCACCTATTAGATGTAAAGAAATTGTCTCATGTCCAATCGGGCTCATAATTATGATGTGCCTGGATTATGGGAGGATGCTGCAAAAACCCACCAAACTCAGCTGCCAGATGAGTAGCTTTCAATAGATAGTGACTCATATAGGTTAAAACCTATCCTGCTTCCACTGATATCTTAAACAGGATATAGTGTATTGAGTAGAAATTGGGACCAAGTCCTCAAAAAAACAGTGGATAACCAAAGCATCCCCAAGGAAGAGAAAAATGCATGGTGGAATAAATATAAAATTTGCATTTCAGCATAGAATGCCTTTTTCAAGTCATATACACATAGATGCCAAATAGAATATATATAGATAAAACACATGGATAGATCACATGGTAACAAGTGTGAAATACCTTATCAATAATACATTTCACAGAGTGGCAAGGAGGGTATATGCAATAGTGTATAAAGTTGACCATAGTACTAAAGAAATGTGAGGAGTTACAGGCAATATAAAATTTACAATAATTTATATGCAATGGAAGGAATAAAATACAGTAAAAAAGCTAATTAGTGGTCAGAATCGCTAGTGGCAAGTGTGAATAGTGGTCTTCTGGAGTAATCTTAGCTTGAGACCTAAAGTGCTTGTTTAAGGTAAAAAATAAAAAGGATATTCGTGAACCGATTAATATATGCAGACAATAAAGTTATACAAATATAAAGACTATGTTCTTACATGTCCATGTGAATTCTATTATCAGAGAAAAGTTTTTTTGTACAATTTTATGGTTTCTATTAACTAAAGTAAAATGGTATCATTTTGTTATAGTACATGCTGCTGAGGTTGTCGCAGAATAATACTAAAATCACCAAAGATCAATTAATATACTGTATATAATATGGTGGGTGTTTTGTGGTTCTGACTATGTTATATATCTCATTGATTGTATTTGCAGTCTTTAACCCCTTAACCCCTTAATGACCGGGCCATTTTTTGTTTTTGCATTTTCGTTTTTCCCCTCCCCACATTCCAAGAGCCATAACTTTTTCATTTTTCAGTTCACAGAGTCACATGATGGCTTATTGTTTGCGAAACAAATTGTACTTTGTAATGTCACTATTCAATATTCTGTGCAATGTACTGGGAAGCTGGAAAAAAATTCAGAATGAGGTGCAATTGGAGAAAAACTGCATTTGCGCCAAATTCATATGGGTTTAATTTTTACACCATTCACTGTGTGGTAAAAATGACATGTTATCTGTATTCTGTGGGTCAGTACGGACACGGCGATACCAAATTTATATAGTATTTGTAATGTTTTGATACCTTTTAAAAAATTAAAAACTTTGCTAAATAGAAAAAAAATTTTGCGTCGCCATATTGTGTCACCTGTAACTTTTTCATATTTACATGTATGGAGCTGGGTAAGGCGTCTTTTTATGCGGGACAACATGACGTTTTTATTGATACCACTTGGGGAAAGATCTGATGGTTTGATCACTTTTTATTCAATTTTTTATAGGAAACAAAGTGTTGAAAAAAACGCTATTTGGCCATGTTGATTTTTTTCCCCGCTACGCCGTTCACCGTATGGGATAAATATTTTAATATTTTAATAGTTCGGGCATTTTGGAGCGCGGGGATACCTAATGTGTTTGTTTACTTTTGTTTATTTAGTTTTATATCTGATCTAGGGAAAGGGGGGTGATTTGAACTTTTGTGTGTTTTTTAATTTTTACATACTTTTAAAAACTTTTTTTTTTATACTTGTATGATCAGACTCCCTAGGGACCTTGAAACCTAGGGGGTCTGATCGCTGATACTATTCACTGCGATACTACTGTAACGCAGTGAACAGCAAAATGCCGTTACTGCTATTAGACGATGCCTCTGGCATCGCGTAATAGCTGTAATGTAATGACAGGCCTGGAAGCCTTCAATAAGCTCCCGGCTGTCATGGCAACCAAGCGCCGCCCTCCGATGATGTTCCGGAGGGCGGCGATGAGGTCAAAATGGCGGCGCCCTTGTCGGCTCCGCAATTTAGATGCCGCGGTCGCGTTTGACCGCAGCATCTAAAGGGTTAACAGCCGCGATCAGTGCAGGCACCGATTGCTGCTGTTAGCTGCGGGTCCTGGCTGTATTATACAGCCGGCACCCGCGGTGTATGGAGAGCGCTCAGCTCCTGAGCGCTCTCCATACATCGTCATGCGACTCAGGACGTACTATTACGTCCTGGGTCGTTAAGGGGTTAATGACCGGGCCATTTTTTGTTTTTGCATTTTCGTTTTTCCCTCCCCACATTCCAAGAGCCATAACTTTTTCATTTTTCAGTTCACAGAGTCACATGATGGTTTATTGTTTGCGAAACAAATTGTACTTTGTAATGGCACCATTCAATATGCTGTGTAATGTACTGGGAAGCTGGAAAAAAAATTCAGAATGAGGTGCAATTGGAGAAAAACTGCATTTGCGCCAAATTCATATGGGTTTAATTTTTACAGCATTCACTGTGTGGTAAAAATGACATGTTACCTGTATTCTGCAGGTCAATACGAACACGCAATACCAAATTTATATAGTATTTGTAATGTTTTGATACCTTTTTAAAAAATTTAAAACTTTGCTAAATAGAAAAAAATTTTTGCGTCGCCATATTGTGTCACCTGTAACTTTTTCATATTTACATGTATGGAGCTGGGTAAGGCGTCTTTTTATGCGGGACATGATGTTTTTATTGATACCATTTGGGGAAAGATCTGATGGTTTGATCACTTTTTATTCAATATTTTATAGGAGGCAAAGTGTTGAAAAAAACCGCTATTTTGCCGTTTTGACTTTTTCCCCGCTACGCCGTTCACCGTATGGGATAAATATTTTAACATTTTAATAGTATGGGCATTTTGGAGCGTGGGGATACCTAAAATGTTTATACTTACTTTTGTTTATTTACTTTTATATCTGATCTAGGGAAAGGGGGGGTGATTTTGAACTTTTGTGTTTTTTTTTTTTTTTTTTTCATACTTTTAAAAACTTTTTTTTTTTCTACTTTTACTTGTATGATCAGACTCCCTAGGGACCTTGAAACCTAGGGAGTCTGATCGATCATACTATTCACTGCAATACTATTCTATCGCAGTGAATAGCAAAATGCCTTCACTGCTATTAGACGATGCCTCTAGCATCGCGTAATAGCTGTAATGTAATGACAGGCCTGGGAGCCTTCAATAGGCTCCCAGCTGTCATGGCAACCAAGTGCTGCCCTCCGATGACGCTCTGGAGGGCGGCGATGGGGGAAAATGGCGGCGCCCATGGCGGCTGCGCTATTTAGACGCCGTGGTCCCGTTTGACCGCGACATCTAAAGGGTTAACAGCTGCGATCGGTGCAGACACCGATCGCTGCTGTTAGAGGCGGGTCCTGGCTATATTATACAGCCGGCACCCGCGGTGTATGGAGAGCGCTCAGCTCCTGAGTGCTCTCCATACATCGTCATGCGACTCAGGACGTACTATTACGCCCTGGGTCGTTAAGGGGTTAAAATACAAGGTGTACTACAATGAGAATGTATAAGAGACTAAATAGTAATAGTAAGGCTGGGGCCCCAAGTGGTGTAAATGCTGCGATAAAAAATACACGGTGGCTCAGTGATTAGCACTGCAGCCTTGCAGCGCTGGAGTTCTGGGTTCAAATCCTGCCAAGGACAACATCTACAAGGAGTTTGTATGTTCTCCCCGTGTTTGCGTGGGTTTCCTCTGGGTATTCCGGTTTCCTCCCACACTCCAAAGACATACTGATAGGGAACATAGATTGTGAGCCCTATATGGGACAGTGACTGTAAAGCGCTGTGGAATATGATGGTGCTATACAAGTAAGCAAAATAAATATACATTGTTATACTAACAACAAAGTTCTAAACCATAGCTTAGCGTTACTGGCCCATAAGGGGACAAATGTTGAATATAAACTTAGGCTAAGACAGAAACACATCACATTTTTCCCGCAGTGCTTTTTCACAGAAAGTCAAAGTTTTCCTCTGCAGACTTTCTGCTTTAATTATACCTATAGGGAAACTGCCAGTGTTTCCGTAGGTATATTTGACATGCTGCAATTTCCAAAAACGTGACGGTTTTGGAAATTACTGCATTTCTGCTGCAGGTATTTTTCTGCAATGTGTGGATGGGATTCGCTATAATCCCATCCACTTTGCAGGGACTCTAAAATGCCGTGTTTTTTATCGCAGCATTTACACCACGTGGGGCCTCAGCCTTACTATTATTGAGCAAATCCGGGGGGTAGACCTGGCTACCTCCTGCTTGCTCTGGGTCCCTCCGACCCACACTCACAACCCCAGGCCCTTGTGGTACCGGTGCTGAGACCCCATCCTGGCAGTCTCCGCCCACCTGGCTACCCCCGGCCTGCACTGGGACCTCGTTGTGAGTGCTGGCATCCCGCAGATCCACACTCGCAACCCCAGGCCCTTGTGGTACCGGTGCTGAGACCCCATCCCGGCAGTCTCCGCCCACCTGGCTACCCCCGGCCTGCACTGGGACCTCATGCTGAGTGCTGGCATCCCGCAGATCCACACTCGCAACCCCAGGCCCTTGTGATACCAGTTTAGAGACCCCTTCCCGGCAGTCTCTCAGGGTCTCTCCCACACTAGCCGCTAGTTGGGAGAGTTCTAGGGGATTCTGCACCTCCCCCTTTGCTTCCAAACCTAGGGGCACCTCTGGTTCTGGCACAGGTATGTTTGGACCCTGTCCTCCCTCCCAGACGCCTTGCCCCTTTGGGCCTACACCCTGTTCCTCCTGTACTTGGGTGGGTGATGGTGATACCTTGGGCAAATGACTGAGATTATGCTTCCCCAAACCATCCCTCCACAATACATTGACAGGTAATACATTTGACACACCCCCTTCTTGGGTCCCACCTCCAGCACCCCATGCCGTCTGCACTTGGGCCATGGGCACGACTGGCACACTTTGGATGGCTGTTTCTCCTTCCCAGGACTCTTTCACAAGAGTTAGGGGCCCACGTACACGTCTCCCGTACAAGAGCTCAAAGGGGGAGAACCCCGTTGAGGCTTGCGGCACCTCCCGGTAAGCGAACAGCAGGTGCGGGAGATAAGGCTCCCAGTCGCGCCCGTGGGACTCGACTAACATCCTGAGCATCTGCTTCAGGGTGTCATTGAACCGTTCACACAGGCCATTGGTCTGTGGGTGATACGGGCTGGACACCAGATGTTGCACCTCTGTTACCTTACACAGGCCTTGCATCAAGGCAGACATGAACTGGGTACCTTGGTCTATGAGCATCTCTCTGGGAAATCCAACACGGGAGAAGATGCCTACCAGAGCCTTGGCCACTACATCAGCCCGGGTGGAAGACAGCGCGACAGCTTCCGGGTACCTAGTAGCGTAGTCTACTACCGTTAATATGAAACGTTTCCCGGTGCGACTGGGAATGGACAGGGGTCCAATGAGATCCACAGCCACCCGCTGGAAAGGTTCGGTTATGATGGGCATAGGTATCATTGGTGCTTTGGAGCCTTGCCCCGCCTTGCCCATCCTCTGACAAGTGTCACATGAACGGCAGTATTTAGCTACATCTGTCCCCATCTTAGGCCAGTAGAATAAGTGGCTGAGGCGAGCCTTGGTCTTAGCGATCCCCAGGTGGCCTGCCAGTGGAATATCATGAGCAATCCGCAACAACTCCACCCGGTAGGGTTGGGGTACCACCAAATGTTTCTCCCTGAGCCGACTTTCTTTTCCCTTTGTGGGGATCGTTTCCCGGCACAACCTCCCTTGCTCCCAGTACACGCGGTCCTTGTCCGACTCCAAGGGAGGTTGATCAGCACGCTCCTTCAATGCATCCAGACTGCGGTCAGCTTGGACAGCGTCCCTGAACTCCTGACTGGAACCAGACAGAAGAGATGTGCATGTCACATACCCGCCGGGCTCCTCCGGCTCCAGTGTGGGGAGGTTAGTCACGGCGGCCTCAGTGCCATCTCCGGGTGACAGAGGGAACGGCTCAGGGGTCGGAGCGCCTTCCACCCCTCTAGCACTCTGGCTGCGGGTCACCACCGCAACTCCAGCAGTCCGTTCCTCATCCGGATCGGCCCTGAGATCCCCGTGACCCACCTGACCACCTGGCACATTGTCCTCAGTTGGGGTTGCCCCCAGCATCTCAGAAGAGCTACCCTGTAAACCTGCAAGGCAAGAATTAGCAATTACATTGACATTGCATTCATTCATTGATTCACAGTGAACTGCCTGGGGGAATGGCTGAGCCAGGGTCACACTGAGGGGGCTATCATCACCCGCAGATGTGGGCGGGGCTACAGCCAGGTCAGCATTCCACAATGTCTCATTCACATGCTCACTGATTACTTTTGTTATATCGATGATATCCTTGTCATCTGGACTGCAGGTGAGGAGGCCCTACTTCAATTCCATAATGACTTCAATGACTTTCACCCGACCATCAACCTTAAACTTAGCTATTCAGGGAGTGAAATTCACTTTCTGGATACCACAATATACATTAAAGACCACCGGCTACTCACATCAATATACCACAAACCCACAGACAGAACGGCCTACCTGAGAAACGACAGCTTCCACCCCAAGCACACAAGACAATCTATAATCTACAGCCAGGCTATACGATACAATCGTATTTGCTCCGACAAAACAGACCTGGACAAGCACCTCCTGGATCTGAGGATGAAATTTCTCAGATTGGGATACAAACCAAAAGTGACAGACAACCAATTAAACAAAGCAGCAGCCATTAACAGAGACAGTCTGCTCACATATAGAGAGACCCAGAAAGAAGCCCGAGTGCCCCTAGTTGTCACCTACAACCCACAGCTGGAGATCCTACGAAGGATTGCCAAGGAGCTCCAACCTGTACTACATAGGGACAACAGACTCAAGGACATATTTCCAGTCCCCCCTCTCCTCTCCTTTCGACAACCACCAAACCTGAGGCGCATTATCGTCCGGAGTGCCCTGAAGGCCCCAACTGAAAATGGCACCTCACCTTGCCTACATAAAAGGTGCATGACCTGCAAGCACATCCACACCGCTGACAGTGTACCTATCCCACAGTCACAACAGGTGCACAGAATTAGGGGGACATTTTCCTGCAGGTCTTCCAATGTGGTGTACCTCATAATGTGTGTGCAATGTCCCACCACAGGCCTCTATGTGGGGGAAACAGGGCAGAGACTCAGTCAACGAATGAACTCACACAGATCCACCATTAATAACAGCAGAACCGATCTCCCAGTGGCCGCACATTTCTCCGGAGAAAACCACTCTATTGAAGATTTGCGGGTTGTGGTTTTAATGGGACATTTTAAGACACAGGAGAAAAGAAAAGAAATGGAGTATAAATTTATGCAAAAATTTCAAACTCTGCAATTTGGACTTAATATTCATGCCAGCTTCATGTCACACTATGTTTGAACCATGAACTGAACTCAATATTCATGCCAGCTTCATGTCACACTATGTTTGAACCATGAACTGAACTCAATATTCATGCCAGCTTCAAATCACACTATGTGTGACCTGTGAGGGTCACAAATCACCTCCTGATAGCAAACAGATAACAGCAAGAATTACTGATCCCTCCGTCACGCACCAAAAGTTTCCAGACTGTTTTTTTGACCTGTTGTAAATAACTTCTCTACTTAGATTGCAATTTTTTTTAAGGACTCTAAAATGCTTTGAAAACCATGTGTATAAAAATCTGTTAATTTTCAGTTCTTGTATCACACCATGTCTGATGAAGGGAGCGAGCACTCCTGAAAGCTTACTTATAAATATACTCAGCCTCTAAAAGGTATCGCCTGATTTCTTCACTCTTCCACTACTTTCAATGGCTAACACGGTACAACATTATACTACTATCAACTTGAAAGATACCACAATGTACCGCAAAAGAATGGAACTGAAAAACCGGCTTAAGAAACTTGCACAACTCAACAGCGACATCTTCTTCTTAACAAAATGCAAAAAGGAGAGACTCATCCCAAAAGGCTTCAATTTACGTAACCCAACCCGGAACACCTACAACAGCCGATATGCAGAACAACTATGTATTCGGACATCTGAAAGGCTGCGGAACAATATGATAAAAATTTCCTATAACAACAAAAAAAGAACACAGGATGAGATACAGGCCCTGAAATCATCATTGGCTAATGACACAGAGGAAATGAAGGCCAGACTCCACACATACTACTGGAAACTTCAGGATATGCTTATTAACAACAAAAAGAAAAAGCTCCACAGACTGAGACAAAAAGGCCTCATTACTACAACGGCAAGTACTAGCCCAGCTCAGCAAAGCTGTGTTGTGAATCTTTCCTCTTATGAGCCAAACAAACACGAAATGTCAGTTCTCTCCAAAGGTCTCTCCTTCTGCCCCTCGGCACACACTGACCATATCCAACTCTGCAATGATATGGAGGAGTTTTTCAGAAAAATGAGATTAAGGGAATATTTTTATGACAAAGACCCTCCATACAGCAGCGACTCTGAGATGGAACAGCCCATAAGGAATCCTACCAAAAAATCTACCTGGACCCCACGCCCTGGAGCTAATGCAGCACTGGATAAATATATTGACTGTTTCAGAAGCAAAGTAAAATCAGAAATCCTAGAGAAACAAAAGAAACAGGTGCATAACCTAACCCTGCAGGAACAGAAGGCTATTACATCACTGAAAGAAAATCAGGATATAATAATAAAACCAGCTGACAAAGGGGGCGCAATAGTCATAATGAACACCTCAGACTATATCCAGGAAGCAAACAGGCAACTGTCAAATCCCATCCATTACTCCAAACTTGGAAGTGATCCCACAGAGGCCTATATGAAAGAACTAAAGAGTATGATCAAGGAGTTTCCAGTCCACATCCAGAATCAGGTAAAAGGACTTATCCCCCAAGATCCCAGGCCGGGCTGCTTCTATATGCTCCCAAAGATACACAAAGATGGCAACCCTGGGAGGCCTATCATTTCTGGCATTGGGACACTGACAGAAAACATCTCAGGTTGGGTGGAAAATCTCCTAAAACCCCTTGTCAGGGATACTCCAAGCTATATCCAGGACACCACTGACCTTCTTAACAAACTGAATGCCCTGGGCCCTCTACCTGAGGGTACCATTTTGGCCACCATGGATGTGGAATCCCTGTATACTAACATTCCCCACAAGGATGGAGTTGCAGCATGTCGGGTACACCTGGCAAAACAAAACCTCCCAACAGAACCAGTAACGCAGCTCATACAATTCATCCTTAGCCACAACCATTTTACCTTTGGAGAGGATCTATATCTACAGCGAATGGGAACTTCAATGGGGACCAGATGTGCACCCCAATATGCAAATCTCTTTATGGCAGAAATGGAAGGAACATATTTATCAACATGCACCACCAAACCTATGATTTACCTTCGTTATATCGATGATATCCTTGTCATCTGGACTGCAGGTGAGGAGGCCCTACTTCAATTCCATAATGACTTCAATGACTTTCACCCGACCATCAACCTTAAACTTAGCTATTCAGGGAGTGAAATTCACTTTCTGGATACCACAATATACATTAAAGACCACCGGCTACTCACATCAATATACCACAAACCCACAGACAGAACGGCCTACCTGAGAAACGACAGCTTCCACCCCAAGCACACAAGACAATCTATAATCTACAGCCAGGCTATACGATACAATCGTATTTGCTCCGACAAAACAGACCTGGACAAGCACCTCCTGGATCTGAGGATGAAATTTCTCAGATTGGGATACAAACCAAAAGTGACAGACAACCAATTAAACAAAGCAGCAGCCATTAACAGAGACAGTCTGCTCACATATAGAGAGACCCAGAAAGAAGCCCGAGTGCCCCTAGTTGTCACCTACAACCCACAGCTGGAGATCCTA
The DNA here is from genome assembly GCA_947044405.1 of Leptodactylus fallax. Lineage (NCBI taxonomy): Eukaryota > Metazoa > Chordata > Amphibia > Anura > Leptodactylidae > Leptodactylus > Leptodactylus fallax. Next base: position 2,514,053 of record CAMRHE010000015.1, read on the forward strand.
CGAAGGATTGCCAAGGAGCTCCAACCTGTACTACATAGGGACAACAGACTCAAGGACATATTTCCAGTCCCCCCTCTCCTCTCCTTTCGACAACCACCAAACCTGAGGCGCATTATCGTCCGGAGTGCCCTGAAGGCCCCAACTGAAAATGGCACCTCACCTTGCCTACATAAAAGGTGCATGACCTGCAAGCACATCCACACCGCTGACAGTGTACCTATCCCACAGTCACAACAGGTGCACAGAATTAGGGGGACATTTTCCTGCAGGTCTTCCAATGTGGTGTACCTCATAATGTGTGTGCAATGTCCCACCACAGGCCTCTATGTGGGGGAAACAGGGCAGAGACTCAGTCAACGAATGAACTCACACAGATCCACCATTAATAACAGCAGAACCGATCTCCCAGTGGCCGCACATTTCTCCGGAGAAAACCACTCTATTGAAGATTTGCGGGTTGTGGTTTTAATGGGACATTTTAAGACACAGGAGAAAAGAAAAGAAATGGAGTATAAATTTATGCAAAAATTTCAAACTCTGCAATTTGGACTTAATATTCATGCCAGCTTCATGTCACACTATGTTTGAACCATGAACTGAACTCAATATTCATGCCAGCTTCATGTCACACTATGTTTGAACCATGAACTGAACTCAATATTCATGCCAGCTTCAAATCACACTATGTGTGACCTGTGAGGGTCACAAATCACCTCCTGATAGCAAACAGATAACAGCAAGAATTACTGATCCCTCCGTCACGCACCAAAAGTTTCCAGACTGTTTTTTTGACCTGTTGTAAATAACTTCTCTACTTAGATTGCAATTTTTTTTAAGGACTCTAAAATGCTTTGAAAACCATGTGTATAAAAATCTGTTAATTTTCAGTTCTTGTATCACACCATGTCTGATGAAGGGAGCGAGCACTCCTGAAAGCTTACTTATAAATATACTCAGTTAGCCTCTAAAAGGTATCGCCTGATTTCTTCACTCTTCCAATACTTTCAATGGCTAACACGGTACAACATTATACTACTATCAACATTATACTTACTTCAGTATCAGAAATCAACAACACGGCATTAACAATGACAATAACGTCACACATCTTCTGCTTGGTGGATGGACGAGCCCACGTGGCCCCCATTCTCTATAATAGGAGCACCGCAGATAGCTGATTACTGTACTTCGGCTATCTTTGGAACTCCCATCAAAGTGAATGAGAGCCACGCGGGTTTGTCTATCCACCAAGTGACACACCTATATATATGGCTACGGTCAGGCTGAATTCCCACCCAGTGGGGGAAAACCCAATTCTCAGGTTCAGTGGGGGTCTCAGCAGACAGAACCCCATCACTCAGGTATTTATCCTCTATCATTTAGGTGAATAAAGTGCAGTAAAACTTTGTGACTTACAGGTGATGTCTCAAGTAATCCTTTACAACAATTCCCTTCTCTTCCTTTTGGACTGCCATGTCCACTTCTTCCAGCTGTGACTTGTCTCTGTAAAGTTTGCAACACAGACATCTTTGGCTCCTCACTTTTCCAGGCATCCAACCCACATTGTCCTCACCTACACACCCATCCTGATGCTATCCCCAATTATAAAATATATGATATAACCCACCATAATGAAAAATACTCCCAAGTGCATCTTTATATTAATAATGTCCGTGTGTACCCTGTATAAATAGTGCCCCTTATTAATAATGCCCCAGGTGTTAACTAATTAAAAGATTTTCCAGGTCATTAATAAACTAATTAGTGGGGCTCAAAAACCCAGGACCCCCACTGATCAGCTGTGTGAATGAACTGTGGTACCTGTATAAGCGACATGACTGCATCTCTGTTTACAAAGTGTCATTCATCTCATAGTGGCCATGTAATGTAACTGCAGCCTCGGCCTATACACATCTATGTGACAAGACTGTAATTACATCACACGGTCATTATAAACAGACAGCGTGTGATATAAACAGGTGCCATTGCCCCTTCATACAGCTGATCAGAGGAGGGGTTCACTGATCTCTTATTGATAATATGTCCTAAGGATAGATCATCAATAAAAATTAACTGGAAAGCCACTTTAATAAAGCCCAAGTGCCACCTTAAAGGGGTTGTCCAGGATAACCACTTTTTTAATATGAGGCTGGGGAAAGTGCTCCGGTGTCCCCCAGCGCGTTCCAGTCCTGCTGCTCCGGTGTTTTCTTCCCCACAGCACTGTGATGTCCCATGTCAGCGACCTCAGCGGTCATGTGCGGCGAGGAGTTCCGGCAGAAGAAAACACCAGAGCAGCAGAACCAGACTACGGTAGAAGACATTGGAGCACAAGGGACAGGTGAGTAGGTTTTTTTTTTTTTTTTTAATACAGTATTACACAGTATTATGCTCTGCAGCGGCCCCTGCACACAGTATTATATGGTATTATGCCCCGCAGCGGCCCCTGCACACGGTATTATGCCCCACAGTGGCCCCTCCACACGGTATTATGCCACGCAACGGCCCCTGCACATGGTATTATGTCACGCAGCGGCCCCTGCACACGGTATTATGCCCCATAATGGCTCCTGCACACGGTATTATGCTCCACAGTGGCCCCTGCACACGGTATTATGCCCCATAGTGGCTCCTGCACACGGTATTATGTCCAATAGTAACCTACCCATGAACTATTATTATACTCTGGGGTCTTTTCAGACCCCAGAATATAATGATTGGAGACCCAGGTGGTGACAAACATAAAAACCACTGTTACTTACCTGGGCTCCGGTGCACTCCCTGCTTTCAGCCCTCTTCAATGTCGAACAGACTGGCGTTGCAACATGACGTCAGCCTGGCTCACATGACACCTGGGACGTCACCAAAGAAGGCCGAAGCCTGCTGGGTAACATCGGATCGCAGGAGAGGTGAGTAACAATGGTATTTATGTTTATCACCTCCCCTGGGTCTCCGATTATTATACTCCGGAGTATTAGACCCCGGAGTATAATAATAGTAGTATTTGATGGGGTTTGCGGGCTCGCGGCCTCACTTACAGAACCCTGCTCCTGCTCACAGCTGCTTCTGCGTCCCATAGCAGAAATGGAAGCGGGAGCAGCCACGAGCAGCAGCGGGAATCGATAAATAAATAGGCCATTACCTTCCGGGGTTACTCCAGCAGGTAACGACCTATTAATATATATTAAAAAAAAACTTATCGTCACCTACCTGCGATCCCTTGATAGGGCCGCCTCCTCCTCTTCTTGGCCGCACATAGGACGTCTGCGTGTAAGCACAGGAGGTGCGATAACGTCATTGTACTGACATGCAGAGGTCTCGTAGGCCAGCCCAGGACAGTCCCTGCTCAGCTTTGGTTTTTTTAAGCGGCCTATCCTGGGCTGGTTTATGTTAAATAGACAGTTAAAAATGCTGCCCCCCTCAGACAGTGACGTCTCACTTCGCCTCATTAGAGGTGCGCCCCTGCATATACCCTCTGTGAAGGATCTTGTCCTACCGAAACCCGCTTTCGGCTCACCTGGGATCGCTTCAATTACCTCACACTCACCTCCAGTGAGTGTTCTGGGCTGATAGGATAATACAAACTGAGCTTTCTAAATTTTATATATTTAATAACCCTTAAACGGGTCGATATTAGACACTTGACACATACCGAGAATACATGTAACGGTTAGCAAGCAAATAAAAGTGGAAAGCAACATGAGACGGTGCACAAAATAAAAATGGGAATAAACAGAAGAAAAGGAAATATTACCAACACAAGCCTGTGATTGGTTCTCTTGGCTCCAGATGATGAGCTCAGGGCATGTGCTTAGATTCAGTCCAAAAGCATGTGATCTGGGCAGTGCTATTTGGGTGGCTTTCAGCAGAACAAAGACATATATAGCATGTTACCAGAATAAGACAAGACAAAAGACAGAAGACAAAGACCACCTATTCCTGGTCTGAGAACCTTTTACCTGACCTGGTCTCCTCCCTAAGTGAGGTCACCAGGAGGAGGAGCCTCATCCCCAGTTTTAAACCTCTCATAATCATATTTCCTTATGATTCCTCGCCCGATAACTGTAGAGTCGGGCCGGCGGTATGATAGTGTTCGTGGTGAGACCCCACCGTGTAGACCTCAAGGATGACACCCCAATCCCCTTTGGGTAAGGAGATCAGTGTCTGGACCTTTTCTGGGCTTTGAACTGTGACTAGTTTGACCTCAAAATGTGTGCCTTGACCTGACTCATCTGAGGAATTTATCGGGGCACCTGTAAGAGGTTCCCCGATGAAGATATGGTCATAAAACCATAATCCTTTTGATGTGAAGCTGGCTCCAGCTTGTCTGTGTACAGTGTGCAGAGGGCCCGCCCGCCCACAACATCCTTTCTGCAGGACCCCCCAATGGGTTAATGAGTGTAGCACTGTTACGTAAACAAGGGCCTGTGTCAGTGACTCTCTGGGGATCAAAGGGTTGTTGCGTACCGAGTCTCCGAACCACATTCCTCAAGCCTATGAGCGAATGGTTGATAACCGGCAAGAACCAAACTATAAGAGTGAATATTAGTACAATAAATACATATCTGAGGCTCGTATTATGACATCCTCCTTGCCACTCTGTGATATGTATTATTGATATCAGGTCTTATATCAGGTCAGATATCATACTTGTTACCATGTGATCTAACCATGTGTTTTATCTATATATACTCTATTTGGCATCTATGCGTATATGACTTGAAAAAGACATTCTATGCTCAAACCCATTGTCATGTTCTTTTTATTCATTAAATTTTATATTTATTCCATCATCCATTTTTCTCTTCCTTGAGAGCACTTTGGTTGTCCACTGTTTTTTAAGGACTTTGTCCCAATTTCTACTCTCACACCATTTCGATCTCTTTTGATACTTGGCAGTCCAAGTATTGTAAATCCTTCCACTTTGCTCTATTTATTGAGATTGATGATATAGTATGCCAGACATACACTCTACCCTGTCAGGACATCATTAACCCTTACATTTAAAAAGCAGCAGTAGGTCTCTATATAGTCAAATACGTGAGTCTGTGGACTGTTTTTTTTTTTAATCACATTTACTTAGAAATAACAAAAGAAAATGGATTATTTCTACAACCATTGTCCTTCATCCTGTGCTTTTTTGGAAGGGGGGCCTTATTCTGACTTTTCCTATGGGCAGTGGCGCAACTCTAATGAGGCGAAGTGAGGCAGCCTCCTCAGAAGACACTATCCGTCACTGTTTGGAGGAGTGGCATTTTTACAATCTATTTAACGTAAACCAGCCCAGGACAGGCTGATTAAAAAAAAAAATAAAAACAAAGCTGAGCGGGACCTGTCCTGGGCTGGCTTAGGAGACATCTGTATATCAGCACAAGCGGCGATACAATGACGTCATCATGCTTCCTGCACTGAGATGCAGACGTCCTATGCGCGGACAACAAGAGGAGGCAGCGGATCGCAGGTAGGTGAGGATAACTTTTTTTATATCAATAAGCCGTTACCTGCTATGGGACGCAGAAGGGGGAGCAGAAGCGCCTGTGAGCAGGAGCAGGGATCGGTAAGTGAGGCCAAATACTACTATTATTATATTCTGGGGTCTTTTCAGACCCCGGGGTATAATAATCGGAGGCTCAGGGGAGGTGAGGGAACATACAAACCAATGTCACCTCTCCTGTGATCTGGTGTTACTCCCAGCAGGCTTCGGCCTTCGTTGATGACATCCCAGACGTCATGTGAGCCAGGCCAACGTCATGTTGCGAAGCCGGTCTTGGCCCACGTCACATCTGTGCACCAGAGTGCACCAGAACCCATGATAGGTAAGTAACAATGTTTTTTATGTTTGTCACCACCTGGGTCTCCGATTGAAATGATCCCAGAGTATAATAATAGTTAATGGGGAGCCACTATAGAGCATAATACCGTGTGCAGGGGCCGCTTTGGGGCATAATACCATGTGCAGGGGCCACTATGGCGCATAATAGTGTGTGCAGGGGCCGCTGCGGGTCATAATACCGTGTGCAGGGGTCACTACGGGGCATAATACCGTATGCAGGGGCCACTATTACGCATAATACCGTGTGCAGGGGCCACTGCTGGGCATAATACTGTGTGCAGGGGCCGCTGCGGGCCATAATACCATGTGCAGGGGCCACTGTGGGTCATAATAACATGTAATACTGTGTGCAGGGGCCGCTGTGGGCCATAATACCATGTGTAGGAGCCGCTGTGGACCATAATACTGTGTAATACTGTGTGCCGGGGCTGCTGTAGAACATTATAGTGTGTGTAAATGGGGCGTTATACTGTGTGGGGGCCAGGAAAGGGGGTGCTATCCTGTGGGGGGGGGCAGTCTTTGCTAGATACTCATCTGATAAGGGGTCATTAGGAAGCGGCATTTTATATAAGGGATCTTTTTTAACTTAAGAGTTGTTATTTATATAAGGGCATTATTAATACAAGGTGGGTTATTTATACAAGGGGCCATTAATACACACGTGGCAAAATTGTTGGTACCCCTCGTTTAATGAAAGAAAAACCCACAATGGTCACAGAAATAACTTCAATCTGACAAAAGTAATTTGCCAAACTACATGTTGACAAGCCACAAAGCTTCTGGGAGAATGTCCTATGGACAAATGAGACAAAAATCGAAATTTTTGGCAAGGCACATCAGCTCTATGTTCACAGACGGAAAAATGAAACATATCTTGAAAAGAACACTGTCCCTACTGTGAAACATGGAGGAGGCTCTGTTATGTTCTGGGGCTGCTTTGCTACATCTGGCACAGGGTGTCTTGAATCTGTGCAGGGTACAATGAAATCTCAAGACTACCAAGGGATTCTAGAGAGAAATGTGCTGTCCAGTGTCAGAAAGCTTGGTCTCATTTGCAGGTCATGGGTCTTGCAACAGTATAATGACCCAAAACACACAGCTAAAAACACCCAAGAATGGCTAAGAGGAAAACATTGGACTATTCTGAAATGGCCTTCTATGAGCTCTGACCTAAATAATATTGAGCATCTTTGGAAGGAGCTGAAACATGCCGTCTGGAAAAGGCACCCTTCAAACCCGAGACAACTGGAGCAGTTTGCTCATAAGGAGTGGGCCAAAATACCTGTAGAGAGGTACAGAAGTCTCATTGACAGTTACAGGAATCGTTTGATTGAAGTGATTGCCTCAAAAGGTTGTGCAACAAAATATTAAGTTAAGGGTACCATCATTTCTGTCCAGGCCTGTTTCATGAGTTTTCTTTTTTTTTTTTTTTAAATTCTGTTGAAGCATGGTTGAAAAGCAATGTCTGACTTTCATTTGTTCATTTTCATAGAATTTTTATATATTATTACTTTTGTCAGATTCAAGTTATTTCTGTGACCATTATGGGTTTTTCTTTCATTAAACGAGGGGTACCAACAATTTTGTCCACGTGTGTAAGTGGGTGGTCATTTATATAAGCGTTCATTAGGGGACATCAATTATATAAGGGGTCATTTGGGGACATTATGAATAGACAGGGGCATCATTTATATAAAGGGTCATTAGGGGAGCAGTAATTATGTCAGGGGGAATCAGGGGTATAATATAAGGGGGCAGTTAATTAAAGGGATTGTCCAGGATAGCCACTTTCTTAATATGAGAACGGGGAAAGTAATTAAAAAAAGACAAAAAAACACCTCCCCTATCCTTTGTGCTTCGATGTCTCCTACCACGGTCTGGTTCTGCTGCTCTGGTGTTTTCTTCTGGCGGAAGTCCCCACCGCACTTGACCGCTGAGGTCACTCACATGGGACATCACAGTGCTTTTGGGAAGAAAACACCGAAACAGCAGAACTGGAACACGCTGGGAGACACCAGAGCACCTTCCCCAGCCTCATATTAAAAAAAGTGGTTATCCTGGACAACCGCTTTAAGGTGGCACTTGGGCTTTATTAAAGGGGCTTTCCAGCTCATTTTTATTGATGATCTATCCTTAGGACAGATTATCAATAAGAGATCAGTGAACCCCTCCTCTGATCAGCTGTATGAAGGGGTCATGGTGCAGGTTTATATCACACGCTGTCTGTTTATAGTGACCGTGTGATGTAATTACAGCCTTGTCACATAGACGTGTATAGGATGAGGCTGTAATTACATGATATGGCCGCTATGAGATGAATGACACTATGTAAACAGAGAAGCGGTCACGGTACTTACACAGTTACCATGGTTCATTCAAACAGCTGATCAGTGGGTGTCCTGGGTTTTTGAACTCCACTGATTTTTTTTATTAATGATGTGGAAATCCTTTTAATTAGGGGTACACACGGACATTATTAATATAAAGATGCACTTGGGAGTATTATTCATTATGGAGGATCATATCATATATTTTATAATTGGGGTAGCAGCAGGATGGGGGCTTTGTGTAGGTGAGGACAATGTGGGTTGGACAAGTCACAGCTGGAAGAAGTGGTCATGGCGGTCCAAAGGGAAGAGAAGGGAAATGTGAAGGATTAGTCAGAGACGTCACCTGTAAGTCACAAAATGTTACTGCCCTGTATTCACCTAAATGATAGAGGATAAATACCTGAGTGATGGGGGTCTGCCTGCTGAGACCCCCACTAAGCCTGAGAATTGTTTTTTTTTTTTTCCCCCACTGGGTGGGAATTCAGCCCGGCCGCAGCCATATATAGGCGTGTAGCTTGGTGGATGGCTCTCATTCACCTCGATGGGAGTGCCAAAGATACTCGAAGTACAGTACTCAACTATCTGCAGCGCTCCTATTATAGAGAATGGGGGCCACGTGGGCTTGTCCATCCACCAAGCAGATGATATGTGAAGTTATTGTCATTGTTAATGCCGTGTTGTTGATCTCTGATACTGTAATACAGTAATACAGTAAGAAGAATTCTTAAAAACTGTTTCATAAGTTTGTGTATGTTTATTGTGCGACGATAGCAGCGTGTGAAGATAGTAGTATGTAAACTGCCCCTTAACCTTGTTGAAGTAGAATTGGATATCATTTTCCAGAGAGTTTGCCTTCCTCAATAAATATGTTTATAGTGGTCAATGCAATATTAGGCCAGGGCCCCACATGGCATAAATGCCGCGATTTTACAGAAAACACAGCATTTTACAATCCCTGCAAGGTGGATGGCATTCTAGTGAATCACATCCACACATTGCTGAAAAACATGACCAGCACAACTGCTGTGATTTCCAAAATCACAACGGTTTTGGAAATTGCAACATGTTAATTATACCTTCGGAAACGCCGACGGTTTCCCTATAGGTATAATTGAGGCAGAGTAAACCTCTGCGGACTTTCTGTGAAAAGTGCTGTGGGAAAAACCACAATGCGTTTCCACTGTGGGCCTTAGTCTTAAAGTAATTGTCCCAGAAAAACAGTTATTTCTCTGGAGGATGGGGAAGGTGAAAAATTAAATCAAACAAACATACTCACCTGTCTCTGGTGTTCTGGTGTCCCAGGCCGCTGCCTGGTCAAGAGGCACCTCGAGGCTTGTTCTGGTGGAACAAGCCCTGGGGTGCGGTGGGACCGGACAGCAGCCCAGGACACCAGAGCACCAGGGATAGGTGAATTTTGTTTATTCTTTACCTTCCCCATCCTCCAGAGAAAAAATATTTTTTCCTAGGCAACCCCTTTAACAACAACAAAAATAACAAACTTTTGTAATGCAACCAGTTTCTACTATTTAGAGCATTTGCCCTTTATTTGGGATTGCTAAGAGTTTTTATTTTAGAAATTTACTTTTATATTTATGTCTTTTATGATCTCCTTCTTTAACAAAGGTAAACAAACAAAACTAATAGAGTTGTGAAGTAGCCTTCTCTGGCCTTAGGTTATTCCCATTTCTAGTACAAGTATATTTACAATGTCTAGCAGTGTACTTATTATCTAAATTGGAAGCCACAGCATAAATCTCTTCATTTGTCATAAAAAATGATTGCCTATTCCTCAGGTATAGAAAAAGAACATAGATTCTTGCACTCTTTACTCCCAAGAGAAAGATGTCATACTATAAAGAGCAGATCATGCATCTTAACAAAGAAAATACTTAGTAAGATGGATGCCATTGCTATCCCAGCAGCCTCCTTCTCCTGAGAATATGGAAGAAAAAGACTAATTCTCCCTGAGGATGGCAAGATTGTACACAATAGGTGTTTGGGGAATGAAGACGACTGAACAAAATGTAAGTATGCGATTTATTAAAGATGTAAAGTATGTAAAGTTCTATGTAGTAATTAAAATGATAGTTAGTGTAATGATAGGAATAAGCAGAAATGCTTTTTTATGGCCTTATAGCAGTAATTTGAAGAATATATAGCACCTCTATGCAGTAAGTGGAGCACACTCACGGGTATCAGTGTTTATAAATTAAGTTAATTGATACTTCAAAAAGTAAAGAACCACAAAATTGACCAAAACTTGCAAAAAGTACCACTCATTTCATATATAAGAGATGTATTAATATGTTTAATCAATGTTTATTAAAGTTTTCAAATGTAAACAAAAAAAGAGTAACAAACAAGCAAAGGCAGACCAAGTGGCCTGCAAAACAGGGTGCAACTAGGGTAGCAAATGGGGGTAAGCACCAATGAGCGATGCAGAGGAGGTCCCCCACCCAGTATGTCTCGTACAGAGAACAAATAGGGCTGCAATGAATTCCAGTACACAGCAGGCGTGGCACTCGAGAGAAACATATCTTATAGCTCAGCTACAGGAAGTAAGTACGGGACCTATGTTGAGGCCCCACCAATCATACTGTGAGAGGTAGCAGTGGAAAGAAGAGACAAAGGGGGGAATAAGGACAAACAAGACAAGGGGAAGGAGGGAGCAGGACAGGGATTCAGAGAATGGCAGGCTGAACAATGTGTGTTCTAGCAGGGCAAAGAAGTCAAGTGAACAGATTGGAGAACTCTGCAGACACTACGCACCAGAGGGCGTTGAATTTAATAGAGTCAATGGGATTCTCCACCACCAGAGTCTCCATTCGGTGTATGCGAAGGAACTCCTGAAGCCATTCAATTAACGTATGGTTTCAGGGACTGCTAAGCTATGCCAGAGCCTGGGGATTACTGCTCTGGCAGCTGTGAGGAAGTCTTGCAGGAGATCTACCTACACCATAGAGATCTTACCTGGTATAACTGAGAGAAGAGCGATCTGGGAAGAGGGCAAAAGGGAGCCACCACTAACCTTAGAATACAGATCAAAAATGGAGGACCAGAAGGGCTGAATCAACTCGCATTCCCACCAAATGAAGACATGTATTAATAATTTTCCCAATGCTGTAATAGGTCCCAAATGTAAACCATTAAAGTTGTAGGATAATAAAGCTACAGTTGAAACCAGAATTTTACATACACTATATAAAAAGACACATATGCATGTTTTTCTAACTATCTGACATGAAATCAGAATAAGCCTTTCCGTTTAAGGTCAATTAGGATTACCAAAATTATTTATACTGTATTTGCCAAATTCCAGAATAATGAGAGAGAATTTTTAAGGCATTTTTATTACTTTCTGCAAAGTCAAACGTTTACAGACATTTCATTAGTATTTGGTACCATTGCCCTTTAACTATATGACTTGGGTCAAACATTTTGGATATCCTTCCACAAGCTTCTCACAATAGTTGGTAGGAATTTTGGCCCATTCCTCCTTACAGAACTGGTGTAACTGAGCCATGTTTGTAGGCCGCCTTGCTCGCACCTGCCTTTTCAGCTTTGCCCATAAATTTGCTATAGGATCGAGATCAGGGTTTTGTGATGGTCACTCCAAAACATTGACTTTGTTATCCTTAAGCCACTTTGTAACCACTTTGGCAGTATACTTCGAGTCATTGTCCATTTGGAAGACCCATTTGCGCCCAAGCTTTAACTTTCTGGCCGATGTCTTGAGATGTTGCTTCAGTATTGCCACATAATGTTCTTTCCTCATGATGCCATCTATTTTGTGAAGTGCACCAGTCCCTCCTGCAGCAAAACAACCACACAACATGATGCTGCCACCCCCATGTTTCACAGTTGGGATGGTGTTCTTAGTCTTGCAAACTTCTCCCTTTTTCCTCCAAATGTATTGATGGCCATTATGGCCAAACAGTTCAATCTTAGTTTTGTCAGACCACAGGACATGTCTCCAAAAATTAAGGTCTTTGTTCCTGTGTGCATTTGCAAACATTAATCTTTTTTTATGTTTCTTTTGGAGTAATGGCTTCTTCCTGGCAGAGTGGCCTTTCAGCCCATGTTGATACATTACTCGTTTCACTGTGGATAATGGCACACTCTTACCAGCTTCAGCCAGCATCTTCACAAGGTCTTTTGCTTTTGTTCTTGGGTTGATATGCACATTTTGTACCAAAGCATGTTCATTTCTGGGACACAGAACCCATCTCCTTCCTGAGCGGTATGATGGCTGGACATTCCCATCTTATTTGTACTTGCGTATAATTGTTTGTACAGATGAACGAGGCACCTTCAGGTATTACCCAAGGATGAACCATCCTTGTGCAAGTCCACAATTCTCTTCGTGATATCTTGGCTGATTTCTTTAGACTTTCCCATGATGTTACACAAAGAAGCAGTGTGTTTCAGGTGTGCCTTAAAATACATCCACAGGTGTGTCTCTGATTAATTCAGATGTTGCCAATAAACCTATCAGAAGCTTCCAAAGACATGACATCATCATATGGGCTGTCCCAAATTGTCTAAAGGCATAGTAATCTTAGTGTATGTAAACTTTTGACTTTGCAGAAAGTAATAAAAGTGCCTTAAAAATTCTCTCTCTCTCATTATTCTGGCATTTGGCAAATATAAATAATTTTGGTAATCCTAATTGACCTTAAACAGGAAAAGTTTATTCTGATTTCATGTCAGATAGTGAGAAAAGCATGCATATGTGTCTTTTTATATAGTGTATGCAAACTTCTGTTTTCAACTGTATGTTCAAATGTATAGGATTTCAATAATGTAAATTCTGTTTTTTTTTTTGTTTTGTTTTTTTACATGATTAATCACATAAATCTGAAGCTTATTAGTGCATTCTGCTATGGATCTGTGATGGTTTTGCATTAGAGCTGTATAAGTATTATTGTTATTATCTAATGGGGCTAATCCTCACATTTTACTTATTGTACAGATTTGGCACCACAATCCATTTTCAAAAACAACACATGTGACCATACTCTAAATTGATTCCATTATTCTTTTGTTGTAGGCTATGGACATACTGCCCCCCCCAAAAAAAATCACACTATAAATTCACTAATAATTCTGCCTAGTTAAAGGGATTGGCCACTTTCAGAACAATATTGAGAAACTGTTATTGTTTGTATAATAAAAAGATATACAATTTTTGCATATATTTTCTGTATCAATTCCTTACGGTTTTCTAGATCTCTGCTTGCTGTCATTCATTCTGATTACTTCTAGTTGATAAAATTCTGACCATGGTCATGTGATATACAGTCCATGGTCATGTGATGAGCACATAGGTGCACAGCTTCTTATAGTCACAGCACAGTAATCTGACATCTGCCTGGTAACGAGCTGTGCACCTGTGTGCTCATCACATGACCATGGACTGTATATCACATGACCATGGTCAGAATTTCATCCACTAGAGGTAATCAGAATGAATAACAGCAAGCAGAGATCTAGAAAATTGATATAGAAAGTATATTTGAAAATCGTATAACTTTTTATTATGTAAACAATAACATTTGTCTCTCAATATTGGTCTGAAAGTGGACAACCCCTTTAATTGCAAATCATATTGCAAATCTTCTGCAGAGCTTTCCACCTCTGATTATTCCTGGAATCTGTGGCAAGATTAAGTTGGACGCTTATTTTTTCTGCGTCCTGCTGTGATCTCTGCCTTCCTTTGAAAACAATGAGAGGCAGAATCAGCTGCTGATTTTAGGGCGAAATCTGCACCAAAATCAGCAGCAAATTCCACCTTATGAAAGTACCCTTAGCTTTGTTCCTGTTAGTTTGTGTCCTATACAACAAATGTGTCTTTTTGTATGAAGCCTTCAGATTATCATATTTGTCTATTATGATAATGAAGAGTGTTTCAAACTCTACAACAGTCAATTTTGGTATATTAAAATGAAAGACACAAGACTACCTCAAGAATAGTTTACTGATGGACATTCTCAAACTGTAGAACTGGCAAGTCACATACATTTGTGGTCTGTGACTTTTTATCACCACTTACAACTAAAATAGTAGCAGTGTTTAACACTGTCCTTACCACTTTTTTAAAAGAGGGCAGAGCAGCAGTTGGGTTGTGGGAAGAGGAGAGGGTGTGATGTGTACGTGCCGATCACCTGTACCAGATTCACTGTCATGTACACCACTTTTGTGTCATAAATGATGGCAGAAAGCTAAACCAGCTAAGAGCTGATGTAGGTTTCTGTTTGAAGTGCGCGGTCTAATGAAGGGTGTGTCGTCTCACCATGAATCAGGCCAATCCTTTGCTGTATCAGAAGACATCAAGCCTGGTATACAGTACGCTTATCCTGATTGATGAATTCCCCAGATGTGTTTGTTCCTTTTTTAAATATTGTAGCTATTTTTTCCTAGGCTGGCCATATTGGAGATGCATCCTTTCTTCCTGTATACTTTTATACATATTGTAGCAGGCTGTGTTTGTTTTATGACAGCTGAAATCAATGGGGGTACATTGACAAAAGTGTAAGAAAATAGGATAGAGTGGTAAGATACTGCAAAAATATTATAAAACTTCACTTTTATTTTATATAAGATAAAACCATATATAAAAACTGAAACGCTAAATACCACTACATACTGTATGTCTCAATTGTGAGAGTAGAGATCAGAGATGAGGACATACAACATGTGCATCAGGTGTAACACGTGTGTCAGTATTATTCACAGTCACATATGTCAATGACCCATTTGACATATACCCAGCTGCATTAACTCAAGAAAAAATATGTAGCTCAAAAATTGCCTAGCGCGTATTAGATCACCCAAACCAGAGACCAGATATATGTGCGCTATGTGAGTTCAGGGAATATGTGTTGAGCTAAACCTAGAAAATGTAGCTTGCACAGTGTTTCAGCTTGTCAACTTTGAGAAAATTAGGCCAAGTCTAGGCAGGGTCAGGAGAGCATGGCTCAAATAGCATCTAGCTATATATAATAGACTAGAATAAAGGTCCTTATTGAGTCCAACGTACTGAAATCACCCAAGAGTGACTCCTGCCAGTCCAAAGAAAATTCCTTGACATGCAGTCAGTTGTACTGCATGTCGCTTTATAACAAGAACTACAAGGCAGAAAGCATAGGTCCCCCCCCCCTGTGGAGTACGCCCTTACTGTATAAGACATCAGTTATGCTCCACAGTCTCGTAGATAGCGCCTCACACTGATAACTAAATATATAGATAGTCTCACCCTCACACTAAGTGACTTCTCTCAGTCTGAGAGTAGCCACTGCTATACTACTCTCAGACTGAGAGGTTGTTTATTTTTTTATTTTTTTTGTTGTCACCTGATGATCCACCATCTTTGATGATGCCTGATGAAACGCATAGGGTTTTGTTTGTTATTTTAACTACCTAGTATGAAGGCGAGTTTATTCATACTGTATATCTAGGTATCAGTGTGAGGTGCTATCTAAGAGACTGTGGGGCATGACTGACGTCTTATAAGGGCGTACTCCACAGGGGGGAAATATGCTTTCTGCCTTGTAGTCCTTATTATAAAGTGACATGCAGTGCAACTGACTGCATTTCAAAAAAAAATTTCTGGACTGGCAGAAGTCACTTTTGGGTGAACTCAGAACGTTGGACTCAATAAGGACCTTTATCTATTCTATTATACATAGGTAGATGCTATTTGACCCTGCCTAGATTTAGCTTAATTTTATCACAGCTAACCAGCTAAACACTATGCAAGCTACGTTCTCCAAGTTTAGCTCAACACATATGCCCTGAACTCACTTAGTGCACATATATCTGATTCCTGGTTTGGGTGATCTAATACGCTCTGGGCTATATATTGTATTTTTGAGCTATATATTTTTTCATGAGTTAATGCAGCTGGGTATATGTAAAATGGATCATTGACATATGTGACTGTAAATAATACTGACACATATGTTACACCTGATACGCATGTTATATGTCCTCATCTCTGACCCTCACAATTGAGATATATTTAGTGGTATTTAGTGTCTCAGTTTTCCTATATGATTTTATCTTATATAAAATAAAAGAGAATTTTTACAATATTTTTGCAGTATCTTACCACTCTATTCTGTTTTCTTACACTTTAATATTGATTAGATAGAGATCTGAGCAGGCCCTGACCTCCTGTACTCCTGACTAATTGGTCTCTGCATTATACTGGGTACATTGACAAAACAATGTCATAGATAATAGTCTCCCGGAAGTGATAGATTATACAGTCATATGAAAAAGTTTGGGCACCCCTATTAATCTTAATCATTTTTAGTTCTAAATATTTGGGTGTTTGCAACAGCCATTTCAATTTGATATATCTAATAACTTATGGACACAGTAATATTTCAGGATTGAAATGAGGTTTATTGTACTAACAGAAAATGTGCAATATGCATTAAACCAAAATTTGACCGGTGCAAAAATTTGGGTACCCTTATCATTTTATTGATTTAAATACTCCTAACTACTTTTTACTGACTTACTGAAGCACAAAATTGGTTTTGTAACCTCACTGAGCTTTGAACTTCATAGCCAGGTGTATCCAATCATGAGAAAAGGTATTTAAGGTGGCCAATTGCAAGTTGTTCTCCTATTTGAATCTCCTCTGAAGAGTGGCATCATGGGCTCCTCAAAACAACTCTCAAATGATCTGAAAACAAAGATTGTTCAACATAGTTGTTCAGGGGAAGGATACAAAAAGTTGTCTCAGAGATTTAACCTGTCAGTTTCCACTGTGAGGAACATAGTAAGGAAATGGAAGACCACAGGGACAGTTCTTGTTAAGCCCAGAAGTGGCAGGCCAACAAAAATATCAGAAAGGCAGAGAAGAAGAATGGTGAGAACAGTCAAGGACAATCCACAGACCACCTCCAAAGAGCTGCAGCATCATCTTGCTGCAGATGGTGTCACTGTGCATCGGTCAACAATACAGCACACTTTGCACAAGGAGAAGCTGTATGGGAGAGTGATGCGAAAGAAGCCGTTTCTGAAAGCACGCCACAAACAGAGTTGCCTGAGGTATGCAAAAGCACATTTGGACAAGCCAGCTTCATTTTGGAAGAAGGTCCTGTGGACTGATGAAACAAAGATTGAGTTGTTTGGTCATACAAAAAGGCGTTATGCATGGCGTCAAAAAAACACAGCATTCCAAGAAAAACACTTGCTACCCACTGTAAAATTTGGTGGAGGTTCCATCATGCTTTGGGGCTGTGTGGCCAATGCCGGCACCGGGAATCTTGTTAAAGTTGAGGGTCGCATGGATTCAACTCAGTATCAGCAGATTCTTGAGAATAATGTACAAGAATCAGTGACGAATTTGAAGTTACGCCGGGGATGGATATTTAAGCAAGACAATGATCCAAAACACAGCTCCAAATCTACTCAGGCATTCATGCAGAGGAACAATTACAATGTTCTGGAATGGCCATCCCAGTCCCCAGACCTGAATATCATTGAACATCTGTGGGATAATTTGAAGCGGGCTGTCCATGCTCGGCGACCATCAAACTTAACTGAACTGGAATTGTTTTGTAAAGAGGAATGGTCAAAAATACCTTCATCCAGGATCCAGGAACTGATTAAAAGCTACAGGAAGCGACTAGAGGCTGTTATTTTTGCAAAAGGAGGATCTACTAAATATTAATGTCACTTTTCTGTTGAGGTGCCCATACTTTTGCACCGGTCAAATTTTGGTTTAATGCATATTGCACATTTTCTGTTAGTACAATAAACCTCATTTCAATCCTGAAATATTACTGTGTCCATCAGTTATTAGATATATCAAATTGAAATGGCTGTTGCAAACACCCAAATATTTAGAACTAAAAATGATTAAGATTAATAGGGGTGCCCAAACTTTTTCATATGACTGTATATTACAGAGCCACACTTAGGTCTATCGTGTTGCTATGCTGCTCTGTTTAGGTCTCCAGCAGTACATTAGAGCCATCTTCACTACCATCTACTGATAATGAGATGACTGCTTACCCTCTCCATTCTATACAGCAAAGGAGGTACTATATCTAAAGAAAACAAGAAGTAGCAGCCTATGTAAAGACAGTTAATAGTAGTAAGACAAACTTACTGGTAAACAATCAACTAAACTCAATTTTAGCATTAAACTAGAAATGTGCAACCTCTCTGCCCCTTAACAATTCAGTAGATTCTCTGCACAGCATCCCAACTACACAGGAAACTGTGCAGGAAACTTGAACACAGCTTTGTTTAAGTGAATGGGACTGCATTGTATTTTTCTTACACAGTAGGTGACCAGAAGTACAGTTTTACTGTGCAGGGAAAAACTGATGGAGCCACAGCAGTTGACTACAAGAGGATGATGATGTTTCCAGCAGTTAAACCCCTACTGATGGTATGTGTCAGTGATCTATCATATGTAGTTTAACGGACTCCATGCAAAACCAAGCAATAGTCTATGGAGTAAGTAATTTATTTTTCAGTTCATGAGGGTTGCAATACAACATCTGTAACTTTCATTCTGAGTAAAAAGTGTTTAATTCATGCCTGTTATACCTATACAGCAACATTCTTAATTCTCCGGAGTCTAACACTAACATGCAGATTTATTAATTATGGGCTTGCGCTGGTAAATCGTGTCCCCAGAGGAAGCACAATGAATACAATCTGACATCTTTATAAGCCAACATTGAACTGCCCAAACTCAACAGCCATCTGTAACTCAGGAGGAAAGCAGAGTAAGCAGCTGGTAAAGGCCTGATAGTTTTCTTAAGTCGATTATAAAAAGGTTGCCTTAACTGTACCTAAAGGAACAAAACTATAAAATACAGGGTTATAAAACAAACAGTTTTGAACAATGAATCAGACAATCTATGAATCTTTAGACATGGAATGGAAATAAGCAGAATATTTTCTTTCAAAAATGCACTCAGTAATTTTATTGCCTGTATTTTTATTCTACATATAAGCTGAAATTTTTAAACTGTATAATAATCCTGTAGAAATCTATAAATAAAATATATTACACATACCACATTAATTACACAATAAAAATTATTCTTCAAAATATTCAATAAAATCCCATATTTAGAGGGCCTATTATCTCTGTAGTCTAGTTCTCATAGTATTAAAAAAAAAACTGTGGCTAAATACTAAATACTAAATACATTTTACAATTTTACATGTACAGCTTATACTGTATGCAGCAATCCAGGTCCTAGAGATAATGTGGTGGGGCTAGAGCGGTGCACCTAATGAAGGCATTTATGCCTAAAATATTAACTGGCCTTTTCTCTGAGTCTGTTGTTGTTAGGTCATGGTGGCTGTGTCCTTCCTGCCAAAAGCTCCCACAGGTCCTAGGGTGGTGCAGGGATGAGGGGAATGCACATAAGTGGATGGTGGTGGTGATTGCTCCACTAAGGCACACCATCTCCTGATGGATGGTGGGGAGCCCGTAATGTTAGGTGCAAATAATAGGCAGGAAACCTGTGACAGTTTTTTTCAAGTGTTTACACTTCCATTCACAAAACATAGAGGCTCAGTCTCTTAGGTTACAAATTCCATTTCATGCTTCTGAACACAGGAATGCTCCTCATTCATATTCTCTTTATTCGCCTCATACTTTCCTCTATGGGGCTACCTGACTCAAAGACCCTATTCTAGGACAATCACTTGGTCTTTGTAATAGAGCTCACTTTGGGGAAATACAGGGCATGTATGTGAAAAATAATATTCTGGGAATAATGATGTAATTTGTACCCACATGTGACCCATAGGGTATTCAGGAGGTCTCACGGTTTCTAATAAAAGAACTGGACATTTATTGAAGTCTTCTTGAAGGTTTATACAGATAAAACAAACAGAATGGGCTTCCATTATAAAGTATAGTGATTAGAGGGCAGAGACTTCATCCAGGCTTATGTGTATCCATCTGTCTCATCTCCATCAATGTCCACACCACGTAAGTGTATCAGAACCACAGCAACTATAGCAGCACTAGGAAAAGCAACAACCTCTGCCCATCATTTATACCAATAGGGAAGGTGTGTCTTGGGACCTCAAATACTCTTGATATTTTAGATATAGATAACACCAATATAGTTTAAACCCATGATACAACATGTGTTCCAAGATAGAAGTGTATAGAATTAACTCCTTATGTCCCATGGATATTGTAACCCATGATATTTAACAATGTGTTAGCAGTGGAAACTGCTAATACCACTGTCTAACAGTGGAAGTCTCTTCATCAGCAACAATAAGCCAGTTTCCGCAAGCTTATGGGATGGGGGGAGCTTGTCTCAGGATATCTGGTTTAACTGTCACTAACCAGAGAGAGTCTCTGTTCCAAACTGTTTGTACTAGAGTCAGCTCTATCTAGCCTCTCTCTCAAGGGGTTGCTTTTTACGTTTATCTCCTCCAAACTTTCACAACTTTTAAAACAAGCAGATAAAATGTAACATCCCATTTACAGATGTCACAGCAGCATAAAAGGGCATTTCCCTTTTAAAGGCACAGTTTAGTTTTCTATAAAACAATGCAAAACATGAGAACATGGTATAAAACTTTCAGCAATATTAATCCAAGAAATCGACAATACTATTTAACAAATAGTATGCCTGTGAGGCACTATACATATACAGGGAGAGACAGGCTACCTATTTCCTTTATTGAGAAAAGCAGTCTGGGTAGTGGCCATCTGACATGCAGGAAGGTCTGCATTTTTATTTCACTTTTTATTAGCCTGTAAAATAGGATGGAGTTATACAATGCATAGGACCATGCTGAATGACAATACTTGTCACAGACCGTCAACTACATTTGTGAAAACTAGTACTTCTGCCCAGCTTTCAGTCTTCCTTGCGCCCTGTGTACTTCCACATATGTAACTAGAGCAGAAGATCATTGGGAACATATTGAGAGGAAGTGGTACTTGATGATACTTATGCACAGCATGGCAAATTGTTACATATTATAATACTGCTGGCAAGAGGATTGCTTGTCCTGTGCTCTATATGTAGTACCCAGTGTAGATACTGCAGTACTTCTTAGGAACAACCCCCACCTTGCCGCCAATGAATTTGTAAGTGCGCAATGATGGCAGCAGCCTGACACACAATGCACCTCTGTCAGCTGAATAAAACAGCCATTTGCTGCTGACAGAAGTATATCATGTGTCAGGCGATGTCTACAGCAATTGGCAGTTGATAATGCTGTTCTACAGCTCTGTGTGCTGGGCCGACTGGACAGGCTGTTCTGTGAGTGACTGTGTGAAACTGTGACTGTGCTGGCTGTCGCTGCAAAAAACCCTTTTCAGCCACGCTTGTGCCATAGCAACCCCTCCCCCCATCCTTGATCCTCATTGTGGCCTTCTGAAGTGTTATAACTTCTTTTTATTAATAATACTAAAACTTACGATTTTGACAGTGGTTTAATCTCCTACAATAGGCGGCACAGTGGTTACTACTGCAGCCTTGCAGCACTGTAGTCCTGGGTTCAAATCCTGCCAATAACAACATCTGCAAGGAGTTTGTATGTTCTCCCCGTGTTTATGTAGGTTTCCTCCCACACTCCAAAGACATACTGATAGGGAATGTAGATTGTGAGCCCTATATGGGACAGTGACTGGCAATATCTGTAAAGCACTGCAGAATATACAAAGTAAGCATACTAAATACAATGAAGTGACAGTTTCCTGCTAAGGCCCCACATAGCAGGCTGCAGCAAAAAAGCGCTGTGGGAAAAACTTCAGCAGAAATGCATTGCGGTTTATCCCGCAGCGCGTTTCACAGAAAGTCCCCAGAGTTTTCCTCTGTGGAATTTCTGCTTCAGTTATACTTAAATGGAAACCGCCAGTGTTTCTGTAGGTATAATTGACATGCTGTGATTTTTATAAATCACGGCAATTTCCTTGCGGGTGTTTTTCTGCAATGTGTGGATGGGATTCGCTTTAAGGGAGTCTGTCAACAAGAAAATCGGTATCAAATTAATGAAAGTACCTTGTAGGTCTACTTTTACACTTTCCAAAGATGGCTTCTTATTCTGCATTTCATATTTAATTTCATGAAAATCAGGATTTTTTTCAACTGGTGGATTTGGGCTTTACAAACCTCAAAAATTTCAGCTTTGGCTGAACCTGAAATATTTGGAAAAACATATAATAAGTCCAGCTCATTATGAACTGGCTCACTCATTTCTACACACAGTATGGTGCACCAGTGTTTCTTATTAAAATTATACATTACTACTTGAAGCTGCAATACACCGCTTTTAATGGTGACCACAACGCCATTATTAATAACACTAAAACTTACAATTTTGACAGTGGTTTAATGTGGGGCAACCTATCAGCATGCCTGGCTTGGCTGCCAGCTGAAAAAGGTGGACTATTTTCCAAAAGTGATCATTGTGTCTGTGGTTTGCTGCTACAATAGGTGCAGCACCAACTAGTATAGTGAGTGTGTGACAACTGACAAAATTTTAAGAAAAATTTGGGGCATACTATCAGCGTACCTACTGCTTAGCTTGCCAGCTGAAAAAACTGGACTATCTTCCAAAATTGATCATTGTGTCTGTGGTTTGCTGTTGCTATGGGTACCCATGCTGCACCAACTAGTGTCGTGAGTGAGTGACAATTGACATAATTTCAAGAAAAATAATTTCTTGATTCTCTTAGTTCTACTAATCCTCTAACTATGGCTGGAATTCCTATTGCTTTTTCTGAACTGTGTTGTAGCCTATGATGCAGTAAGATGGATCACAGATCGCCATTACAGCAACTAAAGGCTGATGACATGTGTTCAAGCTTTTATACTACATATGACATCAGTACTGTAAGGTTCACCTACCACTGTATATTGGCTGAGGGGCTGTCAGATGTTGCTACAAAGTCACGGTGACTTACAGACAGTGTCTAAGTCTTGCACACATTTCTGCTCTGTATTTCCCGGTCAAACACAAGTGGCGGCAACCATTTTCTCGTAGCGTGGCCATTCAAAGCAAATCGCCATTTGCAATATTTTGGAATATTCGGGTCAAATCCATTTAGCTGTGAACTGATTCGCCCATCTCTATCTGTAATGTCTCGTGTTCAAGCTTACAGTGCCTTATATAGTGTATATGACATCAGCACAGTAAGGTGTCCATCTACCACTGTCTATTGGCTGAAAGGATGTCAGCTAACAATGGGGCGTCCCGGGGAATTGGTGGAGATTTTGTGGACCTTAGGAAGAAGGTAAAGAGTAGTTACCATCGGAAAGGTCACAAGGCATGCATTATTTTGAAACTAATAGTTCCTTCATCTACTGCCCATCTAAGAATATTATCTAGCTCGCATTTATATTGAGCTTTAGGGTCCTGTGGTAGTCTTCAGTAACACTTCTGCATAAGGAAGTTCATAATGATCCTTGTCTGTAGACTTTATTTGTGGATTTTTCCCTGATATTTTTTGCCAAGATTTAATTCTTGTATTCACATTTGCATACTTAATAATGAGTGTCTTTTTGCACTGGCACTTTGATGTAGCACCTTAGATATATAATTGTACTTTATTATTGCATTAAATCAATTTTGCATATTTAATATTACTTTTGTAACACTTTGCACATTTGATGTAACACATATATCATGTCTTTCTCTTAGTTTTGTTATTAGTGATTTTTTTTTGCACTTGGATGACTATTATATCACTTTGCATTCCTTTATATAGTTTTAATTGATTAAGTATATGTATTTCTGATTTAATGGTGGCAATCTATGAATCAATCAATTATTTATATATTATTTGTAAATTATGAATTATTATAGTTTCATATTTTTATGAATTTATATTCTATCAGAATAAATGAATTTATTATTTTTATAAAGTTCTTTATTGTTTTTTCTAACTTTGTATTTGGGTTATCGATTCAATGATAAAGTGTCCCAGGAGATGTTTTTCACCAGTATAATGTCAGGCCACATGTTGATCATGGTACTCTGAGGAACCTGTATGGCCTAAACATCTTATCATGGCCTGCAGCATCTCCAGACTTGTCTGCTATTAAACACATATGGAACGTCATTGCAAAGGGAGCTGCCAACAGCCAGTATTGATGATTTATGTTCCTAAATCCATGGCATAACATTCTTCAGGCAACCATTAATAACCACACTGAAAGCCTATAAGTGCATGTATTTCTTGATTTGGCTCTCATTCTCTATATTGAATATATCGAGATGGTGTGAATATTTTGTTTCTTTTTGTTTGTTTTATTGCATATCAAAATTCCATAATTCAAAGACTTTTCATTCTTGGTGTTGCAATTTTAAAGTTAAGCAGTGTACATTTAAATATTTGCTTCAACTGCATAGTACTAAAAAAATATAAAATAATACCTATTGGATTTTTCAAAACAAAAAAAATTGCCTGTGTTAGGGTATGTTCACACGGCGGAAAATGAAGAGGAATTCCTCTTCATTTTCCGCTGCCGGCATTTTCGCCTTGGTCTAGCCGCGATGGTATGCTGATGCAGTGCATCGGCATTCCGTCGCGGCATCCCGCTGCTGATTAGGCCCGGATGAATGGGCCGAATCAGCAGGGAGTCTCAAGCCACGGACTCGGCGCCAAGATCGAGCAGGACGCTTCTTGTTTCCGCGTCCTGCTGCGTTCTCTGCCCCCAAATCGGCTACAAATTCCTCCGTGTGAACACAGCCTAAAAGAGTCTGCAATGATTTTTATGGAGACTATATATATCAATAGGTTCTCGAAATGCTTCTAGTTTGTATTGTAGCAACAATCTACAGCAAGGTAAAAGAATGTAAGGGAGCAAGCAATGTAAAGGAACATGATCTAGTCTACATGTATGTGAGAAAACACTATATGGGTGATTGTGTTCAAATTTTATCACCTTTGTTTTTTTTTTCTTTGCCATTGCAAGGAGTTACAGTGTTAGCAAATGTTCACTGTGATTATGTATTAATACCTCCATGAGTAATGCTCATTCCGTACTTGTCCTTACATCCTTCTCTTCGTAGCAAACGCTAATTTTTCAACTGCAGAGATGCACAGCCAAGAGGTACCTTGGCAGTTTTCTGTTATCATTTAAGAGATTTATTGAGTGGAACTTCTTTAATGTAGCTCTCAAAGCTCAGAGCTTAAGTGCCAAGCTGTATTGTATTTGCACAATCAGCCTATAATAAATGCTTGACTATTGTCTTGTGTTTTTGGCTCCTGCTGTGTTTTCTGATGAGAAAGGAAATCCTCCATTTATCTACACTTCATGTTCAGCTCTGGCAGTTTTGGCTGAAATTTCCTTGCACTGTCAGCGAAGAGACTGCAGAGAGCCACACAGGACCAAATAAAAGTAATGTTCTCTATCATTTCACCAATGTGCTTTTCTTCCTTTTTTTTCCATTTTCAGTTAATCATAACTATTATTAACTCAGCTGACAAACTGAAAAAATCTACTCTTTTAGATGCCACATCATAAAAACCTGTGAACATTTTTATTCTTCTGATTAGACAGTAGTTTCTCAAAAGTGTTTCCTACCGTTATATTGAAATATAAGAGTATATTCATACAGGATCATAATGATGCAACTCTGCTAGTCTCCTTTCTCAGTCCAGTCACTGACTGGATGTTATGTGTTTGTTCATGTTTTCTGCATCTCTCCATGTGTGGTTCTGTGTTCTCCCTTGTCTTTTTCTCTGAATTCATGTATGGTAAGAAGAGAAGGAGAGCAGGATATAAATAGTGCCACTATAAAGTAGAAACCAATCCTCAGCAATCAGTAGGGTTAGGCTAGCTATACACGACTGAGTTTCACCTGTGAAACTTGGTCCGTGTATTAACCACATTTACTAACTTCATGCTGGGAGCGGGACTCCTAGCATCAGGGCTGGTTTTAGACAAACCGTGGCCCTGGGGAAAATTAAAAGCGGGGCCCCAAATGCTGATATACCAACAATGCCATCATATTTCTAGTGGCAGCCCCTTTAATAACCCCCCCCTTTCTTCCCCCAAAACAGTAACAACCACCCCTCCTTATGCCCACACACAATTCTAATAACCACCTTTGTACCGCCTAATAGATTTTTGCACCGCCTCATTATAAATAATAGTCCCTGCTTATAAACAGTGCCCCATATCATAGTAGTTTCCCTTTATCAGTAATAGTCCCCCTCATAAATAATAGTGCTCCAATATAAATAGTCTCCCTTATTAATAGCCCTCTCATAAATAATAGTTCACCTTATAAATAATAGTCCACATTATCAATATTAACGTTCTTATTAATAATAGCGCTCTTTACAATAATACCCCATTATAAATAATAGCCCTCTTATAAGTAATAGCCCCTTTAACAATACCCACCTTATAAAGTTTCCCTCTTATAAATAAAAGCGACCACATTATAATAGCCGCCTCTATATATATATTGTGGCTAATCCTATCCACACAATGCAGAAAATAATCTACAGCGGAAATGCTGTGATTTGAAAAATGCTTGCGTTTTTGCAAACCGCAGCATGTAATTATACCTATGGAAACACCGGCGGTATAATGGAAGCAGAAAGTCCGCAGAGGAAAACTGCAGACTTTCTGTGAAAAGCGTTGCCAGAAAAAACGCAATGCGTTTCTGCCGCTACATGGGGCCTTAGCCTTACAAGTGATTTTATCTCAAAACAGGTGAGTAGCATGATGCTACACACATAGACTCCCTTTCACTCACACATGGGCTGTGTCTGCAATTTCAGAGGATTTAGGTTTGTATTTGTTGAGCTGTGTTATGTTTTTCTACTTTGTTAGCATTAGCAGCTAAAAACAAGTGACAGCAAGTGGAACCAGTGTGCTGTTTCTCTCACTCCTCCTACTTGCTTTAGTTTAATTTTTGCCAGGAACATAAGCTAAATGAGTTAATTCCTTCAAAGGATCAGTTCACATTGTTCTAATAGTTCATGAACTACCCATCACTACACTAAATTTGATGCAACAATGAAGCAGGATTTTAGATATATAAACACCAGCCCTGTCTGAACATACCTTGGCAGCCATTCATTTACATTAAATGCTGCACCTGCTTATTATAAGTAGAGCCTTATGTTCTCTTAACCTGGTAAAGCTGTGTACTATACCAGCAAAGTGAAAAACTCCGATGCATCTACAGTAGTATGCTATTACAGACCTGAACTCCCTAGATAGACTTCCTAGATGCCCTTGGGTCAGTACTGCTCATACTGCAACCACACTCTTGATTTGTGTTTAGTTTTACAGCATGTGACAGAATTAACTCAGCACAAATGCTCATTCAAGCTGCCCCAAATGTGTCTTGAATTCTTTTGGATGTTCCCCTACAAACAGCAGCTGCAGAAAGGTTATACTTTCCCTCCGGGGACCACTATTCTTAAACAAAGTACATAGCAGCAGTGGTTATTGTTGCAGTAACAATGTTATCCTAGCGCTAGACACTTGTAACAATTGCAGAATTAGAATTAGTCCTCATTTCAGCTAATATAGTAGTTGAGAGCATCCCATTGTGGTTTGACCAAGTGAAATTGTTCCTACATAGATTTTAACTCATTCAGCTTTCAAGTTTCCCACTGTGAATATACTTTTACTGCTTTTATTTCCCTTTTCTGGAAATCTACACATAATGGTTACAGTAATGCCATTTAGTTATGAAGCTGCAGAACTACAGATGGCATTTCATCTCTACAGGTGCATGCCCTGACTGCACAGGCTAAAATTGGAGCTTTCGTACTTAATACAAAAGGTGTGATGTTAGAAATCACACTTTAATATTATCCATACATTACATAAATGCATATTAACTTAATTATCTGTAATACGGTGATGAATACAGATGAGATGGTCCTTCCATATTTAATTTATCATCTTCTATGGTGTGAAAATGACCAGCAATCTAGTACCTCTGCAGTTCTATGCTGCTGGAGGCTGACTATGGACAGAATAAGTCTTCTTTCTACTTTTCATTTCAGCAACATAATACTACCAAGCTGGGCAGAAGGAATCTTCTCAGCTATGCTACCATATCACTGGAGAGGTGCTGAAACTTTCCTGACAAGCAAAAAGCTCTTTGTAGTGAACAAAGAAACATTATGCAGAAAACTGTCTGTAAGAAGAGTGACAGAGTATACAGAGCATACATGTTCACCTATTCACAGCTTATTGAGTGGCCATGCACATTGCTATTCCCTGTCACGCAACACTCTGTGGTACCAAACTATATAAAAAATATCATGCCATAACTCTTCACTAGATCATTTGTTTGAGAAAATTTGGTTTTGTGACTTTTTGGGCTTATTTACCTAAAAATATTATACCTTTTTGTATTATTGATAAGCATATTCTACTGTTGAAAAGTAAGTGGGAATGTGGGCCTGTTTAGCCTGTCTAGCTGATGTACATGAGATTTATCAAAATCCGACTTTTTGAAAAGTCACAAAAATTGACGAAAGTGGAGTAACATCTCAGGAAGAAGTGTTAGACTTGATGATGTGCCAAACTCACTAAACATCCTGCACTATTTCCTAAATTTGATGCAAACTGAGACAAAGCAGATGCCAATTCAACAAAATTTACTTTAAAAATTCCTCTCATGAAAAATTTTCCCCCCAACCTTTAACAGAATTGCAGCAATAGATAGTAATAGATGGAGCTATGTCACGAAATGGCCAGGATATATAGTAAAAGTGGGGCAGAAATTAGAAGCCCTATGATTATAATTTGGACATGTCCAGAAATGTATATCACAAAGTAAGCACCACATGATCTTGAGATAAGTTAACACAAATCTATATGCCAACTATCCTAGGTATGTCTATGTGTGGTCAGTGGCGTAACTAGGAATGGCTGGGCCCCAAGGCGAACATTTGACATGGGGGCCCCCCTGACCCCTCCAACCCCTCCCCTGCACAAACCGCATTGTCTGCATTCCTGCACACACTATTATGCCCCATAGTGGCCCCTACTCACACTATTATGCACCATAGTGGCCCCTGCACACACTATTATGCCCCATAGTGGCCCCTGCACACACTATTATGCCCCATAGTGGCCCCTTCACACACTATTATGTCCCTTAGCAGCCCCTGCACACACTATTATGCACCATAGCGGCCCCTGCACACACTGTTATGCCCCATAGTGGCCCCTGCACACACTATTATGCGCCATAATGGACACTGCACACAGTATTATGCCCCATAGTGGCCCCTGAACACACTATTATGCCCCATAGTGGCCCCTGAACACACTATTATGCCCCATTGTGGACCACCCATGAACAATTATTATATTATGGGGTCTTTTCAGACCCCAGAGTATAAAGATCGGAGACCAAGAGGAGGATGCAAACATAAAAAATAATGTTACTTACCTCTCCCTGGCTCTGGCGCCTGGCTCTGGCGCACTCCCCGCTACTTTCAGCCCTCTTCAATGTTGGACCAGACGTCATGTGAAGCAGGCCAGCGTCGTGACGTATAATGATGCCGGCCTGGCCCATGTGACATCTGGGACATCACCAAAGAGGCCTGAAGACTGCCGAAGTACAGGAGAGGTAAGTAACATTGTTTATGTTCATTCACCTCCCCCGGGCCTCCGATCGTTATACTCTGGGGTCCACAATGGGGCATACTACTGTGTGAAGGGGCCCAAGGTATAATGATAGCAGTGTTTGTGGGGCTTGCAGGCCCGTGGCTTTACTTACTGATCCCCGCTCCTGCTCACAGCCGCCTCCACTTCTCATTCTTTCACCAAAGTGGAGATTATTTAAGTATAGACACATCAGTATGGCAGAATAAAAGTGGTCTGAGTATACACTATTTGTCAGTTGTATTTAGACATGGCTTTGGACTCCATTTCTTTTTAGATGCATATGTCATAAAAGCACAAAAGAAATTG
Organism: Leptodactylus fallax; assembly: GCA_947044405.1. NCBI lineage: Eukaryota > Metazoa > Chordata > Amphibia > Anura > Leptodactylidae > Leptodactylus > Leptodactylus fallax. The sequence goes on from CAMRHE010000015.1 coordinate 2,544,136, forward strand.
CATGTTTACATGTAAATAAGTACTTACTTAGCAGACAGATATGTAAGACTTTTTTATCTTTTAAGCAAAGTTGCAAATGACATTCAGTGTGTAACCAGATTTTTCATCCCTACTAGACTATACTATCCTCTTTTTCTTATATATTGTATATCTCTCAATAAAAAAAACTTTGAGGCAAATGTCAAGGATATTTACTAAGATTCAACAGTTTTAGGTTCTGAATCACAATCTTCTCACCATGTTTGCTTTGATACATAAAATAGGATAAAAACTGCAATGATAATGGACATATTTTAGCGCAATAATGTATAAAGTCTTAAAATAACAACTGCCTTCAACATTTATAGGGCTCCAATAAAATGTGTCACAACCTCCATAAAAATCTGTCTTTATAGGCACAGCACATTTTGGTCTTAGTTTCTTAAACTGTATGAAATGTCTGGATTTTGCAGATATTGGATATCACCTTTTGCAATGTCATAGAACACCTTTATTGCTTAAGGCATCAGGAACATTTTGCTATTTACATTTAGTTAAGGAACAGCATAGGACAGAGGTTAGAAAGGACAATCTGCATCAATAGTCTGAAGAATCAACTCAAGGATAGAATATTTCTTTAGATGCATCTCGGGAAAAGCAAAGGTGATAATGCCAAGTCTTTGAACTTTTACTGGTGAAGCATTGATGAGTTCATCTTTGGAGCAGGGCAATAGTTGAGAGCAGTAAGTTTTAAAGTCACTGGCATGATCATTCTTTATCCTATATTGAGACACACCTGAGAAAAGACTATACATCCTGTAGCATTGTTAAGAGCTACCTAGTTGTACTCTCATGCAAGGCATTTGTTCAAGCTGATACAAGTCTTGTAAGTTTTCTCAAATGTTCATAGTTAATTGCAACTGTGGGTCTATAATTTGTAAGTATTATATTAAAGGGATTGCCTGAGTCATCCCTAGGTTCTGGAAAATGTAACAAATAAACAAAAAAAAACAACTTTCCCAGGACATATCTAAAGGCTCTTGGAACCTGTTGCAAAAGTTCATAGTATAAAGTCAGACCAGAACAGAGCAAATAATTTGGTAATGCTATTTATACCATCTGCATTACAAATGTGCTAGCTAATTAAACTTTTTTGTTGGAGTACTTCTTTGGGGTAGGGTCAGACTTGGTTGTAATATGGCCAAGATGTTGCTGAAAACCATGTCATAAATTCAACCACTGCTGATTTCTAGTTAATCATGATTGCATGTTTAACCCCTTAATGACCAAGGACGTACTATTACATCCTTGGTTGCATGGGGATGTATGAAGAGGGTTCAGGAACTGAGCTCTCTCCATACAAGGCAGATGCTGGCTGTATAATGCAGACAGCACCTGCTGCTAACAGCTGCGACCGTGGCATCTAAAGCGCACAGGCACCCTGGGCACTGCCATCTTTGTCTGATCGCCACCCTCCAGAACGTCATCAGAGGGCTGTGATCGGTTGCTATGACAGCCGGGAGCCTATTGAAGTATCCCAGGCTTGTCATTACCATAGGCAGCATGTAAAAGAAGTGAATGGATTTTACTATTCACAGCAATACATTAGTTGTAACGTCTCTGCCTGTTCAGGCCTCTGTGCCACCCTCCGCTCGCACGTGTTCTATCATGTCCCAGGACTTGGTTTAATTCACTGACATGTATCTGTGATACTGTGTTTGTCCTTCTTCTCTCTTTGTACCCCTAGCTGTGATGCAGTAGCTCCTCCTCTCTCTCTGCTCTAGTTCACTTGTTTTTGTTGTAACATGTCTGCTCAGCTCCTGGAAATGCATCATCATTTTTCACCTACTACTGCTACTACTACTGCTGTTATAGGAGGTTTTACAAGATTTACCTGGATTAAAGCATCTGGAATCTAATCTACGCCTCCTCAGTTGAGTTAAACACTATCTTACGATATATTTCTGTTGTAAGTTACTGGATAGTATAGAGACTACAGGACACTCTCACAACCATACACTTGTAGCCAAGTTATTGAGTCAAAATAGTGAAAAATGATGCATAAAGACTCCCAGATACAGCTGTGAGACAGTTCACCAGCTTCTGAGATACAGTCAGTCACAGCAAGTTACCTGCAGAGCCAGAAGGAATCAGCAGTGGGTAATTTGCATCTGAAGCTCAGACCCCTCAGCATAGAAGCTTCTAGCAAACAGCCATCTCACTCCAACATAGTTCATATTTATCCTGTTTGTGTTGCATCATGGCTGAAGGATACCCTGAAGCACAAGGTAGCATGGAAATCAGTCTGCTGCCCAGTGAGAAAGCTAAACGCTCTACTAAACCTACGTGGAAAGATAAAGAGAATCTAGAAACTTTTAAGCATGAATTTTCCTATGAACACTCAAAATGGTGGCAGAAAATACAGACTAAGATATCTTCCATGTGCTTGCCTGCACATGGCACCACTAGAGGGAGCTCTGCAACAGTTTTGTGCTATGCATGGACATTATAAAATGAAAGCTGAGGAGTATGAAAGCATATTGAAAAAACTAGCTACAGACGATTCTTTAGAAGAATTGCTAAGCTTCCAACATCTCAATTCAGAACGAGACAGCTTAGTACATGAAACTAAGTTAAGGACAGAGAAAAGAATTGTACAACTGCAGGAAATGTAATCCCATGTTTCTGAGTCTCCCAGGCGTTCAAAACGTACATCTAAGTCACGTTCCTCAAAATCTTCTACACTCAGTGAGCAACTTATAAAAGCACGTGCAGAGGCGGAAGCTACTAAGATACAGGCGGCCTTTGCACAACAGAAAGCAGAGATGGAAGCTAATGCATCAGCGATGGAAGCTAATGCAGCTCAAAAAAAGGCAGAGATGGAAGCTCTAGAGAAACAGTGTGAGCACGCTACAGACAGGGTCGGACTGGCCCACCGGGGAACCGGTGAATCCACCGGTGGGCCCCGAGCCCCGACTATTAGTCCTTATGTCATGGGGGCCCGATCGGGATCCTGACCATCCCGATCGGGCCCCTGACCAGTGGCGTTACGATCACGGTCGCAGGGGGCGCGACCGCGACCGGACCCGGCAGGGTACGGGGCCCGCAGCCAGCTGGAGATGGCTGGGGCCCCGAACCACTATGATAGCGGTCGGGGAAAGCCTGGTTCCCCGACCGCTATACATACTGTTATTGGAAAGGGACCCTGGCATATTGCAGGCCCCTTTCCAATAGATGGCAGGGCACCCAGGGGAGGTGACTGAAAATTAATAAACACATATTCTCACCTCTCCTGGGCGCAGAGTCCTCTCCGGCGCTCTTCTGTCATGTGACTGAGGCCTGTGATTAGGCCCCGGCGGTCACATGGGGCGCGACCGCGTAATGACGTCAGTGCACCCCCACGTGACCGCTGAGGCCCAATCACAGGCCTCAGCAGCGTCGTCGGAAAAGGGCCTGAATACGCTGAAGACGACAGGATGGAGCGAGGATGCCAAGGAAAGGTAAGGCAAGGTGAGTATGAGAGTTTGTTATTTTTAATCACTTCCCCTGGGCCTCCGATTATTATACTCTGGGGTCTGAGGTGACTCCAGAGTATAATAATAGCACTGAAGCGGAGGGGGCTATTGGGCGCATATAATACTGGGTGGGGGCCACTGTGGAGCTTATAATACTAGGAGGGGGCCACTGTGGAGCTTATAATACACGGTGGGGGCCACTATGGAGCTTATAATACTGGGTGGGGGCCACTGTGGAGCTTATAATACTGGGTGGGGGCCACTATGGAGCTTATAATACTGGGTGGGGGCCACTGTGGAGCTTATAATACTGGGTGGGGGCCACTGTGGATCTTATAATACTGGGCGGGGGCCACTGTGGAGCTTATAATACTGGGTGGGAGCCACTATGGAGCTTATAATACTGGGTGGGGGCCACTATGGAGCTTATAATACAGGGTGGGGGCCACTGTGGAGCTTATAATACAGGGTGGGGGCCACTGTGGAGCTTATAATACTTGGTGGGGGCCACTGTGGAGCTTATAATACTGGGTGGGGGCCACTGTGGAGCTTATAATACTGGGTGGGGGCCACTTTGGAGCTTATAATACAGGGTGGGGGCCACTGTGGAGCTTATACTCCATACAGTGGCTCCTTCATTTTTTTTAATTACGCAGGTGCAGGTGAAAAAAACAAAACAAAAACCCCCCCACAAACTTTCTTTCCTGTCCCCAGTGTCTCCCAGAGCATTTCGGTCCTGCAGTTCTGTTGTTTTCTTCCAGCTGACGTTCCCTCTACATGTGACTACCTGTGACGTCATGTGACCCCTGAGGCCAATCAGTGGCCTAAGGGAAGGGACCTGGGACGTCACAGCCAGTGAGGAATTCTGGCAAAAAGAAGACAGTGGAGCTGCAGGACCGGACCGTGCTGGGAGGACGCCAGAGCACCGGAGACAGGTGAGTATGTTTAGCATGGTTTTTTTTTGGGAGGGGGGTAGGGGGGATTCACCTCCCCCAGACTAATTATAAAAAAGAAAAAAATTATACTGGACAATCTCTTTAAAGTGTGGTGCATTAGGGGTGTATATTAAAGGGGTTGTCCAGGCACAATTTGTTATGGTTTATCTTCAGGATAGGCCACAGATACCTGATCTGTAGGTGGCTGACCCCAGACCGATCAGCTGTACGGAGTCACTTCTGATGCCCGTACTGTACACAATACAGGGCCAGAAGCTGAAAGCTCTGTCCACTGTATAGGGGCTGGGCACCTTCACTGTATTTCAGCACTTATTGAAGTCAGTAGGAGCTGAGCTGCAGTGAAGGCGCCGGGCTGCTATACAGCGGATGGAGCTTTCTGCTTCCGGCCCTGTGTTGTGTACAGAACAGGTGCCGGAAGTGGCTCCGAACAGCTGATGGGGCCGTGTGTCAGCCCTCTACCGATCAGATATTTATGGCCTATCCAGAGCATAGGCCATAAAAAAGATTAACCCTGGACAACCCCTTTAATATGCCCCACACAGTTTAATGTCCCCCCCACAGGATGTTAGCCCCCATCACTGCTCCCACACAATATAATGACCCCGTCACTATTCCCCATACAGTATGGGGGACCAGTGAAGAGGCCACTATGTGGGGGGACCAGTGAAGTGACCATAGAAAAATTTGGCCCAGACAACCTCTTAAAAGAGGTTGTCCATAAACTGGAGCGACCACTGTGTCGGCCGCCAAGGAGGTGTAAAAATAAGAAAATTTTTAAAAAAGCATACTCACCTGTCCCCAGCACCCGTTGTCCCCTGCCTGTGTCTGTTCGGTCTCATGGCGGCGCCTCATTTCTGGAAATCCTGTACCTAATTGGTCTTAGCGATCACATGAGGTGCAGGACTCCCAGCAAGGAATCGCCAGCATGAGACTGAATGGACACTGGCAGCAGACAACGGAGCGCCAGGGACAGGTGAGTATGCTTTTTAATTTACTTATTTTTTACTTTACACCTCCCGCCAGCCACATGGGTTGCTCCAATTCCTTCGGGGCAACCGTGGGAGTCAGACGTGTCTGTTTGAGCTCCTAGCTTCAGAGGCTTACGTGGCTTTTGATATTTGGAGACCGTTTATTGTGTGTGGTTTTCGGTCTTTGTTTGTTACAGACCGTAGCTCCGACTCCCTTCCCTGTGCGGAAGGGAGCCTTATCATGGAGCGTGGAGCTCCTGCCCCCCAGACCTTACAGGCGGGGGGGCAGGAGAATGTCTGCCGACACAGCACCAGCAGAGCAGGGCAGGCGGAGGTCGCTGAGGCAGCAAGCCTCAATGAGACTGGCGACCAGGACAACAGCATCGGGAGCAGCAGCAGCGACATTGGCGGCTGCAGCATCAGGAACAGCATCGGGAGCAGCGACGTCCGTGGAGTGGGCGATGCCGGCAGGAGTAGCGGTGGCGACAGGGGTGTCAGCAGTCCCGGCAGGTGGATCCGTGAAAACGGCGACATCAGCCACGGCGGTAACATCAGCGGCAGTGGCAGGTGAAGCCGGTCCGAAGGGGGGCTACGGCCGCAGGATATGCGGTTTCCTCTGGAAGGGTCCCTGCAAGCAGGAGAAAAGACGCCTTACCGTCATCGCTGCCTCAATCACCCACAGGATGGGGCATCCGGAAAGCTGGAGAAGAGGTTGCCATCTACAGCCGGAGGATCGAGGCGGTCCTGGAGGAGTATGACCAGGCCCGGAGGTCCCTGTTCGCTATGGGTGGAGAGCTGCAAAGCGCTCGTGCCCGTAGCGACAGGGCCTCGAGGAAGGACCGCCCGGTTTTCAGCAGGCAAGTAAAGAGCCTCAAAAAGCAGATTAAGACCCTGGAAGCCAGGTGTGCGGAGATCCTGGAGGGCGCGGGGCCGTTCAGAGAGAAGCTGCTGAACGATGACCGCTTCTTCCGCAAACAGCAGGAGCGGTTGTTGAAGGATGGCCCCGCGTCCTCAGACAGCTCGGGAGAGGACGACTATTGTGAGTCAGACCTGGAGTCGGATGACAGCATGGCGGTACAGTATAGTCGGGCAGCCGTCCCTAGCAGCGGCAGCCTGATACCCACGTATACGCAGGCATCAGTGCCGGCAGTGAAGCAGGAAGTCAGAATGACAAGACAGGAAGTCAGAATGACAGGGCAGGAAGTGACGCAATCTCCCACACTCCCAGAGAACCAACCACTGCCCGAGACGGAGGAGGAGGAGGGCGGAGCCTCGGGAGAAGGTGGGAAGCTGATGAGGCAAATCTACCAATTAGAGTCCCCGTCCAGAATGGACCAATTAGCATTCAGCATGTCAGATCTGGACGGGGAGGAGGCGGGAAAAGGAGCCAAGACCAGGAAGAAGGCAAGGAAGGAAAAAAAAAAGAGAGATAGAGACATTTAAATTTGTCAGGTCGTTGCCTGGGGCGCATCGTGCCGGGACCTCAGCCCAGGTTGCGATGCCTCCAGGAGAGAAAAGGGAGGCGCAGGCACCTCGGGTCACGCCAAGTGGCGGGGTGCCCGGGGTGCCAGCAGTCAAAATGGCGCCTGATAGTACCTTTCAGGTGGTGGCGGACAAGGAGCTCATAGTTGCGGACAAGGGCAAAGGCAAAGAATCCCCCCTGCGGAGGGGAGTGGCGTAGGGAAACCTCCCTCCCTGGTAGGAGGTTTTAAAATATCGATGGCTTCCCCCAGAGTAACGTGTAGGAAAGGGGGAGTGGCAGGTGGGCGTGGCTCATCCTCCTCCAGTGCTGATGAAGCCGGTGATGCGGAGGTCACTTCCGGGGCTAAGGGGGCGTGTCCTCCTACAACATCAGGTGCCGGGGTGACTGTGGATGCGGAGGCCGAGGTAAAAGCGGGGAAGCCATCAGCGAGTGGTGCAGCCGGCCCCGCTGTAAGAAGGAAGACTGCAGGTGTGAATGATGGACGAGTGGAGAAGCTAGTTAAGCAGACAGGTAAGGTAAAGGGGAAAGCGGGTGGGACAAAAGGGGTAATTAGTAGTATTCCTGAAGAAGGTGGTGTAGTATGCATGGGGGTCCAAGAGCCTGTAGTCGGGGAGGCTGCGGGAGGAGGGGCTATTACCATTGTTGCTAAAAAAAGTATTTCTACTGCTGGTAATATTTCTGTTGTGGCCCCTGTTGTTTCTGGTATTTCTGCTGTTGTCCCTGCTGTTGTTTCTGCTGCTGTTCCTGATGCTGTTCCTGATGCTGTCGTTGCTCCTGTTGTTACTCCTGTCACTGCTCCTGATATTGTTGCTCCTGTTGTCCTCTCTGCCGCTGTTCCTTCTGCTGCAGTTGGAGTGACCCGGTCCGCGGCGGCTATGCCAGGGCGGACTGTTGCCGCCTCTGGTGCTCCGGTTGCCGTGGCTGGGCTAAGTAGTTCTGCGGGGGTCCCTGGGAGTGGCGCTGGTACTCCGGCAGCGGAGGTTGCTGCGGCCTCCGGGCCCCCACGCTCCTATGCCAGCGTCGCTTCTGGGGCCCCTGGGGGTGCATCATGTCTTCCGCCCGGCTCCAGGGATGGCGATTTGCAACGGCAGCTCCTGGAGGCTTTACGGGCGGGCCAGTCCACAATGACCATAGATGGGCAGTCGAGAGACCTTAGGTTCTGGATCGAGCGTTTTGGCCTAGGGAAGTTCCGAGAGGAAGGAGGTGAGACCAGATGGACTCTCCCTACACCCGGGCGTAGGGGGCCGACACGGAGGAACGTGGCCTGTCTCGTGTGGGGGGGAGCCGGCCCTTGTCCCCAGAGGAGGGGGGTCGTGGAACTCCTACTCGGGATGGGTTTCAGGGCAAGCGACATCTTTGCCCTGATTCATCCTGTCGGCTCCTCGGAGTTTGACATCAGCTTTGTTACCCCGGAGGGCTTAGAAACCTTCTGGGGAAACTATAGGCTGGTGAAGGACGAGCCCGCCTGGCGTGACTTTATGGTGTGGGCGGTGTCACGCCAGGATAACATTAAGAAAGTGACCGTTTTAACTCGTAACGAGTCACTTTCTTATATGGACATCATGACCTGACTGAACAGGTTTGGGGAGGTCAAGGACTTCCCAAAGAAAAATCTCGACGAGTTCGGGATATGGTCGGGGGCCTGGACCTTCATGGTCAAATTGCGACACGAGGATAACTCGGTGATGCATATCCCGTCCTCAACCTTCCTTGGGAAAGACAGGATCCTTGTCTTCTACCAGGGGCAGCCAAAACTCGTCACAGGTGCGGTGACCCCTCACACTTGAGCGCCTCCTGCCGTGTGCAGAAGTGCGCCATGTGTGGGGAGGTGGGCCATCTCGCGGCGACCTGTGGCAGGGTGTGTTGCCACCTGTGTGGTGTCCTTGGGCACCCGATCGGGGCGTGTCCACGGTCTTTCGCCAACACCACCCTTCGGCAAGCGGGAGCAGTTGAGGAGGCTGTCCCTGCTGCGGAGGGGGTGAGTGGGGGAGGAGAGACTAGTCTGCCAAGGCAAAGGGAGAAGGCCCAGCCACCATCAAGGGCAAGGAGGCGCGAGAGGAGGAGGGAGCAGAGGGGGGGAGTTATGTGCCTTCCTTCTGCCCCTGGCTCTGCTGGGCCGGATCCTGATGCCGAGGCAGCAGTGGGCACGACCCTGGTTGAGGAGATGAAGAGACTGCAGAGGGAGGAAGAGGTTGACCAGTCGTCTTCTTCTCAGTACGTCAGTGCTGGGGAGGGAGAGACGGTCAAGCGGAGAAAGTCACCGAGTAAAGTGAGGGCAAAAACATCTGCCCCCCCCCCCCCGACGAAGGAACGCAGACTCGACGGCCCTCTAGTGGTAGGTCCCAACCGGTACCAATCCCTCTGTGAGGATGCGTCGGCCTCAGGGGAGGCTTCAGAGGGAGAGGTGGAGCCGTCAGGGGCTGCTGAGTCTCCCTCCGGGAGGGGCCCCCTGCCCTCTGGGGGGGAGGCTGGCCTGGAGCCTGGAGGAGGAGATGATGCACCCAGGGCCGAAGTTGCTACTGTCTCTGCGACCACTGTAACTCCTCAGGGAGAAGTTGCGGGGGGAGGTCCATCCCTCCTCTGGCCAAACCGCACCGGGGGAGGTGATGGACCAATCCCAATGTAAGAAGAGGACCCGCAAGACGAGGAGAAGTCGCGGGTCCTCTTCAGACTCATCTAGGGGTGGTGGTGATAGGAGGAAAGGGGGGTGGGAAGCTGAAGGTCATTGAGCTCAATCGGTCTTAATGGCAGTCCCCTCTCCACTGACGCTGGCCACCATTAATGTGGCCAGCATTAAGTCTGATACGGCTAGGTTTGCAGCCTTTGATTTTCTTGGCCGGGTTGAAGCTGACATTTTGTTTTTGCAGGAGACCAGGCTCTGTACTCTATCAGAGATAAACAGAGCAAGGAGGGAGTGGCGCAGGGGGCCCTCCTACTGGTCTCTTGCGGCTGAGCCGTATAGTGGAGTGGCGGTGCTTTTTACCGCAGAGGTGAAATGCCAGCGACTGATCGAGCTCGAAATGGGAAGGTGCCTAGTCTTAGATGTCTTCATGAAGGGGCAAAGCCTGCGCCTCATTAACATCTACGGTCCCCAGACAAAGTGGGACCGTAAAAGCCTCTTTATGAAGATTAAGCCTTTTCTTTTTACGGGCAAACAAGTCATCTTTGGTGGGGATTTTAATACCATAACTAGACCCCAAGACCGAGGAGGTACCAGAGATAGACTGCCCTATGATGACGCCGCGTTAAATAGCATAGTGAGTGAAGCTCGCCTGGAGGATATCCACATCAGGCATTCCCCAGGTCACCGTGGGTTCACCTTTCAGAGAGGTAGTGTTAGGTCTAGGATAGACAGGTTTTTTTTGAAGGAGAATTCCGTCACCACCCCTGTGTCCGTGGTGGAGGTGGAGTTCTCTGATCACTGTCTAATTTTGTTTTCTTTGAATATTTCAGAGACCCTCCGGAGAGGAAGAGGTTTGTGGAGGCTGAATTCGTCACTCCTTGAGGAGGCAGCTGTAAGACAAGCCTTTGAGGAGTTTCTTCAGGATCAGGTACTATTACTGGGTCTTGAAGGTACTAGGTCAGAGTGGTGGGAGATATTCAAAAAAAGGTTGGTGGGATTTTTCCGCCGGCTCTCAAGCCTCAGGTCACTGGACATGTACCGCATGTACAGTGCACTGAGGAAGAGACTTGAACATCTGGTCTCGACCGGAGGTAGCCAGGAGGATATCTTCGGTGTGAAGGCTTTGCTTAAAAGGTGTCAGTATGATAGGCACGCATCTTTGGTTCTTGAGAGGGATTTCGGGAAATACCGCTCGCCCGACCCCTACAGGAACTGTAAGATGTCAGTGACTTGTAAGACAGTAACGGGCCTGATTGACAGTACAGGATCCCTGACAAGATCCAGGTCAGGGATCTTGGAGGTCGTCAGGTCTTTCTACTCGAACCTTTTGGCAAAGAAGGAACTGAATCGGGATCGGATTTCAGGTTTCTTGGCTGAAGCCATTCCTGAGTCAGCAGAAGACCCTTCTCTTGGTGTTTTGATAGAACCTATAAGGGAAGAGGAAGTCGTCAGGGCTATTGAGGGTCTTGCCCTCAAGAAGTCACCTGGCCCAGATGGCTTAACATCTGAGTTCTATCGGACCTTTAAAGGAGCTTTGGCTCCCCTCTTGACTGACGTGCTTAATGAGTGTCTATCCTCGGGCACTCTGCCGAAGTCAATGAGGAGGTCCGCCCTTATAGTTCTGTCAAAGGGTAAGGATCCGAGCCATATTGAGAACTGGCGGCCCATAGCACTTCTCAATACGGACCGAAAGATTCTGGCGAAGGTACTTTTCAACCGGCTGGTACAGTTTGCGCCCCGGCTCCTCTCGCCGGCTCAGCACTGCTCTGTTCCCGGTCGTAGCACCTTAAGTGCGGTCCTGAGTGTCAGGGAGGCTGTGGAGCAGAGTAGGGCAGGTCGGTGGAAGGGGTACTTGCTGTCCCTAGATCAGGCTAAGGCCTTTGACAGGGTGAATCATGAGTATTTGTGGTCAACTCTCTTGAGGTACGGCCTGCCCGCGGGGTTCATTCAGTGGTTGCAGACCTTATACGCTGGGGCTGAGTCTTTCCCACTTGTGAATGGTTGGGTTGGTCGTCCTTTTGAGGTGGGGTCGGGCGTCTGACAGGGATGTCCCTTGAGCCCGCTATTGTATGTGTTCGCCATTGATCCCCTGATTAGACGGATTAATGGTGGGCCGGTGGCGGGAGTCAGGATGGACCTGGAGGGCACTGGCTCCCCTTTGAGGACAGTAGCCTACGCGGATGATGTCACCGTTCTTGTCTCGTCACGAAAGGAGCTTGAATGGGTGATGTGTGAAGTGGACAGTTACTCGGAGGCTTCCGGATCAGCTGTAAACAGGAATAAATGTGGAAGCCTCTGGCTGGGAGGGGGAGAGCCTGATTTTTCTCTCCCGGACACCCTCCCAGAACCCCAGGGGTCTGTAAAGATCTTAGGCATCCATTTTGGCCAGGGTGATTACCCACTCCAAAATTGGGAAGGTAGGCTTAAGGATGTCGCCCAGAGAGTTGATTGCTGGAAGGGTTGGTCTTTGACCCTGAGAGAAAGGGTTCATCTTGCCAAAGCCTTCCTGCTTCCGTTGGTGATCTATCTAGGTAGCGTCTGTGCCTTGCCAGAGTCTTGTTGGAGTAGGATCTGTTGCCTGTTCTTCCAAATGTTATGGGGGAACAGGCTCAACCTAATCAGGAGGGAGGTTACATACCGCACAAGGAGGCTAGGGGGGTTAAATATGGTTAACCCCGTGGTGTTCTTAATGAACACCTTTCTTAAGATCAATTTACCAAACCTCTCCTCCGAGGGGGCTCCTTCGTGGGTAGCCTCCTGCCAGGGGTGGTTTCGGCCCTTCTTCCAGAAATGGGAGTCAGGAGGGCAAGTGAAAGATCTTCGTGCACCCCATGGATATCTCCCGGCCTATGCTTCCCTGGTCCTGAAAGTGATTCGTCGGTGGGGTCTGGGGGCGTGGGAGATCAGGACTCAGTCAAGACGTTTTCTTGACGACAAGGTCCTGTTGACCCGCTTCCAGAAGCCTCTGGCGCTCAAAGATTGCCCAGGAGAAACCTTAGAGGGAGGGTTGCGTTTTCTTAACTCCAAAAGGTTTCCTCGGAAGTTTTGGGATCTGACCTGGCGCTGCCTCCTAGGTAAGTTATATGTGAGGGGGAACTTGAAGTACCGGAACTCCGACGAGCGAGGCTGCCCTCGGGAGGAGTGTGGCGACATGCTGGAAAGCATGGAGCACTTCCTGCTTCAGTGCCCCTTCAATATAAGGGTTTGCAAATTGGTGGGGACCTCCACCGGTTGGCTGCAGCTGGCTGGCCTTTCCTATGCCAAGTGGGCCTATGGGGCATTCAAACACCCAGAGGGCAGGGACTGCCAAACACTTTTTGTAGTTAGTGCAGTGGTCAGGTTTCACCTATGGTCAGCACGGTGTTTAGTATCGACGAGAGGCAAAATCCTCCCGGAGGTGGAGGTGGTTAAAAACATCATGGTGGACCTGGTGAGGGTGCGCTCTCGGGAGTACGAGGGGCTGGGCGCACAAAGGGCTGGTACCCTCTGGAGGGGGTTCACTTTTTCTGTTCCCTGAGGGTTAGATAAGGGATTTAAAGTAGGTTAGTTAGGTTAGGGCCAGATAGGGATAGGTAGGGCAAGGTTTGCACGAGGGGTGGGGTTTATTATTTTCTGATAGGGAGGGACAGGTAGGGACAGGGTAGGGACAGAATGATAGATAGGGACATAGTGGTAGGGCAAGTAGACAGGGACAGGCCTCCTGTTCTCTCTTCCTGGTGGAGGGCTGGCGTGTCACCGCATAGTCATTTTTGTTTTGGAAAAACAGATAGAAGGGTAAGAGGCTTGAGGATAACCGACCCTAGGCCCATGGGAGGTTCATGGGAGGGAGGGTAATCTTAACAGGTTATGTAGGATGGTGGGTTATGTAGGATGGTGGGTTTTGTTGCTTGTCTGGTATTGGTTATTTGTCTGGTACTTGTTGTTTGTTGTTGTTGTCGTTTGTCATGTGTTGTGCCCGTTTTCCCATTTTCCATTTTTCCATATCCCATATTCATTTCCCATTTCCATTTCCATTTTTTTTCCATATCCCATTTTCATTTTCCATATTCCATTTCATAATTCCATTTTAGTAGTTAAGGGGTTTTTTAGGGGGGTAGGTTGTTTGGGAGGGGGGTTTCTTTTTGGGGGTGGAGGGTTTGGTTTATAGGTTTTCGTGTGCCCGGCCTGGCTCTGGACTATGCGGACATGAGAGGACATGAGGCGGAGAGCCAGGTCGGGGTTTCAGGGGCTCGGTGGTGGGTGGTGCCAGCACCAGGACTATGCGGACATGGGAGGACATGGAGCGTGGTGCTGGCCGGGTGTGGTGAAGGGAAAAAAAAAAAAATTTTCATAGTAAGTTTCAGTTGGGGTTTATTAGTGTTATATGTTTTCGTTATATGTTTCATTGTACATTGCTCATTTTGTTTTTCTTTGTTTTTAGGATAATTAGAGTTTTGACTGACGGATGGCTGAAGAAGAATGAAAGGCGGAGTGAAAGGCAGAATGAAAGGCGGAGTGAAATGCGGAATAAAATACGGAATGGATGGGGGCTGGTTTGCGCATGTTTTCGGTTTTAATTTTGTCTTGACGTTTTCTTGTATTGATGTTATTTATGCTATGTTTTGGATTTATGTATTGTCTCTGTTTATGGTTTTTGTATGGTATTTTTCGTATGTGACAGTGTTTGTGAACTTTTTCTACTTTTATAATAAAATAGTTCCAATTCCTGGACAACATCTTTAAAAGATTATGATAGGCCATCAATATTACATCTGCGATGATACAACAGCCAGGACCTCTGCAGATCAGCTTTTCCAGGACAGTGCGGCTACAGGTAAAGGTAAGAATTCTAGGAGCCACGCTGTTCACTTGCCATACAAGGTGTAGCAGTAGGTTTAGGTAGTGCAGTGGTGCACATGGTATAGTGGGTGAGCAGCATGGCTACCGACATGTTATTTACCCCTGTCTCGGTACTGCTGATCTGCAGGGGTCCTGATGGTGGGCCCCTAGAAACAATTCCACTGGTGGGCCCTAGTCATCCCAGTCCAACACTGAACCAGCCTGAGTATGATTTTTTTTTTTATCACCTATATCACCTGTGATTTGTCCACTTCCTGGACAACCCCTTTAAAGAGGACCTTTTATGTCCTCATGAACCTGTGATTTTATAAACCGCTAGAAAGCTGACAGTTGTCGTTGCCCCGGGGCTGGAGATATTGGTGCCGTTAGTTTCGGCACCGATCTCTCCCCACTGTCAGAAGGGCATTCCTGACAGTCTAGTGTCATCGCTGAGCTATAAGGAAGGCCCCCTGACAGTACTCTAACATAACCTTGTACTGTCAGGGGGCATTCCTTACCACCCTGCAATGACGCTGAGCTTATAAGGAAGGCCTCCCCTCCCCCAGTACAAGTCTATGGACGAGTACTGTCAGGGGGGGGGGGCGTTCCTCACAGCCCAGCGATGATGATAGACTGTCAGAATGCCTTTCTGATGGTGGGGAGAGAATTGGTGGTGGGGAGATGGTGGGGAGCGCACTGTCGGCTTTCCAGCAGTATATAAAACTGCATATGCATGAGGACGTGAAAGGTCCTCTTTAATAAAAAGGGTTTATTAATAAGCATTATTAATACAAGATGGGCATTTATGTAAGAGGGCATAATTTATACAAGGAGACATAAGAGAGTATAATTAATAATAGGGGAATTGGGCAATATTAATTTTAGGTGGCACTCAGGGCATTATTGATTTAAGGAGGTACACAGGGGGAATTATTCATTGAGAGGTACTATTAAATAAATGGGGCACATAGGAGCATTATTAAATTAAAATGGCACATGGGGGTATTATTCATTTCCAGGGGATTTTATATCAGATATTTTATCATTGGGGTAGCAGCAGGATGGAGATTTTATGTAGTTGAGGACAATGTGGGTCGGGTGCCTGGAAAAGTGAGGAGCCAAAGATGTCTGTGTTACAAACTTTACAGTCACAGCTGGAAGAAGTGGTCATGGCGGTCCAGATGGAATAAGTGTAAACAGTCAGAGACATCACCTGTAAGTCACAACATTGTTCCTATACTGTATTTACCTAACTGGTCTTCACAGCCCTGTGTAGAACCACTATCTACCATTATATGGTCACTGTATTGTGATAGTGTTGGTATACCTGAGTTGGGGGCCCTCTTGGACGTGTTCGCCCCCCCTGTGCTGAACCCCTAGCTACGCCTCTGCAGTGCCGTCTATGATTTAGTGGATCTTGAGTCTGACAAGGAAATCAGGCCTATGAACTCCACACTGTACACTTCTGTGATTCCAAAGGTGAACCTGAAGTCACATCGCTTTGAGCATTTCTCGACCTGGTCATCCATTGTGAGAGCAGTCACCCACTGTTAATATCTGAAGTGTTCAACAAGAGGTATATCATCAAGAAATTGACAGTATTTCACGGAACATCGATCTGTCCAGGAACAGTGCACTTTACAAACTAAACCCTGTAATCGATCACCACAGATCATGGCGGGGAGGATCCCTCCATGAACTAAAACTGTGTCGTACTCCTGACATATTCTTGTGGATTACAGTGTGGGTTGATGGAAGTGTTGGCAAATTGCAGCTTCCCCGATCTGAAGATTGGTTTATTTGGACCTTATGTAAAGTTCTTAGTTGTGGCCTACAAATTCAAAACTTTCAGTCTCAAGCTTTGGACTCATTGTTGATTGTTGTTTATTGTGCATGTTTCTTTTTTTTTTCTTTTTTTTATCAGGTTTGAGAAGGACCTTATGGACATTTCAAGGACATTATTTAATGTTTGTTTTCTGTGAAATCTAAAGATTTCAGGCAGGGAGTGTCATGTCCCAGGACTTGGTTTAATTCACTGACATGTATCTGTGATACTGTGTTTGTCTGTGAAGTTTGTCCTTCCTCTCTCTTTGTACCCCTAGCTGTGATGCAGTCAGGGGCGTAACTACCGGGGTAGCAGCGGTAGCAGCTGCCACAGGGCCCGGGACATTACGGGGCCCCGATGCTTTTTTTTTTTTTTTTTTTTTTTTAATAGACCGTTACCTGCTGGAGTAACCCCAGCAGGTAAAGGGCCCTATATACTTACCGTTACCCGGGGTCCCGCTCACAGCCGTCTGCGCTTCCGATTCTGCGGAGGCGGCTGTAAGCAGGAGCGGGGATCGGTATGTGAGGCCGTGGGCCGAACACCACAATCTCTGCTATCATTATACTCCGGGGTCTTTGAAAAGACCCCGGAGTATAATAATCGGAGGCACGGGAAGGTGAAGGAACATAAAAAACAATGTACTTACCTCTCCTACACTTCTCCAGGCTTCAAGCCTGTTTAGTGACGTCCCAGACGTCAGTGACGCCGGCCTGGTCCAACATTGAAAAAGGCCGAAGTAGCAGGGAGTGGACCGGAGCGAGGAACAGGTAAGCAACGTTATTTTTTTATGTTTCTATCCTCCCCTAGGTCTCCGATCATTATACACTCGGGTCTGAAAAGACCCCAGAGTATAATAATTGTTCATGGGTGGTCTACAATGGGACATATAATAGTGTGTGCAGAGGCCACTATGGGGCAAAATACTCAGCGCAGGGGCCACTATGGGGAATAATACTGTGTGCAGGGGCCACTATGGGATATAATACTGTGTGCAGGGGCCACTATGGGATATAATACTGTGTGCAGGGGCCACTATGGGATATAATACTGTGTACAGGTCCACTATGGGGCATAATACTGTGTACAGGGGCCACTCTGGGATATAATACTGTGTGCAGGGGCCACTATGGGGTATGATACTGTGTGCAGGGGCCACTGTGGGGCATGATACTGTGTGCAGGGGCCACTATGGGACATGATTCTGTGTGCAGGGGCCACTATGGGGCATGATACTGTGTGCAGGGGCCACTATGGGGCATGATACTGTGTGCAGGGGCCACTATGGGGCATGATACTGTGTGCAGGAGCCACTATGTCACATAAGTGTGCGCAGGAATGCATTTTTTTTAGGCGGGGGTTGGAGGGGGCGGTCCGGAGGGGGGCGATTTGGGGCAGCGGTTCGGGGGGGGTTCATGTCAAATGTTCGCCTTAGGGCCCAGCCATTCATAGTTACGCCACTGGATGCAGTAGCTCCTCCCCGCTCTCTCTGCTCTAGTTCACTTGTTTTTGTTGTAACATGTCTGCGCAGCTCCTGGAAATGCATCATCATTTTTGATATACTACTGCTACTACTACTGCTGTTATAGGAGGTTTTACAAGATTTACCTGGATTAAAGCATCTGGAATCTTATCTACACCTCCTCAGTTGAGTTGAACACTATCTGACAATATATTTCTGATGTAAGTTACTGGTTAGTATAGAGACTACAGAACACGCTTTCAGCCATATACTTGCAACCAAGTTATTGAATCAGAATATGTTCAGTTATTATTCCTTGCTTTAGGTTCTTCTTGTATTGTTTGAACAATGTTCCTATTCCCTCAGCTCTGTAATTGATTTTCCACCACACCCATCTCCTTCACCTTGGTTTCCCTCTGTTCCTCAAATAGTTAATCTTAGCCTTACCTGTGTGATTGACAGCCTTTCTGCCAATCAAGTCTGGGGTGGGTTCTAGACTTCCTATAAACAGGTCATCAGCCCACACAGGTTTGCAGGTTATTGTGACTTTGTCCTTGCTAAGCTTTCTACTCGCTCTTATGGTATTGTACTTTCTGACTTCTGTCCTTTGGCTTTCTTGTGACTCTTTTGGATTATGATTGGTACTGCTTTGTTTCTCTTGCTTTGACCCTTGGCTTGCTGACTTCTCTTCTGTGTTGTGTTGTCTTGTCCGCGTTTAGTGTTTACGCTTGTCTAGAGAAGAGATTGACGCCCAGTTGTCGTTTGTCGCCTAGGGCAATTCTGGCGAGTAGGCAGGGATGGGGGGGTTCAGCTTAGGACTCACTGTCTCTGTCATTCTCTTCCACCTAGGTTTCAGCAGCGGCACTGGGGAATTGCTCAACTGGCAATTCCCTTACAGAATAGCCAGCCCAAATAACCTTCTGCCATTGTTTCCCTCCCGATCAGCATGGATCCTATTCAGGACCTTGCAGCCAGGATGGAGGGTCTGACAGGCCTGTTAGCTGAACTAGCTAGACAGGTTCATACCCTTTCACAGAACCAAGCTGAGGCTGCTGCATCATCCCCTGCTGTTTCTTCCCTTCCTAGGGTTAAAATGTTACTCCCGGATTGTTTTCAGGGAACCGAGAAAAATTTGAGTCTTATCACCTTTATTTACGTATTAATCCACATGCTTCCCAGGCCCAAATGGTAGGAGTAGTTCTACCTCTCCTACAGGGAGATCCACAAGTTTGGGTCCTTAAACTCCCACTGAGGAGTGGTCTGATTTTGAGAATTTTTTTTAAGTCTCTGGGCTCTATCTATGCTGAGCCAGACCACATTGGGCTTACGGAATCTCAACTCCTCACCATGCGGCAGGGCAAACGCTCCGCCTAGTATTGCTCTGAGTTCCGCAAGTGCAGTGTAACTGCAGGTTGGTGTGAGTCGTCTCTAAAGGCTTACTTTAAACAAGGCCTGTGTGATCGTGTTAAGGAGGTCTGAGTTGGTCACCCAGATCCCCCTACTCTTGAGAAGGCCATGACTTTGGCCGTCCGTATTGACCGTAGAATCTGGGAAAATTTTAAAGAGAGAGTAGGACTTGTATCCTCCAAGTTTTCTGTCTCTTCCTCTCTCTCTCCTGAAAACTAACTTTTTCTCCTATCACTCCTGGTGAAGAACCCATGAAACTAGGAGCTATGGACGCCAAGACTCAACGAGAGCATCGTCTCTGGAATAACCTTTGCCTCTACTGTGGTACTTCAGGTCATATCATCCGAGACTGCTCTATCAGACCCCACAAACCAGTGGAAAAACTTCAGTGCCTGAGTGATAGCCGGAAGAACCACTGAGGCGACCAGGTATTTGCCGAAAATAGAAATAAGATGCTGTTATCTGTGTCTCTGTCCTCTGGGGACAGATCTGTTTCTGTCCAGGCCCTAGTTGACTCTGGGGCTGCGGCAAATTTTGTTAAATTTTTGTTTGTCTCAGCTTTAGGCATTGAGCTTTTGCGACTCGATACTCCTCTGTCGGTTTCTGGGGCAGATTTTGCCCCACTAGCCAGGGGTAAGGTCCGATTCAAGACCCCCTTAATTACTTTGCAAGTGGGCTCTGCACATTCTGAGGTCATAAGCTTTTTTGTTATGGAGCATCTGTCTTGCGATATTATTTTGGGGCTCCCCTGGTTAGACCTCCATAACCCTAGTTTTGATTGGTATAAAAGGGAGTTGGTAAAATGGGGAGATCAGTGCTCATCCCACTGTATTGCTTTGCACACCTTAGATTGTGTCAGTAAGTAAAATACTGAATCCTTCTAAAGCTGGTTTGTCTGGTGAGGGTCCGGTGGCCCCTCATAAAAGGGGGGGTACTGTAACGTCTCCGCTCACGCGCTGTGGAACAGGAGGCTTGTTCAGTTATTATTCCTTGTTTTAGGTTCTTCTTGTATTGTCTAAATACTGTCCTATTCTGTCACCTCTGTAATTGATTTTCCACCACACCCATCTCCTTCACCTTGGTTTCCCTCTGTTCCTCAAATAGTTAATCTTAGCCTTACCTGTGTGCTTGACAGCCTTTCTGCAAATCAAGTCTGGGGCAGGTTCTGGACTTCCTATAAACAGGTTATCAGCCCACACAGGTTTGCAGGTTATTGTGACTTTGTCCTTGCTAAGCTTTCTACTCACTGTTATTGTATTGTATGTTCTGATTTCTGACCTTTGGCTTCCTTGTGACTACTCTTTTGGATTACGATTGGTACTGCTTTGTCTCTCTGGCTTTGACCCTTGGCTTGCTGACTCCTCTTCTGTGTTGTATTGTGTTGTCTTGTCTGTGTTTAGTGTTTACACTTGTCTAGAGAAGGATTGTCGCCTAGGGCAGTTCTGGCAAGTAGGCGGGGGGGGGGGTTCAGCTTAGGACTCACTGTCTCACTGTCTCTGTCATTCCCTTCCTCCCAGGTTTCAGCAGCGGCACTGGGGAATTGCTCAACTGGCAATTCTCTTACATTAGTATTGCGGTGAATAGTATGAGTGATCAGACCCCCTAGGGGCCGCTATGAGACAATACCGTGTGCAGGGGCCACTATGGAACATAATACCGTGTGCAGGGGCCACTATGGAGCATAATATCGTGTGCAGGGGCCACTACGGCGCATAATACCGTGTGCAGGGGCCGCTGCGGGGCATAATGCAGTGTGCAGGATCCGCTGCGAGGCATAATACAGTGTGCAGGGGCCGCTGTGGGCCATAATACAGTGTGCAGGGGCCTCTGCGGGCCATAATACCGTGTGCAGGGGCCACTGTGGGCCATAATACCTTGTGCAGGGGCCGCTGCGGGCCATAATATCGTGTGCAGGGGTCGCTGCGGGTAATAATACTGTGTAATACTGTGTGCAGGGGCTGCTGTGGAACATTATAGTGTGTGTAAATGGGGCGTTATAAACAGGGGCTATGGCGCCTGTTTATATCACACGCTGTCTGTTTATAGTGACCGTGTGATGTAATTACAGCCTTATCACATAGATATGTATAGGACGAGGCTGTAGATACATTACATGGACACTATGAGATGAATGACACTATGTAAACAGAGAAGAGGTCACTGTGTTTTTTCCCCCCACTGGGTGGGAATTCTGCCTGACCGCAGCCAGACTGAATATAGGCATGTTGCTTGGTGGATGGACAAACCCGCGTGGCTCTCATTCACTTCAATGGTAGTGCCAAAGATAGCCAAAGTACAGTACTCAGCTATCTGCGGCGCTCCTATTATAGAGAATGGGAGTCACATGGGCTCATCCATCCACCAAGCAGAAGATGTGTGAAGTTACTTTCATTGTTAATGCCGTGTTGTTGATCTGATACTGAAGTAATGCAGTAAGAAGAATTCTTAAAAACTGTTTTATAACTTTGTGTATATTGTGCAACGATAACAGCATGTGAAGCTGTTAGCATGTAAACTCAATTTTTTTTTTTGGGGGGGGGCGTCTTTCTATAGCCCGCCTCGGGCAGCAAAGAGGCTATGTTCACCACTGTGTACTGACCCACAGAATACAGGTAACATGCCATTTTTACCACACACTGAACGCCGTAAAAATTAAAGCCATATGAAATTGGCACAAATGTGTTTTTTTATTCCAATTCCACCTCATTCTTAATTTTTTTCCAGCTTCACAGTACATTGTAACAATTAGACATCATGTGACTGTGTGGACCAAAAAAAAAAAAAAGTGGTGAGGAGAAAAAAACATACGCAAAAACAAAAATTGGCCTGGTCTTTAAGGGGTTAATGTTTGTTAATGGTTGCACAATTTTGTGGGAAAACATGCCTGTGTTTTTCAGTTGCCACAACTGGTTTAGCCCTAAACAATTAGATTTTTACCATGATGAGAGCTGTGGCATGTGGCAACTAATTACTCTCGTGCATATCCTATAAATTCCGCCATATATATTACTACAGAAAAATACAACATATATACATTGCCACACTCATAGTTCAATAGTGGAATGTTATGTGAAATATTATAGGAACTCTTAAAGGGACTGACTCATTAAAACAATTCTATTTCAATTTAAATCTACCAGGCGATCAGCTGCAGGTTCAGCTTCTAAAACCTCTAGAGGAAGTAGCTCGACTAACGTTTACTATTTCTCATCTTCAACAGAGGGATATAGAGTGGGATATTCTGTCTTTGTGCTGGAGTACTTTTTAGATTTCAGTATTTTCTTGCATATAAAAATTTAAGTTTTCTTTTAGTTTATACATTAAAAATTGCCAAAATCTGAGAATACAGGAGACCAAAAATTGAAACAATGTACAGTGGGTACGGAAAGTATTCAGACCCTTTTAAATGTTTTACTCTTTGTTTCATTGCAGCCATTTGCTAAAAGCAAAAAAAGTTCATTTTATTTCTCATTAATGTACAGTCATGGCCAAAAGTTTTGAGAATGATACAAATATTAATTTTTACAAAGTCTACTGCTTCAGTTTTTCTAATGGCAATTTGCATAGACTCCAGAATGTTATAAAGAGTGATCAGCTTAACAGCAATTACTTGCAAAGTCAATATTTGCCTAGAAAATGAACTTTATCCCCCAAAACACATTTCAACATCATTGCAGCCCTGCCTTAAAAGGACCACCTAACATCGTTTCAGTGATTGCTCCATTAACACAGGTGTGGGTGTTGATGAGGACAGGGCTGGAGATCAATCTGTCATGATTAAGTAAGAATGACACCACTGGACACTTTAAAAGGAGGCTGGTGCTTGCCATCATTGTTTCTCTTCTGTTAACTATGGTTATCTCTAAAGAAACACGTGCAGTCATCATTGCACTGCACAAAAATGGCCTAACTGGGAAGAGTATTGCAGCTAGAAAGATTGCACCTCAGTCAACAATCTATCGCATCATCAAGAACTTCAAGGAGAGAGGTTCCATTGGTGCCAAAAAGGCTCCAGGGCGTCCAAGAAAGACCAGCAAGCGGCACTCTTAAAAGTGTTTCAGCTGTGGGATCGGGCTACCAGCAATGCAGAGCTTGCTGAGGAATGGCAGCAGGCAGGTGTGAGTGCATCTGCACGCACTGTGAGGCGGAGACTCTTGGAGAAAGGCCTGGTCTCAAGGAGGGCAGCAAAGAAGCCACTTCTCTCCAGAAAAAACATCAGGGACAGACTGATATTCTGCAAAAGGTACAGGGAGTGGACTGCTGAGGACTGGGGTAAAGTCATTTTCTCTGATGAATCCCCTTTTCGATTGTTTGGAACATCTGGAAAACAGCTTATTCGGAGAAGAAGAGGTGAGCGCTACCACCAGTCTTGTCTCATGCCAACTGTAAAGCATCCTGAAACCATTCATGTGTGGGGTTGCTTCTCAGCCAAGGGAATCGGCTCTCTCACAGTCTTGTCTAAAAACACTGCCATGAATAAAGAATGGTACCAGAATGTCCTCCAAGAGCAACTTCTCCCAACCGTCCAAGAGCAGTTTGGCGCTCAACAATGCCTTTTCCAGCATGATGGAGCACCTTGCCATAAAGCAAAGGTGATAACTAAATGGCTCAGGGAACAAAACATAGAGATTTTGGGTCCATGGCCTGGAAACTCCCCAGATCTTAATCCCATTGAGAACTTGTGGTCAATCATCAAGAGATGGGTGGACAAACAAAAACCAACAAATTCAGACAAAATTAAAGCATTGATTCTGCAAGCATGGACTGCTATCAGTCAGGATTTGGTCCAGAAGTTGATTGAGAGCATGCCAGGGAGAATTGCAGAGGTCCTGAAGAAGAAGGGTCAACACTGCAAATATTGACTTGCTGCATTAACTCATTCTAACTGTCAATATAAGCTTCTGTTACTCATAATATGAATGCAATTATATTTCTGTATGTGATAAAAACATCTGACAAACACACATAAAAACCAGAGGGCAGCAGATCATGTGAAAATAGAATATTTGTGTCATTCTCAAAACTTTTGGCCATGACTGTACACTCAGCACCCCATCTTGACAGAAAAAAAAAACAGAAGTGTAGATATTTTTGCAAATTTATTAAAAAACTAAAACTGAAATATCACATGGTCATAAGTATTCAGACCCTTTGCACAGTATTGAGTAGAAGCACCCTTTTGAGCTAGTACAGCCATGAGTCTTCTTGGGAATGGTGCAACAAGTTTTTCAAATCTGTATTTGGGGATCCTCTGCCATTCTTCCTTGCAGATCCTCTCCAGTTCCGTCAGGTTGGATGGTGAACGTTGGTGGACAGCCATTTTCAGGTCTCTCCAGAGATGCTCAATTGGGTTGAGGTCAGGGCTCTGGCTGGGCCAGTCAAGAATGGTCACAGAGTTTTTCCGAAGCCACTCCTTTGTTATTTTAGCTGTGTGCTTAGAGTCATTGTCTTGTTGGAAGGTGAACCTTCGGCCCAGTCTGAGGTCCAGAACACTCTGGAAGAGGTTTTCTTCCAGGATATCTCTGTATTTGGCCGTATTCATCTTTCCTTCAATTGCAACCAGTCATCCTGTCCCTGCAGCTGAAAAACACCCCATAGCACGATGCTGCCACCATCATGTTTCACTGTTGGGATTGTATTGGGCAGGTGATGAGCAGTGCCTGGTTTTCTCCACACATACAGCTTAGAGTTAACGCCAAAAAGTTCAATCTTCGTCTCATCAGACCAGAGAATCTTATTTCTCATAGTCTGGGAGTCCTTCATGTGTTTTTTGGCAAACTCTATGCGGGCTTTCATATGTCTTGCACTGAGGAGAGTCTTCCTTCGGGCCACTCTGCCATAAAGCCTCAACTGGTGGAGAACTGCAGTGATAGTTGACTTTTTGGAACTTTCTCCCATCTCCTTCTGCATCTCTGGAGCTCAGCCACAGTGATCTTTGGGTTCTTCTTTACCTCTCTCACCAAGGCTCTTCTCCCACGATTGCTCAGTTTGGCTGGATGGCCAGGTCTAGAAAGAGTTCTGGTCGTCCCAAACTTCTTCCATTTAAGGATTATGGAGGCCACTGTGCTCTTAGGAACCTTGAGTGCTGCAGAAATTCTTTTTTTAACCTTGGCCAGATCTGTGCCTTGCCACAATTCTGTCTCTCAGCTCCTTGGGCAGTTCCTTTGACCTCATGATTCTCATTTGCTCTGACATGCACTGTGAACTGTGAGGTCTTATATAGACAGGTGTGTGCCTTTCCTAATGAAGTCCAATCAGTTTAATTAAACACAGCTGGACTCCAATGAAGGAGTAGAACCATCTCAAGGAGGATCAGAAGGAAATGGACAGCATGTGAGTTAAATATGAGTGTCACAGCAAAGGGTCTGAATTCTTATGAGCATGTGATATTTCAGTTTTTCTTTTTTAATAAATTTGCAAAAATATCTACATTTCTGTTTTATTTTCTATCAAGAAGGGATGCTGAGTGTACATTAATGAGAAATAAAATTTACTTTTTTGCTTTTGGCAAATGGCTACAATGAAACAAAGAGTGAAAAATTTAAAGGGGTCTGAATACTTTCTGTACCCTTTGTATATGCACAGGTCTTTCCATTTTTTCCTAAAGAGAAAGGATTTAGAAAAAAATGGTACATTCCATTCCATTACCCTAGTCACTTGTAGAGATGGGCGATTTGGGTTCGTCCCGAACATTCCAAATATTTTTTTTAACATTATAATCTTTAATAGTTTTTTGTAAAGAGTTATACAGAAACATAAGGAGTAGGTATGAACCAAAAAAACAAGACAGAATTGAAAATACAATACAATACAATATAAATATCCATACAATAAAATATAACATAGAACAATGTCAAGAAGGGAAGGCATTATAGGACAAGCTAGGTATCCAGATGAGAGGGGGAGACAACAAAGAAAAGTAGAAGTAAAGAAAAGCAAATCTTCAGGAAGGGAAAGGGAAATTAACATAGTACAGATAAATCAGTGGAGTGAGTGCGAGCCACAACTAACATGAAGCCAATTAACGCACGGGTTCATTTTTCAAGTTTGGTTGGAAATATAGAAAACAGAAGAGTATCATCAAGTACTGTATGATCAAGGGATCATCCAGCAGTTGAACCCCAGAGACCTTACAAATAATGTCACAGATGTCGAACCAGAATACATGGACCAATGGGCATTTCCACCAAATGTAGATCATAGAGCCCTTCTCCCTGCCTCTTTCCAGAAACAGTTAGAGGATTGCAGAAAGATATGATGTAGAACCTTAGGGACCCTGTACCACCTCCAAAGTATCTTATAGTTAGTTTGATGTGCTTTGCAGGATCTCAAGAAATGACACAAACGAAAGGCAATAGACCATTGTTCTGCAGTGTAGGTGGAGCCTAATTCCTCCTCCCAAGGTGATTCAAAAGACAGAGTCACATACAAATGTGGGTTAGTCATTATATTGTAAATATGATTCGACAAGGTACAGAGTTTTACGAAGAGAGTCATAGGGTATAAACAATATTCTGTTTTAATTTTGGAGTAAAAGTGTTAGAGTTGGGAGTGCTGCAGAGAGACAGCGTTGTGCACTTTTTGGGAGGGACAATGGTCTCAAAACTAGAAAGTGAGTCCTGGCGAAGAACATGCGAAAATCTATTGGAATGGGTTTGTAGGGCGAGCCAGGAAGAAAAGGGTGCAAGCTGCCGGAAAATTAGGATTGGGATATTGGGGCGAGAGGGCCATCATTTCTGAATAGATTCACTGCATGGAGGTACAGTTTCAATGACCTGTTTTGCGACTAAGGGAGTCTGTGACAATACCATTGAGGTTCAATATCTCCTGTGCAGCCAGGGACAGACCTCTAAGGGGGAAGAGAGAAGTCAGTTTTCCAGGAGTACCCATAGTTTGGTGACCTTATGATGATGCCAGACAAGAATACGTGCAGTCACTGCTGCCTTATAATAGTATAGACAGTTTGGTGCTGCTAAACCTCCTAGCAGCACCAAAAGAGCATACATTGCCTAAAGAGCATACATTTAAAAAAAAAACCTGGAAGGCATGAAAAGCCAGATACATTTGTTAAAGAACTGAAACAAAGAATTTTTGGGGATAACAAGGGAATTCTTTGAAACAAATAAAAAAAAGTCTAGGGAGAACAGTCATTTTGAGGATATTTATTCAACCCAACCAGGAGAGGTCCTTTGAGTCCCATTGTGACAAGTCTTTTTGAATAATGCGAAAGGGACAAAATTTAAAGTGAAGGCCTCCATTGGGTTTGCTGATGTTAATAACCAAATACTTCAGTGAATGCCAGGACCACGAGAAAGAAAAGGAGGCATGTAGGGTCCTAAGTGTGTGGTCGTCTAATGATATATTAAGTGCTTTTTGGAAAGATTGAGTGTATAATTACTAAAGTAGCAATAGCTCCAGATGTCTTCTATGAGAGAGGGTATAGATGTAAATGGTTGGGTAATGTAGAGGAGAGTGTCGGCAGTGTAAGCCGAGGCTTTGATATGGTGGTCACCAGTTCGAAACCTATGGATGTTGGGATTGTTACAAATGGCAATAAGCAGATGTTCCATGACCAGGGCCTATAGGATTGGGGACAAGAGGCATCCCTGCCTAGTACCATTGGATATGGTGAGTGGAGGTGAGAGTGTGCCATTAATCTTGACCTGGGCCTGTGGGGAATTATACAGAGCTCAGATGCGAGTTAACCTATTGGTTCCCAATCCTATCAGGATTGAGTCAGGACGACCTCAAGGAAATCCCAATCCACCCAGTCAAATGACTTCTCTGCATTTAATGAGAGCATTATTAAAGGAATGCAATAGTGATGGTCATGATGAATGATAGAGTAAATCTTAATGAGGACCTTTCCTCATCAATGTGCGGTATTATATACTGCTAGAAAGTCGACAATGCGCTTGTGTCAAAGCAAAGATGGTGTAATCGGGATGTCCGATGAGGACCACAAGGAAGCTTCAGGGAGGGTGAGTGCTCCATGAGAGCGCTTGGTTAGCAGGGAGTTGATCCAGTTCCCAGTGGGGATACAGCTTCCTGATGGATAGATGGCAGGCCGGAAATGTCAGAGCCCGATTCATTACCCACCAACTGTAGGAGGTCCAAGAGCGACTGGAGATAGTTAGAAATAGCCAATTCAGAGACGAGAGGTACCTGGGCACTCTTAGAAGGATTTTTGGAGCAGACTTTCCCCATTGTGAGTAGTATATTTCCACTGTTTGATAGGGCCAGAGACAGAGCTCAGACTACAGATGAAAAAAAAAAATGGCCATTCGCTTTGGACAATCAAAAAAGGGCCGCACTATGAGAAAACAGTTGCCACCACGTGACCAGGAAATACAGAGCAAACAACATCATGTATTCAGTGACTCACACATCACGTGACAGCAACATCTAACAGTCTCAGCCAATAGACAGTGGTAGGTGGACCTCACAGCGTCGATGTCATATACGGTATATAAGGTTGTGCTCATCATGACCCAGCCTTTAGTTGCTGTAATGGTTTAAATGCACACACATCTGTGTTCTATTTCACTGTATCACATAGCTATCTTATTAGCTATAGGCTATAGGCAGCACAAGTCAGAACTGAAAACTGAACAATACTGTAGTTATAATAATAATAATAATAATAATAATAGTCCTTTAATAGTCCCACAATGGGGAAATTCAGTGTGTTACAGCAGCAAAGATAAGATAAGATAAGCAGATACAAATACAAATACAACATGTACAGGAATGTTCCAAGGTGAGAGGCATTACATTAATAGCAGACAGACAGATAGGACTAGCAGGGGGGAGGGGGGGATTTAACAGGCAGAGAGATATTTCAGTTCTCTGTGTGTAATGATCTCCGCTTAGGTCGGTGTTGGTTGTACAGCCTAACCGCGGTGGGGAGGAAAGACTTCCGATAGCGCTCCTTCTCACACCTAGGGTGGAGCAGTCGGTCACTGACAGTACTGCTCAGCGCGATCACAGTCTCATGCATGGGATGGGACTTCTTCTTCTGCATGGAGCTCACCACGGACAGTATCCTTCTGTCACCCACCACCTGCACTGGGTCCAGTGGGCTCCCCAGGACAGAGCTGGCCCTTCTAATCAGCTTGTCCAGTTTATTTCTGTCCCTGGTTGATATACTGCTCCCCCAGCAGGCCACTCCAAAGAAGATGGCTGATGCCACTACCGAGTTGAAGAAAGTTCTAAGAAGTGCCCCCCGGATTCCAAAGGCTCTCAGCTTCCTAAGCAGGTAGAGCCTGCTGTGGCCCTTCCTGTACAGGGCCTCCATATGATCTGCCCAGTCCAGCTTATTATTAAGGAGCAAACCCAGGTACCTATAGGTGTTCACAATCTCGATGCCCGTCCCCAGGATGTCCACTGGTTTTGGAGGGCATCTGCCTTTACGGAAGTCCACCACCATCTCCTTGGTCTTCCCCGCGTTAATCTTCAGGTGGTTCCGGTGGCACCAGTCCACAAAATGCTGGTTCAGTTCTCTGTACTCACTGTCATCATCATCTGTGATGAGACCCACTATTGCAGAGTCGTCAGAATACTTCTGTAGGTAGCAGCTGGATGAGTTGCGCCTAAAATCTGCAGTGTACAGTGTGAAGAGGAAAGGGGCGAGAACCGTACCCTGAGGTGCCCCCGTATTACAGATCACGGTACCTGACACACAGTCTCGGGCTCTCACGTATTGAGGTCGATTTGTGAGGTAGTCTAGGATCCAGTTGGAGATATAGGAGTACTTAGAGAGAACCAAGCAATAATACACAGGCAGATTAGTAGCAAAGTGCTAGAATAGAATTGAATAGACAAAAATAGATAGATATATAGGACAGGTTCGGTCCTATGTTTCTAGACAGCTCAGTGACTCAGCTCTTCTGCAGACAGTTAGTCCTTTCATTGCCAGGCAATAATCTATATTGTCTGACAGTACTTGTAATAGAACAATTTAATCTCTTCTCTATACACATAACATATTCTTTCTAGCATTGTTGTACATCTGAACAGAATATTGTAAGCATTTCTCTGTATGCACAAGTGCACTGCGTGTGCATATGTAATTCTATCGATATGTCACACACATTAGTAAAGTAGTATTGGTACTAGTAGTGTATACGTCACTAATGAAAAAAAAGAATCTCCGTTATTTTGGCTTTGATTTTTGGTGTACTCACCCAATACAGTCTAGCCTGCTGTAATATTAAAAAACACATTTAGGAATAGGAATTCCATGTTGTTTTTTTCCGCTGTGGTCTGGTGTCTGATCAATACACAGTGTGAAGGAGTAGGAGCATTGTTGTAAATCTGAGCAAAATATTTTTAGCTTTTTTCTGTATGCGTAAGTGCACTGCATGCACATATTTCATTCTAGATATATGTCACACACAATAGTAAAGTAATAGTGGTGGCCGTGGTACTAGTAGTGCATCCTTTGCTAACGTAAAAAAAGAATCTATGATATTTTGGCTTTGTTTTTTGATGTATTCACCTAATACAATCTAGCCTGCTCTAATCTTTAAAAATAAAATAAAAAAAAACCCCAAAAACATTTAGGAAGAATTTCATGTTGTTTTTTTCTATTCTGGTTTGGTGTCTGTTCCATACACAGTGTGAAGGAGGTAGAGCACTGTTGTTAATCTGTACAAAATATTTTAAGTGTTTCTCTCCATGTACAAGTGCGCATATATAAGTCTAGATATATGTTACACACAGTAGTACTGTACAGTAGTAGTTGTAGCCGTAGTACTACTAGAACATCCTTCATTAATGTAAAAAAAGAATGTTATTTCAACCTTTTTTTTTTTTTTTGGTGTGTACTGTTCATCCAATATATAGTCTACCCTGTGCTAATCTAAATAAAGCCTACACTAATCTAAAAAAAAAAAAATTGTTATGTTATATAAACTGAATGACACAGTTGTAGTCATGTACAGTAGTCTAATACTCACTGACCAGGAGGTCTGGTGATCCTTTTAGTGCTTTGTATTTATTTTGTGTTAAAAAAAAATACACAATGTCTGAATTATTCCCAAATCAATAAGCACAGTGTTCAGTAAAATGACTGGGAAAAAAACAGGACAGCAGACAGGCAAAATGAAGCAGAGGAGGAAAAACTAATTCATGTACTACTAACAATAAGAATGTGAATGGCAACAGCAACACTAATTATGGTCTTAACAGCCCCATCAGCACCCAAAGTGTTAAGAATAAAGACTTTTTTGAAAGCAGCAAACCTCAAATATTGAAAGAGCTAGGGGAGGGGCGAACATAACTCAGTGTCTAAGTGGGCCCCCAACTTAGGTACCAATATTATCATTATATGGTGACCGTATAGTGGTAGATTCCGACTCTACACAAGTCTGTGAAGACCATTTAGGTAAATACAGTACAGGAAAAATGTTGTAACTTACAGGTGACGTCTCTGACTGTAATTGTTTGCATTTCTCATCTATTCCATCTGGACTGCCATGACCGATTCTTCCTGCTGTGACTTGTCTCTGTAAAGTTTGTAAAACAGACATCTTTGGCTCCTCACTTTTCCAGGCAATTGACCCACATTGTTCTCACCTACATAAAATCTTCATCCTGCTACTATCCCTAATGATAAAATATATAATATAAAAATCCTCAGGGAATGAGTAATACCCCTGTGTTCCTTTTTAATTTAATAATGCTCCTGTGTGCCCACTTTAATTAATAGTATCCCTCAATGAATAATTCCCCCTAATTAATAATACCCTGCGTACCTCCTTAAATCTCTAATGCCCCTGAGAGCCACCTAAAATTAATATTACCCAATTCCTCTATTATTAATTATACCCTCTTATGTCTTCTTGTATAAATTATGTCATCTTACATAAATGCCCTCTTTTAATAATGCCTATTGATAACCCCTTTGACAAATCACAGAGGAGGCGGGGTAGGTGAAGCATAAAAAAATCATATTTACCTGTCCCTGATGCTCCAGTGTATGCCGCCACTTTCTGTTCATACATGTGCCATGCTTTCCCCACTGTTAGTCCTGTGCCGCATGTGACCGCTGAGGCCAATCAGTGGCCTCAGCGTTAGCAGGAAATAACCCAGTGGTGTATATGAGTGATATCACCGACTCCTTCCCAGCCACTTCTGAGGCCACTGATTGGCCTCAGTAGTCACGAATGGCACAGGACTTACCTTGGGAAAGGCATGGCGTGTGCCCGAACAAGCAGCGGCAGCAGACATCGGAGAGCCAGAGGTCTTATTGTCCTCCAAAAAGAATCAGGTCCTGTACCATGAGAAATACTCACAGATTTTGATCTTACAGGAAATTTACTTCAGAGAATGCCACATCCCAGACATCCGCAGTCAGTACTACCCATCCTGGTTCCACTGTGCCAACCAAGCTGCAAAATCGAATGGAGACTCTATTGCTCTGCATAGATTTCTCCAACTCAAGATACTGGGCACGTTACTTGATTCCGAGGGTCGGTTTGTCTTCTTGAAGCTACACATAGATGGGTCAGTGGTCATGGTGGCAGCTTGTTACCTTTCCAACCAGGGACAGATTGCCTACTATAAGGTGCTTTTTCACAAATTTGTGAAGGGGTAGTTATTCTGGGTGATGACTTTAATTTCGTCTTTTATTTGTCGATAGACTTCACGGCCCCCCACCCCCAATGACTCCAACCCAATTGTGGTGGCTTATGAAAGAGCTCCATGGGAGGTGTTTCGTAGATATCTGGTGAATTATACTTGATGAAATCCCAGAGTATAATAATAGCAGTATTTGTTGGGTTTCGCCCAACAAATACCCTTGCCGCCAAAGCCTTACTTACTGATACCCATTCCTGCTCACGGCCTCCTCTGCTTCCTCCTTCTCTGAATATAAACTGGTCTTCTCTATTTCCCATAACCACCCCCTGATACACTGTGTCCTGTATCACCATTAGGGCTAATGACTCTATCGCCAAAGCAAAGAGAAGGGGTGACAAGGGGAAGCCTTTTTGGGTTCCCCCGACTTAGATCAAAGAACTGTGAGCACTGACCATTGGTTAATAGATTCACCTTGGCATTTTTATATAGGGTCGATACCCATTGTATACATTTTGGAGCATCTCCAACAGGTATGGACTCTCCACACAGTCAAAGGCCTTGGATGCATCTAATGAGGCCAGTTCCCATTACATTCCTTTTTGCCTCACCTACCTGCAAGATCACCCAGACTCTTCTAATATTTTCTGTAGTGCTCTTGCCCAGCGTGAAGCTCGAATAACAGAATTGAGTCATGTG
This sequence comes from Leptodactylus fallax, assembly GCA_947044405.1. NCBI lineage: Eukaryota > Metazoa > Chordata > Amphibia > Anura > Leptodactylidae > Leptodactylus > Leptodactylus fallax. Next base: position 2,577,449 of record CAMRHE010000015.1, read on the forward strand.
TCTAGTACTTTGGTTTAATTTATAATCTAAATTCAATAGAAATGGCTCTTGTATATTTTTACCTTACCAGTTTTTCTATGTTATGCAATGATAAATTTGAAAGCTTTTTCTTCAATAAACTCTGATTAAACATAGTGGTATTGCTGACTTGCTATCATTTTAAAATAGTCTGTACATGAAGCAATCAACTGCATCATCATCTGAGGAGTAAATCCACCTTAGATTCAGTTTTCTTAGGCACTGGGCAATGAACCTATAGCTCCAAGGTAATAAAATGCTCTTCAAATAATGACTAATGAGATCATAGGGGAAGCTATGACTTGTCGGTAACAAGCTGTCGTCCGAAGGTTAATGCTCAGTGTTCTCCTTGGAACACTTCTCAAGGGCAGCAGACAGACTGTAGTGCAACAGAAATGTATAGGAGACTGGTAGCAGCTGGCCATGCAGACACTGAACAAGTAGACAGATTTATTATATGTGGCAGAATGGGGATGCTGGTAGGAGTAGGATAGTAAAACTATTATCATCCAGTGATCTGATGCAGGCACATTACTACATGAGACAAATGGATTTCAAGTCACATTTGGTGATATAGTTTAGCTGACACTTTTTCAGGAGTCAGAGGTTCCTATAACACAAGAACTCATTTAGCATATCTGCCTACACAATATATAATAGAATGATGAGGATTTATAGTGAGCCATGAATCCAGGAAGGATTATTAAACTTGCATATGTCTGTGCTGCAGATGTCCCCAGTAAAATTTAAGGTACTCCTGAGATGATGTAATTTCTTTTCAAAATTTTATACCACTTTTAATGCTTCTTAACATTTACTCAGCATGAAAGAAATCTATATTACAATCACCTAAGCTAGTAGCTGAATGTGGAGGATATTACAGCAATGAATATAGCACATAGAAAATATAAATATAGTTTTGCCTTGACTCAGCTTTCTTTTTCTTTATTACAAAAAATATATAAAAAGAGAAATCACCAAGAGGTGCCATAGTGGCAAAATGGGACTAATTGCTCTGCAACTTAAGGCCAAATCAAAATGGCACATGTACAGTCATGGCCAAAAGTTTTGAGAATAACACAAATATTCTATTTTCACATGATCTGCTGCCCTCTGGTTTTTATGTGTGTTTGTCAGATGTTTTTATCACATGCAGAAATATAATTGCATTCATATTATGAGTAACAGAAGCTTATATTGACAGTTAGAATGAGTTAATGCAGCAAGTCAATATTTGCAGTGTTGACCCTTCTTCTTCAGGACCTCTGCAATTCTCCCTGGCATGCTCTCAATCAACTTCTGGACCAAATCCTGACTGATAGCAGTCCATTCTTGCAGAATCAATGCTTTAATTTTGTCTGAATTTGTTGGTTTTTGTTTGTCCACCCGTCTCTTGATGATTGACCACAAGTTCTCAATGGGTTTAAGATCTGGGGAGTTTCCAGGCCATGGACCCAAAATCTCTATGTTTTGTTCCCTGAGCCATTTAGTTATCACCTTTGCTTTATGGCAAGGTGCTCCATCATGCTGGAAAAGGCATTGTTGAGCGCCAAACTGCTCTTGGACGGTTGGGAGAAGTTGCTCTTGGAGGACATTCTGGTACCATTCTTTATTCATGGCTGTGTTTTTAGACAAGACTGTGAGAGAGCCGATTCCCTTGGCTGAGAAGCAACCCCACACATGAATGGTTTCAGGATGCTTTACAGTTGGCATGAGACAAGACTGGTGGTAGCGCTCACCTCTTCTTCTCCGAATAAGCTGTTTTCCAGATGTTCCAAACAATCGAAAAGGGGATTCATCAGAGAAAATGACTTTACCCCAGTCCTCAGCAGTCCACTCCCTGAACCTTTTGCAGAATATCAGTCTGTCCCTGATGTTTTTTCTGGAGAGAAGTGGCTTCTTTGCTGCCCTCCTTGAGACCAGGCCTTGCTCCAAGAGTCTCCGCCTCACAGTGCGTGCAGATGCACTCACACCTGCCTGCTGCCATTCCTCAGCAAGCTCTGCACTGCTGGTAGCCCGATCCCACAGCTGAAACACTTTTAAGAGACGGTCCTGCCGCTTGCTGGTCTTTCTTGGGCGCCCTGGAGCCTTTTTGGCACCAATGGAACCTCTCTCCTTGAAGTTCTTGATGATGCGATAGATTGTTGACTGAGGTGCAATCTTTCTAGCTGCAATACTCTTCCCAGTTAGGCCATTTTTGTGCAGTGCAATGATGACTGCACGTGTTTCTTTAGAGATAACCATAGTTAACAGAAGAGAAACAATGATGGCAAGCACCAGCCTCCTTTTAAAGTGTCCAGTGGTGTCATTCTTACTTAATCATGACAGATTGATCTCCAGCCCTGTCCTCATCAACACCCACACCTGTGTTAATGGAGCAATCACTGAAACGATGTTAGGTGGTCCTTTTAAGGCAGGGCTGCAATGATGTTGAAATGTGTTTTGGGGGATAAAGTTCATTTTCTAGGCAAATATTGACTTTGCAAGTAATTGCTGTTAAGCTGATCACTCTTTATAACATTCTGGAGTCTATGCAAATTGCCATTAGAAAAACTGAAGCAGTAGACTTTGTAAAAATTTATATTTGTATCATTCTCAAAACTTTTGGCCATGACTGTACAACATGGGTGGATATTCATTTAAATATATGGGAATTGCAATGAAAGAAATTATATTGATCAGACTGTAAGACAAAGTTGACATCATTGCCAAGCATGATTTGCTAGGGCTGCTGAGATTTTGTATTAGTCCATAAATAATGTGTTACTGGCCATATTAACTATTACATTGATACAATAGCTGCTAGAAAAATTTCCCCAATTAATGCTAATTTGATGCCAGGCAGTTAATAAATAACTGTAGTTTCCCCAAGCCCCAAGTGGTATATAAATCCCAACTGTTATGCACTCTGCCTCTCTAGAAGATCGGAATAAGTCCTCCATAATAGCCTGAAAGAATGGAATAATGAATAAAGAAAGAAATTATTACAAGTTATGTAACACTCGTAGTTCCTCTGCGAACTTTCTGCTTACTTTATACCTATAGGAAAACCGCTGGTGTTTCCGTAGGCATAATTGACATGCTGCGATTTACTGTCTACTGCGCATATTTTTCTGCAATGTGTGGCTGGGATTCGCTAGAATCTCATCCACTTTGCAGAAAGTGTAAAACACTACGTTTTTTTCAGCGGTGTTTATTCCAGTTACAGACTAAATAGCAAACAAGAATATTTGATTATATTTAGGTAAAATCGTCATCTAAAATACTTAAAATAAGTGATTTTTTTTTATCTGCTTAAAAATATGTGTCATATGGACAACAATGTTTATGGTCCATTGAAAACAAGAGAAAGCTGTTTCGGGTGTATTAGCTGCATATTTGTGTATATATTATGAGTATTTTATGCTCCAAAATACACCAAAAAAAATTACTGTGTGAACATACTGTACCCTAAGGCCTCATGCTCACATAATAATACATAATATTTTATTTATATAGCACCAACATATTCCGCAGCACTGTACAACTTGTAGGGTTCAAGTACTGACAAAAAAGATACATTACAAAGAAATAGTCAATTCACACAATGGGACTGAGGGTCCTGCTCGCAAGAGCTTACAATCTATGAGGTAGAGGGGATGACACAAGAGGTAGCAGGGGCTGCAACAGATGTAGCATTGCTTATACAATGGTCAGACAATTTTGTAATAGAGGTTACTGTCATTACACATATATAAAGCTGTATGAGCCGTCACCAGTCGTGTCCTTAACGTGCAGATGGTGCCTGGACATATAAAGTTAGTCTGATACGGCATCATATCCTGTGAGGTAATATTGAAGCATAAACAGAGGAGGGTACGTTTTAGGGATTCTAACTACGGAAGGGATTACATTAGGAGTTGTGATAGGCCTGTCTGAAAAGATGTGTCTTTAGTTTACGCTTGAAGCTGTGGAAATTGGGGGTTAATCTGATAGTCTGGAATAGAGCATTCCAGAGAAGTGGTGCAACTCAGGAGAAGTCTTGTATATGAGCGTGGGAGGTTCTGATAATAGAGGATGTAAATCTTAGGTCATTGAGTGAACGGAGAGTACGGGTTGGGCGATAGACAGGGATGAGGGAGGAAATGTAGGGAGGTGCAGCATTATGGAGAGCCTTGTGAATGAGGGTGATAAATTTATATTGTATTCTGTATTGAATAGGCAGCCAATGTAGTGACCGGCACAGACCGGAGGCATTGCTGTAGCATCTAGACTGATAGATGAGCCTAGCCATCGCATTCAGAATAGATTGTAGAGGGGAGAGTTTAGTAAGGGGAAGACCGATTAGTAAGGAGTTACAGTAGTCAAGGTGAGAGTGAATCAGGACAACAATAAGTGTCTTTAGTGTATCTCTGGTAAGGAAAGGGTGGATTCTGGAAATGTTTTTGAGGTGGAGATGACAAGAGTGTGCGAGTGATTGGATATGGGGGGTGAAGGAAAGGTCTGAGTCAAACAAAACCCCGAGGCAGCGGGCATACTGCCTAGGAGTTATGGTAAGGACAGAGACTGCAATCGAGATATCAGGGACAGATTTATTAGATGGTGGAAACAGCAGTAGTTCAGTCTTTGAGAGATTCAGTTTCAGATAGAGCGAAGACATGATATTTGAGACAGCAAAGAGACAGTCACTGGTGTTCTGTATTAGTGCAGGGGTGATGTCACGGGATGACATATATAATTGGGTGTCATCAGCATAAAGATGGTACCGGAAGCCAAATCTAGTGATGATTTGTCCAATGGGTGCTGTGTAGAGGGAGAAGAGCAGGGGACCTAGGACCGAAACTTGAGGAACACCAACAGCAAGGGGAAGAGGGGAAGAAACAGACCCCGCAAATGATACACAGAAAGTGCGGTCAGAGAGATAAGAGGAGAACTAGGAGAGAGTGGTGTCTGTGATGCCGACAGAGCATAGTGAGGAGGAGTTGATGGTCAACAGTGTCAAATGCTGCTGAGAGATCTAGAAGAATAAGAAGAGAGAAGTCACCTTTGGATTTAGCCGTCAGGAGATCATTGGAGACTTTTGTGAGGGCCGTTTCAGTAGAGTACAGAGTGCGGAAGCCAGATTGTAAGGGGTCAAGAAGAGAGTTAGCAGAAAGATAGCGGATTAAGTGAGAATAGACGAAGCGTTCCAAGATTTTGGAGATAAAAGGAAGGTTAGAGACAGGTCGATAGTTAGCAGCACAGGACGGGTCAAGGGAGGATTTCTTCAGTAGTGAGGTTATGACAGCATATTTGAAAGAGGATGGGAAAATTCCAGAAGAGAGAGAGAGGTTAAATATTTTAGTAAGGTAAGTCGTGACGGCAGGCGACAGAGACTGGAGAAGGTGTGAGGGGAAAGGGTCACTACTGCAGGTCGTACGGCGAGAAGAGGAAGGTAGCTGAGATACTTCCTCCTCTGTAACAGGTTCAAAAGATGAGAATGAACAATCTGAAGTGCGGCTGGTGAGGGGGTCAATGCGACCTGGGGAGTGGGCAGTTATTTCCTTACGGATCTTATCAATTTTATCATGGAAATAAGAGGCCAGGTCATCTGTGCTAAGGTCTGTGAATGGCATCTGCACCTTAGGAGTAAATAAGGTATGAAAAGTTTCAAATAGCCTTTTAGGGTTACAGGAGAGAGAAGAGATGAGAGTGGTGAAATAGGCTTGTTTGGCTAGGTGAAGGGCAGAATTATAGGTTTTAAGCATAAATTTAAAGTGGAGGAAGTCTGCAAGTGTACGTGATTTTCTCCACAGACGTTCAGCACACCTAGAGCACCGCTGAAGAAAACGTGTCTGTGGCGTGTGCCAGGGTTGCTGCCTCCTGCGTCTAACCTTTCGAGTGGAGGGGGGAGCTGCCTCATCCAATGCACTCTTAAGGGTTTCATTATAGTGACTGGTGGCCAGATTGGGACAGGAGAGTGAAGAGATGGGGGACAGAGAGGACTGTAGAGTATCTGAGAGGTGCTGGGTGTTAATAGCACGTAAATTCCTATATGTATGATGAGTAGGTGTGTCCTGTGAAGGAGAAAAAGCACTGATGGTGAGAGACAGAAGGTTATGGTCAGAGAGTGGCAGAGAAGAGTTAGTAAATTTAGAGACTGTGAGGAGACGATGGAAGACAAGATCAATGGTGTTGCCATCTACATGTGTGGTGGAAGAGGAAAGTTGTGAAAGACCAAAAGACCTTGTTATTGAGAGAAACTGTGAGGCAGCTGGGGAGATAGGGGTGTCAGTGGGGATGTTAAAGTCACCCATGATGAGGCTAGGAATTTCACTGAATAAAAAAAGGGGAAGCCAAGAAGCAAAGTGATCCAGAAATTGGTAGGGTGAACTGGGTAGACGGTAGATCACAGCTACACGTAAGGAGAGTGGGCGGAAAAGTCTGATAGCATGTACTTCAAATGAGGGGAATGTGAGTGAGGGTACTGGTGGGATGGCCTGAAAAGTACACTGTGGTGACAGAAGTAACCCTACCCCTCCACCCTTCCTGTTGTCAGGCCTAGAGGTGTGTGAGAATTGTAGGCCACCATGAGACAGAGCAGCAGGGGAGGCCGTATCAGACTGCTGGATCCTGGTTTCAGTAAGGGCAAGCATGTTGAGAGATTTGCTGAGTAATAAGTCATTAATATATTCTAGTTTGTTACACACTGAGCGGGTGTTCCAGAGAGAACAATGAAAAGAGACAGGAGAAAGATAAGGAAACAAAACATAACACATAACAAAACCATAATACTGTACCTTCCTATTTTGAGCAAAGCACATTTGTATCATATGTTCTCTGGACTTTAAATTTACAAAAATGGAAATTAGAATTAAAAATTTTACATCTAATTGGCATGAAGAAAAAAAAAAAGTTGGAAAGGATACTCAGCATACGAAACCAAAGTATAAAAATAGTATAAATTGATTAAACTATCTAAAAAATACTACATATATGACAAGAAAAGATGAAAGGACAATAAAAAAGATGTCAGACAAAGGACACCAACCATGTATCCATACAAATATTTTTGTATAAATATTACATACAGCATATATACTATAACAAATCCATAGATAATATCATATCACAGAAAGGGCCATGAATGTACCAAACTATAGGGATATTACCGAACAGTCACTTATATAAAGGCCCAAATTATATAAAGGCCAAAATTACTGTATAGTGTAGAATTCAATACCTATAGTAACAACATGAATAGCAACATTTAGACAGCCAGTGCAGATATCTAAAAAGTACCTCCGTACAAATAGTCAATTAGGTGTATAGAAATACATACCCATAGTAGTATACAGGGAAAAGTAAGAGGTCGGTGTCCAGCTGACATCACCCAACGCACGTTTCGGCGCTCAGCCTTCGTCCAGGGTGGCATGACATATTCGGGATCCATGTGTAAGGGTGTGTTTTGTTTTGTTTTGTTTTTGTGGGAGAGCTGTAGTTTTATTAGTAGCAATTTGTGATACCTAAGACTTGGCTTCTTTTTATTCCTTTTTTTGAGGGGACGCAAAAAAAAGTTTTTGGCATTGTATATATATTTTGAAAAAAAAATTTAAAAAAACAGGCAGCACTCCGTAGTATAGTGAAGTAAAAAGTGGGTTTATTGCCCCATGCGTTGTTTCGGCTCTATAATGAGTTTGTATCAAGCTGCTTGCATAATACCATGTGCAGGGGTCACTATGGAGCATAATACCATGTGCAGGGGCCACTATGGAGCATAATACCGTGTGCAGGGGCCACTATGAAGCATAATACCGTGTGCAGGGGCAACTATGGAGTATAATACCGTGTGCAGGGGCAACTATGGAACATAATACTGTGTGCAGGGGCCACTATGGTGCATAATACCATGTGCAGGAGCCATTATGGAGCATAATACTGTGTGCAGGGGCCGCTGCAGGGCATAATACCGTGTGCAGGGGCCGCTGCGGGGCATAATACTGTGTGCAGGGGCCGCTGTGGGGCATGATACTGTGTAAAATTGTATTTAAAAAAAAAAAACACCTACTCACCTGCTCCGATGTCTCCTACCGCGGTCTGGTTTTGCTGCTCTGGTGTTTTCTTCTGGCGGAAGTCCCCACCGCACATGACCTCTGAGGTCACTGACACGGGATATCACAGGCCTGAGGGGAAGAAAACACCGGAGCAGCAGGACTGGAACGCGCTGGGAGACACCGGAGCACCTTCACCAGCCTCATATTAAAAAAAGTGGTTATCCTGGACAACCCATTTAAGGTGGCCCTTAGGCTTCATTAAAGGGGCTTTCCAGCTCATGTTTATTCATGATCTATCCTTAGGACAGATTATCAATAAGAGATCAGTGGACCTCCCCCTCTGATCAGCTGTATGAAGGGACTATGGCGCCTGTTTATATCCCACGCTGTCTGTTCATAGTGACCATGTCATGTAGTTACAGCCTTGTCACATAGATGTGTATAGGACAAGGCTGTAGTTACATTACATGGCTGCTATGAGATGAATGACACTATGTAAACAGAGAAGCGGTCACAGCACTTACACAGGTACCACGGTTCATTCAAACAGCTGATCAGTATGGGTCCTGGGTTTTTGAGCCCCACTGATTATTTTATTAATGACCTGGAAAACCTTTTAATTAGGAAACCTATGGGGCATTGATAAGGGGCACTATTTATACAGTGTACACACAGACATTATTAATATAAAGATGCACTTGGGGGTATTATTCATTATGGGGGGTTATATCATATATTTTATAATTAGGGGTAGCAGCAGGATGGGGGTTTTGTGTAGGTGAGGACAATGTTGGTGAGGAGCCAAAGATGTCTGTGTTGCAAACTTTACAGAGACAAGTCCCAGCTGAAAGAAGTGGTCATGGCAGTCCAAAGGAAAGAGAAGGGAAATGTGAAGGACTATTCAGAGACGTCACCTGTAGACGTCACAAAATGTTGCTGCCCTGTATACACCTAAATAATAGATGATAAATACCTGAGTGATGGGGGTCTGTCTGCTGAGACCCCCAATGAGCCTGAGAATTGGTTTTTTTCCCCCCCACTGGGTGGGAATTCAGCCTGATCGCAGTCATATATATATAGGTGTGTAGCTTGGTGGATGGACGAACCCGCATGGCTCTCATTCAACTTTGATGGGAGTGCCAAAGATACCTGAAGTCCAGTACTCAGCTATCTGCGGGGTTCCTATTATAGAGAATGGGGGCCATGCGGGCTCATCCATCCACCAAGCAGAAGATGTGTGAAGTTACTTTAATTGTTAATGCCGTGTTGTTGATCTGATACTGAAGTAATGCAGGAAGAAGAATTCTTAAAAACAGTTTTATCACTTTGTGTATGTTTATTGTACGACGATAGCAGCGTGTGAAGCTAGTAGCATGTAAATGCAATTTTATATTTTTTTTGGGGGGGGGAGGACGCCTTTTTATAGTCCACCTCAGGCAGCAAAGAGGCTAGGTTCACCACTGAGAATACCCCTCTAGGAAGGCTCAGAGGGGTATTACATTATCCCTCTATTTGACAATCAGAGAGCGAAAGTATAGTATGCTCTCTGATTGATAGGAGAGGAGATAACATGGACAGAAGTAATTGCTAACCCTCCTGGGGTCACATACAGGTTATGCACAGATGATGATGATGATTTTTCAACTCTGTTCAGTCTGCAGGGCTGTTCCTCCTCCCTCTTCCTCCTACCGCAGCTCTTAAGATGCTTCCTGAGACAGGAGGGGGAGGATATTTTAGAGCTCCATATCTCAGGATCCGTTAGGAGCATTAAGTAGATCTTGGATTAATTTTAAAGAGGAGAATCTTATCTTTAAACTGATACTAAGATCTTCATGATATCCCTTACAAATTTGGAGCGAATAGCTGTTAAAAATGCCCATTCAAACTTCTGCACCATCCGGCCGGCATGCTGCAGGCGGGTCTGGCTGTAATTCTTTCCTTTGGGTTTTCTTGTATTGTCTGAACACTGTACTATTCCCTCACCTCCTTCAATGATTTTCCACCACAGCCATCTCCTTTACTTTTGTTTCCCTCTGCTCCTCTAATAGTTAATTTTAGCTTTACTTGTGTGATTGACAGCCTTTTGTCCTATCAAGTCTGGGGCAGGTTCTTCCTTCCTATTTATTATTTGCTCACATTCACATTGGAGCTTGCTATTGCCTTGTGCATGTGTAAGGTTGTGAAGCAATACATCTGCAGTAACTAACTTTGGTCAGTAGGTGACAGCAAAGTAATAAACTGCCCATAAGAATTAATGTAATTAATGTAAATATTGTTCTAGGGTTCAAAGTCTGATTATAGATAATTACTGTAACGTGTTGGACTTTTACAAGTATGGCAGTGCACTAGGATTGCAGTTTTAATGCCTCTCACTGGAAATAGGGAACTGCATCATTACCCAGCAGGAAACAGGAAGGGAGACGTGGAGAAGGATCTGGAACTGGAAGCTTGAGGTGTGCTGGGCTGCTGTAGAGAGCTTTGGGCTGGATGGAGGCCTGAACTGAGCTGACTCCAGGTGAAGTCTTGGTGCTAGCGGAGGACTGAGTTCTGGGACACAGTGACTGTGGTGCTGGCTGAGGACGGAGTCAAGATACCCCTGAAGCACAGAAGATAAAGTGACTACATGAAGGAAAGGCCTCAAGGACTTGTGAATACGGCTTGGCCACATCTACATAGACCATGTGGTGGTAGTTATATAAGGGACTCTTACGCTGACACCTTATCATTGGAGAGATTGGCCTATCTTTTAAGTGTTGCACTACAGGGAGCTGGAGCAAGGTCTATAACTGTACTTGAAGGGGAAGACAGCATTTGCCTGTGGATTACAATTTAACCATTGGATTATAAATAGTATTGCACAATACTTAGGGTGCACCCCAACGAGGGACCGATCCAGGATAACTGCATTCTTAAAGGACTTGAATCCATTACCTGTTTTAAGTAATTGTGGGAACGAAGGGGTATAGTATTGGTTTGCTGCAATAATCTGTTCCATAGCATTTTGTATTTTTCTCTCTGTTTATACTTTTATGCATATTTTCCCAGATCTCTCTTCATTGCTTTACTCAGTAAACATTGTTCTGGGAATTAAAATGGTGTGTGTGTCTGTTTGGCATCGTGTACCTGCTGAACCTGTGGGCCCAGCCCTTGGTCCTCTTTCACATGCTGGCTATTTACTCTCGCTGTTTTGTTACCTGTATTCATATTCCTGACCTATGGCTTACCTTTGACTTTTCTCTTGGATTTTGATTCTGTACTGCATTGCTCAACTGTTACTGACCCCTTGGCTAGCTGACCTCCCTTTTGTTGTTGTTTGTCCTGTCTACGTTCTGTGTCATCACTTATATCAAGAAGTGATTGATGCCCAGTTGCCGGCTGTCGTCTAGGACAGTTCAGACAAGTAGGCAGGGATAGTGGGGGGGTTCAGCTTAGGGCTCATTCTCTTGTCATGCCCCTCCCCCCCCCCCCCCAGGGTACACCAGCAGCTACTGGGGAATCGCTCCTCTAGCAATTCCCATACACCTTTTTGAAAATTGATTTTTTTACCCTGGAAAACCCCTGTAACACTGCAGTCCCTTATGGACAATTTGTGAGGCTCAGAAGAATAAATAATAGTGATGAGAAACTTTTAGAGCAGGCAGACGATTTGAAAAATCGGCTCTTACTTAGCAGCTATCCATCACAATTAATAGCAAAAATTTTATGAAAAGGCAAGAGCCTTAAATTGTGCAGATCTTTTGAGAAATAAGCGAAAAGGGAAAGTAAAAAATGTTGGAAGGTTTATTTTCTTATTCAAGTACAGTTCTGTAGTGTCACAAATTAGGTCCACTATAAGGAAGAATTGGACTTTACTAGAGTAAGGTCCAGTTTTGCATGAAAGGGCTATTAAAAAGCCCCTCATTGCTATTAGATGCAGTAGTACCATCAAAGATCAGATTGTTATGAGTCGCTTTTCCTTCCTAAAACCTAATTGGTTACAAAAAATGACCACTATAGGGAATTATAGATGTGGGAACTGTGCATTTTGTGATTACATTCTAAAGACAAGATATCTTAAATTTGGAGGCCTACAGCACAAGGTGAAGCAATTGTGTATATTACTTTCTGTCCCTGTGGTTTTTTTCTATATTGGGAAGGCCATTAGGTGTTTGTACATTAGGTTTTATGAACTCTTTAACTCCTTCCTGCCGGAGAGATTTATTGATTTTGTGGGACAAATTGTACTTCATAATTGTACCATTTATTATTTTGTACAATGTACTGGGAAGCTGGAAAAAAATTCAGAATGGGGTGGAATTGGAGAAAAAGTACATTTGTGTGACTCTTTTGCGGGCTTCATTTTTACAGTGGTCACTGTGCAGCCATTATGACATGTCACCTGTATTCTATGTTTTGGAACGATTCCAGGGATTCCAAATTTCTATTGTTTTATTTACATTTTAACTTCTTGAATTTTAACAAAAATCCAAAACTTTGCAAAAGAAACATTTTCTTAAAGTCCCCATGGCAGCAGCCCTGTTGCAGTGCGTCCACTATCTTTAAAGACCCGGCATCTGCCGTAATAGTATGGCGGGTGTGGGGAAGGGGTTAAATCAATTGTTTCTAGGGAAGGATCCCCTAGATTTTCCAACACATTAGAGAAACACAGTAGAAATGCAGAGGTTCTCAGCTTTGCGGGTATGGAACATATTTCTATACCACAATATGGTGGTGACCATAAGTTACTGTTACAAAAGGAGACCAGATTGAGCCTAAGTACAGGTGCTTTGGGATCGTTAGGCCTAAATGATAATAATGACATAAATCTGTTTCTCTAAGAGCAGCTTTAACGATTTTGGACTTTCTATTTCTGCTGGTTTAACATCAAATTAGTGGTTAGGATAACTATTCTGGAATATCCTTTGGTTATTTATATCCATTTTGGAATTATTCAACTTTTCTTCTTACGTATAAATGATATGTTTAATGTGGGCCAATGATTCCTTTATATTTTTGATATTTAGGATGTCAGGAGGTTCCTCTTGTTCTATAAGTTCCTTATTTTTATCCTCTGTCTAGTTCAATATGACCTTTAACCCCTTAAGGACACAGCCTAACTTGCACAAGTGATTTTGAAAATGTTTTTTTCGTGAAATATTGTACTTCATGTTAGTGGTAACCATTGATCGAAATATTTCTATTTATTTCTAAAAAGAATAGGAAATTTGATGGAAATTTGTAAAAAACGCAAATTTCAAAATGTGAAATGCTCTGCTTTTCAGACAGATAGCCATACCACCCAAATACATTAATAAATATTATCTACCATATCTCTGCTTTATATTGGCATCATCTTTTAATAGTCCTTTCATTTATTTTGGACGTTAGAAGGCTTACAAGTATAACAGCAATTTTCCAGATGTACAAGAAACTTTCCCAAACTAATTTTTTAGGGACCACTTCAGTTCCTTTTTATAAAGGTCTGTATATTAGATACCCCTATTTTCAAAACTACACCCCTCAAATAATTCAATACAGAATTTGGGAAATTTGTTAACCGTTTCAACATTTCACGGGAATTAAAACGATACGGAGGTGAAATTTTGATATTTAATTTTTTTTCAATAATACATTCATTAGGCCCTATAATTAATACATTCACAAGGGGTTAAAGGAGAAAATGCATCTCGCAGTTTGTTATGCAATTCCTCCTGAGCACAGAAATACCCCACATGTGGATGTAAATTTAAGTTTGGGCACATTGCAGTGCGAGGAAGAAAAGGAGCGACACTGGGTGTTTGAAAAGGTATATTGTGCAAGCAATATTTTTTATTTTTCCAATGATGTAGCCATATGAGGGCTGCTTTTTTTGGTGGATGAGATGCATTTTGCAATAAAACCATTTTTATTCCTATAACTTATTGAATAAATTTTATTAACTTTTTTAGGTGGAGTAAAAAAAAAAAAAATCAATTTTGGCATTGTGGTTTATCTTTCAAGTTTTTTGTCATGAAGCGTACAGCATAAGTAACATATTACCTTTATTCTGTTGGTCGGTAACATTGTTTAAATGTGTAACATTTTTATTTTTAGGGTTTATTTTTGCGCGATAACCTGTGCTTTTTATTGGTACTGTTTTGGAGTACATACGACTTTTTGATTACTTTTTAAAGCATATTTTGTAAGGCTAAATGGCGAAAAATCATTACTTCTGGCATTTTTTTTTTCCACTTTTATTTTCTGACGTTCACCGACAATACAAAATATGTATTGTATTTATTAATTTTTAGGTTTTTTTATATAATTTATTTTATATAGGAAAGGGACATGTTTGACCGTGGAATCTAAAGGGTTAAAACCCCCTATCTGAGGGGGCGTGGCTAGCCAGAGCGGAGATAAGACGCACATTTTACAGCTCCTACTAGACCCTACTGTAATCCAGTCATTATCGCTGTCATCCTGTAAGATTTCGACTTTAAAACACCCAAGGGCTATCCCCCAGGCCCTAGTCAGTAATTCCTGGGTGTTACAGCTATAATTACAGCACTTTTATTAGTGTCTCGAAGTTGAGGCCTACCTGCACCTCTCTCCCTAACTGCCATCTTCTCTGCATCCAAGTCGCCCTGCTGGTTGTTTCATCCGCGGAGGTTCCTCGCAAGCCCACTTATCTCCACAGCCGCTGTCTGCGCTGTTTCATCTGCGGGCTCGGGGGACAGCAGCAGCGGCAGCCCCAGGCGGTGCCGGAGGCCGCGCAGGGCAGCGGAGCGGCGGTTCGCCTGAAGCGGCAGTCGGGACGCGGAGGCCTTCTCCCGGAGACGATACTGGGCTTACAGTCAGCGGGGGTGGCCCGCGACACACGGAGGCGCCGCAGATTCCGGATCTCTGGACCGGATCACAGGTAGGGGATACCCTGCTGATAGCACGGGACAGGAGAGCGCTGAGACAATCCGCGGGCACCAGGGGGATTCACTGCTTGCCATACCACACAACAGCAGAGGGCCTGGGGAGTGTCCTTGCCCGGGGAGCAGTTTCCACCCACAGCATACAGGTCTTACCCGTCTGGACATATTGGCTTCAAATCAGAAGGACCCGTGCCCTGCACAAACCTCTACTTCCCCTCCCCCAACCTGCACTAGCCTAGGCCCTGAGCGGACCCTCACCATCGCTCCTACCCTGCAAGACATCAACCTTGTGCAGGCCTGTACCCCTAAATTCAGCTCCGAGACCTTCTACTAGCCTCCATATACAGATTTCTAATTCGATTATTGCTGAGCTGCAGTTCATACTCTCTCCATAGAATTCTCATTGGCGCCTCTCCCTTTAGGCAATGGCGGCCTAATTGTGGGGAACTAGTGCACCTTCTAGCAACCCTTAACGACTGATAGCCTGTTTTGGAATATCCTCCCTTTGAACGAACAGCTTTGGATACATATCCCGGGCGCCATGGTGAAAGGAAGGAAATCTGTCAAGAAACCGGACAATAGTCTAACTAATTATTTTGAATGGGACCGTGGCACAGAGGGAGAACCGGGACTACCACTATGTGACCACTCAGGGCCCATATCCTCATCGCCTACGAATGCCACGAAAGTCCCAGCGACATACATAGAGGAAGCAGATCTTAATCACCCTGAAGACTCAGTGGCTCTTCATCGCCCTCCAGATTCTGATGATATCCAATCAGCAATACACCAAATCCGCTCTCCCTCAGCTCACTCAGCTAAGGAACAGAATTTTCTCCTATGACTCCCACCATCTCCGAGCACTAGCCCAATCAAACAGAAACCCCGCCTGGAACTCTCCGGAGACTTAGATTTCTCAGGGGACCAACCATCGTCTGAGGCTCCTTTGCCCATCTCATCGAATGGCCTTGACGGCTTCCCAACCACGAGCGGCCCAGCCTCCGAACACACTCTGAGAGACATGCTCCTGGCCCTCCGTAGCTCCCTTCAAGCGGATTTTTCACAACTGCTCCAGCCGCTTCAGTTCTCGGTCAATGCACTCGATGGCCGCGTAACCCACATTGAAACTAAAATGGGCGAATTGGCTACGTCACACAACAAAATCGTGGATGCACATAATGACTTGGAGGAAGACGTCGAGAACCTCAAAGCGAAAATGGCCGATATGGAAGACCGTTCCCGCAGGAACAACATCAAATTCAGAGGCATCTCAGAACAAGTCCAGACGGCTGATCTGCTTCCGTACTTACAGGAATATGTTAGATTATTATTGCCCGACTCTCCAACCATAGATATCATCATCGACAGAGCGCACAGACTTCCTCGCCCTAGACATCTGGGAAACGAGGTCCCTAGAGACGTAGTGGCAAGATTTCACTTCTTCCATGTCAAAGAAAAGTTACTAGACGCTGCTCGTAAGCGGAAATCTTGGCCTCCCAAATTCCAAGAGGTGCAGCTCTACATAGACCTCTCAGCTACGACCCTCCGCCTCCGCAGAGAATTACTCCCGGTTACTACAACACTCCGTAAAAACAGAATCCTATATAGATGGGGGTTTCCGGTGAAATTGATCATCAGTAAAGACGGGACCACCTTCACCATCCATAATTTGAATCAGGATAAAGCGTTGCTGTCGACCTGGAGGATTCCAATATCTTTCCCTCAAGATGCGGCGAACCCCTCTCCTTCCTCAAATGCGGGGCGCAGTTCTCCCACAGGCCGCAAATGATATTCCAAGTTGGCTACACATCTTTTATTTTGGTGCATAACCCCACTGTTGTAATAGTAGCTTAACCGGCTAGCCTCTAACAAGATACCCCCGAACATACAGTCGACCTGTATTTGTCTTTGAACCGTTTGTTCATTTGTTTTAGTCTAAGTGATCTTCTTACTTGTGACACTGCATATACCTTCCTTGAGGTTTCAACATACTCTCGTGATTCTTCCTCGAAAGTGACACCATGGTGATCAAATTGGTCTCTCTCAATGTCCGAGGCCTAAACAGCCCACAGAAGCGTTCGTACATCTGGAATGAGGCTCTTTCACTCTCCGCAGATGTGTTGTGCGCACAAGAAACCCACCTTCTACAAAAAGACGCCTTCAGGCTGAAACACCCCTCCTTCCCGGTAATCTACCATGCACACCACAGATCAAAGAACCGTGGAGTCTTTATCGCCTTCAGAAACTCAGTGGCTTTTTCCTTGACGACACAAAGAGCGGATCCTCAAGGCAGATTCCTCATTGTTGTCTGCCTTCTAAACAACACCCCCTATACCATAGTCAACCTCTACGCTCCACACAGAAAGACCCTGGCATTTCTGCATAGAGTCCGAAGACAACTACGAGACATTCAAAAAGGAGCATTAATAATTTGTGGAGATTTTAACAACATAATGGACCCCTCTTTGGACTCGACCAACGCAAATAGGGATAACGCCTCCTGCCTACACCAGTTTCCGTGCACAGAG
Source organism: Leptodactylus fallax (assembly GCA_947044405.1). Lineage (NCBI taxonomy): Eukaryota > Metazoa > Chordata > Amphibia > Anura > Leptodactylidae > Leptodactylus > Leptodactylus fallax. The sequence goes on from CAMRHE010000015.1 coordinate 2,594,888, forward strand.
AACCTCCATAATATATGGCGTGCACATCATGCGGGTGAGAGGGACTATACATACTTCTCAGCAGTTCATGGCTCTTATTCTCGCATCAACATGTTCCTGGTAGACCTCCATACCCTTATGAGTTCCAAAAACTCCACAATTGAATCAATCACATGGTCTGATCACGCAGCTATCACTCTCACTATACAGGAAAAAACTCCACCCTCCGCTACTAGACTTTGGAGAAATAATACATACCTCATGAGTAATCCTAACTCGACTACTTCGGAACAGCTCAATCAAGCCAGACAAAAACTACATCTCCTTCTTCTACAGGACTATGAAAAAGCTCTAAAAAAATCTAAAGCTCGTTTTTACTCCCAAAGCAACAAAGCCGGCAGATTATTAGCTAGACAACTACGAGCAAAAGCAGTTAAATCAAAGATCCCATACATTAAACATCCTACAACCGGAGTGCACTTGACAGATCCGAGAGACATCGCTAACTCCTTTAAAAATTACTATGCACAACTATATAATCTGCATGAGCATACACCTCTTCCACCACAGCCTGGTGTCTGGTTTCTTAAATAGCCTCAAGTTACCAGGCCTGTCAGATGAGCAACTCTCGACCCTAAACTCTCCTATCACGCTCCCAGAACTGTTAAAAAATATAAAGTCCTTACCTAAGGGCAAATCTCTGGGGCCAGATGGTTTCTCCAACAAATACTTAATCTACTATCAGCAAATTCTTGCTCCATCTCTCCTGAACTTTTTCAACCACGCTATGTCAGGTGCACCACTTCCACGCGAATCCCTGGCTGCGTTGATTGTCACCCTTCCTAAACCCAGCAAAACAGCGGATGTCCCACAAAATTTCAGACCAATCTCGCTACTATATTCTGACATAAAGCTCTATGCGAAACTCCTGGCAGCTCGACTGGCTCCCATTCTCCCAGACTTAGTTGGCACAGATCAAGTGGGCTTCGTAAAAGGCCGCCAAGCTCCAGACAACACCAGACGTGTTCTCCATCTAGTGGATTTGGTGGAACGTGAGAAGATTCCATCCCTCATGTTCGCCTTGGATGCTGAGAAGGCGTTTGACCGGATTAATTGGTCATTCACCTTTTCCGTCCTGCAGAGACTACGATTCTCCGGCCCGATTCTCACTGCTATCTCAAACTTGTATTCCTCTCCATCAGCCAAGGTGTTCACCAATAGCACATTGTCGGATAGCTTTAACATCAGGAATGGAACAAGGCAAGGATGCCCTCTCTCTCCATTGATTTTTATACTTACCATTGAACCATTAGCACAGTCCCTGTGGCAAAATGAAAGAGTCCAGGGAGTAAAACTACTGGGTTCCCCCCATCTCATCTCTCTCTACGCGGACGATATTATATTGTCCCTAACTCTTCCAGAAACCTCTCTGTCAGCTGCTATTGAAACCCTCAGAGAATATTGGGCTCTTTCTTTTTATAAAATCAATGAAACTAAAACACAAATTCTCCCCTTGAACGTTCCCATACCACTTCTAGAACATCTCAAGGAGAGGTTTCCTTATGATTGGAGATCGGCAGAGCTGGACTATCTGGGAATAAAGATCACTCCTTCTATTGCACAAGTTTCCAAAGCCAACTATATGCCTCTACTGACAGAGCTAGAGAAAGAATTCCAAAGTTACTCGAAACTCACCTTGTCATGGCTAGGTAGGATCTCCGCATTTCAAATGACGCTACTTCCAAAAATACTATACATATTCCGAACCATCCCTGTAGCACCTCCTCCCACGTTCCTCCAAAAGATCAACGCCATGCTCAACAAATTCATCTGGAACTCTAAGAAGCCAAGACTCCCATCTTCTATTCAACACAGAAAACGGGGAGTGGGAGGGTTGGGAGTACCGAACATTTATGATGACTAATAATAGTCCTTTAATAGTCCCACAATGGGGAAATTACTATATGGCCTCTCACCTTTCAACACTAAAGGACTGGTGGCACAACAACGCCCACAAATCTTGGATATCCATTGAGTCCCATATGATACCACACCACAACCTCAAATCCTGGCTCTTCTATTCCCTCTGGACTGATGTGGTACCTCCTCTCAAGTCTCCAATTCTACAACACCTTATAAATAGCTGGCGGCATATTCATCATTCTACAGGCAAGAAACAAACACTAAACATCACGCGGGCTCCAATTGAATTTCTGGAACTAGCAATCCCAGATCTCAACCTAACCGTTTGGAAAGCATCAGGCATTACCTCTGTTTCACAGGGGTGGGGTAAAAACTTGTTGTCCTCATTCCAGTCTCTACAATCCACCTTCTCCCTACCCTCCAACAGCTTCTTTACGTACTTAAGAGTCAAACACTTTCTCACCTCCAACCACAACACACGAATTACGTATAATAAATCTCTGCTGGACCTTCTCAAGATTCTCAATCCGACCACCAAAATCCTCAGCTCTATATATAATATTATAGGCTCCAAAGATCATCTGGTCAAATCCACTCCACTACTCAGCTGGGAGACGCAACTTCATCAACAATATACTGCCACGCAATGGCAAAAAGCCATGGCCTTCACAAAAAAGACCTTCCGGTGTACGACCCACTACGAAACCACTGTCAAAATTCTCCTCCACTGGTACTACACTCCAGAACGACTTCACCGAATGCACCCGCAGACCTCGAACTCTTGTTGGAGGGGATGTGGGGGAGGAGGATCTCTATTCCACCTACTGTGGACATGTCCGCGAGTGGTGTTGTACTGGCAAGACGTCTTCAGGTGGATTTCTTCTCTGGTGGGATCCAGTATAACCCCTTCACCAGCTTTGGCGCTGCTATTCTTACAGATCGATTCTTTCCCAGCTCTTCACAGAGTGATGATTGGCCATGTTTTATTATCTGCATCACTGGCTCTTCTACGCAATTGGAAATCGGACACTATCCCGTCTAGAAAAGATCTGGTGAACATGGTGGAACTGACTTACCAATACGAGAGGATCCTATCCCATGGAGCTTTTGGAGATACCCAATTCCGAAAAAACTGGCTCCCATGGACACTAAATGCTAACAAAAACCTGCCGTAACTCTGGATATGTCACACATGGAAGATCATACCTGATATTACTGTTATCTTTTGTTGTTTGACATATGCATGATTCTCGTTCTTTATTCCTGAAACTTTCTAACTCTTAGAAATCTATACCTATCGCTTTGTGAATTAGTATACTGCTCAATATGTGTTTACTGTGATTTGTAGCCACTCTAACCGACTATATGATACCGCTTTATTGTATGTTGTTACTTGACCCGTTAAAAAATCTTAATAAAACTGATTGAAATGAAACCCCGTATCTGAGCTCAGCTCCAACTTGTTACCGTTACAGCCAACAGCCGCTCTGGATGCACATAGTGATCGGGCAGGCGACACAGGGCATAATATTACGTCTTTGGTCGTTAACACTAGACAGGACATACTACGACACCCTGTGTCGCTAAGGGGATAATATTTAGTGCGCTTGTCACTTTAATTGTATATATAATGCAGCACAATAGGTGCTCTTTCTAGCGGCAGCTTTATTTGATGAGACTGCATAGCATCTCACTGTTTCTATGGTGACGACGCACGTGGTGCGTACAATGCAGGGCTGGATGCCGGTGTGGTGTCATCCACCCTGCAGTGCGTATGCCCCCATTGTCAGTAACTGAGTGATGCACAGGAGGAATGCTCTTATACCAGGTAAGTTCACATGCATGTGTAACAGGGCCAGACAAAGCACAGTGTATGAAATGGCCGTCATCTGTACACTTCTTGTGTTTCATTCTCCATTTTCTGCTGTTTTTATGTCCTTGCTGGAATAAACATAATAAACATTACAGTATTGCCTTACTACTTTGCTATTGTATGGGGTTGAGCACCACTGAAGTTTTCTATATAGTCCTTTCATGTGCTGGAATGAATTGATTTCAGGATTGTGGCTGTGTCGTTCCATGTTTGTTCTGTGTGAGATATTTTTAAAGATGTTCACCCTATGGATAATTAACATTATGTTTCAATAGCTCTGAATTTTACAGATGTGAAAATATCAGTAATGTTGATTTATTTTTAATTCTATTTAAACTGTATAAGATATGAGAAAAAATATTTTTTTAACTTTTAATATCGCTTAACTTTTTGTGGTTCAAGAGGACTTGAACATGGAATTACTTTTACAATATACTGCAATATATTAGTGCTCTGGTGTCTCCCAGCGTGGTATGGTCCTGCTGCTCCAGTGTCTTATTTTGGCGGAAGTCTCCGCCACACATGACCGCTGAGACAAATCAGCGACTTAAGGATAAGATACGTTACGTCACAGCTAGTGATGTCACATGCCCTTTCCTAGGCCACTGAGGCCGCTGATTGGCCTCTGCAGTCATGTGCAGCAGGGAGTTCCTCCGGAAAACACCAGAGAAGCAGGACCAGACCACGCTGGGAGACATCAGAGCACCAGAGACAGGTTAATATGTTTTTTTTTGTTGTTTTTTTTTCAGCGGCCTAATATAAAAAAATAAAATAAAATAAATGATTCTGGACAACCTTTATAAGGACTCCAATTTCTCAAGAAAGCAATTCAGCACAACATCACGCTAACAAAAGCCTTGAAAAAGCCATACACAAATAAGATAGTTAGCATGGCACTTTGTGCTAATGTTTTATGAAATCTTATAGTTTCTGGACTTTTCCAGTTAAGAGGATTGTTAAGAAAGGACAAATCTGTACAAGGGGATTAACACTAGTTCTGGTCATTTTATGACTTGCACTTGCATTTTAAACTTATTTCCACTCTGAAGGCTGTATCTCTAGGTGGCAGGGGGGGACTAAGGCTAAGTGCACACAGTGGAAAATAAAGAGGAATTTGATGGTGAACATCCCCCTCAAATTCCTCATTTCTGCCCATCCAGCAGAGGCCTCCCTCAGATGAATGGGCCTAGTCAAGTTGGTAAGACACTTATTTTTTCAGCATCCTGCTTTGATCTCTACCTCCCATTAAAAACAATGGGCGGCAGAATCAGGACAAAATATGCCGCTAATTTTGTTGTGGAATCCTCCTCAAAATCAGTGCCAGATTTTATTGTGTGAACAGTCACTGCCATATACTATGCTGTAAATAGAGGAGAATCCATTTCCTTACTTTCTCTCACTAAGAAACAGTCCAGAGACATGCATTTGCTGATTACTCTGAGTACTGAATTGTATTGAAGTTAATAAAATATTGCATTTGGGCTGTGAAAATTCATGTTTCAGTACTTTTTGTCTCTCTAAGCATCTGTTCATTCCAAACCCTTCCTTTCTCTATAGACTTCTATAGACACAGTATGTGTAATGTGATGTCTGTATAACAGGGGAAGGTAATAAATTTCCATATTTATAGGAGAAAGAACCATTTCTCACTGCTAAGATGTATTAATAGGTTTCTTAAATTCAAAGAGTGTCCAAATGACAGTGATCATTTAAGGTAGGTTGTAAGACATCATGAAAATGCAGTTTGCACAATGGCATAATGTACAGTTGTTACAGCCATGGCATAATAAAAATCTAAATCAAAATACTCACTCATTTCTAACACTTAATATAAGAGAGCTCGAAAGTTGACTGTCTGGGAGATTCTCCACAAAGTAACAACTAGAGATGAGAGAATTTCTCAAAAGTTCGATTTGGCACTTCTATTCGAAATTCCAAAAAAATTTGCTTTGATCCAAATTACTTTGTGGTGAATATCGCTGAAAAACACCTATTTTCTAGCTTCAGAGAGCATAGTAGTATAGTGGAGTAGAACACTGTGCCTTGCAGTAACACGCATAGGGAGCCTACTGTGGTAGTCAAACAATACTGTGAGTCCGAATGACATGCACATGACAGGCATCGCTCTTAGAATCGATGCACACTTCACTTATTTGGACAATTATGGGGCCAAAACTGACCATCTAACTCAAGTGTGAACCCAGCCTTACAAGTCCATGTTAGTGCCAGGTAGAAAAAAAACGTGCAGAGACCCAACATCCTACTGTAGAGTGAAAGAGCGCACTCCTTTTACACCGTCGTCTGTCGATTCCACATATATGTCTACAGAGTGGCAAGGCGACATAATGTGGAGTTGGCAGCAGCATCATTAAACCACAGAGTGGCAAAGCGACATAATGTGGAGGTGGCAGCAGCATGAGGAGGGCATACAGTGACCCAGTGGCAGCAGCATGAGGAGGATGCAGAGTGACTCAGTGGAAACGGCATGAGGAGGCCATGCCGTGACCCAGTGGCAGCAACATGAGGAGGCCATACAGTGACCAAGTGGCAGCAACATGAGGAGGCCATACAGTGACCCAGTGGCAGGGGTATGAGGAGGCCATACAGTGACCAAGTGGCAGAAACATGAGGAGGGCATACAGTGACCAAGTGGCAGCGGCATGAGGAGGCCATACAGTGACCAAGTGGCAGCAACATGAGGAGGCCATACAGTGACCCTGTAGCAGCAACATGAGGAGGGCATACAGTGACCCAGTGGAAGTGGCATGAGGTGGCCATTAAGTACCCAGTGACAATGTGGAGGTGTGAGCAGCCTTAGTAGGCCATACAGTGACCTGGTAAGAGAGTGTGGAGGTGTGAGCAGCCTTAGCAGGCCATACAGTGACCTGGTAAGAGAATGTGGAGGTGTCAGCAGCCTTAGTAGGCCATACAGTGACCCAGTGGCAGAGTGAGGAGGTGGCAGCAGTGTGAGGAGGCCATACAGTCACCCAGTGGCAGAGTGCAGAGGTGGCAGCAGAGTGAGCAGACCACAGAGTGGCAAGGTGATATAATGTGTAGGTAGCAACAGCCTTAGAAGGGCATACAGTTACCCAGAGACAGAGTGAGGAGGTGGCAGCAGCGTGAGAAGTCCATACAGTCACCCAGTGGCAGAGTGCAGAGGTGACAGCAGAGTGAGCAGGCCACAGAGTGGCAAGGTGATATAATGTGTAGGTAGCAACAGCCTTAGGAGGCCATACAGTCACTCAGTGGTAGAGTGTGGTGAGGCAGCATGGATCATTTAATCTGCTGCATCAGGCATTGGTGGGTGGAAGTCCTGGCTGATCCATGCCTGATTCATCTTCACAAAGGTCAGTCTCTCTAAATTTTGGGTGGACAGGCGAGTTCTCCTTGGGTTAACTATGGCCCCTGCCGCACTAAACACCCGCTCTGATGCCACACTACTGGCCGGGCAGGACAGCTTTTCCAGGGCAAACTCGGCCAGTTGCTGCCACAAATCCAGTTTGGCTGCCCAGTAGTACAGCGGATCTTCGATGACGGGTGGCAGGGTGCACTCTAAGTATGCCACCACCTGCTGGTCTGTGTCTAGCTGCTGATGAGCAGCTTCTTCACTATGCGGCTGAAGAAAGCTGCTCATCAGCGACTTTAGGCTCAGGCTGCTGCTGATGGAGCCAATACTGCTCCTGCCACCCCCACTTCCTCCCACAGCTGCCTTGCCAGTGCAAGTTGAGCGCTCAGGGCCCCACCAGTTGGACATGCAAGAGGATGGACGATAGCGCAGGTAGGCAGCGGCCAACTTTCTACATAGCAAGTCTCTATAGTAGTTCACTTTGCCCTCCCTCTCAGCGGGTGTAAAAAAGGCCCCCATTTTTCCCCAGTAGTGAGGGTCTAACATGGTGGAGAGCCAGTAGTCATCCCTCTGCCAAATGGTGACAATTCAGCTGTCACTGCGCAAGGAAGTCAGCATTCATCGGGCCATTTGTGCAAGTGACTCCAAGGGACTTCCTGCATCCATCTCTACTGCATACTGCCATGGTGTGTCTGGGTCATCTGCCTCATCCTCCTCATCTTCCTCTGGCTGTTCCGGTTGCTCCTGCTCCTCCTCTCCACCCATTTGACTACACATTGTTTGTGCTCCAATGTCCTTCTCATCCTCCTCCTCCTCCAGTTCAGCCCCCACAGGGCTCTTGTGGCCTTGAGATGTAGACGCCACATCTCCATTCCCCTGACCAGCCAGATTGATAAGCATCTTTTCCAGGATGTGAATCAGTGGAATGACATTGTTCATCCCGTAGTCCTGGTGACTGACTAATAAAGTGGCCTCCTCAAAGGGAACTAACAAACGGCAGGTGTCACGCATGAGCTGCCACTGGCTAACATTGAAGTTACACAGGGGAGTACCTTTGTCCGCTCATCAAGAAATCGTTTATGGATTTTCTCTGTTCATATAGTCGATCCAACATATGGAGGGTTGAATTCCAACGGGTGGAAACATCGCATATCAGCCTATGTTGTGGGAGGCCGTTCTGCCACTGCAGCTCAAGGAGGGTGTGCTTGGTGGTGTACAAGTGGCTGAAGTGCATTTAAAGTTTCCTTCACATTTTTAGGATGTCTTGCAGATGGGTGGAACACTTAAGGAAATGCTTGACAACCAGATTGAACACTTGCGCCATGCAGGGCGCATGGCTCAGCCCTCCTTGACGCAGGGCCGACACCATGTTGTCCCCGTTGTCAGTCACCATTGTTCCGTTTTTAAGTTCTCTTCGAGAAAGCCAGGATTCGATTTCTTGATTGAGGACATGGAGCAGTTCCTCTCCTGTGTGACTTTGTTCGCCCAGGCAAACGAGGTGTAGAACAGCTTGAAACCTCTGTGCCTTGCACATGTGGTATGCTGGAGGAGCACTGGGAATTGTTCCTGCAGTGGAGGCTGAGGAGACAGTGGAGGATGAGGTGGACATTATTGCAGAACCAACGGCGTGAGAACGTGGAGGCAGAAGCTGTGTCACCTGTCCAAGTTGCTGATGTGTCTGGGCAGGCACCACATTAACCCAGTGGGCCATAAATGACATATATTGTCCTTGACCGTAGTTACAGCTCCACACGTCGGCGCTGCTGTGCACTTTTTTAGACACTGACAGGCTCAAGGACTGGCCCACCTTCTCTTCTACATATTTGTGCAGGGCTGTTACTGCCTTCTTGGCAAAGAAATGACGGCTTGGGACTCTCCACCTCGGCTCGGCGCAAGCCATCAGTACTCTGAAAGGTGCAGAGTCCACCAAGTGGAAAGGGAGTAACTGCAGCACCAGCAACTTGGACAGGAGCACATTCAGCTTCTGCACTGTTGGATGAGTGTGCGCATACTGTTGTCTCTTAGATATAGATCGATTGCTGTCGCAATGACTGACTAGGAGGAGCAGGAGCATCACGACCAGCAGATGATGGGAAGGACACACAGCTTCCTTCAGCTGAGGTGGTGGAGCCTTGACTGCTTGAAATGGGGTGTGTGCCACTGGCTGCTGCAGCGGTTGCTGCGACAGGCTGGACCACCACATTGGAGCCATGGCTCTCTCAGGCCACTTTATGGTGATGCTGCATATGTTGGCGCAGGGCTGTGGTGCCAACATTGGCACCCTAGCCACACTTTACCTTCTGCCCACAGATTGAATATATGGCCATGTTTATCTACCTTGGCGGCTTTACAAAAAACTGCCACATCGCCGAGTATGTGATTTTACCCCCAACACTCCGCAATAACTGACTGCTACAGCCACTGCCTCCATGAACCCCTGCACCACTGCTTTCCGGGCAGGTAGGCTGCTGTGAAGGTGGTCTACCCCGGGCATGTTTAGCTCCATACCTCACACTGCTGCTACCCTGCTGACTCCCCCGCTGCCTCATGCACAAGCTTCAACCTTCCTCTCCTGATGACGATGAGGCCCCTTCGTCACCCGGCTCCCAATTACGTTCGGCTACATCGTCATCCACTACTGTCTGCAGGTCACTGATGTCCTCCTCAACACCAGCTCCCATGCCACTCTCCTCATCACTACTTTCCCGCCTACCGCAGGAAGCGGCGGATGTCTCCTCCACATCTTGGCTGGGCAGTAGCTGCTAACTGTCCTCTATTTCCTCCTCCTCACTGTACAGTGGATCTGAGCCCACAGCATGCAATACTTCTCTAGCTGAGGGAACAGAAAAGGACAGAGGCAGGTTGAGGACAGTTGAGGCCACAGGGCCTGCTGCCGGGCCATGCCAACTAAGGGTTGTGTCTGATGAACCCACCGACTCTTGGCTGGGGGTGTCTGATGTCACTTGGGATGAATTGGATGACCGAGTCAACCAGTCTGCGACCTGTGCCTGCGCCAGAAACATTTAGGCCTGTGGCCCTCCCCTGTGCATGGCCTCTTGCTTCTCTGTCTGACATACTGTTCAAGGAAAAAACTTAATTGTAAAAGGCAAAACGGCCTGTTATTTTCTACTTTGAAGAGAACGGCAAATATGCCCCTTATTTCTTCACCCACTAATGAACACAAATAAAAAAAGTGTGATAAAGGCAGAGATTTGTGGCTCAGAATTATTGAATTATTGACAATACTATTTATAAATGGCCAGCAACTTTATACTGGTAACAAAATGGCGAATATGGTCCTTTTTATGTATTTTGACACTAATAAACACCTTTAAATAAGTGATAACTGCTAAGAATTATTGAATTATTGAATTTTTATTGACAATACTGTTTTTAAATATTGCCTGCAACTTTATACTGGTAACAAAATGGTGAATATGGTCCTTTTTATGTGTTTTAACACTAGAAAAGATCTTTAAATAAGTGATAATCGCTAAGAATTATTGAATTATTGAATTTTTATTGACAATACTGTATTGAAAAATGGCCTGCAACTTTATACTGGTAACAAAATGGCGAATATGGTCTTTTTTATGTGTTTTGACACTAATAAAGATCTTTAAATAAGTGATAACCGCTAAGAATTATTGAATTTTTATTGACAATACTGTTTTAAAATATTGCCTGCAACTTTATACTGGTAACAAAATGGGGAATATGGTCCTTTTTATGTATTTTGACACTAAAAAAGACCTTTAAATAAGTGATAACCGCTAAGAATTATTGAATTATTGAATTAATATTGACAATACTGTATTGAAAAATGGCCTGCAACTTTATACCGGTAACAAAATGGCGAATATGGTCCTTTTTATGTGTTTTGACACTAATAAAGACATTTACATACGTGATAACAGCTAAGAATTATTGAATTATAAAATTTTTATTGACAATACTGTTTTAAAATATTGCCTGCAACTTTATACTGGTAACAAAATGGCGAATATGGTCGTTATGTCTTTCCCCACGTTAAAGGCCTTTATTACAGATTATTGCAGATATTATTGGATGATAATTCAGTTTTCTTTGGCACAATAGTACTAAATAATGTTATGCCTTGTAAGAACAGTGAATAAGCCCCTTATAATAAAGGCCTTTGAAAAGGATTTTTTTACAGATACGTGCAGATATTGCTTTGGCACAATAGTACTGAATTATGTTATGCCTTGTAAGAACAGTGAATAAGCCCCTTATAATAAACGCCTTTAAAAAGGCTTTTTTTTACAGATACATGCAGATATGGCTTTGGCACAATAGTACTGAATTATGTTATGCCTTGTAAGAACAGTGAATAAGCCCCTTATAATAAAGGCCTTTAAAAAGGCTTCTTTTACAGATATGTGCAGATATTAGTGTATGATATTTAAATTTTTTTTTTTTTTGCTGTACTGCACTGCAAAAGGCTTGTTGTGTTCCACCTTGATGATACAGATATAAGTAATGAGCAGCAGTATAATATCAATGTGAATTATGCTGCAAATTCTTGCTGTAAATGAGCCTGCAACCACCCCAAATTCTTCTCTCAATTTCTCCCTATACTTTCCCTACAGTTCAAGACTCAGCCTCTTTCCCTGAACTTCTATATGTTTTCTAAGCCTTTCCCTAGCTCCTGCCGACGTCTGTCCCTACAGTAAGAGCGATGTGGAATGACTGTACCTAAAATGGCCGAGGGCTGTGACATCACAGGTCCTGCTGGCTGCTGATTAGCTGTGCGCTTGGCATTGTGGGTGATCCCGCGCTCCCAGAGTCCCTTCCCCCTTGTCCTAACATGTGCGGTGGCCATTTTTAATTTTTTTTTTTTTTTAAATGCGATTCGATGCATCAAAGTGTGAGGAAATCCGGAATCGTGGCGAATCAAAGATTTCCTGAAATTTGGATCGAATACCACTTCTATAGAATCGATTTGCTCATCTCTTATAACAACCTTTGTTCTCAGACTTCTGAGAAATATCACCCTTTGTTTATAATAGAAACAGACAAGGATTCAACATTACATAAATTATAAATACTGTAAAATATTACCTTAACTTTTTTTCTACATGGCTATTGTAAATTATTAAGGGTGAATCGCACCTTAAGAAAGATATGAAGAAAATAAACTTGATGCTTGTAGCATCCCCAGTGTCTGCAGCTCCCGGAATCCCTGCAGTGCAGACACTTTGCTCTCTGACGCTTCATTAGCTGGCTGTTTCCTGGATGGTTCTCCTGATCGAATCCAAATTTTATCCCACAGCAAAATAATACGATCTTTCATCTAACTGATAATGGAAAATAGAAAGGTATTTAAAAGCAAATGACACAACTGCATTGAACATACCAAGGAGAACATTGAACTGGTGAGAAACTACTTTCCCCTTTGGGAAAAAAAGCTATGGAAGATAGTCCTACTCTCTAGTAGTAAAAACAAACTTTACAAACAATCCTTGAGACTAAAATAGAACCTCAACTATGTAATTCACAGCAAGATCATTTAGCATCAAAGTCTATCACCCACAGAATATATAACTGCCTGCATTGTTTCCAATATGCTTATAGACGGCTGAAGAAGATGAATCTTTATCTACAAAAAAAATGCAATGTATCTATAAAATGTGCATTCAAAGGACAATTTCAGTTTTATGTTTCAATTATTTAATAGTAGAAGAGAACAATGCCATTTGAAAAAAATATGTGAGTTTAAAATTCTTCTCACATAAGTTTCTTTTCCACCTTTGTCTTTGCACAGTTGAATGGTTTTGACCAGGGATATACAGTAGGTACGGAAAGTATTCAGACCCCTTTAAATTTTTCACTCTTTGTTTCATTGCAACCATTTGCTAAAAGCAAAAAAGTTCATTATATTTCTCATTAATGTACACTCAGCACCCCATCTTGACAGAAAAAACTCCAGAACTATAGATATTTTTGCAAAATTATTAAAAATGAAAAACTGAAATATCACATGGTCATAAGTATTCAGACCCTTTGTTCAGTATTGAGTAGAAGCACCCTTTGGAGATAGTACAGCCATGAGTCTTCTTGGGAATGATGCAACAAGATTTTCACATCTGGATTTGGGGATCCTCTGCCATACTTCCTTGCAGATCCTCTCCAGTTCCATCAGGTTGGATGGTGAACGTTGGTGGACAGCCATTTCCAGGTCTTTCCAGAGATGCTCAGTTGGGTTGAGGTCAGGGCTCTGGCTGGGCCAGTCAAGAATGGTCACAGAGTTGTTCCAAAGCCACTCCTTTGTTATTTTAGCTGTGTGCTTAGGGTCATTGTCTTGTTGGAAGGTGAACCTTCGGCCCAGTCTGAGGTCCAGAGCACTCTGGAAGAGGTTTTCTTCCGTTATACCTCTGTACTTGGCCGCATCCATCTTTCCTTCAATTGTAACCAGTCGTCCTGTCCCTGCAGCTGAAAAACACCCCCATAGCATGATGCTGCCACTACCATGTTTCACTGTTGGGATTGTATTGGGCAGGTGATGAGCAGTGCCTGGTTTTCTCCACACATACCACTTTGAATTAACACCAAAAAGTTCAAATTTCGTCTCATCAGACCAGAGAATCTTATTTCTCATAGTCTGGGAGTCCTTCTTGTGTTTTTTGGCAAACTCTATATGGGCTTTCATATGTCTTGCACTGAGGAGAGGCTTCCTTCAGGCCACCAGCCCCGACTGGTGGAGGACTGCAGTGATAGTTGACTTTGTGGAACTTTCTCCCATCTCCCTACTGCATCTCTGGAGCTCAGCCACAGTGATCTTTGGGTTCTTCTTTACCTCTCTCACCAAGGCTCTTCTCCCACAATTGCTCAGTTTGGCTGGACAGCCAGGTCTAGGAAGAATTCTGGTCATCCCAAACTTCTTCCATTTAAGGATTATGGAGGCCACTGTGCTCTTAGGAACCTTGAGTGTTGCAGAAATTCTTTTTTTAACCTTGGCCAGATCTGTGCCTTGCCACAATTCTGTCTCTGAGCTCCTTGGGCAGTTCCTTTGACCTTATGATTCTCATTTGCTCTGACATGCACTGTGAGCTGTGAGGTCTTATATAGACAGGTGTGAGCCTTTCCTAATCAAGTCCAATCAGTTTAATTAAACACAGCTGGACTCCAATGAAGGAATAGAACTATCTCAAGGAGGATCAGAAGGAAATGAACAGCATATGAGTTAAATATGAGTGTCACAGCAAAGGGTCTGAATACTTATGACTGTGATATTTCAGTTTTTCTTTTTTAAGAAATTTGCAAAAATATCTACATTTCTGTTTTTTCTGTCAAGATGGGGTGCTGAGTGTACATTAATGAGAAATAAAATGAACTTTTTTGCTTTTAGCAAATAGCTGCAATGAAACAAAGAGTGAAAAATTTAAAGGGGTCTGAATACTTTCCGTACCCACTGTATTTTGTACAGTACATCCATAGGTTAATCAAATACCACAACTTACACTACTGAGGTATTATTCAAAATACAGATAAATGTGGTGCAATACAGCTGTCTAGATGGAGTCTTAGCATGATGTTGGCCATAAAGCTATATCATTATCTAATGAAAAGATCGAACATTTTCTAATATAATTCCTAAATTTATTTCTCACTCAATTTTCAAGATCACTGCTTGCATTAATTTTACTGGGTTTTCACCTGAACATAACTATATTTTTATTTCTAGATAATTAAAGGATAAAATTTTTGCAAATGTAAGTAATTAAAAATTTTGCTGACAAATCTTTTGGTGACAATCTTTTGTCTTGATATGTTGTCAAAGGATACAATCATAAATGCAGAGAAATGCAGTAAATTTCTATTGTCTGGTCCAGACACAAACCCAGATATAATTTCCTTCGCTAATATATTCTCCCTTTAAATCTAGCTTTTATGTCCCTCCCACATGCCATAGATTGAAGCTAGGTGGTTGAAAATGTGATCATTTGCAGATCTTCCTCGATTTGTATAACGATATGGCTTGTCCTTCTTGATGTGGTCATTTCAATGTTGAGTGTATTTATATGGTATACTAGTTTGGAATAAATAAATGAAAAAATTACAGTGGGTACCTCTTTTTTTCCATAACCAGTCAAGATAAAACCCGAACCACATTAAACCAGTCAATGACAACTGTAATCCGTCTCTGGCTGTTTAGATCATGAGTGGACAGGATTATTGCTATTTTTGGTACATCTTTGGAGATTTGTCCACCAGAAAATAGTCTAGGTGGAGCTACTTGTAGTCATTGACCTTCTTTTTAAAGTGCTCAATGACTGCGAATAACCCTACCTGTGTTTTTTTTATTTAAACACTACACACCAAACTTGATCTAGACACTAGTAAACTTACAGGCAGCAATTTCATGGTTATATCTGTCATTGGCTGGTTTAAATAGCTAGGAAACATTTTGGATACTCTGTAATCTAAATTATTTTATGAGGGGGGCATGGCTTGGCTATGGAGGTGTGAGGTTGTGTTCTGCCTTAGTTCCTTCCCTGGGCATCCTGGGTGCACGTATATAGCGCTGACCGGCGACTTTACGACTTACCTGGTGTGAGTATGTGAGCCAGAGGGCGCTGTTGAGCGACCCAGGCCCAGCCCTGAAAAGGCCTTCAGCCACACCTTTGGGGGGGTGTGGCGTGTAACTCCAGAGGACTGGAGTATCCTGCTTGGAGCAGGAGATGGTGGACCCAGCTGGACAGATAGACGGTCTGTGCCAGGAGGGCTGAGGTCCACCAGGGACTTTTGCTAGACTTGAGCAAGAGTCAGGCTAGCGAGGGGCTCTATGAGTGAGTTAGGGCCCTAACTGTGGCCTAGGTTTTTTGTTGTTTTGTTATGTTGCAGTTAAGCTGAATAAAGCCAGTTTTATTTTATGCTTGGACCGTCTGAAAGCTATCTTTCCGGCGCCCAGTACCACGAACCACCGCTGTCCGGACCAGGAAAAGCCGCCATTTTGAGTCTAATTTCCCCAAGTTGCCACACTGGCTATGGGCAAGTCTCGTAGGATTCCTCCACGGTCCTCGTCCACCCCTCCGGGTGTGCCGCAAGACGCCTCCATCGAGCGGTTCCTCCACGGCCCGTGCACCGCAGATCCAGTCATGGCAGCCTCCAAGATGACGCCCGATGCTGCGCTCCCTCCACACAGCTCCCCGGCCTGCTCTTCACCTACCAAAGATCCTGCGGCTGCGCCCGCCTCCTCTGAGGGCTCTGAAGTGGCACCCTTCCCCCCTCCTCCCCTCTGTCAATGGGGACATCAGACACGAGCTGGCCTTCCATGCCACCATCTCCTACTTCCTCTCCAGCACTCACACAGCCGGGGCCTGTGCTGGGAGCATCCCAATCCTCTGCACAGGCCAGAAGTGGACCTCTCCAGCCTCTGCACAGCTCTCTACTTCCCTGCAGAGCTCCTGATTCCACTCCATCAGCCGGCCTGCATCTTCTGTTGGCCGATCCTCAGTCTGCTCCTCCTGGCACGGGGGGACTTTGTTCTGCCACTATGCCTGGATCTACCTCTGTCTGCGACTCTGGTGTGACCCTGGGGCCTTCACTGCTTGGCGCATCCCAACCAGAAGGTCCTGCACTCCCGCTGCACTCTTGTCAGTCTTCTGTACTCTCAACGCTTGGGGCTTTAATGTCCCTCAAAAGCGTAACCAAATTCTGTATCAGCTTCATAAGAAACACTCTCATGTTCTTATCTTACAGGAGACTCACCTTAAGAAGGACCATGTTCCGGACATTCACAACCGTCACTACCCAGTCTGGTTCCACAGCGTCAACCAAGGTTGCCAAGTCTAAGGGAGTTTCCATTGCTCTTCATTGATCCCTACAACACGAGGTACTGGACACCCCGTTTGACCCGGAGGGCAGATTTGTGTTCCTTAAATTGCGCACTGTGGGCACTGTGATCACTGTAGCTGGATGTTATCTCCCGAACCAGGGGCAGCTACTGTATTGCAAGACCTTAGTCGGCAGGCTGGCAGACTTTAGCGAGGGGGTAGTGATACTTGGGGGCAACTTTAATTTTGTTTTAGATCCCTCTCTTGACTCCCCCCTCACGCCCTGTCGCACCTGTGATGGCTGGCGAATACTCTCCACAACTCTCAACTAGTCGATGTATGGCGAATTCTACACCCTCAAGTCCGTGACTATACTTTTCACTCCCTAGCGCATAACTCCTATAGCCTTCTTCTTGGTCAGCCAACCTGCCCTCACCTGGTCCCCTACCCGGTTTTGCTCCATCTTTTCGACTGGAGCTTCTGTAGCATGGATAAGCAATGGGTCTCTATCGAGGCTGACCTGCTCTCGGTTCCCCTCCCCTCATTACTGTGGATACCCGCTCATTTCCGTCCGGGATCCACTGGGCACTCTTTCCTCTCTTCACACTTCCTTAAGACCTGGGATTCGATGTGCTCCAGTGGGAGAGTGGCTAGAGTTCCTGGCCCCCTCATTCTCCTTTTTCGTAATCCTATCTTCCCCCGGGCCGTTCTGTAGACAGATTCCTTTGTTGGTGCAACAGCAATGACGTAAGACTTAGGCAGGTAGCCGAGGACCCACCTCTTCCTCCATTGGCCCAGCTGCGCGCTTCTCATCCGGACCTTCGTTTGTCTTTGCTGGAGTACAGCCAACTTGTGGCCTTCTTGCGGAAATTATCCTTGCCTACCCTCCTTTTCTTGACTATGACTTACCTGGAGTCTGCCCTTTCCCACGCTGACTCTTCCCCGCGTGCACTCTCAACGCTTTACAGCATTCTTCTCCGAGACGCTACTGCCGGGTCCCCCCTCATATACAGGCTCCTCGGAGTCAGACCTCCGTACGGGTCTGCCTCCCGCTGACTGGGATAGGTCTTTAATATTTGCCCATAACCTTCCGTTGCCTTGCAGTGCGCAAGAAAATAATTTCAAGATACTGTCTTGATGGTACAGGTGTCCTGACTTCCTCCACAGAATATATCCTGCTGTGACTGACCGGTGTTGGCGCTGTGGCACTGAGAAAGGTACCCTGTATCACATCTGGTGGGAGTGTGATGTTCTTAGGCCCTTCTGGAACGCTGTGTTCGACCTGTATGCTAAGGTGTGTGGTCATACCGTCGCAGCAACTCCCCAACTGGCCATTCTTTCAGTTATCCCTGGCAGGATTTCTGCAGTGAAGAAGGATCTCCTGCGACACTTTCTCACGGCCGCCAGAACCGTCATTCCCAGGCACTGGCAAAGCACTACTGCGCCCTCCGTGGTTGAATTCCTGCAGGAGCTTCTCCTAATAAAGAGAATGGAGGCCCTGGTGGTGGAGGATTCTTCCGATCCTTCAAAATTTGACGCTCTTTGGCGGCCTTGGGTGGCGTTTCTGGAATCGACCGAGCTCTCCTCTTTCTTCTCATGATCCAGAATTACTTTATATTATTATTTTCTTTTCCCTTTTTTCTTCAGTGGATACTGGTCATTCTGCCCTTCTCCTGATGCTCCCCTTCCCCCTCCTTATCTTCCTCATGTGTCTTCCCAATTGTTTTTCCCAGTTGTTTGTTTCCCTGGTCTGTTTTGTCCGTCCTTTGGTTCTATGCAGGTGTTGTTCATATGATCTCATATACCTGGGCCTTCGCCCCATTATTAGTATATTGTGTTTCAAAACAGCAGGCGGGGTTCCCTCCTAGCCTTTTGTATTAGGGCGAGACCTGCGCGCCTTAGCTCCTTTGTTGGTTTATATTGCCTTTTGGTTTCTTTTTTCTTCCCCTTCCTTATTTTGTATTGCATTGAAAATTCCTTAATAAACATTGATTAAACATAAAATATTTTGTTAATTTATAATTTGATTTGTACCAAATTTATTCACTCATTTCTAATATTAACTGTTAACTACTAAACTATCCTAGACCTTCAGGGATAATATCTAACTTAGGCCAAAGTGGCTTAAATGGGTCATCTGGTCTCTAGCATTGATGGCCTATCCTATCAGCTAATCTTTGGAGGTACAAGGTGTCGAACCCCTATTGATCTGATATTGATTTCCTTTAACAACTAAATCAATTTAGACGCCCCCAAGCATATTACTGAAATACTATCATTAAACCTTTATTTTACCGTATATAAGATATGTAGTGTAGATATATAAAGTTGATGGGAGACCATAATGGATCCATAAGGATATAGAAGATAATTTTGCCCCTGACACAGCATAACTATTTTTTGGCGTATTCTCCCTAAGCTATAGAAAAATCTTTTCGATAAAAAATAAGTTTGATAAGTAGAACTGTTTTATAAAAATAACAGTAAATGAAATTGTTGTTATTCAAGTAAAAAACAAATGTTCAGTGAAATTCTGCAATCTAAATAGTTCTATCAAATTTTAATTTGCCCATTGACTTTCCTTAAATGAATTGTTAGAAGTTAACAAGAATTTGCACTTAATAATGAACTCAGAGACAAAAGATTCACGTTTTCTGGTAGTTCACGTTAATGAAATTAATAGAATTATGTCTTTCTGCATGCCTCTGTGGGTATTCTCATTAGCGAAACTAAAGAATTTATTAATTCACAAGTGAGCTTATATTGCATACAGTATGTCTAATAATATGTATATTACTGTATAGTTAGCTGGTAGCCCTGATTTTCTATGGCTCAAGTCTACTTAAATGGCATTTTTTTAATCAGATCAGATAAACAGAAATACATATTCATGGATCATTTTTCCCTAAGTTAATTCTTCTTACTAAGAGAAGTGAAAAGTGTCTACTGCTCTGCTGTTTTAGTGCTGCATAGAACTCACCAGTATTTAAGAGCTATTGTTAATAGTTGTCATAATACAAATTTTTAAGAGCACAACAATAGAACTCTATCATTTATTCCAGTCTAACTAATATATAACAGCAATAAAAGACTTTTCAGGAGCATCAGAGGGTGAAATATATAGATTTCAAGTAAAATGTTTGCTTGTCTTTTCTCTTAAATGCTCCCATTTATTACAGTAATAAAAAAAGGCTTAGAGATAAAAAATAAGCTCTTAGTTGAAAACAAAATTGCAAATTATATGCATCAAAATGTGTCATAAAAAATAAATAGGTAAAAATCAGTAGTGGACCGATCCATGTGTATAAGAAAGTTGGTTAAAGAAAATTGGTCACTTTATTTGAGGCTCCTAAACCATCACCTTCATGTTATACCTCCTTGGAATAGCTTTACAAAGAAACCCCTGTAAAATTGTCAGTTTCAGTAATATGTAGAAAAGGATCCTAACATATATAATATGCATAACGTACCATATGCATAATGTACCATATACCATAATCTTAATATTTACACAGTCCAAGCATTGAACTGCCCCATTCACTTTGATTGACATGCCCTTACATCCTCCAAGTCTCAGATGCATCACTGTCTTTAACATGTGCAGTGTAGGTGTACTTCCTGGGCACACATGGTGCAGAAATGAAGTCATGCATAATACAGAGGAAGAAATACACAACATTAGTGAACTGAGGCTTGGACATGGTACAGTGTGTCAATCAAATTAGAAGGGAGTGTTTGGAGAACCTCATGACTATTTCGGGAAGCAGCATCACCCCCATGACTATTAAACCCTGATCAGCATATACTGCAGTATGTCATGTAAGTCCTTTATAAATAATGCTGAAATTAAATTTACATCAAGGTCTATTTAGAAAGCTATAACAGTACCGGTTTACAAGTCTCAAATAAAGTGATTGGTTACCATTAATGCGGATTCTAGAATTTGACAATCCCCCGGGGGTGTAACACAAAAAAGCATGCACCTATCTCTGACACTCTGTTTTCCACTGTCCATTTCGTCTCATGCCATGCCTTTGTCGCTGGAAGTCCTGCACCACACTTGACTGCTTAGATGAATCATTGGCCTTAGTGGTCGCTGGAAAGGGACCAGTGATGTCACTCACATACATCACTAGTTCCTTATCATTGACTGATGAGGCCATTGATTGGTCTCAGCAGTCATGTGAGGCGCAGGATTTCTGAAGAAGAGGACATGGCACAAGACCAAACAGACACCAGCTGCAGTCCAATTCTTGGACAAGCCCTTTTATATAATGAAAAGTTACAAAAGTATAAGATCTGAAGTCTTTTTAGGTATTTGTATTTATTTTTAGTCTTTGTATCATCAGAGCTCATTCACATGATGAAAGCTGGTGCTGATTTAGAAGCGGATTTGGCCATGATTCTGCCATGATTCTGTTTTCAATGGGAGGCAGAGACTGAAGCAGGACACTGAAAAAATAAGCACTTTGTTCGATCTTGCCATGGATTCCACAGCTGATTCAACCACAGAGTCCACGGCTTCAGACTCCCTACTGATTTGACTTATTCACCTGAGCCCGGTAAGCGGTTGAAAGCCATGGGGAGGGGGCAGGGAGCAGAAAATGAAAATGACTCTGAGGTAAAATTCCTCTTAATTTTTTTGAAAAATAAATAGGCCCACTGCTGCATATTCTTTAAATCGCCATACATTGCATTCCAAATTATTATGCAAATGATATATCTGATTTTCCTAAATAGTTGATGCAAATGACAGTCAGTTTCATGTTCAAATGTTCAACTGTTAGAGTATAAATCAAATTTTAATGGACTAATCTCCCAACATTTTTTTTCACAAATTAAAAAATCAAAAACAACTGTTCCAAAATTATGTACAAAAGAGTTTCTAAACATTTTATAGGTTGTAAAGACCTGAAAATGGTCATTTGTTGAATTTGCAGCATTAAATGGGTTGTCAGGATAAATGAATATTTTAAACATAAGGGCCCTATGCTCCCCCCCCCTCCAACTTTCTAAATTAAATTTATTGACAATTTTCCTTTGTTTTACTGTAATATATGTAGGTTATGTGACCTATATACAGTGCCTTGCTAAAGTATTCGGCCCCCTTGAACTTTTCAACCTTTTGCCACATTTCAGGCTTCAAGCATAAGGATATAAAATTTACATTTTTGGGTGAAGAATCAACAACAAGTGGGACACAATCGTGAAGTGGAACGAAATTTATTGGATATTTTAAACTTTTGTAAAAAATAAAAAACTGAAAAGTGGGGCGTTCCAAATTATTCATCACCCTTAAGTTAATACTTTGTAGTGCCACCTTTTGCTGCGATTACAGCTGCAAGTGGCTTGGGGTATGTCTCTATCAGTTTTGCACATCGAGAGACTGAAATTCTTGCCCATTCTTCCTTGGAAAACAGCTCGAACTCAGTGAGGTTGGATGGAGAGCGTTTGTGAACAGCAGTTTTCAGCTCTTTCCACAGATTCTCGATTGGATTCAGGTCTGAACTTTGACTTGGCCATTCTAACACCTGGATACATTTATTTGTGAACCATTCCATTGTAGATTTTGCTTTATGTTTGGGATCATTGTCTTGTTGGAAGATAAATCTCCGTCCCAGTCTCAGGTCTTTTGCAGACTCCAACAGGTTTTCTTCCAGAATGGTCCTGTATTTGGCTCCATCCATCTTCCCATCAATTTTAACCATCTTCGCTGTCCCTGCTGAAGAAAAGCAGGCCCAAACCATGATGCTGCCACCACCATGTTTGACAGTGGGGATGGTGTGTTCAGGGTGATGAGCTGTGTTGCTTTTACGCCAAACATATCGTTTTGCATTGTGGCCAAAAAGTTCGATTTTGGTTTCATCTGACCAGAGCACCTTCTTCCACATGTTTGGTGTGTCTTCCAGGTGGCTTGTGGCAAACTTTAAACGAGACGTTTTATGGATATCTTTGAGAAATGGCTTTCTTCTTGCCACTCTTCCATAAAGGCCAGATTTGTGCCGTTGACAACTGATTGTTGTCCTATGGACAGACTCTCCCACCTCAGCTGTAGATCTCTGCAGTTCATCCAGAGTGATCATGGGCCTCTTGGCTGCATCACTGATCAGTCTTCTCCTTGTTTGAGATGAAAGTTTAGAGGGACGGCCGGGTCTTTGTAGATTTGCAGTGATACTCCTTCCACTTCAATATGATCGCTTGCACAGTGCTCCTTGGGATGTTTAAAGTTTGGGAAATCTTTTTGTATCCAAATCCATCTTTAAACTTCTCCACAACAGTATCACGGACCTGCTTGGTGTGTTCCTTGGTCTTCATGATGCTCTCTGCGCTTTAAACAGAACCCTGAGACTATCACAGAGCAGGTGCATTTATACGGAGACTTGATTACATACAGGTGGATTATATTTATCATTATCAGTCATTTAGGACAACATTGGATCATTCAGAGATTCTGACTGAACTTCTGGAGTGAGTTTGCTGCACTGAAAGTAAAGGGAATTAATAATATTGCACACCCCACTTTTCAGTTTTATATTTTTTACAAAAGTTTAAAATAACCAATAAATTTTGTTCCACTTCACAATTGTGTCCCACTTGTTGATTCTTCACCAAAAAATTTAAATTTTATATCCTTATGTTTGAAGCCTGAAATGTGGCAAAAGGTTGAAAAGTTCAAGGGGGCCGAATACTTTTGCAAGGCACTGTATATACACACGTGGACAAAATTGTTGGTATCCCTTGTTTAATTAAATAAAAACCCACAATGGTCACAGAAATAACTGGAATCTGACAAAAGTAATAATATATAAAAATTCTATGAAAATGAACAAATGAAAGTCAGACATTGCTTTTCAACCATGCTTCAACAGAATTTAAAAAAAAAAGAAAACTCATGAAACAGGCCTGGACAGAAATGATGGTACCCTTAACTTAATATTTTGTGGCACAACCTTTTGAGGCAATCACTGCAATCAAATGATTCCTGTAACTGTCAATGAGACTTCTGCACCTCTCAACAGGTATTTTGGCCCACTCCTCATGAGCAAACCGCTCCAGTTGTCTCGGGTTTGAAGGATGCCTTTCCAGACAGCATGTTTCAGCTCCTTCCAAAGATGCTCAATAGCATTTAGGTCAGAGCTCATAGAAGACCACTTCAGAATAGTCCAATGTTTTCCTCTTAGCCATTCTTGGGTGTTTTTAGCTGTGTGTTTTGGGTCATTATCCTGTTGCAAGACCCATGACCTGCGACTGAGACCAAACTTTCTGACACTGGGCAGCACATTTCTCTCTAGAATCCCTTGATAGTCTTAAGATTTCATTGTACCCTGCACATATTCAAGACACACTGTGCCAGATGCAGCAAAGCAGCCCCAGAACATAACAAAGCCTCCTCCATGTTTCACAGTAGGGACAGTGTTCTTTTCAAGATATGTTTCATTTTTCCGTCTGTGAACATAGAGCTGATGTGCCTTGCCAAAAATTTCGATTTTTGTCTCATTTCTCCATAGGACATTCTCCCAGAAGCTTTGCGGCTTGTCAACATGTAGTTTGGCAAACTCCAGTCTGGCTTTTGATTGTTTTCAACAATGGTGTCCTCCTTGGTCGTTTCCCATGAAGTCCACTTTGCCTCAAATAACGACGGATGGTGCGATCTGACACTGATGTTCCTTGAGCTTGAAGTTCACCTTTAATCTCTTTAGAAGTTTTTCTGGGCTCTTTTGTTACCATTCATATTATCCTTCTCTTTGATTTGTCATCAATTTTCCTCCTGTGGCCACGTCCAGGGAGGTTGGCTACAGTCCCATGGATCTTAAATTTCTGAATAATATGTGCAACTGTAGTCACAGGAACATCAAGCTGCTTGGAGATAGTCTTATAACCTTTGCCTTTAACATGCTTGTCTATAATTTTCTTTCTAAGCTCCTGAGACAACTCTTTCCTTCACTTCTTCTGATCCATGTTGAGTGTGGTACTCACCATGTCACCAAACAGCACAGTGAGTATCTGTAGCCCTATATACAGGCCCACTGACTGATTACAAGATTGTAGACTCTTGTAATGCTAATTAGTGGACACACCTTGATTTAACACGTCCCTTTGGTCACATTATTTTCAGGGGTACCATCATTTCTGTCCAGGCCTGTTTCATTAGTTTTCTTTTTTTTTTTAAATTCTGTTGAAGCATGGTTGAAAAGCAATGTCTGACTTTCATTTGTTCATTTTCATAGAATTTTTATATATTATTACTTTTGTCAGATTCAAGTTATTTCTGTGACCATTGTGGGTTTTTCTTTCATTAAATGAGGGGTACCAACAATTTTGTCCACGTGTGTATTACATTTTTTTGCCTTTCCACTAAGGTTGTGGGGGCTAAGTCTAATCAATATCCACACCTGAAACGTCAATGGAAAGGACCTGCCCCCAGCCCCATTATACTTTCCTGTTCATCCTGGCAGCTCCGGACCTGGGATGTCATCGGCTGCTGGAACCAGTGGCGTAACGATCACGGTCGCAGGGGGTACAGACGCCAGCTGGAGATGGCTGGGGCCCCAGACCACTATGATAGCAGTCTGGGAAAGCCTGGTTCCATGACTGCTATAGATATTTTAAATGAAAAGGGGCCCCTGGGAGGTAACTTAAAATAATAAATACTTATACTCACCTCTCCTGGGCTCAGCATCCTTTCCAGAACCTTTCCATCATGTGACTGAGGACCAATCACAGGCCTCAGCAGGGAAGTCTGAATATGGCCGAAGATCCTGAAGACAGCCAGACTGAGCCAGGATGCCCAGGAAAGCTGAGGCAAGGTGAGTGTTTGTTATTTTTATTCACCTTCTCTGGGCCTACCATTGTTATACTCTGGGTTCTGAGGAGACCCCAGAGTATAATAATAGCACCGGAGCAGAGGGGAGCTGTTGGGAGCATATAATACTGTGTGGGGGCCACTGTGGAGCATATAATACTGGGTGGGGGCCACTGTGGAGCATGTAATACTGGGTGGGGGCCAGTGTGGATCATATAATACTGGGTGGGGGCCAGTGTGGAGCATATAATACTGGGTGGGGGCCACTATGGCGCACATAATACTGTGTGGGGCCCACTGCTGGGCATATAATTCTGTGTGGGAGACACTGTGAAGCATATAATACTGTGTGGGGGCCACTCTGGAGCATATAATACTCTGTGGGGCCCCTTCACTATTCACATCACACACCATTTGTTTATAGCAGCTGCGCACTATTATTACATGCTGTAATAACATTGTTTGGTGATTATAAAACTGATGCTGTGCAATGTAAATAGGGAAGGAGTCAAGGCGTTCACAAAAGCACAGTAACTTCAAAGAATTGATCAGCAGGGGCCCCAGGTGTTGGACCCCACTGATCTCTTATATCTCTAAGACTGTTAGGACCCTGCAGATCAGATGTTTCCCAAAGCACGCAGCTCTCAGTATTGTTTTTATAAGCCGGGCTCTGCGCTGCTCACTCATCATATTCTTGATAACTGCAGTTGTGGGCAGTAACCCCCGCTGTCAAGAATTTGCTGTAGGGAGGGGGGTAGGGGGCCGTGGGCAAAAGTTTGCACCAAGGACACACAAGACTTTTGTTACATCACTGGCTGGCACCTCCTCTTTGTGACATATGCTGGCTGCTGACGCATGTGCCAGCGCACGTCACAAAGAGGAGGTGGTGGCGGCCGATGACATCCTGGGTACAGAGTTTCCAGGAAGAAAAGGTAAGAGTAATGGGGCTGGGGGGGCAGATCAAAGAGGAGGTGGCACAGTATAATATGGACTATGCACAATCCATAATATACTGTGCAGGGGCCACTGTGGAGCATTATACTCTGCAGGGGCCACTGTGGAGCATATTATAATATGCAGAAGCCACTGTGGAGAATATTATACTGTGCAGGGACCACTGTGGAGCATTATACTTTGAGAGGGCCACTGTGCAGCATTATACTGTGCAGGGGTCACCGTGGAGAATATTATACTGTGCAGGGGCCACTGTGGAGCATACTATACTGTGCAGGGCCTACTGTGGAGCATATTTTACTGTAGAGCATTATAATGTGCGAGGGCCACTGTGGAGCATTATATACCATTATATACCATGTGGAGTATTATACTATTTACCAAATGCCAAAAAAGCATCAAGAATTCATTGTTGTCCTGAAGCTTTCTCTGTGTGACTGTAATGATGATGTACAGAGGTGATTACAATTTTACAGCCAAAGGAGAAGGGTATTGAGCGAGTGAGAACTAGGAATCTAAAGATGGCTGCTAAGGGTTTGCTAGGGAAACAGGGAGGGGGAATGAGTGAGAGGGAGGGGGGAGTGAGTGAGAAAGGGAGGGAGAGTGAGTGAGCTCTGAGTGCAGCTCAAGGAATCACAGGAGTTGTAGGAAATGCTCAGAACAGGTGATGCTGATGCAAACAAATGCAGAGGATGCCAGGAGCTCATAGAGAACAAATAAATCACTCAAAACACTACTAAATGTATTTGGTTGCACTTATGAACTTATTAATAGCACTATCAGACCTTTTTTGAAAAGTATTTTTTTGCCTGGAAAACACCTTTAAGAGGTCACATTTACTGAACTCAAAAGCTATTTCAATCAAAAACATCTTAATAGGCCAAGTTACATGTTAACATAGGACCCCTTCTTTGATATCACCTTCACAATTATTGCATCTATTGATTTGTGAGTTTTTTGATAGTTTCTGCTTGAATTTCTTTGCAGGCTCTCAGAATAGCTTCCCAGAGCTGCTGTTTTGATGTGAACTGCCTCCCACCCCCATAGTTCTTTTGCTTGAGGATACTCCAAAGTTTCTTAATAGGGTTGAGGTCAGGAGAGAATGATGGCTACACTATGAGTTTCTCTCATTTCATGCCCATAGCAGTCAATGACTCTGAGGTATTCTTTTCTGCATCAGATGGTGCATTGTCATGATGATTTCACTACAGAAGGCATGGTTCTTCTTTTTGTACCAAGTAAGAAAGTCAGTCAGAAAATCAATATACTTAGAAGAGGCAATTTTCACATCTTTAGGGACCCTAAAGGGGTCTACCAGCTTTCTCCCCATGATTCTGGCCTAAAAAATGATTCTGCCACCTCTTTTCTGATGTTACAGCTTTGTTGGGACATGGTGGTCATTCACCAATCATCCACTACTCCATTAATCTGGACTATCTAGGGTTACACGGCACTTATCAGTGAACATGTATGTCTGGGCCCACTGCAACCATTTCTGCTCGTAAGCACAGTTTCGGGGTGCCCGAATAGTAGGTTTATGCACATCTGCAAGCCTCCGGAAGATCCTACACTTTGAGGTTCATGGGACTCCAGAAGCACCAGCAGCTTCACATACCTGTTTGCTGCTTTGTAATGGTATTTTAGCAGCTGCTCTCTTAATCCAAAGAATTGGTCTGGCAGAAACCTTCCTTATTATGTCTTTATCTGCACAAATCCGTCTGTGCACTGAATTAGAAATCTCCTTAGACTACGATGATCACGATTAACCGTTTGACGACCACCGGCCGTAAATTTATGGCCAGTGGTCCTGGTCTCTGAAGTCCGGCCAATAGTAAATTTACGGCCAGCACTTCAGAGACCCTGTGACCGGGATCAGGAGCGAGTGTTAGCTGTAACTGACAGCTAACACCCTGCTCCATAACCCCTGGTCGGAATTTAGTTACGATCGGAGGTTTTAACCCCTTGGATGCCGTGGTCAAACATGACCGTGGCATCCAAGGGGTTCCGCCACGTTGCCGCCCCCACTGGCAACCCCCGTGGCGAGATCGGGGGTTGCCGATGTCTATTTTCTGTAGCCCGGGGTCTGCCCAGTGACCCCAGGCTGCCTGAAGCCCCCACTACCTGATTGATCCTGCCGGGATGTCAAGAAGTCAGCCAATGCGTCTACATCGGCTGACATTCTTGTATAGACTGCAATAGATGTGTATGCTCGTGTATTGCAGTCTATAATACTGAGCCAGGATCAGAGCATCAGGTAAAAAATGTAAAAAAAAGTTAAAAAAAAAAAATAAAGTGTGTAAAAAAAAAAATTAACAAAGTTATAAAGCCCCCAAAAATCCCCTTTCCTATATAAAATGAATTATATAAAAAAAAAAAATTAAATTAATAAAAACAACACATATTTGGTATCGCCGCGTCCATAACAACCTGTACAATAAAGCTGAAACAATATTTAACATACACGGTGAACGTCGAAAAAAAAAAAACCGGAAAAAAAACACTGGAAGTAATGATTTTTGACTATCTTGCTTACAAAAAGTGATCAAAAACTCATATGTACCTCAAAACAATACCAATAAAAAGCACATGTCCTTCCGCAAAAAATAAGTCCTAAACCAAGTCTGTCAACCGAAAAATAAAAATGTTACGCATCTCAGAAGATGGTGATGCAAAAACAATTGATTTATGTTCACAAATGGGTTTTTGTTCTGCAGAATTAGTAACGCATAAAAAAACAATATAAATGAGGTATCGCCGTAATTGTACCGACCCGCAGAATAAAGGTAACATGTTACTTATGCTGTACGCCACACGGCAAAAAAATTAAAAGGTAAAAACCAATTCCAGAATTGATTTTTTTTTTTTTTTAATCCACCCTGAAAGAGTTAATATAATTTATTCAATAAGCTATAGACACCCAAAAATATGGTGTCATTAAAAAATGTATATCATACCGCAAAAAATCAGCCCTCATATGGCTACATCATCTAAAAAATAAAGAATATAGCTTGTACAACGTGAAGACAAAAACCCCAAAAATCACCAAATCATTAGAACACAATTGGCTGCGGCAGGAAGGGAATGTATAAGCGGTGCGAGCCTATATATATATGTACAAACCAGATTTAGAGCTTACGAGGGATAATAAACCAGAAGTGGCCCCCAGAGTGACCCCCCCCCCCAATCATAGGAGCTACTGGGGATATAGTAGGGGATTTCGTGTTCCCCATGTACTCTGTACAGCTTACATATTCACTCTTCACCATCCGCTGTGCATTCACATCTGGGATACTAATGCTTATTACACCCTCTGATAAATTATTTGAGGGGTGCAGTTTTCAAAATGGGGTCACTCCCTAGCAGATTCCACTTTTCTGGTACATTAGAGGCTCTGCAAACATGACATGGCATCCAGATCCCAAACATCTGAATCTGCACTCCAAAAGCCACATAGCGCTCCTTCCCTTTTGTGCCCTGCTGTGTGTGCAAACTGCAGTTTATGCCCACATATATGACACTGGTGTACCCGGGATAACGTACACAATGTCATATGTGGGTATAAACTGCTGTTTGGGCACAGCTGGGCACAGAAGGGAAGGAGTGCTATTTGGTTTTTGGCGCACAGATTTAGACAGTTTAGCTTTTGGACACCATGACACTTTTACAGAGCTCCTGAAATGCTAGTAAAGCGGAATCCCCTAACACATGACCCTATTTTGGAAACTGCACCCCTGAAGGGTTTATCCAGGGGTACAGTGAGCATTTTTTACCTCCAAGTGTTGCTATAATTTATTTTCCAGAAATGAATACGCAGCTGATTGTGAAAGGTGAAAATGGCAATTTTTCCAGGAATATGTAATTTCAATGCATAATACGTTGTGCCTGGCTTGTATCAGATATGAACACTCCAAAAGATGTTGTGCCCGGGATACCCACTTAACAGTTTTTAGAGTGTTTGTGCCTGCTGACATAAGCTGGGCACAAAATATTGGGCACTGAAATGGCGTATCTCTCGAAAAATTGCTATTTTCCCTTTTCATTATCAGCTGCGCATTCATTTATTGAAATTAAATGAATGCAACACTTAAGGGTGAAGAATGCTCGCTACCCCACTTGATAAATCCCTTCAGGGGTGTAGTTCCCAAAATGGGGTCACAAGTCTGCGGATTCCACTTTACTGGCAATTCAGGGGCTCTGCAAAAGTGGCATGGTGTCCAAAAACCAAACTGTGCTTCAAAAACCAAAATAGCACTCCTTTCCTTCTGTGCCCGGCTGTGCCCAAACAGCAGTTTATACCAAGTACGTTATCCTGGGTACAACAGTGTCATTCATGTGGGCGTAAACTGCAGTTTGGGTACACAGCAGGGGGAAGATGTGAAGGAGCGCTATGTGGTTTTCGAAGCATAGATTTAGATTGTTGGATTTTGGACACCATATCAAATTGGCAAAGACCCTAAAATTGCCCCTACAAAATGGGGTCACTTCTTGGGGATTTCCAATTTACTAGCACCTCTGCAAAAACAACATGGCATCCAGAAAGTCCCTCTAGATCTATACTTCAAAAGCTAAAAAGCACAGTGCTCCTTCCCTTCTGAGCCCTGCTGTGTGCCCAAGCAGCAGGTTACACCCACATATATAATTTTATTTCCCCCGGGATAACCCACTTAATAGTTTTAGGAGTGTATGTCTCTGATGCCACAAAGTGGGTACAACGTATTGGGCACCAAAATGGCATATTTATTTAAAATTGTCAATTTTCACTTTGTACACTAATTTTAGGGAAGCATTTTTAGGCTCAAAATGATAATACCCCTTGATACATTCCTTGAGGGGTGTAGTTTATAAAATGGTGTCACTTTTGAGGGGTTTACATTGTATTGGTACTTTAGGGGCTCTGCAAATGTGACATGGCACCTTAAAACTATTCCAGCAAAATCTGCCCTCCAAAAGCCAAATAGCGCTCTTTCCATTCTGAGTCCCACCATGTACCCATACAGCAGTTTACGACCACATATGGGGCATTTCTGTGTTCAGGAGAAATTGTGTAACAAACTGTGGGGTTTTTTCTTCTTTATACCCTTGTAAAAATTTAAAATATGTCGCTAAATGGACAATTTATTGGGAAAAAAAAAGTAATTTTCAATTTTTACATTCCAATGTTAATAGAATCTGTGAAACAACTGCAGGGTCAAAATGCTCACCATAACCCTTGAGAAATTCCTTGAGGGGTGTAGGTTCCAAAATGGGGTCACTTTTTGGGGGTTTCCATTGTACTGGTACTTTAGGGGCTCTGCAAATGTGACATGGCACCCGAAAACTATTCCAGCAAAATCTGCTTTTCAAATGCCAAGTGTCGCTCTTTCTTTTCCGTGCACTGCCATGTGCCCAAAAATCATTTTACACCCACATGTGGGGTATTTCTGTGCTCGGGAGAAATTGCACAACAAACTGTGAGATGCATTTTCTCCTTTAACCCTTTGTGAAGGTGTTAATTTTAGGGATAAATGAATGTATTATTGGATAAAAATGAAATGTCTAAATTTCACCTCCTATTGTTTTAATTCTTGTGAAAGGCTTAAAGGGTTAACAAGCTTCCCAAATGCTGTTTTGAATTATTTGAGGGGTGCAGTTTTGAAAATGGGGTGATTTATGGGGGTTTCTAATATATAGGTCTTTATAATCCCCTTCAGAACTGAAGTGGTCCCTAAAAAATGAGTTTGGGAAATTTTCTTGTAAATCTGGAAAATCGCTGTTACACTTGTAAACCTTCTAACATCCAAAATAAATTAAATGATAATTAAAAGATGATTCCGATATAAAGCAGAGATATGGTAGATAATATTTATTCATGTATTTGAGTGGTATGACTGTCTGAAAAGCAGAGCATTTTACATTTTGAAAATTGCAATTTTTTTTCCAAATTTCCCTCAAATTTCCTAATTTTTTATAAATAAATACAAAAATATTGATCAATGTTTACCACTAACATGAAGTACAATGTGTCATGAAAAAACAATCTCAAAATCACTTGTGTAAGTTATAGCATCTCAAAGTTATTGCCATATAAATAATAATAATAATAATAATAATAATAGTCCTTTAATAGTCCCACAATGGGGAAATTCAGTGTGTTACAGCAGCAAAGATAAGATGAGCAGATACAAATACAAATTCAACATGTACAGGAATGTTCCAAGGTGAGAGGCATTACATTAATAGCAGACAGACAGATAGGACGTAGCAGAGGGGGGGGGGGGATTTAACAGGCAGAGAGATATTTCAGTTCTCTGTGTGTAATGATCTCCGCTTAGGTCGGTGTTGGTTGTACAGCCTAACCGCAGTGGGGAGGAAAGACTTCCGATAGCGCTCCTTCTCACACCTAGGGTGTAGCAGTCGGTCACGGACAGTACTGCCCAGCGCAATCACAGTCTCATGCATGGGATGGGACTTCTTCTTCTGCATGGAGCTCACCACGGACAGTATCCTTCTGTCACCCACCACCTGCACTGGGTCCAGTGGGATCCCCAGGACAGAGCTGGCCCTTCTAATCAGCTTGTCAAGTTTATTTCTGTCCCTGGTTGATATACTGCTCCCCCAGCAGGCCACTCCAAAGAAGATGGCTGATGCCACTACCGAGTTGAAGAAAGTCCTAATAAGTGCCCCCCCGGATTCCAAAGGCTCTCAGCTTCCTAAGCAGGTAGAGCCTGCTGTGGCCCTTCCTGTACAGGGCCTCCATGTGATCTGCCCAGTCCAGCTTATTATTAAGGAGCAAACCCAGGTACTTATAGGTGTTCACAATCTTGATGCCCGTCCCCAGGATGTCCACTGGTTTTGGAGGGCATCTGCCTTTACAGAAGTCCACCACCATCTCCTTGGTCTTCCCCGCGTTAATCTTCAGGTGGTTCTGGTGGCACCAGTCCACAAAAAACCGGTTCAGTTCTCTGTACTCCCTGTCATCATCGGCTGTGATGAGGCCTACTATTGTAGAGTCGTAAGAATACTTCTGTAGGTAGCAGCTAGATGAGTTGCACCTAAAATCAGCAGTGTACAGTGTGAAGAGGAAAGGGGCGAGAACCGTACCCTGAGGTGCCCCCCGTATTACAGATCACGGTACCTGACACACAGTCTTGGGCTCTCACGTATTGAGGTCGATTTGTGAGGTAGTCTAGGATCCAGTTGGAGAGGTGGTGGTCCACTCCAGCAAGGCCAAGCTTGTATCTTAGTAACCTGGGCTGTATGGTGTTAAAAGCACTGGAGAAATCAAAGAACATTATTCTCACCGTGTTCCCTGGTTTCTCCAGGTGAGACAGAGCCCTGTACAGAAGGTGGATGAAGGCATCATCTACCCCAATGCCTGGCCGATAAGCAAACTGGAGAGGGTCCATAGCGGGGCTCAATACAGGGCGAAGATGTGTGAGAATCAATCTCTCTAAGATCTTCATCAGGTGGGATGTCAGTGCTACAGGTCTGTAGTCGTTGAGGTCCATAGGGTGAGGTTTCTTTGGAACTGGAACCACACAAGAAGATTTCCATAATTCAGGGACTATTTCCTGCCTCAGGCTCATATTATACATATATGTAATTATACCACACAGCTGGTCCCCACAAGTCTTAATTAGCCTTGCACTGATGTCATCTGGCCCTGCGGCTTTCCTCGCCTTGATCTTTTTCATCTCCTTCCTCACCTGGGCCCGTATGAAGGTCAGACTGTGGTCAGATAAAGACGGATTTCTGGATTTACTGGTCTGTTGGGAAGTAGCCACATGGGGTGAATGGGGTGAAGTCATTGTGGTGGGGGGAGCTGAAGGACATGCTGGGGTGGGAGGAGCTGGTGTGTGATCAAATCTGTTGAAGAATAGGTTTAGTTCATTAAGCCAATTAACATCTGCCTCAATCTGGCAGACAGACTGTTTATGACCTGAAATTGACTTAAGCCCCTCCCAGATCCCCCTTATGTCTTTTCCTTCCATTTGCTTTTCCATTTTTTCCTTATAACTGGCTTTTCCTTGTCTGATTTGATGCCTCAGCTCCTTTTGTACTTCCCTCAACCCCTCCTTATCTCTTGTCCTGAATGCCATCTTTTTCTCCTTAAGTAGTGTTTTTATATCAGAGTTAATCCATGGTTTGTTGTTGGAGAAGCACCTCACCACTTTTGTGGGTACTGTGTTGCCCACACAAAAATTAATGTAGTCCGTTATGCAGTGTGTGAGTCCTTCTATATCTTCTCCATACGAATCCTGCAAAACTTCGGTTGTGTCAAAACAATCCCTCAGAGCCTCATCACTCTCCTCGGACCATATCCTCACTGTGCGGGTGACAGCTGGTTCTCTACGTACAAGTGGCTTGTACACAGGTCGGAGATGTACTAGGTTGTGATCCGATCTTCCCAGGGGCGGTAGGGCTGATGAGTTATATGCCTCCCTCGCGTTGGCAAAGAACAAGTCCAGTGTTTTGTTGTCTCTTGTGTGGCAGGTTACATACTGTGTGAAACTGGGCAGTGTGGATGATGGAGAGGCATGGTTGAAATCGCCAGACACAAGAAGGAGGGCCTGGGGGCGCTGTGATTGTAAATGGCTCAGCGTGGCTTGTAGGACCTCGCAGGCAGCGTCAGCTTTCGCAGAGGGGGGGACATATGCAGCTATCACGATGACGTGTGATAGTTCCCTTGGTAGATAGAAAGGTCTCATGCTCACAGCTAAAAGTTCAATGTCCTTACAAGTTTGCTCCTTAATCACAATGTGCCTAGGATTGCACCATCTATTATTCACAAACATTGCCAGCCCCCCTCCTTTCCTCTTACCGCTCTCCCTTGTCCTGTCTGCCCGGAAGGAGTTTAACACTAGAAGTCCCAGAAATTTGGAGCTCCCCCTTCAAGTCCTGAAAGAGGGTCAAATGACCCTTAGTCCAAACTGACAACTCTGATGGCTCCAATTAGCATTTCCTTTCATTTGTAAATGTGGCCATTGTCTGAGGAATCTGCAGGGGGGAATTGTGTTGATCCACCTCAGGTCTTGTAAGAGAGTGTAAAGAAAAGAATGTAAGCTGCTCCTGAGTGTCTGCCCACCCCCCAGCTGCATTGTTGTGCTGGGAATATTTGCTAACACCTTAGCAAATTTGCATGCAGCCTTTTGTGCTGTGGGGGATGTGACTGCTTCTCAAAGTAGTCTGCGACTTGAAATCAAAGTACATCTGTAATGTCCTCCCATATCTTGGCAAGGACCCCAGTCGTCCCAGCGGGGAGAGACTGTCCGAAACTGTAGTGATGAGGCTGATGGAATCATTCATGGACAAGGGCAGAACTGTAACCACGAACAATTTCTTTACATCATTGTGACTTGCACAATGACTGCTTAGCCGGAAAACCACTATCCTCGGCACAGTCAACAAGAGTCGCCGGGAAATTCCTCAATCCGCTAGACAGATGGACCGCACTGAGTTCACCACTCAGGTGTTTTCAACCACTGATGCCACACTGACAGTGTATGCACCCAAACGAAAGAAGGCCGTCTACATTCTCAGCAGCATGCACAGCGTGGTTGAGACTAAGGATACCAACAAAAGGAAGCCAAACACGGTCACACAATACAACCACACAAAGTGCGGTGTGGATGTAATGGACCAAATGGTGCGGGAGTACAGCCTGCATGCAGGAACACGGAGATGGCCATTCGCCGTGTTCTACAACATGATTGACATGGCAGCACTGAATGCTCATGTTCTTTATCAGGCATGCACTGGGGTGCAGGAGAGACGGGTGGACTTCCTGGTTGAGCTTGCAAAAGAGTTAGGTGGCTCTCATGTGACTGAAAAGAAGGCACGCAAGGAGAAACTCCTTCGGCAACAACCTTCCACACCCAGCCCTGGCAAAAGGGCGAAGTGTCAGGTCAACCATCGATGCACGAACAATTGTGCAACTGAGAGATGTGTTTACTGCTACAAATACACGTGTGGCAAATGTACCAGGGACATACCCAGTCAGTGCCAGGTATGTTCCGACAGTGCAGACAGACTGCTGAGTGAGTGCTGAAATGCTAGTCACACAAGAAGGACATGCCACTCACACACACACACACACGCAGCCCCCCACAGCAGCCTATTGTAAATATGTGTGAAATTGTTTTATTCCTTGTATTTTTTTTATTATTTTCATAACAAAAATAAAAAGCATAGAAACAAATAACAGTTGTTCTTTTGTATATTTACATTTTTGTATATTTAGATTCAAGTCAATGGGTGCAGGGGAAAAAAAAATAAAAATCGCAAAAAAAATCACAGCTACTTGCGATATTTTTGTGATCTGTCCCATTGGTCATATAGATCACTCCTCTGGGATTTTTTCGCACGAAAAAAATCGCACAAAAAAAAAAAAAAAAAAAAATCGCAGGAAAATCGCACCTATGAAAAAAATCGCACGAAAAAAAATCGCAGGTGTGCTTGGTGCCATTGAAATACATTGGCAAATCGCAGAAAAAAATTGCATCGCATTGCGATGCGATTTTCGCGCAATTTTTTTTCGCTAGTGTGCTTGAGGCCTTAGACCAGGGGTCGGCAACCTATGGCACGCGTGCCACTCTTGGCACGCGAGGCTTATTCCCCTGGCACGGCAGCGGACTCCTCACCCAGCAGTTTCTATCGGACCAAACACGGCCGAAACGAAACTGCTATTATTATACTGTGGGGTCTCTTCAGACCCCCGAGTATAATAAGCGGAGCCCCCGGGGAGATGATCAAACATAAAAAACAATGTACTCACTATTCCACGCTCCGCAGCCGCTCTGTACTCTTCGGGCGCTTCTGCCTGCAGGGGCCACTATAGAGCATAATACCGTGTGCAGGGACCACTATGGGACATATACCGTGGGCAGGGGCCACTATGGGACATATACCGTGTGCAGGGGCCACTATGGGACATATACCGTGTGCAGGGGCCACTATGGGACATATACCATGTGCAGGGGCCACTATGGGACATATACCATGTGCAGGGGCCACTATGGGACATATACCGTGTGCAGGGGCCACTATGGAGCATAATACCGTGTGCAGGGGCCACTATAGAGCATAATACCGTGTGCAGGGACCACTATGGGACATATACCGTGTGCAGGGGCCACTATGGAGCATAATACCGTGTGCAGGGGCCACTATGGGACATAATACCGTGTGCAGGGACTGCTATGGGACATATACCGTGTGCAGGGGCCACTATGGGACATATACCGTGTGCAGGGGCCACTATGGGACATATACCGTGTGCAGGGGCCACTATAGAGCATAATACCGTGTGCAGGGACCACTATGGGACATATACCGTGTGCAGGGGCCACTATGAAGCATAATACCGTGTGCAGGGGCCACTATAGAGCATAATACCGTGTGCAGGGACCACTATGGGACATATACCGTGTGCAGGGGCCACTATGGAGCATAATACCGTGTGCAGGGGCCACTATGGAGCATAATACCGTGTGCAGGGGCCACTATGGAGCATAATACCGTGTGCAGGGACCGCTATGGGACATATACCGTGTGCAGGGGCCACTATGGAGCATAATACCATGTGCAGGGGCCACTATGGAGCATAATACCATGTGCAGGGGCCGCTATGGGACATATACCGTGTGCAGGGGCCGCTATGGGACAAATACTGTGTGCAGGGGCAGCTATGGGACAAATACCGTGTGTAGGGGCCGCTATGGGACATAATACCGTGTGCAGGGGCCGCTATGGGACAAATACCGTGTGCAGAGGACGCTATGGGACATAATACCATGTGCAGGGGCCACTATGGAGCATAATACCGTGTGGAGGGCCGCTATGGGACAAATACTGTGTGCAGGGGCAGCTATGGGACAAATACTGTGTGTAGGGGCCGCTATGGGACATAATACCGTGTGCAGGGGCCGCTATGGGACAAATACCGTGTGCAGAGGCTGCTATGGGACATAATACCGTGTGCAGGGGCCACTATAGAGCATAATACCGTGTGCAGGGGCCGCTATGGGACATATACCGTGTGCAGGGTCTGCTATGGGACATATACGGTGTGTAGGGGCCGTTATGGGACATATTGCTGTGTGCAGGGGCCGCTATGGGACAAATACTGTGTGCAGGGACTGCTATGGGACAAATACTGTGTGCAGAGGCAGCTATGGGACAAATGCCGTGTGCAGAGGCAGCTATGGGACATATACCATGTTGAAGGGGCCGCTATGGGACATAATACCGTGTGCAGGGACCACTATGGGACATTATTCTGTATAACGGTGTGTTTTCTATATTAAGGATGTGTTTTTGCACAGAAAACTCCGGCTTTGTTTTTTTTTTGTGCAAAAATGCACCAGTTTTACATTGAATGAAAAAGTTCCAAATATAGCTGCATCCAGATACATAGTGTGTATTCACCATAAGGATGCCGCCATACGGGGCTCCTGGACACAATAAATTTACCACTAATTGGGGGCTGCGCATGGACTTTCATTGCTTCTAATCAGAAAGTACAGGAGTGTCCCAGGAAATAGCAGTAAACGCATGTGTCCTAAAGCATCTGGTGGCAGCACTTCTGTGTTATGGTTTGTGGTATATGACTTTAGTTTAGGGGTCGTCAGACTTACAATTATTGACCGGCACTCCGAGTACCTCATCTTTGATTTTTTTATTAAAATCGGCACGCCGAACAAAAAAGGTTGCCTACCCCTGCCTTAGACAAATGCTTCTGGTCATTACTCACAGCTGTACCTTGCTCTAAAATTTCTAATTCTATTTAAAATATATAAAAAATGATTAATTGTTTCAGTGCTTTTTTGCTCAAATAAAACTAAACTTAATACAATATGTATAGTCTTTATATTATCAAATACAATAAACTGAATAGAACTAACTAGACACTAAATGGCTAAACTCAATGGAAAACAACAACCTCCTGTGGTGTGACAGTAATGGCCTTAATTACAGAACAAAAGACGGTGATTATAGGATGTTAGATAAAATCCTTCAGGTCATTCGACCCGTCTCTGGGTTCCAAAGGTAGAAATGTTAAATGACCCCTCTTTGGGACTTCTAGTGTTAAAACCATCCAAGGAGACCAGAGGGTCAGGAGTAACTTCAGTGAGCCAAGTCTCTGTTAGTAGCATCATGCTGCACACCCAAAACTCCTGATGATGCCTGGTGAGCGCTGTTAGTTCATCCATCTTGTTTGCAAGAGATCTCACATTGCCCATAATGATGGAGGGAAGAGCTGGTCGGTAACGCCTCTCTTTTAATCCTCTGAAGAGTTCCTGCTCTGCAGCCCCTCCCCCCGCTTTTTCTTTCTCCAGAGCTCTTGGGGGATGGGTGGGCAAATGGTATGCAGCCCTGCTGTGTCTCTAAGCTGCAGAAGTTTCTCTCTGGGGTAGACAAAAGAAATGTCTGCAGACACAAAAGTTCCCATTTCAAGCAGAACAAAAAAACAGATAAAAACAAAAAAGTATCACAAAGGTCCAATTCCAAGTCTTTGTGTGTTTCTTCATAGTGTAAAGTCCATTAAGTAGAGAGATAAAAATCAAGACAAAGAAAGAAAAAAATAAATAAAAATAAAAAAGTGACACATAAGGCACTTTTAGGCCCGGTCCTTGACCGGTTAAGTTTTTTTGAAATATCTAATGTTTTCATACCATATCCAAGGTGTTGCATTTGATGTTTTTTGCAGCAGAGAAATCCTTTATCTTTCCCATATTGCTTGAAACCTGTGGCCTGATTAATAATGTCCATCCTTCTTCTTAAGTAGGTTTCCTTTCATAGGGCTCATCTGGCAAACTAATTATCACAGGTGTTTGAGATTGATTTTAGTGATCAAAGAGCCCTAAAACCCAATACGATCCTTAAGTTTAATAGAAAAAAATAAATAAATCTTTATGACACTTAAGGGGCCATTCAAATCACATTATAGAGGTCCGTCTGACTCATACGTTTTTATAGCTGTTTATATTATAAAAACGTATCAGTCAGCGGACCTATTGCCTCCAATAAAAAAAAAATCCATTATGGTCTCTGTATGCCCCTGTCCGCTATTTCAGACGGACAGAAAAGCATGTAGTGTCCTTTGAAAAAACAGATTCGCGACGGCACCTTCTCAATTTAGTATAGTTTTCTGTAACATCGGCATCTGTTCAGACTTCTGTGCTATCTTCTGGCCGTATGGTACAGCGCAGGAGGCGTGTCTGCCTTTGATTTTATGCTTTCAGGTTTCTTGTTGTACTCTGTCTGAACACAGCTTTATCCCCTCACCTCTGCTCCTCAAACAGTTAATTTCAGTTTTGCTTACGTGATTGACATCCTTCCTTTCCACTCTCACTTCTCTTGTTCCTTCTGTGATTGATGGGAGATCGAGGTCCGGTCCAATCAAGCCCGGGGCGGATTCCTGACATTGTATAAATAGTTTTCTAAACCACAACTTAGTGCTTGCTGTTAATCTCTCTGGAGCGTGCTAGCGTTTTTGTCTGATCTTGGTTTTCCTTTCCTCTGCTTTTGCAGATGTGTTTATTCTTCTAGTTCTTATTTTGTACCTTGCTGCCCACTGGTTCTGACTAGAGATGAGTGAATCAAAGCTGACGAAGTGTAATTCGATCCATATTTCAGAGAATAATCAATTTGCAGCGAATCCGGATTTCCTCACATTTTGTTCAAAATGGCTGCTGTAAATGTTAGGAGCTGGGGCAAGGAACTCTGGGAACGTGGGATCACCCACAATGCCATGCGTGCAGCCAATTAGCAGCCAGCCTTGTGATGTCAAAGCCCTTTAACCCCTTTGCGAGCGCCCACGGCATGTTTGACCTCTGCTTTCAAGGTGTTAAAACCCCTGATCAGTTATGGAGCAGGGTGTTAGCTGTAACTGACCGCTAACACCCTGCTCCATAACCGATCGGGGGTTTTAACACGTTTGATTCAGCGGTCAAAAATGACTGCGTAATCCAAGGGGTTCCACCATTTTGCATCTCTCTGCAGACAGCTGTTTATTTGCTGCGATTTAATTCGGATCGAATAGAATCCTATCGGAAAATTCGGTGAAGTTGCCAAATCGAATTTTTGAAAACTTTGCTCCTCTCTAGTTCTGACCCTTGGCTTATTTCCTACCCATTCTTGTTTGTTTGTCTTGTCGGCATTTGTGTTTTCACTTGTGTCATAGGAAGGGACCGTTGCCTAGTTGTCCTCTAAAACTTAGGGTAGCTTAAGCAAGCAGGTAGGGGCATCTGGGTGGCTCTAGAACTTGGGCCCACTGTCCTTGTCTTTGATTTGGGCTTTTTGGACAGCAGACCATCACAGCTTGCATCCGGGGGAAAAACAACATTATAAATGGCCGGTATGCCACCCAGAGATGACCTCAGTTTTGACTGTTTATATAAATTGAAACCCCTAATAGACCATTTTAGTGCTTGGTTTGCCCAAGCATACACCACCGAGAATTTCTATAGATGAATCAATGGTACCTTTTAAAGGGAGGCTTCAATTCTACCAAGCAAGAAGGCAAGGTATGACGTGAAGATGTATAAGCTATTCGAGAGTGGATCAGGGTATATCTAAAGATATAGAATATATGAAGGGAAGGACACCAGAATTGATCCTCCAGAATGCCCCCCTTTCTTGGAGTTGTCGCCAGAATTGTGTGGGATTTGGTACATTCACTGCTGGACCAGGGTTACCACCTCTACAGTGGCTTGCAAAAGTATTCATACCCCTTGAACTTTTTCACATTTTTTTCACCTTACAACCACAAACTTAAATGTATTTTATTGAGATTTTAAATGATAGACCAATAAAGTAGCAGATAATTGTGACGTGGAACAAAAATGATACATGGTTTTCAAAAAGGTAATTAAAAAAAAATCTGAAAAGTGTGACGGGCAAAAGTATTCAGCCCCCTGTACTCTGATACTCCTAAATAAAATCCAGTGCAATCATTTGCCTTCAGAAGTCACTTAATTAGTTAATAGAGTCCAGCTATAACATCTTTGCCCAATTCGGATTTCTGTGCCATCTTCTGGCCGCATGCTACGGTGCAGGAGGCGTGTCCATTTGTGATCCTCTGTTCCTGGGTCTACTGCTGTTTTAGCACAGCTGAATATTCGTTGCATTGTGCCAGTCCAGCCAGGGCTCTGAGTTACTCTGGTTTCTAAAGAGTTACTGTTTGGTGCTCTTTTGCTTGACATCCTTCCTTGCCAATCAAACCTGGGGGCGGATTCCTGATACCCTTGATATAGTTTTCCAACCCTCTCTTGGTTGCTTGCTGCTAGTCTCTCTGAGCATGCTAAGTGTTATACTGTTTACTCTGATTATCTATATTCTGACCTTGGCTTTTCCCTTTGACTATTCTTCTGGTTCTGATTTTGTAATTTGCTGCCCGACTGGTTCTGACCCTTGGCTCTCTTGATTATCTGTTCCTGTTTGTTTGTCTTGTCTACGTTTTGTGCATTCACTTGTATTATAGGAAGGGACCATTGGCCAGTTGTCCTCTACCACTTAGGGTAGTTGAGGCAAGTAGGTAGGGACAGGGGGTGGGTCAAGCATTAGAACTCACTGTCTCCATCGTTTCCCTTCCTCCCAGGTTCCAGCAGCAGCTACTGGGGAATCACTTATCTGGCAGTTCCCTAACACCAGCTGTGTGTAATTTAGTCTCATTATAAAAACACCTGTTCTGTGAAGGCCTCAGTGGTTTGTTAGAGAACACTAGTGAACAAACAGCATCTTGAAGACCAAGGAATTCACCAGACAGATTACAGATAAAGTTGTGGAGAAGTTTAAAGCAGGGTTAGGTTATAAGAACCATATCCCAAGCTTTGAGCATCCCAAGGAGCACTGTTTAATTCATAATCCAAAATTATTATACAACTCCAAACCTATTAAGACATGGCCATCCACCTAAACTAACAATACTTAAAATCTCAAGAAAATACATTTAAGTTTGTGATTATAAGGTGACAAAATGGGAAAAAGCTCAAGGGGTATGAATACTTTTGCAAGCCACTATACCTGGATAATTTTTATGCCAGCAAGGCACTCTTCAATAGATTCACTTCCAGAAGCACCGTGGCATGCAGCACCATAAGGAAAAACAGAAAGGCCTCCCTAAGACACTGCTTGGGCAAACACTGGTAGCGTTAAGAGCAAGGCTCAATGACATTTGGAAACTTTACCTCCATTTTGCATTAATTCCTGTGGAACACCTAAAGGGTTAACAAAGTTCCTATACACTATTTTGAATAATTTGAGGAATAAAGTTTCTAAATTTGCTACTAAATTTATAAGCCTTCTAACATCCTAGAAAACTAAAAGGACATTGAAGAAATAATGGCAATATAATGTAGACATATGGAAAATGTTAATTATTAACATTTTTTGTGTGATATGACTGTTCTTACCATAACAGAAACTTTCAAAATTGATAATTTTATGAAATTTTCAGTAAATTGTCCTTTTTTTTTAAGCAAATAAACAAAGTATAATGACCAAAATTTATCACCAACATAAAGCACAATGTGTCCTGAAAAAACAATCTTGGAATCACATGGATAGGTAAATGCATTATGAAGCTATTCTC
This sequence comes from Leptodactylus fallax, assembly GCA_947044405.1. NCBI lineage: Eukaryota > Metazoa > Chordata > Amphibia > Anura > Leptodactylidae > Leptodactylus > Leptodactylus fallax. Next base: position 2,639,135 of record CAMRHE010000015.1, read on the forward strand.
ACATAAATTAAAAGATGTCAGATTTGAAAAATGGGGTCAAAGCATTAATGCCCAAACTACCCTGTGTCCTTATGGGGTTAATGAGAAATTTTCAGCGGCATGCATGCCACAAAAAAATTATTGCCATTGATGAGTCACTGGTATTATTTGAAGGGAGACTGAGATTCTGGCAATATTTGTCATGAAAATGAGCAAGATACAGAATTAAAACTTACAAGAATGAAAGAGTCAAAATCTGCACTATACCTTGATAAATTCCTTAAGGGGTCTAGCTTCCAAAACGGGGTCACTTTTTGGGGGTTTCCATTGTTCTGGCACCTTATGGGCTCTGCGAATCCAATATGATGCCTATAATTGATTCCATCAAAATCTGCCCTTCAAAAGCTGAATGATGCTCTTACCATTCTGTGCCCTGCTGTGTACCCATACAGCAGTTTACATCCACAGTGTGGGGCATTTGTGTTGTTGGGAGAAATTACTTAACAAATTGTTAGTACATTTTTTCCTTTAACCCCTTCTGGAAATGAAAAAATGGCATAATTTGTTGGTGGTTTCCACTGTTCTGGCACCTGAGGGACTCTGCAAATGTGTCATGGTACCTGAAAACTATTCCAGCAAAATCTGCCCACCAAATAGCACTCTGTCTATTTCAAGCACTGCCAAGTACCCATACAACCCCATATGGGGTATTCTTGTGTTCAAGAGAAATTGTTTAACATTCTATGTGGTGCATTTTCTCCTTTAACCCCTTGTGAAAAGGAAAAATTTTGGGCTAAAGCAACATCTTATTGGAATAAAAGTAATTTTTCATTTTCATGTTCCAATGGTAAAAAATTCTATGACACAACTTTAGGGTCAACATACTCACTACACTCCTTGATAAATTCATTGAGGGATATAGTTTGCAAATTATAGTCACTTTGGGGAGGGGGTTATATTATTTTGGTACCTCAGGGACTCTGCAAAAGCAACATAGCACCTGAAAACTATTCCTGTAAAATCTTCCCTCCAAAAATCAATGTCGCTCCTACTGTTCTGTGTCCCTACTGTGTGCCCATACATCAGTTTACATCCATATATGGGATATTTCCATAATTGGGAGAAATTGCATAATACATTGAGGGACACATTTTCTCCTTTAACTCCTTGTGAATGTGTAAATTCTAGGGATAAATCAATGTATTAGTGAATGAAATTGAAATGTGTAAATTTCATGTTCATTTAGTTTTAATTCCTGTTAAACACCTAAACGGTTAACAAACTTTCTAAATATTTCAGGAGTGCAGTTTTGAGAATGGAGTAATTTATGGAGGTTTCTATAATAGAGGCCTTTCAATGCCCCTTTAGAATTAAACTGGTGTCTTGAAAAATGGGTTTTAGAAATGTTGTTGAACATTTTGAAAATTCTTGTTTGAGTTGTAAGCTTTATAATGTTCAAAAAAAAATTAAAGTGTGTTTAAAGTTTGATACCAACATAAAGCAGACATATGGTAAATTATATTTCTAAAGTAATTTGGGTCATATGAATTTCTATATGAAAGACAAATAGTTTAAAACTTTAAAAACTGCATTTTTTCCAAATACTGACCAAAGTCTCAAAATCACTTTGATAAAGTAAAGTGCTCCAAAGTAATTACCACATAAAGTGACAGATTTGAAAAATGAGCTAAGGCTAAGGCCCCACATAGCGAGCCACTATCAAAAAGTGCAGCGGAAAAGACCACGGTGAAAACACATTGCGGTCTTTTCTGCAGCGCTTTTCACAGAAAGTCCAGAGTTTTCCTCTGTGAACTTTCTGTCTCTATTATATCTATACAGAAAACGCCAGCATTTCCGTAGGTATAATTGGCATGCTGCGATTTAAAAAATAAAAAAAAAGTCACCTTTACAATAGAAAATTCCCATAGGTGATTTTTTTTTTTTTTTGCTGGGTATCATGGTCCTAAAATAATTAAAGGAAGTCTATCATTAGAAAATCATTGAACTAATGGCACTATGGAATAGCCTTTAAAAAGGCTATTCTACTCCTACCTTCCATTCTTTTTTCTCCCCGCCGTTTCTGTAAAAATCCGTTTATTGCGATATGCAAATTATGCTCACGGAGCACCCTGGGCATTCCCCCTCGGCTCCGAGCACCCCTCGTGTCATAACCTGTCCCCGCCCCATAGTTAGTTCTGTTCACACACCTCTTCCTAACTAAGAGGTGGGGATAGGCGCATGCTCAGCGCCATTTTGCCGTGGTCTGTTACACGATCATGTAACAGACCACGGCAAAATGGCGGCGAGCATGCGCAGTCAGCGTATATCGCTGTGCCGGATGCCTTACGCAAGGCAGCAGATCAGAAGAACATGAAGAGGTGCGTGAACAGAACTAACTAAGGGGCGGGGACAGGCGCATACTCGGCGCCATTTTGCAGTGGTCTGTTACACAAATGGCGCCGAGCATGCACAGTCGGCGTGTATCGCTATGTCAGATGCCTTACGCAAGGCAGAAGAAAAGAAGAACATGAAGAGGGGCATGAACAGAACTAACTAAGGGGCGGGGACAGGGTATGACGGAAGGGGTGCTCAGAGCCGAAGGGGAATGCCCAGTGTGCTTCGTAAGTGTAATTTGCTTATCGCAATAAACGGATTTTTACAGAAACGGCGGGGAGAAGAAGAAAATGGAAGGTAGGAGTAGAATAGCCTTTTTAAAGGCTATTCCAACATGCCATCAGTTCAAAAGGTGATTTTCTAATGATTTTCTAAAACAACATAATGATAAAAGACAAATATTCACTTAAAGGCTGCAACATTTGAACATATTGTATTACCTAACATTATGGTGTTCAGAACAGCAATGCAAATAATCAAGATATTTTTGAATTAAAACTAAACAAAGACAAAGAACAATTAAATCCTAATAATAATAATAATAATAATAATAATAATAATAATAATCCTTTAATAGTCCCACCATGGGGAAATTCAATGTGTTACAGCAGCAAAGATATGCAATGCAAAGATAAACAATACAAATACAATATATACAAATACGTTCCAAGGTAAAGAGGAATTCCAGTGATAGTAGACAGACAGATAGAAAGATACAGGTAAAAAAGTAGCAGAGAGGGATATCACAGCAGAAAGATATTTCAGTTCTCTGTATGGCCTGATCTCCCCTTAGGTCGGTGTTGGTTGTACAGCCTAACCACAGCAGGGAGGAAAGACTTCCAATAGCGCTCCTTCTCACACTTAGGGTGAAGTAGTTGGTCACTGACAGTACTGTCCAGTGCTGTCATGGTCTCATGCATGGGATGGGAGTTATTCTCCCACATGGAGCTCACCACGGACAGTATCCTTCTGTCACCCACCACCTGTACAGGGTCCAGGGGACTCCCAAGGACAGAGTTGGCCCTTCTAATAAGTTTCTTGAGTTTATTTCTATCCCTGGTTGATATACTACTTCCCCAGCAGGCCACTCTGAAGAAGATGGCTGATACCACTATTGAGTTGAAAAAAGTCCTAAGTACCCCTTGGACTCCAAAGGCTCTCAGGCTCCTACAGTAAGTAGGTAGAGCCTGCTGTGGCCTTTCCTGTACAGGACCTCCATGTGATCTGCCCAGTCCAGCTTATTATTAAGGAGTACACCCAGGTACTTAAGGTGTTGATAATCTCAATGCCCGTCCCCTGGATCTGCATTTACGAAAGTCCACCACCATCTTCTTTGTCTTCCCAGCATTAATACTAAGGTGGTTCTGCTTGCACCAGTCCACAAAATCCCGGTTTAGTTCTTTTTACTCCCTGTGTCAGGAACTGAGTTCATTGGCTCTTGAACCCTTGACTTCCCGGTTCTGCAGCTTTGACCATTATGCCATTGTAGAAGTCTGTTTGTTCTTTACTTTGCTGAGCCTGGTCCTTTCTATTGAAGTGATTAGCTTATGGATTTCACCTGCTCTGTGGCCAATCACAGGGCAGCTATCCCTATATAAACCCACAGCTTACTCCATCCTGTGCCTGATTATTCTGGCTGTATGCTTCCTGTTTGCCCTGATCCTCACCATTACTCTACTGCTCCTGTGTACCAAACTCTGCAAACGTCTGACCACGGTTACTTCTACTCCTGAGGTACTATTTCTGTATCTCCGACTATTTAAGTACTGTACTGTTGGCCTCACCAATTGGACTCCAGATCTGATAACTAGCATTGTTACACCCTGTCATCTTTGTCTGTGATGAGGCCTACTATTGCAGAGTCATCAGAATACTTCTGTAGGTAGCAGCTAGATGAGTTGCACATAAAATCTGCAGTGTACTGCACTGCAGGAAAGGGGCAAGAACTGTACCCTGAGGTGCCCCCTTATTACAGATCGCGGTATCCGACACACAGTCCCGGGCTCTCACATACTGAGGTCAATTTGTGAGGTAGTCTCGGATCCAATTGGAGAGGTGGTGGTCCACTCCAACAATGGCCAGCTTGTCTCTCAGTAGCCCCGGCTGTATGGTGTTAAAAGCACTGGAGAAATCAAAGAACATTATTCTCACAGTGTTCCCTGGTTTCTCCAGGTGAGAAAGAGCCCTGTGCAGAAGGTGGATGATGGCATCATCCAACACAATGCCCGGCAGATAAGCAAACTGGAGAGAGTCTATAGCCGGGCTCACTAGAGGGCGGATATGTGTGAGAACCAATCTCTCTAAGATCTTCATCAGATGGGATGTCAACGCTACGGGTCTGTAGTTGTTAAGGTCCTATCACGTCATTAAGATCCTATCAAATAAAGCATATGACTCCAGCATAGTAGGCATGAGCTCCCTCCTTTTAAAGTGTAAAGGGTCAAATGAATTGAATACAAAGGGAATGTCCACATTGTAGTATACATTTCAGTATTATTTGCCAGCATTTGTAAGTCAAAGTCAGGAGTGTGTCCAAAACAGAGGAGAGATACAAATTTTCACTTTAGATTTTTTCTCTGTAGATTGGGTTTTTGGTTTTGGTATAATCCTGAAGCAAAATATTGAACAGAATACAGAAGTGTGAAACCTATATTTACATGACAGTGATAATCAGCCATGTGACGTCACATGCAGGGGCGCACCGCTAATGAGGCGAGGTGAGGCGGCTGCCTCGGGCGGCACTGTCCGGGGGGCGGCATTTTTACTATTTAATGTAAACCAGCCCAGGAAGGGCCGATTTAAAAAAAAAAAAAAAAGAGCTGAGCTGGGCCTGTCCTGGGCTGGTTTACAAGACGTCGCATCTCAGCGCAGGTGGCGATACAATGACGTCATCACGCCGCCTACGCTGAGACACAGACGTCGCAGACAAGAAGAGGAGGCGGCGGTGGCTGCATCAAGGCATCGCAGGTGAGTATAGTTTTTTTTTTTATATATATATATAAATAGGCCATAACCTGTTGGAGTATCCCCGGCAGGTCAGGGCCTATTTATTTACCTACCCCGCGTCTGCTCGTGGCCGCCCCCGCTTCCCCTTCTGCTATGGGCCGCAGAAAGGGAAGTGGATGCCGCTGTGAGCGGCCGCGGGGATCGGTAAGTTAGGGCCGCGGGCCTCAAATACTACTATTATTATACTCCGGGGTCTATTCAGACCCCGGAGTATAATAATCGGAGGCTTAGGGTTGGTGAGGGAACATAAAAACCAGTGTTACTCACCTCCTGCTATCCGATGTAACTCCGAGCAGGCTTGGGGCCTCTGGTGACGTCATCAGGTCGCGTCGCGGGCCGGTTCGGGTGGGGGGGGGGGGTAAAAAAGGGGGGGGAGGGGGGGGGAGGGGGCCCGTGGTCGGGATAGGGAAAAAACTCTGGTTTTTATTTTTGTATTCTCCCCTGCTTCTCTTCTTATTATTTTTGGGTTGGGAAAAAAACACAACATTATAATATTGATTGTTGGTGTGTGTGTAAGGGACTGTTATTTTTTTTTTTTTTTTTTTTTTTTTTTTTTTATAATTTTTTTTTTTTTTTTTTTTTTTTTTTTTTTTTTTTATTTAACTTTTTTTTTTTTTTTTATTTTTTTTTTTGAGTGAGACCCCCCCCTTTTATGTGAGCTTGCCTGTTCTGCAGAGTGTGAGCAGAGAAGCAGGAAGTGACGAGAGAGAGAGCAGCAGCCATCTTAGCAAGTGTTGTATTGAACTGGTGTGGAGATTTTTCTGTACAGCTAAGCTGTATCTTGGTCCAGAGACAAACAGAGTGTAAAGAGACAACAGGACTAGTGAGTCCACGTGAAAGGAACTGTGCTCAGTGGCTGATCAGTGAGACTGACATTGTGACTGTGTATATGGATACCACAGATAGAGACTCGCAGTGCTGTTGATGTACTGGATGGCACCTGCTAAATCCCGGCTTACATCCCAGCTCAGTGTATGGATTCGGCAGGACTGTCAGTGTGCTGAGTGGAATCTGCTGTTGGATTACATTGCATTCAGTTGGTTTCCCTGTCTGTTAAAGAGGACTTCATTTCTCCCAAGATCCTGATAACCGTGAGGAGAGGACGCTTCACTATAAAAGAAAGGACCGACTTTGGGCCCCACCGCGCGCTTCTACGGACTGTAAGCGGTCCACCTGGACCACTGGGGAAAAGGGGGTGCACCCAAATGTGAAGTCAGGGTCAGTTAGGGATAGTTTTGAGTATATTGTTCATTCAGTGTCCATACTGCAGAAGTGGACAGAGTAAAAGTAGAAACCATTGCAGAATTTGCCTTGAAATTGTTCATGCTATATTGTATATTTTGCTTGTCTTTAGCCCTGTCATTTTACCTTTAACTAGCCTTTATTAACTTATAGTAAATATATATTTTTTTCTTGAACTACCGCGTGTGCGTTCATTTCTGGTTGCGGAGTCCAAACCACCTGCCTTGCTCTCGGTTCACAAATTGGCGTAGTCGGCAGGATCCGCTTACCAGAATGGACGGTGACGCACCCGTTCGGGAGAATGGTGCTGGAGGAAGAATGCCAGCAGGGGCTATAATGAGTCAGTTAGCTAAATTTGATGGCAATAATATGTCAGTGAGTATGTGGGTGGAACAGATACGAATGATACAGCGAATGTACCAGACCGCACCAGAAGTACTAGTAGAGCTAGCAATATTGACATTACAAGGGGATGCTAAGACCACGGTGATACTGAGGCCATTTGAACAAAGGCAGACATTTGAGCAAGTAGTCCAGATTCTAGAAACCATCTATGGAGAAACTGCATTGCTGGGGTCTCTGCAGGCTCGGTTCTTCCAGAGGGTACAACAGGAGAATGAAAGCCTTCCCCAATATGCAAATGCCCTACAAGAACTGCTGCGAGATATTCAAAGGAAGGAAAGAGGGGGGCTCGCCAGCCTTCTGTAACCCTGATCGGACTCTCCGTGACCAGTTTGTCCTGGGGATACGTGACGGCAGTTTAACTGTGACTATGCAGGATTTTATACGACGAGAGACTGATGCTAAATTCCATGATGTACAGGTAGAGGCCATCTCCCGTGCCAATAGTATGGTCCCGAGGCCGCAGACCGCAGTTGGAGTTACTTTGTCACAGGGGGCTAGTTCTGGCTCAGAGACAGTAGAAAAAGGGACGGTTAAAGAAATTCTCACAGTAATGCAGAAACTGCAAGAACAAATGGAACACTTGCACACTCGTTGTGATGAGCAGTCTATGAAAATTGCAGACTTCCAGAAGACTGGAGATGAAAGGGTGAGCCATCCACACCCAGCAAGTCAGAATCACCCACCACCCCGCTGGAGGGGTGAGGATAGGACCTACCGAAGGGGTCCAAATCATTTAGTGCAGTGCTCAGGAGAAATCGAAGGGGCTTACCGAAGGGGCCCAAACAGATGGCCAGAACGACGGGGGATACGCTGCTGGGAGTGTGGACGGATGGGCCACGTTGCTGCTAGATGTCCAGAGCAGCGACAAACTTATGAGAGACCGCCGTTAAACTGAAGTCCCCTGCTGCTGAAGGGCGTGTAGTAGGGGAGACTGACAAGGAGACTATGTGGGGAGAATGCCCTGATGATGACCTGATCGCTGCAAGTCCTGTCATACAGGTGGAAATGGAGGGTATTCCGGTTACCGGGATGATTGACACGGGTTCCCAAGTAACGACCTTGAGTAGAGACTGTTATGAACGGTACTTCCGGCAACATGTGAAATATGATCCCCATACATTCGTACGAGTGGTCGCAGCTAACCAGTTACCAGTTCCGGTCGTGGGAGTGGCCTGGATGAATGTCCGGGTATGTGGCCAAGATCTAGGTAGGAAAGGCATTGTGGTGGTACAGGAGTCACATGAAGTAAAGGTCCCTGTCATTTTGGGGATGAATGTGTTAAAAGAATTAGATCAGATCCTCTTTGAAAAGAAAGGTCACGGTTATTGGAAAGAAACCACCACCCATCGGCCTACTCAAACAGCTTTCCAGCGGCTGATCCGGACATGTGGCTTACAGAAAAGTTCAGATGCACAGCGTCCTCTGGCTCGAATTTCAGTTCCTTTGCATACAAAAGTTACACTGCCACCCAGTCGGGAGACAATAGTGTCCATGCCCGTAGGCACCTGTCGGAAACTAGAGGGCATAGCTGTGTTGGTAGAACCACTGCAGGCAGCCGAAGGAGGTGTTGATCCGCTAGTGGCCCGTTCCTTGGCAATAGTTCGCAATGGAAGAGTACCACTTCGATGTGTAAACACTCAGGACCAGAGTGTGGACCTGACCCCAGGGAGGCTGCTGGCTAACATCTATGTGACTCCGGAGGAAGTAAGGAAAGTAACTCCAATGCAGCTGAAGCCGACTGAAAGGGATGAGTGGACCGTAACTGTGTCCATGGGAGAAGATGAGGAACCCACCTCTGAATGGAATGGCTGTGCAATTCGAGAACAGATGAAGATGGATGTAAGTTCATGTTCTCTGGAATGGGTGCAGAAGGTAGATGAGCTGTTGTGGGAGAACCAAGCCACCTTTGCACGGTATGCTGAAGATTTTGGATGTACCACAGGGATCTACCATGAGATTCCCACAGGAGACACCCCTCCAATTAGAGAGCGCTACCGACAAATTCCTCCACAGTTGTATCAGGAAGTGAAAGAACTGTTAGCTAAGATGCTACAGGGTGGGATCCTCCAAGAAAGCCAGAGTCCCTGGGCGGCTCCTGTGGTGTTAGTAAGAAAAAAGATGGGTCCATCCGATTTTGCGTAGACTATCGGAAGTTAAACGCTTGCACCGTACGAGATTCCTACCCCTTGCCACGGATTGAGGAGTCCCTCTCAGCGCTAGGGAGAGCCCGGTACTTCTCCTCACTAGATCTGGCTAGTGGGTATTGGCAGGTGCCGATGGCCACAAAAGACAAGGAGAAGACGGCATTCATCTTGCCCATGGGACTATACGAATTTAACCGGATGCCCTTCGGGTTGACAAATGCACCCGGAACGTTTCAGCGGTTGATGGAGAAATGTCTCGGTGACTTCAACTTTGAGTTCACTCTCATCTACTTGGATGACATTATAGTGTATTCTGCGACCTTTGAAGACCATCTCCACCAGTTGGGGCAAGTATTTCGAAGATTGCGGGAACATGGGCTCAAATTGAAACCCAGTAAATGTCGGTTGTTCCAATCTGAAATTGATTACTTGGGTCACCGCGTATCAGGAGAAGGGTGAGACCATCAAGAGACAAGATAGCGGCTGTTCAAGATTGGCCGATACCGACTACCCTGCGAGAAGTGAGGGCGTTCCTTGGAGTAGCCGGTTACTATCGACGGTTTATTAAGGATTTCGCCAAGGTAGCAGCACCACTTAATGCTCTCCTACGAGGCACATCCGGTGGTCCAAAGAACCGGTCCGTGAAGTGGGGACCTGAACAGGAACAAGCCTTCCAGGCATTGAAGGATGCACTGACAACAGCCCCAATCTTGGCATATGCTGATTACCACTTGCCGTTCCAGCTATATACAGATGCAAGCCTGTATGGTCTTGGAGCAGTGCTTTCCCAGCTTCAGGATGGCCAGGAGAGGGTCATAGCGTACGGCAGCCGGTCTTTGAGAGATTCTGAAAGAAACCCCGAGAATTATAGTTCATTTAAATTGGAGCTGTTGGCACTGGTATGGGCCATGACCGAGAAATTCTCTGAATATTTGACCGGTGCTGAAGTTTTAGTACTGACTGACAACAACCCACTAGCTCACCTGGAAAATGCCAAGCTCGGGGCGTTAGAGCAGAGGTGGATAGCCCGAATGTCTACATTCAATTACCGCATTAAGTATCGGTCCAAGACAGAGAACCAGAATGCTGACGGACTTTCTAGGGTAACTGCCCAGACCCCCACAGAAGACGTGGATCATGAGTTGGAGCATGTGGAGGTGCCCGATTTCAGCAGATTTTCACAGGCCTTGACCGCCACTAATCAGTTTGAGATGGAGGGGACTGAAATGGCTCCTTTCTTTGGTCCCTCACGACAGGAATGGGCACAGATACAACAGACCCATGAGGGGCTGGCGCAGATGATCAAGTGTGTTGAGAAAGGCCAGAAGCCCTGTAGAGAGGAAAGAGAACGACTGACACGTGAGATATTATCTGTTTTGAGTCAGTGGGAAAAGTTGGAGATGAAAATGGAGTGCTATGCCGAAAGGTCTATTTACCTTCTGAGATCGACATTCGATACCAAATTGTGGTGCCTAGTGAACTGGCTCGCTCGTTGGCAGTTGAGGCTCATAATAAGAATGGACATTTTGGTCATGAGAAGACCTTTCGTTGGTTACAGCGACTGATTTACTGCCCTGGTCTTCGTCAAATGGTCGAAGAAGTATGCCGCAGCTGTCGAACTTGTGAGATCCATAAGGCAATAGAACAGAGAGCTCCCCTACAAACCATCGTGACCCAGGAACCTTTAGAAATCGTCATGATAGACTATCTAATGGTGGGCCCATCCAATAGCGGACACCAGTATTGCCTCGTAATGGTGGATCACTTCACCAAATTTGCGGTGGTAACCGCCACCAAGGACCAGACAGCTGAGTCAGCAGCTCGTGCTCTGTGCCAAGATTTCATTCGAGTATATGGGTGCCCCCAACGCATCCCTCCGACCAGGGCGCCTGCTTTGAGGGACACGTAATGAAAGAAGTTCAACGTATCTACGGGATAAAGAAGTCGCACACGACTCCATACCACCCTCAGGGAAATGGGGCCTGTGAAAGATTCAACAGAACTCTGCTACAGATGCTGCGGACTCTGGAGGAAGACAAGAAGTTACGGTGGCCTCAGTTCTTGTCTGAAATGGTGTGGGCCTATAACAATCAGGTCCATTCTACAACGGGGTACTCTCCTTATACACTTCTCTTTGGGCGGTCTGGGCGAAGTATAGGAGAATTACAGTTGAATGATGTGGATGGGTTCCCTCCGAGGGATCCAACCTCTTGGGTGCGGGCGCATCGGCAGAGACTTGAGACGATCCATCGATTGGTGCGGCAGCGCCTGCAAGAACATCCCCATCCTGATAAGACCCCAGTGCAAGAAGCACCATTGCAACCAGGCGACCTGGTGCTAGTTCGTGTCAAGAAACCCCAAGGGAAATTGGAAAGCAGATGGGAGGCTTTGCCGTATCGTGTTGTTGGCCGCAAGTATGCGAATGGGCCAGTGTACCAGGTCCAGAAAGAAGGAACTGATTGTGTTCGAGTACTTCACCGAAATATGTTGCGCCTGTGTCATTCTGAAGGGACAAATCACGATGGGCCTGCCAATGTGAATGAGCTCCCACAGTCAGAGAATGGAGGTGCGGAATGGGCCTCCGACGAGGAGGATGATTGTTGGCCGATCCCTGCTCCTGGGGATGTTCCACCTGTGACTACTGTATCTCCGGCCTGTGCCCCCTCTGGTGCGGAATCCGCTGGTCCTTCTCAGCCCATAGCTGCAGCACCCCATAATATACCACCGGTCCTCAGACGGACCACTAGGCCAAATGCTGGTATTCCCCCTGTTCGGTATGCGCAGGATGAGTTTGTTTGGCCTGCCATACATCGGTATACTACCACCCTGTGCATAAAAGTACAACCCTCTGGATATACAGTCATAGGCAGGGACTGCCAATCTTAAAGTGGGGGGGAATATGTAAGAGACAGCCAATGTTGTCTTAAGCTTCATTTGTCTGTATAAACTGTTAATGTTGAATGTATTTCTGTGATTCTGTTCCTTTAAGACAGCAGCCATTGTAATTGTGACATGATGCTGGAGTGAGACCCCCCCCCTTTTATGTGAGCTTGCCTGTTCTGCAGAGTGTGAGCAGAGAAGCAGGAAGTGACGAGAGAGAGAGCAGCAGCCATCTTAGCAAGTGTTGTATTGAACTGGTGTGGAGATTTTTCTGTACAGCTAAGCTGTATCTTGGTCCAGAGACAAACAGAGTGTAAAGAGACAACAGGACTAGTGAGTCCACGTGAAAGGAACTGTGCTCAGTGGCTGATCAGTGAGACTGACATTGTGACTGTGTATATGGATACCACAGATAGAGACTCGCAGTGCTGTTGATGTACTGGATGGCACCTGCTAAATCCCGGCTTACATCCCAGCTCAGTGTATGGATTCGGCAGGACTGTCAGTGTGCTGAGTGGAATCTGCTGTTGGATTACATTGCATTCAGTTGGTTTCCCTGTCTGTTAAAGAGGACTTCATTTCTCCCAAGATCCTGATAACCGTGAGGAGAGGACGCTTCACTATAAAAAGAAAGGACCGACTTGGGCCCCACCGCGCGCTTCTACGGACTGTAAGCGGTCCACCTGGACCACTGGGGAAAAGGGGTGCACCCAAATGTGAAGTCAGGGTCAGTTAGGGATAGTTTTGAGTATATTGTTCATTCAGTGTCCATACTGCAGAAGTGGACAGAGTAAAAGTAGAAACCATTGCAGAATTTGCCTTGAAATTGTTCATGCTATATTGTATATTTTGCTTGTCTTTAGCCCTGTCATTTTACCTTTAACTAGCCTTTATTAACTTATAGTAAATATATATTTTTTTCTTGAACTACCGCGTGTGCGTTCATTTCTGGTTGCGGAGTCCAAACCACCTGCCTTGCTCTCGGTTCACAGGTGGTCCACTATGGGGCATAATACCCTGTGCAGGGACCACTGTAGAGCATAATACCCTGTGCAGGGGCCACTCTGGAGCATAATACAAGTGCAGGGGCCACTATAGAGCATAATACCAGTGCAAGGGCCACTATGGAGGATAATACCAGTGCAGGGGCCACTATGGAGCATAATACCAGTGCAAGGGCCACTATAGAGCATAATACCAGTGCAGGGGCCACTATGGAGCATAATACCGTGTGCTGGGGCCACTGTGGAGCATAATACCGTGTGCAGGGGCCAATATGGAGCATAATACCGTGTGCAGGGGCCAATATGGGGCATAATAGCATGAGCAGGGGCCACTATGGAGCATAATACCGTGTGCAGGGGCCGCTGAGAGGCATAATACAGTGTGCAGGGGCCGCTGCGGGCCATAACACTGTGTAATACTGTGTGCAGGGGCTGCTGTGGAACATTATAGTGTGTGCAAATGGGGCGCTATAAACATGGGCTATGGCACCTGTTTATATTATACGCTGTCTGTTTATAGTGACCGTGTGATGTAATTGTAGCCTTGTCACATACTGTAGACATGTACAGGACGAGGCTGCAGTTACATTACATGGCCGCTATGAGATGAATTACACTATGTAAACAGAGAAGCGGTCACGGCGCTTACACAGGTACCATTCAAACAGCTGGTCAGTGGGGGTCCTGGGTTTTTGAACCCCACTGATTAGTTTATTAATGACCTGAAAAACCTTTTAATTAGTTAACACCTGGGGTATTATTAATAAGGGGCACTATTTATACAGGGTACACACGGATGTTATTAATATAAAGATGCACTTGGGGGTATTATTGATTATGGGGGGCTATATCATATATTATATAATTGGGGGTAGCAGCAGAATGGGGGCTTTGTGTAGGTGAGGACAATGTGGGTTGGATGCCTGGAAAAGTGAGGAGCCAAAGATGTCTGTGTTGCAACCTTTACAGAGACAAGTCACAGCTGGAAGAAGTGGTCATAGCGGTCCAAAGGGAAGAGAAGGGAAATGTGAAGGATTAGTCAGAGACGTCACCTGTAAGTCACAGAATGTTACTGCCCTGTGTTCACGTAAATGATAGAGGATAAATACCTGATCGATGGGGGTCTGTCTGCTGAGACCCCCACTGAGCCTGAGAATTGGGTTTTTCCCCCCACTAGGTGGGAATCCAGCCTGGCTGCAGCCATATAGGTGTGTGTCACTTGGTGGATGGACGAACCCGAGTGGCTCTCATTCACTTTAATGGGAGTGCCAAAGATACCCGAAGTCCAGTACTCAGCTATCTGCGGGGCTCCTATTATAGAGAATGGGGGCCACGTGGGCTCGTCCATCCACCAAGCAGAAGATATGTGAAGTTACTTTCATTGTTAATGCCGTGTTGTTGATCTGATACTGAAGTAATACAGGAAGAAGAATTCTTAAAAACTGCTTTATAACTTTGTGTATTGTGTATATTGTGCGATGATAACAGTGTGTTAAACTAGTAGCATGGAAACTCCGTTTTTTTTTTTTTTTTTTTTTTTTTTTGGGGGGGGGGGGGGCGTCTTTCTATAGTCCGCCTCAGGCAGCAAAGAGGCTAGGTTCACCACTGGTCACATGGCTGCATTAAATCCGATGTATGTGAATGGGGGGCTATTCACATGCCTTTTTTTTGATGGTCTGTTTTAACAGGCCGTCAAAAAATAGGTCGTGGACTATTTTTACCCATTTTCACAGATCCTTCAATAGACTCAAATGTATGATGGATCTGTGAACACGGACACCCCCCAGATGCAAAAGACCTTGAAAAATGTCAAATATGTAACACAGTCATGTGAATACAGGATTTCAGGTTGTAGGACACATTGAATAATTTATGACCACTTTATGAGTAGTTCTTTTAAATCAGTTCATGACATTAAATAATTACACAGTACACGTTACCATCATAAAGAAGATTCCCAAAAAATAATAGTAGTTACTGGAGTTTAATATTATGTTATTTGTATATTTGAAAACAAATCATTTTTTATACTGTTTCAGCTTTTTTTTCTCCAGAAAGGATAACTAGAAATACATCCATATTAGTTGTTAAATTTCTGTTTGCTCTCAGAAACAACCATCATTTTGTCATCATGCCTGTTCCACTATTAGTTGCTGGTAATCCAATTCAAAAGTGACACTCAATATGACTATACTAATTTAGACAATTTTGGAGAAAAAAAAATCCACATTAACAAATAAAAATACACCAACATCTCTGTACGGAGAAAAAAACACAATTTTCAAAATTTAACTTGACACACTATGGAAACATCCTAGTTTGAGCCTTAAGAATGCAGTGGTTTTACTTTATTTATTTTTAACACCACATTCTAAAAGACATCATAATCATTGAAATCATTTTTTCTGGTTTGTTGCAGGATGAGTAACACTTTTTATTAGCAAATTTTTGAAGTACATTTGATGAAGTAGTAAAAAACAGCAATTCCACCCTTTTTGGGGGGGATTTGTTTTTATTATAGTCGTCCTTTAGATAAATAATAGCAGTATGTCAATTATGGCTTCTGTTTCTGTGCTGAAAGGGTGCTGAAGCCACGGCAGATGGCCTCTCATCGATTAGCCCCACGAAAAGGGGCTAATGAACTTCAGATTCCATGACATGCAAACTGGAAAAACATAGCAAAATTTGGAAATTTTTGTACTGTGTGAATGTGCTCTAAGGGCAAGGTGATGATGGGAGGATAATATAGATAATTTAAAAGCACAAGCGTTCTATATTAGTATGAGGCTCTTTTAAATCCTATTAGCTCAAATGAATTTAGCTCAAATAAATTGACTACATTCCACAACTAGTGTCCCTGCTGATTTACTGTAAATTATTTTTATGTACTTAAATTGAATGGTAAACTATGTTAAACATATGTTTAAAGAATTTTAAGGTTATAAAAATGTTTCTATATTATTATCTGTATTTAAAAAAAAAAAAATTACATATCTTAAAGTGACATGCCTCCTCTACATTTGCTGCCCAGCACACCAAATGTGCAAACATTAGGACCATAGGACCTAAAGGGAAATATCTTGTAATAGACAATAATGCCGTGACAGTAAAATACACAGCAAAATATTATTTAACATCATTGTCGTGCTCATTAATGGACTTGTCCTTAGCCCACTCTCACATCAGCCACATCAATAATTACAATCTATTTAATAAACCATACACCTTTTGTATTTGGTGTATTAAACCATGCAGTAAATACTACATATATGGATTTTGTCCAGTTAACAATATTAGCTATTATCATTTAATGCACCTCTATGTATCAATAAGAGATTCCAATTTGTTACTTTCAGCTAACACTGCAGATAGTTCTTAAACACACAAGAAAGCATAAATTAACCAGCCAGCATGAACCCAACATAACCATTTTGGCAACAAAGAAAATGAAATATTCCTAGGTATGAGGAATAACATACAATGCCAGCGATAGTCGATTTTCCTACTTTGCATGATGTTAGCGTAAAGCTTGTCTCAGTCCAAAAACAATAAACTTGACATCAACATTCAATATGCATTTCAAGTGCACCAATGCAGTCTATTGCATACATGGAAATCTGCTCAAAGAGACTCTTCAGGGAATGCTCACTTCATTGAAAATGTCCCACTGGTCTGCATTGATTTGGCACATTAATACCTCTCAGTGCACCAGTAAAACAATCAACTGTATGAATATTAGATGAAGGACTGCGGTGTTCCAGTAGCGAGCAACTGAGATCCAATTTGCCATGTGCTTTTTATGTAATATTAGAGCCATGAGATTTTAAATAGCATCTTGTAAAGAGGAAAAACAAGCATTTTTTAACTCCTTTCACTTATATCACAAATAATAATGGTTAAAAATGACTTTTAATACTGTATTTTTAAGTAGTATAGATTTTTTTAAAATGAAATGTGTATACATTATACGTATACATATATATACATATTTATAAATATATACAATATATTGCAGAAACACACATCTGTACAATAAAACAACATATATACATTAATATAAATGAATCACATAATCTGTGTAACATGTGTATACAATAGGTTCATGAGTGATTGCATATAAAGTATAACTACAGCATAAAGTTATATAGTTTATAACTACAGCATGAAGTTTATTTTGCCAAAAATTCTCATGGTTCTTAGCAGTATACTGTATATAGCAATGGACAGTCTGTAGATGTAGACAAAAAACAGCAAAACTAACCTGAGAGGTGGGGGGATATTATACTGTGGGGGCAACCCGGGGGGTGGGGGGACATGAATCTGGGGGGTAACCTGGAGGGGTACATGAAAATGTTGGGGCAACCTGGAAGGGGACAATATGAGGGGCATTATATTGTATGGGGCCACTAGGGAGGCATTATACTGTATGAGAGCCTCTAAGGGGCATTATACTATGTGGGGGCCATTGATGGGGGATTATAATTTGTGCAGGTCAAGTATTTCTAAGTGGTGGTGATGGAGGGGCCCACTTATAAAACCTTCGCACAGGGCCCACCAATGTGTTAAAATGGCCCTGGGTACATGGTCCTTCAGGCACAGGCAGAACTTAACCCTGTAAGGACACAGGGTAGTTTGTACATTAATGCTCAGCGACTTTTTTCATATTTTCCTTCCCCAGCTTCCAAAATGCGTAACACATAGGTAAGTGAGGGCTTCTTCTTTGCGTGACATTCCATTTTACACATATAATCTTTTGATTAGCTTTTATTAACATTTTGTGAGGTTCCATTTGAAAAAAGCCACAATTCTATCATCATTTTTTGCATTTTGTTTTTGCAGCGTTCACTCTGCATTAAAAATGACATGGCAACTTTGTCTGGGAGGTCATTACGGTTTCGGTTATGCCATATTTATATTGGATTTATTATGTTTTACTACTTTTACAAATAAAAATGTCACTTTTTGAAAATAAACAGTTTTCCTGGGGTCACCGTATTCTGATGCCAATAACTTTTTTAATGTTTTGTTGACGGAGATATGTCAGGACTATCTATTTGGGGACAAGTTGTACTTTTTATTGGTGCCAATATTTGTTTTTGTATGACCTTTTTATCATTTCTATTGCTATTTTTTGGGGAAAGCAAAGAGACCAAAATACGTTATATGGCATATTGTGGTATATATTTTTTACGGCATTCACGCTACTTATGGATAGTGGGGAATTCTATGCACATGAGAATACCTAACATGTTTATTTTTTTTTTTAGTATACGTTATGTGTTTTTTAAATATAAAGGTGGGTTTCTTTTAATTTTTTATTGTTTATTTATTTTATATTGTTAACTTTTTAAACTTTTTTTTTCTTTTTATCTTTTTTCCTGTCCCACAGGGAGGACTTGAACCTGGGATCTCAGATAGGGAACCTATGTGTAATGTACTATGTGTGACAAGGAGCGGCAGGCAGGAGGCTGTTGCTCAGCCTCCTGGCTGCCATGATGTGAAGACTATCGCCTCGCCCAGCCACCTGGCACGCCTGCGATCAAACTTCTTTCTTAACCTCCCACTCACACACCGTGAGTGGAGCGGGTCATAGGATAAAAACGAAACGAGCGATATACATTTTATATGTTTAATAACCCAAGTGGGTCGGTATGAATTAATAGCATATACAGAAATATACAATATTAATACGATCAAGCATAAACATACAAGCAAAGGAGCGATGATACAATACACAAAAATAAACAGGGGAATTAAAAGATAGAGAAAATACCGGCATAGGCTGGTAGTCCGTTTCTCTAGGCCACAGCAGAGTTTTGGGCCTAGGGCGCAAGCTTAAGCAAGTTGCATAAAACAATCCTTCTACATGCTGTCCAGAACTAGGCCCTCAAAGCATTCCTCAGTAGGGCAGGCCCTCTCATCTTCTCCCAGATCAGAGCTCCTTACTGCCTCTTTGCTGAATGACCCCAGAATCCAGGTCTGCCCACAGCATATGGCTAGTGCTCCACCCACCCCTTGCTCCCAGGCAGCCCCCCTTCTCCCACCTTTGCAGAACCCTCGGAGAGAAGGGTGAAGTTAAGGCTTGCTATCCCCCATCCCATCTGGCCAGGGATAATAAAAGTGCCTGGCTATAGCAAGCCATCTCCAATGAACACACATAAAACCAGTGAAGCGTATCGTCCAGCAATGTGGACTCAACTAAAGCACCGCATTCCAAGTGGGGGAAGGACTGACCTAAGCAAGTAAAACACACTTCCAAGAAAGATATAAAACTGAGGGTCGGTTCATCACACATGACAACCCCTCTGACCCCGCAATCTTATTGTGGGGGATTCAAGGAGTGGCAGGGGGGAAGTCTTGCCCTTGGATCCCTAGATGCCGTGATTGGTCAATCCACTGGAGTCGGAGTATCTTCCAACTCCGGCGGCTAGTCCCGGGCCTCGGCTGTGTAACGCAGCCAAGTGATGGAGGTAATTACAGCACCGTTAATTACATGCTCAGCAAAACTCTATCCAATAGAATCAATATAGGCACTATTCGCATGGTAATAAGGGCTCAAAACTTATGTCAGGTGTGGTCAGAAAGAGAATATAGTAGCCCTTTATCTCTTACATTAAACTCAAGTGAGGGAATCCGATGACAGACACAGACAGAATCACTAGGGAATTTTTAAACTCACTTTACCATCTTCCTACCTCAACTAATACTGAAGAACTAACAATCAAATTTCTATCCTCAATGGAAATTCACAAAATAAGAGAAGCTGACAAAACACAACTCCTCGCTCCTATGACCACAGAGGAACTGACCTCCATTCTGAATCTGAATTCTGAATGGATCAGCACTCCTGAATAAGAAATACATCATTGTGAACTGTGCTAACAGCCCTACAAGGTAGTGAGATTAGTTTATATATCAATTTTGTGCTAACAGACTCCCTTTAAAAGCCTTTGGTTTCCCAGACTCCTTTATCTATCTTTCTCTCTGTACTTGGTTCCCAAGGCCAGGCTTAAAAAAACAGAACCCTCTTGCCCCCTTCCTATATTCTTAACTGTACTAGACAAAACTGTCCCCTTTCTCTGTCCCTCTTCATCTTAGTTATGGAAATCTTGATTAAAAACTTATTTACAAGGAGGAACAACCAGCAAGCAGAGAAGACATGTTGTGACTGTGCTCCTGCTCTGGTTTTTCCAACAGACCAATTGACCTGGCTTTCCTACCACCTTTTCACCCCTGAGCTTCCACCTAGCCAAATCTACGTCTTCGATATGATATATACCAACTTTTGTGCACCCGAACTGTGTATTTGGACTCTGGTTTTGAAAGTATAGACCTGCAACACGAGGTGTCGGACAACTTGGGCCTAGGAGCCGTTCTGTATTTCAGGGACCTCTCCTACCTCAACAAGCTGGTCCCTCTTCCTCTACTTCAAGACCGCTGCTGTCTGGAGCAATTAACATCAGACGATGTGTCTCTGCACTTTTTCCTTCTCCTGGTCAGCTACCTCTCCCTCATGACCTGTGGAGCCTAGCTGCGATATCCTGGCTGCTCCAAACTCTCGCAGAGCCTCCGCAGCTTAGTTCAGGTGCCAGCACCGCAGCATCAGCTACTGAGCCTCCACACATACCTCCTGCTGCTGCCACAATCCTAGCTCCATTAAGACGTTGCGAAGACCCCTGTCGCTTTACCACACTGCTGTTCTACCCTGATTCTCCAAACATAAGCCCTACCCCGAAAATAAGCTTGATTTTGCAGGGTTTTTGGAGTAGACTTGAAATATAAGGCCTACTCCAAAAATAATCCCTAGTTACAGTCAGCACCTCCAGCACATCACTAACGTCACAGAGACAGAAAATAAGTATACTGTAGGTTCCAACTGTCCTGGACAAGTATCCAGCTACCTTCTTCCACAGCAGAGCAAAATCCACTCACCCGCTCCTGAGGCATGCTCCAGAGTCCTGCCTCCTGGCTCTTGAGTCCACCTTCCAAATGTTGGGACCCGCCTCCCAGCAGTTACTATATTGTGGGCTTGGCTATCTATACAACCAGATGGCAGGAGCCACTCCTGCTCACTCCCACAGATGCAGCCACTCCACTACAGCACCTCCTCCTTAGCGTAAAGGAGAGGCAATAGAGAGGGCACTGGGCCAATGCCACACAAAGTTTTTAGAGAGAGAGAGTGAGTGCCAGTAAGTTTGTTTAAGACCCACTGATCCTGCACCATCAATTGTGAATGTAAGTTAGGGTTACTAATCCTAACCATTTTACAAGATTCTGCTTCACTTCAGTGCCTGAAAAATAACACCTACCCTGAAAATAAGCCCTAGCCCTTGTTGCAGAGAAAAAAATAATATAAGACCCTGTCTTATTTTCAGAGAAACACTGTAACTCCAGTTCCCTCCTGCCGATGTCCTCACTATCTCTACAAGCAGAACAGCGATGAATCTCCCAGACACTAGTAAACAACATTACTTGGCACCCAGTACCCTGCTCTCCACCACTTCCACAAGCTGTCTTGACCCTTTGGAGTTGCAACAACCATCTTGGCACCGCAATTACCATTAGTGCACGTGAGAGGACTGTGTCTACAGGGAGTGTGAAGTACACCCTCACCTTCTACACCATTAGTGCCTTAAGAAACCCTGGAGACTGAAGACATTAATTCTCTATATGAGCACACTGTCCTCTGAATGCTCCTCCTGGCAGGGCTCATTCACAGTATCCTAGCTTGTGAAGGTGAGTGTTGAGTTTCTACACTAACACCAGAGACTCCTCACCTTCCCTCTGCATACTCTGGGACTACCTATCACCATCTGTTAACCTACTGCTCTAGAGTGGATCTTTATAATCTCGGCCCTAGGATAACTCCTCCTTGCATAGCATATTCTCAGCTACAGTCGTCCATCTGTGGAGAGGCGTGTTTAACCACTTTGGCCCTCCCCGTATGTCCTGGAGACCATCAAGGACCTGTTTCATTTGGCCATCTTGAGAGCTGCTCAGGTAATCTAAAAGTGAATACCATCTACACCATCCTCTAACTTGCCTCGAGCACTTACCTTGGGTTATAGCTCACCCAGCAGCACATGTAGTAATTTAAGGGGCTGATGCATGTGTATTTTTCCTGACTCACCTACATATTTGTGACTCATATAACATCTAATTTGTTGTACCTCTGTTGCACCTCTCCCTGACTGCCAATACACTTCCACCAGGTTGGTGAGTCTGGGAGATGGCTGACCCCACTACCGTTATTGCTCTGCAACTGATGCTATTCTAAAGTCACTCCTCTCGGGGTGTGGAGCCCAACCTTTGACAGTCAGAACCTGCTGACACCCATCAACATTAGCTACCCAAACAACAATGGCCAAAATTGGCAGAGACATACTTGGTGACTCCTCTGACACCCCAACAGCACATCAAAATCAGGGAGATATGCAGAAATTCCTTAAGAAGAAAACAGCTAGCTCCCCGGATGCAAGCTCTAAGATGGCACTAGAAAAGTCTAATAGTGCAGGAGACATCGCAGCTGACTGATAGTGAGGCTCCCAGGCAGATTTTAATACTGGCTTAAAGGGGTTGTCCAGAATAAATATAAATTCCTACACTAATCTAAACACACCCCCCACCTACTTTCTAAATTACATAATTCAGCAAAAATGTATGGCTACCCAAATTTTCTGATTATCCGGTGACCATCCGTTTCCCCGTTTCCAGAAACGGAACATGACTACTACTACCCCCCTCCACCCCATCATACTTACCTCTCTTACTTTCAGATTTACTCCTGCGGGGAACAGCTCCTCCTCCTTCTGTGACATCTGCCCACGTGTGTGCAAAAGAGCCGGAATCCTGGCTTTTTGCTGTAGCCGACACTCCATCTCTATTGCACAAGCATGGGAGCCCGAAGGAGCTGCCCACGCCTGTGCAGTAGAGAGGGAGTGAAGGCTGCAGCACAGTGCCGGGACTGCTGTGCAGTGCTGGCAGAATCAAAGAAGAGGAGGAGCCATTCCCCGCAGAAGGAAGTCTGGACAGGAAGAAGACAGGTAACTATAATGGGTAGGGGGGTGGGCTGAGTTAGTTGGTAAGGGCTAGTAGTGGGCGGGATAGCTAGGGAGACAGGGAGGGGGTGTTAGAGAGGGAGTGGGGAGGAGTGGAGAGGGAGATAGTGTGAGAGCCTACAACTACCATTATGCATTGCATTAGCTAAGGCAGCAGGAAGCTACACCATGTAAACAAATGTAGAAGATGCCAGGAGCTCCCAGAGAAACCCAGAAATCACTCAAAACACTGCTAAAGTTATTTGGGTGCACTTATTAACCCATTAATAGCACTAACAGACCTTTTTTAAAAAAAGATTTTTTGCCCGGAAAACCCTGAGATCTGGGCCCAGGACTCCCTATGTAAGGTGGTCTCTGAACTTTTTGCCAGCTTGGTGGGGGAGGAGTGGGCATCCACCATAGCCATAGAGAGAATGCACAGGTCAGTGAGACCGAAACCCACCACCATGGATAAGCCAAGGGACATTATTTGTTATTTACTTACGGCTGCCAGGGAGAACCCGAACATCTCCTATGCCGATGCAGAACTCCAGTTATTCCAGGACCTTGCTCCATCTATCTTACTCAAGTGACTCAC
Organism: Leptodactylus fallax; assembly: GCA_947044405.1. Classification (NCBI taxonomy): domain Eukaryota; kingdom Metazoa; phylum Chordata; class Amphibia; order Anura; family Leptodactylidae; genus Leptodactylus; species Leptodactylus fallax. Next base: position 2,662,824 of record CAMRHE010000015.1, read on the forward strand.
GCTCTGACCACTGCTGGAAGTTCTGCGAGCCCACAACCACCATATGCCTGGCTGTTTCCTGACTAACGGCAAGATGATCAACATTCAACATTCACACCCTGAGGGATCTTGATGCTGCGTGGACCATTCTGGAGATACACCTGATACAAGTCCCATCTTCGCCGCCCATCCCAGACAAAGTTACACTGATGTCTCTGCTACAGAAAATGGATTCTCCCCACACTCCGCGGTGAGTCAAATCGCCGAAAGACAGAAAGCTGGCTATGAGACACCAGGATCATCTTGGCAGAGATCGGTCTTGACTACCTACTCAGCAATTGAGCAGCACCTCCTGACATATACCTGTTGTGCAATCTATGTACCAGACTATCTGCTAACCAGGTTTTTTAGTATCTGTTTCATATTGAATGTTATATGTTTATAGACCTTTTAAGATCTATTGATGGTAATTGTATTCTTCTGGTCTCTAAACCCAAGAGCTCTGCTTAGGCAAATGGGTGAAGACCTGATAATTGCACAATTCACCATTGCACTGGAGCATACAGATGTTTGAGTTTCTGTTCTTGGTTTCCATTTCGTACATGTCATTTGTACCTCATCTGGATTCTATCATGGCGATAATCTATTGGAGTGCCCTTTCCTACCTACTCCCTCCCCCCACCCTCCTTTTTCTGAAGACCACAGGCATGGTAATACCACACATTTCAACAGAGCAAGCACAAATTATAATTCATATTTTTAGTGTTAGGGAATTGCTAGATGAGAAATTTCCCAGTAGCTACTGGTGAAACCTGGGAGGAAGGGAACGACAAGATAGTGAGAACTAAAGCTGAACCCGTCCCTATATTTACCTCACCTACCCTAAGTAGTAGGGGACAACTGGGAAACAGTCCCTTCCTATGATATAAGTGATAACACAGAATGCAGACAAGACAAACAACAACAAACGGGAGGTCAGCTAGCCAAGGGGTCAGAACCAGTCGAGTAGCGAGGTACAGAGTCAGAATCTAAGAGAGTAGTCACAAGAAAAATCCAAGGTCAGAAATATAAATACAAAACAGCAAACAGTATAGAGCCAGCACACATAGAAAGGCAATAGCAAACAGTAGGGAGCGGCTGGAAAAGTATATAAAGGAATCCGCCCTAGACTTGATTGGACAGGAGGAATATCAATCAAAAGCACTAATTTAACTCCCTAGTAGCCAAAGGAACCAAAGTACTGGCTGAACTGACACACAGCAACGGATCCTCAGCTGTGCTAAACAAAAGGTGCAAAGGATCACAACTGAACACGCCTCCTGCGCTGAAACGTATGACCAGAGGATGGCGCAGAGGCCCGAACAGGCAAAGATGTTACAGCACCCCCCCTTTTATGAGGGGCCAACAGACCCTCACCAGACAAATAAGCCTTCGAAGGATTCTGTCGATGGAACAAGCTAATCAAACGTGGGGCATGAAGGTCTTTGCCAGAAACCTACGTCCACTCCTCAGGGCCGTAACCTTTCCAGTGTACAAGGTACTAGACAGAATTCTGCACCCGGCAGGAATCCAGTATTTTCTCCACCTTGTACTCTAGTTCCCCCTGAACCACCACAGGCGCTGGTGAAGCGGACTATGTTAAGACAGGTGAGATATACTTTTTCAAAAGTGATTTATGGAAAACATTGTGAATACGGAAAGAGCTGGGAAGTTGTAATTTAAATGAGACTGGATTTATGACCTCAGTAATGACATACGGGCCAATCTAATGTGGCGCAAATTTCCCAGACGGAAACCTAAGACGCAAATTTTTAGTGGATAACCAAACTCGATCTCGCACCTTGTATTCAGGACCAGGTAAGTGTCTTTTATTTGCCTGCCGTTTTTGATACACCTGTGCTTTTACCAAGCTCAGCAGAGCTGGGCCCAGACTGTGCACAGTCGTTGATAAGTTTGTTTGGCGGTCGGATTAACAGATTTGGTGCTACGGAGAAATGAGTACCTGGGGTTAAAGCCATAGTTGCAATAAAACGGAGACATTTTAGTTGTGGCGTTCACTCTGTTTTTTATTGCAAACTCTTCTAGGGGGAGAATTCTTCTTCATTTTTCCTGAGCATCGGACACAAAACACCAAGTATTGTTCAAGAGTTTGATTGAGTCTTTCTGTCTGACCATTGGTCTCAGGATAAGAAAGACAGAGAGACCCCCAGACGATTACAAAATTTCTTCTAGAATCTAGAGACAAATTGAACTCCCCGGTCAGATACAATATTTTCTGGTACACCATGCAAGCGAAGTATGTGATTAATGAAGAGCGAGGCTAGAAGTCAAGCACTTGGAAATTAGGTGCCTTCATCCTAGCACACGTCTCACAAAACAAATTCAAGTACATATTGAGACCAGGAAGGTCACCAATAAGAGCAGGAGAGAAGGTATTTAGTACCAGCGAAGCCGGCATGTCCCACTAAGGTTGAACAATAAATTTCCTCCAAAACAACTAGAGTAGCAAGATCAGGAGTAATAGTGGCAAGAACCATTCCGGAGGACAGGATTTTTTCTGGGACATCCTTAGGGGCATTTCTGGCACCAAAACTGCAAAATAGGGCATCTTCCATTTTTAGTGCCTGGATGATAAGTTACAACAAAATTAAAACATGTGAAGAACAGCGCCCAGTGGGCCTGTCTGGGAGACAGTCGCTTAGCGCTGTCCAGATACAGTAGGTTCTTGTGATCAGTAAATACAGTGATCTGGTGTTTGGGCCCCTTGAGGAAATGTCTCCACTCCTCGAACGCCCATTTAATGGCTATGGGTTCCCGATTACCCACATCATATTTGCACTGCAAAGGGAAGAATTTTCTAGAGAAGAAGGCCACAGGTTGCAAACATGTAAAGTTTTCAGAGCCTTGAGACAACACTGCACCAACCCCCACTTCAGAGGCATCAACCTCAATAACAAAAGGGCGATCTAGGTCTAGTGGCGCTAAAACAGGAGCCTTAACAAAACATTTCTTGAGTCGCACAAATGCCTGTTCAGCCCCAGGAGTCCAATTGGTCAGATTGGCATCTTTCTTCGTGAGGTCTGTCAACGGCTTCACTACGGTAGAGACATTTTTAATAAATTTTCGGTAATAGTTGGAAAAACCCCAAAAATGTTGTAGGGCCTTAAGGTTGTAGGGGCGTTCCCAGCTATTAATAGCCATAACTTTGAGTGGATCCATACAAAATGAGTTGAGAGTAATGACGTAACCGAGGAAGGTAACCCTTTGGACTCCGAACAAACACTTGGACAGTTTGGCAAAGAGACAGTTTTGACACAAAAGTAGCAATACATTCCTAACATGTTTAATATGTGTGGCCCAATCAGGAGAGAAAAACAGAATGTCATCCAGATAGACAACCACATAACGGCCAAGCAAGTCTCTAAAGATATAATTGAAAAAATGTTGGAAAACTGCAGGTGCATTACACAACCCGAAAGGCATTACCAAATATTCAAAGTGAACTTTCGGGGTGTTAAAGGCAGTCTTCCATTCATCTCCTTCTCTGATCCGGATCAGATTGTAGGACCCTTGGAGGTCAATTTTAGAAAACCAGAGGGCACCCACTATCTGATTAAAAAGGTCAGGGATCAGAGGAAGAGGGTTCTGATTTTTGACAGTAATTTTATTTCATTCCAGATAGAAAAGGCATGGCCGCAATCTGCCATCTTTCTTAACAAAAAAAGAACCCAGCCCCCATGGGAAATTTAGATGGACAGATATGACCTTTAAGAAGACTATCCTGAATGTATTCCCACATAGCCTCATGTTCAGGAGCAGAAAGATTGAAGATCCTTCCTTTAGGGTATTTAGACTGAGGGAAGAGTTCAATCCCATAATCGTAAGGTCTATGCGGGGGCAGACCCTCAGCAGATTTTTGATGAAATACATCATGAAAATCAGACAGAAAATGGGATAAAACTGTTTCCTCCATGACAAAAAAAATTATGAACTCAGAATGTATTGAGCCAACTTGTAAAGAGATTAAGGGGGTCTTAAATCAGATTTTACGCCTGGCCAGTTGGGTGGAATCCACTCCAGTAACCAACAGAGTAGAATCTAGTGGCACAAGTTCAATTCATAAAGCAGATTAAACGAAAGTTTAACAAAGTTTGTAGCAGACCCAGAGTCCACTAGGGCCTGGCCAGAAACATATCTGTCCCCAAAAGGACAGGGACACAGGTAACAACATTTTGTTGTCATTTTTATAAGATATCTGGTTGCCTGAGTGTTTCTTCCAAGTAGCATTCAGGCATTGAAGTTTTTCTGCCGATGTGTGGGATTTGGTAGAGCAGTCTCAGAAAAGGTGACCAGGTTTACGGCAGTATAAACAGAGGTTGTTCCTGAGACGATGCTCTCATCTGGCCATGGCATCCAGCGCCCCCAGCTGCATGGGCTCACCACCGGTGGTGGTAGAAGAGTAAACAGATTTTTTATCAGAAAGAGAGGGACAGACAAGACTTAGCGGAATCGGGCCCTTCTCTCTCTTCATGTCTGTCCCGGAGTCTCTGGTCAATGCGGACAGCCAAGACCATGGCTTGCTCTAAAGTTGGAGGATCTGGGTGACCTACCCAAACATCCTTAACAAAATCACTCAGACCCTGTTTGAAAAGAGCCCTCAAAGCTGGCTCGCACCAACCTGTCATAATACTATATTAGCAAAATTCTGAGCAATACTCCTCGGCAGAGCGTTTGCCCAGTCGAATGGTGAGGAGTTGCAATTCCACCAGCCCAATGTGGTCTGGCTCAGCATAAATAGCACCCAGGGATTTAAAAAAAAAAATTCTAAATGTGTCCTTTCCTCTGCCCTGGGGGGGAAAGTTCAGGGCCCAAGTCTGTGGATCCCCATGCAGGAGAAAAATAACCACCCCTACCATCTGGGACTGAGACACATGAGGGTTCACCCAAAAATATAACCAACATGACTCCCGGAACGTCTCAAATTTTTTTTGGTTCCCTGAGAAACGATCCAGGAGTAACATCTTAACCCTGGGAATGGAAAAAAACAGCAGGTGATGACGCAGCAGCCTCAGATTGGTTCTAGGTAATGGTATTATTATTGTTTATTTATATAGCACCATTAATTCCATGGTGCTTTACATTTGCGGATTTACATACGGTACACCAGATATACAAAACAGATAATGCTAACAGAGACCAACTGGTACAGTTGGATAGAGGACCCTGCCTGCAAGGGCTTACAATCTATGAGGGAAGAGGGATAGAGACAGAAGGTGGAGGTAGAGGCTGTTCAGGTGGTGGTGTGTTGACAGTAGCGTTATTGGAGGTTGTAGGCTTTAAAAATGGTATGAAACTGATTAGCTAAGTCCACCAACAGGCCTGCCAAAGCCTTCATCTAGGCTGCGAGATCCTGAATAGAACCCATGCTAATTCGGAAGGAGAAAAAGGCAGAAGGTTTATTTTTTGGCATGCTATTCTGTAAGTGATAACACAGAACGCAGACAAGACAAACAACAACAAACGGGAGGTCAGCTAGCCAAGGGGTCGGAACTAGTCGAGCAGCGAGGTACAGAGTCAGAATCCAAGAGAGTAGTCACAAGAAAAAGCCAAGGTCAGAAATATAATTATAAAAAGCAAACAGTATAGAGCCAGCACGCACAGAAAGGCAATAGCAAGCAATAGAGAGAGGGCTGGAAAGATATAGAAAGGAATCCGCCCTAGACTTGATTGACTAGGAGAAATATCAATCAAAAGCACTAACTTAACTCCCTAGTAGCCAAATATACTAAATCACTGGCTGAACTGACACACAGCAACAGATCCTCAGCTGTGCTACAACAACAGGTGCAAAGGATCACAACTGAACATGCCTCCTGCACCGAAGCATGCGACTTTAATTTTTGTATAAATCAGGGTGTTACTCTGTATTAAAATGTTGTAGCAATTTGATGGGCAGCCCAAATTCTGCTGAATACCTTCCATGAAAACCTAATTAAACTAAGAGATTGGTTACGAACTTGGGGAACGGAGACATACACTCTCTGAAGGTATGTATAGATGTTCCACTTTATTGAAACAGAATCCATTCATTTTACAGATGCTAAGGAGCACGAAGAGTATGCTAAATTAAAAGGTTATACAGTCATATGAAAAAGTTTGGGCACCCCTATTAATCTTAATCATTTTTAGTTCTAAATATTTGGGTGTTTGCAACAGCCATTTCAATTTGATATATCTAATAACTGATGGACATAGTAATATTTCAGGATTGAAATGAGGTTCATTGTACTAACAGAAAATGTGCAATATGCATTAAACCAAAATTTGACCGGTGCAAAAGTATGGGCACCCAACAGAAAAGTGACATTAATATTTAGTTGATCCTCCTTTGCAAAAATAACAGCCTCTAGTCGCTTCCTGTAGCTTTTAATCAGTTCCTGGATCCTGGATGAAGGTATTTTTGACCATCCTCTTTACAAAACAATTCCAGTTCAGTTAAGTTTGATGGTCGCCGAGCATGGACAGCCCGCTTCAAATTATCCCACAGATGTTCAATGATATCAGGTCTGGGGACTGGGATGGCCATTCCAGAACATTGTAATTGTTCCTCTGCATCAATGCCTGAGTAGATTTGGAGCTGTGTTTTGGATCATTGTCTTGCTGAAATATCCACCCCGGCGAACCAAATTCGTCACTGATTCTTGTACATTATTCTCAAGAATCTGCTGATACTGAGTTGAATCCATGCGACCCTCAACTTTAACAAGATCCCGGTGCCGGCATTGGCCACACAGCCCCAAAGCATGATGGAACCTCCACCAAATACAGTGGGTAGCAAGGTTTTCTTGGAATGCTGTGTTTTTGGACACCATGCATAACGCCTTTTGTATGACCAAACAACCAACTTTGTTTCATCAGTCCACAGGACCCTTCCAAAATGAAGCTGGCTTGTCCAAATGTGCTTTTGCATACCTCAGGCGACTCTGTTTGTGCGTGCTTTCAGAAACGGCTTCTTTCGCATCACTCTCCCATACAGCTTCTCCTGTGCAAAGTGTGCTGTATTGTTGACCGATGCACAGTGACACCATCTGCAGCAAGATGATGCTGCAGCTCTTTAAGGTGGCTGTGGATTGTCCTTGACTGTTCTCACCATTCTTCTTCTCTGCCTTTCTGATATTTTTCTTGGCCTGCCACCTGGGCTTAACAAGAACTGTCCCTGTGGTCTTCCATTTCCTTACTATGTTCCTCACAGTGGAAACTGACAGGTTAAATCTCTGAGACAACTTTTGTATCCCTCCCCTGAACAACTATGTTGAACAATCTTTGTTTTCAGATCATTTGAGAGTTGTTTTGAGGAGCCCATGATGCCACTCTTCAGAGGAGATTCAAATAGGAGAACAACTTGCAATTGGCCACCTTAAATACCTTTTCTCATGATTGGATACACCTGGCTATGAAGTTCAAAGCTCAGTGAGGTTACAAAACCAATTTTGTGCTTCAGTAAGTCAGTAAAAAGTAGTTAGGAGTATTCAAATCAATAAAATGATAAGGGTACCCAAATTTTTGCACCGGTCAAATTTTGGTTTAATGCATATTGCACATTTTCTGTTAGTACTATAAACCTCATTTCAATCCTGAAATATTACTGTGTCCATCAGTTATTAGATATATCAAATTGAAATGGCTGTTGCAAACACCCAAATATTTAGAACTAAAAATGATTAAGATTAATAGGGTGCCCAAACTTTTCATATGACTGTACAGACTAGAAATAGACAAAGTAGCATCTTGTGACTGAGCCATCAAATTAGATTGTTTGAAAGACAAAAGCAAACAAATGTTCTTTCATATGATACCATTATGTTAACCCTTCATTAACAAAAAGATTAGGAGGTGTGTGTGTGGGGGGACAGGTTAAACTTCAGACTGAGAGTTGGGGCACCTTTTGAAATTACTAGGTTGGAAATCAACATAGCTTGTTCTTTCTTTTCCTCTCTGATTCTTTCTAACAATGAGTTATCAATTGTATCTGATCTGTAGCAACTGATTTATGTCTTAAAAAGGACCTTTCATGTCCTCATGTATATGCAGTTTTACATACCACTAGAAAGCCAACAGTGCGCTTTCTCGTTATGTGCCCCGGGGCTGGAGCTATCGGTGGTCTTACTTTCACTGTCCACCGTCACCTGACAGTCTAGCGTCATCGCTGGGCTGTAAGGAACGCCCCCTCCGACAGTACAGGGCTATGGACGAGTACAGTCAAGGAGGGTGTTCCTTACTGTCCAGCGATGACGCTGAGCTGTGAGGAACGCCCCCCAGTACAAGTCTATGGATGAGTACTGTCAGGGAGGGTGTTCCTCACAGCGCAGCTAGGCTGTCAGGAACGCCCTTCTGATGGTGAATGGTGGAACTAAGACAACCGATATCTCCAGCCCCGGGGCACATAACGGAAAAGCCGACAGTGTGCTGAATTCAGCGCACTGTCGGCTTTCTAGCAGTATGTAAAACCGCATATACATGAGGACATGAAAGGTCCTCTAAGTCTTTATAGTACAAGATTAACGTCAATGGAAAGAAATGCCATATGTCAGTAAATTTATAGTTTTAAAATTAATGGAAGTTCAGTTTTTTTACTGTATTTTGTTTAGTTACATCATTTTTATTTTTGTTTATGTGAAGATCGAATATTGTTATTTCCACAAGTTAAAAAATAAAAACGTTATAACACTGGGTGTCCTTCCTTGCTATTTTGCATGACTATATGCTTTTAGAGTTGAAAACCTTTGATGAACTTTCACTTATGAAATTTTCTACAGAGCAGTCACTTAAATGACTCCTTTTGGCAGAACAATCCCATAATAGATCATGGAGGCCAAAGCAACACACCTTGAGACTCTTTGGGACTGACTTGATTTTGAACTGGCTTTAAATTATGACAATATTTACAGTAACTGAAGTCAATATATATATTGGTGAGATTATACTTTATATAATCCTTTCATTATACACCATCTGTATAACATTTCACAAAGAGGGTATTTATTACAAAATAAATGAATACAAAGAGAGAAGTACACTCTATGGCCCAAAGAATGTGGGCGACCATACTTGTAACTAAATTCAGGTGTTTCAGCTACACCCATTGCAGACAGATATATATTATCAAGTTAAGGTGGGCCCTTGTGAATGCTGAAACGTGTAAATGTACAAATCATCTCTTTCCTCTTGCATCAATAAGTATAATGTTTCAACTGTCTCTGGAAGGGACATTAGCAGGGGCATACATGGATATTATGGGGACTCGTAGCAATAGTCACAATTGAGCACCCCAGTCCAAATAAAAAAGGTAGTGTAAAGGACAGTGGTTGTTACTTTTAAGTAAATGTGCTTGAAGAATAATAAAAATCCAGCTGACAGACAGTAACCCTTTCAGCTACATTTTTCTCCACAGTCCCCTTATTTGACTACATAGTGACCTACTGAAGCTTTATAATTTATGGATTTATGATCTCCTAACAAGGTAGGGGGCATGTCTGACAAACTGCATTATGAATGTCAAACAATAGAGTTAGGAGAGAAGAGGAATTAAAAGAGATCAAAGTGTTGTGAGAGGGACTTAAGGAACCCCTCCGTCCATGGGGTCACTAGCAATTGCCTAGCCTGTGTTCATTGTAGGTAAGCCATTTACCATCAACACCAGAACTGTGAGGGATTTCCTCAGATAAAATAATCATTTTTCTAATCTGCACCAAAAAAACTGGCCTATATGCTCTGCACCACATTTAATATTGTGTTTTAGGCCAGGGCCCCACGTGGAATGAACACCGCGGCAAACAGCAGTGTTTTACAGTCGCTGCAAAACGAATCCCATCCACACATTGCAGAAAAATATGCGTAGCGGAAATGCTGTGATTTCCAAAACCATTTCAGTTTTGGAAATCGCAGCATGTCAATTATACCTATGGGAAAGCTGGTAGATTCCCTATAGGAATAATGGAAACAGAAAGTCCGCAGAGGAAACCTCTGCAGACTTTCTGTAAAAGTGCTGCGGGAAAAAATGCAATACGTTTCCACTGCGGTTTTTCCAGCAGCACATTTTTGCTGCGGCCCATCTACATGGGGCCTTAGCCTTAGACACTTTTTTTTGTCTAACAAGGGATGTGTCTTAATGTGAAAGGGATGTAGTTTGTCCAAAATGGAAGTGGCTTAAGATATACCTAAATTGTCACAAAATATTGTTGAAAATTTCTGATGCAAAGCCAAATAATACTTGGCATAAACTTAGACTAGACAGTTTAAAGATGCATGTGTTAGGGTCTTGCTAGATGTAGCAATACCCTACAATACTGCAGCGGTCTGGGAGGAAGGACAGAGACAAGTGAGCCCTAATCTCACCCCAGCCACTGTCCCTTCCTATTGCCTCAGTTACCCTAAACGGTAAAAAGACAACCTGAAGACGAGCCCTATACTGAGTAAGTGACAACACAGAACTAAGACAGAACAAACGACACAAAGGGAGGTCAGGAAGCCAAGGGTTCAGTAACAGACGAGCAATGCAGTAGAGAATCAAAATCCAAGAGAATAGTCACAAAGCAAGCCAAAGGTCAGAGAATCAGGTAACAAAGCAGCAAGGGATATAACAAAGAGAGCAGGCAAAGACAGTGCAATAACCGGCCACCATGTGAGGGCTGACAACCTGTTTATAGAAAGTCTGGGCAAGCCCCAGACTGGATTAGTAGACAGGATGTCAATCACACAGGCAAGGCTGAGATTAACTATATGCGGTCCAGAGAGAAATGCTCAGAACACGGGTGTGGCTGGAAATCCATTACATTGTCTAGGACCGTGTTCAGACTGAGCAATAAGAACCCTACACAAGGAACCAAACTGAACACGCCTCCTTCGCCGCAGCGTGCGAGCAGAGGATGGCGCAGAGACCCGAACAGGTAGAGACGTTACAGCATGACTGTGAAACTGGGATACCCTTAGACTGTCTAGAATAGGTTTGTACTGTCTATAATTTTATCAGGATTTGGACAGAAATCTGTATTGCAGATTCCATTGTAAATCATTGACAAAATGGTGGACACCATAATGGAAACGCAAAGGAACTCAGTATATTCTATCAAACACAGTTGGTTTTCATTATATGATGGATTTGGCACTGTTAACATCTTTAGAACAAAAAAAGAGATTTCAGCACAGCCTAACTTCTAAATTTGAGTTAACATTTTGGGGTAGACCACTTTTCTGTTCTAGCACTGACTGTGACTCTGGACACAAAGCAAGGTCCATGATGGTATGATTGGGTGAGTGTGGTGTGGAGAAACTGAAGTGGTCAACACAGATCTCTGATTTCAATCTCATCAAACACTTTTGGAATGAATTTGAATGCAGTTGCCAGTTGGACCTTTTCATCGAGCATCCATGCCTATCTTCAAAAATGCTCAGCTGAATGGGCACAAATTGCCTTTGATACAATCCAAAATTTTGTGAAAAGTCTTCACAGAAAGATGGATGCCATTATTACTGCAAAAGGCATAAATCCATAGTAAAACCAATGGTTTTTGGTAGGAAATGAATAATAATTTAAAGGGGTTGTCCAGGATAAATTGATACCTCTAATCTAAGCTAAACATGTCTACTTACCTAGATCGCCGGGGCAGTCAGGTGACTGTCCCAGGCACATTTTCTGATTTTCCGGTGACATTCCGTTTCCAGAAACAGAACGTCATCTATACTAATACTGCGCATGCCAACACCCCAACTCTATTGCCCAGAAAAAGTGACGCTCTGTGCCCAGAAGATCCTGCCCTTAAATATGATGGGGTGGGGGGGTGACTTAGTTATGAAGGGCTAGTAGTGGGTGTGCTAGCTAGGGAAAAAGGGAGGGGAAGGGGAGTGAGAGAGGGAGAGGGAGAGGGAGGGAGACAGCTCTGAGTGGCCCAAGGAATCATGGTAGTTGTAGGAAAACAGAACAGGAAGAAACCCATGTCAACAGATGCAGAAGATGCCAGGAGCTCACAGAGTAACCCAGAAATTACTCAAAACACTGTTTAAGGTATTTGGGTGCTCTTATTAACCCTAACAACCTTAATAATTAATAGTAGTAACAGACCTTTTTTGAAAAACTATTTTTTTGCCCAGGAAACCCCTTTAATAAGTAATTAAAGTATATAGTTCAAAAACTGTATACATTTATATTATCTATTTTATAATCATATATAAGGATCTATGAGCTATGGGGCACTGAGGTGAAAGTGAAATATAATGTTTCTGTACTTCATATTTAATTGCTGGCTATGTAGACAGCATTCATAGACAGAGGACAGAGATCATTTCAAGTCTTTGCTTAAATCTTGGATTACTCATACACAGTATATAATCTATCTATCTACCTATCTATCTATCTATCTATCTATCTAGCCTTTGTAGCCTTAGGACCGAAACGTTGCATTGGAATAAATCTTCACCCATTTGATTTATAACCCTGGAGTGCTGTTAATTTTTTGCTTTACTTACTTGGGATCATATTTCGGATCTTTAGGATTTGCACCCACCAGTCGAATCAGGTTATTTTTTGGTGCTGCTCTGTTTTTTGGAATTTGTTGTATCTATCTATTGATCTATCTATCTATCTATCTATCTATCTATCTAGATATCTATCTCTTTATACATATACAAACTAGGGATGACCAAACCAGTTCAAAAGAGGGTTGAAGAGGATGCTAAGAGTTTGTCGGGTGCCACAACAAAGCCCAGGAGGGGCAAGTAAGACTGTTATGTTTACTAACCTCCCTTGCACTTATTATACTCTGAGGTCTGAGGAGATCCCAGAGTATAATAATAATAGCAGTTCTGAGTATTCAGTGAAACAAATCTCTTGAGGTTTGCCTATCTCTAATATATATGGCATATATTTCAGAGTAAATTCAAGAAGTATCTGTGATTTCTCCTGACATGTCTGTTTTAGTAAATACTTATATTCTACAAAATATAGCAAACCTGCAGCATCTCTTCTTACAACACTGAATTGTTTTGTTCCTCTGTTACAACTTGCCATGTGTGGAACCCCCTAGCACATGACATGGGTGCAGCTGTCAGGGGTTAATTTACTCAATCTTGCACTCACCCTTGATTCAGGCTGAAAATTGAGAGTAAATCACACCCTGACACAGTCCACGCACCTCAAATACATGTTGTTGCCATTACTAACTGCCATGTTTGACAGAAATCTCACTCCCATATACACGTGTCTCTCCAATAGTCAGACACAAGGATTGTCCCTAAATAGCCATTTACTGTCCAGTCTAATGTACTGTACTATATTCTTTGATGTACAGTCTAATCAATGCTTCTTATGTCAGAATGTGCAGGGACCCATCCCTTTGAAAAGTGAAATGGTCAAGCTCAGTTGTCAATTCATTCAGAAATTTCTAGGTGAAATATCAAAGGAACAACATGACAAAAACATGAGAAAAGACATTTCAGAATTTCTATTTCACAGTTTTGTTTATTGTGAGCTATATTTAACTTCAAGTGGTGGTCATGGAATTTGAAAAAGAAAATCATTGATTATGATATTAATCTGTTTTCCCTTAGTCCTAAAAGCAGAACAATATGGGGTATTTCTGCCCTGTGTGCTGGTAGGATAGGCAGAATTTTTAATGAACATAATTTATGCATGACTATGGTACCCTATAAGAGGGCAAAAGAGACCTCCCCCCCCTCGTGTTAGTTATAAAGAAAATAATCCTATCTTAGGGAGGGTAGCTCATGCTACTGTTAGGACTAAGGGAAAACAGATTAACATCATAATCAATGATTCCCTTACAACCTACAGCAGCACAATATAGGGATGTAGCAAGTAAATCCCTTAGGGAGGATTCCCTTGCTCTGCAGTACTCAGGACTGATTGTCCAAAGGCAGTTGCCTCTGAACTCCGGATATTTAGCCAGTAGTGCTTAACAAAAATCAGCCGAGATGACCAAGAGGCTGCTGCAGAAATCTGATCTAGGGGTACCGCACGACTCTCAGCCCAAGAGGTTGACACAGCCCTAGTTGAATTCAGGTGGAGTTAACCCCTGTGCAGAAAGAGAAGTTTTAATTGTTTCTTTGATCCATCCATCTAGATAAGGTAGGTTTGGAAGCTCTGAGACCTTTGTCTCTACCATATATATTAATAAGGAGATTCTCGGATTTCCTGAAAGGTCGTGTACATAGAAGGTAGGTCTGAAAACACCTTACTACATCCAGTGTGTGAAATCTTCCTCCTTTTCAGAGGAAGGAGCTGAAAAAAAACACTGGTAAGGAAACTATCTGGTTGATATTGGCACGAGAAGACACCTTAGGGTTAAAGCCAGGGAGAAATCTGAGCTGGACCCTATCCGCAAGAACAAGGTATATGGTTCCTCGGAAGAAAAAGCCTGGAGCTCACCCACTCTCTTTGCTGAAGTGATGGCTAACAAAAAGGTGGATTTAAAGGCTAAATACTTAAGATCCACGTCTTCTAACGGCTCAAATGGAGAACCACGAAGACCCGAGGGAAATGTAGCAAGATCCCACTGGGGAACAGGATTTGAAACCACTGGACTAAGTCTTATAGCACCCTTAAGGAACCTAGAAATTAAGGTATTTTGAGACAATCGTCTGCATAAACAGGCGGATAGGGCTGAAACCTGTACCTTGAGTGTGGCAGGGGAAAAACCCTTATCCAAGCCGTCCTGAAGAAAGTTTTAGAATCTCTCCCATAGTCGGGTTCGAACTGTTAACTTCCTTATGGAGCACCATTCTTTGAAGACATTAGCTATCCTTAGGTAGCTCTTATTGGTAGACTCTGCTCTGGCGCAGGAAAGAGTCTTCAAGACGGCTTCTGACAGTCTTCTGTATTTCCATAAGGACTGGTCAACCTCCAGGCTGTCAGGTTGAATCTCCTTAGATCCTGGTACTTTTGAGTTCCTTGGAAAACCAGGTTCTGGGTGGGGGGAAGCCTCCAATAGATCCCTTGACTCATGTACATGAGCTGAGAAAACCAAGCTCTTTTTGGCCAGAATGGTAGAATGGCTATCACAGAGACTTGGTCCTGTCAGACTTTCATCAATACCCTTGGTATCATGGAAAGTGGAGGGAAGATGTATTCCAGCCTGAACCTCCAAGAGATGGACAGGGCATCAATTGCCAAGGAATACTCCTCCTTATACAGTGAGCAAAACGTCTCCACCTTGGCATTGAGTCTGGTCGTCATAAGGTCTACTTCTGGAAGACCCCACTTCAGGGTAATCTGATGGAAGATATCTGGATTGAGAGACCACTCTCCTGATACAGTGAGACCCCGACTCTGATCCACTACTATGTTCAAGGAGCCCCTGATGTGAACCGCAGATAAGTGGGTCAGATTTTCCTCTGCCCAGGTAAAAATCAGACCTTTCTCCCTGTTTGTTCAGGTACATTACGATCGTCATACTGTCGGACTGGATCTTGACCGCTCTTCCTCTTAGGAGAGAAGAGAAATGAAGTAGTGCCAGGTAAACTGCTCTGAGCTCCTTCCAGTTGGAGGATGTCCTCTTTTCTAGCCTGCTCCAGATACATAGTACAGTATTCTTGTACAGGTGGGCTCCCCATCCCGAGAGGGATGCATCGGTAGTCAACAGGGTCCAACGAGGTTGGACCATGGACATTCCATCTTTCAAGTGTATCCACCATCTGAGGGAAAGACGGGTGCTGGGGGAAAGTCTGATCCTCTTGTCGAGACCGAGAGGAGTACGATGCCAGGCCTTTAGAGCTTCCATCTGGAGAGGACGCATATGCCATAAAGCCCAAGGGACTGCCATGACTGAGGATGACATTAGGCCTAGGACTCTCATAGTTGTCCTGATAGACACCAGGCATGATCTGAGAAGATACTGGACCACTGTGGTTAACTTTTCTTTCCTTGCAGGAGTTAAGGAAATTTTCATGCTTTCCAAGACCAGGAGAAAACCCAGGAACTTTCTCTGAGTAGAGGGAATCACCTCTGACTTTTCGCAATTTATTAGCCAACCTAGGTGTTGAAGAAAGGATACGGCTATCTTCAAATGCTGGAGCTGGACAGATTTTGACTGAGCTTTTATTAGCCAGTCGTCCAAGTATGGCACTATGAAGAGACCTTGAAGTCTGAGTGCGGCTACTACTGGAGCTACCACCTTGGTGAAGGTGTGGGGAGCTGAGGAGATGCCGAAAACTGGAGATGCTTCTTGTGACCGGAGACTGAGACAGTGATTCTGAGATACCTTCTGTGCGGAGGATAAACTGGAATGTGTAGATAGGCGTTCTTTAGGTCTAAGGTGACAAGGACCTCACCCTGTTGTAGAAAGAATGTGACGGATTTCACAGCCTCCATTCGAAAATGCTTTTTCCTTATGAAGAGATTCAGATATCTTAGATCTATAATCATCCTCCAGTCACCTGATGATTTTGGCATCAGAAAAACTGGGGAATAAACACCGAATCCTTCTTCTGAGTGGGGAACCTCTTCCAAAGGCCCCTTTGTAGATATAAATGCGAACGGAACTTTCCAGTATATCCTGCCGAGCCACAGGAAGGAAGCGGGTCATAATGAATCGGTCTTGATGAAGAAAATCGGGAGAGTCATTCCCCAACAGGAGTCTCTGCCACAGGAAGAAAACAGCTGGAGTCAGAAGTTAGACTTCTTCTTGTCCCCTTCTTTGGGGAACTTCTTTCCAGAACCCCTAGACTGGTATCTAGGACGCCTCTGGAACTGAGGTCTAGACTGGGGCTGATAACCTCCGCCCCAGCGAGGAGGTCTTGATCTAAACCTAAAAGATTGAGGTAGACTCTTACCCTTTTTGTCGGTTAAACCCTCCATGATTTCATCCAAATCTCTGCCGATAAGTTTACCCGGCTGAAAAGGCAGGGAACACAAGTTATACTTGGAGGTGTTATCAGCTCTCCAGGTTTTTAACCATAATGGCCTTCTAGCTGCCGTGGAGAGGACCATAGACTTTGCGACAAGCTTAAACTGATGTTGAAAGGCCTCGGATAGGTAATCTGCAGACAAGAAGACTGGCCTCAAGAATGATAATAGGTTATCTCTGGAGACTCCAGAGTCAATGTCCCTCTCTAGTTGGGCTAGATCAGAGCGCAACATGTTTGATACCTCATTAGAGGCAATGGCCACCGAGGTCTGAGCAGAGGCTGCAGAATAATCCTTTCTGAGGGTGCCCTCCATGCGCCTATCCATAGGGTCCTGGAGGTTGGAGCCATCATCCGCTAGGACCACCATACGGCGGGACAATTTGGCTACTGCCATATCGACTTTAGGTGGGGGACTCCATCGGTCCAGCTGAGATTCCACAATAGGAGACCTCCTTGATAAAATAGGGGCTCTTTCAGAATGTTTCCACTCCAATAGCATGAGCTTATCCAGTGTCTTTTCCTCTTGGAGGGCCGTAGGCCCCCTATTGGTGGAACTGGAGGCTTCCCCATCAACATCTCGGTCCCTTGAGCAGCCCATTTATCTTCCCTAGAGGAAAAAGAGGTCTGCTGGAATTCTTCAAAGTATCTTCATCAGATGAGAGCGTCTCATCAATCACATGGAATTCCTCTTCAGAGACTAGTGAAAGAGTATGTTTCTCACATTTCTTGGCAGGATTTGAACACAGGACGCCAACGCTGCAGTGCTAACCACTCAGCCACCATGCTGCAGCAGCAAGAACCATAATCCAAGTGGGGCACTGAGGCCTTCCTCACCAAGAGACAAGCCATCTCTTGCAGTGAGATGAAGGCTTTTATAGGAGGGGAGAAGGAAGGAGCAAGTAGTGCACCACAAAAATCCCTCCCCCCAAAATCTTGCAAACCTTAATTCCTTGTATGCAGAATTAAGCTAAAACTGTAGCCAGAAAAGAGGCTCAGCAAAATATAACCTTGCAATAGGAGGAAAAACTAAGCTGGTAGCGCAATTTCACGCTACCGGAAGTAGGCCGCAAAAAGTCCATCCAAGAATTCAGTCCACGGGAAACCGGAACACCAACAAAGGGTCCGGAGGACGAAGTGACCGACATCACTTCCAGCAGCCGCTTAGCTTGTAAGGTAAGTGAAACGGGAATGCTCCACATCAAGGCCGCACAAGTGGCCTGCACTACAGGTCTTTGAACATTCAGCATGCAACTACCGCTGCATGCTCTACAAAAATCAACTTTTTCAGAGCGAAGGTTGAAACTGCCTAAGTAAAATCCCCCTTCTTTTCCACAGAAAGGGAAACTTGGAGAAAAAAAAATTGTAAAAAAAAAAAATCAAATACTTGCAAAAACTTTATTTTAATAATACTAATAGTATTATATTTATTGTATTATACCATTCAAGTTGCCACTGCTAAGAGATTAGGATACATTTACAATATTGCCAGTAGTATGTCCTATTGTAACCACTGCTTACAGCCAGGGAATTTCATGTCGAGTCACACAGATAAAAGTCGTAAACCACATTTGGCACCCAAGCTACAGGCTGGGGAACCACAAGTCAAGAGCAACAGTGGACCATGCGTAGCTATATACAAGGTTTTTTTTTTTATCCTCAACAGTACACAACTCTTTGTTGCAAATGCATGTATGCAGAATCTTGTATTAGGTTGACCCAAGAAGTTGAAAAGGCATAGATTAACTCTATTTTCCTAAATGTGATTGATAACATGAAAAGTAGTACTTGTACTCTGTATCTGTATCAATGTTATGACTGCACAAAAGAGTAGCTAATTCTAAGATATAAGGTACTCTGAATGAATATGGAGTGAGCACTAGATACAAGTGGCAGAGTCAATTGCTATCCATCCCCAGTTCAGGGTTTTCCCTAAGCAATTAAACCAAGACTAGCTGTTCAGTTTCATGAGTGGGCATAGGCAAGGATGATAATGTTCTACTTCTGTCTAAAGACTTAAACAGTGGGAATAATGAACCTGAAATAATTTATGCAAGATTTCTCATATTTAATGACACAAGCCAATAGATGAAGAATTGAAGTTGATAAAGTAGTTGGTTGTTTTGCTCATCTACAGTGGGTACGGAAAGTATTCAGACCCCTTTAAATTTTTCACTCTTTGTTTCATTGCAGCCATTTGCTAAAAGCAAAAACGTTCATTTTTCTCATTTTCTCATTAAGGTACACTCAGCATCCCATCTTGACAGAAAAAAACAGAAATGTAGGTATTTTTGCAAATTTATTAAAAAAGAAAAACTGAAATATCACATAGTCATAAGTATTCAGACCCTTTGCTGTGACACTCATATTTAAGTCACATGCTGTCCATTTCCTTCTGATCCTCCTTGAGATGGTTCTACTCCTTCATTGGAGTCCAGCTGTGTTTAATTAAACTGATTGGACTTGATTAGGAAAGACACACACCTGTCTATATAAGACCTCACAGCTTACAGTGCATGTCAGAGCAAATGAGAATCATGAGGTCAAAAGAACTGCCCAAGGAGCTCAGAGACAGAATTGTAGCAAGGCACAGATCTGACCAAGGTTACAAAAGGATTTCTGCAGCACTCAATGTTCCTAAGAGCACAGTGGCCTCCATAATACTTAAATGGAAGAAGTTTGGGACGACCAGAACTCTTCCTAGACCTGGCCGTCTAGCCAATCTGAGCAATCGTGGGAGAAGAGCCTTGGTGAGAGAGGTAAAGAAGAACCCAAAGATCACTGTGACTGAGCTCCAGAGATGCAGAAGGAGATGGGAGAAAGTTCCACAAAGTCAACTATCACTGCAGCCCACCACCAGTTGAGGCTTTATGGCAGAGTGGCCCGAAGGAAGACTCTCCTCAGTGCAAGACATATGAAAGCCCGCATAGAGTTTTCCAAAAAACAAATGAAGGACTCCCAGACCATGAGAAATAAGATTCTCTGGTCTGATGAGACAAAGATTGAACTTTTTGGCGTTAACCAGGCACTGCTCATCACCTGCCCAATACAATCCCAACAGTGAAACATGGTGGTGGCAGCATCATACTATGAGGGTGTTTTTCAGCTGCATGTACAGCACGACTGGTTGCAATTGAAGGAAAGATGAATGCGGCCAAGTACAGAGATATAACGGAAGAAACCTCTTCCAGAGGGCTTTGGACCTTAGACTGGGTCGAAGGTTCACCTTCCAACAAGACAATGACCCTAATCACACAGCTAAAATAACAAAGGAGTGGCTTCGGAACAACTCTGTGACCATTCTTGACTGGCCCAGCCAAAGCCCTGACCTCAATCCAGTTGAGCATCCCTGGAGAGACCTGAAAATGGCTCTCCACCAACGTTCACCATCCAACCTGACAGAACTGTAGAGGATCTGCAAGGAAGAATGGCAGAGGATCCCCAAATCCAGAAGTGAAAAACTTGTTGCATCATTCCCAAGAAGACTCATGGCTGTACTAGCTCAAAAGGGTGCTTCTGCTCAATACTGAGCAAAGGGTCTGAATTCTTATGACCATGTGATATTTCAGTTTTAGTTTTTTAATAAATTTGCAAAAATATCTACATTTCTGTTTTTTTCTGTCAAGATGGGGTGCTGAGTGTACATTAATAAGAAATAATATGATCTTTTTTGCTTTTAGCAAATGGCTGCAATGAAACAAAGAGTGAAAAATTTAAAGGGGTCTGAATACTTTCCTTGCCCACTGTATATGTGTTTATCATTGCAATTATTCATAATTATTTAAAACTGAAAAAATCTGGGTTAAAAAAAATATAGTGGTGTAATAAATACAATCCCAATTCCAAAAAGTTAGGATACAGTGTAAAATGTAAAGAAAACAAGAATGCAATGATTTTGAAATCTCATATAACCATATTTTATTCATAATAGAACATAGAGCACATGCCAAAAGTTAGCCATTTTTCCATTTTTATCTAAAAAAATTAACTTATTTAGAAATTAATGACAACAGCACATCTTTAAAAAGTTGGGACAGGACCATGTCTACCATTATGTAGCATCCCTTGTTCTATTTATAACAGTAAATGGGCCTCTGATTATTATACTCTGGTGTCTGAAGAGACCCCAGAGTATAACAATAGAACTTTCAGTTCAGACCGCGCAGGTTCTGTCCAAACTGAAACTTGCAGGTGAACCTCGCCAAATAAATCATTAGCAGAGAATAATTTGATATATGGGTATTTAATCATGTATGTTAATGGTTTTATATACAGGAGCAATGTAATTTATGACTAGAAACAATATACCTATTCAAAACACATAATAGTTTACTTTTCACTTCTTAGCATGTACAGGATGTTGTAATATTTCGTAATAAATTGATTTTTAACTGATGGAGGTATTGAATATACATTCTTTTCCTGTGGAATACTGATATAAAATCTGATGTAATAATGTAGATTATTTACCTGTGACTTGGGATATTCTGTTCCTGATGAGAATACATGAATGTATCCTCAACAGCAATGGTTCAAATGTTAGCACCATTGGAAAAGCGTCATCTTCACTACTACTCTGCATGTGTGCACTGTTACGTTGAAGGTGCTGCTTCTGCAATAGTGCATTGCTTCTGTCACTTTCTTGTATCTCTAAGCCAAAGTCCAAACCTATGTTGACTGACATACTTCTAAGATCCTAAAGGGGATTGCCACTTTCAAATCAATATTGAGAAATCAATATTATTGTATTGGTTTGCATTTTGTATTGTTATATTATTATATATGGTATATATATATTATATTGGTTTGAAAGTGGACAGCCCCTTTAACTGAGTTTGCATTATAGACACACAGTGGAAAAAAGTAGATTTGACATAGGATACATGTGAAAATTGGTTTGTTTAAATTTATCACAGAATATATGACTTTTCATTATATAATTCAAATGAAAGAGTACTTAAAGGGGTTATTCCCAAAAAGTTAACCATATTTAAATTTGAAGATAATAAAAAGTTAACAATTAATACAACCATTAACGCAGGAACTTTTTATGGTCTAAAATTCAGCTATGACTTCCATGTTGTACCTGAATTATCTTCTTGTGCATGTAATGTCTCTCCTTGATAACCTGGAAACAATAAGGATATCATGACTACGTTTCTGACAAGTCTCAGACCATAGAAAGTTCCAGCATTCATGGTCGTATCCATTGGCAACAGATTAAGACAACAGACTGTCACCACTAAGATGGTTAGAGAACATCTTTGAAACTCTGCAAAATGTTTAATTTATTATATTTGCAAAAATGTTTAACTTTTCATTGTCTATGAATTTGTATATAGTGATGTTCATGGGACTACCCCTTTAATATAAGAATAAACATTCTAAAATACATTACATAATTATACATTTGTTTTTCATATTTCAAACATAACAAGGCAAAATCTTTCTTAATATAAAGCTTAACAATCTGATCAGTCAAGTGTTTTGGGATAATGCACACTTAACATGCTTGACTTAGCACATTAGGAATGAACTCTAATTCCCAATGTATGCTGTATGCGTTCACATCGTGGACAAGATTACACATCTATTAAACAAGTACAGAAAATGAAGACCATGTTTTATTCGTGTCCCACAATTAGTCAATTATCCATCTTTCTTCAAATTACAAGACTTCCCTGAAAGGGGTTATAATACAATAAGAAGCCATTTTTTATACACATTCATATACTAGAAGAGCAACTTGTAAGTGAGGGAATCACCATAGAAATAAACATGTTAGGTTGAAGTTCATGTGAAAAACATGGAAAAAGCAATAGTGAATCAATTTGAATGCCACCTAATAAAGCCATGTCACAGATAAACCCTTTCTCTTACTTCAATGCATTAACTTTATATTTCCTGCTATGCAAAGTTTCCTTATTTATTTATTTTACTTATATAGCACCATCATATTCCGCAGCGCTTTACAGATATTGTCAACACTGTCTCATGTAGGGCTCACAATCTACATTCCCTATCAGTATGTCTTTGGAATGTGGGAGGAAACCGCAATACCTAGAGGAAACCCAAGAAAAACACGGGGAGAACATACAAACTCCTTGCAGATGTTATTCTTGGCTGGATTCAAACCCAGGACTCCAGTGCTGCAAAGCTAACCACTCTGCCACTGTGTTGCCCATCACAATTTTATTTGTATTTTCTATTTCTGTTTCATTTTTTCACAAAACACAGGAAGTGGGAAAAAAACGCACGAAAAGAAAAGTCACAAAGTATTTAGACAGAATATCCCTTTTTCCTTAAAAAATATACATATATAAGGAAGTGTGACACCAGAGTTCTTGTTAGATATAAGTGGGAGAAAGCTGCAGTAACCAGGAATAACCACTACACTGTGTACTGAGCTGTGTCTAGTTGGAGTGTGCCACAAACTCTGTAGTCAGCTAATTTGTGGGGGTGCAGATAGCCTCCCACTGAACTGCTATCACCAGCTTATCTAGGGCATCATTAGTAAATTCCCCCCAAAAAAGTACTTTAAATATTGTCAGAAACTGAAATTCTTCAAAGGCTTCATCATTTTAGAACTATTCCAATTAATATTTAGAAATCTGTAAAAAAGAACATTAATAATTCATATAGCTAAAGATACATAATACTACCAGTTGTGGAGCTTTTGGCACCATGTAGGAAAAGGTAAGAAAAGCGCACTAATGACAGGCCTGGGAATTTGAGAAGTCTCCTGGCTCTCATAGTGCTTTAGCCCAGATGGAGGGAACTGGAGGATGGGAGTACTAGTGGCGGATGACACGCCCCCAGCTAGGAGGAGCACACTCAACTACTCTCCCCAGCTCTGCTCCTACGCCAGACAGCGATGAGGGGGGGAACCTGCTGTACTACCTGATGGTGGTGGTAGTAGTTTACCCCGGGGTGCTACCAATTGGAGAGGGCACCTCTCTACTCTGAACCGGTGTGATGGTGTTCAGAAGGGCCCTGATGGTAATTGCAGGCATGACTCAGGAAGGCAGTTGTGCAGTTGAAACTTTAACTTTAAAGTTTTAACTTTACTCAGCAAACTGGACAGTGAAAACAAACAGCTTTCAAATGGGGGTTGTAGTCTCCCAATATTCAACTCCCCCAGCCTTGGTCTTGAGAGGATGCCCAGTGATGGTATCCCCTGGTCTCAGGGCTGTCTTAAGTTGAGCCTTGGGCTTGAATTCTTCCTCCTCTGAGCTGTATGGAGAACCACACTGCTGGCATGCACTGTCTCCAACTTCACACACTGCTAACATATTCTACTCTGAGGCTGTAATGGCTCCCCAGGACATCTAAGTCTCCAAGACACCGCACAATGGCCTGTGATATGCAAGGTCTGTACTAAGAACAGGAGCAGGGCTCACCTCTAATGAGGCGAAATGAGACGGCCGCCTCAGGCGGTACTATCAGTGCCTGCTTGGAGTGGTGACATTTTTACTATTTTTTTTAGCCTAAACCTGCCAAAGACAGGCCGCTTTAAAAAAAAAAAAAAAAAAAAAAAACTGCGCGTAAAATGAGTATATGCTCTTCATGTTAAATTCTAATATGCACTCAACCACCATTTCTGTGTGTCAGGAAACAGTTTTAGGCAATTTGATTATTATGGGATAAGAAGTATTGCTTTAGAAGAGCATCTAGAACGTTTGCACATTTCCATAGCTCAAGGCTTCATGTTATGTACACACACAATTAAAAACTGTACCTTTAAGACATATTTGAAATGATTTTCATAGCCTGCCTTGTGAAAAATTATTTATCTTTTCAAACTAATTTAATTTAAGTAATTGCAATACCAAACCTGTACCTGTTATCGGAAAGGGCCCCAAACAAACTCACAGTGCAGATGGACTGATAAAACCTGATGCTAATGTAATAAATGGAAAACCTTGCACAATTACAATAATTTAATTTGCATAGCAAACGACTCAAAGGATTAGCTAATTGCTGCCTTTGGCTGTTAGCATCAGATGGCGTTCCATAATAGAGTGCCTTATTGCATTATCATTCTGGCATGTGGTACATAATTAGAACTTTTGATTTGTAAACCTTTTTAGCTGTTTAGGTTTCAAAAGCTGGTTCTGTGTTTGGCTTTTTGTGCAATATGTGAAAGCATATAATTGTACAACAATGCAAAGAGAGTTGCCATAGCACTCAGCGCTGAGAATCAAGGCTGTAGGTAGTAAGCTATTTCTGTCCATGTCAAGAAATGTCTTATCTCTACTCCCTGTGGTTACCTCCTTCTTGATAATATATAAAAGCTTTTCTTTTTTATTACATCCTTTCTTTCAGGTAACCTCACAGCGCTAATTTCTGTGATGCAAAGTGTATAAAAATATATATAGAAAACTACCATTAGACCTGTGAAGACACATTACTCTTTATTTTCTTACAGGAAGAACTGAATTCTTACTAAATGTTTTGTTCAAGTTTTGCACAATAGTTATTTTTAAATATACTTATATGTTTACCCCAATGTGATACACCACACAAATATACTATAGAATTTCATTTATAGACAGGATTTTAAGAAGTTTCCCTCTGTGGACTCTTTCCATTATACCTATATGGAAATCGTCAGCGTTTCTGTAGGTATAATCGACATCCTTTGATTTACAAAAATGCAACGTTCTTTGAAATAACAGTATGTCTTCTGCGGATATTTTTCTGCAATGTGTAGATGGGATTAGCCAGAATCCCATCCACTTTGCAGGTACTGTAAAATGTTTTCGCATAGTGGGCCCACGGCCTAATAAGGGTAATGGATTATTACAAGTCAAATCTTTTTGCCTTACATGTTGCTTATTACTACTGCAGTGACAATTGACACCATGGCTTTTTGCAAATGTATCCCAGAGAAACACTCAGATATTTTTTTTTTCTTTCATTTTGTGCCTATTCCACCCTTATATATAATTCATCCAGTCTTACCTTATTTGGGTATACATTTCTACCTGAATCCTTCTGTTCATGTAAGGCCAGGTTCACATTTGAGCCTGGCTCTCTGCCATTTGGATCTGACGTCAGAAACAAACAATGGAGAGCTCGTCTGGCGGACCCTATTATAGTCAATGGGGCCTATGTTTTCTCCGCCGATTTTCAATGGAATCTTCAACAGAGACTCTGACACAGATGTAAACGTAGGCTAACTCTCACTCTGACCTGATAAAATGCACATGAGTGATGCGGTGATGAATTGAACTCCTGTATAATGGATTATACCACACAGGCTTTCCACAGAGGGAGACAGAAACTTCTGTCGCTAACAGTTCCCATCAAACACCCAATTGAAGGAAATTACAGCTCAGCCTCCCTAACTATATACTTATATTCTCTTACATTATTTACATGAATATACAGAGAGTAATAATGTGATGCTGTGCTGTGCATGACTGATAGCAGAACAAAGAAAGAGAAATAAAAAGCTAAGATGTCTAATTAGGAGCAGAGGAGAAACTAGAATGAAGGGGCAGGAGAGCAGTATACATCTAAGAAGCTTGGAGGGTGACAGACAATCAGGTGAGGGGTGCAGACAGCTTAGCCAACAGGGAAGTAGTGGTGGTACTGCAGTCAGAGGCCCAGCCTCATTGCTAATGGAAAGAGGCCCGGCCACCTGATGTCATGTGATGGATGTAAATGCTGCCAGGCCCCTTTCCAATAGAAGCCTGCTTGCTTCAGTATATCAGAGTCAATTCACTGAATGGAGTGGCTAAAACTTAACTTTTATTAGAAAAAGTACTAGATAGAATCAAATTGGTCTGACAATGTATAAAATATATACGCACACCCAATATGGAATTCTCGGGCTGTGTACTTAGGGGGAGTCCACACTACTGTTGTAAAAGTCCGTTGCTATCTTCCATCATAGGATGACAGCACTGGACATTAAACTGTCATAGAGAACGGTCACAGACTGATTCTGTGTCCGTTCCCATTGACACTAATGTAAACAACATGATGGAAGCTATTTTCCGTCATGTTTGTTTACCTTTTGTAACGGAAAATAAAGTCCTGCATGCAGGACTTTATCTTCCGCTACAAAGGTAAACAATTTGATTTTATCTAGTACTTTTCTAATAAAAGTTAAGTTTTAGCCACTCCATTCAGTAAATGTCTTCTAAGTGAGTGACTATCCCACTGTGATTTTAGTATATCAGAGTCAGTGTCAGAGAATACAAATGAAGGAGGCATAGCCGGATTCAACCTGAATTTTCCAAAAGATTTTTGTTTCGGGTTCATCACTCATGAAACTGTATTATGCTCTGGGGTACTGTATGTACTGTAGATATTATATTGTGGCAGGGCTATTGGGAGCATTTTATGCTGTGTGGGGCCGCTGTAGAGAATTATATTGTGTGGAGACTCTGGTGAGCATTTTATACCATGTGGGGTCACTGTAAAGCATTATACTGTGGGGGCCACTATGGAGCATTTTATACCATGTAGGACCACTGCAAAGCATTATACTGTGGAGTAGACTAGGGAGCATTATATTATGTGGGGAGCATTGGGGAACATTATATATATACTTTGTGTGGGCCACAGGCCCGGAAAATGTAATATACAACTGTAGGATAACAAATTTTGCTGGTATGGGACCCCAAAGTTCCTGATGTCAGCCCTGGGTGCAGGGATAGAAAAATGTGTTTTGGTGGAGTGCTTCTTTTAGTATATTATGTACATAGTAACAAATTCAATGTTTTAATGCTTACAACCTTCAGCTGATCCATAGAAAGACCAAATAAACTCTTTAAATGGCAGAAACCCAATTTCCCATAAAATGGATAAAAGTTAAATCCTGTTTGAGCATAGTTTGTGAAGTGTTGATTTCAAACATGACAGAACTGCACTTCTTTTAACTGCCAATAGTGATCCAGTATTCTATGTTGGTTCTGTAAAATTAATATTTTATTGCTCTGGCTGTAATAGGGATGACTTATATATTTATGCAAAGCTGTTTCCTCTCTAGGGTAAATAAATTTAGTTTTTATAACCGGTCTGTAAGGGAATTTCCAGTTGAGCAATTCCCCAGTGCTGCTGCAGAACCCTGGGAGGAGGGGCACAACAAGACAGTGAGCCCTAAAGCTGAACCCCCCCACTTGCCCTTCCTCTTGCCTGACTGTCCTAGGTGACAGCCAACAACTTGGAGCCGTTCTCTACTATGAATAAGTGACAACACAGAATGCAGACAGGACAAACAACAGAGAAGCAGAGTCAGCAAGCCAAGGGGTCAGTAACAGTTGAGCAATGCAGTACCAAAATGAAATCCAAGAGAGTAGTCACAGGGGGGAGCCAAAGGTCAGAAGTCAGAAATACAACAATAACAGAAAAAGAAGCTAGCAGGGACAAAGTCACAGGACAGAATCTCAATAGCCAGCGACCATGTGTGAGCTGATGACCTATTTATAGCAAGACAGGACCTGCCCCAGACTTGATTGGTAGACAGGCAGTCAATCACACAGGCAATGCTAAGATTAACTATTGAGGAGCCGAAAGAAACAAGGTGCAGGAGACGGGTGTGGCTGAAATTCAATTACATAGTCTAGGACAGTGTTCAGACTGAGCAACAAGAATCTTATGCAAGGAATCAAACTGAACACGCCTCCTGCGCCGCAGCATGCGAGCAGAGGGTGGCGTAGAGACCCGAACAGGCAGAGACATTACAGTGTCTTCATAACTCATGATATCATATTTTGGTATTTTGGTTTGGTTATATCTGAATTCTCTTCAGCTCTCTGATGTCTATTTTATGGAAGGTGACCAAAACTGAAATACATATTCCAGGTGCAGACAGTGCTTTATAAAGGGATAACATACTTTCTTGTCTAGTAATCAGGTCTTTCCTTATATAGGACAGACTGCCCATCTAAGTTTGCACTGTCTAACTATTAGTAAAGCAGGGACAATGTGTGACACCCAATAATGCAACCCATTAAACAATGGTATGTAACAATTCTCATATAGTGTTTGTAAATTGAGCTTGTGAACTATCCCATATGGAACCTTTTAGTTTATTTTCTGGGCCATAATAAAATAGCATACATTTATTGTATTCATATTCATGTGTACCCACTTATGTAGATTTGTACTATATTTCCTGTTATGGGTTTAGCCTCATAATTGGTTATTTCTGTACAGTCTGCTGCTTCTGATCTTGTTTAATTATACTGTAACTCACCTAAAACTGCTATGCTGAAGTTAAGAACAAATGATCAAAACTATCAAATTGCCAAACTGCTTTATTTTTTCATATTTTAAGAGCACTAGTATGTATAGAAGATGTGTGCAGTGGGTTCTCGGCATATTTTTTGACACTTAATTTACTTTAAGTAACTTTCCCCTTTAAGTATTTTACATCACGTCATTGTAATAAAACTTATGAATAGCAGAAAGCTAGCAAATGTGAACTTATTGTACTCAATTTACAAACAGAATGTGACATCAAAAGCACATACAGCTGGGCTCAAACACATCCAGGTTAATATACATCTAACTTATTTGATTTTGTTCTTGTATTGGAGACATTCTGAGAGGCAAACTCTATTTATTCAGTTATTATTCTGCCGTGCTATGAGAGTACATTGGTCTAATGTTGTTGGATGTTCTTCTTCTTGGAGTCAGCCAAGATATGGAAACATTATAGTCAATTTATTAAAGACTCAAAATTTCAAAGAAACAAAACCTCGATTCTTCAGAGCAACTTAAATGTCAGTTGATTTACAGTAAGGGGAAATCTCCATTTCAGAGCAGTAGAAAATGCAACCTACTCTTTGTATTTTGTATTAGACTTGGGTTATTCTTGCTATTGTGTTTGTTCACCAAATAACAATTTCTGAAATTTTTATTTCACTAAAGAAAGGAAAACATTACATCCTGCATAATTACTTAAATGAACAGCTTCGGCGCCATAGCTTCTTAGTGGGGAAGGCTTGGACTGACAACACCTGCATTGCTTGTCTACAGTAGTCTGCTGTAAAAGACACAGGCAATGTAAAGTAAGATAGAGAGCTCTACACCTATATATATATATATATATATATATATATATATATATATAGTATACCTACTTGTGATCTTGTTTACATGCAGTACCTGAAAGTATTTTTCTCACTATTTTAAATATCTGTTCTTGCATTGAATGTTTACCTGTTAAAGTGTGACTAGACTTATTTTTTTCATAAATCTATAGTTCAGGTGATGATAACAATAATGAAAGGGCTTGTTTCTTCAATTATTTGCCACCTTCTCCCACTAATCAAATCTCTACTATAGAACTCTATAGAGAGGGGAGGGGGAGGAAAAGAAGAGCTCCTCAAAGCAGAGAGACATCTGAGAGACAGTTTTCTTTTTCACAACACAGCAGGGTTATTAGAAATTATCATCCAGCCATCTCCTGACAGAAATGACTCATTAAATTCTGTAGACAGCCTCATACCTTTATTACTCTCCTTCTCTCTTCCCTCTCCCCTCTCCATTAACCATTTTATGACTAGGGGCTTTTCAGACCTTGATGCCCAAATATTTCACTTTTTGAAATGCTATATTTTAAACGTAATGTTATCTGGTTTTTTATTTTTATTTTTTTTAAATTGTAATTTTTAATTGTAAGTTTTACAAGCAATAAAAATAATCAAACAAGAGAGCGATAAATAAAAACCAAGAACAGGTATATCAAACTAGATAACACTGCCATCAATAAAACAAAACCAAGTGAGGAGTCCAGGGAAACGTACTCGAGACAACAACCACAACAGACAAACAAGGGACAAATGGGGGGGGGGGGGGGAGCAGGAGAGGAAGAGAGGAGGAGAAAAGGAGCCAGATATCAGAGACCATGGAGGATAAAGTAAGCATCCCATGGGGACCAAATAGCCTGGAAAGGATCCACTGTATTGTTGAGTGTGGCAATCAGATATTCCAGACTACGCATGTCTTTAACGCAAGCCACCAGGGTAGGACCCATTGGGGGATGTGTACTCTTCCAGTGGAGAACCACCAGTGTCTTAGCCGTGGTGCAGATAAATGGGAACAGTTTGGACATCTTTTTGCCCAATTGTATGGTGGCAGGTTGAGCAAATAAAGTAATGGATCAAGCGGGACACCCTGTAGAAAAAGAGCATCAGTTAACATCCTAACCTCTGTCCAGAAGGGACGGATCAAGGGGTATTCCCAAAAAATGTGATACAGTGTACAACACTCAGAGCATCTCCAACAAACAGGGGAGACGCTGGGATTGAGAGTATGCAGCAGGACCGGGATGTGGTACCAATGATGATGAGCTGAATGCCTATCTAAAATTTTCTTATCTCTGGATACATGTTCAGAAGCAAACTCTTACTGCTGTGAGCGGCAGCAGGAATCGGTAAATGAGGCCAAATTCTACTATTATTATATTCCGGGGTCTTTTCAGACCCCTGAGTATAATAATCGGAGACTCAGGGGAGGTGATAAACATAAAAACCATTGTTACTCACCTCTCCGGCGATCCGATGTTACTCCCAGCAGGCTTCGGCCTTCTTTGGTGACGTCCAAGGCAACGTCATTATGTTGCGACGCCGGTCTGTGCGACATTGAAGAGGGCCGAAAACAGGGAGCGAAGCAGAGCCCAGGTAAGTAACACTGGTTTTTATGTTTGTCACCGCCTTGGTCTCCTATTATTATACTCTGGGGTCTGAAAACATCCCAGAGTATAATAATAGTTCATGGGTGGGTTACTATGGAGCATAATACCGAGTGCAGGGGCCACTATGGAGAATAATACCGAGTGCAGGGGCACTATGGAGCATAATACTGTGTGCAGGGGCCACTATGGAGCATAATACCGAGTGCAGGGGCCACTATGGAGCATAATACCAAGTGCAGGGACCACTATAAAGGAATAATACCATGTACACGGGCCACTATGTAGCATAATACTGTGTGCAGGGTCCACTGCGGGGCATAATATTGTGTGCAGGGGCCACTATGGAGCATAAGTACTGTGTGCAGGGGCCACTGCGGGGCATAATACCGTGTGCAGGGGCCACTATGGAGCATAATACCGTGTGCAGAGGCCACTGCAGGGCATAATATTGTGTGCAGGGGCCTCTGCGGGGCATAATACCATGTAATACTGTGTACAGGGACCGCTGTGGGCCATAATTGATGTTCTATCCTTAGGACAGATAAGAGATCAGTGGACCCCACCTCTGATCAGTTGTATGGGGGGCTATGGTGCCTGTTTATATCACAAGCTGTCTGTTTATAACGACCGTGTGATGTAATTACAGCCTTCTCACATAGACATGTATAGGACGAGGCTGTAGTTACATTACATGGCCCCTATGAGATGAATGACACTATGTAAACAGAGAAGCGGTCACGGCACTTACACAGGTACAATGGTTCATTCAAACGCTGATCAGTGGGGGTCCTGGGTTTTTGAATCCCACTAATTAGTTTATTAATGACCTGGAAAACCTTTTAATTAGTTAACACCTGGGGCATTATTAATAAGGGGCACTATTTATACAGGGTACACACGGACATTATTAATATAAAGATGCACTTGGGAGTTATTCATTATGGGGGGGTTATATCATATATTTTATAATTGGGGTAGCAGCAGGATGGGTGTGCAGGTGAGGACAATGTGGGTCAGCTGCCTGGAAAATTGAGGAGCCAAAGATGTCTGTGTTGTAAACTTTACAGAGACAAGTGACAGCTGTAAGAAGTGGTCATGGCGGTCCAAAGGGAAGAGAAGGGAAATGTGAAGGATTAGTCAGAGACGTCACCTGTAAGTCACAAAATGTTACTGCCCTGTATTCACCTAAATGATAGAGGATAAATACCTGATTGATGGGGGTCTGTCTGCTGAGACCCCCACTGAGCGTGAGAATTGGGTTTTTCCCCCACTGGGTGGGAATACAGCCTTACCGCAGCCAGGCTGAATATAGTGTCACTTGGTGGATGGACGAACCCACGTGGCTCTCATTCACTTCGATGGGAATGCCAAAGATACCCGAAGTCTAGTACTCAGCTATCTGCGGTGCTCCTATTATAGAGAATGGGGGCCACGTGGGCTCGTCCATCCACTAAGCAGAAGATGTGTGAAGTTACTTTCATTGTTAATGCCGTGTTGTTGATTTCTGATACTGAAGTAATACAGTAAGAAGAATTCTTAAAAACTGCTTCATAAGTTTGTGTATGTTTATTGTATGACAATAACAGCGTGTGACACTAACAGCATGTAAACGCAATTTTATTTATTTTTATTTTTTTGTGGGGGGGGGGGGGCGTCTTTCAATAGTCTGCCTCAGGCAGCAAAGAGGCTAGGTTCACCACTGTTCCTGATATACTGATATACAGTGGTTATTATCTACCAAAAGTGGTCCAAGGAAAAAAAAAAAAAAAAAAACTTAAAGGGGTTTTCCAGGCTAAAATTTTATTAATTAGGCCAGGGGAGGTGAAAAAAAATAAAAGAAAACCATACTCAACTGTCCCCGGTGCTCCAGCACCCCCCCCCCCCACCCTGTGACATCCCTGACTCCCTTCCTGAGGCCACTGAGGACACTGATGAAGGACAATCAGCAGCCTCAGTGGAAGGGAACTGGGACGTCACAGCTTGTGAGAGAATATTGTTTAGCTTTGGAAACCTCTTTAAGGTCAACCGTTCTGGTCCAATTTCACAGAAGCACTTGTGAAGTATGCCAGCTTGTGCATGTCTCCATCTTACAGTCTTTTCTCGGGCGCTGCCTTCTCTAGATGTGACTGTGTGATTCTCTGAGCCTGCTCATATACCAATTGTACTAATTTGGCTCCCTAAAAAAGCACATGTATACAGACCCTAAAATGAGTACATAGCTAAATTCAAACAATGACATAATACATATTAAGCTAGGCCTATTTTATTTAACAATGCAAACTTGCTCTTAGTGGCTATAGTATTATATTTCCATATAAAGAAGAATATTAATAATACATACATTCCTTATAACCCCTGAACAGTTTATATTATTAAAAGAAAAATTAAATCAAAATGCTAAGGTTCGTATTGTTCACTCAGAAATTTTGCTGCATGTAGCTGTAACTTTGCAAATGACCTCACATTGAGACATTACATAATAACCCTACTGAGAGAGTAGTAAACTAGTGCACTGTGACAGGGATGCCTCTGGCTAGAGAACTCAGTTATAGAAATGGATAAGTATGCCTAAAAGCCTTTTCTATCTATACAGCATGCAGCCCTAAAGAAGATATTCACCACAGAGCTAGTGTGTATGCAACTGAAAACAATAACTTGCGCATAAAATATGTATATATTCAAAATGCATTATATCAAAGCAAAATCAAGGCAAGCCTAGTGCATGGTGTCCATCTGCTGACAGACTGCAGAGATGCTGGAAGAAAGAAATGTGGTTTTACTTCTCATATTATTAGCTGTACACTGCAGACATTTCCAGAAATGTTGAGAGTATCAATGTCTCTTATCCTACATGCTACTGTATATCTGTCTTCTAATGTGTTTTCTATGTATACTTACTAAGAGATACAGTTATAGGTATGTAATATCTTGTACTGGCTACAGAAACATATGGCACATTTAAAGTGAAATGTATGTGTGAAAAAACTGTACTGATAGTAAATGAAAGTAAAACTCCATGAATGAGATATCTACATTATTCACTGAAAGTGCTAAAGGTTATTTTGTGTTCATTTACAGTCCATCTTTTCTAAAGTCTTAGACTCTACTAACTAGGGGTTAACTAACTAGGGGTAATGTTCTCTCACAATCGGCAAGTAATGTTTTATATGGAAGGCAAATATATTAAGTGTTGTGGACTGTAATTCAAGATAATATGATCATCTTTAGTCAAAATAAGCTTAAAAGATATATAAAGATATGATAGATAGGCTGACTTCCTCTATAGATATGCATAGGCTGACTTCCTCTATAGACTGCAATACACGCGTATTGCAGTTTATAGTGCTGAACTGGCTTGTATCAGAGATGAATGCTCCAAAAGCTGTTGTGCCCGGGATACCCGCTTAACAGTTTTCGGAGTGTGTGTTTCCGCTGACACAAGCTGGGCACAACATATCAGGCACTGAAATGGCATATCACTGGAAAAATTGCAATTTTCTCTTTTCATTATCAGCCGCACATTCCTTTCTGGAAATTAAATTAATGCAACACTCAAAGGTTAAAAATGCTCGCGACACCACTTAATAAATCCCTTGAGGGGTGTACCTTCCAAAAGTGGGGTTATGTGTCTGGGGGTTTCATGTTACTGCTCTATTAAACAGTTTATACCCATATATGGCGTTAGGTATGTTATCCTGGGTACAACAGTGTTATACATGTGGGCATAAACTGCTGCTTGGACACACAGGAGGGGGTAGATGTCAAGGAGCACTATGTGCTTTTGGACCACTGATTTAGATTGTTGGTTTTTTGGATGCCATATCACATTTGTAGAGACTCTAAAATTGCCGCTACAAAATGTCACTTCTTGGGGAATTCCAATTTACTGGGACCTCCAGGGCTCTGCAAAAACAACATGGTGTCCAGAAAATCCCTCTAAATCTGTACTCCAAAAGCTAATAAGCACACTTCTCCTTCCCTTCTGAGCCCTGCTGTGTGCTCAAGCAGCAGTTTACACCTACATATACAACTTCTTTCTACCTGGGATAGCCCACTTAATAGTTTTAAGAGTTCATGTCTCTGATGACACAAACTGGGCACAAAAATGGCATATTTCTTTAAAAATTTTCATTTTGTACATTAATTTTTGGGAAGCATTCTTGGGCTCAAAATGATAATACGTTTTGATAAATTCCTTGAGGGGTGTAGTTTCTAAATTGAGGTCACTTTTTGGGAGTTTCCATCGTATTGGTACTCTAGGCGCTCTGCAAATATGACATGGCACCTGAAAACTATTCCAGCAAAATCTGCCCTCCAAAAGCCAAATAGCGCTCTTTCCATTCCAAGCCCCGCCATGTACCCATACAGCAGTTTACAACCACATATGAGGTATTGCCGTGTTCAGGAGAAATTGTGTAACAAACTTTGGGGAGCTTTCTCTCCTTTATCCTCTTGTGAAAATAAAAAAAATTGGGACTAAATTGACGGTTTATTGGAAAAAAAAGTAATTTTTCATTTTTACATCCCAATGTTAATAAAATATATGAAACAACTGTAGCATCAGACTGCTCATTATAGTCCTTGATATGTTCTGTGAGGGGTGTAGTTTCCAAAACGGGGTCATTTTTGGGGGTTTCCATTGTATTGGTACTCTAGGGGCTCTGCAAATGCGACTTGGCACCCGAAAACTATTCCAGCAAAATCTGTTCTCCAAAAGCCAAATAGCGCTCTTTCCATTCCAAGCCCCATCATGTACCCATACAGCAGATTATGACCACATATGGAGTATTGCCACGTTCATGAGCAATTGTTTAACAAACTGTGGGGTGCTTTTTCTCCTTTAACCCCTTGTGAAAATGAAAACTTTGGGGATAAAGTGACATTTTACTAATTTTTCATTTACATATCCCAATGTTAATAAAATCTGTGAAAAGGCCGTTGGGTCAAAATGTTCACTATATCCCTTGATAAATTCTGAAAGGTGTGTAGTTTCCAAAATGGGGTAACTTTTTGGGGATTTCCTTTGTATTGGTACTCTAGGGGCTCCGAAAATGGCAACGTGGCACCTGAAAACTATTCCAGCAAAGTCTGCTTTTCAAATGTCCAGTGTTGCTCCTTCCCTTCTGTGCACTGCCGTGTGCCTAAACATCAGTTTACACCCACATGTAGGGTATTTATGTGCTCGGGAGAAATTGTATAACAAACTGTGAGATGCATTTTCTCGTTTAACCCTTTGTGAGTGTTAATTTTAGGACTAAATGAATGTATTACTGAAAAAAATTTAAATGTCTAAATTTCACCTCCTTATTGTCTTAATTTCCATGAAATGCTTAAAGGGTTAACAAACTTCCCAGATGCTGTTTTGAATTATTTGAGGGGTGCAGTTTTGAAAATGGGGTGATTTATGGGGGTTTCTAATATATAGGCCTTTATAATCCCCTCCAGAACTGAAGTGATCCCTGAGAAATTAGTTTGGGAAATTTTCTTGTAAATGTGGAAAATCGCTGTTAGGCTTGTAAGCCTTCTAACGTCCAAAATAAACGAAAGGACTATTAAAAGATGATGCCAATATAAAGCAGAGATATGGTAGATAATATTTATTAATGTATTTGGGTGGTATGACTGTTTGAAAAGCAGAGCATTTCACATTTTGAAAATTGCATTTTGAAAATTTTTTCCAAATTTCCATCAAATTTCCCATTTTTTTTATAAATAAATACAAAAATATTGATCAATGTTTACCACTAACGTGGTAACTAAGGTGTCAAGAAGAAACAATCTCAAAATCACTTATGTAAGTTAAAGCGTCTTAAAGCTATTGCCATATAAAGTGACACGTCAATTTTGAAAAATGAGGCCTAGTCACAAAGGTACTTTTAGGCTCTGTCTTGAAGGGGTTAATAAATTGCATCACTGTCTCTTCATACTCTGACCTACTCGTGGTGCCTCTATGCTCCACCTTGAGATAGATTGATAGATTAGCTAGATAATATGATAAATCAGGTATTAGTTGTCTTTAAAGGGATGGTGCCACCAGAAAAAAACCTTAATTTCAAACCAAATTTGAGGTTAAACATATATGTCACTAGCTATATTTTTTTTAAAAGTTTTATATCCTGCAATTTCGTATGGGTTTGCTTTTTATCAGTCATGTCATTTACATCACAAACAAGACAGATAGGATCACAATAGGAGATCATACCTCTATGTATAAAACCACACAACACCCATCATTGCATCCACTACTGACAATAGATGATGTCACAGCTTATCTACTTGCCCTCCCTGCACAGAGTATATCTAGAAAACTCTCCCATAAACCTCAATGAGTTGGCTCCAGCCTTTTGCTGCCATACATACAGCAGAAAGAAACTAGCAACACAGATTTTGTTTGTGATCAACTTTATTTGATGGTTGGCTGTATGAGATGTACTGGTATGAGATGGACTGGTCGTAGGTTTATTGTACGACCAAACATCAACAGACATTTCAAGATCTGCTACTTCAGCAGTCTAAAATCTAATGTGTATGGCTAGCTCTAGGCTTACACAGTGACAGCCAGCTGCCAAAGAAAAAAAAATAATAAATGGATAAAATAAAAAAAAATACTTTTTACAGATACTGGTCTTTACAATGGTCTCTACAGGAGCTGAGCAATACTTTCAGCTGCAATGACAAGAGCAAACCCTTCTTTGAGCAGGTCTTCCTGATTACACAGGGCAAGATCTGATTTCATAATTATCTATTCAGACTACCCATTCTGGCATTAGGGCAGTGCTGAAGGATCTATTTTAGGGGCAGACATGAATCAGCATGAGAACTCATTTAACAGTCTACAATGCCTATGAGATAAAAAAAAAAATTGGAAGAGATTATTTTACTTTCAAATATATTGTATTAAACCCGATCAAATTTATTATGACCGTAGTAGTTGTATATTCAAAATAGGGCTAAAAATGCACAAATATTACATAATAGTGTGTTGAGACTATATATCAAGCACAAAAAGTGTATTAATAATTATTAATTAGTACATAAATGTTTAAATTTACATATAGCAGATGTGTGTGAACCCAAATGAAATACAAATAACTCACCAGGGATACATAAGAACCATAATAAGGTTAATATATAGGAGACTGTGCCTGTAAAAGGTCCACATAGTAATCACATAGACATACTATATAGACAGATAATCAAGTCAAGAGTATAATTAATTAAGAGGCACAAACAGAATACAGCTACTTACATAATATGAAACAATACCCCAATAATGAACCCTAGAGAGGACATGACGTGCCCCCCCGATGTACAATTCACCAACGGCTTCATCTGGGGGGGTGTCAACATTGGCAAGAGGAATAACTTTATAGGGGAAAATCAACCAATCAGTCTGTAAACCTTAGATGATATGATATATATGCCGAGAAACATATAAGTAACTGAACACAATACAACCAAGAATAAAGAGGAATGTCTGTAAGAATAGATCAGACACGCCATCATGCCCTAGAGCGTAGTGTGCCTGCACAATTCGTATTAGTGGGCTGCATCTGCGCACCAATAGTGGGAGACCGAGATATATCGACCAGACTATGCCGGAAAGTACATATACGAGCTGCCAATCTATTGCATTTTCAAAAACTGCCGAGAGAGGCTAAACAACATGTGAGATTCATTTCTACATTTAACTGTACTGTAGATGAAATGTGTTTTAGAGAAACACATCCTCATCCAAGATCCAGCCTTGAAATGTTATATGGGTCACAGACCATCTATCGGAGAGGAAAGAACTTAAGTGAACTACTGATACTGAGTCACTTCAATATAAGTCTATCTACCCCCATGCTTGGTTCTCAGGGCTAAAAAACGGGTTGCCTTCCATGTGGAAAATGCGTTGCCTGTATTAATGTGGATAAGGCAACAGAGTTTTGGAGCTCTGACCAAAGTCGCTGATATACCATTAATCACTGCAGGGGTTGTATATTTTGTTTGTATATCATGTGGTTTCACACCCGTCTGCTATATGTAATTTTAAATATTTATGTAATAAAAGTTGGTAATTTTTATTGAATACGACTTTGTGTGCTTTTGTTTTTGTTCTTACTGTAGTAGTTAGTAAGAGATACATGATCACTGCAGAGCCCAGTCCACCTATGCATACCATATTGCAAATATACAGATCATGTTTCGATCTACATATCCATGGGTGGGGCATATACAAGATTTTGCAAAGGAGGGACATATTGCGGGGGGGAAGAGGGTTATTGAGTGTGAAGGGTATCACATGATGCAGAGGCATGAAGTATGTGTGAAGGATATTCTCCTAAGTGTTCCCACATGGTATAGTCTGCTGGTCCCACACAATATAGTGCCTCCAGGGTCCTTTACAGTATAGCCCCCCCAGGTCCCACACAGTATCGTGGACCCAGGTACCACACAATATAATTTCCCCCAGGTCCCAAACACTACAGCAGTAAGTAACACTCTCAGTACTTACCACATCTTGGACTACCTGTTTCTTCTCTGGCCCTATCTCAGAGTAACATTGGCACACAGTAGAGGAGTACAACAAATAGTGATGGAAACAATCATTGGTTACCAGGCCACCTGCATCACCATTCAGTAGAGTGGTGGATTCTCAGACAATAGTATATGTTTATTAAGAGGAAACAAACATTGCAACCAAATAGGGGAAGAGTCCGTAATTAACAGTAAACATCTAAAAGAATATCCGAGGGCAGTCCAGAGACACTTTTAAGGGATAATGAAACAAAAAACAAAAGAGAAGAAATAAATGAATGAATAAGGTGACATATAACTTAGGGGTAGTTGCTTTAAAATACATCAGATAAGTAGTTAGCCAAGTCTTCATCGGTGAGAGAGTTTGTGAAGAGAGTATAAAATAAGGTCGCCAAGGTTTCCACACTTCAGTAAATTAAGAGTGTGATCTCACTTCCCAACTCGCTATTTCTTCCAATCAATAAATTTGTTCAATCCTATTAAACCATTGGCCAATTGTGGAGGTTGTGTGAGGTTGGCCACCCATGTTTTATGAGGAAGCCATAAGAGGGCAGCCTCATGGTCAGATAAACTGAAGTAGAGCAAATCTTATTGACTTAGTGACTGTCTCTCTGCTGTCTCAAATATCATGTCTTCGAGCTATCTGAAACTGAATCTCTCAAAGACTCAACTACTGCTGTTTCCACCATCTAATAAATCTGTCCCTGATATCTCCATTGCAGTCTCCGGCCTTACCATAACTTCTAGGCAGTATGCCTGCTGCCTCCGGGTTATGTTTGACTTAGACCTTTCCTTCACTCCCCATATCCAATCACTTGCACGCTCATGTCATCTCCATCTCAAAAACATCTCCAGAATACGCTCTTTCCTTACCAGAGATACACTAAAGACACTTATTGTTGCCCTGATTCACTCTCGCCGTGAATACTGTAACTCCTTACTAATCGGTTTTCTCCTTACTAAACTCTCCCCTCTACAATCTATTCTGAATGCAGCGGCCAGGCTCATCTATCAGTCTAGATGCTATAGCGATGCCTCAGGTCTGTGCCGGTCACTACATTGGCTGCCTATTCAATACAGAATACAATATAAACTTATCACCCTCATCCACAAAGCTCTCCATAATGCTGCACCTCCCTACATTTCCTCTCTCATCTCTGTCTATCGCCCAACCCGTGCTCTCCGTTCACTCAATGACCTAAGACTAACATCCTCTATTATCAGACTTCTCCCGAGTTGCACCACTTCTCTGGAATGCTCTATCCCGGACAATCAGATTAACACCCAATTTCTACAGCTTCAAGCGCAAACTAAAGACATATCTTCAGACAGGCCTATCACAACTCCTAATGTAAACCCTTCCATAGTTAGATTCCCTAAAACGTACCCTCTGTTCACGCTCCCAGATTACCTCACAGGATACGACGCTGTATCAGACTAACTTTATATGTCCAGGCACCGTCTGCACGATAAAGGACACGACTGGTGATGGCTCATACAGCTCTCTATTACAAAATTGTCCCACCATTGTATAAGCAATGCTACCTCCGATGCCGCCCCTGTCACCTCTTTTGTCACCCCCTCTACCTCATAGATTGTAAGCTCTTCTGAGC
This sequence comes from Leptodactylus fallax, assembly GCA_947044405.1. Lineage (NCBI taxonomy): Eukaryota > Metazoa > Chordata > Amphibia > Anura > Leptodactylidae > Leptodactylus > Leptodactylus fallax. Next base: position 2,704,506 of record CAMRHE010000015.1, read on the forward strand.
AGGGCCCTCAGTCCCATTGTGTGAATTGACTATTTCTTTGTAATGTATCTTTTTTGTCTGTACTTGAACCCTAAAAATTGTACAGTGCAGAATATGTTGGCGCTATATAAATAAAATGTATTATTATTTGTCTCCAAAACGGTTGTATACAGGTGCAAAACCAAAACACATAAAACACATAGCCCAGGATAGCACCTTTCCCAACACATCTTCAACAGGTATTCTCTGTACCTAATCACATTCTAACTATCGAAGACGGGGTCTTATACCACCGAGTCATTAATTTAAAAGTTTTCTTGGATTTGTACGTATTGTGAAAAACTATGGGATCGATAGACCGAATGGATAGACCGAATTTTAGCAGAATTCAAAATTCTACCTAAAATCAGCCTTTTGTCTTATACTGTGTATGCAGGCATTGAGGTTTCATTTAACGGGAACAGGTAGTCATACAGAACAGAAATTATTCTATTAGGAAACTTTGGCTTAACCAAATATTTTCCAGTCATGTGAAGTATCTGAAATTAGGGAAGATACATGTAACAGCACGGTGTGGTGATTGTAAGTCTCCCAGTTGGTGAAAATTCAATTGACAACCAGAGTTCTACATTTCAAGTTGAAATGAATGTAATGGAGTCTCCCGAAAGCTTTTTAAAGTGTGTTTGGAGAGGTAGTTCCAGAAGTCTGGTGCATGGCTTGAACCAGGGTATAGTAGGAATGGGATCATAGTCGCTGGTAACCCCAAAAAGGGATTGGAAATTATCTGTGAGTTGGTAGCTAGTGTCTTAAAAACAGAAATGGTACCCGTGGTGATGCAATCGGAGGTGGAGTGGCTATGTTCCAAATTCTATATCCCAGACTACTGAGCCCATGACAGCAGTGACCTCTTCGTCTGGGTGCCCAAAGTGCCCATAGATGAGTTGTTCAGCTCGAACCATCTTTTTAAGTGAGTTTCATTATAATTTGTGCAAATATCTGGGAGGCCAAATTCTCCAAAAGGTTTTTTCTGGATTAACCTATTATATAACAATCTGGGCCTTTACCCATTGCAAGGGAAGGTGCTGAATAATGTGTGCACCTGTTTGAAGAAGGAGTGAGGGAGAAATATTGTAACCATTTGTAAATTGTACAATAGTCTAGACCAGGGGTCAGCAATCTTCGACACTCCAGCTGCTGTGAAAAGTGCCAACATGCTCCATTCACTTTCATGGGAGTTCTAAAAACAGCAGAACAAGTATGCATGCTGGGAGTTGGAGTTTTACAACAGCTGGAGTTCCAAAGGTTGCCTACCCCTGGTCTAGGCAGTACAGAGGTTGTAAAGAGGACCTTTCATGTCCTCATGTATATGCTGTTTTACATACCGCTAGAAAGCTGACAGCGTGCTGAATTCAGCGCAATGCCGGCTTTCCAGGTATGTGCCCCGGGGCTGGAGATATCGGGAGTCGTAGTTTCACTGTTCACCGTCAGAAGGGCGTTCCTGACAGTCTAGCTGGTCTTTGAGGAATGACCTCCCTGACAGTACTCGTCCATAGACTTGTACTGGGGGGGCGTTCCTCACAGCTCAGCATCATTGCTGGGCTGTAAGGAACGCCCCCCTCTGACAGTATAGCGCTATAGACGAGTACAGAGAGAGTGGGCGATCCTTACAGTCCAGTGATGATGCTAAGCTGTGAGGAACGCCCCCCCCCCCAGTACAGTGCTATGGCACGAGTACAGTCAGGGAGGGCGTTCCTCAGCGCAGCTAGACTGTCAGGAATGCTCTGGGACACATAATGGGAAAGACGGCAGTGCGCTGAATTCAGCACACTGTCAGCTTTCTAGCGGTATGTAAAACTGCATATACATGAGGACGTGAAAGGTCCTTTTTAAGTACATTCTTTCTCCCCATCCAGGATACCATGGACACTGGAAGAGATTGTAGCTTGGATCTTATGTTAGCGATTGGTAGTGTATAATTAGCTTAGTATAGCCACCCGAGGTCTCTCTTCAATTATATGCCCAAGTAAGTGAGACTAGAGATTTGTTAGGAGAATGCATAGGACTGTTGAAGTTGACGGATATGGTTGGGGGGCAGTAATGTTTAGCGCCTAAGACCGCATAATTTATTTTAAAATTGGAGAGTCTTCCAAATTGGTTGAGAAGATCAATTATAAATGGGAAAGTTTGCTTAGGATTGCTAATAAGCATCAAGAGGTCATCCTCAAAAGGCAGCATTGAGATGGACAGTCTCAAATTCTTAATCTGAAATCTGTGGGTGCTCTGTGGGCCTGAAGAAGGGTCTCCATTGTCAGTATAAACAGGTTTGGAGATAAGTGTCAACTAGAAATGAGCGAATCGATTCTGCAGAAGTGGAATTCGATCCGAATTTCAGGAAATCTTCGATTCGCATGGAATCCGGATTTCCTGATGCTTCGCGGTGACGAATATTTAGTAAGGACCTTTGTGACATCAGACGGTCACAAGATATTCTCTAGTGATGTGATTAGGTAGGCGTGTCTTTGCTTGTTAGCAGATCCTTCCACATGAATAAAAGTTGTCCGTGCTGAGAGAGAGAGAGAGAGAGAGAGAGAGAGAGAGAGAGAGAGAGAGAGAGACAGACAAACATGACCGCAGCATCCAAGGGCTTCCACCACTTTGCCGCCCACCCCGGCTCTCTGCAGCCCGGAAACAGCTGTTTATTCGCCGCAAATTAATTCGGATCGAAGCAAATTTTTTTGGAACTTCGAATCGAACTTTTGAGAAATTCGCTCATCTCTAGTGTCAACCCTGCTGGATGCCATTCCTAATTTGGAATGCATGTAACAGAGTGCCATTAACTAAAATTTGAGCGCTCAATTGCTTATACAGACATGATGGCTTGGATGAAGACATCAGGTATATCAAAGCGATCTAGAACTCCTCTAATATAGGTCCAGCAATCGCAATCAAATGCCTTTTCAGAATCTGTGCCAAGAAGGACTAATGGGACCTTCCATTGCATAATGAATAGCATGAATTAGGGTAGGTTCACATATATCACTTGCATCAGTATCAGTTTTTTTGTCCCTTAGTCATTACAACTGATGCCAAATAAGATGAGAAAATCCATCAGTCGTCATCAGGCTTTTTTACAAATTTCTACTCCAAAACCATAAATTGTCATAAGTTGTCATCAGTTGTTATCAGTTTTTAGTATCAGTTTTTACCATGATTGTCCACAAGGCATGATGGGCTGCCGAGGCCAATAGAGTAGGGGTACTCAACTACTTTTAGTAAATTTCCATTGACTGGGATCCACCATCAAGTAAAGGTCCAAGCTGAACACGTCCAGTATTTACGGTATTTTTCGAACAAAAAGACATGTCTGACTATCAGACGCACCCCAGGTTTAAACAAGAAAGATAAGGATTAAGTTGGGGCGACTAACCTGGCATTATACTGTGCGGGTAGTGACTAATCTGGCATTATGCTGTGGGGGGGCACTAACGTGGCATTAAACTGTGTGGGGTGGCTAACATAGCATTATACTGTGCAGGGGGCACTAACTTGGTATTATACTGTGCAGGGGGCACTAATGTGGCATTACATGGTGTGGGGGGCAACTAACGTGGAATTATACTGTGGAAGGAGGAATAACGTGGCATTATACTTATACTGTAGGGGGGATTAAGGAATATTATATTGTGGGTACTGACATTAGTGCTTCCACACAGTAAAATATCCCATTATTATTCCTCCTCAGTATGCTCCTTAGCAGGGCTGTTTTAACACATTGGTGGGTTCAGTGCAATGGTTTCATAAGTGGACCACCCCACATCACCACCACTTAGGAATACCCAACTTGCACAAATTATAATGCCCCATTAGAGGCCCTAACACAGTATAATTCCTCCCTAGTGGCCCCTTACAATATAATGTCCCCATCCATCTGTCCACAGTTTAACCCTTTCACTGCGAGGGGTTTTCAGATTTTTTCTCTCTGCTGGCTGCCAGGGCAGTTTTCACAGTTTTTAGATGGACAAATAAAACCTAAATTGAAACATTAAAAAATTATACTACCCTCCCTTCATTACAATATATATTTTCTGAAAGTAGACACCTGCAGCATTGTGAAAATGCCACTTGGTACTGTATAAGAACAGACACTTTCATGCAATTTTGATTTAAAGTGTATGTTTTATAAAAAAAAACGCAAATAAATTTATAATAGTTGCTAAAAGTGTAAACTAAACAAAAAGTTATATGCACCAAACTTCCTAAAATGTGTTCAACATGTGCAGAGTTCATTCATATCACTAAGGCCTACACCTGCATGCACATATTTTCAGAAAATCACCAGAACTGGAAGGAACAAAAACCTGCTTTGAAGCTGGAAATGTTAAAAAAGTATCATCCTATAAAATGTAAGAGTTATACACTATGAAAAGCAAATGCACCCGTAAACCCTATATATTTCTTGAAAGTAGACAACCTGAAGATTACATGTGTCTCAATGAGTTATCCATAGCCATGTCCACCTTCATGTAACTTTGTGACAAAAACAATTTTTTGAAAAAATGCACTAAAACATATATTACACCTAAAACTCATATTCAATCGTAGATTCACACACAAATTGCAACCAGTCGTCCTGCCACTGTAGCTGAAAAACACCCCATAGCATGATGCTGCCACCACCATGTTTCACTGTTGGGATTGTATTGGGCAGGTGAAGAGCAGTGCCTGGGTTTCTCCACACATACCGGGTAGAATTAACGCCAAAAAGTTCAATCTTCGTCTCATCAGACCAGAGAATCTTATTTTTCATAGTCTGGGAGTCCTTCATATAACGGGCTTTCATATGTCTTGGACTGAGGAGAGACTTCCTTTGGGCCACTTGGCCATAAAGCTGGTGGAGGGCTGCAGTGATAGTTGACTTTGTGGAACTTTTTCCCATCTCCATACTGCATTTCTGGAGCTCAGCCACAGTGATCTTTGGGTTCTTCTTTACCTCTCTCACCAAGGCTCTTCTCCCATGATTGCTCAGTTTGGCTGGACAACCAGGTCTAGGAAGAGTTCTGGTCGTCCCAAACATCCCAAAAGGATTATGGCGGCCTCTGTGCTCTTAGGAACCTTGAGTGCTGCAGAAATTCTTTTGTAACCTTGGCCAGATCTGTGCCTTGCCACAATTCTGTCCCTGAGCTCCTTGGGCAGTACCTTTGACCTCATGATTCTCATTTGCTCTGACATGCACTGTGATCTATGAGGTCCTATATAGACAGGTGTGAAGAATATTGCCTTGCCAAGCCCCTTGGCCTACCTGCGATCACCCTTCTTAACCTTCCACTCACAACCCGTGAGCAGACAGAGTTCATAGGATAGAATGAAACGAGCTGTATAAATTTTATATATTTAATAACCCAAGTGGGTCAGTACTAATTAATAGCTTATACAGAAATATACAATATTAATATGATCAAGCATAAATATACGAGCAAAAGTGCGATGCTACAGCACACAAAATAAAAATGGAAATAAAAGAGAAAATACCGGCATAGGCTCGTAGTCCGTTTCTCTAGGCCACAGCAGGGTTTTGGGCCTAGGGCGCAAGCTTAAGCAAGTTGCATAAAACAATTCTTGTACATGTTGTTCAGAACAAAGAGAAAGGCTTCAGGCTGAATGACCCAAGAATCCAGGTCTCCCCACAGCATATGGCTAGTGCCCCACCCACTCCTTCCACCCAGGTAGCCCCCCTTCTCCCTCCTTTGCAGAACCCTCGGAGAGATGGGTACCTTCCTAGGTGCTGGGAGGGATGGGTGAAGTTAAGGTCACTGGCCTGCTATCCCCCATCGCCATCTGGCCAGGAATAATAAAAGTGCCTGGCTATAGCAAGCCATCTCCCATGATACACACATAAAACCAGTGAAGCGTATCGTCCAGCAGTGTAAACCCAACTTAAACACAACATTCCAACAAGTAGGGGGAGGACTGACATGAGCAAGTAAAAATACATTTCTAAGAAAGATGTACAACTGAGGGTTGGTTCATCACAACAGGTGTGTGCCTTTCCTAATCAAGTCCAATCAGTTTAATTAAACGCAGCTGGACTCCAATGAAGGAGTAGAACCATCTCAAGGAGGATGAGAAGGAAATGGACAGCATGTGACTTAAATATGAGTGTCACAGCAAAGGGTCTTAATACTTATGACCATGTGATATTTCAGTTTTTCTTTTTTAATAAATTTGCAAAAATATCTACGTTTCTGGGTTTTTTTCTGTCAAGATAGGGTGCTGAGTGTACCTTAATGAGAAATAAAATGAACTGTTTTGCTTTTAGCAAATGGCTGCAATGAAACAGAGTGAAAAATTTAAAGGGATCCAAAAACTTTACATACCCAATATATATTTACAGGTGCAGGTGTTAAACACCAAAAATCACAGAAATGCAGCAACCAATTTTGTGCATGCAAATTAAATAGGAGCTTACAGAATATTATTTTCTATCCCCCTATAAAAATTGTAACTGTAATGAATAATTATTATCTCTATACCTAACTAATGTGATAACTATGGCCAGTTTCAGATTGGCGTAACATGGCTACTTTATTGCTCACATATTATGAACACAACCTCTGAAGTTTCTGCATTACTGGTGTTGGAGATTCTGATGACCTACTGGAAGTGCAGGTGTTTTGTTTGTATTGTGGGTGCAAAAAAAAAAAAAAAAAGCACCCATCTGAAAGCTGCCAAAAACTTGGATTTTATATGGTGATAGTCAATGGATAAAAATGTGTTATCTTACTGACTGAACTTTGCCGCCTATAGTATGCCCTCTGATTGATAGGAGAAGGGATAACATGGACAGAAGTCCCTGCTAAACCCACCCCCCAGGAGTCACATACAGCTTATTCACAGACAGTGATGAGTTATCATTGTCTCTGCAGACTTCAGCTCCTCTCCCCCTCCCCTCCTTTCTCAGCTCTAAGATGCTGCCTGAGGCAGGAGGGGGGACAATTTAGAGCCCCATATCTCAAGATCAATTAGGGCTGTGAAGACGAACTTAGATTAATTTTAAAGATGAGAATCTCATCTTTAAAATGAAACCTAGATAATCATGATAGCCCTTACAGATTCAGAGCGATTAACTGTTAAAATGATGTTGGGAATTGAGATCTGAATTGGGTTTTCAATACCGAACATCATTTTCACCAGAGAATCGCTTCTAAGGGCAATCATGATGATCTTGTTATCTTAAAGATGAGATTCTCATCTTTAAAATGAATCTAAGTGCATCTTTATAGCCCTAACCAATCTTGAGCAATTTGCTCAGGTAAAGTAGTGAAGCCAGCAATTGCCGGCTTCACTACTGTACATAGACTGTGCAAAACGTCAGGTGCTGCCTCATCCATCTTCAGGCAGCACCCGGCAGCATCCGGCACTAAGGAAATTTTAAGGAAGCCAGATGGAAAAACGCTGCAGGTAGTGTTTTTCCATTAGGCTGAGGCACAGATCCGGTGCCATACGGCGCCAGAACTGGTGCCTCTTGTTCCAGAACTGATCCTATAGAAAACTATGAGATCGGTCCTGGAATCAGTTTCCCTTTGGCTTGTGTGCACCACCTGGGAGGGAAACTGACAGCTGCACCGGATATATGTGAACGCACCCTAAGTCTGGTAGAATTATGGTTACACACACTCATTATTGGGGACAAACTCTTTTCTTCATTATTCAGTTTAGGGAGAAAGACACAAGTTTTTTCACAAGGAGCTTCATCCATACCTTCACATCTACAAGGAGGAGTGAGATGGGGCGATAGCTCCCATACTTCTCGATGTCTACCCTCTATGGTAAGAATGGTGATTGTGGCTGCTAAAGTCTGTGTGGGGAGATTCTCCCACCTGAGTATTGTGTTACACCAATGCGTCATATGTGGTAATAAAACCATAAAAGCATCTTTCAATAATAACCCACTGACAGGTTTGCATTTTCCATGAGGCAACCTGAGACAATGGCCTCAGGTGGCACCTCATGGAATAAACTGGGGGGGCAGCATTTTTTTTAATCGGCCGTTATAGGAGCGTGGACAGGTGAGTAAAACTTATTGGCTGCTATCTATTGCAAGAACACAATAGCTAGAGGCTTAACATATACTGTAGTGGTGGTCATGTACTCGGTGTGTTTGTGAGGGGGAGGAGTAAAAAAAGAGGGTCCTAAACTGTGTGTGGAGAGGGTTAAAAAGGAGTCATATACTGCATGTGGACTATAAAAAGGGGTCATATACTGTGTGGGGGCCATAAAAAGGCATCATATACTATGTGGGCCATAAGAAAGGAGTCATATACTGTGGGGGTGGCATAAGAAAGGGATGATATACCGTGTGGTGGGCCAGAAAAAGGGTGCCCTATACCATGTGTGGGCCCAGTAAAAGGCAGTCATATATGGTTTAGGGGGCCAGACAAAGGGGTCTTGTATTGTGTGGTGGGTCAAAAAAAGGGGGTTGTATATCATGTGAGGTCCAAAAAAGGAGGTGTTATACTATGTGGGAGCTAAATAAGGTTCTTCTTTTTATATCTGCCAAGGGGGGGGGGCATGTTCTAAAATTGAGGGGGTCTCACACAACCAAAGATCGTCAGGTTAGATATATTGCCTACGGACATAGACATTAGGACCAATTTGAGCTCCTCTGTAGTTACTGGCTTAGTCAGCTCCCTCTGTCAATTGAGAGAGAGAGAGTTTTTACAGAAAGGTCTGCATCAGCTCCATAGCTGTGGGGTCATCTGAGGTTAAATGTGCTGGAATATTGTACAGATCATGAGAAAAGGTATGAAACTCTTTCACTATTACCTTGTGGAGGCCTACAGAGATAGATTTGATGAAAGAAACCTCTTCTTTTTTTAATCATCTGGGACATCATTTTATTCCCCTTATCCCCATGGGCATAATGTTTAAATCTAGAATATTGATATTGTTTAGCATGTTTAATGTTTAAATGGTTCTGCAACTTTTTTCTTAGATCTTTTATTTTAGGAGGATATGTGGGAGAGTGGCAAGAGAGCCACTTGTTCCTTATTAAGCATAGAACCCAATGTAATTAGTGCACCTCTAATGAAGGCTTTATGAGCCTCCCATGTGTGATGGTGTGTGAAGTATCCGAAGGAGGGTTCCCTATAAAGAAGCAACTAGGTTTTGTCTGCAAGAGGGCTAGATCACTGTCCCTGTCTAACAGTGTCTCATTTAAACACCATGTCTAGGTTTTGGGTGGAAGATAACTAAGATGGAGTGTCAATAGGACAGGTGCGTGGTCAGATATCGTAAACTGTCCTGTATCCACAGCCTCCGTCTACATGCATATAGATCACAATAAAAGAAGTTTTCCAGGCAAGTTTTCCAGACTGAATGGCACAGCCAGTGAAAAGGCGGCACATGTCATCCATGTGTCACCCATGCACCGGCTGGGCTTCCGTGGCCCAATTCATTTAATGAATAGGAGCCCCAGAAGCACAACCGTAAAACCGGACAGGAATAGGACCTGTCTTCAGTTTTGCAGCCCGAACAGTCATCCCGTATGCAGGACCGTGTAATACACGTTCTTGTGTGTGGGTCAATAGAAATGAATAGGTCAGTGTGCTATCCGGGAAAAACCCATGGCATGGGGCCCTTATGCCACGTACGTGTGCAAGGGGCCTAAAAGCACTGACTGACATACTTCACTTAATAACACACTGTCAAAAACACTAACAAACATACTTCACTTAATGACACAAGCACTGACTGAAATGCTGCACTTACAGGCACCAAACCAAGCCAGCTTCTTGTTCACCTTATTTCTAGCCTTGTTATTCCCTACAACTGACCTCACATTCTGCCATACCCTTCTAGCCACAATATATGAACACACTATCAAAAGACCTGGAAAAGATGTTTACAACTAAAATAAAAACAAATTAATATCACGTAACAAATCTGAAGACCCAACACCTAAATAACAACAATAATACATTTTATTTACATAGCGCCAATATATTCCACAGCACTGTACAATTTGTAGGGTTAAAGTACAGACAAAAAAGATACAAAGAAATAGTCTATTCACACACTGGGACTGAGGGCCCTGCTCGCAAGAGCTTACAATCTATGAGGTAGAGAGGGTGACACAGGAGGTAGCAGGGGCGGCATCAGAGGTAGCATTGCTTATACAATTTTGTAATAGAGCTTACTGTCATTACACATATATAAGGCTGTATGAGCCATCACCAATCGTGTCCATTAACGTGCAGACGGTGCCTGGACATATAAAGTTAGTCTGATACGGCATCATATCCTGTGAGGTAATGCGGGAGCGTGAACAGAGGGTACATTTTAGGGAATCTAATTACGGAAGGGTTTACATTAGGAGTTGTGATAGGCCTGTTGTGCTTGAAGCTGTGGAAATTGGGGGTTAATCTTATAGTCCGGGATAGTGCATTCTAGAGAAGTGGTGCAACTCGGGAGAAGTCTTGTATACGAGCGTGGGAGGCTCTGATAATAGAGGATGTTAGTCTTAGGTCATTGAGTGAACGGAGAGCATGGGTTGGGCGATAGACAGAGGGGATGGAGGAAATGTAGGAAGGTGCAGCATAATGGAGAGCCTTGTGCATGAGGGTGATAAGTTTATATTGCATTCTGTATTGAATAGGCAGCCAATGTAGTGACCGACACAGACCGGAGGCATCTCTGTAGCGTCTAGACTGATAAATGGCCGCTGCATTCAGAATAGATTGTAGAGGGGAGAGATTAGTAAGGGGAAGACCGATTAGTAAGGAGTTACAGTAGTCAGGGGAGAGTGAATCAGGGCAATAATAAGTGTCTTTAGTGTATCTCTGGTAAGGAAAGAGCGTATTCTGGAGATGTTTTTGAGATTGAGATGACATGAGCGTGCAAGTGATTGGATATGGGGAGTGAAGGAAAGGTCTGAGTCAAACATAACCCCAAGGTAGCAGGCATACTGCCTAGAAGTTATGGTAAGGCCGGAGACTGCAATGGAGATATCAGGGACAGATTTATTAGATGGTGGAAACAGCAGTAGTTCAGTCATTGAGAGATTCAGTTTCAGATAGAGCGAAGACATGATATTTGAGACAGCAGAGAGACAGTCACTGGTGTTCTGTATTAGTGGAGGGCTTATGTCACGGGATGACGTATATAATTTGGTGTCATCAGCATAAAGATGGTACCCGAAGCCAAATCTGGTGATGGTTTGTTCAATGTTGGCTGTGTAGAGAGAGACGAGCAGGGGACCTAGGACCGAGCCCTGAGGAACCCCAATGGCAAGGGGAAGAGGGGAAGAAACAGAGCCCGCAAATGATACACTGAAAGTGCGGTCAGAGAGATAAGAGGAGAACCAGGAGAGCGTGGTGTCTCTGAGGCCGACATAGCGAAGCATAGTGAGGAGAAGTTCATGGTCAACAGTGTCAAATGCTGCTGAGAGATCTAGTAGAATGAGAAGAGAGAAGTCACCTTTGGATTTAGCAGTCAGGAGATCATTGGAGACTTTTGTGAGGGCCGTTTCAGTAGAGTGTAGAGTATGGAAGCCAGATTGTAAGGGGTCAAGAAGAGAGTTAGCAGAAAGATAGCATATTAAACGAGAATAGACCAAGCGTTCCAAGATTTTGAAGATGAAAGGGAGGTTAGAGACAGGTCGATAGTTAGCTGCACAGGATGGGTCAAGGGAGGGTTTCTTCAATAGTGGGGTTATGACAGCATGTTTGAAAGAGGATGGAAAAATTCCAGAAGAGAAAGAGGTTAAATATTTTAGAAAGGTAAGTTGTGACAGTAGGCGACAGACTGGAGAAGGTGTGAGGGGAAAGGGTCACTACTGCAGGTTGTAGGGCGAGAAGAAGAAAGTAGCTACGATACTTCCTCCTCTAACAGGTTCAAAAGATGAGAATGAGCAGTCTGAAGTGTGGCTGGTGAGGGGGTCAGTGCCACCTGGGGATTGGGCAGTTATTTCCTGACGGATCTTATCAATTTTGTCATGGAAAAAAGTGGCCAGGTCATCTGCACTAAGGTCTGTGAATGGCATCTGCACATTGGGGGTGAGTAAGGAGTGGAAAGTTTCAAATAGCCTTTTAGGGTTACAGGAGAGAGACAAGATGAGAGCAGTGAAATAGGCTTGTTTGGCGAGCTGAAGGGCAGAATTATAGGTTTTATGTATAAATTTAAAGTGGAGGAAGTCTGCAGGTGTACATGATTTTCTCCACAGACGTTCAGCACACCAAGAGCACCGCTGAAGAAAATGTGTCTGTGGCGTCTGCCAGGGTTGCTGCCTCCTGCGTCTAACTTTTCGAGTGGAGGAGGGAGCCGCCTCATCCAATGCACTCTTAAGGGTTTCATTATAGTGACTGGTGGCCAGATTGGGACAGGAGATTGAGGAGATGGGGGACAGAGAGGACTGTAGAGTATCTGAGAGGTGCTTGGTGTTAATAGCACATAAATTCCTATATGTATGATGAGCAGGTGTGTTCTGTGAGGGAGAGGAAGCACTCCTATCATTCCTACCCAGCATGCACAGTAGGCACATTAGGTTGACAAAACCATTGAATGCAAAATTGGACTTCCAGCACCATCTTACTACACTGTCACCCTCACACCCCCAACTATTGGCTACATCTTTTGGGAAGCCCAGCTGCCAACCTGCTGACAAATATCATCTCTCAATGCGCACCAATAAATGAAGGAATGGCTAAAGACCCATATAAGGCAAGCTGGCAGAGCAGGAATAAACAATACCACTGAAAACAAGATGCAGCAGGTGAAGATGCATATAAAGATGGAAATGCTCTGACTACCACAACTTGATTCTCTTCATTATGTCAGGTCCCAAGCCTCAACAAGAGGCCTCAGCAACAGCCCCCATTTCTGAACAAATGGGTACCAAAAGCATAATCACACACATCCACATGCCATAAATAGGATTTAAAGACACAAAATAAAAAATGCAAAAGCACTGCATCATTTTCATGTAGCAACACAGAGCCTGGAAACTCAAGGTGCAACTTCAAAAGGTCCTTACAAAAGGTTGGCCAACTCATACAAATATACCTCGTGGCTTCTTCCAAGCTGGTAAGTCTTTGTAACCCCTTTGTAACAAACTATGTGCTAATCTTTACGTTGAATTGTGTAAAAAAAAAAAAAAAAAAAAAAAGACCCCCTTGTTCCCACTTACTAGACAACACCAACTCACTAATTCAGAATACTAAGGAATAAAGCCATTTGAAACAGAACAACTTCATAGTGAGAGGTACAAAAGCCCTTTAAAGATGTAAACAAATGGACCAACACTTCAAAGCACACAAGTTTCTGCCTATCATGACAGGCACCTCTATCATAACAAAACTCCATAACCTCTTGTCTCACCCAAAACGACTTAGTCCAGTGACAACTGCCCTGCAAATTTTAGCAGCCAACTTTTTACTCATCAGCAAGGCAGATATACCTCTGAAAACGGCGTGGCTAATATAATAAATACTAAGCATACAGTGGGTACGGAAAGTATTTGGATCCCTTTAAATTTTTCACTCTGTTTCATTGCAGCCATTTGCTAAAAGCAAAAAAGTTCATTTTATTTCTCATTAAGGTACACTCAGCACCCCATCTTGACAGAAAAAAAAAAACAAACGTAGATATTTTTGCAAATTTATTAAAACAGAAAAACTGAAATATCACATGGTCATAAGTATTCAGACACTTTGCTGTGAAACTCATATTTAAGTCACATGCTGTCCATTTACTTCTGATCCTCGAGATGGTTCTACTCCTTCATTGGAGTCCAGCTGTGTTTAATATAAGACTTCATAGCTCACAGTGCATGTCAGAGCAAATGAGAATCATACGGTCAAAAGGAACTGCCCAAGTTGCTCAGAGACAGAATTGTGGCAAGGCACAGATCTGGCCAAGGTTACAAAAGAATTTCTGCAGCACTCAAGGTTCCTAAGAGCACAGTGGCCTCCATAATCCTTAAATGGAAGTAGTTTGGGACGACCAGAACTCTTCCTAGACCTGGCCGTCCAGCCAATCTGAGCAATCATGGGAGAAGAGCCTTGGTGAGAGAGGCAAAGAAGAACCCAAAGATCACTGTGGCTGAGCTCCAGAGATGCAGTAGTGAGATTCGAGAAAGTGGCCTGAAGCAAGCCTCTACTCAGTGCAAGACATATGAAAGCCCGCATAGAGTTTGCCAAAAAACACATGAAGGACTCCCAGACTATGAGAAATAAGATTCTCTGGGCTGATGAGACGAAGATTGAACTTTTTGGCGTTAATTCTAAGCGGTATGTGTGGAGAAAACCAGGCACTGCTCATCACCTGCCCAATACAACCCCAACAGTGAAACATGGTGGTGGCAGCATCATGCTATGGGGGTGTTTTTCAGCTGCAGGGACAGGAAAACTGGTTTCAATTGAAGGAAAGATAAATGCGGCCAAGTACAGAGATATCCTGGAAGAAAACCTCTTACAGAGTGCTCTGGACCTCAGACTGGGCTGAAGGTTCACCTTCCAACAAGACAATGACCCTAAGCACACAGCTAAAATAACAACTTTGTGACCATTCTTGACTGGCCCAGCCAGAGCACTGACCTCAACCTAATTCAGCATCTCTGGAGAGACCTGAAAATGGCTGTCCACTAACATTTACCACCCAACCTGACGGAACTGCAGAGGATCCCCAAATCCAGATGTGAAAAACTTGTTGCATCATTCCCAAGAAGACTCATGGCTGTACTAGCTCAAAAGGGTGCTTCTACTCAATACTGAGCAAAGGGTCTGAATACTTAGGACCATGTGATATTTCAGTTTTTCTTTTTTTAATAAATTTGCAAAAATATCTACATTTGTTTTTTTTCTGTCAAGATGGGGTGCTGAGTGTACTTTAATGAGAAATAAAATGAACTTCTGCTTTTAGTAAATGGCTGCAATGAAACAGAGTGAAAAATTTAAAGGGGTCTGAATACTTTCCGTACCCACTGTATCTGTCATCACCCACAGTCTCCAAAATGGTGGCCTATTTATGCCACACAGTGCCATAAACCTCCTACTTTGACATATTTAAAGAATGTTGAATTAGCTCAACCTTCACCCCAGTGGCACCATCCACAAATGAGAGAGACAACTAATCCCACACTGGTCCACTCCTGGCAATTGAAAATAGTTGCATGGAAGTGTCAGGATCTTAATTTGATGAACTCTTTGTTTTGCCAGTACTAGTCCCTTAATAAGATGGTGTTTTGTTTGTTTTCTGTCTGTGGCTATTTTGGCTCCTGTTGATTATTTGAACTCCTACACCTGATCACTCAGTGCCTGAGTATTGTGTTGAAGCCAGCTTCTATCAGTCCTTGAGCCAGGATCGATTGTTACTATCGGTTCTATACTACTGCTGCACTGCAAGTCTCAGCTACTACCGCTACACTGCAAGTCTCAGCTACTAACACTGCACCGCAAGGTTCCAGCTACTACTGCTGCACTGCAAGTTCCAGCGTTCCAGCTACTACTGCTGCACCGCAAGGTTCCAGCTACTACTGCTGCACTGCAAGTCCCAGCTACCACCACTGCACTACAAGTCCCAGCTACTACCGCTGCAGTGCAAGGTTCCAGCTACTACCTCTTGCACTGAGACCAATGGCTGGGGTCTTTGTGCAAGAGGTAGTAGCTGGAACCTTGCGGTAGCCTGGTAAGAGAGTCTTGACAGAATACTCAGGCCATGATGATGGAGAGTTTGGAGGTGCGTTTCAAGAAATTATACAATCTTACCACCGCTATGCACGCTGAGATGCATTCCTTAAAAGCAAAGATCGACGTAATAGATGGACTCTAACCATAACGCCCAGGTGTTTGGTCAAGCAATTCATTAACTACGTAACCGGGCTACACAATTGGAGACGCAGGTAACCGTTCCCGCTGCCATTCCTATTCCTAATTTACCACTTTTTAGATTTGGCGATGAACGTGACAAGTTCCGTGGCTTCATAAATCAATGCCGGTTGTATTTTGATGTCCACACAAGCCAGTTTCCGACTGATCAGTCCAAGGTATTGTGTATCATCATGCTTCTGACTCACAAAGCCTTAGATTGGCCCAAACCATTAATTGAGTCTGATGATCCTCTCAAACAATCTGACAAATTTCCTCACAGCTTTGAGTCAAATGTTTGATGATCCTAATTGGCGTGCTACTGCCAAAGCAACTATATTAACTTTACACCAGGGCAGGCGTTCTGTCACAGACTATGCTATGGAGTTCCGAAGATGGCTATTGATACGAATTTGAACAGTGATGCTCTGCTTCCACTCTTCCGTAAAGGTTTATCCATTACTGTTAAAGAGGAGTTTGCCCAAGCTGAAGCTCCCTCCGGCTTTGATAATTTTATTAAATATCGTATCCGTATTGATACTCGTATTACAGAATGCAGACAAGAGAGAGAGAGATGGGTCGCCTTGAATCGGAGTAACAGTTTTTCTCCTTCGTCTGTTAAGGATCCTCTGCGCAAGTCTCCCTGGGAGGCCAAGCCTGAAGCTATGCAGATAGATTCCCTACAGAGGCGTCAAAGTAAAGACCATAGCGAACACATGCTTCGAGAAGGCTTGTGCCTGTACTGTGGTTGTCCGGGTCATTTCCTTATGAATTGTCCTAATCGTCCACTTAGAACCGCTGCAGCAGTTGCTGAATGTGACTTCTCTGACTCTGGGTCAGTTGTTTCAGAGCCAACTCTAGCTCTGAACGCTAGCATATCCTCTGTTGTTCCTCACATTGAAAGAAGAGAGAAGGGATCACACTGCCTTCTCCCTGTTCTGATCTTGATCAATTCTCAGTGAGTTTCTAGTACAGTCATGAGAGATTCAGGAGCCAGTGGAAACTTCTTTTGCTAAGAAGCATAGGATAAGATTCCAGAAGAGGGCTTCTCCTGTGGTGTTGGAGATGATGGATGGATCTCCACTAGTCTCAGGTGTATCAACAGACCGTACCCCTGAGGATCCTTTTGAAACTAGATTATCAAGAGATACTTACTTTTATGCTGATCACCTCTCCGCATTTTCCTGTTATCAACTGGGAAACGAAGGAGTTATGTTTTCCAGGGAAACACATTACTATGGAGACTCAAGATCCAGCTCCAGTTCTGAGTCTACCTCCTGCCACTATGGAGACACAAGATCCAGCTCCAATTCTGAGCCTACCTCCTATTTATGAGAGCTGATGTCTGTGATAAGAAAGCAAATCAACTTCCTCCACATCGTCTGCATGATTGCCTCAGAGCTTCGGCCAGGTGCGGCTATACCTTTTGGCAGCATTTATCCACTAGCAGGACCAGAATTGAAGGCTCAAAACATACATCGATGAGAATTTGGCTAAAGGATTCATTCCTCCCTGGATGAATGGTTCTCTCCGACCCTGCATAGACTATGGAGAACTTAAAGTTACAATTGGAAACGGTTATCCTTTGCCATTAATTCCAGAACTGCTGGAGAGAGTACAGCAGGCCAAGATATTCACAAAATCAGATCTTCACGGAGCATATAATTTAGTCTGCGTCAGGTCTGGGGATGAATGGAAAACCACCTTCAGATCTTGTTATGGACACTTTGAATACCTGGTCATGCTGTTTGGGCTTTGTAATGCCCCAGCCACCTTCCAACACCTAGTAAATGACATTTTCATGGATCTTCTAGACCTCTTCGTGGTGATCTATCTGGAAGACATTTTGATTTTTTTCTAATTCTCCCGAAGAACATCAACAGCATGTGAAGACATCGGAAAGATGTCAAGAATTATGTTCACTCTTGTGACATTTGTTCCAGATCTAAGACACCACATTCTTCACCAACAGGATTGTTACAACCTCTTCCCATTCCAACTTCATTGTGGAATTACCAACCTCCAAATGGAAGAATTGCGTTATTAGTCGTAGTCGATCGTCTGACGAAAGCCGCTCACTTCATTCCCTGTGTGGGTCTACCCTCAGCTAAGGACACTGTTGATTTAATAATTCAGAGTGTCTTTCGTCTGCATGGAGTTCCAGACGAGGTTCTTTTGGACCGGGTGTTCCAATTTACCGCAAAATTTTGGCAGGAGTTTTGTTCTGCATTGGACATAAATGTCTGGCAAATACAAAAAAGAAAAAAGCACAGCAGGCACTACCAGAACATATGAATTGAATGATATGTCTTTGTTACTTAGCTGAATCGCTGGTGCAGCAGAGGATACACGGGGGCACGCTGTAGAAATGATGTCCAAAATATAGTGGGAAAAAGCAGGACAGCGACAGTCACATCCGGATAAAAAACCTCTTTATTTCAATACATTACAGGCAGGTTTTAGCTGTGGACTCACGAGCAACGGGCCGTTTCGTGCTACTTCAAGCCTGTAGAAGTGCAGTAGCACGAAACGGCCCGTTGCTCGTGAGTCCACAGCTAAAACCTGCCTGTAACTTATTGAACTAAAGAGGTTTTTTATCCGGATGTGACTGCCGCTGTCCTGTTTTTTCCCACTATATTTTGGACATAAATGTCTGTTTATCCTCTGCCTTTCATCCGCAATCGAATGGACAGATGGAGCGTACCAATCAGACCTTGGAACAATATCTTCGGTGCTATGTCTGTCATCTACAGGATGATTTGGTCAATTTACTTCCCATGGCAGAATTCTCCTATAACAATTCGCAGAGTGCTTCTACGAAAGTAACACCTTTCTATGCTAACCTAGGTCATCATCCAAAGATCTTTCCCAGATTTCCTGTGGATGCTTCTGTGTCATCAGTTACAGAGAGAATTACCACTTTACAACAAGATCTCGCAATTTTGAAGGAGATGTTGAGCGCAGCTCAGGAAAGTTTTAAAAAGACAGCTGACAGGTTTTGTAAACCAGCACCAACATTTAAGGTAGGGGATACAGTCTGGCTATCTACAAAGAACCTGAAATTGAAGACCCCCTCACGAAAACTGGGACAGAAATATTGGTCCCTTTAAGATTAGCGGTCTGATAAATTCAGTAACTTATCGATTGGACCTTCCGAAGACTATGAGAATCCATCCTGTCTTTCATGTCTCTTTGCTGAAGGCTGCAGTTCCCAATCCTTTTCCTGGACGTTCAGCTCCTTCTCCCAGTCCTGTCATAGTGGATGATCAAGAGCAATTTGTCATTGAGAAGATTTTGGATTACAGAATCTGCAGGGGTCGGTTGCAATATCTTATCAAATGGCAGGGCTACCCTCCAGAAGAGAATGCCTGGAAACCCCTGGACAACATCAATGCCCATCGATTAATTAATCAAATTCATTGTAAATATCCCAAAATACATGGTCTGGGATCGTCCGGAGGCTGTTCCTGAGGTGGGAGTAATGTCAGGATCTTAATTTGATGAACTCTTTGTTTTGCCAGTACTAGTCTTTTTTGCTGTTTATCTTGGGTGCTATCCACTGCTCCAGTCAGTACACTGTATTTTCCACAGTAACTGTTTTAAGAATTATAGCATTTTCCCATTGAAATGAATGTGATAAGGCTGCAATACTCTGGACAGCCACTGTGAAAACTGTACCAGAGGTAAGCTGCAGTACTCACATGACCACGACGGCCCCTTTAAATCATCTAAGGGTAGGCCATCAATTTTAAAAGTTTTGGATAACCCCTTTAGGCTGAGGCCCCACTTTGCAGAAAAGCTGCTTTTTTGTTGCACATTTTTGAGCCAAAGCATGGAGTGAATTTAGAAGAAGGCAAAATTATAATTGCTTCCTTTATTTTTCCCATTCCTTTAAAAGCCACTTTTGGATTTGACTAAATAAAAAAAAAAAAAAAAAAAAAAAAAAAAAAAACACTCTTCTGGAATGTGTGTCCTCAGCCCTAAGGGGTTAAAATGTTATACCATAACATAAATGCATATGTGGTATTATTGTAATTACAGTGGTAAACCATAAGTTAGAATTGTTTTCTAATTGATGGAGGAGTCGCTAAAGTAAAATTTTTCACAGGATGCCTTTGAAACCCTTTTGAATCTATAGGGAGCTACCTTCCAATAGGTGGCGCTAGCAGCAATTCTCTTTTTCACCAATGAGATTTTATTAGTAAATTCCTGACCTCAGTTTGGTTAGCACATGAGGGTGTGATGTTGCCCTTTGTATTTATACTTGGTATTTTGATTAAGCAATGATGGAATGTTAATTTATCTTGTTTAACCCCTTAACAATGCAGGGTAGTTTGGGAGTTAATGCCATGGGACTTTTTTCATATTTTCCATCTCTGCTTTCCAAAATTCATATTTTTAATATTTTACTGCAGACATTATGGTGGCTTACTCATATGGTGGCTTATTCTTTGCGCAATGGGTTGTACTTTCAGTTAGAACCATTTTGAGATATATATAATATTTTGATTAGCTTTTGTTAACATTTTTTGCGGAAGTGCATGTGAAAATCATCATCTATCATTTTTTGCATTTTTCTTATTTTGTTTTGTTTTTCTTTTTTTCACTCTATTAAAAATTAAATGGTAACTTTGTCTGGTGGGTCATCACGATTACAGTGATACCAAATTTATATTGGTTTTATTACACAGCATTAAAGGGTTAATAAATATGGCCGAAGCAGTCTTTCAACCCATCCAGATGTTTTTATTCTAGGGTACTTCGTGTGTGAGTGACATCTACTAGGTCAAGTACTTTAGTGCGTTATGAAGTTTCTGTTCAGCTCTATAAATTGGACTAACCCTGTCTTTTCTTTTCATTATCCCCTACAGTTCCTGCTCACTCCTTCAGCTCCCCTCTCCATATACTTCTATAGACATGAGTCATCTGAGTGATATGTAGTGATGCTGGAGATGAAAATTCAGTATAGTATAGGGGAGGGGGAGCAGGAAAACAGTCTGATAAGAGCAGAGAGGGGCATTTATCTCTGATGAGATATATCACAACATTTCTTACAATCACCTGCATTATTAATTTATGCAAAGTTTGATGAAACAACAGTTTATTAAAATACAATCCTCCAGTATATGTGTACACTTATTTACTGTAGGTACCCTCCTCCAGACTAGAGCCCAAGCCAAAATGTGTGTTGAGGTTGGCACCATACCAATGAACTTTTAATATGGGTGCGTACCATTGGTGCCATATGGAAATATATTATAAGGCTGGTTAGTCTTTTAAATTATTTTTTGGACTTTAGCTACTTTCATTTATATGACGTAGGTACTTCCTGGCAGCTGTCTCTGTGTACACAGTCATACTGTACATAGAAGGCTGTCATTCAGTGAGTAGGACTGCCTACATGACTTCTAAGCCCAGAATAAGCAGATATATGTATCAAATTATATATGTTCCCACAAAATCTATATATCAATCTGATCAGCTCCTCCTGCTCTGTAACATACAGACTGCAATTTCAATGTTACCGGTTTGCTTTAATCATCAAGAGGTTTCATGTGAAACATGTATTTTCCTGTAGAAACAGTGCCACTTTTGTCTATAGACCATTTCTGGTACCTCAGATCTCATTCATCAGGCACAGTTCATAGACAAAACTATGACAAAAATGTTTTTTTCTTAATCTTATATCCCTTAAACCTTTGTCTATCCCCAATATCATACCTATTCTTTCTTTGTACCTCATTGATACCTCCAGACAGCTCTTGAGATAAGACAAGACATTCATAAGATTCAGCCTTCAGATCTGCCAACTGACACAAGCTCGCATGTACCTACCTGTAGATAAAGCAGGTAACAATAAAGCAGGGCAGGTAAAGTCTCTCCTGTTTTTGTCCCAAGCCAGTCATACACATAAGACATCAACAATGAATGCTCCACAGCTACCCCAAAATCATGTACAATGTGCACAATAAGAAGGAAATAAGTAGCAACCATGAGCACCACTTATCTCGAAGTGTACTAAAGATATTAATAAAACTGGAACAATATACAAACTCAGTTATTCTAAAACATTTTGTCAATCCTGGCGAACACCTTAAATGGGTTTTCCATTGACACAGATACAAAATATATATCAATAATGTCAGTTCAATGAAGTTGTGTTACAATTTCCCTTGGGAGTTGGAAATGGTACTATATTGTGATTGGCGAGAGCCCACCAATCTGACACTGCTGGCATATTGTATGTCATAGATTGGTGGGAAAGTCAGACAACAATAGTGCATTTTAGTGCCTGTAAGTATATTCTTTCTGCATTTTATCCTGTTTCCATTTAATTGACCGAGCGTTCCAAATACAGCTATATTCTTCAAGCAATTACAAATCCGTCCAGTATATATAAATAGCAGCATAAGACAAAAATAGAATAACTTAAATCTGAGCCGTAATACAGTACATGTCCCCAGTTATTTTAATGTATAAGAGCTTTTCTTACCAAAGTATTTTTTTATGCTGTTTTCATCACAAAAAAACCTAAAATCCATTTTATTCATTGCAATTTCAGTCTCTTCCAGCTACAAAGATAGCAGTGCTAAAATGACCACTTAGCTTTTTTCAGTCCTCCTTGTTTGTGCATTGTAATAACTACTGAATTACGTTGACCCTGCCGGTATCTCTGCAGTCCTATGTAAAATACATAACACATGCTGAGTTGTGCCACATGACAAACTCAGCTGTACTACATCTGCATATTTTCACATGGTACACTTCAGTCTGTCACTGAGTACTCTGTCAAACAATGCACTAACACCCGCTGCAAATCCTCCCATTGCATTCAGTCTGTGCTTGATCACATCTTTTCTCTAATGTGTCCAAATTTCCATTCTCTGCTCACTCTGCAGCTTTAACACCCCCTTCTTCATAGAGACCCAACACGTGTTGGCTCCCTCCCCGTCCACACTCTCATTGGCCTGTGCTCCAGGCTCTGATCCGCCTTCCCATTCCTATTATGGAGCAGCCTGAATCCAAACTGGGAGCTACAAACAGCAGCAGGAGCAGCATCAGTATCAGCATCTCTGGGTATCCACAGTACACACAGCATGGGGCTCTGCAGCACCCTTACCTGCCTCATCTGCCTCTCTCTGCCCTGGTACCTCTCTGCAGAGCAAGGTAGGTACTTCCAGTCAGAGGGCTTAAACCATGCACAAGCCTGGTCAATGAATGGCAATGTGCTCTGTGTGTGAGATAGTGATTACCTTTTCTCTGGATAAGGCAGATCTGTTCTCAGAGGATAAAGTCATTTGTCTACTACACTGTGAGCAGGTGTATGAATACATGTCCTATGTTCTCAAAGACAAAGACACGGCTTGACATAAATGACAGAGCATTCATAGAACTGGTGGCTGGTGGAGTATACAAACTTCAGGTTTTTTACAATAATATACATGCTTGTATACACAGTATTGTGTACACATCATTTCAATGGGCATTACTAATGTGTCATTCTTTTGTGAGTTAGCATTAATAGCAATATCGTTTGCAGCATGTGATCTGTATAACCTTCCATTATATATTACTGAGGGCAAACACTCCTGTCTATTTCATAAAGCGCATTTGTAACTAATAATAATGGTGCTAAATGTCCAAATGTGGTATGCCTTTAAATATTTATATTGTAATTGTAATAAAATATACTACGCTCATTGATTATGATGATGGTTATTATTATTATTATTATTATTATTGCTTTTTTGCATTTTTTATTGTTTCTTGCGGTCTAATATTTCACCGCTGGCATTTACTCAGCATGTGTATGAGATATTGATATCTCTCATTTCAATGAATTACAGGGTGCCATTCAAGGAAGTAATGATTCATATTACATGTGCTGTTTGATTACTAATATTAGCCTTGAAATGTTTTCACTATTTGGATGTGAAATGGAAAACAGCTTTTTACCTATTGCATGATTTCCCATAAGCCTTGTATAGAATGCAATATTTCCCATTGTGTTGCTCTCTGAATAATAAATTCATTGTCCTGGATAGTGTAAGTTTCAAGGGCAGGTTTGTCGGTATCCTTCCTTTTAGGTTTGGTTGACCTTTCACCCATCAATCTATATAAACTTTCTGTTTTTGCCATTGGTAGAGAAAGGGTTAATTGTACTTGTGTCATGTGAGTACAGACTAAGTTATTTGTAGAGTATCTGGGCAGTTCTTAAAATCCACCATTCACATTGTCATTGTTTGTAATCGTGATATTGTACACTGTTTGTCAATGCTGGTAAGTGGGAGGTAGTGGAGGAGTTGCAAAATAATGGGTATTTTGCTTAGGATATTTAGGATGTGAGGGCTGACTTTCACAGCAGTATGGAAAATCATTGCTCAATGGTGCATGAATGATTTCTAATTGACTGGACTCTTAGTATCTTAACAGAGCAAGCCAGCAGGGATGCTGCATATCTCAACAATGACAGCTATTTACAGTATCCAGCACTTGACTATTGGCACAAGATGGCATAATTACTTCCTGGTGACAAAAGACAGCATGGCTAGAATCCCTCCCTCTGAAAATTCATGGACAACTTTATATTGTAACAGTAATGATCTTTATGTTTTCTAAGGTTACTTGTTTGTTGGGGATAGAAGCTTATGAAAGGCTTGGTCTATTCCACTGAATGTGTGAAACTATGTGCAGATTTAATGTGTCCTTTGGTGTATCAGCTGGAAGGGAGTACAAAGAGAATATGACTTGTTTCTGGCAGGTAGGTATTTGTCATATTAGGGCAAGAAGTATAGAATGTTTATCCAGCTATCTTATGTAACATATTGTTATACTGTATCATGAGTTGGGCTAAATTAAATTAGATACAATGCAATACATGGCTTTTGTCCTGAAGAGCATGCGCTCACTGATAAGTCACTGGAGCACAGTGTGAGATGATGGCCATCAGTGAACTTTAAAGTCTGTTGGAGCAGTCAGTGAAAGACTTGTTTCTAGAAGTCCATTAACACCTAGACTGCAGGAGCGAGAGGAAAGCTCCTGATGAATTGTGAGGGAGAAGGCCAGAGTTGCAGAGAGATGAGAGAAAGAGATTTAGGTATGAATGTTGTAGATATAAACAGTTCAAAGATGAGGCTTTTCTGAGCTGGGTATAACAGGCTCATATTGATGGAACCAGAGATTGAAGCTGATATACCTGAATGTGCCAAGCAGTGTTAAGTCTTGTAGAGAACCAGGGAAATGTGGAGTTTATAGATATTAATAAAAGGTATTTTGTACAAAAAAAAAAAGAAAGAAGATTTTAATACTTTTTGGCTGTGTCATATTATCTGGATATCTGAACTGGTTATATTGAGATGAAGGACAAAGTTTTTATTACAACATTGTACAGTGTACTACATGTTGCTATCGTCAGTAATACTAAATTGACTCTGAAACAATAATAAAACCAGTTTATCATATTGTGATATCAAATAAAAATTGGGGGTACTATTTGTCATATTATTATTATTATTATTTGTAGAGTGCTGCGGAATATGTTGGCGCTATATGAATAAAGTTATTATTATTATATTAAAGATAATTTGTGGATAATTTGTTATAATACCATATGGTAAAATTAACTTGTGACTGCCAGCTGTCCAGTGTGAGGTTGTCCCCTTCCCTGATCTCTGGACTAGTGTGAGTTAAGCTGTATATGACATATTCAGCTCCTCTACAAGGGTATATTAATTTACAGTACATTATTTGTCAATGCACTGATATTACTAAATGCAGTGATGTCACCTTTGTGAAATAATCTAAAGTGATCTATTTATGATGCAATATCTTCTCCATGAAAGGAAGCCATAGTTATTCAACAATATGAACACTGTATTGTGAGAAAGGTAACTTTCCCCCATTACACCTGTCATGCTTTTGACTCCTATTTTTATCTGTGAGTCCCATGACTTTAATAAACAGCTCCCCCTTGTGTGTAAAAATCCTTATATTTTAATGCGATACAAAAATCACCTTCAACATCTTAATAGGAAACTATGTGGTTTAATATGTTTTTGCTGCTTTTTTGTTATATCATAATTTTCACATCAATAGAAAATATATATATATATATATATATAAAATTGATAGTATAAATAAATTACTGTAAATTAAATGTGGCCCTTCTGTGCCTGGTACTGTAATATTAGCATTACCAGAATTACAGCACATCCTTTGAACAAAGACAGGTTGTGTTCATTGCTTTGTTTCTGTAAGTGTGCTTTTTACTGTGCATAATTTGGATTATACTGCAAAAATGTCGTTGTATCTGTTAAGATGAAGAAGATAATGTCGGGTAGTCTCTGACAGGGGTTTAAATAGCCTGTCTGTTCATTACAATATTGTCTGGGAGAGAGGCACAGTACCTCAGATAAACTTGTCCTGTGCTGCCAGTACCTTACATTTCTGCTGTGAAACCTTAACCCCATCCAACTGTTTAGTTTCCCTTGTCAGTCATTCTTTTTTATTGGAATGCTCATCCTGATTCATTTTTGACGGCTTGTTTGACTGATTGTAGTTCTTCTATGGTACCTGAACCTACTTGCTTTACATGATATCATTTTGGTGGTGTCATATCAAGCATGTCCATATGCTTCTCTGATTCTCAGTATAAAAGCTATCATATGGTATAGCAAAGAACAAGAGGTAGTGTTACAAGCTGATCCAATGACAGCAAAAACCCATTGCTTGTAAATGTCTACTATTCCTAATATTTTATTATCTTTAGTCCTCTTCTAGCTGATTCAGGCATACACATGCTAGAATTTGTCTATAACAAGCTTATGGTTAGGGCAGTAAGTCCTTTGTTTTTTTGAATTTTACTAAGAAGGGGTTATCCAAGACATTATGGACATGTAACACTTCCCCCCTGAAGTTAAACCCCCTTGAAAACTTTTAGAATAAAACATATAAAATTTATTTTCACAAGTTGTAATGTGACATCTTCCTTAACATCAAGACATATGTCCATGGTGACCAGTAGTGATGTTCTCTATAGTCAATGTATCATAAGTTAAACATACTGTTATATAGTAGTCACATGTGAGCATCACACTGATAAAATCTGCAATTTCCCCTTTGGCACTGCTCAGTGATTTCTGCTGCTGGAAATCTGACAATATTCTAAGAAAACATTGTTTTACATCAATGATAAACTGCTTAGAAGGATGTGTCAGATTTCTAGTAACAGAAATCACTGAGTAGTGCCTGAAGACTTTACACTGTCCTTTCATTATTGAAATCAATGATTGTCCTAGTTGACAGATTTCACCACTGTGATCTTCACATATGTATCAATGACACATCAGAAAGCAAATATAAGACATATTCATGATATTGGTGAAAAAATACATCTCAGGACTGACGACCTCAGGATAGGTCATCAATATCAAATTGGTGGAGGTCTGATTCTTGGAACCCCGACAATCAGCTGCCTAAAGGGGTCACAATGAACGTGTGAGCCCTGCCTCTTATTCATTTAATTAAGACTGTCTACTAGTGGCTATGTAGGGAATTACAACTTCACAACTCCCTTTAAACATCTGATTGGATTAAAAAGATTGTATTACAGGGGCATTATTTGAGTACCTTTAGATAGTCCAATAGATGCACCATTTCCTTGAAAAATCAGTTTTCAGAAATGTGCAAATGATACTCAAGTGCAATGTGGACATCCCAGAGCCTAGGTTCAGGCTGTTTCAAACCTAAATAGAAAGCCCTTGGAGGCTCTGACACCTCCCAAGGAAATACTGCATATATACAGTCTAATATAATAAACCAAAAGATCAGTTTAGATTGTTCTATTATATGCAAAAAATGTTGCTTTGTATTGTTCACTTATTTTATATGGATAAGGCTGATTAATGCTTATTAATGAACCTCATGTACAACTCGTTTTGTGGTCCTTTTCTTGCTAAGTAATTGACAGTTATAAATATGTATATATATATATATATATATATATATATATATATATGATTAGAAAGCCTTCTATAGAATCTCACACTATACTAAACTGTGCTACAAATTGGTCACCAAGAGCTGATCTCAAAGGAGGGGGGGGGCACTGCTACTAGAACAAGGGGGCAATTGTTTATTTGCATGTGTTACACCCATGTACAAGCTCTATTTTGGTGAGATAAATAGAATACATCCCCAGACTGCTTTAGAAATCTGTGGATATAATATGTCCATTATGCCACCTGAATGGACAGCAAGTATATATTCTGTAACTACAATTGATATAACGTTATAGAGGTAGTGTATGCAATATATTTAGAGGCCTGTTTTTTGTTTAGTTGACCACAGGCTTTATATTTTCTGAACAAATGCTGCTACTTTCAGTAAATAGGACCTATTTACTAATAGGGACAGTGCACAATAGTAGGATTTTTGTTTAAACACTACATTCTACTCATGGTCGGAGGCTATATAGTATTTTTCATGTAGTGACTTTATCAAAGGTGTCTTAACTTGCATATAGGTGTCCAACAGCCAGTTATCTACTACCCTTTATTGACATAACATGCATGTTTGGGTAATTGAAAGACAGTTGCACTTCTTACTTATCTACTGCATGTTCCCTTTTAGTTCATTCTATTAGACCCTTCTTAAAATTGTACAAATGATAAAAATGGGCTACAATATGTCACTTATGAAGGTTTTCCCAAAAATTGTTGAATCTTGGATACGAGAGTTCTAGTGTTAAATGTAGTTATGCTGCATTTATTTTGAGTATTGTTTTCAGTAAAATTCCTTGTGAATTTAATCTGTTTTTGCTGTTTTTTCTATTATAGAAAATGGTACAATTATTACAAGCATTGTCTAGGAGTTTTAAATAGCAGTTTAAAATCCGGCTGAAGTATTAGGGACCATGGCCACAGATGCTTGCAAATTTACTGTATCTCCATAGATTTGCTGCTTACATAGACTTTACACAGCATCCTATATCTATATACTGTATGCTATGAGTGTGCATGCATGGATATAAAACTTTACAGCATGCTTAGGAGCAGAACAAATAATTTATAAATCTCAGAAGCATTGTTGTGCAATATTCTAGGCATGGTGGCGCTGTTGTGCCATTCACAGACCACTGTGTTGCATAATACATGATTCAAAATTATATAATTTATGTAAAAGATCAATTACCACAAATTGGTATTTCTTTTTTAATTGAATGTAGAAGAGCTGGGAAACCCATTCTTCAGGTCATTATGACAATTCAAATTTTCAAGGTGCCAACCTGCACTATACACATACTTACCTTTCTCTGCTCAATCTATCAAGAACCCTAAGTGTTGTCTCCCAGGCACAATTTTCTAAATTTTTCTTTTTTTTTCCACTGCAAGCAGAGATACGCTTCTGTAAACATCAGAACGATGAACACTGACTGTAATACAACAAGCTATAAAATGGGTCTGATAGCACTAAACCTCAGAATTCGTTCTATTGGTTCCTGGCAGATGGAATTCACAGTGCGGTTAAATGGGTCACTGCCCTACAAGATATGACATGGCACAAACAGGAAGCATTGTATGGATACACAGGTCCATATAAAAAAAGACCATGGTTATTTGATTCAGACACTTGCGAGTACAATATTATGGATAAAAGTTAGTATATTGCCATAAGGACCCTGGGTCATAAAATGCAATAAAATTATATTTTGATACAATTAAACAATTCCATAAAATGTGTTAGGTATAAAATGGTCAACTGTGATCATGCAGAAATGTAAAGAGGCTCTGAAAGTATACAGGTAATACAGGTAAGGATAAGACCTTGAGCAAAAATATAAAGCCACAACAACTCCACAGGTAAAAGCAATATTCCAGTAAATTCCAGTAGAGCGCCTGAGTAGTACCATTACAATAACATATTCTTCATGTTAATAGTATGTAAACATTTTCAGAGAAGTTTTCAAAAAACATACTCTATTGACATACTTAGGCAGAATGTAATGTAGGGCTTGTTTAATATGGTGCCCATAGAATAGAAACAAAGATACTGTGAGGCAATTGTCATCTCTGCACCTCCTGTAATCTGGTCATGGATAAACTAAGACTGAGAGTCTCATGTAACTGGATGACTCCCAGCATTTACTGAAAACAATTTGTGACTAATAATTTCATTAGCTACAGTATAGTTTAAGATGTAACTAAGATGTGGCATGCTTAATGTAGCTAGTCTCAAGTAGAACTGAAAATGTTGTAAGAAAAACTCTGTCAAGCCTTCTTGACCTTATTCTCAGCTCAATGCCAATTCAGCCTTGTGTAGAACTTCTTCATAGCCTGACTGGCTTCTTTGGATTTGTTGGCTGACAACCTCATATCACAAATGACAAAGTTATTATGTTCAAAGATGGATTGGCCTGAACTTGTAGCAGAAAAAGGAAGATGTTTAGCAGTATTAATACCATGTTATTCTCTGAAAGTTAGACACATATTATTGTTTTTTAAAAATACATTTAGGTGAAAAATCACTTCACATCATGGCCCAAGATAGCAAACTACAGTATGTGACACAGAGTGTCATAAGTAAAATGTAGTGTACAGGAAATCATGGGTGTCATACATGTTTTTTGCACCATAACTGGGCATCAAAATCGCAAACAGCATACATTTTTTCCATCCGTTAAACAGATTTGTTGAATCAATGTAAAAAACATGATGTGAAAGTAGCGTAAACCCTTTTAGTGTTAATGCAATTTAGGGTATACTATCAAAGTGGGAGGTAATACTGAATAATATACAGCACACAGACACATATATCCACTTGGCTAGTATACCCTAATTTGCATCAAATCTAAAAGGGCTTATATCTATATAGCTGGATAGACACCAAAATCCTCATGGGTGAGGTCTGCCATTGAGCTTTTCATACCTGGTGACAGGTCCTCTTTAAATGAAATAGTTCAAAGGTAAAGAGCTTGTCCAGCGTTAAAAAATATATATATATATATATTTTTTTTTTTTAACTAAAAAGAGTGGCACGCCTGTCCACAGGTTGTGTATGGTATTACAACTCATTGTAATACCCCATTCACTTTAATAGAATAAATCTGCAATACAGACACAAATCAAACTCTGGGGCATCATTGATTCTGGAAGCAAACTCTTTTTTCAATCCTATCAGCAATAACTGTATCAATCAATAGCTAATAAATTATGGGCATAACTTTTATGAAAGGCATCAGATTGTTTATCATTAAGCAGCAACATAAACATCAACCTGTAATTGGTTATATAAAAATGAACAAGAATATTATGAGCAAATAGACTAATAACCTCTGTTTGCCATGCAATTTGTTTTATATGGTGTTTTATTAATATTTATTCTGCACTTAATGTATGTGCTACAATTTACTGCATCTGGTAAAAATACAGCGAAGATCATGAAAGAGTTTCGGAGATAAATAAGAAACAATACAGCCATAGACAGCAGCGGGTAAGATCAGACAGTGCATATTAACGTGAGGTAATGGGTGGACCTTGCTGTAGGGGATCATACAGTATTTTGATATGTATTTATGGTCTCAGAGACAATACACTGGGGAATTGACTGCCTTTGTTTGCCTAGAATGTAAATCAAGCCATTGCATTCTCTTTCCTCCTTTATTTCTTTATAAACTCCGAAGCACATTACATTGTGCTGTCTGTTCTCATCTCCACCGTGACAGTCATTGTAAGAGGTTCAGTGCATAACTTCAGAGAGAAAAATGAGACATGGGCTATTTACAAACCTCTACAGTAATATTTCACCCAGCTTCTATTTTATTGTAAGATGGAGAGATAAATCGCAGATCCCTTCTTCTACCACATTTACAACCTTAAACTGTCCTGTCTTGTTTAAAGAACTGAAATATTCCTTCAGGGCTTTCCTTATAAAAATAAAATATGCACCAGCCAAAAGAGGGGCCTTCAAGGTTTCACATGCTTTGGGATACAAATGTCTTGTTTAATCGCCAATGTGTGCAAGGGAAATTTAAGGAAAGGCTTATTTATTGCAATACAAGCCAAATAATTATGAGGTAACCATAGGTAACATTTATGCAGTCTTAAGATCTTTTTGTTCATTCACCACCTTCTGATCCTCTCTGTATACCCAAAACCGAAGTATAATTGAAATAGACAACCTGGAGCCACTGACACCATTAGGCTTTATTCAGAAAGGAAGAGCAAGGGTATGTTGAGGCTGTAGGAGCATTGACCTATGCACCTGCCAGCTAATGTTACTAAAGAAAGGATTGTATATGGTGATAGAAGTGTTATGATGCCAGAAGATAGATTAAAGGGTTTATCCAGCTTCCAAAAATTATCTGTAAATATATCCACAGCAGTGCTAAATCCACACTGTTCACTTGTGCAGCTTTTGCTTGGCTTTATTTTACTTGCTGCTCTTTGTATCACTGTTATTTACATGCAGTGAATCTGTGGACAAACCACATTTCCCATGATTCATCTTCCTGCTCTCACTCTGTGTGTACCTCTTCCTTCTCCATTGTCCCTGCAATGAAACCATAGGTAATAAATCACTCTCACATTCAAGGTCACATAATACTGTGATGTTTCCTTTGGCAAGCTCACTGCCAACCCCCTGTGAGCAGCAAACACAGAGAGTGAGAGCAGGAAGCTGAATCATGGGAAATGTAGTTTGTTCAAAGATTCACTGCATATAAATAACAAAGATACAAGGAGCAGCAAGTAAAATAAAGCCAAGCAAAGGCTGCACAAAGGAACAGTGAGTATTTAGCACTGCTGTGGAAGTATTTGCAGATAATTTTAGGCAGCTGGATAACCCCTTTAAGACTGAAGCCCCACTTTGCAAAAAAAGCTGTTTTTTTTGTTGCAGACCAAAAAAGCAGCTTTTCTGTAACGTGAGGCCTTAGCCTAAAGCACAGAAAAAAACGGAGAAACCAAAACCTGGCAGAACATATATTTTATCTAAGAATCTTCCAAAATTTGTACAGACACATTAAAATGTCAGATGTGAGCATCTAAGGCATGCAGATAAACTGTTATCACATTTTCTAACATTTCAGCCCCCTCCATGTGTGGCCATTCCCATTGACTCTAATGTAAATAACATGACAGAGGAAAGCTTCCATCATGTTTGTTTTATTTTGTAACAGAAGAAATGGATGCCAAGCTCCATCTGCATTCTATGGTTAATATACGTTGCCCCTCATCCTGTGATGGATGAGAGCAACAGACATTAATGAGGGTAGTGTCAGCTTTCCCTAAGTAAATCTTATTGTTAGTGTCTTTACATATAGCATACTATTTTTGCTGTTATGTCGCTCATGTCCTTGTTTGACTTTATATTTAAGGACATTTGTATTTCTCAAAGAAATAGAGTGCACATAGTTGCAACTAGAGATGCCTAGTTCTATTATTTAATGAGTGTACAATCCCAAGCTGGCATGGTATGAAAACAACAATTAGAGCAGGTGGCAGTGCCATCCAGGGCATGTACTGTGTTTGAAATACCAATCTGCTCTAACAGAGGCTTGCTCTCAACATTGTTTGCAACAGGCGATTTTGCCTGAACGTTTCTTGGACTGTGTTCAGCTTTATTTAGAAAGGGTATACAGATTATGCTTTTACTAAAGAATATTTAAGCACATTTTGTTTCATTTATCATTTTGCCAAACAGTAACTATAATACCATTGATATTAAATATGGTCTATGTGTAATTCACTTTCCTTATTTAAGAAGGGAATTACATTTGTTGTATATACTTGCATGAAATGCAGATTTATTGCTTTGTGCCATTTATAGCATATTGAGACCTTTATACTATTCTGGGATTTACAGTTCAGTATAAAGACTGAGAAATAGCTGTTTGAAAAACTAAAGTAGTATTAAGGAACATTAATATCCCTTACACAACTTAAATGGTTTTCTAGTCTTATATAATTAAAGCTTAAAGCAGCCCTCTGGTTCTCCATAATGGGATATATAATGGGGTATTTTGGTAACAAGTAATCCCCTATTCACAGGAATTACAGTGCTTGGCTATCTCTGGTAGTTCCCAGTGTATTGAATGTAGCAACACAGTGCATTTACAACATGCTGATCCATTCCAACTCATTGTCATGATCAGTTGGGTTTCCAGCAGGTGACAAGTTACCCACTATCCTGTGGGTACAAGAATACCCCTTTAATCCCCTAATAATCATGTTTAACCCTCATCCGGCTGAGTAGGTACAATTGTACCTATTCCTATGCAGCCTGTAATGTTGTAAAATTATGCAGCCTGACGAGGGTTAAATTGCAAAAACCTTCCAGCATTCATAACTAGAGAAAAACTATCAATTCTGGAATCTGAATTTTAAGGCTTATGGCATTTATCATGTAGAATAAATAATATACAAATTTTATTTTATGGATCATTACTAATGTGGTGATATTAATGGTGTGTTTTTTATTTTTTATTTTTTGCTAACAAGGGAAAAAAATTGTCTTTTCCTACTTTTTTTCTGTAAAACTAGTTAGGTGCTGATCACAGTTTTCCTTTCTGTAGGCTCTATCTCTAATGCTTAGTTTTTCCTGTGCTGGTGGGTGGGAACCAGCTGCTATGTTGTCTCCCATACACTGCATCGAAAGCAAATAAATCGTGCTTTCTGTCACTATCTCTCATATATGAAACAGCAGCAGCATGGAACACATTGCCCTAAACTAATAAACAGTATTGAATAAAGCTCTGGATTAGAAAGAAAACTACCTGATTTTCGCTCACTGGGCTCCTCCTCCTTCCTACCCTTAGAACCTCTCTATACTTCTATGGGCAAAGGGTTATTTAATCTCTCTGGGAGCAGATGTTCCATTTTGTCTGTCAAGATTTAGAAGTGAATAGTACAGCAAGATGGGGAGGGGGGGGACCTGATGAGTTGAGAAAGATGCATTTTCTCTGATTTATCACAATGTTTCTTATATTGGCTTGAACTATGGATTTATGTAAAGTGACCACTTAAGATTCTATTATTTAAATTTTGTCTCTTATTTAATTCAGGTTTCTGGATGTGTTGAGGAAAAATAATGTTGCTGTTGACTTGAACTTGAAAACCATATGCTTTCTTTCAGCTGTGCTAACAATGTAACAGTACTACCTTACTATATAAACCATATAGTCTCTGTTTCCCTTTGAATCTCAGTATTCTGAGTTCCTGAAAAAAATGGTCATGGAGGTAAGGGTTACAAAATAATAAACTAACCTATACTTACCAGTTAAATCTGCATGTCATTCTGGCACAGCTGCTCCAGTGCTCCAATATAGCCCTTTGTTTACTTGGCTACAATGATTATGTGCCATTTTTCACATGTGACTGCTAAACACTGATACACTGTGAGAATGAGAGATCCTTTAACACTATCTTTTAAGATAAAACTCTACCACTGCATGGAATGAAGCAAAAAAAAAAAAAAAAAAAAAAAATCAATTGACACCATCCTCCTCATCCCCTCCCCTCTCTATAGAATTTCTATGGAGTTATGTGTGTAAGGTGAACATGGAGAAGGATTTTATATAAATAATAGTCTGAATGAACATAAGAAGGAGAGCAACATATTAAGTATACTATTCATTTATGAAAGTGGTTTTATAATTGGAAGTTTGCTTTAAGTGATATGTTTTCAAAATGTGATGGTTCTCTTTCAATGAAAAGAAAAAAAAATATAAAACTAAAAATGGACCCATACTTTAATCATGACCACAATTTTTCTAGGGTTAAAGCAGACAGGAATTTATTACAACTAGTCTATGTCTCCAAATGACATTCTCTTTTCCTATAGCATCTTTAAACTAAAAATGTTTCCATATTGACTATACAGTCATATGAAAAAGTTTGGGCACCCCTATTAATCTTAATCATTTTTAGGTCTAAATATTTGGGTGTTTGCAACAGCCATTTCAATTTGATATATCTAATAACTGATGGACACAGTAATATTTCAGGATTGAAATGAGGTTTATTGTACTAACAGAAAATGTGCAATTTGCATTAAACCAAAATTTGACCGGTGCAAAAATTTGGGTACCCTTATTTTATTGATTTGAATACTCCTAACTACTTTTTACTGACTTACTGAAGCACAAAATTGGTTTTGTAACCTCACTGAGCTTTGAACTTCATAGCCAGGTGTATCCAATCATGAGAAAAGGTATTTAAGGTGGCCAATTGCAAGTTGTTCTCCTATTTGAATCTCCTCTGAAGAGTGGCATCATGGGCTCCTCAAAACAACTCTCAAATGATCTGAAAACAAAGATTGTTCAACATAGTAGTTCAGGGGAAGGATACAAAAAGTTGTCTCAGAGATTTAACCTGTCAGTTTCCACTGTGAGGTACATAGTAAGGAAATGGAAGACCACAGGGACAGTTCTTGTTAAGCCCAGAAGTGGCAGGCCAAGAAAAATATCAGAAAGGCAGAGAAGAAGAATGGTGAGAACAGTCAAGGACAATCCACAGACCACCTCCAAAGAGCTGCAGCATCATCTTGCTGCACATGGTGTCACTGTGCATCGGTCAACAATACAGCACACTTTGCACAAGGAGAAGCTGTATGGGAGAGTGATGCGAAAGAAGCCGTTTCTGAAAGCACGCCACAAACAGTCGCCTGAGGTATGCAAAAGCACATTTGGACAAGCCAGCTTCATTTTGGAAGAAGGTTCTGTGGACTGATGAAAAAAGATTGAGTTGTTTGTTCATACAAAAAGGCGTTATGCATGGCGTCAAAAAAACACAGCATTCCAAGAAAAACACTTGCTACCCACTGTAAAATTTGGTGGAGGTTCCATCATGCTTTGGGGCTGTGTGGCCAATGCCGGCACCGGGAATCTTGTTAAAGTTGAGGGTCGCATGGATTCAACTCAGTATCAGCAGATTCTTGAGAATAATGTACAAGAATCAGTGACGAATTTGAAGTTACGCCAGGGATGGATATTTCAGCAAGACAATGATCCAAAACACAGCTCCAAATCTACTCAGGCATTCATGCAGAGGAACAATTACAATGTTCTGGAATGGCCATCCCAGTCCCCAGACCTGAATATCATTGAACATCTGTGGGATAATTTGAAGCGGGCTGTCCATGCTCGGCGACCATCAAACTTAACTGAACTGGAATTGTTTTGTAAAGAGGAATGCTCAAAAATACCTTCATCCAGGATCCAGGAACTGATTAAAAGCTACAGGAAGCGACTAGAGGCTGTTATTTTTGCAAAAGGAGGATCTACTAAATATTAATGTCACTTTTCTGTTGAGGTGCCCATACTTTTGCACCAGTCAAATTTTGGTTTAATGCATATTGCACATTTTCTGTTAGTACAATAAACCTCATTTCAATCCTGAAATATTACTGTGTCCATCAGTTATTAGATATATCAAATTGAAATGGCTGTTGCAAACACCCAAATATTTAGAACTAAAAATGATTAAGATTAATAGGGGTGCCCAAACTTTTTCATATGACTGTAGTTATTATTTAAACCCTAGACAGCAGAACAGTGAGTTCAGTGGTATACAAGGGTGTTTGTGCAGCCACAAACATATGGTGCATCGTGCTAATCTGCAGCAGTATAGATTTTGTGATGTTTGTTTATTATGCTTTTAAGACGCTCGTTGGTTTTTAACAACCAGGCATTTAATTGGTGAGGAGTCTACAGCAAGAGAAAAATAATGTAAAGCTGGTGGGGAGGAGTGGAGAGTTTCATAGGGACTCTAATTAACTTATCTGCTCTGCAAAGTCGTCACCTTGGCTTCTATATAACAGACTCTAATATAATTAACATTTCCATCTGTGAACATTATTGTGATATATGGAGGATAAGCTCACTGAATAGGTTGGATAAAGTGTCTTAATGCATTTATGCGGTAGTATTGTTTGTTAACACTGGTGGAATTCTTACCAGCTGTTTTCAGATGTTTTTATATACAGTACATTATAATAAATGTTTATTCAGCTTGAAGATGTGAAAAATATCTGAAGCTGCATGTTGAAAATAGAGACAGACAAAACCTTATTGTCTGATAAGAGATGAAGAATTAAAGGGGCTGTACATGATTAAAGGGCTTCAATCAAAGGTTTCAATAACCCCCACCAGAAGCTTAGCTATAGGGTATAGGGCTTTCATGCCTGGGTTAGTCCATAAGCCCCTCTGCCACAAAAGTCACCAATATTATAAATGATTCATGCTAATTGTTGGCCCTGTTATGGTATTAGTATGGGGCTCAGAAGCATCAAGTTACACTCTGACACCCTGGGATATGTGGATAATACTAAGAAACTAACAATTTAGTAGTTCACTGAAATATTTCTGATCTAAAGCAGGTTGTGTTGAGTGACTAGCAGGAGGTGCACATGAGGAATGCTGAGAATAGTGTGAATGGAGTAGCAGCTTGAAAGAAATATACAGTACAGATTCTGGTTGTAGGTATAAGATGTATCCAACACCCCACTGAGCAATGATCTGGAACTCCGCTCTTACTTTGCACTTGTAGAGATGTATTATAAGCACACACAATAGTGCATTGTATAGCGTTCCCTAATTTTCCTGCTTTAGGTGACTTTTACTCACAAAGAACCAAGGTATGCATTAAAAAGTAGCCTTTGCCACCAGCTCTGGGACATAAAGTGACCTTAAAATGATTGAATCAAAGAACTGGTTATTCCCTTAGAATAACTGCAGTCCGAGAAAATGCAATAATATAAGATTAAATTCTGTTAAAATAAACCCTGTAAATCCAAGGCAAAAATGAGAGGTATATATTAGCAAAAACATTATCCTTTAGCAAAAAGTAGGAAATCAAAAACTATAAAAAACATCCTAAAATTATATATTAAAATACTACCAAAATAGAAATACCATCAAAATACAGAGGGAGGATTTCTAAACAATATGCGCAAGAATTGTGTATCATATTGTGTTAATAAAGGGGAGTCCATACTATGTGCCAAATTTATTGTGTGTTTTAGATCATGTATACTTTTTTAGAATGTGTAGAAAAGGAGTCACAAAAAAAACTAGAGATGTATAAAACACCAAATTTAATTTAGATATTCCCCATTTTTGTCACAAAATGTTGAAATTTTGGTGTACATTTACTGGACAGTACAGCAGCAAAATAGTAAGTTGCAGCAAAATTATAATGCCATTTGCTCCATTTTGAGAAATTTGGTGAAATTTGTACCATTTCTCTATGTACTATGTGCATCTTACAAATTAAAATGTTCACAAACATAAGTAAAATATAATCAAAATGTGATACCTTGAAATCATTTTGTTTTCAATATTTTACTTTTTGTAATGTTACTACAGGCTAAGTTGCAGTTTACACTATACTGCATACTATATGTGTGTTTGGGAAAATAAATTACTGAACTTAATGTGGATCTTTCACCACCTCCACCAAGTACAACTCTTTGCACCCTTCAATAGATGCAATTCAACTGATTCACATTTGGAAGTTTTTTCTAGACCTCACCAATCCTGAGTAATCATTGCTGTTAGTTTCAGTACCTAATATGCTAAGTAAGCTGTCTACTGTCAAGTGGGCGGTCCCTGGGTATCTGCTCCAGCCCAGGAGTGCCCACATGAAGAGAGCCTAATTAGCATACTGGGTGCCGAAACTAACAGCAACAATTTCTCAGAAATTATGGGGGATAAAAAAAAACCCCTACTGAAGGATGCAAAGAGATGGTGGAGGTGGTCCACTTAAATTGCAAATGTCTTTGATGTCAAAAATCCATTGGACTTAGAATTAAAATATTAGTAATAGCCCAAGTAGTCTATCCATATGGCTATAAGCACTGATTATATACACCTTAAGTGGGGTCATAGAAAGCCTATGCAAAGATCCATTAACATTGAATGTTTAAAACCCTATGCAATGTGCAGACCCCAAGTGGCGCCAAGGGTCACAACTGAAAAACCTATCATGTAGTAGGTTGACCACCACTGAACTACTGTAGATCATCCTTTAAAATGCAACATTTTTAGTTCTTCTATTTTATATAGGTATTAGCAAACATTAGGTGACATAAGAATTGTTTATTAATAACTTTTGATTTTTTTTCAGCTATGAATGAAGATTAACAATACCTCCCTGATAAGCAACTATAATGAGTATTTCTGGAATAGTAATAAAGTCATGTGATATGCAGTACATTAGAATTACAGGAAGCTGAAAAATTACTGTGACCAGTCCTCCCAAAGAATCTGATTACTTTACATGATCACAGTTGACAAATAACAGGTTCATAGTAATTTTATACAACATGCTACGTTTTACAGAATGTATATTGTAATGTATGTCATTTAGAATGAGCTATTTTGATAGCCATGAAAATAATATATATATTAAACTTATAATAATGACAGCATGTACAGAAAATCCCGGAAGAGTGCACAGTGCTTCATTTTATGCAGTGGTGATCTCTAAAGGGCAAAATAGCTTTGTCTTTACGTTTTACCCTTCTTGTCTATTAACCAAAGTTATAATAATGTAGGTCAGTCAATCCTGAAGTTGTCCGGTCTCTGGGATTCTGTAGATTGGTTCTTAGTTTTAACTCAACTTTTTCTATATACTAATGACATACTATTTACCCACAGCGGGCAACTGAAGCCTCCAACTGCTACAGTTTGGTGACATGTATACTAAAACATCTTAGGGTAAAGTAGTGGGTTTTCTGCTTAGTTCACTTATCTATAAAGGTTTGAGAGCCACTGATTTAGGTTACCATAAATAATTATTATACATTGTTCTAGGAATATCCTGTAACTATCCATCCAGTACAAGGTAAAATACTTTAAAATAGTTAGCAGTAACTCTTAACTTCCGCTGACTGTGAAGCAAATGTAATACCTTGTGATTTATTATGACACATTCTGTGAAAGAAATATATGTAATGTTTAAATATGCAACATTATAAAGGAGTTTCTGAGAGCAGAACACATTGAAGAAACCTATTCAGAAATGATGGGGCTGCTACAGTGGAGGATCAGAAAGTATGCATCAGCAGGATAATGCTGACATTTTATACAACACTGCACCATGACAGGAAAACCTCAACTTTTTTCCTAGTTTTTTATCTCTATGTGGATCTCATGCTTACTTTATGACACATTTTACTAAAATAAATTATAACCACTGCATACATTACAGAAATTCTATTCTACTTTATGGTGTGTCATATTAAATAACAAAAAAAAAAAATGTTATCAATAATGTTAGAACCCATCTGGAACTTTCCTTGAGTGTTACTGTACCCTAACAGAGACATGCTTGTATAACAGCAACCACCAAATGGAGTATGGAGTATAGTGCAGTTTTCTTTATGTATACAAAGCATTCATTGTGCACATGTAATTATTAAAGGGAGTCTGTCATTAAAAAAAAAAAGTGCATTTTAAACTGGTTACACTGTAATGTAGCCTTTAGAAAGGCTATTCTTTTTCATATCTTCCATATAGTTTCGGATGCTCAGTACGCCATCTTAGATCTCAAGAGGTACGAGCGTACTGCCGTGACCTGAAGCTGCCGACTTATGCGTACTGCATATGCTCAAGATTTGCGCATCGGCCGGACATCAGAACTGCTAGTGGCACAGCTAGGAAGCACAGATGGGGGCAGGCAAACAAGTGGAAAGAGGACTAAACAAAAGGGAAAGGAGGCGTTATTCCCCGAAGACGCGACTGTACTCACTCACCGATGCTAATTCCCCCTGTGCTCCCTGGACCTCATATACAGTACATAATTAAAAAGCCGAATTTTTCAAAAACAAATATAGAGGATCTGAAAAAGAAAGGTATTTCTGGAATAGCCTTTCTAAAGGCTACATTAAAGTGTGACCAGTTTAAAATGCACTTTTTAAATGATAGATTCCCTTTAAATGGTAAAAAAAAACAACAACTTACAACACCCTTTTCGCGCCAAAAAAAAAAAAAAAAACCCTCTCTCAACAACTGTCTCATGTGCCATGTCTAATTTGCAGAGACCCTAAAGTTTCAATGCAATGGAAACCCCCAAAAAGTGACCCCTTTTTGGAAACTACACCCCTCAAGGAATTTATGGAGCATTTTCAGCACACAGCTGTTTCACAGATGTCGCTTTTGGAGAGCCCTGAAGCAGTCAGTAAAGTGGAATTCCCCAAGAAATAACCCTATTTTATAAACTATACCCTTCAAAGAATTTATCTAGGGGCATAATCATTTTTAAGTTAAAAGTTGAACTACTATTAAAATAATTTGGGGCAGCCTTGTACATATTCATGCACAACTTATCTTTCCTAAGAACAGGTGGACCATAACAAAAGATGACCAGTTGTTATAGTCCTTAAATGCTGTCTAAGGGTAAAAAAAAGTTGAGACAGTGAGCAAAAGAGCATACAAACTGGATGAATGAGAAATGGAAAACATTGCCTGGTGAAATGAATCCAGAATTCTGTTGCACGATACTGATAGAATGGTCAGAATTTATCCTAAACAGTGTGAATTGATTAACCCTTCCTGTCAGATTGGTAGAGATGGAGTTATGGTGAAGTGTTTTTTTTTTTTGGCACACCATGGATCATCTGATACCTGTGGATGGTACTTGTGGTTGTCACAACAAATGGGTATCTCTAATAAAGTGGCCAAAATGCTACTACATGTAAAACATACATTTAATGGTCTTTGGGTTTGATGTTTTGTGTTCCCCTGATTAATAAAAAGTGATTTCAATGGAGGTGGAAAAATTGAACTAATGCCTCATCACTACTGTCGTTCAGTG
This sequence comes from Leptodactylus fallax, assembly GCA_947044405.1. Classification (NCBI taxonomy): domain Eukaryota; kingdom Metazoa; phylum Chordata; class Amphibia; order Anura; family Leptodactylidae; genus Leptodactylus; species Leptodactylus fallax. Next base: position 2,747,155 of record CAMRHE010000015.1, read on the forward strand.
TTCAAGGCATAAAGCTGCATGTCCCAGCATTCTATTCAGGTTCTGTGTATAGGCACGGACAGAAATGGGTATCTAACATTTAATCATTGGTCCTGTTCTCCCTGGCCCTGGAATCAGCAGGAGCTCAATAGCTAAATCAAAGAGGTCAAAATCCATTAATGCAGAGGGACCCAGCTGGCTTATTTGCATGGATTGTATGAAAGTAGATGCAAACAAAGCTATGAGCCTATAGACCTCTACAGCTGCTCAGATTCTATACAGACCTGCAATACTGCCATGTGCACCAGGCCTAATACTAAGTGAAGGTATCAGATAACCAACTTTAGGTAGATACTGTAAATGCTTTACTAATCTAACTGGCATTGGATACACTTAAGCCTATTAGGTGATTAATAACTTTCGCAATTGCATCAACAAATGTAGCCTGCTATTGCATGATGATGTTGACCCTGTGTTGTGCGTTATGTGTATATACCTGTCACTGTGAAAATCCAGTCCAATATGCAGGTATCATATGATAAAGAAGAAGGAGCTAAGCAGATTGCTATATAGTTTTGTGGGAAAATATTCAGTACAACTTGTATTTTATTCTTTTATTTCTCTGCTTTTTCTATGCTTACAACAATAATTGAATCAAGGAAGCGTTCCTATCAGTGACTGGCAGGCTTCCATGTATGATTGTACATAGAGAGATAACTGTCAGTCACTGATAGAACCGCCTCCCTGACTCAATTACTAGTATTAAGTATTGAAAAGTAGAGATCTAAATGAATACATACAAGTTATACTGAATCATTCCCTACAAAACTATGTATCAATCTGCTTAGCTCCTATTACATACTGCTTGCAGATAAGACTGGATTTTCTTGGTGACAGTTTCCATTTAAGTATTTCTAGAATAGTCTGTAGGCTTTCTATTCTGTCTTGTTTCATCTACCAGCTAAGTATATATTTTTATAACCTAAATATTGCTTTGTTGGCATGAATAAGAAAACACCCCAGACTCTTACACCTTACATGGTTGTCCATTTAAATTATGCTAAAATGTGAAGCAGCCCTTGTACTGGCAATAAGCAATTCTAAAACATATATGACAGGATGCCCTTTCAGTCACAGTTTAGCCTACCTGCAACCCGTCTAGACATGCTATATTTCTATCCACAAAGAAAAGTAGATAGCAGCCTACCATCTTATTTTGCTATAAAACAGGTAGGCATAATGCTAAAGACAGACAGAAAAATGAGGTAACAGAAACAAAGGGGAAAGAATCATGCAGCTACAGAAAAGATATTTATCAGGCAGGCATTGTACTTGGTAGACTTTATTGAAAGCAGCATGTAAATAGATGATGCTGAGTTCAGGACCACACAGCGATACAAGGGAAGGATTTTGAGCTGCTCACAGCAATATAAAGGTACATTAAATGACAATATCAATCTACCATGTCATAAAAAGGTTCTATCTGTGGTGAAGCACCAAATGAAATCTGCTGCATGGAAAAAAAGATATAGTAGTATAGATACTAAAAGGCATATACAGAACTATTTCAACATGCATCTCTAGAGAATACTAATGCATTTTATTCTGTTTCATTTATATGACGTTTAAGAAATTTTCATTGTCATCATTATTATCATAATCATTATTATTATACTGTGTATATATATATATATATATATATATATATATATAAACAAAAAGGTGTAGCAGCACTCTGACACAGCACAAGGGTATATAGAGAACAGAGATAGCATTACTGCTATTATTAGCACCTACAAATTAATATGGTGTATAAACTAAAATTTTGAGGTTCTTAGTTATACATATTTGATCAAAAAGTAGGAAGCCCACCTGCCCCGACAAGGCAACCTCATTAAGGTGGGACCCTATACTAATGCCTCTATTAAACCCAAAATAAATCTACAATGTGAACACAGGGCAATAACATACCTCTCTTGGACCCAGAACAGGTCTACAATATGAACACAGGGCAAATAGGATCTAGAGGACCCAGAACATGTCCACAATGTGAACACAGGGCAAATAGGATCCAGAGCATACTCAACTTAAAATAGCCTAGGGGCAAATGGGGAAATGAGAAATATCCTCTATTCCACTTATATAAACCCATGCAATTGAATGGGAGTGCACGTCCAATTAGAGGGAACCACACCCCCATGCAGCACACACTCCAAAAAGATTCAGACAGCACATCCCAATGTGAACAGGTGCACGCTACTGTGGTAAAATGTATAAAAACGGGGCAGGTGGGCTTCCTACTGTTTGATCAAATATGTATAACTAAGAACCTCAAAATTTTAGTTTATACACCATATTAATTTGTAGGTGCCAATAATAGCAGTAATGCTATCTCTGTTCTCTATATACCCTTGTGCTGTGTCAGAGTGCTGCTACACCTTTTTGTTTTTATACATTTTACCACAGTAGCTTGCACCTGTTCACTTTGGGATGTGCTGTCTGAATCTTTTTGGAGTATATATATATATATATATATGTTATAATGCATTGTATGTTTTCCAATTTTACATCTATGTTCAGATGTTCAGTTTGTAACATGCATTTTATTTCTTTTAAGGCAAATTGTCAGCAATAAAACTGCTTGGTGTCTTGGCCCTGCATTACCATCTCAACCTGTGGCAACACACTGTAAATACTGAGAAATAGCACACCATTATAAATGCGGAGACATACCATGTAATCATAAATGCTGAGAAATTAAACCACTACGCTATAAATGCTGAGAGATACCACACAAGGTTGTCAGTTTTTGACCCTGGCTAGTCTAGCACCAATGATCATGTCTGGTTTGAAGTCACTCATGTAATTTTATTTGTCCATTAAACGCCAGGGTCCCACGCTGGGAAAACACAGTGTTTAACAGTACCTGCAAAGTGGATGGGATTCTGGCTAATCCCAGCCAAACATTGCGGAAAAAAAAATTGCAGCGGACATGCTATTTCAAAGACTGGCATTTTCCGTATAGGTATAATAGGGGCAGAAAGTCCGCAGAGGAAAACTCTGCAACTTTCTGTGAAAAAAAAACGTGATGCATTTACACCGTGGTCTGTTCGTGGTCTGTTTTTTTGGCTGCGGCTCGCTACGTGGGGCCTTGCCTCATATGGATTCACATTGATACACATTAAACATGTCTCTCAATTTTATGCTACACTCTGTGAACATGTGTCTAATTTCTCTATAGGTAAGCTCCAATCGTGAATGACCAGATGTCAAAGGTGCCATTCAGTGTACAACCTAGAAAAGATTTGGAATTTACTTTTACACATAGCAGCTTGGGTTTCAATTTTTAAATTGCAAAGAAAAATTAGTTCTTTCTTTCCCATTCTACCTATGCACTCTCAAGTGTTAAGAGGATTATTCACTTATAATGGTGTTACACGAATAACACAAGAAAATCAAACTGCTCTTCTCATACTTCAGATACGAGTAGTTGAATCCCATGTCAGGCTACATCTAACCACACTACTCTGCTAGTAACAGCTGTAGTGGGGTAGTCAAAATTCTTCTTTATTTAACAACCAGGTCACAAAGAGTGTGGCATAATGAGGCCTATGACCATTTTGCACACCTTACACTTCTTCGAGGTTGTAGACCATGGTATTCCATGCTCTCTGTGACAGTTTTTTTTTAAGAAAAGAAGACATTTGACTACATTGGTGAGTGTGTCCTCTTTTGATATTTCTACTAAACTACAACTTTCTTTGCATAATAAACATAATATCAACTTGCATCAGGCACAGTGGAGATTGCAAACCACCTCGAAAAGTTCAAACTTACGAATAATATGAGACTTGTATAATGTAAGACATGTAGATCATTCTTTGTTACAGAGGGAACTGATTCTTCCTGTTTAGGAATTTTGGATATACTATCTCAACAGAATAACTGGGATGGAAGTCTCTAGTACAGAGTATATAGAACAGATGCTATAGTAAATAGTTTGCAATGCCCTACGCTGTAAGAAAAACATGTGCAAATCCTTCAAATCTCATTATTTTCTATTCTCAGGGCTTTCTATCCAGATGGTTTAAACACTATGGTTTGTGTTTGCTTTAGCAAACAAAGTAAAGAAAGACACCTGAGATTAAGGAAAATCAAACTTCTACCATAAGCACTCTCATCTCTTCTGACATATATTACATCTTATTAGTAGGCATTACCAGCAATCTATTTCTTGACTACTAAAAAGTTGGCATAGAATAGGTTTTGAATACAACATGTTCATAAGACTTTGGAGAGGCAGCAATAATCAGAGGAAATAATAAAGCTGGGGCCACACACACAAAATGCTGCTGAATTTCTGTCACAAATATTTAGCAGTGTATTCTACTGAAAAGCAGTGCAGCAGAACTCCCCTGAAATGCAGTGGTTTTTGCTTAAGCATATCTACATCTATAAGTCATTGGTAAAATACCAGCAGATCATTGACATGCTGTGGGTGTAAATCCACAGCACAGGTCACTTTGCATTATGAGTTTTAGTTGCAGCATATGGATAACATTTACACAATTCTCATTCCTTATATTTTGTTGTTACTGTGTATTGCAGCAGGTTAGCTGCCAGCGAGTTTACAGCGGCTAATCCACTGCAGTTACTTACTGAAATTGTAAGCCAGCTCAATTCATTGATGCGAACTTGCTGACATTGATTACTTAAATGATCTTGCATCTATTCCATCCTGCCTCACACTGCCATTGGCTAAAGAATATGTCAGTAACTGCACACTATCCAATCAGGATTGCTGATATGTGAAGAACCAAAACCAAAATTCAGTGGCATATAAATAGTGGACATGGCATGGAAAAAGGGAGTGCCTTAAATAATTATTCATTGATTAGAATCAATTAATCTCCCAGCCGTACTACTGACTAAGGGTCATCGTAGGCTTTCTCTGGAAAGTCAACACTGTTTACACCATTTCTCCCTGTTGAATTGATGTTTCCGCAGTGCTGAGACAATGCTCAATGCTTTATTTTTGACAATGGTTTGTGTCACAATTCACCTTCATTGCTTGCTACACTATTTTCGGAATTTCCATACTTGAGATGGTTAAACCTATATTAACATGGTGTGGGATGAGACAGGATGCACACTAGAAATGTTGTGTGTGCCAAGCTTAATAGTTTCCAAGAACAAGAAAATAATCTTTGCACAGGAGTGTAAGCATTAGACTTGTTTGTTAGATACTTGATACTGCTAACACTGGAAATTGTAGAGCGGCGTTGTTCACAAAGAACTATTGCTGTTAAGTACTGTGTACAGTAGCCTTGAAGCCTATGCACACTACTTGTGAAACTGTAAGGCTGTATTCATACATCTGCATTTCACGTACATTTGCAGTCCGCATGTTTCATGGACTGCATATGTATCCATTCATTTTTCATTTCAATGTGTTTATTCAGACATCTGTCTTTTTCAAGTTCCGTGGATCCTCAAAGAAAATCAGAGGGAGGCTTGTTCTTTTTCACTGATGTGGATATATCTATGGATCCATGCAAAAAAAAACAAACAGTTGGCATCCATGTAGATGTAGAAACTGTAGGAAATAAAAAAAAAAAATTATCTTCATTTCACAGACATGGAAAACAGCTGCACCACGAACAGCATACCACCCGCAAATTAGCAGGATAGGTTGCTCTCCATGAATAGCACAGGCATCACAGGTATGAACATAATATAATGGCCACAATGGTTGCTTCAATACAGCGTAAGCTGTTGTTCCACATTATCCACCTGAGTCAATGCTACAATTACTGGCCTATTCTTAAGTGAGGCCCTGATCCAAATCCACAGGACAAGGTGTAATAGTACCCCAAAGCTTTGACTCCCTTATAGGTTTATGTGATTTGGAGCAGGACATCCTTACAGGATTTACACATATTTTGCTTGGAAGGGCAAGGATGGGGATAGGAAGCTTTGAAAATAAAAGGGAAGAGGGGATACAGTAAGAAATGTAAATAATACTTTGACCAGATACAAGTGTATTAGAACAAGAGAAACTCCATAGGATTATTCTGTATAGCTATAGCAAAGTTGTGCTCATTGCGTAAAGTAGTGAGAATAGAAAGAAAAATATAATAGATACAACATATAAATGAATAATGTTGGGGAAGGAGATGTTTAGGTCGCCTAAAAGTGAGTTATGGCTGCCTATATGCAAGTATTTAAAGTGCCAGTCCTTCTAGTCTGAATTATTGATGTACTTAAACTACATATCTAGTGAGGAGGGTTTCTTGCAATGGAAAGGTGAAAGTGGGCAGTGATGCCATTGTGCCAAATTGTGAATGGCCTAGAGAGGCACTTGGGCGGCTATGTAAAGATAGAGCTGAGTGTGTGAAATCATCCGCAATGCCATGAACAGCCATTTAATATGAATGAAAGTCATCTCAGCATCTACGCCAAAAAGGAGCAACGATTTCTTGTTATAGTGTAAAGCGTGAATTCCTCTAGCAGACGTTGGGTTCTTTTTGCACGCAGAGACACAGCTGGGTTAATCGGTTTAGCCATTTGGCCATCATTATTACCCACACTTTCATGTTTACATGTAATAGAGGAGTGAGGCAGTGGTCTCCACATCTCCCAATATTTGATTGCTTGAGGCCAGGGCCTGATGTTGCGAAAATGAAGCGTTTTGGCCGCGGCGTTTTACATTACCTGCAAAGTGGATGGGATTCTGGCTAATCACGTCTACACATTGCAGAAAAAATCCACAGTGGAAATGCTGTGATTTACAAAAACACAAGCGTCATTTCTTATCCCTCCTGAAACGCTGGCGTTTTCCGTATAGTTAGAGGCAAAAAGTCCGCAGAGGAAAACTCTTCTGACTTTCTGTGAAAAACACTGCAGAAAAAATGTGATGTGTTTCTGCCACGGTTTTTTCCAAAGCATTTTTTTGCAATGATTCGTTGCAAAAAAATGTAAAAAGATTTGCTTATTAGCCACAGACAGAACTGTTATGGTCGCCTCCAACACTTGGGAGGGCAGCTGTTTGTCACAGATGTTCTCTTTTAACTCAGAAATCCTACTCCAAATCATATAACCTAAGTATCATGGAGCTCAGTATAGGGCAGCAGAGATCACCTGACCGGTAAGCTTCAAAACTGCTATATTGTTGCTAAACAAGCTGGGCTATTTGGGAAATAGTTATATCACCATTTATTAATATAGTAATATGTTTTAATTAAATGTTAAGTTTCCCTTTCTCCTTCTATATAAGCAACATTTTCTAAATGCAATGTTGTATAGTATGGAAGACCATTCAAGAAAAAAATAAAATTACCTAAGGCACCATTTACAGAGTTCCTATTCTATTAACAGAGAAGAGACGTGCCTTCCAAATATCATAATAGGTCCCCTCTCCATTCAGTGGGTCATGTGATTTATCCTGCTTCTGAAGGGAGTCATTTGGACAAGAGGTTTATTGCCCTCAATGAAACACCCTAAGGTTAAGGCCCCCGGAAACACATCACGTTTTTTTCCTCAGCATTTTTCACAGAAAGTCTGCAGAGTTTTCCTCTGCAGACTTTCTGCTTCTATTATACCTATACAGAAAACGCCAGCATTTCCGTAGGTATAATTGACACTCTGTGATTTACAAAAATGCAATGGTTTTTGTAATGGCAGCATTTCCCCTGTAGTTTTTTTCTGCAATGTGTAGACGTGATTAGCCAGAATCCCACCCACTTTGCAGGTAATGTAAAACGCAGCAGACAAAATGTTCTGTTTTTGCAACATGGAAACACTCCTTTTTATGCTGATTTTGCCACGTTTTTTTTTTTTAGCCAAACCTAGCAGTGGTTAGAGAAGGAATGGAAACATAATGAAAGTACTTATACTTCTCCCTTCTGCTCAATCCACTCCTGGCTTGGCTCAAAAAAGCTCAGCAAAATCTGCAACAAAAAAAGCAACTTGTAGGCAACATGGGTCCTCAGCCTAAAACCTTTGATAAATGATTTTTCTAGCCGCTAACCACATTTTTCTTTCAGCAGAAACTGTATAATTATCTGCGAAAAAAACTACTGCCTGCTACCAAAATAAAATGAATGAAAGATATTGCAAATGTCAACAGTAAGGACATCCTTGTTTTAATCAGAAAAGTATTGTAGCTTAATGTTTTACCTTAAACTCGCCTTCATTTTCTATATATAGTGCTCCCTAGACACTGAAAAGATTTCTCTTGTACTTAAATAGCGGCTCTCAAGGCTCAGAACACCTCTGCATTTAATTAATACTTGGCTTCTTGTCATATTTTAACAGTATTATGCAGAATGTTTGCCAGAGATCAATCTGGCGTTCTTATGGATGTACATATTAAGTATTAGTGTTAACATCATTGCCATGCATCCTCTGGGATTTCAATTGATTTTAGCTGATTTTTGGTGAATGTATGCCAATGTATAGTATCTGCACCAAGTTATATTATAACTACACACTTTGTTTTGGCAAATATAGCACATTTAATACATAAAATGTGGCTTGCAAAATAACATAGGTGGTCCTTCAGTAAAATCAACCCTGTAGTGTTTTGATAGCACTTGCAAAGGTACGTACTGTACATTAATAATCTGGAAATTACAGGTAATGTAGTTCTGAAATGCAATGCAGAGGATGTTGTAGGCAACGGCTGGTACAAGTCAGTAGGTTAATACTCAAATTATTTGAAGTTTAATAGCATCATTGGTCAGCTCAGCCTATGAACCCATCAAACAGCCCTTTATTCACAGTCTGTGATCACCACACTTCAGATAAGGCTTTACCATACTGTGTCTGCTCAATCATTTTGTAGAAGGCAGATTTAAAGCTCAACATCATGTGGAATATTTACAATATACTGCAGTGAACTCTGACTCAGCTAATCTCTTTACTGTGCCTTTCATCTGTATATGGCACTTGCTACTAGTGTTATAATAAATCGTGGAAATAAGCTCTGTGGATCACTGAGATTGTATTTAACTTGTGACCAGGGCCATTATTGTGCTGGGTTATAATACCACACAAATTAAATGTTTATGCACAGCAACTAACTTCTATTTTTACAGGAAATCTGTTCAGTTTCAGCTGACAAAAATATTTTATGCTCAGAAAGAATGTATAAAATGCAAATGACTAGTTTTCTGATTTCTGTACATAGGTTGCCTATGTGTTCTCTCTTAGGCAGGGTTCACACTACCATTGATGTCCGTTCTGATAGTATCCGTTAAAAAAAGAAAAACAAAAAAAAAAAACGGACACCTGTCATAACAGACATTAACGGACAGTAACTGATGTTAATGTGTCCGTTTTTTTAACTGATCCAATTAATGGAATAGTGAAAAAAACGGACACATTAGCATAAGTTAGCATCAGTTAGTGTCCGTTTTTTAACACTGTCCGTTTTTTTAACACTGTCTGTTTTTTTTTTTTCTGCTTTCTGAGCATGCGCAGGTAAAAAACGGACATAAAATAACGGACAGTAACTGATGGCTATCAGTTACTGTGCGTTATAAGTCCGTTACCCATAGACTTCAATGTTAAAAAAATAACGGACATTTGCTGTCCTTCAAGAATTGTTTTTTTTTCAAACGGACAAAAAGTCCTGCATGTAGGATTTTTTGTCCGTGAAAAAATAACGGACTTCTGACGGATTTGGTGTAAACGGACACAAACGGACACAATATAAAAACCCATTGAAATGAATGGAAATTTCACTTCAGATCTCACAGCCTACCTCCTCAGGCTGTCTCTTGTACACTTGATAAAGGGGATCTGATTTCCCCGAAACGCGTTGTATTATTTGAGTATAATAAAGCATCTTTGGTGAAGCGCGGTCCCCACACCTCATTTTTTGGGAGATTCTCCTACCAATCCACTACCATCCAGTGAGGGGATGTGAATTGCAGCCTTTAAAGGCTTTTATCAGCATGTTGTGATAATGTGTTAAATTAGCTTCAAGACAAATTACAGTAAGCAGATAAAAGAAAAAAGGGAATTCTCTTGGCTCTGCAGAGAATGGATGAACTGCTATAAGATAAGGTATAGCAAGTATTAGTTTATTGACAACAAGTAATGCATCAAAGTATTTTTTATGACAATTTGGAATCCTTTACTAAGTTGGTAAGATCAGTTAAAGAGGAACTTTTACCACTTCCACCAATTCAAGTACTTAGCATCTGTGAATAGGCTCCGATCCACCGTTCCCAGCACAGTTGGAATTATTTCACTAGTCCCCACCGTTCCCTAGCAGCAAGTGCATTTCATATTTGTGCCTAATGTGCTATTTAATATCTGTAATGTCAGAAGGGCAGTGCCAGTTTCAAAAATCTCAATTCAGCTGTTATTCCTTTAAGGTTACCGTGTCAACCTGAGAAGCTTCTGCAGTGTCAGAAGTTCCCTGGGCTTGTCCAATTAGCAGCTGAGGAGGTATTAAAATCTGAATCAGGTGCCTGATCATTTAGTTGTACTCTAATTAAGCTCTGAACCCTGATTCTATGTGTATTGGATTGGTTCATTCTGATTCTCAACTTTCACGTGACCGCTCAGAACTGAACCTTGGGTATGTATTGGATATCCATTTGGTCTCCTGATTCTGCCTCTGACAAAATCTCTTGATACTGAGCATATTCAACATTTATTCTCCTGTTTTAGATCTGCCCTGTAAGTTAATTGTGAGTTTTGGTTTCGTTACTAAAGTGTTTATTTATCATACAGTGGTGGTGGTAACTTAGATCCCATATTCAGAAAAGTCCATCTGGCCTTGCGGCTGGCACTGGTGAAAGGCGTTTGGGAGTCTGGGACTGTCTCTCAGCACTGTATTAGATTTAATCAGCTGTTTAACTGCTCTCTGTTATCAGTCAGGTCCCACTATTTTCTGAAATTTGCTCCAGGAACTCTATCATAACAGTCAGGCATGGGGTGTGATTCAGAGCTCCAATGAGAGACAGCCAGTGTCAAAGCTCAGAATCAAACCCCTTGCCTGTGCGACCACCCCGGGAGAACCGTACAGGAAACTGGACTGTCATGGTGAACTTATAGGCACCAGGACTCCCAAGAAAGTCAGTTAGATGTGACGCCAGTTGGAGTAAGGGGGACACCCCCAGGTCCCTGGGCTGAGATGGTGAGTGGGTGTCAGTACTCCTCTCTAACTAGGAGCTGGAGCCCAGGGCGTAGCTGTAAGGAAGGCAATGTCCAGGCCAGGATCAGTTAAACTACTCACTGCTTCATTGTAACAGGCATCTGCTGGTTCACTTGTCCTGTAGCAGTGAGCTGTGGAAAAGCAGCATGTAGCTGGCTGAAACCTTCCCCATGAATTAGCAGAGAGTCTGCAGGTACAGCTTCTGGTCCACCACAGAAGTTCAGGTAAGTTGTAGAGGTAGATGCAGGCTGCCAGGGTTGTAGTTCTGCTCAGCCTGATGTAATCCTGTCCTCTTACTGACAGTAATGCAGGGCGCTGTAACACAGCTTCTCTCAGCTGCTGCTGCTGCTGAGGCACTTCCTCACAGCACACAGTGTCTAAACCACAAAATGGCTACTGCCACACTACTTGCTACTTCTTCCCAGGCTGTATGCTTACACAATACTACTTCCTCTCTCTGCTATGACTGTTTCCTGTTCCAGCTACAGATCCGCCCACTATAATGTGTGGTGTTATATTTAACCTTATGAGGACCACAACTCACCAGGACAAATGATACCAGAGCTTGAACACATATCACAAATGAATACAGTATGAACATATACTAACAATCATAACATGTAATGCACTTTTATAGCCAAATAACCATTAGTAACTCCTGTGAGGGGTTTATACCTGCTTATTCCTGACACCACACTCCTGACAGTAGAGAGCCTAAATAGTATATGAGACACCCAAATTAACAGCATTGATTACTCAGGAACGGTAGTGTTAAACTGTGCCAGAACCAGTGGAGCAGCACCTATTAAATGATGTAACAAGTTGGACTTGTTGGAAGTGGTGAAATGTCCTCTTTCAGTGTGAACAGATCAGAACATGCAGGGGCATCTCAGGGAATTGCAACAGGGGCAGGTCAACAATGCATTGGTGCCTGATGCAGTGGTTTTGGAATGCACTTACCAACCTTAGCTTCTGCAGTTCTGTAGGATAGTTGTTGGGTAGACAATCATTGTTGAATATTTTCATGTGTTTAATCCCTAGTATTCCTATTTTATGTAGGTAAACACTTATTGGTTATAAAATGCACGCAATACGCTCAGCACAGAAACATACTGTACCTGATGTTCAAACATAGACAGGAGGGATATGAAATAGTGGTTTCATTGGCCTGTGCTCATTGCCGTTGCAACCTACTGTGGATGAGCATGGAGACCACCACTTGAGGTCAGTAGATATGCACCAGAATACAGAAGAAAAGCATTGGTGGTTCAGGAGCACTTCTCTATATAGCAGAGAGGTGATGTGCAATTGGTCAACTTTTTCAATTGTCAGTAAAATCTATTTTGTTAAAATTTAAGTCTTGATATTATCATGAACCAAACAAGTAATCCTACAAGGAAGACCTTATATTTTTGTCAGACATGAATAAAATACAATTCAGGAGTGAAAAATTATTTTATATATGTCTGTACTATATATAACAAGGTGTATAGTGTTTGGCAGTGGAAATAGGCTTGCAGAAGTGAAAAATTAACTTACAGCTGGAAGCCACAGGAATACAGACTAAATTATACATATACTGGCATTACTTTTGTCAAATTAGCAATGGGTGCATTTTATGGGTATTTGGAGGCACTGTCAGTGCAGTACATTATGAATAACCATTCAGCTAATATGTGTAGAAAGAACTAGAAAGCATTCAGGGATTCTCTGCTTCATATCTGTCACATGGAGACTAAGCAATCTCTGGGGCATAATAGAGTCAGATCAATTACCTCTCTTTCTCCAGATGAAATACCCATATTTGAATTTTAGCGTTAAATGAGGGCATGTTCTAAAGATCAAACATGTTAGTGTGAAATTTCCTGGTAGTGATGCGACCTTTTCCTACTTATGGCATTGGATCATGAATATTAAAGTGATATGTGGTACTTTTTATGTCTTTTACATCATTGCTTGCCGAATCCACTACATATTCAAAGGGCAAAAGATTGAAAGTGACAAAATTGAATATAGCTGATGCATAGTAAAAAAGATCTCCACAACTGTCCTTTGCACATATTATAAGAGAACACCGAATAGCATGAAATATACATATTAGAATAGAAATACTTTATTGTAATACATTATATATATTATTTTTAATGTTCTTTGGGAACAAGTTTGAAATAAAAAGCTTGTATCTAGTACAACTAACTATTAAGCTGTTATTTAGGATAGGCCATCAATGTCAGATAGGTGGGGGGTCCATCTTGGTATTTCTCTTAGAGTGTATCTAGCGATCTTTCTGTTCCAAGACAGTAATACTTTTATATTGTAACAGAAGGTACTTACAGTATGATATGACTCATAGGTTGTACATATCGTAAATACACAGTTACATAGGTTAAAAAAAGACACACGTCCAACCATTCTCATTCAAATATATATCATTGTTAGATCTATTATAACCCACAACTCTGCTTGTTGTAAGATAAACACAAATCCTTTTTAAAATGCTGATATAGTATCTGGGGTTGGGTATCACGTCCCCACTTTTAAATCGCTTTGTTGTTAAACTGTACTTCATGCAAATCTTTTTTGCTTGGATGAGTGAGAATTCTTTCCAAGCTTTCATACAATACAATATATATTTTAAAATACAGTGAAACCTCCCCAAAAGACCACCTTTTGAGAAGACCACCTCCTTAACCAGACCACATTTTCAGTGATGGATTTTTAGTTTTCCATACTATTCACCTTCTTTGAGAAGAACACCTGTATAGAAGAATACATTTTAATGCAATTTTGGGTGGTCATCTCAAAGAAGTTTCACTGTATTAAATATTCAATGTTTTAAATTTCCTAAGTGACCATATTTATTTACTTTCTCAAATGCAATGGTATTTTCTATTTGTTATATTAATGTTAATTATAAATTTTCAGCATATACAAAGGTCAACATGTAAGGTGTCACTGTGGAATAATATCAACTTCCTATATGTATGATCAAACTTTTTTTTATTTTGCATTCAAACTTATAATGGCTTTCATAAAATAAATCAGAAAAAAAATTTTCTCAGAAAAAAAATTAAGTTTTTCTGAATTCCATTTATGGCATCTGTGTCTGTTTAGTATACAGTTGTGCTAAAAAGTTTACATACCCAGGCAGATTTTTTGGGATTTTTGGCCTTTTTTCAGAGAATATGAATGATAACACAAAAACTTTTTCTCCACTCATGGTTAGTGGTTGGTTGAAGTCATTTATTGTCAGACTTCTGTGTTTTAAATCATAATGACAACCAAAAACATCAAAATGACCCTGTTCAAAAGTTCACATACCCCAGTTCTTAATACCGTGTATTGCCCCTTCTAGCATCAATGACAGCTTGAAGTCTTTTGTGGTAGTTGTGGATGAGGCTCTTTATTTTCTCAGATGGTAAAACTGCCCATTCTTCTTGGCAAAAAGTCTCCAGTTCCTGTAAATTCCTGAGCTGTCTTACATGTACTGCGCGCTTGAGATCTCCCCAGAGTGGATAAATGACATTAAAGTCAGGAGAATGAGATGGCCACTCCAGAACCTTCACTTTCTTCTGCTGTAGCCAATGACAGGTCAACTTGGCCTTGTGTTTTGGATCGTTGTCATGTTGGAACGTCCAACTACGTCCCATGCGCAGCTTCCTGGCTGATGAGTGCAAATTTGCCTCCAGTATTTGCTGATAATGTGCTGCATTCATCTTTCCTTCAACTATGACCAAGTTTCCTGTGCCTTTTGAAGCTCACACATCCCCACATCATCAGTGATCCACCTCCGTGCTTTACAGTAGGAATGGTGTTCCTTTCATCATAGGACTTGTTGACACCTCTCCAAATGTAACGTTTATGGTTGTGCCAAAAAGTTCGATTTTTGTCTCATCACTCCAAATTACCTTGTTCCAGAAGTTTTCAGGCTTGTCTCTGTGCTGTTTGGAGTATTGAAGGCGAGATTCTTTCTGGCAATTGCGCAGTAATGGCTTTCTTCTGGCAACTTGACCATGCAGCCAATTTTTCTTCAAGTGCCTCCTTATTGTGCATCTTGAAACAGCCACACTAATAGTTTTCAGAGAGTCCTGTATTTCAGCTGATGTTATATGTAGGTTTTTCTTTGCATCCAGAACAATTTTCCAGGCAGTTGTGGCCGAAATTTTGGTTGGTCTACCTGACCGTGGTTTGGTTTCTAGGCATGTTATCAGGCCAAAATCACCAGGGTATGTGAACTTTTGAACGGGGTCATTTTGATGTTTTTGGTTGTCATTATGATTTAAAAAGAGAAAACACAGAAGTTTGACAATAAATGGCTACAACCAATCACTAACCATGAGTGGAGAAAAAGTTTTTGCGTTATCATTCATATTCTCTGAAAAAAGCAAAAAATCTTCCGGGGTATGTAAACTTTTTAGCACAACTGTAATATGGCCATTTGAATAAAGTCTCGCTTGTATTGCTGTATTACATATCTGTGTTGTAGCGATCCATTATTGGAACCCACAGACAAGTCCTGCATCCTGTGCCTATGATTTTGTATAGATACATTCAGGTTTTTCTCTTCTCTTCTTCTCTCTTTCTACTAAAAAGGGTATTACACTTATTTCATGTTATCCACAGGATAGGGAGTAACTTGAAAAACCTTTAACCATTTTTTAACTTCTATAGGTGCTTCAAATGGGTATGGAAAAATGAAAAAAATTTAATTACATCTCCCTGTTCCGCTGTTTCCAACAGTGGGTGCTGTTTACACTTCTCCTGCCTGACATCCTATTTGTGTGCGGTAACTGCTGCAGCCAATCACACTCCTTGGCGGTGACCTCTTGGTCACCGCCAAGGAGTGTGATTGGCTGCAGCAGTTACCGCACACAAACAATGGAACGTGGCTGAAAGGCCTCAGCATTTTTTTAAAAAAATCTCTCAGACTACTCAACAACAATGTGGAATTCTCAAACACATGCCTTATCAGCAAGCTAATTTACTCCAAAAAAAATACGATACATTGAGCAGAGTGAAACCATTGATTTAAGTAAACTCCATGAATATTTAATTCACAGGACTTCCAGCCTGGTGCATATAAAAAACTATAAATATTGATTTTAAGAAGAATTATTAGTTAAGTGTAATTACTGAACATCTGTATATCCATCACATCAGTGGCATGAAAGCTTTAAACATGCAACAGATTGATCCGTTAGGGTGTGCACTGGTCATTGTGGAGATGTTTTCCTTGATGGGGTCATAAATAGAGAGAAAAAAGAGGTCAGACATTTATTTCACTATATAACCGGTATAACTACTGTACATCTGGCTCTTAAAATATGTATTGACTTTAATATAAGGCATTTACTCACAAAAAAATATTTTTACAAAATTCAATAAAAAAAATTCAAAACATTATTTTAAAAAGAACACATAACACATGTTATGACAAAGGGCATAAATGCAAAAGCACAGATAATATTTTACCTAATTTCTGAGTCCTTTTTTAAACAAAGTTTTTTTTTTTTTATTTCATGCTTTGGATGAATGTTATACCTGGGAGTCAGGCCTGTGCCCTGGAGAATTGACTTTTGGAGAGGAGCACATGAGCTGATTTTGTTCTTTCTGCAAATTGTTACTTACTAAACATACAATGCCAGATATCCTATTCCCAATGAAAGGTATATAGAGCAGCCAATCAGATTTTGGATGTTTTTCTAATGTTTGTTGGAAAAAAAAAGGTCAGTGATTTCATTGGTTCCCATTACAGCACAGGATACGTAATGGCCCTTTATGCAAATTAGAGCAAAGTCAGCTACCCACTAACTTCAGTGGCAGTGGCTGACTACAGTATCTGATTGTGAGGGAAAGAATGATGGGGCTTGTTGAATTCAACACATGATCCTTTTGTTCTCAGTGGGGATACTGTAAACCACTTCCATCAGTATGTCTGGCCAAGCATGCTTGGGTGTTGGAAAGGGAGTCTAGGTATTAATGAATAGCAGAGGACGCCATTAAACGATGAGCATCTTTAGATGATAGGCAGGTGAGATGATTCTTAACATGACCCTGCTAGTAATCTAAGTACATCTATAATTATAAGTACATATTAGCTTCACATCATATATCATTTTATATAATTTATAAACATCCCTTTATTAGATTTTGACCTTCAAGAAATAAGCAATCCCATAGGAATAAAAAGGTAAATAGTTTTTTTCTAACTTAATAAACAGACCAGCCTTGCCTTTATGTTATTTATTAGAGGATGTTCACATTGGAAATACCTTCAGACTATGCTGTTTCTGCTTTGTCTTTTCTGTGCAGAAGTTTGCACGTAATTCATCTCCTACGGGAGCGTTGTTAAATAGCTGGTATCAATCACATTGCACGGGTATAAATCATTTAAAGGCAAGGCAGGGCTAGTGATGCAGAGATAACCTTGTGTAATAGCAGATAGAGAATCATAATGCAATCTCCAGCTACCATTTTCAGACCAGATGTGTGAGTGTATGAGCAGAGAAATTGCGAGCCGGATGAGAAAGTTTATTATGATATGAGAATTGGCCATGAAACATATTGTGTGTTTTGATTCCAAGCACATTTGAGGCTCTGCTTTCTCCTCAAATAGTGTTCTGGATGATTACAACTTCAATTTACCTTCAGTTTACCCAGTCTCCTGCTAAAACAACTATTAAGCTTATGTAAGACATATGGAAGAGCTGTTGGCTGGTGGTTGTTCATTGCTGGTCTCATGATTGTAGAAATCCCTTTATTGATCATATTGTGCGCTAGCTTGTTGTTGTAATAGCATCATGTGAAATCAGTGTGAAACAGCAAATATCATTTCACATGGATGGGTCTGAAACCTACATCACCTTAGATTAGTATTAGCATGAAGCAACATTCACACGTGCATGATGTAGTTTTTTGTGGCAACCACATATTTAGTGCCAAAACCTTGATAGGGTCAAGGATGAGAACAATTTCCTATTTCCCAAGGTTTTCCTATATAAAGGACTCATTTTTTGTTCATTTTTTTGCCACTAAATAAAGTCAATGGGGCATCGACAAGATTGGCAGTGTATGTGGAAAAAAGTTGATTTTTTTAATGCAATTTAATCCTGAGAAAAGTTAGCAAGCCTTCATGGGGTACCACTGCTATAAATGAGAATAGGATGTTGCTTGGATATGACTAATGTCAGGAAATGGTCTTCGATTATTGTGATGATAATTTGAAGTTGGTATCAAAGTACCAGATATAGTAAAGCACTTAACTTGACATTTAATGCATGTTACAGCAAATTTTAACTTGACTTTTTAAAAGGCTTTTGTTGTGTTAAGTATGAATTTAAGGTTTGATTCTTATCCAATCAACTTGATTCTTAAATGCACTGCTGCAGCAAACCATAAACTGACACTTAAAAAAATTAATTGAAAAAGTTAACTTTTACTGCCACAGTGTATCCCTGAAAACTTCTTTAAGCTTTACTACATCTATATGTTCTATGCTCTTTATGGCACCTTCTACCATTGCTTTGTCTTCATGTCATGTGCTTTTTGACTAGTCTATTAGCAGTCTATGTACCTTCAGTTTGTGTTTCTATTCTTTTACTCCATACTCAATCTTATGAGTTCCCTTTAAGCCATGGCCCATTATCCTTTTCTCAGATACCATCCAAGCTATAGCAATTGCTCCAAGCTTGTCAGTCCACTTACCTGGGGCACTAAATATTAATTAGTTAATTTATTAGTTAATTAATTAATTAGACACACATTCCTACTTATGAATGTAGCCTAAAGAGCCACAAGGATCAGCAGAAGCCAACCCTGTTGCATGCTAACTTGGAAACTAATCACATGCCAGTAGGATTATCTTATTTGCTGGGTGTTCTAATGGATCTGCATGTTCTGGTCCTCAAGATCATTTCCTTTGGGGGCTGATATTGTAGGTGGGACTTCAACCTGGACGTAAATTAGCATTTATCTACTCACTAACATCTTAAAAACTGTGAAAAACTCTACTAAGTTACATAAACAAGTTTAATTTAGTTCTTTATGTAAAATGTATATAAATGTATATTTTTGACATTTTTAAGATAAATCTGTTTTTAAAAAAAATTGTATAAATGTATAAAATAAAAAAATATCTTTGACATTGTATAATTTCATTAAAACAATGTTAGTAACAGACATTAGAATAGGAAAATGCATTTTTGGCCCAGACCATCCATGTAAGTCCATTTACAGAATGTGACTAAATATGACAGACTTTTGAGAAATCACAAAAAACTCTGGCATGATTCTGATGATCATTTCAATAGGAAATGTATATACATCTGTCCTTTTTAATCTCTCCTCTTGCTTGAGATATCCGAGATGAGTGACGCAAGATGACGACATTTGGAGAGAAAAAAATTGCATCATTCACAACACCCAACATATTTTTTTTTAATCTGGTTATCTTGTGATATCTTAGCCCAGAGTAAAGGTAAGGAAGGACATATCTGTATTCATATAACTATCTTATTTAAAAGCTTACTGTACATCATCTTATACATTCTTATTATTTAATTCTACCTCTTTACAGAGAGTGTATAGACTATATTAGCCTGAACCCTTATTTCACATCACGGAAATATGGTGCAGAAGAAAATATTTTGTAACACAAATCCTTATGCATATAAGAGAAAAGTCAGTTTCATTCCTATGTGGATGCAAAATCTGGATGGGTTGTATAGCAGAAGATGACTTATATGATGCCCCCATGGAAGAACTATTCTATTATGGTTAAGGACACCTTTAAAGATGTATGTTAAACAAGGTTCTGATGTTGCTAGTAAACCATAACTACTATCCCAACTGTTTTTACCAATACCCAAAAGAGAAAACCCTTTAAACTACTATTATAAATTGAGTTAATGTTAGCTATAGAAGACAGTGTGGTGGGGTTACCAAAAGCAGATATCTCAGCACTACAATAAGAACTTTGAATTGTAAAAACACTTCAGAAACAAGGAATTTAGCCTTAAACTGGTGTAAATAATTACATGCAGTTGGTATTGACAATTTAATGAAATTCTAAACTGTGTTGCCCTTGTTTGCTTTTAAAGTAGAAAGATATAGTGGAAAGAGTGATGATGTTCGGCATTTGGTGAGTGTATCATTGTGACTTCCAGCAGTGCCTTTTAGCAATGAGAAGTGTCATTAGCAGGAGCACCATGGTTATTCAGTCAACATGGAGACAACACTAAGGCACTTTTTGTAAGGAACATGATTCAATGCATTATTTACTTTGATAGATGTTCTACAGAAATGCTATTTGCCACTTACTGAATAAGACTTGCTGAATATTTAGGCAATTTCTGAAATCTATGACCCTATCCTGATCTCAAAACTGTTCAGGTTTCTCATTGTGGTGTCCTGGAAAGTAGATATTTGATATAAATGAAGTATGCAGTGCATGTACTGAAAACAGAGTGCCATATATCAATGTATGGGAATGAGGGAAACTGATGCAAGCCAGTTTAGTTTATAAGAGGGTAAGTTTTGGGTGTGACACTTGAGCCTGACACATGACCCCACTTGAGTAGGTGCAATGTAAGATCCTGACATGTGGCTGTTAGACTGAATTAAATTTCACTCTAACATGAGGCAAACACACATCTTCATTGTTACATTCACAACTGGGAACTTAGTTTGGCAGTTATATGGTCTTAAAGGGAGCATAGCTTGGTTGTTAAAGTCTAATAGACACAGATCTTAGTAGTTAGAGGTCATGGATAGGTACACAGCTTAGAAGTTACAGTTCTTTGGTGGGCACACAGCTTAATGATTACAGATCTCTGGGGGTACACAGCTTAATGGTTACAGTTCTTTGGTGGGCAGGCAGCTTGGAGCTTACAGAGTAACAATTAAAAGTTACTTTATGGTCACAGTGTGTTAGCAGATTCCCAGTCTCATGCAGTAGAAATCATCAGGTCTCCATACCTTCCACAGTATAGATTATTCACCAGGAAATGGTGAGTAAATACTTGCAAATTGCACAGGGATAAATGACAGATACTGGTATGTGCACCTCCAGCAAGGTTAATAGCGATACAAATAATCATTTACAATCTTCCCATCAGCAGCAGCAGCACATTATGATGGACATCATTGGATCTATGTTCCTTCCTTCTGTATCGACATCACTATCCTGAATGCTACACCTACATCTAAATAAGTGCTGGGGGATTTTTTAGTATGGTGATAATGGGGAGACTTGTTGATTGTTGTATTTCGCTATAGATTGGATCCATGAGTAGTAGATATTTATTATCATTAACTCTTTATTTTCATGCTTGTTGGTATCTAATACTGACTGACCTATGTGATTGGCTAAACTTTGTGACCCTTTTCAATACCCACAGTGATTCTGCTATTTTTGTCGATCTTTATATATTATATTTTACTGGATTGATACTCCTGATGAACTCTCCAACTGAGAGATAAATGCACATGGTTATATTGTGTTTATGTGTCATTGTTTTCTGGTAAAGGATCATGTTGGTCCCAACAGACCCAAGTAAGGTCATAACACAGTGTCTGTCCCATGTGCCATATCATGCATCTAATGGTCACTGTACAAATTCAGCTGGTCACTGCACAACAACATGAGGCACTCCAATCACCCCTATATACACACGTGGACAAAATTGTTGGTACCCTTCATTTAATGAAAGAAAAACCCACAATGGTCACAGAAATAACTTGAATTTGACAAAAGTAATAATATATAAAAATTCTATGAAAATGAACAAATGAAAGTCAGTCATTGCTTTTCAACCATGCTTCAACAGAATTTTTAAAAAAAGAAAACTCATGAAACAGGCCTGGACAGAAATGATGGTACCCTTAACTTAATATTTTGTTGCACAATGTTTTGAGGGAATCACTGCAATCAAATGATTCCTGCAACTGTCAATGAGACTTCTGCACCTCTCAACATGCATTTTGGCCCACTCCTCATGAGCAAACTGCTCCAGTTGTCTCGGGTTTGAAGGGTGCCTTTTCCAGATGGCATGTTTCAGCTCCTTCCAAAGATGCTCAATAGGATTTAGGTCAAGGCTCTTAGAAGGCCACTTCAGAATAGTCCAGTGTTTTTCTCTTAGCCATTCTTGGTTGTTTTTAGCTGTGTGTTTTGGGTCATTATCCTGTTGCAAGACCCATGACCTGCGACTGAGACCAAGCTTTCTGTCACTGGACAGCACATTTCTCTCTAGAATCCTTTGATAGTCTTGAGATTTCATTGTACCCTGCACAGATTCAAGACACCCTGTGCCAGATGCAGCAAAGCAGCCCCAGAACATAACAGAGCCTCCTCCATTTTTCACAGTAGGGACAGTGTTCTTTTCAAGATATGCTTCATTTTTCCATCAGTGAACATAGAGCTGATGTGCCTTGCCAAAAATTTCGATTTTTATCTCATCTGTCTACATTCTCCCAGAAGCTTTGTGGCTTGTCAACATGTAGTTTGGCAAATTCCAGTTTTGTCAGATTCAAGTTATTTCTGTGACCATTGTTGGTTTTTCTTTTATTAAACGAGGGGTACAAACAATTTTGTCCACGTCTGTATACAGTACCCTTGCTCAACCTTCTGATGAATCCTGTGCAACCCCATGCTCCAGCCTCCACATGACTGACTATTCCATACTGATAGGTCTGCAATTGGCATTGCCTTAGATTAATATCAGTTGAGTTTGTTGAGTTTTTCACACCTGTATAATATAGCTTTATGAGACAACCACATATTTAGTGCCAAAACCTTGATAAGGTTCTGTCATGAGAAAGATAAGAACAATTTTCCAAGGTTTTCCTACATACCAGACTAGATCCATTTTTTGCCACTAAATAAATTCAATGGGGTTATAGTCATGACAGAAATAGTCATGGACAAGAGTGGCACTGTATTTGGAAGAAAGTTTATTTTTTATGATACAATATAAACTTGAGGCAAGTTAGTAAGCCTTCATGGAGTCTTGCAAGTATGAATAATAATAGGATGTCACTTGCACCTAACTAATGTCAGAAAACAGTCTGTGATTAAGTGTGAAGTAAAAGATGTTTTTCGGGATTTTTTTTTTTGGTCTATCATTAGAATTAGAGATGGGCATACCTCATAAGATTTGTTTCATTTCAGGTACAGGTGCTTCAGGACCAAGATTTGTTTTGGACTGAACATGTTTCAGTATAAATCACACCTTAAATTGGCTTAAAACATAGTGTAGAACACTGTCAGGGCTCCTAGGAACTATCTATCTAATTTCTAGGTCTCTAAGGCAAACACAGCTGAAGTTATGTCAAAGTGAAAGTGACATGTATGTCTATGGAAAAAACAGATGGTAAGCAGAGGATACAAATTCCAAGTTTAACAATACAATGCGCTGCCGCTCGCTTTTGTACATTTTAATATTTAAAACTCTCCAAAAATTACTCTTTTGGAGGAAATGGTGCTTGCCCATGGTTTTTTTAGACACACGTGACAGTTACATTACAAAAAGCCATGGTTTTGTAGAAAAATTACCCATTTTGATGGTATGTACAGTGGGGAAAAAAAAGTATTTAGTCAGCCACCAATTGTGCAAGTTCTCCCACTTAAAAAGATGAGACGGGCCTGTAATTGACATGATAGGTAGACCTCAACTATGAGAGGCAATCGTTGATTATATTGTTAATCTGTTTTCCCTTAGTCCTAACAGCAGCACAATATGGGGTATTTCTCCCCCTATGTGTTGTTTAGGACAGGTGGAACTTTTAATTAGCACAAAAATGTGCTTACTAACCTGCCCTATAAGAGGGCACGAGAGACCTCCCTCACCTGTGTAAATTATAAAGTAAAAGAAACAAGATTTTAGGGAGGGAAGCCTTGTGCTGCTGTTAGGACTAAGGGAAAACTGATTAACAATATAATCAACGATTCCCTTACGTCCTACAGCAGCACAATATGGGGATATAGCAAGTAATTCCCCTAGGGAGGGTTTCCTCACCTTACAACCTCAAGAACTGTCTGGCCAAAGGCAGTCGCCTCGGAACTGCGGACATCCAAACGATAGTGTTTGACGAAAGTCAGCTGGGATGACCAAGAAGCAGCCGCACAAATTTGATCCAGTGGAAGCGAGCGATTCTCAGCCCAAGAAGTCGACACAGCCCTGGTCGAATGGGCTGTACAAAAAACTGGAAGAAGCAACCCTTGAGCAATGAAAGAAATTTTGATTGCCTCCTTAATTCATCTGGACAAGGAGGGTCTGGAAGCTTTAAGACCTCTGTCTTTACCATACATATTGGTTAGGAGATTTTCAGCTCTCCTGAAAGATTGTGTCCGCGATAAGTAAATTCGCAGACACCTCACCACATCCAAAGTATGAAGTTTTAACTCCTCTTCTGAGGATGCATCCGGAAGGAAAACAGGCAAAGAAATCAATTGATTATAGTTATTACGTGAAGGAACCTTAGGGATAAAGCCAGGCAAAAACCTAAGGTGGACCCTATCCGAAAAAAATACAATATAAGGTTCTTCGGAGGAGAGCGCCTGTAGCTCTCCTACCCTTTTGGCAGATGTGATGGCTAACAAAAAGGTAGTTTTAAAGGCTAAAAATTTTAGCTCCATAACTTCCAGAGGTTCAAAAAGAGGACCACAAAGGCCTGAAAGGACCGTCGCAAGGTCCCATTGCGGAATAGGAGAAGATACCGCAGGTTTCAGCCTCGCCGCTCCTTTAAGGAATCTTGCAACCAGGGAATCCTGGGACAACCGTCTGTTTAAGTGGGCGGATAAAGCCGATACCTGTACCTTTAAAGTAGCAGGGGCAAGGCCCCTGTCCAAGCCATCCTGAAGAAAATCCAAAACATCAGAAGTCAAAGGATTAGAAATATCAACGCCTCTTTTGGAGCACCACTCCAAAAAAATCTTAGCCGTCCTCTGGTAATTCCTTTTGGTGGATTCAGCTCTAGCACAGGAAAGCGTCTTCAGGACGGCTTCTGACAGTCCTCTATACATTCGTAGGGACTGGTCAACCTCCAGGCTGTCAGGTTGAATCTCCTCAGATCCTGGCACTTCAGTGATCCTTGGGAAACCAGGTTCTGGGTGGGTGGAAGCCTCCAATATATCCCTCGACTCATCAGCATGAGCTGGGAAAACCAAGCTCTTTTTGGCCAGAATGGAATGATGGCTATTACAGAGGCTTGGTCCTGTCTTATTTTCATCAATACTCATAGGAATCATAGGAATTGGAGGGAAAATGTATGACAGCCTGGACCTACAAGGGATGGACAGGGCATCCACTGCCAAGGGATTGTCCTCCTGGTACAGGGAACAGAACGTCTCCACCTTGGCATTGAGTCGGGTTGCCATGAGGTCTATCTCCGGTAGACCGTATTTCAGGGTAATCTGATGAAACACTTCTGGATTGAGTGACCATTCTCCTGATACGGCACGACCCCAACTCAACCGATCCGCTACTGAGTTCAGGGAGCCCTTGATGTGAACCGCGGATAGATGGGTCAGGTTTTTCTCTGCCCATGAAAAAATCAGATCTGCCTCCCTGAGGAGGGATGATGATCTGGTGCCTCCCTGTCTGTTCACATATAATACCGTCGTCATGTTGTCCGAGCGAATCCTGACTGCTCTTCCCTTGAGAAGAGGAGAGAAATGGAGTAAGGCACGGTACACAGCTCTGAGCTCCTTCCAGTTGGACGACGTCCTTCCTTCTGGAGCGCTCCAGACTCCCTTTATGGAGTTTCCGTCCAGATGGGCTCCCCATCCCGTAAGGGATGCATCTGTAGTCAACAGGGTCCAACGAGGCTGGACCGTGGACCTTCCGTCCTTGAGGTGCAACCACCATCTGAGAGAAAGACGGGTCCTGGGGGAGAGTCGAATCCTCCTGTTGAGACCGGGCAGAGAGCGATCCCAAATTCCTAGGATTTCCATCTGAAGAGGACGTAGATGGCATAAGGCCCAAGGAACCGCCATGATGGAAGATGACATCAGACCTAGGATTTTCATCAAAGTTCTGATGGACGCTCTCGGCCTCCTGAAAAGTTGCCGAACCGCTGTAATTAATTTCTCTTTCCTTGCAGTCGCCAAGGAGATTTCCAGCCGGTCTGAATCTAGGAAGTAACCAAGAAACTTCCTTTTGGTTGAGGGGATGACTTCTGACTTCTCCCAATTTATGAGCCATCCCAGGCTTTGAAGCAGGGATATGGCAATCTGTAAATGCAGGAGCAGAACAGACACTGACTGGGCTTTTATCAGCCAGTCGTCTACATAAGGGACCACAAAGAGTCCCTGAAGCCTGAGGGCGGCTACTATGGGAGCTACCACCTTGGTAAAGGTGTGGGTAGCCGAGGAGATCCCGAAAGGGAGGGCTGAGAACTGATAATGCTTCCTGTGGCCGGAAACTATAACCGCAATCCTTAGGAACTTCCTGTGCGGAGGGTAAATTGGCACGTGCAAATAAGCGTCCTTCAGATCAAGGGTGACAAAAACGTTGCCCTGGAGAAGAAAAGAAGAAACTGAGCTTATGGTTTCCATGCGGAACCGTTTTTTTCTGATGAAACGGTTTAGATACCTCAGATCTATAATCATCCTCCATCTGCCTGCTGGCTTTGGAACTAGAAAAACGGGGGAATAAACCCCCAAACCTTCTTCTAGAGAAGGAACTTCTTCTAGAGCTCCTTTGCGGATATACTCTTGAATGGAGCGTTCCAAAATACCTTGCTGAGACGAGGGAAGACGGCGAGTTAAGACAAATCGATCTCGGGGAGGACAGAGAAATTCGATTGCATAACCTCGCTGAATTAACTGTAAGACCCAAGGGTCCTGAATTTTTTCCCGCCGAGCGCTGAGAAAAAGGGAGAGACGACCCCCGACAGGAATTTCGGCCACAGGAAGAAAACTGGGCTTCCTTCTATCTTCGGTTTTGGGAAATCTCCGTCCAGAGCCTCTAGAATAATACCTAGAGCCCCTCCGGGACTGCTGACCACGTCGAGGTGAAAAACCTCTGCCGCGGCCAGGGCCAAATCTGCCCCTAAAAGACTGAGGCAAAGTCTTGCCTTTTTTATCAGCCAAGCCTTCTAAAATTTCATCCAGGCTACTGCCAAAGACTCTTCCTGGCTCAAATGGTAAGACACAAAGGTTATACTTGGAGATAAAATCAGCTCTCCAAGGTTTTAACCATAAGGGTCTCCTCGCCGCCGTGGAAAGCGCCAAGGACTTTGACGCCAGTATTAATTGATAATGGGAGGCCTCAGCTAGGAATTCTGCCGCCAAAGAAGTCGAAGTTAAGAAGGAAAGTAACTCGTCTCTGGAGACACCAGAATCGATGTCCCACTCAAGCTGGAGCAAATCAGCCCGTAGTTTGGCTGAAACTTCACATGACGCAACAGCGACAGAGGTCTGAGCAGAGGCCGCTGAGTAGGCCTTCTTGAGAGTACTCTCCATGCGTCTGTCCATAGGATCCTGCAGAATTGCTCCATCCTCAGATGGTACTAGAGTGCGGCGAGCTAGCTTGGCTACCGCTATATCCACCTTAGGGGGAGGACCCCACTGATCCAGTTGAGACTCTGCGATGGGGAACAAGGCCTTAAACCTACCAGTAGTTATAAAGGGTTTCTCCGGAAATTTCCACTCTGAAGACATTAACTTTCTTAATGTCTCGTCCACTTGGAAGACCTTAGGCCCTCTATAGGTGGACGTGGAGGCTTCCCCATCAACATCACGGTCTTTAGACCGGATGGACTTCAGCAGCCTATTGACTTTCTCGAGTGGGAAGAGAGGTCTGCTGGTATCTTCAGTGGAGTCATCAGAAGACAAAGTTTCATCCACAACCTGAAAATCTTCGTCCGAGACCCGCAAGAGAGGATGTTTTTCAAGACGTGGTCTCTTGGCGATCTGGGAGATAGAATTCCGGATCTCCTAGAGAGAGTCCTCCATGTAATCTTTCACCCATGTCACAACCTCACGTATGGATGGCTCCTCAGAAGGGGGGCCACGACACTGGCGACAGCGGGTGAATTCGTAGCCGTCAGGCAAGGGAGTCTTACAATCTAAACAGGTTAAATGTTTACGCTTGGAGGATTTCTTCCTCCTAAAATCTCCATCACCAGAGCCGGAAGCAGAAGAAGACATCTAAAAAGACCACAAAAAGTCACAGACAATAACAATACCAATATTACAAACCGCAACCAGAACCAGAAAGAGAGAGGTACCTTAAGGAGGTCGGTCGTCGCAAAAAATGTAGCAACAGCACATGCAATAGTCAAATAGGGTAATCTCTGAATCACAGAGGAGAATTCTACTCCTTAGCAATAGGAGAGCCAGAAAATCACAGCCCAACCGAAATGGACTATGGGACATTTTAAAGGCAACCATAAGTGGAGGCGGAGCCAAACACAAAACTAATCCACAATGAAAAAATTCATAGGAAATCATGCAGAGCAAGGCCAGCGATATGAATCGACCATTCATATAATATATGAACAAAAATGAATAAATATTACTTACCCTCCTGAGATTTATAGCACCAAAACGGGTCAAATGTCATAATGAAACATAGAGGAGCAAAAGCCTAAGTCAGAGGCTCAAACAACAAGCAGCAAAAATCAATTCTATATTTTGCCTTTAAATTTTAAATTTCCAAACTTACCGCACTTTTTCCGAGAATCGGAAGTAGGCGCAAAGGAGTCCGGCGAAATCCGCCCGCACGGGAACCCGGACACAGAGAAGGGTTCCGGCCGTCGCAAAGTCCGACGTACCCTCCGGGTAGGCCGAAGCCTACCGCCGGCCGAAGAATTACCGACAGAAGCGCTGAGAAGAAGGAACGCAGGGCGGCAACAGAAGGAAACGACCACCTCAAGGTAAGAAAACCCCTTAACTCTAGAGAGGTCACAAGAGACCTCTTCCACCTGTCCCACACAGGACAGAAAAAAACACAGGTGAGGGAGGTCTCTCATGCCCTCTTATAGAGCAGGTTAGTAAGCACATTTTTGTGCTAATTAAAAGTTCCACCTGTCCTAAACAACACCCAGGGGGAGAAATACCCCATATTGTGCTGCTGTAGGACGTAAGGGAATGACAGAGGTCAAACATTTTCTGTAAGTCTTCACAAGGTTGGCACACACTGTTTATGGTATGTTGGCCCATTCCTCCATGCAGATCTCCTATAGAGCAGTGATGCTTTGGGGCTGTTGCTGGGCTAGATGGACTTTCAACTCCCTCCAAAGTTTTTCTATCGGGTTGATATCTGGAGACTGGCTAGGCTACTCCAGGAACTTGAAATTCTTCTTACGAAGCCACTCTTTCGTTGCCCTGGCGGTGTGCTTGGGATCATTGTCATGCTGAAAGACCCAGCCACGTTTCATCTTCAATGCTCTTGCTGATGGAAGGAGGTTTGCACTCAAAATCTCACGATACATGGCCCCATTCATTCTTTCATGTACACGGATCAGTCGTCCTGGTCCCTTTGCAGAGAAACAGCCCCAAAGCATGATGATGCCACCCCCATGCTTCACAGTAGGTATGGTGTTCTTTGGATGCAAATCAGCATTCACTCTCCTCCAAACACGACGAGTTGTGTTTCTACCAAACAGTTCTACTTTGGTTTCATCTGACCATATGACATTCTCCCAATACTCTTCTGGAGCATCCAAATGCTCTCTAGCAAACTTCAGATGGGCCCAGATATATACTGGTTTAAGCAGGGGGACACGTCTGGCACTGCAGGATCTGAGTCCCTGGCGGTATAGTGTGTTACTGACGGTAGCCTTTGTTACATTAGTCCCAGCTTTCTGCAGGTCATTCACTAGGTCCCCCCGTGTGGTTCTGGGATTTTTGCTCATCATTCTTGTGATCATTTTGACCCCACAGGGTGAGATCTTGCATGAAGCCCCTGATCGAGGGAGATTATCAGTGGTCTTGTATGTCTTCCATTTTCTAATTATTGCTCCCACAGTTGATTTCTTCACACCAAGCTGCTTGCCTATTGCAGATTCAGTCTTCCCAGCCTGGTACAGGTCTACAATTTTGTTTCTGGTGTCCTTCCACAGCTCTTTGGTGTTCACCATAGTGGAGTTTGGAGTGTGACTGTTTGAAGTTGTGGACAGGTGTCTTTTATACTGATAACAATTTCAAACAGGTGCCATTACTACAGGTAATGAGTGGAGGACAGAGGAGCCTCTTAAAGAAGAAGTTACAGGTCTGTGAGAGCCAGAAATTTTGCTTGTTTGTAGGTGACCAAATACTTATTTTCCACCAAAATTTGCAAATAAATTCTTAAAAAATCAGACAATGTGATTTTCTAGATATGTTTTCTCATTTTGTCTCTCATAATTGAGGTCTACCTATCATGTCAATTACAGGCCTCTCTCATCTTTTTAAGTGGGAGAACTTGCACAATTGGTGGCTGACTAAATACTTTTTTTCCCCACTGTAAGTGCTTCAGGCTTATTGTTATTTGGAAGACAAATTTGTGGCTGTGGGCCAAGTTAAAAAGTGATAAAGAATTGGCTTTAAAAAAAAAAAGCCATCAAAAATTATCCAGTGATGGGAGTAGATGTGAAATCAAGTGGCAGGGCATAATATGATGTACCAGGCTGCAGGACATGTCTGCCTGAGTGGTGGCAGTGGTGGTAGGTGATTAGGAGTAGCAGCCAGCATCAGCAGCAACGCAGTAAATGGAAGATGATGATAAAGGGAGACGTGACTGTCCTGCCAGCTGAAAAAGCTAGAATGGAAAGGATTCTATGACCCTGAGAACAACACTTGGGAGGTGGAAAAGAACCTGGATGATCCTTCCAGGATCCCTATATGGTAGCAAAGGCCACATCAACATCATGTTGATGGAGTGACAGTTGATATAATTTCAAGAAAAATTTGGGGAGCGCTATCAGTGTACCTACTGCCTAGCTTGTCATCTGAAAAAGCTGGACTATCTTCCAAAAGTGACCATTGTGTCTGTGGTTTGCTGCATGCAGTACTCATATACTACTGCTCAAACTGACACTCCAGCATATTCAACACTCCCACTCAATGTGCGCTTCACCTTACAACCATGAAACAGGGGTGGGGGAGTGGAACCATTGACTTTCCCTTGTGAAGTTGTGAGTGGGAAATGGTCCAGTGTGTAAGAATTGGAGGAGGTGGATAGGTCCCACCTGGTGTTGAAACTGTGCCTGCTCTGCACCTCTGAGGTTATGAAAGTACACACCTCATTGGGCATTGTGTGTACTAGTGTAAAAAATGAAAAAATATTTATACTCACCTTTCCCTCACCTGTTTTGGGCCTTAATCAGCCTTGTGACTTCATAGTGTGCCCGCTGAGGCCCAATCACAGGCCTCATCGGTGACCCGAAGCACATGACGTCACCAAAGAGCAATAGACACTGGTTCTGGTGCTCTTCTGTGACATTACGCACCTGGAGGAGAAAGACACAGAGTGCTAGATACCGCAAGGAAGCCTGAAAGAGGTGAGGCAAGGTGAGTATAAATGTTTTTAATTTTTTACACCTCCCTTGGGCCTACACCTATTATACTCTAGGATTTGAAAAGGAAAAACCCATGAAATTACAAGAGTTTTTTTCAGATAAGTGCAAGCACATCAAAAAACATTACAAAATGGAGATTACTTTTTAGTTTAGCGGAGGCTAAATTGTATAACTATTGTATATATATGCTCATTTGCACATAAAAAAATGCTTAAGCAATGAATATTTTTATCAGATTAA
Source organism: Leptodactylus fallax (assembly GCA_947044405.1). NCBI lineage: Eukaryota > Metazoa > Chordata > Amphibia > Anura > Leptodactylidae > Leptodactylus > Leptodactylus fallax. The sequence goes on from CAMRHE010000015.1 coordinate 2,779,046, forward strand.
CAATGCTCCATCACTCTTTGTATTTGCACAAGCTAGTCTGTATATTGGATGAACAATAAAAAAAAACACCTATATAACTGAGCTATTGTTTGTTCAGATTTACGCAGGTAGAATCAGGGCTTTGCTGTTAGAACAGCAGTATTTAATGAAAAAAATTTTAAACTCTTTTCCAAAAAACTCCTTAACAAAAGATTTTTCACTAACATGATTGTCTTGTCAGTAAAAATTATGTTTAAATAATGTGTATATAGATGAAACTGCTCTATTACACAACAGACAAAATTAGATTATTGGCAAAGAAAAGGTTAACTGTTCTGTCTGTGTGTCTGTGTAAGGCTGGATTCTGCTTGAAAAATGTGAAGAGCAAGCAGGACTTTCCTGCATTTTTCGAGCAATACCCGGCAGACCCCATTATAGTCTATGTAGTAACTGCTTTCTAAGTGGATTGGGTTTACGTTTTTTGGGTCCCCAAGTGGACCCGAAGAATGGAAATCCAAGAGCAGGTGTGAACCTAGCGTAAGCAGTAACACAGATTTGCCCTAACTACTATCTCTATCCTATCTCTATTGACTTCTAGCACTAATCTACCAGTGTAATTGCTTGATTCTTTGAATTTATCCTAGTCCTCAAACTATTGCTTGAATCCCTATTGCTTTTTCAGAATTGTGCTATGATAGAGTGAGATGGATCATAGATGTATTTGCATGTCCATCATTACACCAACTAAAGGATGTTCACAAGTGTACAACCTTTTATAGTTCATATGACATCAGCACTGTAAGGTCCACCTACCACTGTCTATTGGTTGAGAGGTCCACTGGTGGTCAGATGGTGCTACAACATCACAGACAATGTATGAGTCATACACATGTGTCTCCTCTGTATTTTCTGATCAAAAAGAAATTAAGAATAGGGGGCCAGAATTTCTCCTGCACTTGCTAGTTTACAGTGTATGGAGCCAAATACATTGCACATGATATAGTGACTGTGCAGCATTACTGCAGCTCTGCATCCATTGAAGTGAACGGGACCTAAACTATAATAGTGTGGCTCGGCCACTATACAAAATATAGAGTCATCTGCTTCCAGCGCCCTACAACATATAGTACCGTGCCTTGCAGCAGTTATGAACAGCTTATCGGTGTGGGAACTTGGTGTCAGTCTCCAACTGGTATTATGACTTATCATAATAATAGGTCTGCAGCATACCTTAAATTGACCTAACACAAAAAAATCCATTGAAAAAGTCAAGTTAACATTTTCTGCACAGTGAATCCCAGAAAACCCCACAGTACGGGGCGGAGTCTGACCGCGCACTGAGATGGCAGCATCCTCTTAGAGCTCCGCTGCTAACAGCCTACTTCTTGCCTCTCTTCAGCATTGTATGGACTGGAAATGGTCTAAACTAACAGAAAAAAGGGTCCTGACCTCCCGGGTAACCCCAGACCCGTAAAACATCAAGGGGACTTGCAGAAATTCTTAAGGAAACGGAACACACACTCACCAGCCAAATGGCTCTCTTAAGATGGAGCCTGATCCCTGCCGAGACATGGACACAGGACGATTCTGATGCGGAGAGCATGTCTATGCAAGACTGCGCGAATGATAACCTGGCCACGTTCTCCAAGTCCTTCTTGCAGCGAGCGTTAACTTTTGCCCTGAGTCCAGTCATCTCACAACTAGCGGACATAAAGTCAGAAATCCAGAATGTAGGCCTCAGGGTCGCAGGCTTTGAAACTGCCTATGCCGCAGTGTCGTCACACGCCACTGTGGTTTCATCGCAGCTTACTTTGCACAAGGAATATATAGATCGCTCTCTCACCCTAATAGAGGACCAGGAGAAACGGGCTTGTAGAAAGAACATCCGAATTAAAGGACCCTCGGAATCCTGCTCTCCTGACATTCTAACCAAAATGGCCACCCAGTTATTCGTGGATCTTCTGGGTCCAGACTGAGCAGCGTCCATTGTCATCGAGCGCATCCACCGTGCCTTACGCCCAAAGCCCCAGCAAGGGGATCCGCCTCACGACATCATCTGCGGCCTCCTCTCATACCCTGACACCGCCGCTATTTTAACTGCAGCGAGGCTAAGGTCCACCATCACCTTGGGGGACGATGAAATTGCCGTCTACCAGGATGTGGCGCCCTCGATCCTGGCCAAGCTACGAATCTTACGATCTTTGCTGGAGATCCTGAGAGACAGAGACATCCAGTAGGCCTGGCTCTACCCTTTTGGCTTGGCCATGGCCTGCAACGGACGGATTTTAGTCGTATCCACCCCAAAAGATCTGCCTGCCATGTGGAGACAGCTTAATGTGGAGCCCCTTGATATCCCTTCCTAGCTGCCTACGCTGGATTTGCCTGCGCTACCTGCCCTCCATGATGAGTTACAGCTGACGCCTCCGGGGAGGCATAAGTTGCCGAAGGGGAAGAAGTTCCCTAATAGATCCCACTCAACACACCTGCAGTAGACTGCTTGATATTCCCCAATGAGTTACAAAGGCTATCGTGACTTACTCTGTTCCAGAAACTTTTGTATCCTTCATTTATTTAGCTGGACTCATGTGCTATAATTACATGAAATTTGTCATTTTATGTGCTACCACCCATGTCCTCAGGCCTTGGCGATCTCGTGGGAAGTCTCCCTCTTTAACTCATCCCCTAGTTGTTGATACCAGCCGGGTGTGGGATGTTTGTGTTGCCTCCCACTTGGGGCCGGGACGGGGTAGCAGACTCTTCCTATGAGATCTTACAGATCTGACCCTGTTCTACAGTAAATGGATACCATGTTCCTTCCGTACTCTTCATGACGCTACATTACAAGTTTCTGTTCTACTTACATGTTATGCGTTTTTTCAGATGTTTTTAGAGAGGTGGGGAGTGGCTGGTTCCGATCAGACACTCACACTCTTTCGGCCTGCCCGCACCTGTTTCCACAGCCTACAACTGGGTCTTACTTACCTTCTTCCCCTTGCCTGTTAGCACTTTCTCACATTATCTTTCCCTTCTCCTCTTTCTTTTCTTTTCTTTTCTTTTCTTTTCTTTTCTTTTCTTTTCTCTTTCTTTCTTTCTTTCTTTCTTTCTTTCTTTCTTTCTTTCTTTCTTTCTTTCTCATAGAGCTGTTCCTTGCCCACCAGGAGAGAACTACCATCAAAAGGGGTCTACCTGTATCCCTCTAGTTGCTGACTATGGCCACATTTCAAGTTACCACCTTTAATGTCAATGGACTGCTTACTCCCCAGAAGAGACACAGTGTCCTTGCCATGGCTAAAAAGATGAACTCACAGGTCTTATTGCTCCAAGAAACCCATTTTAAAACCAGCAAAATACCCTCACTTCCCAAACACCCTTTCTCTCAATGGTTCTTTAGCTCCCACCTGACATCCGCCTCCAAGGGTGTAGCCATAGCCATCCACCACTCCGTACCATTCTCTTGCACCCAGCAGCATGCAGATGCGGAAGGGAGATTCCTTTTAATTCGTGGTATCCTTGCCTCTAGACCAGTTACCATAGCGAATATCTATGCTCCAAACCAAGTCTCCTTGCTCCAGTCGACTCTGAATGACTTGAAACTCACAAAAACAAAAGGAGACACCGAGCGGCCAAGAATAGTGTAGATCCGGCTATGATCCAAAAGTGAAAATAAGAAAACAAAAATAAGTGACCAAGATGGACCCTCACCTTTAAGTATTGTGAGTGAATCACAAATAACGCATAAGATCTTATGGGTGGTGAGGGTGGCAGCAGATACCGTCTAGCGTCGCCAGAGAACCGGACGTTATGACATGCAGTGAAAGAGGGGGTAGGTTCCCCAAGTTATGGACTGTCTGCGCTCTTGGGAAGGAAGATCTTAGGTCACTCTTTGTAAATAAAGGTCTCTTTATTAAGGTACGGAAGGCACAACGCGTTTCGGAAAAGGACTCCCCTTTTTCAAGTGCAAATATAGATAAAAACCACTGGACTGGTGCTTGATTAAGAAAGAGATAGCTAGAAGTGGAGATGAGGCTTCTTTAAATACCTATTGATGCACTGAAATGATTCTTCTGCCACTATTGTGAGGACTGAGTCTTCAGACGCCCATGGAGACAAGGGCAGTAGACTGATGTCACACTTAAAGAGGACCTTTCATGTCTTCAGGCACATTCAGTTTTACATACTGCTAGACAGCCGACAGCGCGCTGAATTCAGTGCACTGCCGGCTTTCCTGGTATGTGCCCCGGGGCTGGAGATATCGGCGGTGTAAGTTTTATGGTTTACTGTCAGAAAGCCGTTCCTGACAGTCTAGCTGCACCCTTCATCTAGACTCACTGCAGCAGCTTGTTTTGAGGAAACAAATCTCCCACCTTCACTACGCACACTACAGATGGTGAGCTACCTTGATCCCAAATGTCTCCATGCTGACCAGAGTCTCTACTCAATTCAAAAAGGAACTACTCTCCAGACTTCCCTCCACGTGTAAACTCTCCAGTTGCAAGTCTTTTCTGGCAATGGACTCCACACCACTGGTCCCATTTTTCATTAGCTCCTGGAAGAAGGTACTTGACATTAAATTAACGGATAAAGATATCTCCTTCACTTTGAAACATTCTCATGGCTTCTCAATTTGTGTCAGATTGCAAGAAAGGCATTACAAGCTATTGTCAAGATGGTACAGAACCCCAGAGTGGCGCCAGGCCCACAATTTGTCTCCATCAAAAGTGTGTTGGAGGTGTGGCACGGGCGCTGGCTCGCCTGCCCACATATGGTGGAAATGCGATCTCATCCTGCTCTACTGGTCTGAAGTGCAGTCCATCATTCGACAGTTCAACAACTCTTCTATTCAACTGACTGCTGCTATGGTATGCCTCTCCATCCCTTAACCGGGCCTATCCCCCTCGAAAACCGACCTGACGACACACCTCATTTAGACGGCAAAGTCTCTCATCCCGCTCCATTGGTTTCAGACTACTGCTCCATCAGTACCTCAGTTCCTAGACAAAGTAGACCAAATGGCCAGGTTTGAAGAACTCCTTAGCTGGTCTAGGGGTACCCATAAGAAATTCCTCAGGATGTGGTCACCTTGGCTGCAATACCGTAACTCCCCCTTGTCTCTTGATCATCTCTGAGAGGGAGTCCTCAAATTCCGGACTGTGTAGTTAATGAAAAACCCCAGGACCTGTTGGCCAGATCTGAACTCTGAACTTTGAATTCTAGATGGCTCTGATCTCCTCTGAACTTTTCTAGACTTCACAACATTCTCTCGCCTTACTCCTGAACTCTCCCATTCTCTTCTCCTCCGCTCTCTTCTTCTTTCTCCCTACCTTTTTCCCTCTACTCTACCACTTTTACTGACCTCATTCCCCCCTCCCTCGATGTTCTCAACCACCCTACTTTTCCACATCCCCCCACATTCCCCTAGCTTCATCACCTCACTCTCTTTTTGCCCCAACTTCTCTTTTTCCCTTCTTCCTCTCTCTCTCTTTACTTTCTCTGTCTCTCTTCTTCGCCCTCCTCCTCTCCCCCCCCTTTCCCCCCCCCCCCTTCCTCTCCCAGAAGTAGTATGGGCCAGTCACCCTTGTTGTTAGGATCATATTAGAATGTCAAGAACGTCCTCACACTTCATATCCTACTGTTGCAGAACTTGTATAATTTCTACTTTTGTCCTTGAATTTGTGATTGTAAAAACTTTGAAAACTCAATAAAATTTGATTTACAAAAAAAATAAAAGAAAACCCCACAGTATGTTAGAGATCAATGTCGCCCATGTACTTACCTGCAAAGCAACACACTTATTGCAGTGCAAATAAACACAGGGAACAATATCGTCAAAGAGACTGTAATTAACCCACACATTGGTACATTAAGACATAACACAGTAGAACATATCAAGTGAATAGCTACATCCTGTTAACCTCACTGGGAAAACAACACTTCAATGCACGGTAATAAAGTGTAGTTCACATGCAAGAGATCTATAGTTCACCATACTTTCCAGATTTAGCTGTTTTGTCGTAGTAGTAGGCCAAAGTGATGGATCTCCAAATTGTATCTATTCAAGTAAATGAAACTTTGGGACAAGTAGTCATTTTAAGTAGTCTTTTCAGGACAAGTAGTTTTCATTTTACATGTGTACAGGTTTAAATCTGATGCATATTCACCTCCATTAATTTGCAAGAAAATTTCACTGATTCAGTGCCAAAATGTGCAAATTTTAAAAGAGGATTTTGTTGCCACAGATTTTCAGAAGATTTCACTCTACTGTATGTATTGCAAACAGTGAAGTCAGTGAAGAAATCAGCAGCAAGAACTGACAAGTTACAGATTTTTAAATGTCAGCAGCAGGTCAGATTATGTGCTCAAAATTTCAGCAATACATACAATGTCTTATTGACTTTGCTGGTATTGTGCCTAATTTATGAAAAAAAGATGGCATATCTTCCAGAGTCTGCGCACTTAAACAGAAATATGCCAACTTCTTGATTGTGTATATTTCTGGCATTATTAATGGCAGAAAATTGGCATGAAAGATAAAAATGATGGGGCCAATGAGGAAAGCAGCTTGCAGGGACCAAAACTTAGATAGTCACAATTTTTGTGGAATATACTGTAGGCAGAACTGGGGGGCCTTCATCAGGCCCCAACTGCCATGTAATGGATTGCAGTGCAGATGCCAGACAGAAGGATTCCTCTCCCTACAAAACCATGTAAATACATTATAGACCATGACAACTAAAGAATTAAACAATTGGATTAAAGGATTGGAATTTTTAAGGTCATGGGTATTAAGAGCAGGTGCCCAGCTGTGCTCTGAAGCATTCGCAATAAAAAGGTGCATGTATTGGAATAAAGCACCTAAGCGACCAACGTAAAAAGGCTTAATGGCAGTCATTAAGGGGTTAAAAGAAGCAGAAACATACCTTTGTGGTCACAAACCTTTTTATAGATATACAAATCAGCTTGCAAGGGCATTGGGACCAGGCTAGGTTTGCCAGATCAGTCGGCAAATCGGGCACATCAGTCTTCCTACACTTGCACTTTCAGGCTGATTTGCATATCCATAAAAAATTATTTTCTCTGCACTGCTTTATCAGTTTGTGTCCACGTAAGTATGTTTCTTTGAGGGCCCCTACATATCTCTAATGTATATTTAAAAGGCATTTTAAACCTGATAGACCCTCATTAATGTTTATAAAATGTCCAGTTACCTGTGATGCTGTTTAGACCCCATGTACATGGCCGAGTTTACATCTGATGTGAGGCCGAGTTTGCAACGGAATGCACTCGGATGAAACTCGGAGTGACATCCAAGTGTCATCCGAGTGCATTCTGTTATGCATTCACGTCTATGGGGGCTTCTGATTCATTCTATTCCAGTGACACGGAATGGAATGGAATGGAATAAATTCAAAGCCCCCATAGACTTGAATGCATAAAGGAATAGGTTTCTAGATAACATGATTATGATTTCTGTATTAGTATCATTTTATCTTATTGCTGGTTATCCTTTACTGTTTTTCTAGCTCTTATTCTTTGTGGATTGAGTTACAAAAAGTAGAATTGCTTATTCATTAATCTGTCAGTATTTTTCTCTTGTGTTTTATTTTTTGTTTCCTAACTAGCTCTATTTATGGCAATGTCTAAGATTTAACACAACATCTTGACAGCAATATCTGTTAGCAGTAACAAATGTCCTGAAAATATAAAAAAAAGAAAAAAAAATCCCCAGGGATTTTTAAAATTATTATTTAGACCATCTGTAGTGGAAGTTAAAAGAATTAAGAAAGATGTGTTTTATACAAAACACAGAAAATTCTATCAGCAATTTCTTTTATAATGGAACAAACTGAGAATACACCTTACTTCATATTGCTGTGAAAATATTCCGAGTCTTAAGCAGATCATATAAATTAGATCAAATTATGGCTGAGCCTGCAGATTTTGGCAGGAACGGCCAATGATCTATTGTTGATGGAGCACACTTTAGCATTCTCTTAAATGGCAGCTCAGGAAGGACTGAGCTTCTTGGAGGTCAATATAAAATATGGGTGTAAGGGAATTGCCAGTTGAGCAATTCCCAAGTGCTGCTGCTAAAACAAGGGAAGAAGGGAATGACAGAGACAGTGAGCCCTAAACTCGACCCAGCCCCTGTCCCTGTCTATTTGCCTGACTGTCCTAGGTGACAGCTGACAACTTGGAGGCGATCCCTTCTCTGAATAAGTGACACACAGAACAAGACAAGACAAAACAACACAGAAGCGAAGTCAGCAAGCCAAGGGTCACAGCCAGAGAGACAAAGCAGTACCAAATCGTAATCCAAAGGAGTAGTCACAAGGGAAGCCAAGGTCAGAGGTCAGAAATAATACAGTAAGAGCAAGTAGGAAGCTAGCAAGGACAAAGTCACAGGACAGAGTACAATGGCCAGCAAACCTGTGTGGGCTAATGACCTATATATAGGAAGTCCAGGACCTTCCCCAGACTTGATTGGTAGACAGGCTGTCAATCACACAGGCAAGACTAAGATTAACAGTTTGAGGAGCAGAAAGAAACAATGTGCAGGAGATGGGTGTGGCTGAAATTCAATTACAGAGAAGTTGTACCAGTACAATAGGTGGCTTATTCCCCACTTCCCACTAAAACTAAGCTAGGGTATACTGTATGTTCATTGGGAGGGTAGGGAAGTATGTGGCATCTGAATAAATTATCAATCGATAGTTACCTGATGGTGTATGGCTGTCCTTAGAGTTCAGATGAATCCATCTTATGCAGAAATCAAGAGTTTAGCGCTGTCTGGAATAGAATGGCCATGACACATTGAAAAGGTACATTCTGGCAGGGGGAGTAGCTAAGCACAAGTAGAAGCTTCATCCTACAAGAGACTAAGTATTCCATGACCACATGTTACATCTGGAAGTCAGCTGAAGTCAGCTAACAGAGCTGAATGTCGACCATATTTCGACTGGAAGTCTACTGGAAACAAATACTTTTTAGTATTATTCTGTTTTTCTCCCTTTGTTTTTAAGTCTGTTTGCTTCTGTGTCATTTGATTGCTTTTCTTTTATGTATAGCACTGAACCCTTTGGGTATTAAATTGTTTAATTTAAGTTTACTTTGTGTTTGCTCTATAAATCCATTGGCTTTTTTAAGTGTGTTTGTGTCTGACTGTTGGAGAGGTGCGTGTATACGTGAATAAGGTTTCTGCTCTGCCTGTCAAGTCAGTGGTGGTTGAAGTGTGTATTTGGGGTGTTTGGACTGTGTTGGGGCATGATTTATAATCAATTTGCAGCCTGAGTGATGGGTGAGTGCAAGATTGAGTGAGTGCAGTAAGTTGACCCCTGACAACCCACCTGCGTCATGTGCTAGGACAGCCCGTATGTGACAGAATCTTATCCCAATAAGATTGCCAGTTTGGTGGATGAGGAGGACACCAGCGCAGCTACAGCAGGACTCTTCCTCTAGCAACCAGGGGAATGTTTACTCAAGTTAGAAGGGAAATTGGAGCATAGGAAAGACCAGACAGGTGCCGGTAGTGGGGGACTCAATTATTAGGGTTACTGAAAGGGCAATCAATCATAAAGACTAGGAATGCCAAACGATACTGGGAGGGGCTGGTGGAGACACAGCTGTCATGGTGCTCATCGGCACTAATGACAATGTTAGAGGTAGATGGAAGGTTGTAAAAAATGATTTTAGGGACTTGGGCAGAAAACTTAAGGCAAAGACCTTAAAGGTAGTATTTTCTGAAATATCACCTATACCATGGGCCACAAAGGAGAGTCAGTGGGAGATTAGGAAAGTAAACAAGTGGCTCAATAGCTGGTGTAGCATGGAGGAATATGGGTTCATGGAGAACTGGGACGACTCTGTGTTGGCTACAGGCTCTTCAATAGGGATGGGCTGCACGACCATGTAAGGGATGGGCTGCACCTCTTGACTGTAAGAACCGTGAGGCTATGGAAATCTCTGCCACAGGATGTTGTGATGGTGAATTCATTGTGTAAGTTCAAAAAAAGCAGGTTGCCTTTCTTAAATGGAAAAATACAGTCATGGCCAAAAGTTTTGAGAATGATACAAATATTAATTTTTACAAAGTCTACTGCTTCAGTTTTTCTAATGGCAATTTGCATATACTCCAGAATGTTATAAAGAGTGATCAGCTCAACAGCAATTACTTGCAAAGTCAATATTTGCCTAGAAAATGAACTTTATCCCCCAAAACACATTTCAAAATCATTGCAGCTCTGCCTTAAAAGGACCACCTAACATCGTTTCAGTGATTGCTCCATAAACACAGGTGTGGGTGTTGATGAGGACAGGGCTGGAGATCAATCTGTCATGATTAAGTAAGAATGACACCACTGGACACTTTAAAAGGAGGCTGGTGCTTGCCATCATTGTTTCTCTTCTGTTAACCATGGTTATCTCTAAAGAAACACGTGCAGTCATCATTGCACTGCACAAAAATGGCCTAACTGGGAAGAGTATTGCAGCTAGAAAGATTGCACCTCAGTCAACAATCTATCGCATCATCAAGAACTTCAAGGAGAGAGGTTCCATTGGTGCCAAAAAGGCTCCAGGGCGCCCAAGAAAGACCAGCAAGCGGCAGGACCGTCTCTTAAAAGTGTTTCAGCTGCGGGATCGGGCTACCAGCAGTGCAGAGCTTGCTGAGGAATGGCAGCAGGCAGGTGTGAGTGCATCTGCACGCACTGTGAGGCGGAGACTCTTGGAGCAAGGCCTGGTCTCAAGGAGGGCAGCAAAGAAGCCACTTCTCTCCAGAAAAAACATCAGGGACAGACTGATATTCTGCAAAAGGTACAGGGAGTGGACTGCTGAGGACTGGGGTAAAGTCATTTTCTCTGATGAATCCCCTTTTCGATTGTTTGGAACATCTGGAAAACAGCTTATTCGGAGAAGAAGAGGTGAGCGCTACCACCAGTCTTGTCTCATGCCAACTGTAAAGCATCCTGAAACCATTCATGTGTGGGGTTGCTTCTCAGCCAAGGGAATCGGCTCTCTCACAGTCTTGCCTAAAAACACAGCCATGAATAAAGAATGGTACCAGAATGTCCTCCAAGAGCAACTTCTCCCAACCGTCCAAGAGCAGTTTGGCACTCAACAATGCCTTTTCCAGCATGATGGAGCACCTTGCCATAAAGCAAAGGTGATAACTAAATGGCTCAGGGAACAAAACATAGAGATTTTGGGTCCATGGCCTGGAAACTCCCCAGATCTTAATCCCATTGAGAACTTGTGGTCAATCATCGAGAGACGGGTGGGCAAACAAAAACCAACAAATTCAGACAAAATTAAAGCATTGATTCTGCAAGAATGGACTGCTATCAGTCAGGATTTGGTCCAGAAGTTGATTGAGAGCATGCTAGGGAGAATTGCTGAGGTCCTGAAGAAGAAGTGTCAACACTGCAAATATTGACTTGCTGCATTAACTCATTCTAACTGTCAATATAAGCTTCTGTTACTCATAATATGAATGCAATTATATTTCTGTATGTGATAAAAACATCTGACAAACACACATAAAAACCAGAGGGCAGCAGATCATGTGAAAATATAATATTTGTGTCATTCTCAAAACTTTTGGCCATGACTGTAGTATAGGTTACAGGTTTGAAATTTTTGGTAAAGATAAGTTGATTTTATATTTATTGCCGGATTTGGAGTTGGGAAGGAATTTTTACGCTGACATGAAACAACTGGCATCAGTCTCATGGTGTTTTTTTGCCTTCCTCTGTATCAACACTGTAGAGTTATTTGTTGGACCTGATGGAACTGTGTCTTCATCTAATCTCTTCTAATATGTTACTATGTATTTCGTATTTTGTTTAGTTAGAGTCATAGAAGCAAAGGTTTTTCTTTTGCATGTTTTTTTTTCTTTATCACAACCAGAAAATAAAATTAGATGCGGTTAGTTGCACCAATGTTCTGCTGTATGGACTAAAACTTACTTGTGTGTCTGCTATAGAGTTCCTGCCAACTGTTCTGCTACCTAATCACAATATACATAGAATACTGTACTTCTGGGAGAAGTGGCTCACCAACTGCACTGATAAACTTGCCTGCATTCTTTATAAAATGTTTTACATTTAGTAGGACATTACTGGTATGTTATCAGTTATTTATTATTAGAGATTAAGTGGAACATCTGGCAGTAACATACACCTCTTAGGGAAGCATGTAGTTAAAAAATAATATATCATATATTCTATATTTTTATTTTTTACTATAGATTTTTTCGATTTACTATGTCCTAAACAGTTTTAAATCAATATTAAATATAAAGAAACAGTGTCGGACTGGGATGTCTAGGGCCCACCAGTGGAATTGTTTCTAGGGGCCCACCATCAGGACCCCTGCAGATCAGTGGTACCGAGACAGGGCGGCTAAAGGTAACAACATGCCGGGAGCCATGCTGCTCACCCACTATACCATGTGCACCACTGCACTACCTAAACCTACTGCTACACCTTGTATGGCAAGTGAACAGCGTGGCTCCAAGAATTGCTACCTTTACCTGTAGCCACACTGTCCTGGAAAAGCTGATCTGCAGAGGTCCTGGCTGTTGTATCATCGCAGATGTAATATTGATGGCCTATCCTAAGGACAGGCCATCAATATTAGAAAGATGGATAAATCCTTTAAAGAGGTTGTCCAGGAATTGGAGCAACCCATGTAGCTGGCGGGAGGTGTAAAGTAAAAAATAAGTAAATTAAAAAGCATACTACTTTGTCCCTGGCGCTCCATTGTCCACTGCCAGTGTCCATTCAGCCTCGTGCCAGCGACTCCTTGCTGGGAGTCCTACACCTCATGTGATCGCTAAGACCAATTAGGTACAGGATTTCCAGAAATGAGGCGCCGCCATGAGACCAAACAGACACAGGCAGGGGACAACGGGGTGCTGGGGACAGGTGAGTATGCTTTTTTTTAAAATTTTCTTATTTTTACACCTTCCTGGCGACCGACACAGTGGTTGCTCCAGTTTATGGACAACCTCTTTTAAGGGGTTGTCTGGGCCAAATTTTTCTATGGTCACGTCACTGGTCCCCCCACATAGTGGCCTCTTCACTGGTTCCCCCATACTGTAGGGGAACAGTGATTGGGTCATTATATTGTGTGGGAGCAGTGATGGAGGCTAACATCCTGTGGGGGGAGGGACATTAAACTGTGTGATGCATATTAAAGGGGTTGTCCAGGGTTAATCTTTTTTATGGCCTATGCTCAGGATAGGCCATAAATACCTGATCGGTAGGGGCTGACACACGGCCCCATCAGCTGTTCGGAGCCACTTCCGGAGCCCGTTCTGTACACAACACAGGGCTGAAAGCAGAAAGCTCCATCCGCTGTATAGCAGCCCGGCGCCTTCACTGAAGCTCAGCTCCTACTGACTTCAAAAGTGCTGAGATACAGTGAAGGTGCCCGACTAATACACAGTGGACAGAGCTTTCTGCTTCTGGCCCTGTTTTGTGTACAGTACAGGCATCAGAAGTGGCTCCGTACAGCTGATCGGTCCAGGGTCAGCCCCGTACAGATCAGGTATCTATGGCCTATACTGAGGATAAACCATAACAAATTATGCCTGCACAATCCCTTTAATATACCCCCCAGGGCCCCCCTAATGTGCCACACTTTAAAGAGGTTGTCCAGTATAATTTTTTTCTTTTTTATAATTAGTCCGGGTGAGGTGAATCCCCCCTACCCCCCCAAAAAAAAAAAAACCATACTAAACATACTCACCTGTACCCAGTGTCCTCCCAGCACGGTCCGGTCCTGCAGCTCTGCTGTCTTCTTTTGCCAGAAGTCCTCACTGGCTGTGACGTGCCAGGTCCCTTCCCTTAGGCCGCTGATTGGTCTCAGGGGTCACGTGACGTCACAGGTAGTTATGTGCAGAGGGAACTTCAGCTGGAAGAAAACAACAGAACTGCAGAACCGAACTGCGCTGAGAGACACTGGGGACAGGAGAGAAAGTTTGGGGGTTTTTTTTTTTGGTTTTGCTTTTTTTCACCTGCCCCGGCGTAATTAAAAAAAAAAATGAAGGAGTCACTGTATGGAGTATAAGCTCCACAGTGGCCCCCACCCAGTATTATATACTCCCCACAGTGGCCCCCACACAGTATTATATACTCCCCACAGTGGCCCCCATCCAGTATTATATACTCCCCACAGTGGCCCCCACACAGTATTATATACTCCCCACAGTGGCCCCCATACAGTATTATATACTCCCCACAGTGGCCCCCACACAGTATTATATGCACCCAATAGCCCCCCTCCGCTTCGGTGCTATTATTATACTTTGGGGTCTCCTCAGACCCCAGAGTATAATAATCGGAGGCCCATGGAAGTGATTAAAAATAACAAACTCTCATACTCACCTTGCCTTACCTTTCCTTGGCATCCTCGCTCCAACCTGCCGTCTTCAGCTCTTCAGGACCTTTTCCAACGTCGCTGCTGAGGCCTGTGATTGGGCCTCAGCGGTCACGTGGGGGCGCACTGACGTCATTACGCGGCCGTGCCCCATGTGACCGCTGGGGCCTAATCACAGGCCTCAGTCACATGACGGAGGAACGCCGGAGAAGACGCTGTGCCCCGGAGAGGTGAGAATATGTATTTATTATTTTCAGTCACCTCCCCTGGGTGCCCTGCCCTGCCATCTATTGGAAAGGGGCCTGGCAATATGCCAGGGTCCTTTTCCAATAACAGTATGTATAGCAGCCCCTGACCGCTATCATAGTGGTCCGGGGCCCAGCCATCTCCAGCTGGCCACGGGCCCCATACCCCGCCGAGCCCGGTCGTTACGCCACTGGTCAGGGGCCCGATCGGGATGGTCAGGATCCCGATCGGGCCCCCATAACATGAGGACTAATAGTCGGGGCTCGGGGCCCACCAGTGGATTCACCGGTTACCCGGTGGGCCAGTCCGACCCTGTAAAGAAACCTTATATATTCATATCTATTTTAAAATGGTGGCCTCCAAGCATTAAAATTGTGTTTTAGAGTCAAGCTTTAATTGAAAATAAAAGTTTATGGAGTTATTTATGGGAAAATGTTGTTTCTTAATTTGATACATTTCTTACCATCTGCTTTTAAAACTAGAGTTTCACACCTCAACCTGGAAAACAACAGAACTCAGGCTTTATTAAATAAAAGCATCAATCAGAGCTATTTATAACAAGCAGCATATGTGTTGGGGTTGAAAACATTAGAAAAATATCTTTTTTTTTTGCATTAAGGATACAATTGCAACACCCCAGGGAAAGTGGTATGGTAGTGATGATGTGAGTAGTAGTAGGCCCAAGATGGTGTCTGGACTTTAGTCATTGTGCTTGCATCTTTTCTGCCAAAACCTTCTGCAGGCCATAGTGCAACACAGTAATGAGGGGGGCACACCAGTGTTGAAGATAGTTCCCTCATGACACATGCTGGTGATGGTCTCCTGGCTAGTGGAAGTTGGGGTAACCTTGATGCAAAGTGCAATAATGAGTCAGGAGACCTGTGGAAGTTTAATAGGAATAGCTTGTGGCAAACTTTTCTTCAGCAATCAAATGGTTACACATCCAGTCACACAACATGGAGATACAATCTTTTATAATAAATTGCAAGATCCAGTTAAAGAGCTCTTTATACACAGAAGTGGCATTTGCTCCTCACTCCCTCCTCTAGTCTTCTGACCCTTTCCTTCAAGGTTAATATGGGGAGATCCTGGCTCCAATTCACCTTCCCAGGCACTAACTTGTTCCTTACAGTATTGACAATATTGGAAAAATGCAGAGCTGGTGTGGAGTTGCCTGTCCCAGAGAGTACAACTGTTCCCTAACTGATCTGGAGTCTACTCCAGGTAACTTCCAACTGGCTTTGAATCTGCTAAAACCTGAGAAAATACCTTCCATTTCACAGTTGACACAGAGTGCTGTCCTATCTTAAAGGCACAGTATTAAATGCTAACAAAGTGAAAAACAGATTTTGAATAGTATATTATAATATATTATAATACCACTAGTATAATTACATTAACATATCTGCAAAAATTTGTGATTTCAGGATTTATATAGTTTCCGATTTCTCTTCTTTTTTAAATTCAGTGGGGCTCCTGACCACCACTCAAAGTTGAATGTAGCTCACAATGAACAAAAGATTGGGGATCTATGCTTAATAAAACCAAAGAAGACGTGGACAGAAAACTTAAAGCGTAACTAAACTTTTAGTTAGTTTTTTTCTAAATCCATAATGCAGGTAGAAGATAGCAAACTTTGCAATATGCCTTATTAAAGAAAAGTGCCTGTTTCTTCACTTATTTGCCTCCTTCTGCCATTAAACCTATACAGTATAGGCCTATAGAGATGGGAGGGGAGAAAGAGAAGAGCTCCTCAAAGCAGAGGCACATGTGCACTACAGAGAGACAGTTTTCTTTTACAACATAGCTGGGTTATCAGGAACTACTATTCAGGCTTCTCCTGACAGTAGTGGATTATTTAGTTCTTTAGGCAACCTCATATTTGTGTCTCTCTTCTCCTCCCCATGCCATCTCCAAAGACCCTTATTTGTGATGAAATAGTACCACTCTTTGTCTATGGCACGAGAGTGCAACCCTGGTCATGTGAATGATGATGAGTTGAATTGCCAAACTCATCTCAAAAACGGCACTTTTTCTGGAATAACAAGTTCATCAACTGGATTCAAGGAGGACATGGATCAATTTGGTTTTCCTTGAGGTTATACTCAATTTGTTTTTGGATATCATTACATTAAAGATACCAGGTTTTAAGTGACACAAGACTTAATTTATAGATTTTTTTTTTCATTGATTGTAAATGATAACATGTTTTATTATTAATGGAGTAGCTAACTGCATTATCTTATTAGATTAGATTGATTTGATGTAATTTTCCAAACTATTTATTCTTTGCAATTTGTGGCAAGTAAAGATTTTGGTGCCTAGAATGAAGCATACTAAGTTAATAAAATCACGTTCTACAGTAAACTATTTTCTACACACATGCACACCTCATGTTTAATCTTCCCATATCTACTAAGTACAGGTGCATCTCAATAAATTAGTATATTCTTGAAACGTTCATTAATTTCAGTAATTTAGTAATACAATTCATAATCAGCGTCTTCCATGATTGTGTGTCCTACTGAACCAGACTCAGGGACCATTTACAGGCTTAGGAAACCTTGGCAAGTGACACACTGAATTTACAATACTGAACTTTACCATATTCAAATTTCCTTAGATTTGGGTTTTCATTACCTGTAATCCATAACCAGCATTTACAGAAATAAAACACTCTGTGTGTAAAGAATCTAGAAAATATAAGAGGTCACTTTTTAATTTAATTACTGAAAGAAAGAAATGTTTCAAAGATATTCTCATTTATTGAGATGCATCTGTATATAGGCAGATATGGGAGAAAAGCACAAGCCAACCTCTCCAATGTAATCAGCTCTGGATCATCAAGAATCAGCAGACCCTGTCCTATTGCTAGTCTTAAAATATATATATGGCTATGTTCACATCTGTATTGTACAGCTTAAAAAACAGTCACTGAACCCCCAAGTTCAAGATCTTTTAGATACGGCCCATAGAATATGAACCTTACCGAGATGAGGCATATTTACAGAATGAGCAAATTGAACTTTCAGGTTTTTACAGATTTAATTTAAGCATTTCATTTTAGATTCTGAATATTAATACTTATAACTGTGAGCAAGTGGTATAAAAGTGTGCACGATTACATTTATGGTTTAGATGTATGTGTTCATTAAATTCAGAATTTTAGTAGGTGTGTAGAATTAATATGGCTTAATAAGCTAACCTATAACAACTCAATGCAATTATTCATCTAAATAGGATGAAGCAACTGGTGATCTATCAACACTATGCTGTGAACAAAGGGATAAAGGAAGTAACATGCTCTCCCTGGTGCTGAACTCCTCTAATATAACTTCCATCTTCCTCTCTCTCTCTCTCTCTCTCTCTCTCTCTCTCTCTCTTTCTCCTTCTCTGTTGGAGGTATCACAGAATTATAACCAAGATGTCTGAAAACTTTCTAATCTCAAATATATGATAAACCATGATCCATTAGTAGGTTTATGGGGTTCTCTGATTTAGAAAACCTATTTTCAAATACCCTAGTAGGAAATTATGAGCTAATACAATGAGGATCCGCAACTGGAGGAACCTATACATCCATGCATTACAAGCAGTGATCCCAGTGCAGGGGAATTGTACACTTGCTGCTGGATAAAGTCACATCAGCAGAGCACCACGCTGTTTTCAGTTTATGATGAGGAGCTCTTTAAAAGTAATGCAGAAGTTTTAGATATAGTTATATTGGATTCACTGATTTGCCTGATTTTCTCATCAATAAAATAGATTAATATATTGATGTACCAGGTTTGAGGTTCACTTACGGTGTACTTTAAGAATACTGCATAACCTGATTCTCCTTCAATTTGTATTGTACACACTTAATACACCTAACAGTAACATGCAGAGACAGACTTCTCAGTTTACCTCTCCTCTCCCTGTTTGCTGCCTACCTATATGTATATAACTCCATTTGTCTCACTTTCCTGCAAAACATATGGTTCTCTCTGTCTCCCTGTCTTATACACTGACTTCTAGCACTGATTGATGACAGGTCATTTCTTTTCTATCTTCCCAGTAAGCTCACTAACTAGCCTCTGGGATGCAGCAGGAAGATAAAGGAGACCTGTCATCAATCAATGTTAGAGAAAGGAGAAACAGTTCGTAACTAAACTTGATTCTACCCGAAATTCCCAAAATAATTTTGGTTCCTGAAAATAAGGAGGAAACAAGAGGAGGAAGCAGAGAGCAGGCGAATCACATGATCTGTGAACCAGGTGGGCTTTTCAATAATCCCTTGCATCAGCCTGTCAGCCAATCCTGAGGGACTGTGAATGGAGTGGTCACTAAAGTAGACATAGACACTTTATAAGAGAATACCCAGAAAGGTGCATCTTTGTGGAAAAGAAGACAGCTAGAGAGCAGAGGAAAGAAAATACAGATAGATATGTAGATAGATTTAATTAATTTAGACAGATATAGCGAGAGATTATAGGTAGATGTGAGGGAAGCGCTTTGTAACAAACCAGGTTTGTTATGAATTTTCCAACAATTTCGCATTCAGCCAAACCGAGGTTTTTGTGGTTTACCACCCCAAAAACTTTCTTATACTCTTGGGTCTTTTCAGACCCAAGAATATAATAGTCGTGGGCATAGGGATGGTGTGGGAAAATAACAAACCCCTCATACTCCCCTTTCCTTATCTTTACTGGACTCCACCATAGTCCACAGTCTTCTGGTCTGGTAGATAACATATATTAACTAATTTGGGTATGTCTGAAAAAGAACATTTCACATTTTGAAAATTGCAATTTCCTATTTTTCATTAATAAATGCAAAAATATCGCCCGGTAGCATGAAGCACAATGGGGTTAATTTTTACAATATTCTTGACCCCACAGACTTCTGTAGAATCAGATTGAAACTGGCCCAGTTTGCCATGTGTGTATGGTGTAAATTATAAAATAGTGAAATGTGCTTCTGGTGTTGTATGAAAGATGAGATTCTTTAAGGTTGCACTTCTACCTGTACTATTTCCAGAGATAGCACTGGTTGAAAATACAGTTAGAATTGGGATATTTGTATGCAGTTTCTACATTTTATAATACCTGAGATATAACTGTTTGAAGTTACCCTCATTTTGTCTTCCTTACACACACAAGCCTGTACACTGTGCACAGTGAGAAACAGACTATAGCTCTCAATAAATAAGCAAGGGAAAGAATCAAGAAATGCAGGATTTCACAGAAAGGAGCCAAAATTTGTTGTGTAATAAAGTATATTACAAAATGTACTGATGACACAAATTCTTCCAAAAAATCAAAAGTTGTTCAAAAGCTTAGCTATGCTTAAAGTTTGCAAAGCTGCATCTGAACAAACCACAAGATTAGAAGAATAATGTCCTTTTGAAAGACAAGTCCAAAGTTGAGATGTTTGTCCATGTTATACAGCGTCACATTTTGCGGAAACCAGACACAGTATATCAGTTCATACACCTTATACCAACTATCAAGCATGGTGGTAGAGGGGTGATGATTTTGGCTTGTGTTTTAGCCACAGAACCTGATTACCTTGAAATCATTGAGTTCATCAACTCCTCTTAATAGCAATGTATTCTAGAGTCAAATGTGATGCCATTATTCTAACAGTTAAAGCTTAGTCATGAAACAGGACAATGATTCCAAGCACACCAGTAAATCAACAATAAAATGGATGAAAAAGAAAAAACTAGACCTTAACCCAATTGAAATGCTGTTGCAGTACACTAAACTAGCTATGCATAAACAAATGCCACCAAACCCCAACACTGAAGCAATGTCGTAAAGAAGAGTTTCTCCAGAGCTATGTGAGAGACTGATAAAGTTATAAAGAATGTGATTACATCAAGTTATTGCTGCTAAAGATGGTTCTAAAAATTATTAATTCATGGGATGTAAGTGGTTTTTCACATATGACCATTTTTGCTTCTTTTTTAGCAAAATATAATACATTAGTGGAGTCTGTTGTATGTTCTTGTTCATCTGAAATTGTATTTATCTAATTTTAAGACCTTTTAAGAACCAAATGTTATTTTAATATGCCCTGATATGTAAAAACCATACAATTCAAAAAGGGTGTACTGTTTTTAACATGACTGCATGCCGTATATTTTTGTCAATTTAAAATGACTTTGTTGGTGTTTGCTGAAGGGTAAGTTCACACGACGTAAAATGAGGAATTCCTCTTCATTTTCCGCTGCTGATTAGGCCCAGATGAATGGGACTAATCAGCGGGGAGTCTCGAGTCGCGCAATCTGTGGTAAGATCGAGCAGGATGCTGTGATCTCTGCCTCCTATTGAAAACAATGGGAGGCAGAATCTGGTGGGAAACTGCTGCGGATTCCGGGGCGGAACTTACCCTTTGTGAATTTACCCTTAGAGACCTAGAAATGAGAGAGATAGGGTTCTATGTTTACAGACATACACTATGTTTTAAGTCAATTTAAACTCACATTTGGAATACATTTATTTAAACTGAAATGAATCTTGGGATCAAAGCAACCAAACCTGATACAAAACGAAATGTGAAAGGTTTGTGCATCACTAATCAGCACTGACAGCCATTGTATAAGACAGAGAACAGTAAAGAAAAACAGATGCAGTTATATAGATGTAGGTAGGCAATAGACAGGGGAGAGGGAAGCAGGTTGAGAAGTCTGCCTCTCCATATTACTATTATGCATATTAATTGTGTACAGTACACACTGAATAGTTAGAGCTTTACTAGGCAGAGACTTAAGAGGCAAATTTGTCATAAAAGTTGTCTTTTATTGGATCTATCTATCTATCTATCTATCTATCTATCTATCTATCCATCCATCCATCCATCCTCTGTACATTGCTATACTTTATATTGAATCCAACATACAAGAAATAAATATAAAATGGTGTTGTTTACCTCTGAGTATCACACTCGAAGAATCAGATAGGTCCTGGCCTAGACTATTATGGATTTTATGTAATACAGTACACTCTGCTTATTAGTCTTTTGCAGCAGACACACAGCCTATCTTAATAATGGATGAAATTCTGTATCCTTTGAAAGGCTTTTTCTTGTACAGATGCATTGACTGAAACCATCCTGTTCACACAGGGAGCAACCCTCCTGCTTTATTGCTTACTTAGAACTTACATGGTTCTTCTGTCAACATGAGGCATAGCTAGACGGGAGCTAAGCAAACAATCCATATCTCATTAGTGCAATAAAAGAAGATGTTGTATTTCGTTTTTTGTGTATAATCTCTGAGATAGAGAGAATATGAATTCAGAACAGTAAAAGAGGTATGCTCAGTGAGGTGTCATTTGCAGCCAGTGAGGTGCAAAATAGGCTGCAATCTTGGAGGCAGTGTTTAGAATATTTTATGGCTAATAATTTGTTTGTTAGATAACACATATTCTATACGGAGCACTGCACTCTCCATAATAGAACTACTTGGAAGTGATTTTACTTTGAGATTTGAATTCAGATTTCATTTTAGTGTCTGCTACAGAAAGGATAAATGTATGAGGTCTGATCTCACATTGAGATGTTGTATAACAGCACCAGGTAAACAACCATGTCTTGGTCAATTGCTCTGCATGTTATAGTTAGAATATTTAATCTTAAAGTGCAAGTTCACATTGATACTATATTTTGTAATATACCAGATTAGACATTACCTACTGTATGTATCTGAGTTTTCCATACTTTAAACTTTTACTTATATACCGTTTTTTCCGGACTATAAGACGCACCGGACCATAAGACACACCTAGGTTTTAGAGGAGGAAAATAGGGGAAAAAATTTTGAAGCAAAACAATGTGGTAAAATATTTAATATATGGGAGTTGTAGTTTTGCAACAGCTGCAAGGCCACATTGACAGGTGGCCCTGCCGCTGTACGGGGAGGCATAGGACATCTTTTTTTTTGCGGGGTCAGGTGTACTTTTTAGTTATACCATTTTGGGGAATGCCTAATGCTTTGATCACTTTTTATTCAAATCAGAAGCAAAACAGCGAAAAAACGGTGGTCCAGCACTTTTGATTTTTTTTTTCCCGTTATAACATTCACCCTACGGGAAAAATATTTTTATAAGTTTGTAGACTGGGCATTTTCGGACACAGGGATTCCTAATGTGTATGTGTTTCACAGTAATTTTCTACTTTTATATGTATTCTAGGGAAAGGGGGTGTTTTAGAACTTTTAATTATTTATTTAATTTTTTTAATATTTTTTTTAAACTTTTTTTTTTTTTTGTTTTTTTTACTATTTTATTAGCTCCCCCTAGGGAGTCCCATAGACTGCAATACAAGTGTATTGCAGTCTATGAGAGATTCATAGACCAGCCGCAATAGTAATATTCCTATGACAGGCCTGGGAGTCTTCATAAGGCTCCCGGCTGTCACAGGAAAAGGATGGCTCCCGCAATAGCGGACCATAAGACGCACCCCCATTTTCCTCCCAAATTTGGGAGAAAAAAAGTGCATTTTATAGTCCGAAAAATACGGTAGGTAGATCTATAGTCAAAATAGTCATCAAATGCTATCAAAGACCCAGAGAAGAGGATGCGAAAACATTTTCCTTTTAGTATTCTCTTTTTGTAAAGATTATATAACACTAATGTCAATTCTTTGTTTTCTGCTCTAGTAAAGGTACAGTTGTCATGCTGCTGTCTGCATTACTAAAATTCAGTTGACTGAAGGCTGAAGACCAATTCTTGACTTTGCTCTGAGCTCTTATGAACACTAGTTACACAACTTACATAGGTTACATAGGTTGAAAAAGGTTACATGATTAATATATCATATACTTTACTGTGCAAAAGTTTAGCTAGGTGTGGACAAAATGATGCAAAGTAAGAATGCTTTCAAAAATAGAAGTGTTAATTAGAGATGGGTGAACCGATCTGTCATGAGCCAGGTTCAGCCCAAAAATTACAAATTGTTCAGTTTTCAACCAAATTGAACAAATGCCAATTAGTGATGAACGAAACCATTTGTAAGAAATCAGATTCTATGTGAATATTCCAAATTGTTTGCTTTTTAATGAAACTGAACCAATGGTGATTCGTTTTGGACTAACAAATATTTCTTCAGACCCCAGAGTATAATAGGCGGAGGCCCAGGGGAGGTGCCAAAAATTTTATAAAAAATGTAGGCTACTATTCTGTATACAGTACAGACCAAAAGTTTGGACACACCTTCTCATTCCAAGAGTTTTCTGTATTTTCATGACTATAAAAATTGTAGATTCACACTGAAGGCATCAAAACTATGTATTAACACATGTGGAATTATATACTTAACAAAAAAGTGTGAAACAACTGAAAATATGTCTTATATTCTAGGTTCTTCAAAGTAGCCACCTTTTGCTTTGATTACTGCTTTGCACACTCTTGGCATTCTCTTGATGAGCTTCAAGAGGTAGTCACCTGAAATGGTTTTCACTTCACAAGTGTGCCCTGTCAGGTTTAATAAGTGGGATTTCTTGCCTTATAAATGGTGTTGGGACCATCAGTTGTGTTGTTCAGAAGTCAGGTGGATACACAGCTGATAGTCCTACTGAATGGAGTGTTAGAATTTGTATTATGGCAAGAAAAAAGCAGCTAAGTAAAGAAAAAAAAGTGGCCATCATTACTTTAAGAAATGAAGGTCAGTCAGTCTGAAAAATTGGGAAAACTTTGAAAGTGTCCCCAAGTGCAGTGGTCAAAACCATCAAGCGCTACAAAGAAACTGGCTCACATGAGGACCGCCCCAGGAAAGGAAGACCAAGAGTCACCACTGCTGCGGAGGATAAGTTCATCCGAGTCACCAGCCTCAGAAATCGCAGGTTAACAGCAGCTCAGATTAGAGACCAGGTCAATGCCACACAGAGTTCTAGCAGCAGACACATCTCTACAACAACTGTTAAGAGGAGACTGTGTGCAGCAGGCCTTCATGGTAAAATAGCTGCTAGGAAACCACTGCTAAGGACAGGCAACAAGCAGAAGAGACTTGTTTGGGCTAAAGAACACAAGGAATAGACATTAGACCTGTGGAAATCTGTGCTTTGGTCTGATGAGTCCAAATTTGAGATCTTTGCTTCCAACCACCATGTCTTTGTGCGATGCAGAAAAGGTGAACGAATGGACTCTACATGCCTGGTTCCCACCGTGAAGCATGGAGTAGGAGGTGTGATGGTGTGGGGGTGCTTTGCTGGTGACACTGTTGAGGATTTATTCAAAATTGAAGGAATACTGAACCAGCATGGTTACCACAGCATCTTGCAGCGGCATGCTATTCCATCCGGTTTGCATTTAGTTGGACCATCATTTATTTTTCAACAGGACAATGACCCCAAACACACCTCCAGACTGTGTAAGGGCTATTTGACCAAGAAGGAGAGTGATGGGGTGCTACGCCAGATGACCTGGCCTCCACAGTCACCAGACCTGAACCCAATCGAGATGGTTTGGGGTGAGCTGGACCGCAGAGTGAAGGCAAAAGGGCCAACAAGTGCTAAGCATCTCTGGGAACTCCTTCAAGACTGTTGGAAGACCATTTCAGGTGACTACCTCTTGAAGCTCATCAAGAGAATGCCAAGAGTGTGCAAAGCAGTAATCAAAGCAAAAGGTGGCTACTTTGAAGAACCTAGAATATAAGACATATTTTCAGTTGTTTCACACTTTTTTGTTAAGTATATAATTCCACATGTGTTAATTCATAGTTTTGATGCCTTCAGTGTGAATCTACAATTTTTATAGTCATGAAAATACAGAAAACTCTTGGAATGAGAAGGTGTGTCCAAACTTTTGGTCTGTACTGTATATATATGGCAAAAAAAAGCTTAAGAAATTATTAAAATCTCTGTCACACTGTGTTGAGCAGAGAAGAAAAAAAACATTATACAACAGATTTTTTTTTCAGATTAGCGCAGGCTAGATTGTATATTGGATGAACAACAAAAAGATATTTAAATAACAGATTTTTTTATTCAGGCAGAATCAGTGCTTTGCTGTTAGAACAGTAGCTGCTATGTATTTAATGAAAAAAATTTAATTCTTAAGTCCTTAACAAAGATTTCACTAACAGGATTGACTGTTTATATACCTTTTAGACAGATTAAATTGCTCTATTGCACACAAAATTGGATTACTGTCACTGAAATGGTTAACTGTTCTTTGTCTTTAGGGTGCTGCTGTCAGGCTCACAACAGCAGCACAAATATTTTCCCTCACTCCAGGATTGTTTTGTAATTGAAAAAATGTTTAAAGACTGTGTTTACAGATGAAACTGCTCTATTGCACAACAGACAGACAAAATTAGATTATTGTCAATGACAGGGTTAACATGTCCTGTCTATGTGTCTGTAGTTTTGTATTAGATCAGGAATGCAGCAGTCTCAAGCTCAAACAGCAGCACAGCTATGTCTTCATTCCTATCTATTGATTTCCATCACTAATCTTCCTGTGTAATTGCTTGAATCTGACTAAATTCACCTATTCTAACTTCTGTTTTCAAGATTTTCTGAACTGTATGATGCAATGAGATGAATCACAGATCCTTCACTATCTTCACCATTAGTGCAACTAGCTTTAAGCACCTTATATAATGTACTAGCAGAAGGACCTGGCTTCGCACGGGTATATTTCATTTTTTGTTTGTGTTGTAGCCCCATAAGAATTGTCATTGGTCTATTTTGTATGTCGTTTGTGTGTAGTTTAAATACGTTTCAATTTATAAGAATGCTGAAATCCAGTATGGCAGTCCAGTATAGGTACAGTCTATTTATGGCTGTATTGTTATGGAAACCTGGTAAATTAAATGTGAAGTTATATTGGCTGATACACGTCATACGACTGAATATTTAAGGACCTGCGAACTGCTATTGACTAATACAGGTCATAAATAGCTTGGTTGCTATGGAAACCTGTTGTAAAGCTGTGTGTATGTCAAGACTGAAGAACGTGCAAGTTTCTATTGGTTCATAAGCGTCATGTGTATCTCAGTTTGGATATCAGTGAAAAACCTGCAATCGGTTGTTATGGAAACCTGGAGTAAAGCTGTGTGTATGTGACCTTGTGTAACAGTGTCATCCACAGTGCCCTGCCCCATTAAAACTGACCTACAGCAGTGAAGAAAAAGTGGCTGGGTTGTTATGGAAACCTGGAGTAAAACTGTGTGTATGTGACCTTGTACAACAGTGTCATCCACAGCGCCCTGCACCTTTAAAGCTGACCAACAGCAGTGAAGACAAATGGCTGGATTGTTATGGAAATCTTTAGTAAAGCTGTGTGCATGTGGAGATTAAGCACCTGCAAGCTTCTATTTGCTGATAAGAGACATGTCACCGTGTGTATGGCAGTTGGAATATGAGTGGAAGACTTGCAGGCTTGTATTGGCTAATACAGGTCACTTTTTGGGAATACTGTATCTCAGGAACGGTACGTTCTAGAGAGCTGAGAGCTAAAACCTTCCCAGACACTTGATGTACCTGTGTGCCAAATTTGGTGAAGATCGGTCCAGTTGTTTGGTCATGCATAAAGAACAGACAGACAGACAGAAACTCATTTTTATATATAAGAGAAAGAGATATGACATCAGCACTGTAAGGTGTCCACCTACCACTGTCTATTGACTGAGAGGTTGGCAGCTAATGTTAGGTGGTGCTAGAACATCAGAGTCTCAGGCACACGTGTCTCCTCTAACATACAATTTTGAATATTTGGGTGGAACCCGATTCGTAATGAAGTGGTTCGGCATCTCTAGTTACCTGTAGCAACAGCACTCATATCACCCAACCCAGTTTCTTTGCAATAGCTGTCTTACATTGCAGCCAGAGTAGAGATGAGCGAATCGAAGCTGACCAAGTGGAATTCAATCTGAATTTCAGAAAATATTTGATTCGCATCTATTCCGGATTTCCTCACGCTTTGTGGTAGCGAATTGCTTTTTTTCTTAAAATGGCTTGCTGCACATGTTAGGACATGGGGCAAGGAACTCTGGGAACGTGGGATTGACCACAATGCCATGCGTGCAACCAGTCAGCAGCCAGCCAGCCCTGATTGCCTGCACACATGACATTGTGGTAAAGACTAAATACTATACTTGGTAAGGACCTTCTGACGTCAGACAGTCACATGATATGTTCTACTGATGTGACTGGGAAGGCATGTCTGCTTGTAAGAAGGTCCGTACACATGATGAAAAGTTGTATCCCATGCAGTGGAGGAACATGGAGAGATGTGAGGTGCGTGGTGTACTGTGGGGGAGAGAGATGTGGAGTGCAGGGGGTAGTGTGGGGGGGAGAGATGTGGGGTGCACGGTGGACTGTGGGGTGCATGGTGGACTGTGGGAGGGAGAGATGTGAGGTGCACAGTGGACTACGGGGTGCACCGTGAACTGTGGGGGGACTTGGGAGTAGTGTGGGGGTGGGGATTTAGAGCTGTGTTACTATAGGGGATGGCAAGCTATGGTCTAGGTTTGGTGGATTTGGCAAGCTGTGGCCCTGTGGGGCTGAGCTGTAGGTGATAGCGAGCTTGATAACTTTGTGAGATGTGCTACTGTGGGGGATCTAGCGAGACACCAAGGCTGGATACTTCGCGCTAGGCCACATTGCTATACCACTATACATGCTCTCTGCAGCCAGGAAATAGCTATTTTTTAATACGATTCGCCGCAAATTAATTCAGATCGAATTCAATCATTTGGGAAAATTCAGCGAAGCTGCTGAATCGAATTTTTGAAAAAATCACTCATCTCTAGGCCAGAGCAATTCAGCAACCATATCTACATTCTAATCTCTAATATATGCATTTTCATCATCACTTTTTGGTACAATATACATGAGAAATATAGCATTAATATGACCATTTACATGAACCAGTTATCACATGTCATTTGATTGTGACCCTCTTGTCAAACTGCACACTCACAATCTTAACAGACATCTTTTAATATATCTCAGATGGAATAGACATCTGGTGGTCATTTGACATTTCACTTATTCCTATTGGTGGTTCCTCAACCTGTGACCATCACTGGTTATCATCATACCCCACTGGCTCTGTAAGTATAAGGGAATGAGTGGCATGCTTCACCTTATTTGCCAACATATTCTCAGCTTCTCATAGTCTCCATTTCCAGGGACAACCAGGTTTATATTGTCTGCAAAATCAGTGGTCATGGTCACCACTTTAGAGCTCAAGACAGATTCAGGCTGATAGGACATGTCAGTGCTCACCTTGCACAAAGTAGGAGAGAAACCATTGTCACTCCCAAGCACATTAGTTTCACAGGAAACTGTCATGGCAACATTACTGAGCTGCTATCAGACACCTGGAACACATCACATTTGCTTCTCTCTTCATTATAACCCAGGACTTCAGGATGGCATACCTGAGATAACCCTCTCTTTACCTTTGCCTACAGCTTGCTTACCAGCATACATCTGAAAAAGTTGTGTGCTATAGTCATGAGTTAAAAGCAAGTTACTGTATATGCAAAACAAGACATTACATTAGTCTAATCACATCAGTTGTGTATCTTTCTCATCAGACACAATGGCATGTAAGATATTTTTATCATTTATTTCATCAGGCTTAAATCCAATATGCACAGTCTCATCAGGACTTAGATCAGTCTCATCACTCTCTGAACTCTCTTGAACATAGCAGCATCTCTATATGAAGTTGTGATCCATCATTATGGTCGACAATAAGACTCCGTCCATCACCACCTCATAAACTTTCAGATGTGACTACTGTGAACTATCCATTACAGTCAGTTGAACTGCACACTCTGCAGTAGACTTTTCTGGGGAACAGGATTTTTTAGGGTTGTCTTGTATACTATCCTAAAACTTCCAGAATTAAGGCAAGTTTCCTCTCAATATGAATTCTACATCAAGTTCTGCACATTATATAAGAAAATGTTCTACAGTGTCAAAACATGTTTCAAAACCAAATAGAATTGCCTCACAAGTCTCTTGTCGGGTCTTAAGAAGCATTGGGCTCACCCTTAAATTCTCTTGTTGACAGTCCAGATCAACCACCAGTGGGATTACACCTACCACCATTTCACACACCTTCTCTGAAGTTTTCTCTAGCACTTCCAACATGGCTCTTTCCACTGTATAGAAGTGACATTGACTTGCGTTAGCCATGGGTTGCCCTTAACAACCACATCTGTGCACTGCTGAAGACTGTTAATCCAGGGTCCTCTGTAGTTCAGCCCATGCAGTCTCTCATTCTATATAAAACTTGAGTACATCCATTCTGCTTAGCAATATATTCCTGCTTTCTAATCTTCCACAAGCGTCTGGTATATTCCTCCGCTAGACCCATGGCAACAGGATTTTCACCAGCATGAAGTCACTCAAATTGAAAACATACAAAAGACAGACTCTTTCCACTTTCAGTTTTTTTCTCCTCAGAGACAGACCATTTTCAAAACAGCAAGGACTACAGTCTCTCAAATTCAGGCTTTTGACCCTTTAAATTTTACTACCGCAATGTCAAAAATCAGACTTCTTGCCCTTTAAATACATGAGCAAACTTCTTGTGCCATTTTCTTGCCCACAGCATACTTTCCCCATATGTGACAACTCGTGGATTATTTTAGCTCTTTGTCAAGATGGTTGGCATATCAGAAATATCCAATAATCTCTCACTTCGACACAGTGAATTCAATTCAAAACTCACCTCACCCATCTTTGTTCTACTGTTTACACAGGAAGTAGCATACAAAACAAAATCCCACACAACAAATGTAAATCTTAAAATCCATTTTATTAAGGTTATAAAAAAATACACAAAAAAGAAAGAAAGAATGGGAGAAAACACAGACAGGTAATGCAGTAAATAAATCAAAATGGTGGAAATAAGTGCAAGACAAAAAGCTACTATATACAGGAAGGCTATAAACAAGATAATTATGTTGAGAAAAACAATTATATAGAAACTAAGTCAGAGAGGTACATAAACCAAAATTGGGATAAATAGTGTAAGTGTAAATAGCCAAACCATATATAGGGATAGTTACCAAAGTAACCAGCAAATAAACCACCAATAGAACAATAATAGAGCAATATAGACCAAATCTAGCTGATGATCCCTAACGTGCGTTTTGCCTAGATGGCTTTGTCAGGGGGATCTGACTAACACATTCAGGGTCCTTCACTATGAGACTCTCAGACTACTATCCAACATCTCTACAAATGGGTTTGTAACCATTCATGTGGTTCTGGATCCCACAGGCCCTAGCACCAACCTGTCTTCCCCAGACAGGGATAATTGTGGGAAGGGTTAACAACTCAACAATTTAAAGAGCCCTCCCACGTGGCTGTTAATTAAACCTCACTGACAGCTGCTTTGTGCGCAGATCCACACGAAACACCCAACTTTCCCAGACTTTTCTCTTCCAACCTGCAGTCTCTTCCAACCTGTCTCTTCCAACTCCAGCAGTCACACTGCCACTATGGTGAAACTCAAAGTTTGTATCCACTGCTTACCATCTGTTTTTACATAGACATACTGTACATGTCATTTTTACTTTGAACGAACTGAAATGAATCTTGCACCAAAGCCACCAGAAATCAATTTTGAGAGGTCTATCTATTGTTAATATTTTATTTTTGTCAATTAAAACAATGCAAAGTGAGTGAACAAAAGATATTATGCAGAATAGTGGCCCCTTCACATAGTATTGTGCCCCATAGTGGACCACCCATTAACGATTATTATACTCTGGGGTCTTTTCAGGGGAGCCAGGGGAGGATACAAACATAAACAACAATGATACTTACCTCTCCCTGGCCCCGATGCCCTCCAGTGTGCTACTTCGGCCATCTTCAATGTTGGACCAGATCTCACGTGAGCCAGACTGGCGTCGCGACGCATGATGATGTCGGCTGACGCAGGAGAGGTAAGTAACATTGTTTTTTATGTTCGCTCACCTCCCCTGGGCCCCCGATTGTTATACTCGAGGGTCTGAAAAGACCCCCGAGTATAATGATAGCAGTGTTTTTGGGGTTGGTGGTAGTGGCTGCCACAGGGCTTCGGGCCCCGGTGCTACCCCGGTGTTTACGCCCCTGGTTGAGATCACGGCTCTGCAGGGGCCATATCATCGCTTCCAGGACTCCTTGCTCTTCTTTAAGCTGAGTATAGTTGTTAATGGCATTTGCTGTATGTCTGGGATTGTTGTTCTGCTGCAGAATAATTTTGGAGTCTATCAAACACCTCCCTGTTGCTATTGCATAATGGGAAAGTAATTGTCTGTATTTCTCAGCACTGAGGACACCATTAATCCTGTCCAAATCCCCAACTCAATTTGCTGAAATGCAGCCCCAAATTTGCAAGAAACCTCCATCATGCTTCACTGTTGCCTGCAGACACTCATTATTATATCACTCTCCAGTCCTTTGGCAAACAAAACTGCATTCTTAACAGCCAAATATTTCACATTTTTAAATTAATCAATCCAGAGCAACTGCTACCATTTTTCTGCACCCAGTTCCTGAGATTTCATGCATAGTTGTGTTGCTTGGCCTTGTTTCCATGTGAAATGCATGACATTTTAGCCACAATTCTTCAATGATTATCATTTCTGGCCAGACTTCTGTAAACAGTAGATAAGTGTACCTAGGTCCTACTGGTTTCTGCCAGTTCATTGCAGGATATCTTCAGATTTCGAAGAGAAGTAATATGTTGTCTCTTTCATCTGCTGCACTACATTTCCTTGGCCAACCACTGTGTCTACTGTCCTCATTGTTACCTGTTTTTTGGTGTATCTTCAAATTTGGTTGTATTAGAGAACAATTTGTATCTTAAGGAAAGCTTCTGATTGGCTCCAAGCCTACGCCCACTGAAGACCTGTGGTTAGTTTTCCAAGATTTTTGAAACAACCTCCCTGATGAGTTTCTTTATAAACTGTGTGCAAGTGTATCTAGAAGAATTTATCAGATATTGATTTGATTTAGATTTCTCTTTGTTCATTCACTTTGCATTTTGTTAATTGACATAAATACACTATTACCACTTCTATTTTTCAAAGCATTCATACTTTGCTGCATTTTTCCACATCTGCCTTTTGCTCAGTACTGTACCCAACTGGTTCAGACGAAGCAAAATAAAATCCCAGTGTCATTGCATCCAATTTCACCTCTCCATGCAGTACCTGTGGGTATAATGTGATAATACAGTATATACATAACGTAATAGACAGCTGAAATCTATAATTAATATAATCATTTGCAATATATATAAATAGGTATTTTCTACTGTGCTTTCTTATGTAGAAGGTCATTAGCAGTTTACGTATATTTTGACATACTACCACCTCAGTCGTGATAAGGATGCTTTTATTTGCAGTGTCTGTTGAAGTTGTTTATTGAAGTTGATTTTTCTGCAAATATCTCTGACAGATGAATTTCCACTGTATATGCACACCGTCTCATCTGTTCTCCATAGTCTTCAATGTTAAAAGAAAAAGGTGTACTGCACCATATACGATTCTTTACTACAGGTGCATCTCAATAAATTAGAATATCGTTGAAACATTTCTTTCTTTCAGTAATTAAATTAAAAAAGTGACCTCCTATATTTTCTAGATTCTTTACACACAGAGCGTTCTATTTCAATTGTTTTATTTCTGTAAATGTTGACTATAAATTACAGCTAATGAAAACCAAAATCTAAGAAAATTAGAATATTGTAAAAAAGTTTAGTATTGTAAATTCAGTGTGTCACCTGCCAAGGTTTCCTAAGCCTTTAAATGGTCCCTCAGTCTGGTTCAGTAGGACACACAATCATGGAAGACGCTGTTTATGAATTATGGAGAAACAGAGAAGACAAAAAAAGTATATATCTTTTACCAGGCACTCTTTTGGACTTATCTGGAGGGTAAATGTTGGCCTGTGGATATGTTTGACATATGTGATAGGAGCTTTCCTGGCACAAACGGACAATGCAGACACAGTGTGACAAACTAACTGTCACTGTCATGAATGTTTTTGCAAACACTGCAAGGTTTTAACCATTGAAAAGCTGCATTTGGAGCACACTATTTTTTATATTAAATACTAGCTTTTTGACATTTATCTTAGCATGAGCTGTGGAAATGCTTGTATAAACAGTAGTACTAATGTATTATTAATGAAGCACTTAAGTAAGGTACAGGGGGACTTTCAATTAATATTAATACAGTTATCATTTATATATAATATGCTCCTTTAGAACATGTGGTAAAAGACGTTTTATATGATGTCATCTTTTCCAATCTGTTTTATTTTAGTTATTTTGTTGGATTCCAAAGAATCACAGGCAGAGTTGGGCTGGACTTCACACCCATCCAATGGAGTAAGTGTTTGTTTATTTACTTATTTAATATTTCCCATCAAAATTGAAGCTGACAGTATACACACTTTCACAAGAAATTTGTCAAGGTTTGGCAAATTGTTGGAAACAGTGAATAATCAGTTAACAAAAGGTTTGTTTTTCATTACACAAGTAGTGCCATCCATGAGCTCACGCTAGGTTCACACTAGGATTTGGCTTTCTGTTCTTCGGATTGGCTTGGGGACCCGAAGAAGGGAAACCTAATCCGCTTAAAAAGTGGTTACCCACGGAAACCCGTGGACCCCATAGACTATAATGGGATCTGCCGGGTTTCTGCCTGCTTTTGCTGGAAAAATGTGGAGAGAAAAGTCCAGCTTGCGCATTTGTGGACGGAAGCCCCGAATGGAGTTTGAACAGTGATGTGAACCCAGCCTTAGGTCTAAAATTGCAACACAGAACCATTCTCATTTTTTGTATGTTTTGCATGACTGCCCAGGTTCATGACCAGACACTTTCAGATTTTTAGTACATGTTTTTTTTTTTTTTTAAAGCTTTTTTAGTTCATGACCAGACACTTTCAGATTTTTAGTATATGGTTTTTTTTTATAGCTTTTTTAAAGCTTTTTTAGTTGTATGTATTTTACAATTTTTGGGATTTTTGCACATTATTTTTAATTATACACATTGGGGCAAATTTATTAACGCTGGTGTAATAAGGACCCTACTGGTGCAGGGAAGTGGAGATTTATGAAGTGGCATGCTCTAAATGTGTGCCATAATATAATCCCTCTACACCAGAAAACTGTCGTAGAGGGATTGATGTCTCCCCTCCATTGTGTCCCTGCTCATTAAGCTATGAGTATAGAGCGACCAAGAAGTCAGGGATGACAATAAACTGACTTTGCCTTCTCTATGGGGAATTCAGCTGTCAATGACATCCCCACCTCTCTCCTGAAGCTGCTGCACAATCTCTGTGCAGGTGTAGACTTTGCAATGGCATTTTAAAATGTCATTGCAGGGGTGCCTGCTGACCCACTTGACATTTAGAGACATCAGGCATTCTGCATGCAGGTATACTGAACCTTTTAAAAGTTATCAATAAGCCTAACATCCAAGAATGGGTTACTAGACCTCTACCTCAAAACACAACTCAAAATGTGTAGAGTTAAATTTTCTGGTTGCATGTAGCTCTGCTTGTACATGTCACTATTAACCTGGATGAACCTGAGCTGCTCTGGAATCCCTTCCTCTCAGGATAAGCTTCTTTTTATAGTCTAGGCAGACAGAGGGTTATGACAAATACTCCCCCCAGGGTATACATAAAGTTCAGCAGAAGACTTTCTCTAGAGAAAACATTTTATAGGAAACTGCACAGGGAGAAGATCAGTGTGAATGGCCTTACAGTTGGTATGTATTTATGATTTGTAAGTAATTGGTTGTAAGTGATTTGTAAGTTATAAAAAATGTAAAAAGAATACAGAATATAATTACTTGACAAAATTACTGTACATTATTTAATTATAGTAGTAACAGTGGTGCTTGAAAGTTTGTGAACCCTTTAGAATTTCCTATATTTCTAAATGAATTTGACCTGAAACTACATCAGATTTTCACACAAGTCCTAAAAGTAGATAAAGAGAACCAAATCAAAGAAATGAGTTAAAAAAAATTAGACTTAGTCAGTTATTTATGGTAGAAAATTATCCAGTATCACATGTCTGAATGGCAAAAGTATGTGAACCTTTAGGATAAGAAGATAATTTGAAGGTGAAATTAGAGTCAGATGTTTTTAATTAATGGGATGACAACCAGGTGTGAGTGGGCGACCTGTTATATTTAGGCTATAGCTATACGTTAAGTTTGGCAGTGACTCCCTCAAGTGACTATGAATCACTATGTCACTCTGATTCTTTCACCTGTGTATGTGAATAGAATCACATTTTGTCCCAGTGGGTGCTGCGGCTGTAACTTGTAGTTGCAAAAAATTCTAAAATAACTTGATCTTTTTGTGACTAGAAGTCACAGCACCCTCATGGTTGCACTGTGACTCTATTCACATATAATGGTGAAAGAACAGCAGGAAGACATGGAGATCTTTGTTTTGTCACATGACAGGATTCAGTGTGTAGCCCTAGTCTTAAACAACAGGAATATATCAAAGTTATATCTTCACAACCCATGTTTGTGGAAGTGTATCATGGCATGGACAAAGAAGATTAATAAGGACCTCAGAAGAGAGCTTATCAAGCTACAAAACAATTTCTAAAAGGTATGAGCTCCACTAATCCACAGTGACACAGAATGGGGGGAATTTACTAACCCATCTATACTAGTTTTCTCGCACCATTGTTCCTTCTGTGTCCTGCTCGCCACAATTTACAAACATTGTTGGAGCAGGGGAGGAGACAAAGGCGGATTGTGGTGGGACCGCCTTTGACTCACATATTTACTATAACTCTTGCCAGAAAGCTGACTTTAGTTATAGCTGAAATCTAAGCCACTTCCTGGCTTGCGTACATTTAAATTCAGGCGCATGGCAGTGCTTCTGAATTCCAGCCTCTTAATAGTTCAGTCACTTTTGCAGCAACCAGGGATTTAATTAAGATTGGCATACATAACACCAATTTTAATAAATTCCCCCATTGTGTACAAATGGAGAAAATTTAGACCATTTTTACCCATCCCAGGAGTAGCTGACCAACAAAAATCATGCCAAGAACAAGGCATATATATTAATAATAATAATAATAATAATAATAATAATAATAATAATAATAGTCCTTTAATAGTCCCACAATGGGGAAATTCAGTGTGTTACAGCAGCAAAGATAAGATAAGCAGATACAAATACAAATACAACATGTACAGGAATGTTGCAAGGTGAGAGGCATTACATTAATAGCAGACAGACAGATAGGAAGTAGCGGGGGGGGGGGGGATTTAACAGGCAGAGAGATATTTCAGTTCTCTGCGTGTAATGATCTCCGCTTAGGTCGGTGTTGGTTGTACAGCCTAACCGCGGTGGGGAGGAAAGACTTCCGATAGCGCTCCTTCTCACACCTAGGGTGGAGCAGTCGGTCACTGACAGTACTGCTCAGCGCGATCACAGTCTCATGCATGGGATGGGACTTCTTCTTCTGCATGGAGCTCAACACGGACAGTATCCTTCTGTCACCCACCACCTGCACTGGGTCCAGTGGGCTCCCCAGGACAGAGCTGGCCTTTCTAATCAGCTTGTCAAGTTTATTTCTGTCCCTGGTTGATATACTGCTCCCCCAGCAGGCCACTCCAAAGAAGATGGCTGATGCCACTACCGAGTTGAAGAAAGTTCTAAGAAGTGCCCCCGGATTCCAAAGGCTCTCAGTTTCCTAAGCAGGTAGAGCCTGCTGTGGCCCTTCCTGTACAGGGCCTCCATATGATCTGCCCAGTCCAGCTTATTATTAAGGAGCAAACCCAGGTACTTATAGGTGTTCACAATCTCGATGCCCGTCCCCAGGATGTCCACTGGTTTAGGAGGGCTTCTGCCTTTGCGGAAGTCCACCACCATCTCCTTGGTCTTCCCCGCGTTAATCTTCAGGTGGTTCCGGTGGCACCAGTCCACAAAATCCTGGTTCAGTTCTCTGTACTCCCTGTCATCATCATCTGTGATGAGACCCACTATTGCAGAGTCATCAGAATACTTCTGTAGGTAGCAGCTGGATGAGTTGCACCTAAAATCTGCAGTGTACAGTGTGAAGAGGAAAGGGGCGAGAACCGTACCCTGAGGTGCCCCCCGTATTACAGATCACGGTACCTGACACACAGTCTTGGGCTCTCACGTATTGAGGTCGATTTGTGAGGTAGTCTAGGATCCAGTTGGAGAGGTGGTGGTCCACTCCAGCAAGGCCCAGCTTGTCCCTCAATAACCTGGGCTGTATGGTGTTAAAAGCACTGGAGAAGTCAAAGAACATTATTCTCACTGTGTTCCCTGGTTTCTCCAGGTGAGACAGAGCCCTGTGCAGAAGATGGATGATGGCATCATCTACCCCAATGCCCGGCCGATAAGCAAACTGGAGGGGGTCCATAGCGGGGCTCACTAGAGGGCGGAGATGTGTGAGAACCAATCTCTCCAAGATCTTCATCAGGTGGGATGTCAGTGCTACAGGTCTGTAGTCGTTGAGGTCCATAGGGTGGGGTTTCTTTGGAACTGGTACCACACAAGAAGATTTCCATAATTCAGGGACTATTTCCTGCCTCAGGCTCATATTATACATATATGTAATTATACCACACAGCTGGTCCCCGCAAGTCTTAATTAGCCTTGCACTGATGTCATCTGGCCCTGCGGCTTTCCTCGCCTTGATCTTTTTCATCTCCTTCCTCACCTGGGCCCATGTGAAGGTCAGACTGTGGCCAGATAAAGACGGATTTCTGGATTTACTGGTCTGTTGGGAAGTGGCCGCATGGGGTGAAGTCATTGTGGTGAGGGGAGCTGAAGGACATGCTGGGGTGGGAGGAGCTGGTGTGTGATCAAATCTGTTGAAGAATAGGTTTAGTTCATTAAGCCAATTAACATCTGCCTCAATCTGGCAGACAGACTGTTTATGACCCGAAATTGACTTAAGCCCCTCCCAGACCCCCCTTATGTCTTTTCTTTCCATTTGCTTTTCCATTTTTTCTTTATAACTGGCTTTTCCCTGCCTGATTTGATGCCTCAGCTCCTTTTGTACTTCCCTCAACCCCTCCTTATCTCTTGTCCTGAATGCCATCTTTTTCTCCTTAAGTAGTGTTTTTATATCAGAGTTAATCCATGGTTTGTTATTGGAGAAGCACCTCACCACTTTTGTGGGTACTGTGTTGTCCACACAAAAATTAATGTAGTCTGTTATGCAGTGTGTGAGTCCTTCTATGTCTTCTCCATAAGAATCCTGCAGCACTTCCCATGCTGTAGTCTGTAAGGCTACAATGGAATCCAAGGTAACCTCTAATCAAATAAAGTTTTTCTCACACAATTTTTGGGTTTAAATTAGAAGATAGGAAAACACTGCATTACAGCATAAAAACCTTATATCATATGTGAAACATAGTGATAGTATCATGGTTTGGGTCTTTCTTTCTATATCAGGGCCAGATTTCCTTGCCATCATTGATGGAATAATGAATTCTGAGTTATACCAGCAAATTCTAAAGGAAAATGTTAGAACATCTGTCTGTGACCTGAATCTCAAGAGAACACAAGTCATACAACAAGACAATAACCATATGCACATAAGTTGTTCTACCAAAGAATGGCTAAGAAAAATAAAATTAAAGTTTTGGAATAGCCAAGTAAAAGTTCTGATTTTAAAGGGGGTGTTCTAGTTCTTAGTTTTACTACATAGTTAGCCTTAAAATAACCTATACTATATACTTACCTCTCCATTCGGTTGGGGATCCAGCAGAGAGTCAATTTAGTTCTCTTTATCTACTTTTAGGACTTGAGTGAAAATTAGTTGTAGTTTTTGGACACATTTATGCAGATATATAGAATATTCTGAAGGGTTCACAAACTTTCAAGCCCCACTGTATCTCAAATAGGACATCTGGACCTCATAGGAAGTTAGGGACCCTCTTTAGTTTCTCCCTCTTCCTTACTATATCACTTAACCTGCTAGCCCTCACTGAAACCTGGATTGCGCAGTCTGATGCTGCATCCCCTGCTGCTCTGTCTCATGATGGTCTACATTTCGGCCATTCTTTTAGGCCTGACAGCAGGCAGGGTGGAGGGGTAAGCATACTTTTTTAGCCACAGAGTACTTTTCAGGTCA
Organism: Leptodactylus fallax; assembly: GCA_947044405.1. NCBI lineage: Eukaryota > Metazoa > Chordata > Amphibia > Anura > Leptodactylidae > Leptodactylus > Leptodactylus fallax. The sequence goes on from CAMRHE010000015.1 coordinate 2,818,743, forward strand.
TTCCTCCAGTACCCTTATTCACCTTCCTTTTATTTGAAGTCCACAACGTCAGACATTTCCTCTTCCTACCTTGACTCTTTTCACTCCTTACTCACTCCCAAGGTGAAGCCATCTATCACAGACATCTGTGCTGAGAATCGGGCCACTTATTTCCATTACAAAATTGATAAGATCCATCAGGAAATATTTGCCCACGTCCCCAAACTGCATTGATCCCCCAATCTGTTCTGAATGTGGCAGGCAGGTTCATCTATCAGTCTGAATGCTACACTGATGCTGTGACAGTCACTGTACTGGCTTCCTATTTACTTTAGAATACAACATAAACTTATCACCCTCATCCCCAAAGCTCTCCAGGGTGCTGCACCTCTCTACATCTCCTCCCACATCTCCGTATACTACCCAACCCATAATCTCCGTTCAGCCAATGACCTAAGACTAACATTCTCTACTATCAGAATTTCCCACCACCATGTCTCTGTAATGCACTGCCTTGGACAATGAGGATAATTCCCAATTTCTACAGCTTCAAGCACATCCTAAAGACACATCTTATAGGCAGGTCACATTTTCTAATATAACACTTCTGCAGTAAAGAAATGTTTCATTTCCGGTTTGGATTGTTCGGTGCAAAATTTGTTTTGGGTTGAACAAGCTCAGATAGAACCGGAAGTGAAATTATTATACTCTGGGGTCTCTTCAGACCCCAGAGTATAACAGGTGGAGGCCCAGGGAAGGTGTAAAACAATAGTAAACAATTATATTCACCTTCCGGACTTCCGCGCAACATCTTTGTCTCTTTTTTCACACCTCCCCTGAGCCTCCACCTATAATACTCTGGGGTCTGAAGAGACCCCAGATTATAATAATTTCAATTTCAACTTCTACTTCTTGTATTACCCCTTCTCCGTCATAGATTGTAAGCTATTGTGAGCATGGCCCTCTCTTCTATTTTGTGAACTGATTTATTACACTGTAATGTCTGTATATGAACCCTATGATTTCTAAAGTGCTGCAGAATATGTTGGTGCTATATAAATAAAAAAAATGTTATTATTATTAGATGTTTAGATGCATCTGAATACTGCTGTGTACAATAGAAATGTCTGAATCCACAGAATCCACTGGCAAAATGAATTGTTTGCTGTAGTTGTGGTGAGTCAATCTTTCAGGTTCCATATTGAAGGGGCCACCCATGGTGAGACAACTCCTTCAAAAGTGAAGAACAATAATGTCTGTATATAAATAGATGGTAGTTAAGTGAACCAGTGTGGTTTGCTATAGTGAGGGTCATTACAAATAGTTAACTGAGGAACAGATCTTCAGACATAAAAAAAATTCATCTTGTTCATTGAACTATTTTATTTATTTTGTACTCTGAGTCTTTTCCATTAAAAGAGTAAAATGTTAGGGTATTTGTCATGCAGTCTTTGCTTTTCAAGTGATTTAAGCAGAAATGAAGGCTTGGCCTTCCACAGTTCTAAATGAAATGCTAATCCTTAGAACACTAGCTCATAATTTATGCTTCCGATAATGACCTTATGAGTCATCAGTGCTTCATGCTGTTAACGGATGATGTACTGTAAATGATTTCACTAAGGTCTACTGCAATTACATGATAATTCTAACAAAACTTAGAATCCATTGTAAACCTATTCTAACGTATCATTTATGGATACGGTTATTCTGTACCAAAATAGAAGGGGATAACAATACAATTAACACATTGTCTTATTCCATTATTTTCACCCTAGTGGGAAGAAATTAGCGGTGTTGATGAGAATTACAAGCCCATCCGTACTTACCAAGTATGTAACGTAATGGAGCCCAATCAGAACAACTGGCTGCAGACTGGCTGGATCTTAAGACGTAATGGACAAAGGATCTTTATTGAGCTGAAGTTCACTCTAAGGGACTGTAACAGCATTCCCGGAGTAGTGGGGACATGCAAGGAGACATTTAATCTTTATTACATTGAATCTGATTACGATCTGGGTAAAAACATCAAGGAGAGCAAGTACGTTAAAATTGATACCATAGCAGCCGATGAGAGCTTCACCCAAGGGGATCTAGGAGAACGCAAAATGAAACTGAATACCGAAGTCAGAGAGATTGGACATCTTAACAAGAAAGGTTTCCATTTGGGATTTCAGGATGTAGGGGCCTGCGTTGCCCTAGTCTCTGTACGTGTCTATTATAAAAAGTGCCTCTCCACAGTGCAGAACCTTGCAGTCTTTCCGGACACAGTGGCAGAGGCAGCCTTCTCAACTCTAGTGGAAGTTAGGGGGACTTGCGTGAATAACTCTGAAGTAGACTTGGATAACCCACCCAGGATGCACTGCAGTGCAGAGGGGGAATGGCTGGTCCCTATTGGAAAATGTACTTGTAGTGCTGGCTTTGAAGAAAAGGAAGGTAGCTGTACAGGTAAAACTCAGTTTACAGTCTCTATAGATTTGCTTGATTAATTCTTAATTGTGTTAAATGTGATTCTATTACAAGAGACACATTGCAAGTGAATGTTAAACTTTGGTAGTTGATTTATAGTCTATGAAGTTAAATTAGCTTGTAAAAGTGATTATTTACTACAGAATACATCTGCTCTGTATAGCTGGGGCCATTAATAATCCTTTGTATCATTATATTTGTATTAACGTCACTTAAAGGCAGCTATGATAGGGCATACAAATAGGTAGATTTTGATCTGTAGCACATTCTCGTTGCAATACACTCATGCCAAGCTATATCTACTGCGCTTTGTAGCTAAATCTAATATCACCATAGTAACATTATTACAGATAAACTGACAATGACTGCCTTATTATGTTGGACAATTAAAATGCATTCTGCAAGGCTGGATGGAAAATGTTGTTAGCTAAAGCACCAACTGTTAAACTACCTCTCCCCTAATTGGTAGTTATGCCTTTTCTATACACATTATACTGTTGCTTTCCAGTAGTATGGCCTTATTTTGTAAAGTGCTATATACTGTTCTCTTGAGTAGCGGGGACAATTCAGCCCGACAGTATTTAATTATATAGAAAAATGTGTCCCTTCTTCTTGTATCCAGCCAAATAATCATCTTGTAATGTAGGTGAAGTGCCAGTATTGCCCAGTGTGCAGTGGAACATTTCTCTCTTGTTTTTTTTTTTTTACAAACTGCTCAGAACGGGTTGAAAAATAAAATAAGCAATACTAACCATGATCCCCCAGAACTTTCATTCTAAGGCTGCCTGAGTTCTCCACAGGTCTCTACTCCTTGGTCCCTCTCGACAGTGAAATGTCCTTTAGCTAGTGAGGCAGGGTGCCAATGTGACAAGTGATTGGCTGAATGGTCATTGTTTGTGTATCAAGAGGGACCAGAAAATGGAGACCAGTAGGGTATCTGGGCAGCATTAGAATGTGGACACAGACTGCTGAGAGCTCCTGTACAAAACAGCTATGGGCCCTTTGTTTTCCTATATCTCAGCATAGTGTCACCCCCTTATGTCTCTCTAACAATCCACCTTGTTCATTGGCTTAGACAGTTACCCGTAATCTAAAACACAGTAGAAAGCTACTGCTAAAGTGGTGCACAAGTTGCAACAATAGCAATAGCCAGCCATGTTGGAATGGGAACAGCATTTCATAGAGGTGAGGATTTTTTTTAACTAATTCTGAGCTGCATATAAAAAAATGTTCTCTGCCGGAAAACTAGTTTGACAGTTGATTAAGTGTATTAAAGGGGTTTTTGAGCTCTTACATTGATGGATTATCCTTAGGATAGGCCATCAATATTAGAGCTGTGGGGTCCCAGGTGTTGGATGTTAGAAATGTGTCAATGTTAGAAAGCGGATAACCCCTTTAATGCCATTAATACTTCATATTATACTATTACACATTTCTGAAACCTGTCAAGATGTCATGTTTAAGGAAGTAAAGTACTGAGACATAAAATAATAGAAGACCAGGCAGTTAGTGGATCCTTTCATAATATGCCTAATATAAGCATCCATCTTAGAACCACTTAAGAAAGTATTGGGACATTGATTAAATAGCAATTAAATAATATAAGCTTGTAAATGAAGTTACCTACTTTAACTGATGATTCCTGTATTGCAATGTAGCCATGCAGGTTTGTCTGCCTTCAGTATTGTATATTCCCTTTAGCCTGCTGACTAAACTGCAGAGCAACCAAAGGGAATTTTCATTACTCTGCAGTCTTTAAATTGAATGGTGACCTTTTAACAGCATATCAATATTAGATTCTATATTTTGTACTGATTCATTTTTTTAATGAATCTTTTAAGCTGTTTGAGCTTTAACAATATCCCAGTTTGAAAGAATCCAGGCTGTTTGGTCTACAGGGGGAATTTAGGAGCTTACTGCAAAGTGTTTAATATTGAGTTCAATGTATAAAAAGTATGCAGTTAGCTCCTCAACGCCCTCTGGGGGTGACTGTAGGCAGTCAGAATTTTACCTTTTAAGGGAGCTTTCTGGACTTATTCATTGATGATTTAGGATAGAATTGAAGATCCTGGTTATTGGACTCCTGGTTATTGATGACCTAAGGATAGGTCATCAATAAAAGTGAACTGTATAACCCTTTAATCCATGCTGCACCACATTAACAAGTGCAGAATAATTGTGTGATCTTACGCTGTAATTATTCTGTACTTGTGCTCCATATTTTTCTGCCAGGTAGGGAAATGCCATAAGCAAAGTGAGTCAGCCACTTCACTCTCATATCAATATCAATATAGCCTTGAGATGAGATAGAGAGCTGCGAAGTTACTGCACCACAAGTCCACTGCTGAGCAGAGGAGAAGCTAGACATGCATTTTGAGAACATAAGATACTATAGGGGATGCTACCACAGTGAGCAATGTAAACACTATATTTAATAGATATTTATTGCTAATATACTTCTTTTTAATGCTGAATTTAGATACATGTAAATACAACACTTTTCCTGAGATTATTCCTTTAAATAATAAAAATAATAGTCCAAGGTCAGACATTCTCTTTAAAGCTCCTATTGGAGTATTACCCAAGTAACAATTAGAATTCTAAATTTTTATTATTGACTTGGCAGCTTCCAAATAATTTCTATAAAGTGGTTCTAAGGTGAAATTATACATTAATATATATTATAAAAATGCATATGTTGTTACAATAGTGATGCAATAGTAGCTAATAATAATATAAGTACTGTAACTTGATCTTACTATTAGTAGAAATGTACATAGACTTTAGACTTTGGAATGTATATAATGTATTTTTATCTAGTGTTGCATTCAATCTATATTATCAGAATAATTGATATGTAGTAAAATACATATGTAAAAACTGCTTTCATGTAGTGAAGTGAAATGTTGAAGTCTGTCGACAAGGTTTATGTTTTTGACCATGGATTATGAAGTCAGTCCTGTTGATAGAGGACTCTACCTCAGTTTCATTCAGATTTGAAAACAACCTCTGGCAGGAATATTTGTCCACTTTGCGTTGACTTGCCTTTATATACACAAGAAATTTATTCTATTATGACCCTTTCTGGGAACTCTCAGAAACTGACTAGGACACTCCAGGTTTTTCCAGCATCATAGTTACTATTACTAATGATGGCTACTCATCTATAAAATGCTCTCAAAATGTTGATCAGTTGCACATAATGACCAATATTAATTTTAATCATGCAGTAAAAAATCATATAATGAAGTTAAAGTTTGAGTGTTCTGGATAAAAACTTCACTTTCTGACTGCATTTGTTTTTACATGAGGCCCATACACTAGTTTTTGCCCCAATCTTGGGGTTAGGCACACTAGAGTACTATGTTTCCTCTTTTTCTGAGATGTTGAGGTAGCATCAGTATTTTTATTAATATTTTTAATGACTTGCATTTTTTTTAACTACATATAATGGTACTGTAAGTATTATTCACTTTTAACACTTACAGTCTTTTAAAATAATATTTCTGTAAATAGCATTATATAATATTTCTTAGCACAAATGTAGCAGATCTGACTTGTCAACATAATGTAAATGAAGCACAGTCTAGTGATATCCCAGTGTGATATCTAAAATCAGAGATAACAGTATTTATATGGTAGCATTATATGGTCATCTTCTTTAGAAAGTTCCCAGTTTTGGTCATAACCCTACTTCGTAAAACCATCCTTTGTTGCATTGTAATTTTAGTTGATAATTCTCACACAATGAACTTAGAATGGAAAAAAAAGATTTTCCTGTGTACTAAATTTGTCTTTTTTTACATTTGAAATAAATGGTATTATGATATGATCCAAACATAATGAAAAGTCTGTGTTCTTTTTAAACTAACACAAAACGCATAAGAAACAAGAGAAGATGTTTTTCCAGTACTGGCTTGCTTGACTCAAGAATGCTCATACGGAAATATAATGCCTCTCAGAACAATACATAGCATTATAACAAGTAAGATAATGCAGATTTCCGAGACCAACAGAAAAGATCCCTTGGTATGTTTCTGTGGTGAACAGGAGCATGGCTTGAGTTCCATCAGTGAATTTGTTAATGGGGTTTCTATATCTATATGTGCTTTATTAAATCCAATTAAAGCTTTGTCAGAGGCTCCATCCAGAGATTTAGTCATATTTGATGCGGTAAGCAGAGGAAGAATAGACATTGTAGCAGACATTTTAATAATTCAATGTGGTTTGTCGTTTTCTGTTGGTGTTTGACATATGACAGATCCAGCATTTCTTTATTTTTGCTGTTCAGCTTTTGTATCTGAACAGAAAACCTAAAAATACACAGAAGCCCTATAGAGTATTGAGACCATGAAAATGTGGTTTTAGTTCTGACATGCCTTCTTGCCTCTAATCTGGGTATAGCTGAATTGGCCCTTACCTTGATGTCCTATCTATCCTGTTACAGACTTGTTTCCATGAATGTGCTGATTAAAGGGGTATTTTCATCTTCAGGATAATATTTAAAGCTGTAACTTAAGCTAACTGAAGTGTTTTACCCAATATATTGCTTTTTCTATCTTGCTTTTTTTTTGCCAGATACTGTTCATTATGTCTCCTCAGTCTTTATAGTCAATTGGCTAGATTTTAGACCACCTCTGCTATCTACCTGCACTGGTCGGACTGGTGACTGGTGACAGCAAATTGAGCCTTCTGTCAGATCTGCAAAGTGCACTTAGCTGCTGAGACCAAGAAATGGAGGGGAGAGGAGAGGAGACAGGAGAGCAGGTGAAATCCTTAGTTGGGACAACACCTTTAAAATCAACAATATGAAAACTGTATTAACTAGGCAGCATATTGCTAACTATTGGACTGTCTCAAAGCTGGTAGGCGTTTTGCTGATAAAAAAGCATCTTGACAGTCCTAAGGTCATGTATTAGTATTCAAATTTTTAGACACAGGATAAACAAGGCAAAGAGAAAAAATAGAGTATTTAATGTAATAATTTGCATGTGAATAATATGAAATGTTCATTATGTATACAAGATGGTGTGGTCAAAAAAACGTGGAGTTCTAGAACAGATGGAAGTAAAGACAAAATCAATATCAGAAATTCAAATACTTTGGAATACTACTGGGATACATGCAGAAAAAAAAACAGTACCTTAGAAGTGAAAGAAGTGGTAACCTCACATGCAGGCCATTGCTCTATTTCCACAGATGATTCAAGAACACCATAATCATGATTGCTGGAGGTCCCAGTAGTCTGATCCCCTCTAACCACACACTTATTCCCTATACTGTGGATGAGATGGACTGACTATATACTTTACCAAGAAGATTCCTGGTGGTCTGTTCCTTTTGATCAAACATTGAGCCTTCAGTTCAGTGTGGAAATATCTGTATAAATCATGACAAGTACTTTGCTTCCTCTGCCTTGTGACCCCCACTGACCTCCTACAGAGATAACAGCCCTTATTGACCTGTTAGCACCACCATATCTCATGCAGCTACTTTTAGATACTTCCAGTTCGAGATCTAGTCTTTGATAAATTTTGCTGAGGTGAAGGGGAAGGAGCTTGAAGGTGTTGAATAAGTTCTCTGGGATATGTATATTATTTATACCTCTTACTCTTAAAGAACCACCAAAACCAGAATATAAAACAAATAAAAAGAATAAATAATTCCGTATATGACATCTCATATCCTCTCTGGATTTTTTTTGCTCTTTTTTTCTCTTTTATATTAATTACAAAATATGTAAATATAAAAATAAATTAGAAAAGCAATATATTATTCCACACTTTTTGTCTATACAAGGAATGTAGCCATTCTTGCCAGTATCTGCCAGTATGAAATAGATATGAACAGTAGTACCAATAGTACCAGCAATAATGCAATAATAATAGTGCCAGCAGTAGCATACACACTGTGAAAACAATGCTTCCCAGTACAGCTCCACAGGAAAAGTCACCAAACTTTCAAACTGCTGAACTAGTTTTGCCTTTCAGAAATGGGGGAAAGCTGGGTGATTTGCATAAAGTAGATGAAAGCCACACACATATAATCTTCCTTTCTCCCTGGTGTAATTCATGTGCTAGAGCTGCACTGTCTCCATTACACTCATGTGCACTTTATTATATTGTTAGACTGAATGGGGACTAAGTTCCGCCCCTTATGTGTGATAAGCCCTGCCCCCTCTTGAACTTCCTGTGATGTCATGCTAGTGCATATAGCTGGTCTCCAGCTGGTAATTGTATTGCACACAGGTAGGAAGCAGTGTCTGCCCAATCTATGTCAGCAAGATTTCTGCTAAACTGCTTAGAGCAGTTAAACTCCGTTTGGGGATTCAGTCCCTGAAACCATTTAAAAAATGCATTTTTCGCCCCTTTCAGGTGGAAAGTCGGCAGACCCCATTATAGTCTATGGAGTCCGCGGGCTTCCGCGGGTAACCGCTTTTTTAAGCGGATTAGGTTTCCGTTTAGGGGGTCCCCAAGCAGACCCCCGAATGGAAATCCGAATGCAGGTGTGAATCTAGTATCATAATGATGCATTTAAATGATACATTTAAGCACCTATATTATGGTCACCACATGAAGCTTTTATGGATTTATGGAATTATGTTCCCTATCACAATATTGTAATAATTCTAGTACCTACATGCTAAATCACATGTAGTGACATCAAACATGGAAGATTATACTCTATTTTTACTCATGCAGATATGGACAGTATGCAGACATGCATCTATAACTTTAAATCTTTGCCAGGCTCCAGTCTCTCATTGTGGGTACACAGTGTGATGGTTACAGTCTCTCGTAGTCTTACTAAAGTAGTACATATGGTTCATGGTTGAAGACATTTTACACAAACCAACCCTTACATACTGTGCATATATTTGTTGGCCCCATCTTCTGCCAGTTTAACCCACCAATAACATGAGGTCACTTTGGAACCACATTTATCTTTTATTGAAGGCCTATTCCAAGGATAGGCTAGCAATATCTTAATTCTAGAAAGCCCTTTTATTACTAAATTGTGCATTTACTGTATATGGCTAATGCAATGATGAAGAGTAGAGTTAAATTTTATCAAAAAGTTAAACTAGTAGTAAAAATGGGAATTGCATTATGTATAATACTTCATTGTTAGTGCAATGTATGGTTAATCTGTATCTTCTTAAAAAAACAAATATATGCCATGCCAGACATTGTTCAACAGAGAAGGTGTTAATCAGATGTTCTGAAGTAATGAAATGTAAAACATGCTATTGAAATATTTATATACAGTTTGCATAAGTTAATGTCAGTTTAATTAATGGAGTGTAGAAGTATAATTAAAGTTATCAAAGATATTAAATTCTAGTAAGAAGTGATGATTAAAACTGAGACACTGTATTGATCAACAGAGATAATTAATATGGATGATTTTTAATTTACGTCTTGCTATTCCTGTGCAGTTTGTGGTGTTTTGAAGTTGAGATGCAGCATTTTGTTCTCAAATGTAAAAAGCAAATTAACCATTTAGGCACTGTCTGTGACTAACCTGTATTCAAAACTTTAATCTATTTGATTGAAGTAGTCATTAGCTGTCTAAATGCAGTGAGTTTTATAAAAACTTCTACTTATGATACTTATGTATTTTTAACATTTTTTAAATAAAATTGCTAGGCAAGACTTTCTATAGAACATGTACAGTACCTTTCCAGATAAGGGCTCATGCACATGGCAAAAAAACGATAAACACTGGTGTAACAGCCGAAGTAGTATTTGGAACAAGTGTTATAGAGTTGAACAACTAAGGGTGCCCACCAATTAGCAACAACTGTGGATGGCAGAAGGTGAGATTGAGAAAGTGAATGGAAATCCTTTAGAAACCAAGGAATACAAGATGGTCTCGTACATGCAGACCAAAATAATAATAAGCCTTTAAAGTTTTTGGTTTTTTTCATATCCACAGAATAAGGGATAACTTGCAGATCAGTGGAGGTTAGACCACTCAGACCCCCATTTATCAGGAGAATATGGGACTTTTGTTCCCTATTTTAAATGGAACAGTGGTCAGACAACTCACGCACCGTTTCATTCACTTCAGTGCCGGAGATAGCTAAGCAACAAAAGTCCCCTTTTCTTAGACCTTCTGTGCCCCAGAAATTCTAAAAATCTGTAATGAGTCCCTACCTACTTTGTACCATTTAGAATAGTGGTACATTTTATGTGGCAGAGGTACTTTTGGGGCCACATAAAATGGCCAACTTTCATACAATGTACTCTACACTAGAGAAGGGGAAAATATTCCACATTATTCACCAATGTTTCTGGACTTCTGCAGCTTATGCAGGGCTGGTAAAAAATGTTGCCCAATCTAGTTGTCTTCTAATATTAAATATCTGTCGCATAGAATTATTTCTAATCTAATAAAATGTAATATTAGACAAAATGGACAATGTTTTTTGATTAACAATTTATTAGAAATTTGACTGACTTTAATAGTAACCAATGACACTTTTTCCTCATTCAAAAATAATTTGATATTTACACAAACTTAGTGAAGGCAGAAAATAATAATTGGTTCATAGTGTTGCCCTCTTACGTCTTCTAATTATATTATATGGATATGATGGAACCACTGTTGTGAAACACAATAGAAGCTACAATTATCAAATTGTCATATTTCATCATTTATGTGTGGAATTATTAAAATTAATTGTGAAAAGAAAATAGAATGTACTTTTCATTATACTTTCCTTGGCAAGAAAATTATAACCCTGGGCCCATTTGTAGTATTTTTACTCTCTAGTTCACCTAGTTCTAGTTCAACATGACGTAATATACTTTTAATCTCCAAATACGCAGTACAACTTCCCGGCGGACATTAAAATTCTCCAGTAAGCTTTCATCTTATTGGCTGGAATTGTCTTCATGCAATGATGAATGACTGAGAAAGGCACATTCAGTTAATTTTGCGATAAAGAGTAAGAAAAACTAAGCAAGGTTAAAAACCAAACAAGTGGAATACCATGTCACAAGGAACCCTGCTCCAGAGTTACCATCCAAGGTCATTTATGATAATTAGACATGGTAGGATTGATTCTCAAAGTTCAAGATCTGCTGTGAATCAGAGTCATTCACATTTTAAAAATCATTAGAGAGCCATCCATCCTTTCTTATAATCTCCTGCACTAGCAGGTGTTAGCCTAGTGGTAAAGACAATTACTGTAATTGTGATAGTAAGAATTTCTAGAGACTGGTTTGTAACCCCTGTGACCTTCAACAAGCTTCATTGTTTCCCTTGACTATGCAGGGAAATTGTCCCTGAAAGTTCTGTATAAAGAAAGAAAGTTATAATTTCAGAAACTTCTATTTATTTTCTAAAGCCAAAGATATAAAACATTTGTATTTCTCAATATTGAAATGCTTGTAGGTTTATGAAACATTTTTACTAAAATCAACACATTGAAATTAAGGATCCACTAAAACCAGAATGTATAAATATATAAATATAAATATATAAATAAATCTTCTCTATATGTCTTATATGTCTCAGGAGCTCAAACATATTCCCCCTTCCTCTCCTCACAGTCAATGGCAGACTGTTATGTAAGTGGCTGCAACAGGAGCATGTGCAGGGAGAGACACAAGCTGGGGGTCTTTTGTCTGCAGTAGGACATAAGAATTGTTAGGCTCTACCATGTGGCTAAGCCACTCTGAGTTTTCAGCCAACAATGGAACAGACCAGCAGGAGTTTAACACCTTTGTTTTCTGTAGGATTTCTATAAGACTATATCAGAGTTAGGTAGAGTAATCTGCAGGCTGACAATGAGGGCAACTATATTTCCTGTTAGTTTTAGTACTCATTTCTAGAGTTAAAACTAAAAAAATAATCCAAGTTAAAGGGACATTTCCATCTCTAGGATCATATTAAAAGTTGTACTTTAAGCTAGCTGAAGTTTTTCACTCAATACATTGCTTTATCTATCTTGCTCCTTTTGTCAGATACTGCTCATTATGTCTCCTTAGTATTTACAGCTTGTTGCCTAGGTTACAGACCACCTTTCTTAGTCAGCTTATGAGATCAGTCCTTGTTCCCAAACACATGTATTTGCTTTTGTTCTCTGCAAAACACTCTCAGCTGCTGAGATCTAATAAGGGCTAGAATAGTGTCTTTATCAGTGCCTCTGTATATAAATCCAAAGATAACTGTTCAGTATATAACAAGCATGGTGTACCCTACTGACATGAGCTGAAAACCAAGATGTGGAGGGGAGAATAGACAGGAGGGCAGGTGAAATCCTGAGATGAGAAAATCTTTTTAAATAGTATATTGGTTTCTGTGTATAATATTGACAGCTTAATTTTGTAATGATTGTCAAAAAAGTATAGTATATAAATCAGGTCCTCCAAACAAGTCACTTATCACCAATCTTTGATCTAACAAAGGACCAGATGAATATACAGATCACATCTAGTTTTATATTGTCACTGAATAAGGGTATTTTATGCCATCGTTATCAGTGACTATGTAATGCTTTGATTACCTTAAGTTGCTGAAACCAATTTCAGTGATAATGAATATGGTCTGTCGACCAATGACACCAACAAGGTCTGGAAAGAAGCCCACATTTTTGAAACGTTTGTCTCATAGTCAGACAGAAGATTTTTAATCTTCAAATGGTCTTCCCATGAAAGAGCGTTCCCAGAAAAATCATTTGCTCTTCACCTGGTGTCGCTGAAAATCAGTGAAATATACTGAACTATATACAGATGTAACAGTCAACCTGAACTTATCATGAAAGACAATAAAAAACAATGAAAGTCATTGTAAAATCATTTTTCAATGACTTTTCATTCTTTTATGTTGTCCTCTGTGATAAGAGATCATGCTGCAGAAGTTTGGGTTAACTCTGCTGCATCTTTATACCTTAATTCCAGCTGCTACTGACATTCTAACCTGTAATCGATCTATGCAGAGATTCCACCATATTTTATTAGCAGTTATTAAAGTAATACTAAACTTGGGAATTAATAATAAAAGTAAATAAGTAATATACAGTAAGTGACCTCACTGTTTATCTGCAGCTTGTTCTGAACAATCCTGAAGCAACCTGTCTTGTTGAAATCCTGCACAGAAGAAAGTGGTGTATCTACTGCTGATCTACATAATCTTTATCTGGAATTTGAGGTGTGGGTCTTAGCCAAGATGGCAGGGCTTAATGATCTTATTACCCTTCTGCAGACTAGGAACAGCAGGGATGTTCCTGCTCTAGTCAGTTGTCTTATAACAAGCCGTAATACATTGATGAAAAGGATGGGAGGGCGGCTGAACTCCTTTCTTTACATATTCCTCAGTTTTAGGTTTAACATAAGACAAATAGGCTCAAAGGTAGAGAGGAAATGTGGGAGGAAGAGTTAGGAGAAATATTTTATGTGCATTTTCTCTGTTTAGTGTTCCTGTAATGACATAGTCTATATTTTTTGGTCTTTATCTGATCCACTGAATTTACTCATCCCATTTGGATGCTTTGATTGAAACACTGAATGGCTTATAGTATATCATAAATGTCTTCCATAAACATCTATAGGCAGAGCAGATGGTCAGGATAAGCAGATGCATTGCCCTGAGTAATTTCATCCTTACATTGATTGTACAGTAACTAATGAGAAGAAGTTACTTTAGACTGTTAGCCTTAATTCAACATCATTAGTAAACATTCTAGTAGAAGCCAACATTCAGTACATATGAGTACTTCTGCACTTATGAGAAAATTGTTTTGTGTGAAGTAGCAGATCTATCTATCTATTTCTATCTATCTATCTATCTATCTATCTATCTATCTATCTATCTATCTATCATGTGCAGTCATTTTCCAGTATCATTTTCCAATTGTTTTTGCATGGTGATCATCAAGTACTAAAGATCTACTGAAAGGTAAACCTTGGTGAAGATAAGGTACTCCATAATTGGCTCTCTGTCTAAAGTTCACAAAACCTAAACTTTTATTAGTCAAATGAGCCTTTCAAATAGAAAGTGTTCAATATGGTAAGGTTCTATTTTACTACGTAAGCTTATCAGGATAAGGCTTTAACACTGTAAAGACCAACAGCATCTAGTAAATAGCTATTCAAGTCTGAGAAAAATTCTAGCGAATCCCATCCACACATTGTGGAAAAATACGCACAGCGGAAACGTCAATTATACCTACGTAAATACGGGTGGTTGACTTTGGCTCAAAAACTGCAGCAAAATCTGCAACAAAAAAAAGCTGGTCTTCCGCAACGTGGGGCCTTAAAGACAAGGATGGAACAAGGGGTCAATAGACCTACCAATATGAACACAACAGTTTCCCTGTCTTTTCCCACTATCCTAAGAGCTAAATAATGCCTCCACAGATTTTACAGTTATACAGAGGCTTCTTTCAGTTATATAAAGGTAGAAGGTGATATGCTCTTCACATGTGTATATCACCAAAGCTCAATTTCCTCTGCAGTTTTTTTTTCCCACAGGGCCATGCTGGGATTTAGTAATATCTCATCCAATTTCCTAGTACTGTAATATGCAGAATATCACCATATCACTATACAGTGACCATATAAAGATACCAATTCTATACAGGGCTCTGCCGACCATTTAAGTAAATACAAACCATGGAATTTTGTGACTTCTTTAATCAAGTACATTTCCCATCTCTTCCATCTGGACTAGCATGACCACTTTCTCCAGCTGTAAAACCCTTTAGGCGCTATGGTTAGCGCTGACTGCTGTGTAAAAGGTAAGTATGAGGAATCATTCTCCTCTCCCTGCAGCAGCATGTGTTCCACTGCACACTGGCTGAAGTGAAAGCTGCGAGTATATGCAGCTTCACTTCAACCAATGATATCTTAGGATATACTGAGCAGAATTCTTGGCTTTAAAATAAGGCCAAGATCAGGGCTCTATCCATTGGCATTAGAGCTTCTACCTCTGCAGTTTCACTGAATGTCTCCTCAGGGTAAACTGTGATGTACTTTGCTCAAACACTGATCAGTCCAAATTCAAAACTGTGGTGGTTAAAGGGATTGTCCTGGATCAGAAATTTTAATGTATGCAGCGGCCGGGGGGGGGGGGGGGGGGGGTTGAGGTGTATAACATAAAAATACACCAATACTTACCTGCATCATCCTCATCACCTTCTCCTCTCTATTTGTATACACAGCTGCTGCAATAGTGACATCATGTCATTGGGACCACTGTAGCCCATCACCACTCTCAATAGTACAGTGGTATACAGTGCTTGGGTGCCACAGTCCAACTGATGTGACATCATTACTGCAGCAGCTCTGAATGCAAACAAAGGTGACAGGTTGGGTTCGCATCTCTTTTGAGACTCTGGGGCAATGACTGCCGAAAATCGCCAGACGAAAAAGTGCTACAAGTCTGACTTTTTTGTCGTCTGTTTCAATTTTAAACAACAGGCAACCAATGGACCCCATTATAGTCAATGCGGTCTGTCGGTCACTGCTAATGTCCGCGGTCTGTGTGTTAGTTTTTTTTGTCTTTCAACAGACCAGAACAATGGACATACAACATAGCGCCAGCACAGGTATTGAGGGAATATACATTATAACCCTCTCCTGTTGCCTACATTAAAATTTATGATCTGGGACAACCCCTTTAAATTAATAGATACCATCTTACATAAATATTGCCTCCTAATACCCCCCTTTATATAAATAAAGCCTCTTCCTGCCCCAAATACCCCTTATATTGTTATTGCCCCATAATATCAATAAAGCCCCTCTACAGCACATGAAGCTCCGCACAGTGCATATAACTTCCTGTTTGTACAATCTAGTGGTGGTGCCATGAAGTGAAGCTTTGTTCCCATTCATTTGAATAGACGCAAAGTTGATTCTGACTGTATACCTAGTACTTGGCTTCTTGCAGACAAAACAGCTAATTGACATGGGGGTCCAAGTTTCAGACCCTGACTAATCTGTTACTGGTGACTGTAGAAAATTTAATAAAACATTAAAGCCCTCAATCCCAAAATTCTTTGTAAATAAAAAAACTAAAAACATAAGACATATTTGGTGTAGCTGCGTTTGTGATGATCCAAGCAATACAAATATAATTTTATCCTCACACAACTAACAACATAAAAAAAATCTAAAAAAATAATACCAGAATTGCCATTTTTTTTATCTGTCACCCACTGATGTTCCCCAAAATGGCAGCAATTAAAATGGCAGATCTTCCCAAAAAAGTAAACTCCCCACACAATTCTGTTGACAGAAAAATAATAAAGTTATGGGTCATAACCTGGAACTTGGAACATGGCACTACAAAAATATATATATATATATATATATTTTTTTTTTTTTTTTTTTTTTTGGTAGATTGTGCAAAAATAGTACAAAAAAAAAATTATACCAATCTGAAATCAACATAGTTGTATTGACCCAGAGAATAAGATTTCTCAGGTTATTTAAGCCACACAATGAATCACACAAAATTTATAGCGTAAATAACAGTGATGGAATTGCTTTCTTTTTCATTCCCTCCCTTAAAATTGTGCCATTAAACTCTACAACTTGTCCCACAAAAAACAAGATAATTGATAAAGTTATGGCTCCTCACAATGATAGAAAAACACAAAAAAATGGCTTGGTCATCAAGGCCTAAAACAGTCTGTCTTTAAAGGGTTAACAATTGCACCATCAGTAAAAGAATATACAGTGCCTGCATATAATGAGAGCTGAGAATTGATTGACCAGGGTAAATCTTACAGCATAATTCTAGAAAAAAAGTCAAAATTCAGTTAGCTCTGACAGTAGTGTAAGCTAGTGCTACTAATGTGATAACAACATGCGTGCTGTTAAATTGAATAGCACATGCTGATCAATAGCTGACACTGCCAGGCATAAGAAATTGTTCCTCAACTCAAATTGCTAGAAGACTTTGCCCTTTACTACTACCTTATAACATGTATTGCATGCCAATTCAATTCTCTACTGATTAAATTTTATTAATGGCTATCCATAGGTCTTATTACCTGCAATATATATCCAATATTCACAGAAAACAGTAGCAGGATACTAACAGGTACTAACAAATATGAGACGATGCAAATCTATCAACTTTGTATTATGTAGTATTTTAGTATTCCGTGCACCCTCATTAAGTAATCTAACTGGCCAGGGATATACTGTTGAAAATGAGCTATAGGCATTACATACTGCAACATTGTTTCATGACATTGGCAGGCTTGGCCTTAATACATTAATATACGTATGTCAAGCTACCCACTTAATCTGGGGCCCCAGAACCATAGGACCCGGTGCGGCTGCACCGTTGGCCCTATGGTTAAAGTGACCCTGGGTAGCAATGCTGATGAAGTTTAGTTTTTCCCTGCACTTTCCACCCTCAGTCACTAGCTCTGCAGGTACACTAACTGCAGCACAGCTCTATTTTAGTGCCACTATGCATGGAAAAGCTTAATGTTTAAGGAACTCTGGCATTCCGTAGCACTGAAATCCCCACCGATGAGAACACGATGACATAGTCTAGTGACATACAGTACTATCACTTTCTATGATGGGAGGGAAGAAAGAATTATAAATTTAAGTATTTGCCACAGATTTTCAAGTAGACTGCACATCAAAATCCAAAATCAATTCCTGGGACCCTCACCTATTATTATTATTCTTGCGGATTCTGCATAGAAAAGCTGCTGATCAACTCTGATGCATGACAAGATGCTAATCCTTGTGTGGATCCGTCACCAACATAAATCTGAGTGTCAGCCACAGATTTCTGATAGGATCCATTTCCTTTAAACATAAACATTAACAGATTCAGGGGAGGGCTGTAGAAACTCATCTAACCTACTATACCTGCCATAAATGTCTCAGATGACTATATCCCTGTAAATTTTATTGAAATCCTTGGCAGTGGTCAATCTGAAAGTGAGGTCCAGGTACATGAAAAGCTGCTGCTCCCCTGATATACAGTGACGTGCAAAAGTCTTCAGCCCCCTGTACTCTGATACCCCTAAATAAAATCCAGTGCAATCAATTGCCTTCAGAATTGACTTAATGAGTTAATAGAGTTCAGCTGTGTGTAATTTAGTCTTAGTATAAATAAACCTTTTCTGCGACGTCCTCAGTGGTTTGTTAGAGAACACTAGTGAACAAACAGCATCATGAAGACCAAGGAACTCACCAGACAGGTCAGAGATAAAGTTGTGGCGAAGTTTAAAGCAGGGTTAGGTTATAAAAACATATCCCAAGCTTTGAACATCCCAAGGAGCACTGTTCAATCCATCATCCAAAAATGGAAAAAATTATTCTAGAACTGCAAAACTACCAAGACATGGTAGAACTTTTTGGCCTAAATGCAAAGCTCTATGTGTGGTGGAAAAGTAACACTGCTCATCACCCTGAACACACCAACCCCAGTGTGAAACATGGTGGTGGCAGCATCATGGTGTGGGGATGGTTTTCCTCAGGAGGGACAGGAAAGATGGTCAGAGTTGATGGGAAGATGGATGGAGCTAAATACAGGGTAATCCTGAAAGAATTCTCTGTTGGAGACTCCAAAAGACTTAAGACTGGGAAGGAGATTTACCTTCCAGCAACACAATGACCCTAAACATACAGCTACAGTGAAATGGTTTGATGAAAGAATGTGTAAGAATGGCCCAGTCAAAGTCCAGACCTAAATCCCATTGAGCATCTGTGGCAAGACATAAAAATTGCTGTTCACAGACGCTCTCCATCCAATCTGGCTGAGCTTGGGCTATTTTGCAAAGAAGAATGGGCAAAAATTTCAGTCTCTAGATGCACAAAGTTAGTAGAGAAATACCCCACAAGACTTTCAGCTGCAATTGCTGTGTAAGGTGGCTCTACAAAGTATTGATATAGGGTGCTGAATACTTTTGCACATCACACTTTTCAGATTTTTATTTGATAAAAATTTTGAAAACCATATATCATTTTCCTACCACGTCACAATTATCTGCTACTTTGTGTTGGTTATCACTGAAAATCTCAATAAAATGCATTTAAGTTTGTGGTTGTAAGATGACAAAATGTGAAACAGTTCAACGGGTATGAATACTTTTACAAGACACTGTATACTGTAGGCAACTATGAGTACCAGTTCAAGATACCTAAAGCAATGTACTTGGAAATTATTCAAATCACTTTTTTTGTGTGTAGATTAACTCTAAAAAAATCTGTGTTATTTTATATATCAGGTTGGGCACATTTTTATCAGTTTCTCAGTTTCAAATATTATTACTTTTTCCAATATCCAACATTTATTTTGTGAATACCTTATTATAGTAGGATTCTAATCTATACCTGAGTTTCAATGTACAAAGTTTCTATAGAAATAAATCCATACTAATTAATGTCTTATAGGTTAGTATCTACATGTATTAGTTAAATCTGTAGATATTGTTACATACTGATTTGTGATATGATAAGGGACCATATGGTCCAAGCTTATCGTTATAAATTCTTGCCGTATAGATTGATCTTTTAATAAATCTTTGTACTATTGACTTCATTATATGTTATAGCAATGTTCCACTAAGCTTTCTTCATTGCTTCTCACCACTACATTTGCATTTATTTAGCTTTTGACTAGCTGATTTCTGTAAAGTATAGTGAGAGCATGCACAGAATTGTAAGCAGCACTTATAGTATATTTTAATGCATGTACTATGTATTTTCCCTATTCAGATGAAATGTATTTTAAATTAGAATTCGAACAATGCTAATTTGCAAAAAGGTTAGACACAATAATATCGGTTGAAACCGAGTTATCTATGGACAGTTGTAAGGTTTAGAATTCTAATACTTGACAGTTTCATTATATAACAGAAAATAAGATTAACTCATCATAGTGATGTTATTGAAAAGGGTTTTCAGGGACTTACATATTGACAGCCTATCCTTAGCAAGGGTCATCAATATCTAACCTCCACAGGTCAGCTGCATGAAGAGGCATCACTGCTTGGGGGAGTACGGCTTCTGTGTCACAGGAAGCCGTTCTGCGTCGACTTTGTCATCTAGAGTCCTAAGCTCCCACCTTTTCTCAGGTTTCTTTGACTGTCAGTCCCATCATTCTCACTGTATCTTGAACAGTAAATGTTCAAATCTCTAGAAACACATTGTCATATTCTTCTTACTTTCCTGAATAAAAATGTGGCAAAACATTTAGTGAATGAATAGAAATATATTCTGTTCCTAGCGGACAGCTCCTAGACAATACCAGCGCACATCATTAGAACTCCATTACAACTCCATTTCATCTTTTGTGTTTCCTGTTGATACCACGCTGCCCTTTGCTGTTTGAAAGCTTTAATGGCCCTTGTGGAAATCCTCAATTTTATCTAGCACAGCATCAAGTGCTTTCATCAAACTGAAAGGAATTCAGCTGCACTTCAAGACTGCTGGCTTTTGCAATATTAACATTTTTCCCTAGGATTCAAGGAAGAAAGGGAGAACTTTGAAAAGCACTCTAACTTCTATTTGTTCTCTTTAAATCACAGAGTAAAGAGACACAGTTAAAATCATATTGCAATCTTGCTATTGTTGCACGCTCCACTACCTCAGTGGCAGCTAGCCATTATCAGCCATCTGCTTGCTACAGAGCATTTACATACTAGGTCCCTGAAGAGTTTTTCACTAATGTTTTTAGGTTTTCTTTATGTTGAGTGTGAATAATTTATATCCTCCTAGGACACATAAGGAGAAATTATTAAATGAGTCCAATTAACCCATTCTGTTTAATGGTGGTGGACTGAAGTAGTTAATATGCGGCAACAAATCAATGTAGTACTCTTCTTATCAACCAACTTTGTTAAGCAAAGGTCTTCATACATTTTTACAACTTAATACAACTAAGCATAACAAATGTCATATTAATAGAAATATTTAGTTTGTGCTAAGACAAATTAAATTGATAGAGTTGGGGAACAAAGCTTTCAAATACCTATGAGCAAGTCTGCATTGCCATATCAGGTCATATGAAGGTAATAGTGGCCACCTCAGCATAGGACAATACTCCAAGCGTTAATGTGGAGCTGTTTAAAAAATATGGTAGATCTTCCCCTGGCAGACTTAACTGACTACCATGTAATACTTAAATACAATATTATAAAACATAATACTATATAATATATTGTAATTACAGTCGGGGGTTGGGGAAGTTAGAACTGTGCATTCAGTTGGACATCTTTGATCTAAAAAGCTGTCTAGATAGGGGAATCCTTATTAGAGTCATTTTTCAATTAATGTGTATTAAAGAGGTGTTTGATCACTCAAATGGTGCTTGATATATATATTTGTATATTGCAAATTATATACAGACATTTTTCAGGTTGAATACGTTTTTCAGAAATCAGAGTTTAAATTGGCTTAAGACATAGCGTATGACACTGTAAGGGCTCCTAGGACTCTATATATCCAATTTCTAGCTCTCTAGGGCAAATATAGCTGATGTTATGTCAAAGTGACAGTAACAACCATACTAACAACATAACTATATAGCTAGAGATGGGTAAACATTTCTTTATTTGTTTTGGGTGGCTATGGTACAAGATTTGTTTTGGGTCAAAAAATTAGGTATGAACCACACTTTAAATTGGCTTAAAACATAGTGTATAAGGGGGTAGAGCTTGGCCGCCATCTCTGCATGACCGCTTGAACTGAAGACTCTGCAGTACCTAGCGGATCTTTGTGACTCACAACTGAAAACTGCTCACTGTTCAAATTATTTTTACCTGCCCTGATCGTCAGGAGCTGGCATTATCCTGGGAGACTCCTTTGGGGGCTGTTTGTGTCTCTCTCCTTATCGGTCTGTACATACCTGGGACTGTGGTCCTATAGGATCTCGCCTCTGCCATCTTCCCCTGCTGGTACAGGCCGCATCCTCCTCTGTGGCTTGCAGTGCTGATGACCACTGGCAGCTGCAAGCTGAAGACCTCCCGGGAGTTTTGATGCTCCCATCTGCTCACTGTACAGTATTGGGGAACCGTACAGATCACATAGAGAGAAAAATGGAGGAATTCTAAAACGCGTATAATGAGCTTGTGGATGCTCATAACACACTGGAGGGCCATGTGAAATAGCTTAAAGACACTACTGACGCTGAAGACAGGTTCAGGAGAAATAATATAAAGATTTGGTGGGTGCCAGAGGATGCATCTCCTGCTGATATTTCTAGATATCTGAAAAAACTGTTCCACACTATAGTACTGACTCTACCGGAACTCGATTTAACTTTGGATCTTGCTCACCACCTCCCTAAATCAGTGACGTAACTAGGAATGGCTGGGCCCCAAGGCGAACATTCCTGCGCACATTATTATGCGCCATAGTGGCCCCTACACACAGTATTATGCCCCATAGTGGCCCCTACACACGGTATTATGCCCCATAGTGGCCCCTGCACACGTTATTATGCCCCATAGTGGCCCCTGCACAAAGTTTTATGCCCCATAGTGGCACCTTCACACTGTATTATGCCCGATAGCGGCCCCTGCACACAGTATTATGCCCCATAGTGGCCCCGGTACACAGTATTATGACCCATAGTGGCCCCAGCACAGAGTATTATGTCCCATAGTGGCCCCTGCACAAAGTATTATGTTCCATAGTGGTCCCTGCACACAGTATTATGCCCTTAGTGACCCCTGCACACTGTATTATGCCCCATAGTGGCCCCTGCACACAGTATTATGCCCCATAGTGGACCCTGCACATAGTATTATGCCCCATAGTGGCCCCTGCACACAGTATTATGCCCCATTGTGGACCACCCATGAACAATTATTATATTCTGGGGTGTTTTCAGACCCCAGAGTATAATAATCGGAGACCCAGGGGAGGATACAAACAAAAAAAACAATGTTACCTACCTCTTCCAGACTCCGGTCCAATCCCCACTACTTCGGTCATCTTCAATGTTGGACCAGACCTCGCATGAGCCAGGCCGGCATCGCGACGCATAATGCCGCAGGCCCAGCCCACATGACGTCACCAAACAGGCCCGAAGCCAGTGGAGCGTAGGAGTGGTAAGTAACAGTGTTTTTTATGTTCCCTCACCTCCCCTGGCCTTCCGATCATTATACTCGGGGGTCTGAAAAGTCTCTTTACACCCCAGAGTATAATAGGGGGAGGCCCAGGGGAGGTGTAAAAAAAACATTCATACTTCCCTTCCCTTTTTTGGGTCTCATTCATGGCATCCGGTGCTCTCTCTTCACTTCTTTAGTGATGTCATGCCTCCAGGGAGGCTCATCAGGAAAGTGTGTCACCATCTGAAGCCCTTTGAGGACTTCGCCAAATTTGTCAGCAGGAACAACTGCACTATCAGTGATCTCATCCTTTTTTAAATATATATCCCACAAGAAACACACTCATGTAATGAGGGATGGAAGAAAAACAACAACTTCCAACCCTTTGTCACTGTCACTGTTCTAGGGTGTTGCAAAAGGAACTGGATGAGAATGGAGACAGTTGTAGTCTAAGTTTGCACTGTGTAGTCTAAGTTTGCACTGTCTAAATTTTAGACAGTATAGATAAATTTGCTTTCTCTGTTGTCTGCTGCATGCTGTAATTACCACCTTCCACTCACATAGACACTCCAGCATGTGCAACTCCATATGCGCTTCACCATACACCCATGAACCAAGTGAGGATAAGTGAAAGCAATGGCTTGATCTGGTGATGTTGGTGATGATAAGTAGTTCAGTGAGGAGAAGCCAGAGGAGCAAATGGGCCTCGTGTTAGAACTGGGCATGCACGAATGGAATGTTGTCAGTAGTAGCACCTGACCTTGTTATGTATCTGGAGTGTGGCCGCTGCCACTCAAAACATTGACCCAGTGGGCAGTAAAAGCCATTCCCATAACCATAATTTATGTTCCATGTGTCAACGGTGGCCTGCACCTTTCATCACTCTGAAATATCCAAGAAGAGCCACATTCTCTACATTCACTGACATAGGCACAGTTTCCAAAAAGCAATGGATTCCACTCAGTGGTACGGCACGGCAGGGAGCCATGTTGCTTTCTCCTGGACACACTTTCCCTTATAAATGCCTGACACTGGAATGCATTTATGTTTTCACAAAAAACTCTATTTAAATTAAAAAGGACATGATTTTTGGCACTCAAATGATGACCAGATCAGTCAAAATTACAATAACCCACTGAGTCACAGTCAGACTGGATTATGAAGCAATGCAGATATAATTATATTTTTATAGATATGTAAATCAGACTACAAGTGTATCGGGGGGGGGGGAGGCTGATTTGAAAGTTTTGCCTACAGACAGCCATAATGCAGGCAGGGGTTGAAAATGTCATTCATAGTTACAGGTGCAGAAGAGAGCTGAAGCACTACTTACACTTTCAGTTTCACTCTCACTGTACTTGCAGGCTGATTAATTATCCCTGATAATAAAAAGTAAAAAACATACATACATCTCCAAAATTATGACATTCTAAACCAAAATGGCACATTTTATACCAATTATAACTATATAACTATGTAGCCAACAAACTATTCCTCTCTTAACTGTTAACTAAGCTAAACCCCCTCCCCCCGCCTAACTTCTAATTTACTCCCTTTAAAAAAAAATGTATATTTACCCATATGCCTGGGTAACATAGGCTGTTTCCTGGGGATGGGATGTCACCAGTACTCCTCTCTCCCCCCACCCAGTCCCCATAGACGCCGGCAGAAACGAAGAGAAGCAGCGTTCTATTGCGCATGTGTGGTAGGCCCGCTGCTTCTCTTCGCTTCTGCTGGCATTCTATTGCGCAGGTACCAGCTCCCAGGTGTGGGCAGAAGAGGGGACAACGGCTCCAACGAAAGTCATCTCCAGGACGAGAAGACAGGTAAGTATGATGGGGTGGGTGGGTAGGGGGGTTGGGGGACTGAGTTAGTTAGCTAGGTAGGTACGGCTAGTAGTCTGCAGGCTAGCTAGGGAAACAGAGGGGGGTTGGGAGGGAGGAAGTGAGAGGGGGGATCTGAGTGAACTGAAATGCATCATGGTAGTTGTAGGCTAAGACAGCAGGAAGCTACCCATGTAAACAAATGCAGAGGATACCAGGAGCTCCCATGTCAGAAATCACTCAAAACAATGCTAAAGGTATTTGGGAGCACATATTAACCCATTAATAGCACTAACAGACCTTGTTTAAAAATAATTTTTTTGCCCGGAAAACTTTAACTATTTGTGTCTACGTAACACTCAGTGGGGAGTGTGAATTGCAACCTTTTCAAACATTTGTTAGCATGTCATGATTTTGGAATCTTTAACCAAATTGGAGATCAATTAAATGTGAACATATCTATAGCATAAATGTTTTACATTAACATACGGTATTTTAAAAATAAGGCTCTAACATTAAAGAAAAACTCCCAACTGTGTAATTTGCCATGTGAACAGTAATCAGACTCTACAACTGACATATCACCTCATATGAGAAGAGGAAGTCAGTTTATCTATTCATTCCCATAAGAGTCTCATACAAATGAATAGGGAAACAGACTTCCTGTCTGCTCAAGAGACGATGTATCAAATGTCACATGACCAAAAATTACACAGCTGGGAGTTCTTCTTTACAAGGGTTGGACCACATAAACATACTGTATATGAATGCTAGGAGTCTCAAGGCTGCGTCCCCACTGATCATAAAAATATGGGTCTTCCATTTGAATGGAACAGTGGTCACTTATGTTCAATACCACTTCATTCAAAGTTGAACTTTTCGGCAATCCCATAGAGATTTAAAAAAAAGCAGGAGAATACATATCTGACCACTGTGACATTCAATTGAAAACCCAGGACCGTTGTCCACGTGATTTATGGGGGACCCAAACATCAGACACCCAAATGATCATACATATCACTTATTCAAAGGAAAATGCTTTTCGTATACAAATATAGTAAAAACATATATGAATATTGCCCATTATATTCTCAAATATCTAGCAATTAATTAATTTAATCATTCTATTCTAATGAAAATATCTTTTGATACTGTCAGACAGGGTCGGACTGGTCCACCGGGGGACTGGTGAATCCCCCGGTGGTCCTCATGCCTGTAGGGTGCTCTACCTGGCCCACACTGCTTTTTTATAATAGGCAGTGGAGGTGCGGTAACGGCCCCTATTCACTTAACTCTCCCCGCTCCTGCGCATTACATCATCGTGGCGCACAGGGCCCAGGCGGAAGCAGGAAGAGGAGAAGCTGCGAGCAGGAGTGGTTAGAGGTAAGTGATGCAGCCAGGTTCTCCCCGGGAAGAAGTGGAGCCAACGACCAGGTTCTGCTACTAGTAAGTAATCACCCAATCTACTATAGTGGGTACCAGTGAAGGGGCCACTGTATGGGCATACAGTGACCCCTTCACTATTCCCCCCCATACAGTGGTCCCTTCACTATTCCACTCCATACAGTGGTCCCTTCACTGATCCCCCCATACAGTGTACCCTTCACTATTCCCCCCGATACAGTGGCCCCTTCGCTGGTCCCCTATACTGTATGACCATTGATGGAGCCATTATATTGTGGGGGGCAGTGATGGAGGCCTGAGGATATTAAAGGGATTGTCCAGGATAACATTTTTTTAGTTCAATTACCCTGGGGCAAGTGAAAAAAAAAAAAAACTTTCTCTCTTGTCCCCAGTGTCTCCCAGAACGGTTTGGTCCTGCAGCTCTGTCGTTTTCTTCCATTGGTGTACATCATATAGCAGGTGAGCAGCATGGCTGCCAACATGTTATTACCTTTAGCTGCCCTGTCTCGGTATCGCTGATCTGCAGGGGTGCTGGCGGTGGGCCCCTAGAAACAATTCCACTGGTGGGCCCTAGACATCTCAGTCCGACACTGCTATCAGATGTCCTGAACAAGCAGGTTCTAA
Source organism: Leptodactylus fallax (assembly GCA_947044405.1). NCBI lineage: Eukaryota > Metazoa > Chordata > Amphibia > Anura > Leptodactylidae > Leptodactylus > Leptodactylus fallax. The sequence continues at coordinate 2,846,082 of CAMRHE010000015.1, forward strand.
GATTGCATATTCTTAACAGAGACAAACACAGATGATAAGACCTTCTGATTTACATGTAAGAAGAGATTTTCATATTATTTCTTTGTTTATAGAGGCATATATAGGTTTTTGTTAAAACAAGAAGTTATATCTGAATGTAAATGGTGCCATCTTCATATACATCTTCAAATACACAAAAAGTTACCTTATGTGTATTTAGTAATTAATGAGTTGCATTCCTCTGCCTGATTTACAAACACATTCTGTCTAATCCACATCACTGTCACTCAAGCAAACCAAGCCCTTGCTGCATCTCACAGTCACTTTATCAAACATCAATTACATTTACATTAACTGCAAAGGCAATCAATATCTCATATTTGCAACTCCCACTGAAAAGAAGCAGGTTTCATTCCTTCGGTTAGCTGTTTATATTTGTATCTTAGATATATTATGTTTGGGTTTTGCAGAAGCACGCAACAATAAACCAAGGCAAACAAAATGAGCGAAGTTCAATTTTGGCATAAAGCAAACAAAAACTGAATTGTTGTTATGAACAGAAACCGTGACAGCTTTTCAGATATACTGATTTCTGTCTTTATAATTGGAAATACACACGTGGACAAAGTTGTTGGTACCCCTTGTTTAATGAAAGAAAAACCCATAATGGTCACAGAAATAACTTGAATCTAAAAAAAGTAATAATATATAAAAATTCTATGAAAATGAACAAATGAAAGTCAGACATTGCTTTTCAACCATGCTTCAACAGATTTTTAAAAAAAAAAATAAAACTCATGAAACAGGCCTGGACAGAAATGATGGTACCCCTGAAAATAATGTAACCAAAGGGACAGGTTAAATCAAGGTGTGTCCACTAATTAGCATCACAGGTGTCTACAATCTTGTAATCAGTCAGTGGGCCTGTATATAGGGCTACAGATACTCACTGTGCTGTTTGGTGACATGGTGAGTACCACACTCAACATGGACTAGAGGAAACAAAGATAAGAGTTGTCTCAGAAGCAGCTTGATGTTCCTGTGACTATTGTTGCACATATTATTCAGAAATTTAAGATCCATGGGACTGTAGCCAACCTCCGTGGACGTGGCCGCAGGAGGCAAAAATTGATGACAAATCAAAGAGAAGGATAATACGAATGGTAACAAAAGAGCCCAGAAAAACTAAAGAGATTAAAGGTGAACTTCAAACTCAAGGAACATCAGTGTCATATCGCACCATCTGTCATTGTTTGAGCCAAAGTGGCCTTCATGGGAGAAGACCAAGGAGGACACCATTGTTGAAAACAAATCATAAAAAAGCCAAACAGGAATTTGCCAAACTACAGTCATGGCCAAAAGTTTTGAGAATGATACAAATATTAATTTTTACAAAGTCTACTGCTTCAGTTTTTCTAATGGCAATTTGCATATACTCCAGAATGTTATAAAGAGTGATCAGCTTAACAGCAATTACTTGCAAAGTCAATATTTGCCTAGAAAATGAACTTTATCCCCCAAAACACATTTCAACATCATTGCAGCCCTGCCTTAAAAGGACCACCTAACATCGTTTCAGTGATTGCTCCATTAACACAGGTGTGGGTGTTGATGAGGACAGGGCACCACTGGACACTTTAAAAGGAGGCTGGTGCTTGCCATCATTGTTTCTCTTCTGTTAACCATGGTTATCTCTAAAGAAACACGTGCAGTCATCATTGCACTGCACAAAAATGGCCTAACTGGGAAGAGTATTGCAGCTAGAAAGATTGCACCTCAGTCAACAATCTATCGCATCATCAAGAACTTCAAGGAGAGAGGTTCCATTGGTGCCAAAAAGGCTCCAGGGCGCCCAAGAAAGACCAGCAAGCGGCAGGACCGTCTCTTAAAAGTGTTTCAGCTGCGAGATCGGGCTACCAGCAGTGCAGAGCTTGCTGAGGAATGGCAGCAGGCAGGTGTGAGTGCATCTGCACGCACTGTGAGGCGGAGACTCTTGGAGCAAGGCCTGGTCTCAAGGAGGGCAGCAAAGAAGCCACTTCTCTCCAGAAAAAACATCAGGGACAGATTGATATTCTGCAAAAGGTACAGGGAGTGGACTGCTGACGACTGGGGTAAAGTCATTTTTTCTGATGAATCCCCTTTTCGATTGTTTGGAACATCTGGAAAACAGCTTATTCGGAGAAGAAGAGGTGAGCGCTACCACCAGTCTTGTCTCATGCCAACTGTAAAGCATCCTGAAACCATTCATGTGTGGGGTTGCTTCTCAGCCAAGGGAATCGGCTCTCTCACAGTCTTGCCTAAAAACACAGCCATGAATAAAGAATGGTACCAGAATGTCCTCCAAGAGCAACTTCTCCCAACCGTCCAAGAGCAGTTTGGCGCTCAACAATGCCTTTTCCAGCATGATGGAGCACCTTGCCATAAAGCAAAGGTGATAACTAAATGGCTCAGGGAACAAAACATAGAGATTTTGGGTCCATGGCCTGGAAACTCCCCAGATCTTAATCCCATTGAGAACTTGTGGTCAATCATCAAGAGACGGGTGGACAAACAAAAATCAACAAATTCAGACAAAATTAAAGCATTGATTCTGCAAGAATGGACTGCTGTCAGTCAGGATTTGGTCCAGAAGTTGATTGAGAGCATGCCAGGGAGAATTGCAGAGGTCCTGAAGAAGAAGGGTCAACGCTGCAAATATTGACTTGCTGCATTAACTCATTCTATCTGTCAATATAAGCTTCTGTTACTCATAATATGAATGCAATTATATTTCTGTATGTGATAAAAACATCTGACAAACACACATAAAAACCAGAGGGCAGCAGATCATGTGAAAATATAATATTTGTGTCATTCTCAAAACTTTTGGCCATGACTGTACATGTTGACAAGCCACAAAGCTTCAGGAAAAATGTCCTATGGACAGATGAGACAAAAATCGAAATTTTTGGCAAGGCACATCAGCTCTATGTTCATAGATGGAAAAATGAAGCATATCTTGAAAAGAACACTACCCCTAGTGTGAAACATGGAGGAGGCTCGGTTATGTTTTGGGGCTGCCTTGCTGCATCTGGCACAGGGTGTCTTGAATCTGTGCAGGGTACAATGAAATCTCAAGACTATCAAGGGATTCTAGAGAGAAATGTGCTGCCCAGTGACAGAAAGCTTGGTCTTAGTCGCAGGTCATGGGTCTTGCAACAGGATAATGACCCAAAACACACAGCTAAAAACACCCAAGAATGGCTAAGAGAAAAACACTGGACTATTCTGAAGTGGCCTTCTATGAGCCCTGACCTAAATCCTATTGCACATCTTTGGAAGGAGCTGAAACATGCCATCTGGAAAAGGCACCCTTCAAACCCAAGACAACTGGAGCAGTTTGCTCATGAGGAGTGGGCCAAAATACCTGTTGAGAGGTGCAGAAGTCTCATTGACAGTTACAGGAATCATTTGATTTCAGTGATTTCCTCAAAAGATTGTGCAAAAAAATATTAAGTTAAGGGTACCATCATTTCTGTCCAGGCCTGTTTCATGAGTTTTCTTTTTTAAAAAATTCTGTTGAAGCATGGTTGAAAAGCAATGTCTGACTTTCATTTGTTCAGTTTCATAGAATTTTTATATATTATTACTTTTGTCCGATTCAAGTTATTTCTGTGACCATTGTGGGTTTTTCTTTCATTAAACGAGGGGTACCAACAACTTTGTCCACGTGCGTATTTATTTTCCCCTTTGCTCATTTCTTCAGTACAGAAATGGCCTTGTATTCCACCCATCACTCTCTTTATTGTAATTTGATGGCATAATAATTATTATTGCAATGTCAGGGTCATGTGCTTGAGTATTGCATTGAGACAAACTATTTTTATGAAGTCTTAACATCATTTTCTCAAAAACAAATGAATGTTCGAATAATATATACATGACTCTTTTATTAGTCAAGTTGACATTGTTTTGATGATTTTTATACCTGCTACACTAGTGGGGAGGCTGACACACCATTCTTTACTGATACAGTGACACACAATTCTTATATTAATAAATTCCTTATTTATTTTATTTTTTTTAAAGTGTGTTTCACTTTTTTAAGTTATTGTGTAGGGAGGGGTTTGCTGAACATTTTTTTAAATATACTTTATTAAACTATTGTACTTTCTTTTAGCAGAAAATCTGAGAGTCCCCTGAAAGCTGAGGTCTTGAGTTTTTGTATGCTTCCTGTCTTGCAGGTCTAGTTATAACAGAATTAAAGAATTCACTAGTTAAAACCACAGTTGGGAATGTGATTTTAAATGCTGCAGCGTTCAAATAAATGACAGTAAAATCATTTTTGTAGGTGGTGTAAATATAGCTGTTTGAAATGACCTCTGTAGCAGCCTGTAGCCACCTAGATTTTGAGATATCACTGGTTAAAGTGAAATTGTATATACTCATAGCTTTCACTTCAACCAATGTGCAACGAGAACATGTACAACTGTGTGCTCAGGGAGAGAAGAATGATTCTTTTTTTTTTTTTTTTTTTATTCTCTTGTCCCTGTAACTTCAGATAACCTCAGGGGAGGGGATACCATGGACTTTTGTTCATTATATCATTACCCCTTATTGTCAATCATAAAGCATACTTACCATTTGTCCCCCGATATCCTGTGGACAATGCTGACTACAGCACCTAAGTTGCTTTTCAGTAAAAATTAAAAATAGACTTTTTTCCTCTAGTTAATGAAAAAAACCCTACATAATTTATTGTACATGATAAATGCCATAAACCTTAAAATTCAGATGCGTCACTGCAGGCATTTGTCAGTTTTCTTTTTTGACTCCCCACCTTTCAAACTTTTAAAATTTTCTGTTCAAAGAACCATATGAGGGCTTAATGGTTTGCGAGACAAATTATACTTCATATTAGTACCATTTAATATTCCATATGATGTACTGGGAAACTTTAAAAAAAATTCAGAATGAGGTGAAATCGGAGAAAAACTGCATGTGCAACTTTCTTTTGGGCTTTGTTTTTACAGTGTTCACTGTGCACCCAGAATAACATATTACCTGTATTCTACAGGTTGGTTGGATTTTTTTGATTTTGAGGATCTAATTTATATAGGTTTATTTATGTTATAACCCCTTAAAAATATCCAAAACTTTCAAAATAGTATTTCTTAAAGTTGCCATATTCTGACACCTGTAACTTTTTTATATTTCCATGTATGGGGGCGTCTGTTTTTGCCAGATGTACTTTTTAGTTATACTATTTTGTGGAATTTCTATTGCTTTAATTGCTATTGAAACAGACTTTTAAGAAAGGTTAAACAGTGAAAAAATGGCAGTTTGACTCTTTTGATATTTTTACTGCTACATGGTTCACCGTATGGGAAAAATATTTTTATACGTTTGCAGACTGGGTATTTTCGGACATTTTTGTAATTATTTGTTTATTTTTTTATTGTAATTAGACTCCTAGGGAGTCTTGAACCTCAGGAGGTCTGATCACTAATGCAATGCATTATAATGCTAATGCATTGCATTTCATTGTAAATTGATGGCACTTGTATTACAGGATGTATAGAGCAGCCTGTAATGCAAGTAAATGCCAGACAAGCCTGGGAAGCTTCAATAGCTACTGGCTGTCCTGGCAATGGTTCACCGACCCCGGATCTTGATGGACGCCGCCAGGAAAATGGAGTCTCGGTCAGCCTTGACTGAGGCATTGGAATTTTGCTGAGACTGTTAAGGGGTTAACAGGGTTGTTCAGGAAAATAATAATTATATAAGATCAGAGAATAATTTTAAATTTTAAAAAATAATATTACCACTAACCCCCTTCCCACTCCAATATTGCCACTCTAGTGGACTGGGTAAGTCTTGTTGATGTGTAGACATCACCACTATGATTAGTGATTAGATGCAGAAGTCATGTGTGCATGTACAGCACTTCATCACTGCACCAGAGTGAGTCTGTTTAAGCAGTGGGGGATTAAATGTATGAGTACATTTTTTTTTCATTTGTTTGATTTTTTTTCATTTCAAATCATTTAGTGTTCTTTTAAATGTTTTTTTATTGTAATATTATTTAAAGAAATTATCTTTTTTTTCTTAGAAGTCAACTCCTGCACTATTTTTTCTATTTATATCGTGCTGTATAGTCCTCAAAGCAAAATGTGATTGACACAATCATGAAAATGCTATCCTTGTTCATTTAAAGCTCTGCTATCAAACCTCCATCTCCTCATCTCACGTCTGTCCTGCTCTACAAGGAGAATTTAAACGAGGCCCAAGGTTAATGTTTCCTGACCTGATTGGTCACAAATGAGACAACGTCAGACTTAGGAGATAATTCTTTGAAGGCCTGTGTTTGGAAATTACCATTGTCTCCTTTGACTCAGGAACTATCACACCACAGCATAGTATTGTACGTGTAGTTGAGCAAGGTCAAAGTTTCCATAATTTGAGCTTTGTCTTGCGGTTTCTGGTAATTTATCTCCTTTACTGATAGGTAATATCTTCATATTGTTTTATATGGATTTGATATTAAAATTACACAAAACCATCTTAGCCAAAGAGATAAATGTTTTTTCCAACAACTGGTGGAAAGATACAATAATATGCATTTATTAATGCAGATTTTACAAAAAAGAAGACTCTAACCATATCCGCAGTAAAAAAAAAAATGCAAGCCAATTATCATTTTCATTATACAACCCATTAAAACATATCTGCAAATAACCATTTTTGATCAGATTTGATAAAGTTTCAAACAGATGCATCAGATTTAGCAGAAATAAAAAAGATATATTGCTGGAAAACTGTAGGAAAATAGATAATTATTTATTACTAATAAAGGAGGGCTGACAACATACCATCCACTAGTCGATTAATTGAACTGTACTTATTAAAATCCATTGGTTATTAATATTATTTGAGTGCTTATGAATACCTTTATATGTCTTAGTCCAAAAAGTATTCATGAATCTGCACTTAGTTTATCTCTAGTTTGGATAAGGACTTAAATTTCTTATGAAACCTGCAATTCCCCTTGCCCCACACAGGGTGGCACACATATTCACACATGGGATAGTTAGCATACCCTTCAGAGTAAATTTACTACAAAATTGTGTTGTCTAGGGGAGTTTACACTACCATTACTAAAGTCCTTTGCTGTCTTCCATCACAGGATGACAGCAACGGACTGTAACAACTGACTGTAGCTGTTACAGAGAATGGTCACAGACTGATTCTGTGTCTGTTCCCATTGATACTAATGTAAACAACATGATAAATGCTAGCTTCCGTCATGTTTGTTTACTTTTGTAACGGAAGATAAAGTCTGTGACAGCTAATGTCCGTTGCTGTCCTCCTACGACAGAAGACAGCAACGGACTTTAGTCACGTTAATGTGAACTCTCCCTTATAGAAAAAGCAACTTAAATTATGTTACACAACCTGTATCTTAACTTGTCCTGCTCCGATACTAATAAGGGCATACATCGAACATTTGCAGATAATCCAAGAGCATGAGGATAATTTAGAGGGATCATCCAATAGAGGGCTCCTATAAGGCAAATGCAAATTATTCTCCAACGAATAATTGCAACAGTACACGCCCAATCCAGAGTTCACATAAATTAGACAAAAGGGGAAGGAACAAACAAAAGCAAAAAAGGGATGAAGAAACCCCAAAGCAATGTAAGAGTACAGTTCCTTTCTATCACGTTCTTAAGATGACCCTGGAAACCCCTTTAAAGTGTCCATGGGAAAATATACAGCAAACAATAAGAAAATTCTTTACAAACATCCTTGGTTCAATTTATTTCTAAAGGAAACAAAAGAATTGGGCAGGAGTATCAATATTGTCCTTGTTTCTTCTGGAGGTATTCTCACATGTCCAACGCATACTAAATCATCAGTGGATCAGATCAATAGCAAGGAGTGCGTTTTATCAGCTGCTGCATGAGTACCGCCAAGTATATTCTAGCATTACTAGGAATTGAGAGTAATCAATAGGCATCTGCTGTGTGCTAATATGCTAATACAGCTTATGATAGAAGTCACAACATACTTTACATCAGAATTAGTATGGTGAGTACTAATTGTAGGCTTTTGAAACATATATTTCTGTTAAAAAGGCCACCTAAAATAAGCAAAAAAAAAAAAAACTGTACATTTGTAATTGTACTTGTAAATTGTATAAAATGATAAAAGAAGCAGTAGTTACCTATTAGATCCCATACCATTTGCGCACTATTTCTCTGGTGCTTCCTGTCTATTTTGTTTACTGTTGTGCAGAACTGATGTCACATGTGGCTCCTGCATCCTGTCAGTGACCTCAGCAGTATTAATAGTGATTGGCTGCAGTGGTCGCGTGTGTTGATGTAACATCAGACCTACAGACAATGTTATGTTGACTCTGGGAATGGCAAAGGATCTAATAGATAAGTACTGCTTGTTTACATTTTAGACAATTTTCTGGAAAACCTCTTTAATTTATATATTTTTTAGAACTAGTCTTAGGCTCATATGGACTTTGCACTTAGACACTGCCTTTTGCCTATAGGAAAGCTCTTCTTTCTTTCACATGTAAGTTCTAATGAATTAATTTAGCTCCTTGCATTATACACCCTGTTTATCACTAAATATCTTCTTAATGCAACCCTGTCCCATCACATTGAGTGGTATTGCCTCCCAAACGTCAGAGTAATGTCTAAGCAGCATTTCATACCCTTAAAAGGGACCATATCATAATTAAAGAATATGGTTTTCTATGCTACTTTGGAATATTGCACTGCTCCAAAACATTCTAGTGGGAATAACACCCAAGCTATTAGCCTTTTCATTGAGTAAATAGACTCATCAGGAAGGGTTTTAAGACATATACAGTAGAAAGGTATGTTTTTACATAACAGAAAGAGAGACTACTTGATATGTGTGCATATTATAGTTACATAGGCCCTCTTTGAACTTGTTAAGTTAATCCACCATCACCACTTCCTGTGGCAGTCAGTTCCATAGCCTCACTATTGTAGAGAATCCCCTTCTATGTTGCTGGTGAAACTTTCTCTCCTCCAGATGTAGAAGATGTCCCTTTGTCACTGTTACCGGTCTAGGAGTAAAAAGATCATTAGAAAGTTCTTTGTGCTGTCCCTTCATGTATTTGTACATTGTTATTATATTTCCCTGTAGAAGTCCTTTTTCTAAACTGAATAACCCCAAATTTGTTAATCTATTATTGTACTCCAATCCACCCATTCCATTAATAATCTTGATCGCCCTTCTCTGCACTCTCTCTAGTTCAAGTATGTCCTTCTTGTATACTGGGGCCCAAAATTGCGTGCAATAGTCTATGTGTGGCCGTACCAGTGATTTGTATAGAGGCATAACTATGTTCTTGTCATGAGAAACTATGCCTCTTTTGATTTATCCCATAATTTTATTTGCGTTGGCAGCAGCTGCCTGACACTGGTCACTAAAGGTGAGCTTACTGTCCACCACAATCCCCAAGTCTTTTTCATTGGCAGTCTTATCCAGTAATTTACTATTTAATACATAATCATACATTTTATGTCTTCGACCAAAATGCATAATCTTACATTTGTCTACATTAAACTTCATTTGCCAAGTCTCTGCTCATGCTTCCAGCTTACATAGATCCCCATGTAATATGCTACTATCCTTATATACCTGAATATATAGAATATTTAATTTGCCTGAATTTTCTATGACAGTACTCAATAAGACTTACACCTAAGAAACTATGGTTTTCCTACCTGGTATTGATTAGAGTATTGCATGCTGCTCATTAGAGGACCAGAATAATTGGTTTGCAGTTATCATAAAATTCAGAAAAATTATAGTTCCAGTTAGTCAATGAGAAGCTACTAATATACTTTTAATTTCACCTCCCATTGCCTTTAACACAGTGGATAGTGTTGAGGAAACATAATTTTTCCTGGCATGTGAAAAAATCTAGCTGCAGGCAGTTAAGCTGGCCAATGCCAGAGACATTGTGTGACAGCTTATCTCCTGTGAGAACAAAAGGATTGGACAAATTAACTCCATAATGTATCTTCTGGCCACCTATCCTTTGGTAGGTAGGCTGATGTGTATGCCTTCCTTAAGAATTTCCTTTACCCCTATCTGTAGAGTGCTGCCATATGTGTTATTTTTACAGCATACATGGTACAGTATGTGAAATGATAGGAATGATTTCCATATTGAAAATTGTTAACACTAATTCAATTATCAGCCTTATCCCATATGAATATACTTCTGACTGATCTAAAACTCATAACCAAACATTAACTTTTAAGAGCTATTCTATAATTGGATAATTACTAAATGTTCTAGTTGAAATAGAAAACAACATTTTATTAGTAATTATCATTATAATCTCGATAATTAAAACAGGTCAAGAGCCTTTTAGATAGCACTGAGGGGATATTTGACTTGGGGTAAATTACTGAAGGTCAGAAAACCCTCAACCTCCTTAAACTCAAATGAAAACATGGTTTTACATGGAAATCAGAAAAACTCACGTAATTTCTTCAATTAGGTCAGGGCCCCACGTGGCGTTTTACAGTCACTGCAATTCTAGCAAATCCCATTCACACCTTGCAGAAAAATACACACAGCAGAAAAACTGCGATTTCCAAAACGGTTTTGGAACTTGCAGCATGTCAATTATACCTACAGAAACACCAGTGGTTTCCCTATAGGTATAATTGAAGCAGAAATTTTCTGGATTTTCTGTGAAAGCGTTGCGGGACAAACTGCGATGTGTTGCTGCAGCGGTTTTTCCTGCAGCACTTTTTTACTGCGACCCGCTACATGGGGCTTTACCCTTAAGAAGTTTCATTTAAAAATGCCCCCTTATCAGTGAATATGAACCTCATCCTTAAACAGTTCTATTTTATACAGTTCCATTAAGGGTATAATTACACAAGGTAGCATTGTTGCAGAAATTTCTGCAATTAATAATCTGTTGCATACATGTGAACAGTGTCTGACTAGTGTGTCTGGGGCCCTCCAATAAAATTCATTCTGGCAGTCCATGGCACAGTTACATTCAAATATTACCTGACACCAATTTGCAAATTTCTAAAATTGTAACGTAATATTTTTTTTTTATCAGTAGTAACCTGTAGCTTAGTCTAAGACCTAGGGACCTTGTCAGTATCCTGCTAACTGACTTTTGCCTTAAACTAGGGCCCTCTTGGCAAAGTGAGCCAGGAATATATGCTCACACAGAGGCAATCCTTATGCAGCAAGATTAGTGATTAGGTTAATTATTCGATACTGAGATATATATATATATATATATATATATATATATATTATAAGCATTTGCTAAATAATTTGACATTGTTACATCTAAATTTTTATTTGATTTTACAGAGTTTATTTAGAGAGTTTTATTTTATGATTGGCACTGAAATTAGATATTACAGAAGATCTTCAGAGAATATAAAAATGTATGAAATGTCAGGCTTTGAATAGACGTGACATTTTAATGGTTAGAAATTACATGAGATCTACTACCATAAAAGTTAAAAAGCAGGACCATAGATTATAACTATTACTATTTTACAGAGAAGGAAATAGGAGGCTGAGATCACATTCACTAAACAACAACCAATTTTGCAGCTTTATCTTTCATACACTTGTTGGATGTGCACCATTTCCTACAAGATTAGCTCAGGCATGGTGCATGCACTCTAAATGGTAAAAGTAATGAAAGCTTATATCCCCAAGAACAAAAGCATTGCACATGTTAAAATCCAACTGTCTGTTCTTTCTCTTCCCAGACATTGTCACTGGGGAAGAGTTGAGATAGAAGTCTTGCCATAATGTCATGGTTTGGTTGACATTCATATAATGTGTATGCCCAGCTAAACTTTACATGTCAAGAGAGTCAGTGCAGTAATGGTTTAGGCAAGAGAAAGGAATTTATGGGAGAATGTTTGTGATTTGACACAGAGCTGGAATCTGAACCTAGAAAAATGTACCACGTTTTTAATTGACATTTGTGTTTATATTAAGAGGAGTTCACAATAATGAAACAGAACATAATGAATCAAACATGTGTAGCCAATTTTAGGAGAAATCTACATGGTTTACAAAACAAAGTACTGTATGGATATATGGTCTACTATCCATTATTATGATTATCGGCAACATTTACCAGTGTTTTATGTGCATAGGTTTATTAATCCATTCATTGTCTGGATAATGTATGTATAATTCATTGTAATAGATGTAAATGGACATAGAAATCTGAGAATTTTGGATCAGTGTTTGATAGTACTGCTTCTCTACAAATCTGTCTATAGATTCTCTGTCTTAATGTGACACTTGGAATTACGCACCAACTTTTTCTTGATAAAATGTTAACATACAGCCAGGCTCACTTTATGGGATTTAAAGTAGCTTTAATAAGCAACCCCAGTCATTTGTGACATTAATATCAGTAATATTGTAAACCATAACTGCCTGAGATAGCAAATAATAATAAAAAAAATAGAGTAAAAATTTTGAGAAACGTTTTCCTTATCTATATGATCCAGGCTTTGGTAATATAAACAGAGCAGTAGAATTGTAATACAGCACAATTAGCTGACTGAAAATCTAAGCTGTTTAATCTCATAACATATGACATATATTTAGCTTAGAAATATTGCATAATGCACTGTTAAGCCATAATCAGAATACAATAAGCCAACCTTTTAAAGGCAGTCTTTCAAGGCTTCTGTGATCATGTAGTGATACTATAGTGATACTATGCTGAATTAGTTTCAAAGCAAATTGGAAACTTTAACCAAACTGTAGATACATTAAGTGTGTATATTAATAACAGCAGTACAGTAGTAAGAGACACTGATACATATAGCACAGAAAGCTTAAGGCAACTGGATCAACAAACAAACAAGGAGTTTTTCAATTATCTGTAAATTAATATAGTGCCTGAATGTTTCTTTAAAGGTGACTGAGGAAATAGATCTTGAATCCTTGAAGCAACATGCTCTGTTTCCCTGAAAACCACATTAGCGTGTTTTGATTAAGGGTAATTAGAGACATATTCTCGATACATTACAGAATTTGTTTTGTAACTCCCAGCAAAGACATTACATTGAATTTAATTAGTTTACAGTGTGTTATTAATGACTTTAATTGGCGGTTAGATCTCACAGCATAAATTGTCTGATCATGCTCCCTGACTTTTTCTAATCATCTTCAGAATGGATGGTATCATAACTGAAGATGGGAAACGATGCTTTCTACGGCAAAGTGCTGTACGACTGCTGAGTTATATACCGAGTTGATGCCTAGTAAATACCTTACCCACACTGCACTACTTTGTGTGCCATCTTCAAACTAAATATAAACGGTCATGTCAGCTTTTATATATGTACCTATATGGCTGGAATGGAGAACTTATTGTCCATAAAGTGGTTTGTGTCTATTGGGACTGTCATTCCCATGATTCTGGCTACTTATTTAATATAAACGGAATGCAACAGAACGTGAAAGGTTGGTAGCTCATAAGGAAAAACATATTTCACCAGAGAAGAGTGCACAAAGTATACATTAAAGCCTGAGTGCACATGCAGATTGAAAGTGGCAAGTTGCACATGGCCAAATAAGTCCACTGGGATGAAATATTAAAAGGGGTATTCAGGTTTTAAGAAAATATTTTTATGTTATTATTATTATTATTATTATTATTAATAATAATAATAAATGATTAAGTATATTGTTTTCTAATATAAATGTATGTAAAATTCTGCTTTTATTCCTTTTCTATACCAGTTATGTCTTTATCTCTTTAAAGTCAAATAACAAAGGCTAACTGAGTTGTGGGTGCACATACACCTTAAAAATCTGTTGACGCAGTTATTCCTTCTGATTCCACCATGCACATACATGCTTGTTAAGCCAAATATATTAGTTTTTTAGTGCAAAGAATGGAGTAAACACCATCTTTCAGGGGAGAAAAAGGAGGTCCCCATACACATTAGATACTTGTCTGATACTTTTCACCCAGTCACTACTTAACTTTAGGCACAGCCACTACAGTAATGCCAATAAAGGAAGTCTCAAAGAAGCAAGGGTTTAACCATTCCCGACATCTATACTATTACGATGGATGTCAGGTATTTAAATATGGTTGCCGCTCAGGAGTTGAGTGGCCGCAATGCTGTATTATACAGCAGAGACCCATTCACAATGCCCACAATCAGTGCCCACACTGATTGCGGACAATCACCCTACTAAAGTTTCGGTCAAACATGACCGAGGTGCCATTTTTCCATCTGGAATATGGGGGCAGCGATCCATTGCCATGACAGTTGGGAGTCTATAGTAGGCTCCAAAGCTTGTATCTTATATGCCTCTATTACAGGCTGCACTAGGTATAGGAATATTACTATATACTGCAATGCATTCGGTTAAAAAAATATTAAAAAAACAGTCATTTTGGCTGGACGGTGAATGCCGTATAAACGAAGTCCAGCTTCCACTAGATTTGTTCCACAAAAATAAAGTCCCTGTGAATGGGAAAGTAAAAAAAGTTATGGCTTTTGGAAGATGAGGAGTAAAAAATAAAAATAAAAAAATAGCTGCGACAGGAAGGGGTTAACACTGTATATCCATTTAAATTTATGTTTACCTTTCATTTGCCAATAGTAAACACTTCATTAAAGCATGTCCTTTAATAAATGTATACCCATAAGAAATATTTGCTTCTTAATACAATATGTGTGCTCTTCAGTAAATGCATAAGTTCCAACCTCACAATAGTGCTTACAGTGAGCAGCTCTAATAGACACCATATGTATTAATATACAGGACTCTTCAAATAAGAATATAATATTGGGAAAAAGTATAAAATAACATAAATGGCTCTAGTAGGTATCCATTCAAAGAGGGTCTTCTACTAGCAAAAGCTATCCCTGCCTGGAGCTAGTTCAGAGCTCTTCACCCAGTATGCACAATTAGATTACATGATGCATCGGAGACGCTGTTGGGAGCAATGCTACAGTGTGTTGCTAATAGTTTTCCATCCACAACCCCAAGAGCTTTTTATTAACTTAAATTATGCACACATTTTAGTATGATAATAGGAGATTCAGTTATAGATCTGTATACTTCATCCAACCTGTTCTGAAATTAGCAAAGCCCAAGGCAGCTTTTATAGAACAAAGCATTTACCAACTGCCAGTTCTCCTTTTCCGCTAAGAGATACTCAACTGATGATTTTTTTTTTTTTTTTTTACTTCAGCTGTTGGCCTATCCGGTATTGTAGGAGAAAGCCACTGGAGGACCTACAGCCTGAGGGGGACATATTTGCTCCTAGTCTGAAAATTCTAAAAGCTGTTTGGGCAATGTAGCAGCCAAGCAGAGTTGGTATCACTGACCAAGTAATACTTGCCAGCTTTGTAATTTCTCTCCACTGAACTGTATATGAGATGTGCAAACAATGACATTATGAAGCTGTTGAGAATTGAGACTCTGGCATCTGCTCACACAAAGGGTGGTCTGAAAGCAGACAGAGGCCTGACAATCAGACTGCCCATAGCTAAAACGTATTAGACTGCCATTTGCATATATTTGCCTCACTTTCATCAGCTTTGCTTCTCGTAGAGAATGCAGGAAACAATTATAAACATATTAGAAAGCCTGAATTATAGCTGTGCTAACTGGGTGTCTAAGTGACTTGTTAGCTGCTAATTGGTCTGCTAATTATGCACTAAACAGTATGGGATGTGGAATGCAAAGATGTCCTTTTTGCCACAGTGCCATGGGAAGGTAAAGCAACACTGCAGGTACTCAGAAGATGAACAAAACCTGCCATTTCTGCATACCATAAAACAACTGATGTATTAGCTTATTATATTGCTAGCGAGTCCCACTAGTCTGTGCTTCATAGATTTCATTTAAAACCTGTGAAAGCGCTCTTTACCCTGTGGCCCCCTTGAATTCAGATGTGTTATGGAATCACACACAAGGCTGGAAAACATAGATAAATAGATTTATTATTATTGCTTTCCATTTAAATATTTAATATTTTTGTTATGAAGTCTAACCTTTTATTTATTCTTATTCAGTTTCAGTAAGAAAATCCTGTTTTGACCATGGTGTTGCAGTTTGTGGGAGTTTAATATTAAATTCTAAGCATATATTAATCATAAATGTATAGCTGGTGTAATGGAGAAATATGAAATAAAATATGTGACAGTGAAGATGCCTCCCCCTTCAGCTTACAAAAAACAAGCAATATTTTTATAGCATATTCTTTTAGCCCCTTTATTCTTGTGGAATGCATTCTTATAAAAGCCCTGTCACATACTAAATGTAATCACTAGGAAAGTTATAGCTCTTTACTTCTAAAACAATTTTCCAATCTACTAGTAATAGTTAAAAAGGGTTAGCCCATGAATGACATTATTATCTATCCAAAGTATAGATGATCGAGGTGTAATCGCTAGGGCCTCACGATCCTCCCAATGATCAACCACAGTAAGAAAAAGTCTGAATGAAGCTGTAGACATGCATGTGCCCTGTTACTTCATTAAATGTATGCCTGGCTGACGGAAACAGCCAAGCATTATACTCAACTGTTTCTGTCAGACATTGAAAATATCCTGAGGTCCCAGTGGTGAGGCTTCTAGAGATCAGACATTTATCACCTATTCTGTGGACAGGTGATAAATGCTTTGGAATTCCTGTAGCTTCATGGTCTGTAGTTCCAAGCAGTAATTTTCCAAATTTTCAAGAATATTTCCAAAACACATTTTTCAAGGGACCAGTTCAGTTCTGAAGGGGTCCTGAAAATCCTCTCTAATAGTAACCCCCATATATCACCTCATTCTCAAAACTGCACTCCTGAAAGGATTAAAAACAGCATTTAGGAAGTTTCTTAACCATTTCAGAATTTCAGAGCAATTAAAACAAAATGGAGGTAAAATGTATACTTTTCAATTTCTGTCGCTAATATTTCATTTAGCCCTTGAATTTACACATTCACAAGGGGTTAAAGGAGAAAATGCATTCCACAATCTGCTATGCAATTTCTCCCAAGCATGAAATTATTCCACATGTGGATGTAAACTGATGTATGGACACACAGTAGGGTAAAGAACAGAAGGAGCGCTATTGGGATTTTGGAGGGCAGATTTTGCTGGAATCTGCACTATGTTGCATTTGCAGAGTTCCTGAAGTGCCAGAACAGTGTTAACCCCACAAAATGACCTTATTTGGAAAACTAGACCCTTCAATGAGCATCTAGACCCTAGAGGAGTTTCACAGATTTTTTTATCATTGAGTCATTAAATTGAAAAATTACTTTTTTTTTTTTACAATAAAATGTCACTTTATCCCCAAATTTTTCATCTTCACAAGCGGTTAAAGGAGAAATTTTCTCCCCACATTTTGTTACACAATTTCTCCTGAAAATGACAATACCCTATATGAGCCGGTACACTGATGCATGGGCGCATGGCAGTGCACTAATTGACTTTTGGAGGACAGATTTGGTTGGTATAGTTTTCAGGCACCATGCTCCATTTGCAAAGCCCCGAGGTACCAAAACAGTGTAAACCCCCAAAATGTGACCCCATTTTGTAAACTAGACCCCTCAAGAAATTTATCAAGGGGTACAGTGAGTACTTTGACCTTTCATGTGTTATGTAGAATTGGGCCAGGAAAATGAAGTGCAACATTTTTTCTATAAAATGTTGCTTTAACCCCACTTTTTCCATTTCCACAAGGGTTAAAAGAGAAAATAAACCCCACAATTTGTTATGCATTTTCTCCCAACTACAATACCCCAAATGTGGATGTAAACTGATGTATAGGTACATTGTATGGTCCAGAACAGAAGGAGAGCTATTGGGATTTTGGAGGGCCTGGAATTTGTTTCAGGCACTATGTTGAAATTTCCTGAGCCCCTGAAGTGCCAGAACAGTGGAAACCCACCAAAATGACCCAATTTTGGGAACTAGATCCCTCAATGAATTTATCAAGGGGTATAGTGAGCACTTTGACCCTACAGGTGTTTCACAAATTTTTTTACCATTCAGATGTGAAAATGAAAAATTCCTTTTTTTTTCAATAAAATGTCACTTTCGCCCCAAATTTCATCTTCACAAGGGGTTAAAGTAGAAAAAGCATCCATTATTTGTTAATCAATTTCTCCTGACTAATGAAATGCCCCACATGTGGATGTAAACTTCTGTATGGTCACAAAGTGGGACAGAACAATATGTTAAGACCCGGTATTTACAGTCTCACCCTGTTAGGTCCATGCGTGGAGTGTCTGGACGACATTCTGCGCGTGAATTGTCTGACGCACGGCAGGGGAGTGTTCACACTGGGCGTGCGGTTCCTGTGGTAGTACTCTCGAGTTTATCGCGCGATGAGTTGCGTCGGTGGTCAGTTGTATAATGTGTCTGCTTTTCCTCTGAAGGGGTTAAGTCTTTCTGTAGTGCTGATGACTCATTACAGGTTGTGGGAGGTTCAGAGTGCTGCTGTCCAATTACCTTTCTGATTTCTCCTGCTCTTGGCTATATAACTCCGCTTTGCATGTTGTCAGTTGCTGGTCTTAAACTTCAGTTTCTTGTGTTGTCCAGAAGTGATCTATCTGCCTGAAATGACTGCTACCATGTGAGTCTGAGTTCCATGCCGTCCAGTAAAATCTAGCTGTCTAGTACTTTCTCTCCACCCCAAGACACCTCAGTTGGAGACTAGATACAGTGCCTTGCGAAAGTATTCGGCCCCCTTGAACTTTTCAACCTTTTGCCACATTTCAGGCTTCAAACATAAAGATATAAAATTTAAATTTTTTGGTGAAGAATCAACAACAAGTGGGACACGATTGTGAAGTGGAACGAAATTTATTGGCTATTTTAAACTTTTGTAAAAAATAAAAAACTGAAAAGTGGGGCGTGCAATATTATTCGGCCCCTTTACTTTCAGTGGAGCAAACTCACTCCAGAATTTCAGTGAGGATCTCTGAATGATCCAATGTTGTCCTAAATGACTGATGATGATAAATATATCACAAGGCATTATGGGAAAAAGATGCTGGGAAGCTCAAGCGACCTCTGTTGGATGTGTAGCCCTATTTGGGGGGGGGGGGGGGTATGAGTATTATCCCTCCCACAATAGACTCTGGCGCTGACCTGTGTGTATAATGGGACCTGAAGCCTTCGCTGAAGGGAAGAGTGGGAACATATGTGAAATATATCAGTGCCTCCACCCAGGATAGAGCCTCTGTATTACAGGGAGGATCTCTTCCTGGGACTTACCCATGAAGTACAGTTAGTAGCCTTAACAAGGACTTAACACTGTACTAATCTCACAGTCTGAAGAATACATACAGATACCACATAAGGTTATAACAGTAGCTTTATAAGAATCAAAAGGGTAATAATACATACATACAATATACTCAGAACACAGCAGTACTACAACAACCAGCAAGTCCACAACAGTCTTAGGTTATATACCCGGGTATATATATATATAGATATATAGCAAGAGTCCGGTGCACAATACCTCCAGGCAACAGAAGAGATTCAGGGGCCCCTGTGGATGACTGTGGATCCTCGGATTCTTCCAGGAGATGATAGACAGCCGATCAGGAGATGATGATGAGATTCTTCACAGGCAGCAAACAGGGCGACGGTGACGGCAGTAGATGCAGGCCTGACTACCCTAACACTGAGTCCTTAACCTGCCAGCTAAACTACTAGTGCAACCGGGCCTCTAACTAGCTAGCTGGCCGTCGGAAGCCTAACCTATCACTGCCCTGAACTATATATATATATATGGATCCCTAACTACAGTTACTAGCTAGGTCCTGTGAGTATATAGGGGGTAACACATACCTAACTATATACTCTGAAGTAAAGAGGAACAGGTGGCTCTGAAATAAGGTCACTAGCTGGTCTCAAGGATATAGATTCTTAAATATCTATTTATCTATTCCTTAGAATTACACCTACCACCTGTCTTAGACTCCCCCAGACATAACATGTCTGTCTCACAGCAGCTCTACCTCACATCTCTCCCCCCAACAGCTCTGCCTCACATGTGTCTGACTCACTGTATTTATAAACAAACCCTGCACTGAATGCCTGGGGTCTCTGAAGCCAAACTGCAGGGGCAAAGAAGCTAGATACATTATATACTAGTAGAAATGGCAGTTCCCTACAGATGTAACAAATCCTCAATTTGCTTTTAACCCACTGAGTCTTGAGAAAGCAAAAGGGATTTTAGCCAAGCCATTATCACTCATCTTTTCCCCATAATGCCTTGTGATATGTAGATGCTTAGTAGAGGGCAAAAAGGCAATTCACACACCTTCACTGGTGCTCTCCACAAGGAGAGAGATTCCCTTCCCTGATGATAAACATAATGCCCCTGTGTGTAATCAAGTCTCCGTATAAATGCACTTGCTCTGTGATAGTCTCAGGGTTCTGTTTAAAGCACAGAGAGCATCATGAAGACCAAGGAACACACCAGGCAGGTCTGTGATACTGTTGTGGAGAAGTTTCAAGCCGGATTTGGATACAAAAAGATTTCCCAAACTTTAAATATCCCAAGGAGCACTGTGCAAGCAATCATATTGAAATGGAAGGAGTATCAGACCACTGCAAATCTACCAAGACCCGGCCGTCCCTCTAAACTTTCATCTCAAACAAGGAGAAGACTGATCAGAGATGCAGCCAAGAGGCCCATGATCACTCTGGATGAACTGCAGAGATCTACAGCTGAGGTGGAAGAGTCTGTCCATAGGACAACAATCAGTCGTACACTGCACAAATCTGGCCTTTATGGAAGAGTGGCAAGAAGAAAGCCATTTCTCAAAGATATCCATAAAAAGTCTCATTTAAAGTTTGCCACAAGCCACCTGGGAGACACACCAAACATGAAGAAGAAAGTGCTCTGGTCAGATGAAACCAAAATCGAACTTTTTGGCCACAATGCAAAACGATATGTTTGGCATAAAAGCAACACAGCTCATCACCCTGAACACACCATCCCCACTGTCAAACATGGTGGTGGCAGCATCATGGTTTGGGCCTGCTTTTCTTCAGCAGGGGCAGGGAAGATGGTTAAAATTGATAGGAAGATGGATGGAGCCAAATACAGGACCATTCTGGAAGAAAACCTGTTGGAGTCTGCAAAAGACCTGAGACTGGGACGGAGATTTATCTTCCAACAAGACAATAATCCCAAACATAAAGCAAAATCTACAATGGAATGGTTCAAATAAATGTATCCAGGTGTTAGAATGGCCAAGTCAAAGTCCAGATCTGAATCCAATCGAGAATCCGTGGAAAGAGCTGAAAACTGCTGTTCACAAACGCTCTCCATCCAACCTCACTGAGCTCGAGCTGTTTTCCAAGGAAGAATGGGCAAGAATTTCAGTCTTTCGATGTGCAAAACTGATAGAGACATACCCCAAGTGACTTGCAGCTGTAATCGCAGCAAAAGGTGGCGCTACAAAGTATTAACTTAAGGGAGCCGAATAATTTGGCACGCACCACTTTTCAGTTTTTTATTTTTTACAAAAGTTTAAAATATCCAATAAATTTCATTCCACTTCACGATTGTGTCCCACTTGTTGTTGATTCTTCACCAAAAAATTCAAATTTTATATCCTTATGTTTGAAGCCTGAAATGTGGCAAAAGGTTGAAAAGTTCAAGGGGGCCGAATACTTTCGCAAGGCAGTGTAAGTATCTGAGCACTATTTGTTCCCAAGCATAGCCTGTTCCAGGTATAGTGAGTCCCTACTCTTTTAATGCTTAGAATTTTGGATTTTTAGTAGGGTTTTTTTTGTGATGCTAAGATCTGTTTATTCTATCCTTTACATAGTGCCAGTATTGCTATGTTTCACATTTATTCTCTACTCTATACTTTGCGTATCCTCATATTCACCGTTTGTAAAGCTGGACACCTGTGGGGAGCTTTTTCTGTAGCTAACATCTCCATTCAAATGTGAAACAAGTCATGTTTTCTTTTTATGTAGTAGGCGAGTTATTTCTCCGGCTGTGTTCGTGACCTCTCAGGATAGTTAGCCGTGCCCATGGTTGCTTCTAGTGTGCAAGGCAGGGACTAGGAGTGTCACACATGAGTTATTCCAAACTGCTCATGATACTGTAAGTGATTTGTTACTTTTATTGTTGCCTGTAGTTCATCCTATTCAGTCGTTCTGTTCTTGGGAGCTTGGCTGAGTGGGAGTGAACTGCAGGAGCTTTTTGTATTTTCTCAGCTTTTTGTGGTTCTTTTTATACCTGACTGATAATTTATCAGCCAGGTGCCAGTTTTCTGGCCAGTGATCCCCAGATCATAACAAATATTTGAAGGGCAGATTTTGCTGTGATAGGTTTTAGTTACCACGTTGTGTTTGCTGAGCCCCTGAAGTGCCCAAACAGTGGAAGCCCCTGAAGTGCCCAAACAGTGGAAGCCCCCAAAAAATGCGACACAATTTTGAAAAATAGACCCCTCAATGAATTTATCAAGGGGTATAGTGATCACTTTAACCCTACAGGAGTTTCACAGAATTTTTAACCATTGGGATGTGAAAATGAAAAATTACCTTTTTTTCTAATCAAATATCACTGTAGTTCCAAATTTTTCATCTTCACAAGGGGTTAAAGGAGAAAAGCATCCATTATTTGTTAAGTAATTTCTCCTGACTAAAAAAGTGCCCCACATGTGGATGTAAACTGCTGTATGGTCACACAGTGGGACTGTGAAGGGACAGAAAAATATTTGGAGGGCAGATTTTGCTGTAGTAGTTTTCAGGTACAGTGTCGCATGTGCTGAGTCTCTGAAGTGCCAGAACAGTGGAAACCCCCAACAAATGACCTCAGTTTGGAAATTACACCCCTTAAAACAATTTATCAAGGGGTATAGCAAGCATTTGCTATCATAAGATATTTCCTTGTCTTCTTTCCATCATGTCCAAGGACAGACTTCATGAATGCTTATTAAAGTCTGTTCATTAAATATTTTTCTCTCTATTGGTCAGCTGAAGGGAGTTTTTCCTGAGCCATCATATCTCCCACTAGATATAAGAAGTTAACGTTTTATTATTGGATTTAATTGGAAAATTCTTCTTCGGGTCATTCTGCCCTTGTATTGTGTCAGGCCTGCACACAATTACAAGCCTAATTAAAGTAGAGACAGCAAATTTTCAGTTATGAAAACATATATATGTCTAAAATACACACATATGTGCTTTGTAGTGTGTCATCACAGTAGGTTATATACATGAACAAAGCTAAAATTGTATAGTTAAAGTAAAAAATGCATTTACCCCTCCCAAAAAAGTGTTTAACTAAAAAGTAAAATATAAATTTGTAAATTCAAGTATTTGAACTGTGTACTTTATCAACTTACTCTATTATATTGTTAGAAATTCTATTCAGCTGTTTTGTAGTTCTTTTCCTATGAAGGAAGTGTGAAATCCCATATGTCCATCATTACAATTCCCATATGAGTTGCCATCTAGTATTTCCGGATCAGTCTGTCTTGGTATAAAGCGATATTGGGGCACTGAAGGTATCATTTCAAAGCTTTGCAAATTTAATATATTTGTTACCTCACTGAGTTCCAGCAATAAAAGAATTGATGAATAGAACAGAATGAAAAGTGGTTGTCAGCTTTCAGCAATACTTACTTATTAAAAGTGTCCCTAGACTAAGAACAGATCACAAAGTGTCTCCCTGCTGGGACCTCTAGCGATCAGCTATAAACAGGAATGTGCTACTGTTAAAACTACATGGGGGAGAAATGGTCGCAGTAGCACTTGTTTCTCCACAAGGCCAATGCAAACAAGCAGTAATCATTATGTTATATCATAAATCAACATATCAGCCCAAAACTGGAACTCTGTTAAGGTACTGTGAATGTTCAACTTAGCTGCAGTGCCAACACAAGGGAAATGAAGAATTACACAGTGCCCATTTAAATCAAGCCTACACATGAGGATCCTAAACATAGGACCTTCTTTACTATCTAACAATTTATTAACAGGGTATAAAAAACTTAGTATTCTAAATTATGTTGATAAATGCCTCACAATATTTATTACATGGTAAATTGTAGACAATGTAAAAAATGTAGCCTTGGCTAATAGGTGGAGAGTTATCTATTTCCTTGTTAGGAAAGAGGACATATAAAGATTATAGAAAGTTTAATTTTAATTGTAACTTTGTAGTATAGCCTTCATTTAAAACAGTTCTCTTTGTTCAGATGATATGATTAAAATACATTTTCTATCTCCTTCACTAAAATTAGAAGCGTAGATGGAAACATTTAACACCACAAAAGCAAAATAAAGTCCTTACTAATAAAACGTTATCAAATAATTTTTCTGAAGTTGGGTAGCTGTTCCAAACTTATTCTTCAGTGTGGTTAAAATAAATCCATCAGGCACTATGTGCAGCAATATGTCACTTATTAGAACAAGTTAGACATTTCAGTTAAAGCAGATGGTTTAATTGATTTCTTCTTAAACAGTGACTTTGAATTTCCTTGCTCATGGAGTACAGCTAGATCAATGCTTAGATCACATTGTTAATAGATTACAAGGAATGGTCTTGTCTCTATACACCAGCTCCAATCAATACACCACACATACACTATGTACTAGTGATTTCTATGCAAACATGGATTATGTATTCAATTTATACATTCAAAGCTGATTTTAACATTTTTAACAGTGTTGTTATATTTAGAAAAAGCCATCTTTGTATAGAATTCTAATGTGAAGAAACTTTAAAGTGGGCAAAAAGTGTGGGCCAAAATTTTGATTAAAAAATGTAATCACCAGATTTTCATTAAACAGCAAGTAAGGGCATGCATACTGCATTTCAGGGTCATGGCCTGATGTAGTTGACGGTTTGGTCCAGTAGTCTTAGTTTTCAGTACTGATTTACATTCAATATAATTTTATGCTTCTACATATGTAATACAGTTGTACTGCATTTGTGAATCCCTGGTAAATTATTGGATATCTATGGCATGCTGGTTCTGTTACATTTACTGTACAAGGTATGATCAGACTTCTTAAGAATTCTAGTGAATCTTGGATATAAATAAATATATGTAATAAAAGTATATAATTTACAGTTATACTGTAGTAAATCTGTCTGTTCAAGGCATCTTTGCCCTGGCCTGCCTTGATCTCTGTCTACTTTACTAAAAAAAGGTGAGTGGGTCAGAAAAAGGAGAAAATGTGTGTTTTTGGCATAAATGGCTGTCTGCTAAAACTGTGCCACCAAAAAACTTTCTATTCCCTCCACCGGCAACACAGCAATAATTTTAATATTAAAAAAGAAAAAACACAGAAAAATACAGAGCTGGCTAATGGTTTCACCAACCAATAGCATGAAGGAGTGGTGAGTTGAATGTTCATCTCTCTCTGTTTGCACATGCCCTGAACAATGGTACAGTATATTGCTCAGACATATTATTAAAATATCGTATAATACTGATAATATTGGTACTTTAAATCATCCCCAAAAAGAAGAGAGTATCTGCACTTACCAAAGAAGATCCTGTTTATTTAATCCAAAACACACTACGTGTTTCGAGGTAAAGTCTGCTTTATCAAGTGCAAAATATGGAATGAACAAATGGTAGTACACATCACAATATACATGGTCACATATAGAAAGCTCCCCCCAAATAATGGGAGGGGCAAGAGCTAAAAGACATTGTCACAATAAACATATACATAGGAATATATATGAAATAAAGGGATTTTGTGGGGTTACATATACACTTACTCAGGAGAGAACCGCCTCATCTACATCCTAAAACATGTGCTGCAACGCTGAGAAACTTACACACCAGTGACATCGGTGTGTGTAAGTTGGAACTGCACATGCCCAGCTGTGGGCCCGCCGCAGCTGTGCATTGCAAAGTTAAAAGGTGCATGCTCAATGGGTGCAAGAGCATTACTAGTATATCAGAGGTAATCAGCGTCCACTGCTTGTGAAGTGGCGGCGTTGACCAGTTCATATTAGCACTAAAGACTCATATTAGAGAGTAGACAACACTGATCACATGTTAACATTGCACTTAGAACAGACTATTCAGAGCCATATGTGGATACTAAAATGGATAAATTAGTCCCCAAAGCGTTTTAAACTAAGTACAGCTGGAGAAATGAAATTAGGCTAAATAGCTAATAGGTATAAAAGAAAAAGCTGTACAGGTGTAGGTGGCTCCCTCCAGTGAATAAAGAATAAGATGATTAAAATGAGTGTGAGAAATAAATAATCATAGTTAAACCATGACTGCAATGGTTTTTCACAAAGGAGTTGATATAGAGAACACTAGAATAATCTACTACCATCGACTACTCTACTACCATTTCTTCACTCTATATTTTGCACTTGATAAAGCGGAATTTACCCCAAAACGCATAGTGTGTTTTGGATTAAATAAACAGGATCTTGTTTGGTAAGCGTGGATACTTTCTTCTTTTTTTGGGTTTCCACAAACCGCCCCTTCTTCTGGGGAAAATCTTGATATACTAGAATGGCATCAGGGGGCAAGAATACCTTCTGGGGCACAATCAGTTTTCTAGGCAGTTATATAATTAAATAGATATGTCCATCATATGTATAACTTCTAGCTGATCCAGGAGAAGACATATTGAGCACAACCTTGAACAACACAGAAATGCACAGATCAATCATATTCATATTCATGTATACCAATGCCAAGCACAAATAAATGTTAAAACAATGAACAGTAATATATTGTAATATATTGTATATTATTCCATTTCATGACATTTACAAACATTTTTTCAGATCTTATAGATAATAGAAAATCACATCTATTTTATAAAACATGATGATGTTGAGTAATTATTAATTCAGAAATGGTATGCGCCTCACATAGAGATAATGATGAAAGGGAAGAAATAGCTTGTATGCTTTGGTTGCTGGAGACTACAGGCTTTTGATGTGGTGCAGACTGTCAGTGTTTGTCCTGGAGAGACAGTTTGTCACTCGCTGTGATGGCTTCTAACAGACAAACAAATTACTTTTTCAGCAGTGTAAATGAGATTTTTAAACCTCACAAGTGTCTCCTTCATGTGTAATTGGGACAATACAAAAGCCTGGTTAACACAAGTACATCTATTAAACAAGCCTGGTGTGTCACAGTAAAGTATGAAAACAGCTCCTATGATAAATCTATAGATTTCATAAATCTCAGAGGTCACTTAATGCAGTTTGAGACTTTGTGGTTTATTTGATTTTTTTTCTCCAAAAGCTGATTGAAATTTTATTGATTTGTTGGCGCAGATCCATGCATATTGTATGCCAAGCTCACCATGTCTTTTTAACAGCAAATTAATGTGGCTGGGAATTTAATACTTATATATCAATAACCCACAATTTAATTTAAAGTATTGTAATATCAGTGACAATTACATCCATCACTTATTCTTGGGATAAAGTTTTATTTGACTATTATATGGAAATGTTTCATTTTTTTTTTTACTTCACTTTATTAAACTGATCAGACCAACTTTATCTAAAATGGAACCAATAGTTTTAGTTAGCCAGCATATATCTCTGAAAGTTTTTATAGAAGAATGTATAACCTATTCTGATATACTTTTTACTTATTATTAATATTGATTTACAAAACAGAAATTATGTGAAATAGATATTACCCATTTTACTATTTATTGATGTTAAAATTAGAATTATTGCATGTTGAATAAATGCCAAACCAGTATCTTGAATGGCATTACCCCCTGCTTCAAGCCTGGCACACCTAATGAGAACTCAGTCATGCATTGGATTACAAACCTAGTTGTCATCCCACTCCCAAACAACACCCCCTTCTTAAAGATTTTTCTTCCCTCTTGCATTTCTATGCCTTATCCTTACAATGTCTTTGCCTTGCCTTACTCCACTTTATAACTCCTTTGAAGGGAGTCCACCACCACAAAACCAATTTTAAACCACTTATATGTTCTTGTAGGTATGGTTATTTCCCTAGTTCTTTACACAAGGCCGTACCTCCTGATAATGTACTGATTGTAATTGTGGGAGCTGGTACTGATTTACCATCTCATTAGCAGCTATGTAGACACATAACATTACTTAGCACTGACTGAAATCAGAGAGTAGTCCATCTACAAACAAGTAGGGGTCTTGTAGCCTGCCACTGTATTGCAGCAAAGTACTACTGTAAGGATATTGTGGCTTGTATCAACCGATCAGTTGTTTTCTGATCAGTTGATATTAAGCAAAATATCCACATCATTGAGCACAAAGCTACCAGAACATAAGGGCAGGAAGTGGTGACATGAGGACCCAAGCAGAGGAATCTTCTTTCTTTATTTGAACATCCTACTCCTAGTTTTGTTTTATATTGCATTATTGCCATTGCACTTTACCTATAGCTTTTACTATTAGATATCCAACTCTTGATACTTTAAGGGTTTCTTATCATGTGGTTAATTTTATCATGGGCTGCCACTTCAGCTTTTATTTTTTTTAGCTATGTGATCTAAGTGCCATTTTGTTTTTCATTTAATGGCTGATGTGGATTTCTACTTTGGTATCTGTGTTTGTTATTCTTGCTACTTTTTATAGATATAAAAGCAAATGTAAATTCAATTTAAAATCTATCTATCTATCTATCTATCTATCTATCTATCTATCTATTTATCTACTTATCTATATTTCTATTTATCTATTTACCTATATATCTTTATATCTATTGGTTGATCTATCTATTTATCTATCATTATGTATGCATCAATTTTTTTTTTGGTGTAAGTGAGGGGCTCATTCAATCTCAAACATTCGGCCTCAAGTCTTTTCTAAAAGTCACCAATAGCATGCATGGATAAGTATAGTATTCCCATTTACAGCCCAAAAAAAGTAATTGTGCTTTTAGTGTGTTAACTCCATCTCTAAATGAACTTATGCCGTAATATAATCACTTACTAAATATCGTTACTATATGTAGAACAACATATTTGTGATACAGAAGTACCCGGATAACATTATAAAAGAGGTAAATGTAGCCGTGACCTTATTTTCACCTTCAGTAGTAGTCTCTCATTAGCCGCAGAACATCAGCTTGTTTGCTAAAGCTGTGCCGCTCAGTGCATCTCTGTTTCTGGAAGTCTGAAACCGCTGTTTGCTTATCTTCTGCTATCTGCTAAACGACCCGCATAGCAAAGCGCTCCATGCCCTTTAAAGTTTAATGTTGAATTGCTGTTTACTAATGTTAGTGCTGAAATCACTAAACACCGTTGTGCTTCAATTATTCAGGATTGTGTGCGCAAAGTTGTTTTTTTTTATATATATGCTTTATATATATACACATCATTGGATTCCCTAGTGTAAAAAGTCATATATTTATATGACTATATATTATATATCAGATACCAAAGATAATATTGAGATTAAAAACAATCAAGTTGGGAGTAAAACCCATCAATTATTTATTTGCTGCCTAGAATGCCAACAAAGCACTTCGGGATTTTGGTACTCAGTTTTATGTAAGCAGATGAGGAAATAAAATAAAGGGCAATAATAATAATGATGCTGATAATAAATACAACTAGGCAACTTCCCACAACATATTGTTATAGAAATTTAATGTATATATATTTAAATTATTGCTTTCAAGGCAATTCAGAGCTCAGGAAAAAATAAGGGTTTCAAAGAAAGAAAAGATTGAAATCATATCCTCCTCAAAAGCACTAAAAGATTCTAGAAATGCCATATGCTTCAGTCCCCAAAGATATAGTGTGAAGTTTTGAGTGG
The DNA here is from genome assembly GCA_947044405.1 of Leptodactylus fallax. Lineage (NCBI taxonomy): Eukaryota > Metazoa > Chordata > Amphibia > Anura > Leptodactylidae > Leptodactylus > Leptodactylus fallax. Next base: position 2,875,875 of record CAMRHE010000015.1, read on the forward strand.
TCCACATTTTTGGCAACCTGTATACATTGTAGAAAACTAGTTTAGAAAATACTAATACATCTGAAATTAATTTAGAAAACAATACAATAGAAATGTAAAAATTGATCTTGCAAGTGTTTTGGGCTTTGGCAAATACATGCTATTATTTTGTATAATAAAGAGATATCATATTACAATATTCTTTCTATATAAATGAGGGACATATGGTTTTCAAGACCTCTGTTTGCTGATATTCAGTAATACACATTTATTTTTTTAAGGCTAAGAATTTAAGGTTAAGGCCCCACGTAGTGGGCCGCAGTAAAAAAGCACAGAGGGAAAAACCGTGGCAGCAACGGATCCCGCTTTCTGCTTCCATTATACCTATGGGGAAACTGCCAGCGTTTCCGTAGGTATAAATGACATGCTGCAATTTCCAAAACCTCCACGGATCTACGGGAAAAGGTATTTGAACTGTATAAAACAGGAAAGGGATACAAAAAGATATCCCAGAAATTGATAATGCAAGTCAGCAGTGTTCAAACTGTGATTAACAAATGGAAACTCAGGGGCTCTGTAAAAACCAAACCACGGTCAAGTAGACCAACCAAAATTTCGGCCACAAGTGCCCGGAAAATTGTTCGGAATGCAAAGAAAAACTCACACATAACATCAGCTGAAATACAGGACTCTCTGAAAACTATCGGTGTGGCTGCTTCAAGATGCACTATAAGGAGACACTTGAAGAAAAATGGGCTACATGGTCGAGTTGCCAGAAGAAAGTCATTACTGTGGAAATGCCACAAAGAATCTCGCCTTCAATATGCCAAACAGCACAGAGACAAGCCTCAAAACTTCTGGAACAAGGTAATTTGGAGTGATGAGATAAAAATCAAACTTTTTGGCCACAACCATAAACGTTACATTTGGAGATGTGTCAACAAGGCGTATGATGAAAAGAACACCATTCCTACTGTAAAGCACTGAGGTGGATCACTGATGATGTGGGGATGTGTGGGCTTCAAAGGCAAAGGAAACTTGGTCAAAGTTGAAGGAAACATGAATGCAGCACTTTATCAGCAAATACTGGAGGAAAATTTGCACTTAGCCAGGAAGCTGCACATGGGACATACTTGGACGTTCCAACATGACAACGATCCAAAACACAAGGCCGAGTCAACCTGTCATTGGCTACAGCAGAAGAAAGTGAATGTTATGGAGTGGTCATCTCAGTCTCCTGACCTCAATATCATTGAGCCACTCTGGGGAGATCTCAAGCGCGCAGTACATGTGAGACAGCCCAGGAATTTACAGGAACTGGAGACTTTTTGCCAAGAAGAATGGGCAGTTTTACCATGTGAGAAAATAAAGAGCCTCATCCACAACTACCACAAAAGACTTCAAGCTGTCATTGATGTTAGAGGGGGTAATACACGGTATTAAGAACTGGGGTATGTGAACTTTTGAACAGGGTCATTTTGATGTTTTTGGTTGTCATTATGATTAAAAAGAGAAAACACAGAAGTTTGACAATAAATGACTTCAACCAACCACTAACCATGAGTGGAGAAAAAAGTTTGTGTTATCATTCACATTCTCTGAAAAAAGGTCAAAAAAACAAAAAAATCTGCCAGGGTATGTAAACTTTTTAGCACAACTGTATTTCCCATTCCTTTTGTAGCCACTCTTGGCTGTAGCTCAAATAAACACAGCAAAATCTGCAACAAAAAAAATGTGTTTCTGTAACGTGGGGACTCAGCCTAAAGGGGTTTTCCAGCCCCAAACTAATTTTTCATATTGATGACCTATCCACAGAACAGGTTATGTGATCTGTCAGGGTCTGACACACAGACCCCACACAGATCAGCTGTTCTAGCAGCCTCCAGGTGCTATACGTTCTTGAGGCTGTGCATAAGCACCGATCCTATTCAAGATACAGGAGTGTTGCAGCAATCCTTAAACTGCATATCAGTTCCAGGGAGTTGCAGTTGACATAATAAGAGCACTGCTGCATATGCTCCCCATCCACTAGCAGCTTCTGGCTCCCAGAGGCTGCTAGAACAGCTGCTTTTGATTCATTTAAAATTTTTGCTTTGTTTAACTTCTGCATCTTTTAAGCTCAATCTTTTAATTTCAGTTTGTAATAAGGTGTGAGAGAGGTCAGAGAAGGGCTGAAGAGTCCATGCAAGCCAGTCTCATGAATTTGCTAAATGGAATGGAGTAATGTAACACATAGCTGCAAAAGCCAAATGAAGCAGAATTTTAATAAAAACATATTGTAGAACCATTTCATTTTTATTTTCACTCCAAAGGATATGTAAGGGTAAGTTCATATTTGAGGCTTTTTTGATAAAAGCAGATTAAAAAATGCTTGAAAATTCTTTTATTGATTTGAGTGAACGTCCTTTTTTTCAGCTAGCTCTTGAAACTTCCCAAACCCCATTGAAATCAATGGAATTCCTAAAAATAAAACGCTTCAAAAAACAATCCAAAAAGCACAATGAATTTAAAAAATGGAATCTTTCAAAAAATAGTGATATACTTTATGAAGCTGCAAAATCACATACGTTTTCCCTATATGTTTAATAGGGGAAGAAAAAAGTAGAGAAAAATGCCCCCTAATCTCTGACAAAATGCATCTCTTTTAGCTTTGTTCCATTAAGTGAGTCCTTAATCGGTGTTTAAAAAAAAAAAAAGGAGGCGCCAAAAGTGCGCAACGTTAATTTACTGCTTTCATTAGATAAAAAGAGTTCTGATACCTCACCTGTGTATATACAACATGACCACAGGTGTAGTTGGGGCAGGAATTTAAAATGTAACTAAACTTTCAGGCAACTTTTGATTTTCTGGCAGTATTTGTGTCATCAATACATTTTGTAGTATGCTTTATTATTATTATTATTATTGTTTATATATATAGCACCATTAATTCCATGGTGCTTTACATTTGAGGGTTTACATATGGTACACAAGATGTACAAAACAGATAATACTAACAGTGACCAACTGGCACAGTGGGATAGATGGCCCTGTCCGTGAGGGCTTACAATTTATGAGGGAAGAGGGATAGATACAGAAGGTGAGGGGAGAGACTTTATTAACAATTTTTGACTCCTTTTAGTGAAATCCTGCATTTCTTCATTTCTTTATTCTTTCCTTTGCTTCTCTGTCTAGATCTGTCCCCTGTTTATCATTATTTATGGAGTATGGGCTTGTATGAAGCGAAAAGAAAATGAAGGGGGGGAGGCCATTTTATACAGTTATATCTCAGATTTTATAAAACGTAGAAATTAGCTTTTGATATCGTTTGAAATTTATTAATGACTTAAATGATGTCAGACAATCAAAAGTTGTCTGAAAATTTAGTTACGCTTTAACCCTTTAACCCCGTACCACCTTGTTATACCGACTTGCATAAGAGGGTTTTATAAGGAGTTTCCTAGGATTTTTTTTTTGATGGTCTATCATTAGTGTAGCGATCAATATCTGATTGTGGGGGCCTGACACACAAAACCTGGCACTGATCACAGACTGCTGCCAGGCCCAGTAGTATACAGTATATGGAGTCAGAAGCAGATGGTTCCTTATTGGCTGAGTCATTTTGTTACAGATCAGCTCCCCTTTACTTCAATAGGAGCGGGGCTGCAGTAGCACCACAAGACTGTAAACTGTATAGTACTGGACCCAACAGCAGTCTGGAAAAGCTGATTGGTGCACAAGCCAAGTGTTGGCCCACCACTGATCAGTTATTGATGGCCTATTGTACGGAAACGTATTTAAAGCGATTTTTTTTTTTCCTGAGCAAATCTGTCAGTGTATACTATATAAACACACACTAGTTTTTCACTAAGCTTTAAAATAATTCTAAATAACAGACATAGAGAGGTGGTTTTGATCTGAGTATTATTTTCTATGTAGTTTGAATAACAATTGGAGACATTTCAATTAGGACATTTATTTCTTAACACATAATGCCTCTTCACTTGATACACCCTGAGGTGACATGATCACCCAGATGTGTGCTATGAAGGCTTTGCAGTAAAAAATATATTTTATAGCAGGACATTTCACAAAGGTATTGTTCTATATTCAGATATAGATCTATGTCTCTACAATACATTACTGGCTCCCCCGACAGTTCAGAATTTAATAGAGAATTCAGGCAGCTTTACACATTTCACACCTCTTTCAAATTAGATTTGACACATGGGATTCTGTAGGGATAGTGTCTTCAAAATATCTGCACAGTCCGGCATCAAGGGGTGGCATCATAAATTTGAGAGCAGAGTTGGGTTTTTTTTTAGATCTAAAGGCATATAAGTCTAATCTGTGAAAGACAATCATTTTAGCTTTAACACAAAATTTAAAATAAAAAAGAACATTGTAACCAGTGGTTTAACCCCTTTGGGACCTATGCAACACATATATGTATTAAACTTTAACTTGACACAGATAGAATACTATTCAAAAAGGAAATAGAGTATTATTTAAGTTATGGTCCGTCATGACCATACACCTCTTGTATTCTTGCCAAGTACTTCCAGGGACCTAGGATAAGCAGCTTGGTATGTAAATCCGTGTTTGTAATTTAGAAATTAAATATACGCGTTCACTGTTACATCACTTTCAGGCTACACAGTCCATAAGCTTCAATATGGCAGAATAGGTGGAGACGTACATTATTACAGTTGTCCTGATTCTCCTGAATGTTAATGATATGGAAGTCAAAATTAGAAAGATATGCCTATAGAGGAAACACACTAGCTAATATAGTTCCATGTTCACAGTAACATTGGCGCAGATTCCAGCAGGTGGGTTTCTTCCCTATGCTGTGTACAGAGAAGAGAGTGGGTGGAGAAGTACCATATAATTGGATATGAGCGAATATGAGCGAACCAATTCATTATGAGCTGGGTTCAACCTGAATATTTCTATTTGTATGTTTTTTTAACAAAAACAAACTAAAATGGCTGTGAAGAGACATGTATCATATCAGTCACTGTGGCATTTTAGAACCACCTGACCATCAGCTGACAAACGCTCACCCAATATACAGTGGTAGGTGAACACCTTACAGTACTGTCATATACACTGTATAAGGTGCTGTAAGCTTAAACACAAGGTAGTGATGTAAAGGTGGATGTAGGGAAGGATCTGTGATTCATGTCACTGCATCATACAGAATGCTCAGTTCTTAAAAGCTTACAACTGCCAGCAATAGAGCTAGAGAATCTTAGGAATAGGAGAATGTAGTCAGATTTAATCCATTACAAGCAGATTAGTGATAGAAATCATAGATAGAATGGAGTGAAGGTGCATATCTGTACTGTGTGAGCCTGACAGATTTCCTGCACTAATACAACAGACAAAGGACAGTTAACCCTTACATTGCCAATAATCTAATTGTATCTTTTGTGCAATAGAGCAGTTCCATTTGTCTACAGAGTGTTTAAACATAGTTTTTACTGACAGTCACAGTCAGTACTGTTAGAGAAAAATATTTTGTTGAAGGTTTTTTTGGGCAAGAGTTTAAATTGCCTAAATTGCTGTTATTTAAGTTTTTTTTTCCTGCTCTGCTCACCCAATACACAGTGTGATGGAGTGTGCTAAACTGAAAAAATATTAGTTTATTAAGCGTTTTTTGTTGTTTTTGATCATATATATAGTCTTGCTGCCTGCGCTAATCTAAAAAAACCTCTATTATGTAAGGGTTTTTTTTTTTTTTTTACTGCTCTGCCTACCCAATACTCAGTGTGAAAGTGTGTGCTAATCTGAAAAAAAAAATTGTTTCTAAAGTATTTGTTTGTTGCTCATATATACAGCCTGTGCTAATCTAAAATGAAATTTCAGTTTTTTGTTTGTTACCTGATATACATACAAACTGCAGCCATTTTAACAGCTAAAAAAATAACAGCTGGCTGATGCCATTCTAGTCTAATAGTCACTAAACAGGTCACTCTTTTAGTGCTTTTAGTGCTTTGTCATTTTTCTTGAAATAGTTTTCTGTAAAAAAAAAAAAAAAAAAAATAGACGCACACAGTGTAAAAATTTTTGCCAATCACTATTATGATTAAGCAGTGTACAGTAAGATAACTAGAAAAAAAAATAGGGCAGGGCACAGGCAAAAGGAGGGGGAGGAGGAAACACTTGTGCAAGTACTAACAATAAGAATGTGGATGGCAACAGCAACACTACTTCTGGTCTTGACAGCCCCGTCATCAGCCATTGTGTTCTCACACTTCCTGAGCATAAAGAAGTTTTTGAAATCAGCGAACCCCAAATGTTGAGTCAGGGTTCTATGTGTTCCTCCTCCCCCCTCTGTTTTAATACATAATTTACCACACTATCTTTCTATACTGTCAACCCATGTCTACTTTACTGCTACATATCCCATTCTTTAGTAGTCACGTGGCATCTGACATATTACTCAAAGCACAAAACTTCCTCTTCTCACTCTTCTTGATGAGTTGGATTGCAGTTGCTGCTATGCCACTTATTGGAATCCAGTGCATTTTGCCAACTGATGGCATACGCACAGTCTCGAAGGAAATTACCTAGACGCCATTATTTCTCTAGGAAAGCTGTCACTGCTTGATATTGCAATGTGAGCCTCTCCTTGTAAATGTCCATATGGGGAAAGGTGCACACCACCGTCAATACGTGGACCAGCAATAATGGACAGAGACAATACATAGATTTCATGGCCCACTGGGTCAACCTCCTACCTCATGATCACTTTTGCAAGATAGTCCAGTTTTTTCAGCTGGCAAGCTAGGCTTTAGGGACACTGATAATGTGCCCCAAATTTTTATTGCAATTCACTACTTGGAGGAGCACGTGCATCCATAAAGGGGTTATTTTTCAATTATTTATTATTTCTTAAAATGGCAAAAACACTGATTGTGTGCTACAAATTTTCCTTGGAATTCTGTAAATTGCCACTCAGCAATGTAAATGTGGCATTTGGTCCCATTTAGGGATAACCAGATTCTCTTCTAGCTTCCATGGTCATTAAAAAATTTAAATTTCCATTTCAGAAGATATTCTAGCTTTTTCAGCTGGCAGACCAGGCATGCTGATAGTTTACCCCATATTTTTCATGAAATTCTGAAAATTGTCAGCATGATGTTGATGCGACCTCCTCCTGTTCATCCACACTGGACCAGACTATCTCCTGTCTCCAACTTCACCAGGGTAAACCATTGCTTACACTACCCCTCCCTTATTACATGATTGTGAGGTGAAGCGCAGTATATGATGAATGATTACTGCATGCAGCAAACCACAGACATAATGGAGTGGATAACTGTCTTGTAAAAGAACAACTTCTACCTCATGATTACTTTTGGAAGATAGTCCAGCTTTCTCAGCTGGCAGGCTAGGCAAAATTGTCACCCCACCAATATGATGTTGATGTGGCATTTGCTCCCATAAAGGAATAACTGGCAGGATAACCCAGATTCTTTTCTGCCTCACAAGTGTTGTTCTCAGTGCCATAGAATCATTTCCATTTCAGAAGATAGTTCAGCTTTTTCAGCTGGCAGCCAAGCCAGGCACACTGATAGTGTAGTCAAATTGTTTTTGAAATTCTGTAAATTGTCACTCCGTCAACATGATATTAATGTTGTATGTGCTCCCATACATGGCTAACTAGCAGGATAATCCAGGTTATCGGCCTCCCAAGTGCTTTTCTTACGGTCATAGAATAAATTCCATTTTAGGGTATATTCCAGCTTTTTCAGCTTTTCCAGCTTTTTCAGGCATGCTGATACTTTGTCATTGATCTTTTTTATGAAATTAATTCTTTACGACCATTTTTAAGTGGTAGGCACACCAACAGTGTGCCATAAATCTGTCTTCAAATTCTATAGTTGCCAGTGCCACTTGCCTCTGCCACTTGTTGGCATAAGAAGAAGAAAATAAAATAAACAACAGTATAGTCCCCTTTACACTAGGGCATATACAGTGGGGAAAAAAAGTATTTAGTCAGCCACCAATTGTGCAAGTTCTCCCACTTAAAAAGATGAGAGAGGCCTGTAATTGACATCATAGGTAGACCTCAACTATGAGAGACAAAATGAGAAAACATATCCAGAAAATCACATTGTCTGATTTTTTAAGAATTTATTTGCAAATTATGGTGGAAAATAAGTATTTGGTCAATAACAAGTTCATCTCAATACTTTGTTATATATCCTTTGTTGGCAATGACAGAGGTCAAATGTTTTCTGTAAGTCTTCACAAGGTTGGCACACACTGTTGCTGGTATGTTGGCCCATTTCTCCATGCAGATCTCTTCTAGAGCAGGGATGTTTTGGGGCTGTCGCTGGACAACACGGACTTTCAACTCCCTCCAAAGGTTTTCTATGGGGTTGAGATCTGGAGACTGGCTAGGCCACTCCAGGACCTTGAAATGCTTCTTACGAAGCCACTCCTTCGTTGCCCTGGCAGTGTGCTTGGGATCATTGTCATGCTGAAAGACCCAGCCACGTTTCGTCGTCAATGCCCTTGCTGATAGAAGGAGGTTTGCACTCAAAACCTCAAGATACATGGCCCCATTCATTCTTTCATGTACACGGATTAGTCGTCCTGGTCCCTTTGTAGAGAAACAGCCCCAAAGTATGATGTCGCCATCCCCATGCTTCACAGTAGGTATGGTGTTCTTTGGATGCAACTCAGCATTCACTCTCCTCCAAACACGACGAGTTGTGTTTCTACCACACAGTTCTACTTTGGTTTCATATGACCATCTGACATTCTCCCAATAATCTTATGGAACATCCAAATGCTCTCTAGCAAACTTCAGATGGGCCCGGATATGTACTGGCTTAAGCAGGGGGGACACGTCTGGCACTGCAGGATCTGAGTCCCTGGCGGCGTAGTGTGTTACTGACGGTAGCCTTTGTTACGTTAGTCCCAGCTTTCTGCAGGTCATTCACTAAGTCCCCCCATGTAGTTCTCGGATTTTTGCTCACCGTTCTTGTGATCATTTTAACCCCACGGGGTGAGATCTTGCGTGGAGCCCCTGATCGAGGGAGATTAGCAGTGGTCTTTTATGGCTTCCATTTTCTAATTATTGCTCCCACAGTTGATTTCTTCACTCCAAGCTGCTTGCCTATTGCAGATTCAGTCTTCCCAGCCTAATGCAGGTCTACAATTTTGTTTCTGGTGTCCTTCCACAGCTCTTTGGTCTTCACCATAGTGGAGTTTGGAGTGTGACTGTTTGAGGTTGTGGACAGGTGTCTTTTATACGTAACAATTTCAAACAGTTGTCATTACTACAGGTAATGAGTGGAGGACAGAGGAGCCTCTTAAAGAAGAAGTTACAGGTCTGTGAGAGCCAGAAATCTTGCTTGTTTGTAGGTGACCAAATGCTTATTTTCCACCATAATTTGCAAATAAATTCTTAAAAAATCAGACAATGTGATTTTTCTAGATATGTTTTCTCATTTTGTCTCTCATAGTTGAGGTCTACCTATGATGTCAATTACAGGCCAGCCTCATCTTTTCAAGTGGGAGAACTTGCACAATTGGTGGCTGACTAAATACTTTTTTTTCCCCACTGTAGCACATACATGTAATAAACCCTTAATGAGTAGAAGAGGTAATAAAGAAAGACTTTGTTTCTTTTTGGATTAATACTAAATAGTCATGTCCTTTAGAACACAACATTTTGTTTGAATTAAATATACTCTTATTGCAGATAAAGGAGATTTGTTTCTGCAATTTTTAATGGTGTAAAACAAGAACGAACAGCAGCTTCTAAGCTTAACCTACGACCTACAACCTTTATAAACTACGATCATAGAACTGATATTATCACCATTTTTTAAATGAAACAATGACCATGATGAACAATACTGATATTTTCAAAATGTGTAATTTTTATGCATGTATATTTTTGTATAAGCAATATATTATTTTTATTGATGATCTGATATGGGTATTACTCCAATATTTTGTGCAGATGTAAAATACTGTGTTACTGTATTAGGCTGTTTTTTGCAGCCTAATAAAAAAAAAAGTTGATCTGCTTTTCACAGACGGCACACCATCCACAAAAGAGCAGGGTGGGGTGCTGTCTGTAAAAAGGTGTGAATAAAGCCTTACACTATTCTATATGTGCTGACTTTGTAAGGACACACCACTTGGAAATGTTACCTAGCTGTCAATGTATTCAACAATTTCTAGGAGGATTAAAAGAGGAATAACACAATACAGAGTTTTACAAAAAGATGCCCCAGGAATCTTATTTTTAGGTACAAGGATTTGCTAAAAATCAGGATATATATCAGGAGAGGTGACAATAGAGTCCTTTTCTGTGAGATGGAGACAGTAAGGGTGTTTGTACTGCACATGTAGTAGAACCACATGGCAAAACCAATCACAATTTCACATAAAATTGACACAGTTTGATGAAGAGCTTTTTGACCATGCAGCTTATATAGGTGAAGAATATTGAAATCAATAACTTACATACATAGTTATATAGTTAGTGGATTAAAAAACACCTAAGTCCATCAGCAGTTTTATACTTATAAAGTTGATCCAGGACAAACTTTGTTAATGGCACAGACCCAATTCACCATTAAGTGGAAAAAAATTCTTCCTGACCTCTGCTGGCATTCAGACAGATCCATGGATAAACATTATGCATTAATACCAGTAGCCACTTCATCTGTACATCCTGCTAGAGTGAAAACAACATTGCAAACCTGCAGCACTTTGTGGTAAAATCTATTTACTGTACCATGAAATAAATGTAAGAAGAAAAAAAAACACTTTACAGTTTATTGGTTTCTGTGCAATCAAGTAACATGATTCTTAATGCTCCATTGATTTTTAACAGTATCTACTTTGCAGCTCTGTATAGCACAGTAAATGGCTTCAATAACGTCTGTAGAATTAGAATTTATGCCTATGCAGTAATCAAACGTGGAATTTTTATTGCAGAATCCACTGCTGATTCTGGTGCAAAAAAGGAAAACTAAAAACTGCATCAAACATCCTTAGGCTAAGGCCACACATTGTGGAAAAGCTGCATATTTCATGGCAGATTTAGGCTGAGGCACCACGTTGCGCAAACACAGCTTTTTTTGTTGCAGATTTTGCTGTGGTTTTTTGAGCCAAAGCCAAGAATGGCTACAAAATAAATGCAAAATATAAAGTAAGGACTTATCCATCTCCCTTCTTTTACACAATGTGTGGCCTAAGCCTAAAGATAATTTGCAACTATAAAACATGGCTGAACTACTATACTACAAAGAAAGCTGAAGAAACACAGAGTCCAAAGAAGTCACTTTGACTATCCTATAGAAAGTCCAAAAATGGGCAGTACTCAAAGAAATAGCATAGCAAACTCCTAGATACAGCAGTAGCAGACAGAGCACTAGCCATATGTGGCCAATTATAGGGAAAACACTTGAGTTCAGAGGAAGTTATGGACTCATCTTCAGGTACCCACACAATATAGCAGTTCAGGACTATTTTCCACAGTGATTACTTTGCAAAGAAGAACCTGTCATATCCTAATGGTTCAGTTTATTGTACTTATATTTCCCATCATACAACAGTCGGGAGCATCTGTACCTTGAACCTTTTTTTTCAAATTAGTTTTTATTGCTTTTTTTTTCTTTTTAAAGAATTTCCAATCATAAACAAATAACATGCATAAAGGAAATTACACCTGTAACATCTGAATACAACAACATCAGAAATTACATTAACAGTGTCAAAACAGAGTGGAACTAGGGGAAAATAGTCAGAAAGGAAAAGAAAAAAAAAAATCTAAAGGGAGACACCAAAGGCAATTTGTGCTGCGGGCTGGCTACACATACTGAAACATCAAATGACTGAAGGGTTTGGTTTCAGGAAGGGTATGCAGAGGAATAGAGAATGAATAAGTGCATTTGTGTGCTGGCATAAGAGTTTATGGGTTCTCACTGTTCATGGTCCAAAAAAGATTATCAACTGTGTCTCACTTTTTCCCCTGTCAATTGGCTTGTCTGCACATATTCTGACACTGTTCAGTATCAAACTCTGTAGGAACAGACTCTATTAACAAGTGGAAAAGTAATACAGAGCTGTCAATACTGTATATACATATTTATTTATACTGCACATATATTTAACTGTTCCAATTTGATACAACACAGTAAAATGCTTTAGAAACAGGATGGTATCTGAGGATATGCACTAGTGTATACACGAAAGTGTCTAATCTAGAATTATACGATTAGTGTTCTATGCTGTTAATTACATTTATTTACTTATAGTCTGTACACTCCATTAATTTTAATATAGGGCAGAACAGGAGGAGACTTGACTTACTGTAGTCCATTTAAGTTCTCCTTGTTGTGAAAGAGATATAGATACAGATACAATAATTATTATTTTTCCCAAGAAAGCATTGATAAGCTGCCTATAGAGGGAATCTGCCATAGCAACATTACTGATCCAGTAATTGTAATACTGATTTTCTCTCTCTCTACAGCAGGGGTCGGCAACCCCCGACACGTGTGCCAAGAGTGGCACGCGAGGCTTATTTCCCTGGCACAGGCATCCCAAGTCCTCACCCAGCAGTTTTGATCGGACCAAACACGGCCTAAATGAAACTGCTATTATTATACTTCTCTTCAGACCCCAGAGTATAATAAGCAGAGCCTCCGGAGAGGTGATCAAATATAAAAAATAATGTTAACTCACCTTACTTGGATCCGCAGTGACTCTGTGCGGGCGCTTCTGCCTGACGTAAGAGACCGCTGACAGGGCCTCAGGGGTAACGTCCGACGTCATTACGCATAATCATGCCCAATCGGTGGTCGCCGACTACAGGCAGAAGCGCCCGAAGAGAACACAGCGGCTGCGGAGCGCAGGACAAGGTGAGTAACATTGTTTTTTAGGTTTGTCACCTCTCTTGGCCCTGCACTTATTATACTCTGGGGTCTGAAGAGAAAGAAGCTACTGAGTGGTGACAATTGGAATATTATAAAAGTTAGAATATTATACTGTGTGCAGGGGCCACTATGGGGCATAATACTATGTGCAGGGACCACTATGCGACATAATACCATGTGTAGGGGCCACTATGGGGCATAATACTGTGTGCAGGGGCCACTATGGGACATAATACCATAATTCCAATGAACATAACCATATCTATATTTGTAGATAATGAAAAGTTAAACATTTTTGCAAGTATAAGTAGTTAAAAACTCTGCAGAGTTTTAAAGATTTTCTCTAACCATCTTAGTGGTGGCAGTCTGTTGTCTTGATTGGTTGCCAATGGATACGACCACAAATGTAGAAACTTTCTATGGTCTGGGACTTGATTTTCTTATTGTGGACAGGTTATCAGGCAGGGGCACTACATGTATCAGAAGATATCCTGGCTACAATAAGGAAATCATGGCTGATTTTATGACCTTAGTAAGGTCCTGCATTCATGGTCGTATCCACTGGCAACTAATCAAGACCACAGCTTGTAACCGCAAAATATGTAGAGAAAATCTTTAAAACTCTGCAAAATGTTTAATTACTTATATTTGCAAAAATGTTTAACTTTTAATTATCTACAAATTTAAAAATGGTTATGTTCTTGGGAATACCCCTTTAAGGCTAAGGTCCCATGTAGTGAAGCACAGCAAAAAAAGGCTGTGGAAAAAAATTTGTCAGAAATACATCATGTTTTATTCCGCAAGGTTTTTCATTGTATTTTGCAGGGTTTTACACTGTGGACTGCCCCTATTATACTTACATGGAAAGCGCCAGTGTTTCCTTAGGTATAATTGACATGCTGTGATTTTCAAAAACAGGCATTTTTGAAAACACAGCTTATCCGCTTTTTTTCTGCAATGTGCGGATGGGATTAGCCAAAATCCCATCCACTTTGCTGGTACTGTAAAACTCAGAATTTGTTGCCATTTTTTGGGGCCCCAACCTTAAAGGGAATTATACTATTGTAGATTTTGGTGTTATATCACTAAGATAAGAAATAAATGCCCAGTAGAAGAACAAAGTGACAGGAACAGAGGGAATATACTATGCCACTTTTTGAGGCCACAAAGTCAATAATATACAATATAGTCAATAGCAGAAGTTACAACAGTCATAAGATGCAGAATGGAGGAATATGAACAGTACACTTCCCTAGCAGTAGACACTTTATTCTAGCAATTTGCAGACGGCATATCCTAGCAATATGTAATTATTATCTTTAGTACAGCTATTTGAAGTCTTTTTTACGCTAATAAATCTATATTCTACAAAGTGTAACTATTACAATCTAAGAATCTGAGTAGGCCACTGGAGCAGTATAATTTTACCACAATATGAAAAACGGTTTCACTAGCTGATGTGAACTAAAACTTCATGAATACAATGAAAGAAAACAATTATACATCGTGTCCAATATAGTTCAGGTAGTGCAACATGATTGATTCTGATTTTTATCTTAATTGTTTCTGAGAATGTCGCAGGCAGGCTTATGTCTGATTTGAGGAACATCGGGATGTATCCACTTCTGCATATATTGTCTGTGCTTGATTAGATATAATCCATACATTATCATAGCATGGTGATTTTTCTCTCTTTACTTAGCAATCAAGATCTATAGTAAAACAAAATCAAGTAATATTCAGACACCAGAAGCTCATTAGGTAGAACATTCCGGAGAGTCAATCAAAGACCACAGAAGCATATCTGTCAAGTTAATCTGATTGTCTTTCCTAAGTGTCCTACTTTAAACGGCTCCATCAGATTAGATGCATATTGTAACGTGGAAATCATGAAAATATATTTATTTGGGTGCAAATGCTGAGAACTGTTAATACAGATAACCATATTTCCATTATACATCTAAATGTTTGTTATGTGGTCATAAAATATATTGAAGAGTGGGAAATATAAAATAATGATGATGTTCCTTGTGTCTATACATAATAAAATGACTTCTTAAAATTTGGTAGCATGAAAAACATAGGTTTAATTTATTTTGAAGAGATTTCTTTCTACATAGTATCCTGTCAAAGTTACACAGTGGGGCACAATTGCATCTACTAAATGGTTGCTCAAGAGGTCATCTTGGGAGGAGTCAGTCTACTTAGAAATAGTATGTGTTCTCTGAGCCATTTGGTTGTCTTGTAAATTCACATAACTACTGCAACCAGGTCTGGCCCCTAGGGTGATGCGTGCTTGCACCACACCAGACTGCCAAGACAGTGCAGCAGTCACAGGGATGTATGTGACATCAATGGTGCTGGACAAGCTAACTAAGACTAGCAGGAACCACTGGAGAATCAGTGCTGGAGCATCTATGGATTTATCAGGTGAGTAATGGTAGAGAATCGCCACTCTATTGTACTACTGTAGCATGAACCATATGGCTGAATATAATGTAGGCTGAAAACAGATTTGAATGCTTAATCTTGGTGGTGGAAAATGGTTGCATGTTGTACAACTGTAAAGCCTCACCTACTTTATCCAAAACAAGTGATTGAAAAAAAATAAGTGCAATGTTTGTTCCAAATACTGTACTTTTTGAACAAGGGCACAATACTCATGTAGAAATGCAGCTTTTTTTTTTGTTGACGATTTTGTTTCGGTTTTTTGAGCCAAAGCCAGGAGTGGATTAAGCAGAAGGGAGAAGTATAAGTACTTCCTATATATTTACCATTCCTCTTGTAGCCATTCTTGGCTTTGGCTAAAAAAAAACACAGCAAAATTTGCAACAAAAAAAGCTGCGTTTCCGCAAAGTGGGGCCTCAGCCTTAAAGCTGCATTCAGTGGGCCAAAAGAAAGATCCTCACTAGCTTCTTAGAGCAAAAGTAATTGTCTACCCAATTATACAAGGGTGTTTTTAATTGAGAATGGTGATTCTTTGTAACTATGTTTTATTAGTGTGTTATATACCAGCATTATTCATTACTGAATCCTTGATGATAGCACCAGACATTTTCCCTTGTTTAATTGTGTATCATATTTAAAACCATGCACAGCTAACAGTGGTGTCTTCTTATGTGGCACAAGGCCATGAAATACTATGTATAGAGAGTAACCAATGCAGTGTCTACTTATAGCTTTTAAACAGTCATTTTAAAGTTTTACTCAGATGATCCATTTATCAAAGATGTACAGTTATTTTTTGTCTCTCAACTTTTCTTTGATCTAGTTTTGGAGCTTGAAAAGTAAATGACCTCTGTGGGCACTGGATGATGGCAGCTTTAAGTGTTGTGTAAGAGCAGCAATTTGGGGACCAAAGTATTCTTGTCACTTGAGCAATCCATGGCTGTAAGCTGAAGGATTTGTTTTGCAGCAAGCAGCTGGTGAAATAAGAGAGTCTGTAAGAATCTGATGTCTTCCAGCACATGCTGTTTCTACCTTCACTGCTTGTCTGATTGCAAAATCTGTAATCAATAAGTAGCAGGCTGAGAGAGACTTTGCTACAAAGTCCCCACTGCGAGGACGAGCACAAAAGCAGCATACGCTCTGTTATGAGATACTGGACAAGAGTCAGCTGCTGAGAATCAATAGTGACTCTGAACATGCATATTGGATAGATTGAGACTCTCAAAGTGTTTACAGATTTCTAGACTCTGCTGGATGAAAATGATGCTGATTTCCAACAACTTACTTCATTGCTGTGCCTGTAAAGTGTACAGTCCAATTCTAGCATCAGAACAAGTTAAACTGTTGCACCTTTGTAGCACCACATGGTGTGAACTGTTTAAACTGAATGTATTTTTTTTTGCATCCATACACATTGATATACAGTCATGGGCAAAAATTTTGAGAATGACACAAATATTCTATTTTCACATGATCTGCTGCCCTCTGGTTTTTATGTGTGTTTGTCAGATGTTTTTATCACATACAGAAATAGAATTGCATTCATATTATGAGTAACAGAAGCTTATATTGACAGTTAGAATGAGTTAATGCAGCAAGTCAATATTTGCAGTGTTGACCCTTCTTCTTCAGGACCTCTGCAATTCTCCCTGGCATGCTCTCAATCAACTTCTGGACCAAATCCTGACTGATAGCAGTCCATTCTTGCAGAATCAATGCTTTAATTTTGTCTGAATTTGTTGGTTTTTGTTTGTCCACCCGTCTCTTGATGATTGACCACAAGTTCTCAATGGGATTAAGATCTGGGGAGTTTCCAGGCCATGGACCCAAAATCTCTATGTTTTGTTCCCTGAGCCATTTAGTTATCACCTTTGCTTTATGGCAAGGTGCTCCATCATGCTGGAAAAGGCATTGTTGAGCGCCAAACTGCTCTTGGACGGTTGGGAGAAGTTGCTCTTGGAGGACATTCTGGTACCATTCTTTATTCATGGCTGTGTTTTTAGGCAAGACTGTGAGAGAGCCGATTCCCTTGGCTGAGAAGCAACCCCACACATGAATGGTTTCAGGATGCTTTACAGTTGGCATGAGACAAGACTGGTGGTAGCGCTCACCTCTTCTTCTCCGAATAAGCTGTTTTCCAGATGTTCCAAACAATCGAAAAGGGGATTCATCAGAGAAAATGACTTTACCCCAGTCCTCAGCAGTCCACTCCCTGTACCTTTTGCAGAATATCAGTCTGTCCCTGATGTTTTTTCTGGAGAGAAGTGGCTTCTTTGCTGCCCTCCTTGAGACCAGGCCTTTCTCCAAGAGTCTCCGCCTCACAGTGCGTGCAGATGCACTCACACCTGCCTGCTGCCATTCCTCAGCAAGCTCTGCACTGCTGGTAGCCCGATCCCGCAGCTGAAACACTTTTAAGAGACTGTCCTGCCGCTTGCTGGTCTTTCTTGGGCGCCCTGGAGCCTTTTTGGCACCAATGGAACCTCTCTCCTTGAAGTTCTTGATGATGCGATAGATTGTTGACTGAGGTGCAATCTTTCTAGCTGCAATACTCTTCCCAGTTAGGCCATTTTTGTGCAGTGCAATGATGACTGCACGTGTTTCTTTAGAGATAACCATGGTTAAACAGAAGAGAAACAATGATGACAAGCACCAGCCTCCTTTTAAAGTGTCCAGTGGTGTCATTCTTACTTAATCATGACAGATTGATCTCCAGCCCTGTCCTCATCAACACCCACACCTGTGTTAAAGGAGCAATCACTGAAACGATGTTAGGTGGTCCTTTTAAGGCAGGGCTGCAGTGATGTTGAAATGTGTTTTGGGGGATAAAGTTCATTTTCTAGGCAAATATTGACTTTGCAAGTAATTGCTGTTAAGCTGATCACTCTTTATAACATTCTGGAGTATATGCAAATTGCCATTAGAAAAACTGAAGCAGTAGACTTTGTAAAAATTAATATTTGTATCATTCTCAAAACTTTTGGCCATGACTGTACATACATAGAGTAAATTGAACAAAAGGGGCAGGCCATGTAGCTGCTAAGGCGACCAGTTTTGGTTTGTCTCATCCTGCCAGTAGATCCCTAATGGGTATCTCCATTCTATAAAAGAACTGCATTGACACACATAAGTAACTAGGCAATGAACTGCATGTATATAATATATATAACACACAATATAACATACCCTTTTCGGCCCCACATTGCATAAAGCCCCCCTTTCCCCTTACTCTGTATATTGACTCCTTATTAGTCACCATATAGTTTGCTGCCTCCTTTACTTGCTCCCCACACAGTATTCAAACCAGCTACTGCGATACAGATCTGGTGAAGGGGTGTGATAGTTATAGCACTTGATACTCTGAAATGCATCATCTATTTCCATATAATAAAGTTGTGTTATACCCATTATATGGTGTACCCCAGTTCTGCCATTTTGGGGAGCGCAAGTTCTGGCATTTTTGAGCTATGCTTGGTTCCACTAACACATTTTATAGACTTAAATGGGACACAGCTATAGTACTCACAACTGCTATTATTAAGAATAAGCAAGTGCCAAGCATATATCCAATGCTGGGAATTGTGTTCTGATCAGTGGGAGTCCTAACAGTCTGACCACTGTCAATTTAAAGTTGATACCCTTTCTTAGAAATAGGCCATCAATTTTAAAAGGTGAATAACCCATTTAAAGGGGTATTCCAGTTCTTTGGCATTAATGACCTATGACCTATTCTCAAGGTAGTGATATTACATCCTGTTCACATCTAAAGGATAAGGCTGGAATTACATCACATGGCCGCTATAAAACAGACAGTGTGCGATGTAAATAGTGAAGGGGTCACACAAGCCCCACAGTTCTTTGAAACAGTTCTTCAGTAGGGGCCCCCAGGTGTTGGACCCCCACTGATCTCTTATTGATGACCTTTCCTCAGGATAAGTTAATGCAATAACCCTTTAGAGGGGTTATCCAGAGGTACCCACTCCAGCCTCATGAAATCAGTTGGGGAAAGCCTGATAACCTGACCACTGTCTCCTTTGTAAAGATAATACACCTCCTGCAGCAGAGATCGGCAGTCACCTCTGCTGCCTGGAGAGTTCTGTACAGTGACCCCAGTACAGGTGGCAGAGATAAGTGCTGATCTCTGCTGCAGGAGGTGTATTATCTTTACAAGGGAGACAGTGGTTGGGTTATCAGGCTTTCCCATACTGCTGTCATGAGGCTGCGGAGCCCCGGCCATCTTAAGCTGACTTCAGGCTCCCTATCCCTCCAGGCCAGGTTGCAACCTCTGAGACCAAGATCGTTACATCCATGCCACTGACTATTGCTCACGTCTGTATCTTACTGTGTGAGGTGCTCAGGATAACCTGTCCTAATCGTATTAGTTACTATTTGCTTGTTTGAATCCCACCCAGTGTCACCCCCCGCTCATATAACTTGTGATGCTATCAGACCCTCTAATTCACAAATAAAACACCATATAACTTCATGGCGCCAATCCCCCTTCATAGCTTTAGATGCCCCTGCTCCTGAATTTGACTCCCCTCTCTCTCCCTTTCTGTTGCCTCTGGCAAGATATGATTAGTTTTCCACTGGTAAGTTTGTCAGTGCAGTAGAGCAACATAGCAGTATTTACTAATAAACGATAATCGTCCACCTGAGTCTGGAAACAGACAGTCGATATGTGAATGTATGCAGCCATAGGGATGATTAATCGTTCACTGCTTGGCTTGCCACTGCTCTTCTTCTCATGTCTGATGCAGACAGACATAACAGAGTAGTGAAGCAGTGAAGCATGTGTAGTTAGCAGAGGCAGAGCTCATCACTCATGAGAAGCTGAGGCTGCAGAGGGCAGGCAGCTAGCACTAACAGATGCTGGAGTGACAGGAAAGAGGATCTTCTCTACTTTGCTGAAGGAGTGACAGGGGGGCAGGTGGAGGTGGCAGCTCCTGCTTCACAGTGTCACAGTAAGCCATCCCTTGTACCTTGAATTAACTGGCTGTAGAAGCAGCAGGGAACTGGAGGTGGAGGAGACTGATTCTTTTATTTTTTTTAGCTTTGCTGCAAATTTCAGCCAGATGGAAGGTGGAGGTGGCAGAGACTCTGAATTCTGCCGCCTGAGTTGAGATGCTCATCTCGCCTCATGGCAAATGCAGCCCTGATCCACAATTCACAACAGGTAATGGACAATGGACTGTTGTGGCCTATCTTATCTTTGCTGCTGTAACACACTGAATTTCCCCATTGTGGGACTATTAAAGGACTATTATTATTATTGTCCATGTGGCTGATTTAAAACTATTAAGAAAAGCCCAAGAAAGATGGCTGCTACCTAAATTATACAGAAAGTAATTAAAAAAAACTACAATCTGAAAATAAAAACAATGAAAATATGTTTCACCATCTGGTTTTAATTAGTAAAAAATGCAGGTGATACATTGCATTCACTTTAGTCGGAGAATATAAGTGGATCACAGCATATGCAATTACCTAACATAAAGATTTACTAAAGGAATGCTACTCCAGAGCTACCCAGGCATTGGCTTTTTTTAAGCTAAAAAATGTTGGGGATCTCAGCTCTACACTGTAAATTTACTGTATCTACAGGTCATAGGTAAAGCTTAGTTACAACATGATTTCAAGGGACTTTCCAGGACTGTTATACTGCCAAGATCAGCTGAATGATCAGATGCAGCACTGAAACATTGGGGGAGATTTACTAAGCATAATGCACCAGAATTCTGGTGTAATTTGTGTCAAAAACCTGTCTAACATGCCTTGTGCCACATTTATCAAGGGATTTTAGATGCTTTTTAGGCAAATTTACAAATTATATGAAAAAAGGGTGTAGCATTGTGGGAAATTATGTGACTTTGGAAAAATGGATGCAAGAGTCTGATTTTTTTGGTCATTTTGCATCCATGGAACACCCATTTTCATAGATCCCTCATGGACTTGAATCTATAAGGAATCTGTGAAAAACGGCCAGAAATAGGACATGTCCATTGAAATGAATCTTCAAAAAAACGGACATGTGAACAATTCAGTTGAAATCAATGGAGTAGATTTGCTAATATTGGCATATCATACTCCGGCCTCTTCATAAATCAGCTGGACTTCCCTGTGCCAGAATGGAAAACTGGTGTGAGTTATAATGAATATGTCAGACCAAGGTATCCCCACCCAGATCCTCCTACATTTAAACAATATGGTGTGTTTTTTTTTCTACATGAATAGAACCTAAAACTGCCCCACTGTGTCCACCTCTTTGTTTATCTAGGCATAGCCCCGTACATCTGATTGGGAATTGGTCTGGCACTGCAGCTCACAGCTAATCCGCCCCTTTCAAGGCAAAAAAAACTGAGTTGCTCTACCAGACACAGCACAGGCAAACATATGGCACTCCACCTGTGTAAATAAGGAAGAGGACACAACTCTTGAAGGAACAACATGGTCCCTTCATTCCACAGATCAGCAAGTATACAGTAAGTTGTATCCCCACCAATCAGATATTGATGGCTGATGCTAAGAATAGACTATAGGTACTACAGTCCTGAAAAAAACCTTTTTGTTATTCTCTATATTTTCAAATATTTATATTGTGACCACAAAATTATTGCGCAATTTGCATTGTGAGTGACTTTAAATTGCCATGTAGCCTTGTTTTGAATCTGTATTCTTTTTACAGGTACCCAAAAAAATACCAATTTCACCAATAAGCCTATGTTTATTATGAGACAGTTCTGTGTTTCTTCGCTGAGCAAGAAAAATGATTCTTCTTGGTTTGAAAAGCCAATTTAACCCTACAAGAAGCCCCTTGACCCTTTTTGACTTAAAACACGCATTAATAAAAGCCATGTCCCGATGTGCAGCTATGTTTCTCAGAAGGGTCTTATAATATCTGTGATGCAAGCATTGATAATAAGACAGATTGCAATACAGGTGTTGTAAGTTTGTACAGTGGTTTATCTTTGTAAATTGTTATTGACTGATATGGAAGTGTAAATCAATGATAATAGGGATTATCAGATGACTCATGCTTACAATGCAACTTTTACCTTCAGTGACAAATTGTCAAATATCATGAATATGTTAGTATTATAGTAAAAAATACAAATTATTGCAAACTGTTTGCTTCCCATAGATAGATAGATAGATAGATAGATATTGAGTATAATTAAAGCGATACACACATAAAACTATGCAAACCATGAAGAAGAAGATAGATAGATAGATAGATAGATAGATAGATAGATAGATAATTTTATAAAAATAGATTTTGCTCAATTGAATGTCCAGCTTTAAATAACAGTTTACAGTTTACATGCACAGTACATGTTAATTGACATAAAATATGTAAATTCACTAACTTTGTAATTGCATTACATTACATGGCTTGTACGCATCCTGAGTTATAACCTGCATTATAGTCTAGATCAGCACAAAGCTTGGTCTAGTGATTTGTATTGGTGTAAGAAACTACTCTGTACAGTAATGGATGCGGGAACAGCATTGAGCTATAATACTGTTTGTTACTGATATATAATGAATACCTCACCCTTCACTTTATTGAGCTCCAGAACAGGATCCCTGACTGATTGTGTGACTGACCTACCAATTCACACACCAGTCTTTAGTTCCTGGTTTCTATGTACGTCTATGAGAGTACAACATCCAGACTATCATAGACGTACATAGAAAAAGTGACTTACAGCTTGTGTGTGATCAACAGATCAGTCTGACAATCAAATGAACAGCCAGGAGACCTGATTTGGAATGACTTATTCTCCATCTTCCCTCTCAGCTGAGTCTAGTGTGCATGTGTAGTGGGGGAAGGGTTTTGGCCAAAGAAGTCTAATGAGGCAGCATGGTAGCTTAGTGATTAGCACTGTTGCCTTGCAGTATTTGATCAACTCAAACCAAGGACAACATCTACATGGAGTTCGCATGTTTGCATGGGTATCCTACTTTGAATAGTGAGTGAAGACATCATCTGTAAAGCCCTGTGGATTTTGTTGGAGCTATATAAGAAAATAAACAATAGATAGCCTAAGAATACTCTTGTTTAATCAAACAGAAATGACTAGTAGAGATATTTCCTCTTATTTATTTATTTTGCTTGCTTATATAGCGCCATCATATTCCGCAGCGCTTTACAGATGTTGTCAATCACTGTCCCATATAGTGCTCACAATCTATATTCCCTATCTGTATGTCTTTGGCATGTGGGAGGAAACTGAAGTCCCTGGAGGAAACCCACATAAACACGGGGAGAACATACAAACTCCTTGCAGATGTTGTCTTTGGCCGATTTCAAACCTAGGACTCCTGCGCTGCAAGGCATCAGATAGACTTACTAGAGAGCTTAGAAGAGGAAGACTGCAAGCAGTTACTACTTATTGTTATGGTTAGAGGTACAGTATAGAATGAGAGTTCAGGAGAGTTCTACAGACAAATACATATTCTATATATTTTTGAGTTTTCTTTGTAGAGGTGCAGTATAGCCAAAGGTTAATTGGGTATATACCGTACATATCTGTTGATCAGGGAATTATATAGCCCAGGGGTCAGCAACCTTCGGAACTCCAACTGCTGTGAAACTTCAACTCCCATTATGCTCCATTCACTTCTATGGGAACAATGGGAATGCTTATATATGTGTCCATCTTTAACTTAGTTCAAATGTCTCATGAAACCAATTAAATACAATATTGCAACATGCTAACAAAACCCTTTAAATGCTGCAATTCATAAAACAAAGATGGTAGTCACACATAGACACATGTATAGAATATCCTACATGACAAAATATTGTAGTATTGTCCGGATAAGCTAACTATTCAATTATAATCATATATGCACATGTCCAGCCAAGAGAACAGGTAATGTAGGACATTACACTCACTTTCATTGTTGGCATAAAAATCTAAATTAAACTATAGTCACTCTACAGTTTTTATGTCTGTTATTGTTATTCATCCATCCTGTGGCCCCTTTTTCCTACAGCTTTTGTTTTTTTTTTTTTTGTTTTTTTTTACATTAAAAAAGGGCAATAGGTTATGTTTTTCTAAGTTATAGATAAAAAAAACACTCATGTTGCAATTCATCGGCTATAAAAATGGTCTTGCCCCTAAAATCATTTCAACATATATTAAGTTATTCCTATAGGTTTAATCAAAGAGTAATGCCATTCTGTATCACAAGACGTACTTTCAGAAAGTCTGCATTACTGCAGAATAATTAAAGAATTAAAATGATTTTAGCAAAGCACTTGAGGCAGACAAAGTATTCCATAATGACTTTGTCTATATGGCTGATTAATGCTTTACCCTGACTACCTTTAGTACCATGGATTATTCTGTAAAGCTGAAATGGATTTAAAGGGTCAATGTTCCAGGAAAGTTTCCTCCCACAAACAAATACAATAAAAAAAGTGGTGGCTTTGTCAATTTCTCTTCATAAAACAAAATGCAGTTTAATCAGGAAGACCATGTTAAACTCCAATTTACAAAGAAAAACTCCATTTGTTTTAATGATTTCAGGCAAGCGCTTTAGCCGTTCATTGCACTTCATTTTTTACAAAAGACTTTAAAAAGAAGAAAACAGACTTTCTGCTGACTGTGACTGTCTGCAACTCTTCATTAATTATGCAAATAAAATATTCTATAATGATAGTTTGTTAAGGGTATGTTATGTCTAATAATAACAGATCTTCTCAGCATGATAATGTTCAGAAATGAAAGCTGCAGGCAAACAAGACTAGAACTCCTGTACAAAAACAATATATGCTACCCAACAGTTAATATTTCAAGCATTACTCACCTCACTATTCCCCTCCTTCTGCCATCTCTTCCTGGGTCCTCCCTCCCGACTGCTCTCTACTTACTGGTCCCTCAGGAAATTACTGCTAAGCCAATCTGTGGCTGCACTGATCATCCTCTTCAGCCAGTGTTTGGTTGAGCAAATTTCCTGCGTGTCAAGAAGGTCCAGGTAATACATAGCAGGGGGGACCTGGAAAATGACAAAACTGCAGCGGGAATCAATGAGATAACTACTTTTATTTTTTAACCAATTTTGCCCCTTTTCTGAAAAATGGCCTCTACATGTAATCTAAAAGATAGTAATTTTTGCAGTGGAGGTGTCGTCTTTGCCTGCAGAGCTCCTCTGCAGTCAGCTTCTTCTTCACAACATAGCACGTGGCAATAGAAATAAGAATAGCTAATTAGCTATTGCCAAAAGGTTTGCTTGTTATCTGTTGGCTGTGGTTTATAGGTTATCTCCACCCATAACTAAAGTAGACAGATTTGCAATAATGTAGAGTTATTTAAAAAACATGTTTCTAAAGGATCCTTAAATTATCATGCCAGGATACATGAAAAATACATACAGTCATGGCCAAAAGTTTTGAGAATGACACAAATATTATATTTTCACATGATCTGCTGCCCTCTGGTTTTCATGTGTGTTTGTCAGATGTTTTTATCACATACAGAAATATAATTGCATTCATATTATGAGTAACAGAAGCTTATATTGACAGTTAGAATGAGTTAATGCAGCAAGTCAATATTTGCAGTGTTGACCCTTCTTCTTCAGGACCTCAGCAATTCTCCCTGGCATGCTCTCAATCAACTTCTGGACCAAATCCTGACTGATAGCAGTCCATTCTTGCAGAATCAATGCTTTAATTTTGTCTGAATTTGTTGGTTTTTGTTTGTCCACCCGTCTCTTGATGATTGACCACAAGTTCTCAATGGGATTAAGATCTGGGGAGTTTCCAGGCCATGGACCCAAAATCTCTATGTTTTGTTCCCTGAGCCATTTAGTTATCACCTTTGCTTTATGGCAAGGTGCTCCATCATGCTGGAAAAGGCATTGTTGAGCGCCAAACTGCTCTTGGACGGTTGGGAGAAGTTGCTCTTGGAGGACATTCTGGTACCATTCTTTATTCATGGCTGTGTTTTTAGGCAAGACTGTGAGAGAGCCGATTCCCTTGGCTGAGAAGCAACCCCACACATGAATGGTTTCAGGATGCTTTACAGTTGGCATGAGACAAGACTGGTGGTAGTGCTCACCTCTTCTTCTCCGAATAAGCTGTTTTCCAGATGTTCCAAACAATCGAAAAGGGGATTCATCAGAGAAAATTACTTTACCCCAGTCCTCAGCAGTCCACTCCCTGTACCTTTTGCAGAATATCAGTCTGTCCCTGATGTTTTTTCTGGAGAGAAGTGGCTTCTTTGCTGCCCTCCTTGAGACCAGGCCTTGCTCCAAGAGTCTCCGCCTCACAGTGTGTACAGATGCACTCACACCTGCCTGCTGCCATTCCTCAGCAAGCGCTGCACTGCTGGTAGCCCGATCCCGCAACTGAAACACTTTTAAGAGACGGTCCTGCCGCTTGCTGGTCTTTCTTGGGCGCCCTGGAGCCTTTTTGGCACCAATGGAACCTCTCTCTCCTTGAAGTTCTTAATGATGCGATAGATTGTTGACTGAGGTGCAATCTTTCTAGCTGCAATACTCTTCCCAGTTAGGCCATTTTTGTGCAGTGCAATGATGACTGCACGTGTTTCTTTAGAGATAACCATGGTTAACAGAAGAGAAACAATGATGGCAAGCACCAGCCTCCTTTTAAAGTGTCAAGTGGTGT
This sequence comes from Leptodactylus fallax, assembly GCA_947044405.1. Classification (NCBI taxonomy): domain Eukaryota; kingdom Metazoa; phylum Chordata; class Amphibia; order Anura; family Leptodactylidae; genus Leptodactylus; species Leptodactylus fallax. Next base: position 2,902,836 of record CAMRHE010000015.1, read on the forward strand.
CATTCTTACTTAATCATGACAGATTGATCTCCAGCCCTGTCCTCATCAACACCCACACCTGTGTTAATGGAGCAATCACTGAAACGATGTTAGGTGGTCCTTTTAAGGCAGGGCTGCAGTGATGTTGAAATGTGTTTTGGGGGATAAAGTTCATTTTCTAGGCAAATATTGACTTTGCAAGTAATTGCTGTTAAGCTGATCACTCTTTATAACATTCTGGAGTATATGCAAATTGCCATTAGAAAAACTGAAGCAGTAGACTTTGTAAAAATTAATATTTGTATCATTCTCAAAACTTTTGGCCATGACTGTAATTGTCGGGGAACAGCCCACCAAAACCTCCACTGACCACAAGCATGGCGGCCCATGCTTTCCCTGCTTAAATGGAACAGCAATATGAATGTGATATGCATGTGTGAGTACTACTCTATTCACTTTTAAGCATCTGATGGAGCTCTGTACTTGGCTATCTATTTCAGCCCTATAGAAGGAAAGGAGCAGTAGTCTAACATGCATACTAGCACTCCTTTAACACAGGGGACTGGGGTACTCCTATTCTTGTGATTGATGTGGGTTTCAGCAGTTGCACCCCAAGTTATCATGAATCTATGATATATCCTTTGGATGGGTGATAGATTTGTTAAAGGAAAATCCCTGCCCTTAGATTTTCAACCAATGAACTTGTGAACCAATAAAGAATCACTACAGGCATAAGTAATATAAGTGATAAAGTTTTGCCTAGTACACACAGACCTGAGAAAACATTGACATAGAGTAAAATTTCAGAAACACCAGAAAAGAAAATCATTGAGTCATGCACCACCTCTCAGAACTTCCATAAGGCATAGCATAATGCAGAAATGTAGCAAGCATTACATTGACTAGTGCAGTGTACTAGACTGTTAATGCAGCTCGCCAGGATAGATATAACATTAATGCAGTGTGCCACATACATCCATACACATAAAATTAGTAGTATTAGCAGTAGTAATAGTAGTAGTAGTAGTAGTCATGTAGTGCTGTAGTATTAATATTTATTGCATAGTGCATATGCAGGTAATATAATGCCTCCTACATTTGTAGAAATCATGTTTGAAGTTTTTATATAAAAGGAAACTGCCAAGAGTAAATTGGTTCTAAACTTGGTCATAGTACTTTGTAGGGGTGTTTCTACACTTTACAAATATGCTTCTGGATTCATCTTTGAAGCCCCATTTTCAAGTAAATAACCTTTTTATAATATGCAATTGAGGAGCCTAGAGTCACCAATCATAGAGCTGCATGCACAAGAACCAGTCCGTCACGTGATTTACGTCCCTTCCATTTTAATTGAAATACAAGCAGGTCTGCTATCTTTTCACTCCTAACAGCTCTACTGTAGGGTGTTAATTTACCTGGTGATAATATAAACCTATTAATAAACCTATTACATCTATTAATAAACCTATTAATAATCATATAAATCCTATTTTGCTAAAATCATTTTATAAAATTAAAATTCAGAAGTTTGCTTTCTGGACAGCAATCCCTGGTGCAACCCAGTAGGTATTTTACTACTGTTTCATTTTGCTGAAGTGTTCATTCTTGTTCTGGAAAGTATAACCTCAAGATAACATGATAGAAAATGAAACTTTATGACCAATGCTATAAAGGTGATTTTCTTTATAGTTACTGAAAGCACTGCATCAAGTCATTGATTTGAAAGCTAAAATATGATGCAGCTCTTGTTTATTGATTAATAGCATTAATGCAAGTGGATGAGAGTTTTACTGTTGCTGCAGAATTTCCATTATCCTCAAGGGAGCAGGAAAGATAAGATGCTGTGAAGAACCATTAATATTGTACAAAGTAGCTAATTATGTTATATGGCTGTTAGCTTACTAACAAGACGTCCTTTGTATATATAATTAAAAAAATAATGACATTTTGAATGATAAGTACCACTTAATCTATTCATGTACTGGCAGGTATTGCTCACTGGGTAGATAGTCTTGACAATTTAAAGCAAAACTGAATTTTCAAGCATATCTTACAGCAAGTAATTTGCACAGTGATAGCAAAATATACAGTGTTTATTGTGAAAGAAAACAGTAATATGTTAGCTTCAGATTTGACTACACTTGATAACACTCTCAATCAAATACAACTACACAATGCCTAAATCTCTCAAGTGGTAAGCTAAATAGCTCAAGCTCTGTGGGTGTACCCCATTGGATGAGCCCAGGGGATTGTTTGACAGTCCATGTAGCTGCTTAGCCTTTTGATAAAGAGGACTACTTGACCCTGCCTGTCAAGGCTGCAACCCACTATTGTTATCTGTGTTTAATAAAGATATGGGGCTTTAGATTGGGATCTTATGCAGTACCATTATATGAGCTTCAAGAGATTGTTCCAGCAAGCAAAACCCATGGAGGAGGGCAAACACTACTTAAGGAGAAAAAGATGGCATTCAAGGCAAGAGATATGGTGGGGCTCAGGGAGGTACAGAATGAGTTCAGGCATCAAATCAGGCAGGAAAAAGTCAATTATAAGAAAAAAATGGAAAAGCAAATGAAAAGAAAAGACATAAGGGGAGTCTGGGAAGGACTTAAGTCAATTTCTGGTCATAGACATCCTGTCTCCCATATAGAAGCAGATGTTAATTGGCTTAACAAACTAAATCTATTCTTCAATAGATTTGATGACACATCAGCTCCTCCCACTCCAGCATGTCCTTCAGTTCCCTCTACCACAATGACTTCACCTTCAGAAGGGAGCTGAAAAAGATCAAAGTTGGGAAGGCTGCAGGGCCAGATGACATCAGTGCAAGGCTAATTAAGACTTGTGGGGATCAGCTGTGTAGTATTAGTACATATATATGTTTAATATGAGCCTGATGCTGGAAATAGTCCTTAAATTATGGAAATCTTCTTGTGTGGTACCGGTTCCAAAGAAACCTCGCCCTATGGACCTCAACAACTACAGACCCGTAGCATTGACATCTCAACTGATGAAGATTTTAGAGAGACTGGTTCTCACACATCTCCACTGTCTAGTGAGCCCGGCTATGGACCCTCTCCAGTTTGCTTATCGGCCCGGCATTGGGGTGGATGATGCCATCATCCACCTTCTGCACAGGGCTCTTTCTCACCTGGAAAAACCAGGGACCACTGTGAGAATAATGTTCTTTGATTTCTCCAGTGCTTTTAACACCATACAGCCAGGGTTACTGAGAGACAAGCTGGCCACCACCTCTCCAATTGGATCTTAGACTACCTCACAAATTGACCTCAGTATGTGAGAGCCCGGGACTGTGTGTCAGATACTGTGATCTGTAATAAGGGGGCAATTCAAGGTACAGTTCTTGCCCCTTTCTTCTTCACACTGTACACTGCTGATTTTAGGTGCAACTCATCTAACTGCTACCTACAGAAGTATTCTGATGACTCTGCAATAGTAGGCATCATCACAGACGAAGATGACAAGGAGTACAGAGAACTGAACCGGGATTTTGTGTACTGGTGAAAGCGTAACCACCTTAGGATTAATGCGGGGAAGACCAAGGAGATGGTGGTGGACTTTTGTAAATGCAGATGCCCTCTAACGGCCTTCTGGTATGTAGCATTGTACCTGAGGTTGAAATTTTTAGTTGCCAAGCGTGCAGAATTTAAAATGTGTTTCTTGCAAGATAGGCATGCCAGTGTGTTGTTTTTTGAGGAGGTGTAGTACCTCAGTTCTTTGGGACATTTAGTCCTCTCACATTAAAAGAAACAATAACTATATCAGCCATAATATAATCTTATGAGGATAACCTATCCTTGTGGGGTGGGCAGTGAGTGATCAACTCACTTTGTTGGTGTCACTATGGAGTAAGTGTGACACCCATTAATTCCTGGCTGGGGTTTTGCTGTTAGCGCACAGCCAGGAATTAAATGTGGCAGAAATGAATCCGTTTTTCACTTACAGAAAAGTGATAGTACTGGCGGCAGGGGATGCAGCATCCAGGTACATAGAATGTCACCATCCTACAGGTGTTACCTCACTGCTCCCAGTCATATACATTTACCTCTAATTGTGGGTTACACATGTACTTACGTTGCTTCTAATGGAAAAGTACAGGTGTATCAAGGCAAATAGCGGTAAACGCACGTGACTGGGAGCACAGTATGACAGCACCCCTATGTTACGGTTTGTGCTATATGACTTTATTATAGGGGTCGTCAGCCTTACAATTATTGCACAGCATTTCAAGGACCTCATCTTTGATTTATTTTATTTAAATCGGCATGCCAAACAAAAAAGGTTGCCTACCCCTGCTGTAGGGTGTCATGGTCTCTGGCGGCTTTCAGAAGGACCGCTGTGTCCAGATAGCCAAGAAGCCTTCAAATGATGTCATAAGGAAGGTCTGAGGGTCTGGGTATAGACTGTAGAGCTATATGTACTGTAGGGGCTCAATTTTGATGTGAGAGGCTTGGTCTGGGTCCAAGAGAATAGCAAAGATGTTTCATGTGCAAAGAACTCAGAGACTCCACGGATTCTAATAATCTTCTGGCAGCTTCTTTTTTCTTGATCCTTGGCTCTCAGTAAGACTTCATTGGAGTTGCTCTGCAGCTGAAGAGAGTCTCTTGCTTTGGAACCAATGGTAAACAAGTCATTTTAGTGTTAAAGTATTGCACAAGGCATTATAGGAAAAGGAGCTGGGAAGCTCAAGCGCCCTCCGTTGGATGTAACAAATCCTCAATTTGCTTTTGACCCACTGAGTCTTGAGAAAGCAAGAGGAATTATTGCAAAGTATTGCACATCAGACTTAATATCAGAGAGTTCCTTAGCTATCGGAGTGAGTGCCTGATATAATATTTTTTTTGATAAAGGATCCTGTGGCAGCGGCTTGAGTGGAGTCACCTCCAGCAGAGTACTCACATATACTCTCAATTTCAGATTCACCTTCCGAAGCTCATCCATCTTGGGTCTCCGCCAAAACCTTGTGAGGCTATGTGGGAGAAGATGTCATTTTCATTTTCAAATGTTTAGATAAATCCGCTTGGCTTTTTGCTGGCCTCAGTATGACCTCTTGTTCTCTGTGCTTATCCTTGTTGATTTTCACCATTTTTAGAGGGTAAAGTCACCTATAGCTTGGATTCTAGTAAGTGAATAGCGAGGAGCTTAGAGTGCAGCCACCTTTACTGTCAGAAGTCAAACTTAGCCCCCCCCCACTTGTGACATTTTATGTTCCTCAGTTGTAAGAACTGTAAAATCCATTCTGTAAGTTTAAGAGACTATTCATCAATTGATTTGTAACCTTCAAGATTTGTGCCTTTCTATGAATAGTAAAAGAGCCTGTTGCTATGCACCTTTAACCTCTGTGTCTGCAATATCCTGTTGGGGTATCCATAAATCCCCTCACCCTGAATTACATATGCTTGTGATAAATTAATTTTAGTATGACACTTTTTTGCCACTCGCATGAGATTAAGCATGATTTTTGGCTTTAAAAATCTGTGGTACAGAAGTAAAAAGTAAGAATTATAACTAAATTTCTATTACTACCTGCTAACTCTCCAATCATTTCTTTACATGCATTGGTGACACTGACAACATGTATTTGTGCTGGGATTTTTACATTTCAATAAAGCTCAGGCAATCTTACCATAGCTGTACACATCCCCAGATTGTTTTTTAATGCCCAGTCCACTGAGAATGTGCTTTAATGCTACTCAAGCTGCATGATACTGTCACAGATGAGTAACTATGCCTGGAAAGGAAATGACACTGAAGCTGCATTGTTCCCAAGCAGAGATTAGTCAATCTTCAAAAACTGTTGCCCACTGATTCTCCAAATTATTAAACACATGATCCACTGAATGGAAAATCATTTTCATCATCTCTATTAACAATAATTGACTAAGATAGTATAGAAGACATATTAAGTAAGTATATTCCACATACAGCTAAAACAGTGTTGTATTGCTTGAATTAAAAAAAAGTGTCTTTCAGCAAGATTATATATATAACTGTATGCCATGTTATAGATAAAAAGCTTAAGGCTAAGGTCCCACGTTGCAAAAAAGCTGCTTTTTTATGTAGATTTTTTTAGTGTTTTTTTTTTTTTAGCCAAACCAGGAGTGGATTAAACAGAAGGGAGAAGTATAAGAGCTTTCTTTATATTTCCCATTCCTTTTCAAACCACTTTTGACTTTGGCTCAAAAATCCACAGCAGAATCTGCAACAACAAAAAAAAATAAAACAGCTTTTTCACAACATGGGGCCTTAGCCTAAAGGTCTTCATCATTAATGATAATAAAATGTTTTCCTTTATGAAAATACACCACCAATATGCTGTCTACCTTTGAAGTCATTATTATCATTGTCTACAAATAGGTCATTTTTATTGCAGATTTGACGTATATTTATGATAGATCTACTCTATGCCGCGTTCCAAATTATTATGTAAATTATATTTTTCTCTGATTTCCCTAAATGGTCTATGCAAATGACAGTCAGTATAATATTAAAATCTTCAATCAACAGAGTATAAATCAAAATTTATTGGACAAGCCTACCAATGAAAACTTTTTATTTTCACAAATTAAAAAATCTAAATCCTTTGTTCCAAATGACTATGTACAACAGAGTTTCTAAACATTTTATATATTGTAAATAACATTAATATTTTGCAAAATGAATTGAATTTTCAGAATTAAGAGGTCACATTTACTGAAATCAAAAACTATTTGAATCAAAAATATCTTAACAGGCCAAGTTACATGTCAACATAGGATCCCTTCTTTGATATCACCTTCACAATTCTTGCATCCATTGAACTTGTGAGATTCTGCTAGAACTTCTCTGCAGGATGTCAGAATAGCCTTCCAGAGCTGATGTGTTGATGTGAACTGTCTCATACCCTCACAGATTTTTTGCTTGAGTATACTCCAAAAGTTCTCAATAGGGTTGAAGTCATGGGAGGATTGAGGCCACATCATGAGTTTCCCTCCTTCTATGTCTATAGCAGCCAATGACTCAGAGGTACTCTTTGCTGCATGAGATGGTGCATTGCCATGCATGGAGATACTTTTGCTTCAGAAGGCATGGATCTTCTTTATCTACCATGGAAGAAAATGGTCAGTCAGAAACTCTATGTACTTTGCATGAGTCATTTTCACATCTAAAAGGGCCTACCAGCTATCTCCCCATGATTCCATCCCAAAACATGCACCAACCATTCGCTACTCCATCCATCTGGACCATCCAGGGTTGCATGACACTCATCAGTAAACAAGAATTTTTCAAAATTAGTCTTCATGTATGTCTGAGCCCACTGCAACTGTTTCTACTTGTGAGCAGTGTTTATGGGTTGCTAAATAGTAGTTTTATGCACCACTGCATCCCTCTGGAGGATCCTACTCATTGTGGTTTGTGGGACTCCAGAGGAACCAGCAACTTCAAATACCTGTTTGCTACTTTGTAATGGTATTTTAGCAGTTGATCTCTTAGGCTAAGGCCAAAAACTGCGAAAATGCAGCTTTTTTTGTTGCAGATTTTGCTGCGGTTTTTTGAGCCAAACCCAGGAGTGGATTGAGCAGAAGGTAGAAGTATAATAATTTCCTATATATTTCCCATTCCTTTTGTTGCCATTCCTGACTTTGGCTCAAAAAACCGCAGCAAAATCTGCAACAAAAAAAGCTGCGTTTCTGCAACGTGGGGCCTTAGCCTTAAGAAGGTTTCCTTTAATTGGGCTCACCTGGCAAACTAATTATCACAGGTGTTTGAGGTTGATTCCCATGATCCAAAGAGCCCAGAGACACAATACCATCCATAAGTTTAATTGAAAAACTAAAAAAAAATAAAATCCTTAGGACACTTAAATCTGATTTGCATAATAATTTGGAATGCGGTATATTCTCTTACCTAACTACAATAACTTTTTTACTTCAGCACAAACATTCTGAAAATTCACTTATTTTCAGCATATAATAAAACAGTTAACTTCTTTACCAGATTTACAGTATATAAATTAAACTGCCAACCTGTTGAATATACGTTTTTGGTCATACTGTACAGAATGTCTTCAGGTTGCAATAATCACAGTAACATAAAGGCATGTCAGGTAAAGATGGAGGGAGGTAGACTGGTGTCTCACAAAAAAAAAAAAAAAAATAGCATAAGCCATAAAACCATAGTGACACATTTAGAAAGCATACCATACATCACAGCTAGAACACTAATTTTGCATTTATGATGTCACATTTTGGCACAGCAAAAAAAAAAATTTCTGCAGTGTTTTTCATTGCATTTTGTCTCCAGAATTTTTGCCCTTATTATACCTATACAAAAAATGCTAGTGTTTCCACAGGTATAATTTTAATGCTGTGATTTTCAAAAACGCAGCATTTCCACTGCAGATTTTTTTTTTATAATCTGTAGATGGGATTAGCCAGAATCCCACTAACTATGCAGGGACTGTAAAATGCAGCATTTTTTGCCATGGCATTTCTTCAGTGGCAAAAATGTTGCGTTTTTGCAATGTGTAACTTCAGCCTTTAATAGCTTTTTTTTTCCCCTCATACTCCAAAATGCAACATTCATTTTTACCATGTTTCGTACTATCAATAAGATAGACCCTATATAGCTTTAGTTATGTGGCTACATTTTAGGCCATCTTTCCAGACCTTTTCAGACTCGGGAGAACCCCTGCAAAAAATTTTTTCCTCAGGGCACCCCTAACAAATAATTTTTACCAAAAGACAAAAAAATTACAGTTTTGATGTGTTTTTTAGCACCGTTTTTGAAATTACAGCTGGAACATTAATTTATTTCATTTCTAAACTTAAAAAACCTCACCAAAAACCACACCAAAACTGCGTGTATTTTTCCATTGCAGTTTTGATGCAATTGTAACTGCATCACAACTGCATCATGTGAATGCACCCTCAAAGCTACACCATCCTATACTTTCCACCCAGCACATGCAAAAATTCACCTTTCACGATCACCAAGCTCCCTTAGTGGCCCCACATAATATCATGCTCCCCAGACACATAATAATACTCCCCAGTGGCCCCCAGACACCCAATAAAGCTTCCCAGACAGTTAGCAATGCTCCCCACTGTCCCCCAAACACTTAAAAATGCTTCCTAATGGCCCACAGAAAAAAAAAATAATACTCCCCACTGGCCCCCAGGCAAGTAGTAATGTTCTTCAGTAGCCGCGAGGCAAGTAATAATGTAACCTGTTGCCCTCAGACAAGTAATAATGTCCTCCAGTGGTCCCCAGACAAGTGATAATGTCCCTCAGTGGCCCCCAGACAACTAATAATTTCCCCAGTGGCCCCCAGACAAGTGATAATATCCCTCAGAGGCCACCAGACAAGTAAATGTCTCCCAGTAGCCCACAGACAACTACTAGTGGCCCCCTGATAACTATTATGTCCCTCACTGGCCCACAGGCAAGTAATAATTTTCTAAGTGGCACCCAGGCAACTAACAATGTCAACCAGTGGCCCCTTGACAAGTGAAAATGTCCCCCAGTGGCCCCCTGACAACTAATAACTTCTCCAAGTGGCCCCCAGATGAGAGAAAATGTGCCCTCATGTGGCCCCCAGACAAGCAAATGTCCCCCAGTGGCCCCCCCTGACAAGTAATAAGGTCCCCCACTGGCCTCTGACAACTAATAATATCCCCCAGTAGGCCCCAGACAAATAATAATGTCCCCCAGTGGCCCCTTAACAAAAGTAAATGTCCCCCAGACAACTATAAACTTCCCCTATTGGCCCCCAGACAAGCAAATGTCCCCCAGTGGCCCTCTGACAATTAATAATCTCCCACACTGTCCCCCTGACAACTAATAATGTCCCCCAGTGGCCCCCTGACAAATAATAATGTCCCCCAGTGCCCCCACACTGTAGTTCTTAATAAAATATAGAAAAAAAAACAAAACACTGAGCCATCCTTGTTCCCCCTGAGCATTGAGGTGTTCCTGCTTCTTCTCTGCAGATCTATGCAGCAGGTCTTCAGCAGGCACTAGTTTATGCCTGAGTAATAGAGCAGGAAGATAAAGTCTTCCAGCTGCACCGTTATATTCAACTACATCGGCATCCTAATTGAGAAAAAGCTATTTTTCTAGATAGAAAGACGGGTATATACAATAAACTATTATATTTGAAACCAGTAGTAGGTTGAGTTTATAGGAACCCGCATCATTAATTTAAATAACCTTCCCAGACACTCTTGTTTAAATCCAGAAGAAAATGGTTCAGATATACCATTGAAAGTTATAGATATGAAAATGAATTAGACTTGAATGTCTTTAACAGGTCAATTGAATTGCATAAGTAGCTGTTTGATAATTTTAACTTGTTTAATAGCACAAACTGGTTCTAGTAGCAAGCACTAATACATGATATTGAATCGTTTTCAAGACCATCATACAAAATGTTTAGTATTATGTTATATATTTAGAATATTATGCCAGTGCTGTAAAAAGAGTCTCTTGCGCCTATTTTCTTCTAATTCTGCCCCTTTTTTAAGCTTTATGCTCTGTACATTAAGATTTATCATGTGTTTGTGCCTATCTTGAAAGCTTTTACATAAGACTCACTTTCCTATGTGTTAATAGCACCTATGAAGTACAGTAACTACAAAAGAGACTCTGGTAACCAATTATACATATGAAATGCCTATAGAATGAATAGACAATAGGGCAGGTTGCATAAGTGTAACCACCTATCAAAATAAAAAAAATATACAAATATACAGCTGCAATTATCAAATAATTACATACATATACAGAAGTCAAAAGTCAGTATAGGATAATATATAGAGCAGCACAGAATGAAAATAATTGATAGTGTTCACATTAATGTTCATATCTCAAATGAATTAAATTAGCCATTCAGAAAATCTTACCATGACACTACAACAATAATCATCCCAGCCGTACAGCAATGGCCATAGGTACACACACTTCGACACAAGTTTTGTTATTTTAAAGCTTCATCAGGAGCTGATAATAGGGTACATATTTTACTCCTCTGTTTGTATATAGGTTATATAGTTATTCTTTATACTGTTGCTCAAAGCCAGCCTTATTATGTACTTATATGCATATTGAACTTTTAGGACTCATGGCTATATTGTGCATTATGTGAGTTTCATGTAGCAGACTTTATAGCATGATTTTACACAGGGCTATAAGAAGTTTTTTTTTGTCTTGGATCCCATATATCTCTAATAAATAATGATGATATTCTCCATGAGTTGCTATATGGAGGCATTGTCCTCTAAATGCACCAAGCCCTGTAATGTAGTCATTAGAATTACAGCATGACAAGAGATGAGAAGATCATCTGTCTCAGAAGTATCATACAGCGTCTATGAAAATCTTACTAACCTACACCTCTTATTACTTCTTGTCAGTATAGTGCCATGAGAAAGCAATAAGCACTTCTGTGACATAGGCCAAGAATGTCCTCTGAAGCTTTAACAATACAATAATGGTTATTTCAGCCTGAAGGATTAAATTGATGAAACTTGGTCATGGAAGTAGAAGACCTTTATAACATCTTACATGAAATAATAAAAGCAATAATGCTTCTTTAATCTATTCTATTTTGTACTCTGCCAAGGAAATACCAAGCTCAGCTTTGACCTAGACATTGACACTTTCACAAGTATTAGAAGATTTACAAATGATGTATAATACTTGTTATTGACCCACAGTAATTACTTCTTGGTGTCATATACTCAGTAATGATATAATAAAATGTAAAAAGCATCTCTTATGAGACAAGTGCATTTCAGAAAGGGTCATTTATCATCCTAAAGTATTAAACAAGCAAGTACCACCTCAATGTCCCCAAATCTAAGATTAAGGGGTGCTGAAAGCTGCTTTTTCTGTCCAGTTCTTTTGAAGTTTGACTTATTCAGCAAAGTTATAAGATTAGCTGCATTTAGCATTCTTTGGGAGGGGCTGGAGACATTAGAAGAGGAATTGGGTTACATACCAATAACGAGCTGGGCAAATACCTAGTGTTAAGTGAAAAATGGCGAAGTTTTCCAGTTTCCTTAGCTAGAACATGTGGACAGCTGTGTTCGAAGTATAGCTGAACTGCTTGTTCCATGAGCTGTCTGCTCTACATATGACTATAGGCCATAAGTGTGTGTGGCGTCTGACCTTAAATTAGCTTCCATGTAAACTTCTCATTGGACCACCGGACGAAATATGCTTATAATATAATGTAGGGAGCATATTTGTGGTACTGCTCTTGTAAGAGCTAGAGTTCTTTGTGGGGTCAGGGTGAGTCCAGCAGATCTCCCAAAAAAGCATTGTGGGTAACTACACCTTATATTTTGAAGTCTATGGCACCTTGACCAGCTTGATGTATACAGTGGGTACGTAAAGTATTCAAACTCCTTTAAATTTTTCACTCTTTGTTTCAATGCAGCCATTTGCTAAAAGCAAAAAAGTTCATTTTATTTCTCATTGATGTACACTCAGCACCCCAGAAATGTAGATATTTTTGCAAATTTATTAAAAAAGAAAAACTGAAATATCACATGGTCATAAGTATTCAGACTCTTTGCTCAGTATTGAGTAGAAGCACCCTTTTCAACTAGTACAGCCATGAGTCTTCTTGGGAATGATGCAACAAGTTTTTCACATCTGGATTGGGGATCCTCTGCCATTCTTCCTTGCAGATCCTCTCCAGTTCCATCAGGTTGGATGATGAACGTTGGTGGACAGCCATTTTCAAGTCTCTCCAGAGATGCTCAATTGGGTTGAGGTCAGGGCTCTGGCTGGGCCTGTCAAGAATGGACACAGAGTTGTTCCGAAGCCACTCCTTTGTTATTTTAGCTGTGTGCTTAGGGTCATTGTCGTGTTGTAAGGTGAACCTTCGGCCCAGTCTGAGGTCCAGAGCACTCTGAAAGGGGTTTTCTTCCAGGATATCTCTGTACTTGGCTGCATCCATCTTTCCTTCAATTGCAACAAGTCGTCCTGTCCCTGAAAAACACCCCCATAGCATGATGCTGCCACCACCATGTTTCACTGTTGGGATTGTATTGGGCAGGTGATGAGCAGTGCCTGGTTTTCTCCACACATACAGCTTAGAGTTAACGCCCAAAAGTTCAATCTTCGTCTCATCAGACCAGAAAATCTTATTTCCCATAGTCTGGGAGTCCTTCATGTGTTTTTTGGCAAACTCTATGCGGGCATTCATATGTCTTGCACTGAGAAGAGGCTTCCTTCGGGCCACTCTGCCATAAAGCCCCAACTGGTGGAGGGCTGCAGTGATAGTTGACTTTGTGGAACTTTCTCCCATCTCCCTACTACATCTCTGGAGCTCAGCCACAGTGATCTTTGGGTTCTTCTTTACCTCTTTCACCAAGGCTCTTCTCCCATGATTGCTCAGTTTGGCTGGATGGCCAGGTCTAGGAAGAGTTCTGGTTGTCCCAAACTTCTTCCATTTAAGGATTATGGAGGCCACTGTGCTCTTAGGAACCTTGCGTGCTGCAGAAATTCTTTTGTAACCTTGGCCAGATCTGTGCCTTGCCACAATTCTGTCTCTGAGCTCCTTGGGCAGTTCCTTTGACCTCATGATTCTCATTTTCTCTGACATGCACTGTGAGCTGTGAGGTCTTATATAGACAGGTGTGTGCCTTTCCTAATCAAGTCCAATCAGTTTAATTAAACAAAGCTGGACTCCAATGAAGGAGTAGAACCATCTCAAGGAGGATCAGAAGGAAATGGACAGCATGTGAGTTAAATATGAGTGTCACAGCAAAGGGTCTGAATACTTATGACCATGTGATATTTCAGTTTTTCTTTTTCAATAAATTTGCAAAAATATCTACATTTCTTTTTTTTCTGTCAAGATGGGGTGCTGAGTGTACATTAATGAGAAATAAAATGAACTTTTTTGCTTTTAGCAAATGGCTACAATGAAACAAAGAGTGAAAAATTTAAAGGGGTCTGAATACTTTCCGTACCCACTGTATACTCGACATGAGACAACTCCACCCTTCATTTTGACTTTCCTCCATCTGAATTACAGTAAAACCATTCCATAATCTTGTACAGCCTGCGCTAATCTGAAAAAAACGTCCATTGTTTAAGGGTTTTTTTGTGCTCACCCAATAAACAGTGTGATGGACAGTACTAATCTATATTTGTTTTTTAAGCATTTTTTGTTGTTGTTGTTGCTCATTAAATATACAGCGGAGAAGCTGTCTCACTGGATCCTACAGCAAGCATGCCGCTGAATGGCTCCTCACCAACTCCAACTGAGCAGCATTGCCAGTGCCAATGACACCGACATTGTTCTTGTGCTGCAGTTGGCTCAAATAGTACATTGTCCCTGTATGGCACATGTGCTTAATCTGGTGGTTTGCCATTTTATTAACCTGTATAGAGGCTTAAAGAGGACCTTTCATGTCCTCTCACATTGGCAGTGAATTCAGCACACTGTCAGCATTGCCGGTATGTGCCCCAGTTGCAGTGATATCTTTGCCATTGGTTTTGTCATCAATATCCCTGCGCTGTCAGAGGGGCCAGTCTTACAGCTCAGTGTCATTGCTGATTGGTTAGAAATGCTCCCCCTGATGGTACACTTCTATATCATTGTACTGTCAGGGGGGCTTTCCTCACAGCAACAATGTAATTGAAACTGGGGCACATACCAGCAAAGTTGCCAGTGGTGTAAATTCAGTGCACTGTCAGCTTTCTAGTGGTATATAACACCACCAATGTCAGAGGACATGTAAGGTCCTTTTTAAAAGAGGTGCTCCTCATGGCCAGAAAAGTCTCTGCGCATTTCAGCCATTTTTATGTCACAAAAACACCCTGCTTGATTTACAGCAACAAAACAGTCTGCCTTATCTGTAATGTTCACCGCCTTCTGCTGCTCACACAGACATTCCAGCATGTTTAAAGTGGAGTTCCACAGATTTCCAATTTGGTCCATCTCTGTTATGACACTGACAACTGAAACATTATTATGTTGACATCCCACGTGACTGTTGAGACACAATCACAGGCCTCAATGGCAATATAGGCCACTGGCATCACCCATGAGGTCAGAAGAGGCCAGAAGATGCCTGGGAAAGATCCTCAGACTCTGCAAGGGCACCCAGGAGAGGTGAGGGAAGGTGAGTATTTGAGTTTATTATTGCTATGCACCTCCTCTCTACCTCTATAATATTGATTCCTGGGTGGCAAACCCTAAACATGCAGGGTCCAACTGAACCCAATCTTTGGATTTCAACATTCCTATTGTTTTTAGGGGAGATAAGAAGCCACCAGAGGTCACTGGCAATGACTTGTTCTCCACTCAATTTTAGATGGAGTCAGGAAAATCAGTATCAATGTAATGACAGTAGCCTGTGGAGATACTTCTACACTTTCCAAAGATATCTCTCATATTCTGCATAGCATCATAAAACCTGTGTTTTATTCTTAAGAAATTTAACTAAAAAGGGCTTTAGGGGCGTTTCTTCTCCTGCCAGGGTTTTGCTCTCCTCTCTAGATAACTTCCCCTAACTGCAGATAAAGTTTAACAAAGTGTAAGATGTCACTCAATCAAAGGGGGTGGAGCTGGGAGGCAGCTAGGGGCGGCTATCTAGAACAGAGAGTAAAGCTCCAGTAGGAAAAGAAATGCCCCTAACGTCCTTTTCAGCTAACTTACATAAGACTAAAACACTGATTTTCATGAAAATAGAGCTTCAATGCAGAATAAAAAGGCATCTTTGTAAGTGTAGGAGCAGCCCTACAAGGTACTGTCATTACGCTAGGTTCACACCTGCATTCGGGTTTCCGTTCGGGGGGTGCTGGAAACCTAATCTAACCTTAAAAAAGCGGTTACCCGCGGAAACGTGATGACCCCATAGACTATAATGGGGTCTGTCAGGTTTCTGCCTGGTTTCTGCCCCAAAGTGCTTTTCTCTCCGCATTTTTCAAGCACAATGGAGAATGGAATCCCCCAGCGGAGACTGGGCACAGGTGTGAACCTAGTCTTACTGATACTGATTTTCCTGTTGACAGACTCCCTTTAAGCCAACACAACTTTCCAGCAAAAGTCTGATATGCTGACACACCAGGATTTGGCACGGATAAAAAGAAGAAGCTAGTTTCTTCCTTTTACTTGCTCTCTGTTCTTTCCACTCATATGCTGAAGTGAAAATGTGCCATAAAGAATAGTAGAGTGCCCTAGATGTTAAATAGCTGATAAACAATGGTCTTTGTTGCCAAGTACTCGTACATAAATAACTCATTGTAAAACTCAGAAATCAGTTTAAAATAGTTTACAATTCCAAAAAAGTTAATGCAGAGTTTAAATCGGCTCAAAATCAGAACAAATAGCAGAAACGTATTGATGTTGAACCTGAAGTATTTATGCTTAAAAGGGTTTCTTGCAGGCTCAAAAAGTAGCTTAAAAGCAAAATGTCTTTCTATACTTTGTTGCCGTGATCACATGCTGTACATAACCTTTTATGAAGTACAAACCAGATAGCTGGTTTAACCCCTTCCCAAACTGCACCATACTATTATGTTGCAATGAACCTATAATTTACACTCACCACCATAATAGCCCCTTCTTTCACCCCCTTGGAACTCAGCAATCTCACCTTGCTATGTCAGCCAGGAGTATAATCAATCAGATGTTTAAAAGGTCTTGGCCTAATACACATAGACACCCCAATATTAAGGGGGTTAATATTGGTGGTGGACTGGCAATGGCCCTATCACAAGAAAAGCACTGGGAATATGCGGTGAGGTGGGAAAATGATGAAGGCAATGTAATCTGGAATTATACATTATACCATATAATCCACTAGCTACATATTATAGACAGTAGTTTAGTTTTCTATTATCAGTAGCTGACTTGTAATGGTTTTCCTTTCTTCCTTGCTGGAATTTACAGATGACTATGTACTGTACTTTTATTTCACAGAGAAGTAATAACAAGCAACACAAGATGTACTTTTAGAAGGGTTCAGAAGCTTTCAGCTCAGAAAGTTATGTACTTTCATGAATTTTATTCGAATGGATTAAAATAGAGCCAGCTAAATTACTGGGCAGAACTCCTACAGGTCAATGCATCCTCTGTAACCCACACACCAGCAGGTAGCAACAGAGAACATCATTTCCTGCACAAGATTTTCTTATTAACTCAAAGTATTTCTTGGTATTACTTTTAAAATTCATTTAGATTTAATCTCATTCATTCCATAGATTATTCTGTAAAAGGTCAGGTGTCTAGCTATTTCCTAATGCTAGTTTATGAGCCATGACGTGGTGGGATTTTAATGACACTTATTATATGTTCTACCTGTGCTGTCATCCTAGGTCAAATCAGCATATTGTGTTGAATTAAGGAAGGCATGACTAAAGAAATATATATAAAGGACCATATTACATAGTAGTTTGTTTCATGTAAACTTCAGAAAATGTTTCTGTATAGCAGATGTACATTGTACATCTACATTCATCAACAATGTACATTCACCAACAACTACTCCATGAATGAAACCTAAAGAAAGTAATCTATTATTATATGACAGTAGTGTAGTAGGTAAATTCAACCATGAGTCTATACTGTAGTTTGTTCACAGACTCAACCACAGGTAATCTAATTCGTTTGGAGCCACAATAGTCGGAGTCATTCTAATGAAAGTATATTAGGGCATTCCTTATATATAAGTTCCTTCAGATCTGGAATGTCATGCAATTACTTCAAGACTGGAACTTTGAACTTGCAGTTCACCTTTTGAATTCTATTATGTATCCTGAAGTGACATAACTGATGGCTGGACAATTACAAGTTTAGAGTGCACAACGGGTCATGTGTATGAGGCTTTACAGTTTACAGGCTTTACAAAATTGGGGATATATAGATGGTATAGTTGCCACGACAACAATTCTCATTATGTGTTCTATCTGGCCTGGCACCTAACTCTTAAGTTGTCCATAAAGTTTTACCAGCTATTTCTCCCAAATACCCAACACATACACCCTAGAGGTGTATTATACCTCAGGCAGTCAATAGTTCTTTTCAAAATTGCTGGGTTCACATGACTTTTCCCTTGAGTGTATGGAAGTCAGGTCAGGTCAGAAGCCATTCTCTGTAGGGCTGGTGACAGGCAAAAGCCACATGTGCCTAAGTAAAAATCTAACCTTCGTCACAAGTTAATGGATTCCTCTTTCTTAATGGTAGATATTACCCCCCCCCCCCCAATCTTCATGTGCATTTTATATATAATACTGCTAGATAGATCCTTTCATGTATCATAGAGTTTATTGACCCTCTCTCCTCAGACATTAGTGTCCAGGTGCAACTGCGTCACTGCAACCCTATATTATAGGACTCCTAAAAAGCTTGCTAAAGATACTAGCTTAACAAGACTTTTGAAGGTAGATAATTTTTAAATGACTTAAAAACTGGAAAACTCATTTAGAATTTAAGTAAAATAAGTCTTTTTACACTGCTAAAATATATTACAGCTGAGTGCTAAAGCTATGAAATATTGTAGTCTTCTTGACATCTATGGACAAAGTAACGCTTCTGCTAATTAACAAAAGTACAATATTTTAAGCAAAGCTCATATTAATGATAAATGTTCTATGTTTTCTCAGTAAGTCACAAGTCACAGTGGAGAAGGAAATTCAGTCTCTCAGAACTGTATATATTAAAAAGTACTCCATCATACCTGATTAAAACGGGATGCCTCAGCAACCTCACATTACTATAATAATGATAAATAATGAAATGTCTGCACGTTTCTTGGTTATATATTTTTCTACCACAGAAGCATGGCAGATTTTTACAGCTGAGCTGCAATGACCTCCAGTGGATTCTTCCTCTGTAAGTCAGACACAAGCCATTATCTTAAAATGAATTTACATGGCTACTGCATGAAGACGTTTCTAGAAAACCAGGCTGATCAACACTTGTGCACGTAAGCTATCCCTCCAGATCATCAGATGGCCAGCTTCAGCCTCTGAGGTATTGAAAAGAAAATCCTGTCAAACTCTGTTTTTCCTTTTATAGAAGGGATATATCCTATTTACCTGCTGTCTTTGATATTATTCCTTTGAGTTGGAATATAAAAACAGTAATAGTTGTTTAGTCTGTTTCCTGATGCTTTATTCTCACTTGCAGCCTGCATTTGTTTCCGTTCATGAAAATAGAAAACATTTGACAGATTGGTTATAAAAGAAGAGAGGTTTATTTCATACCATGGCAAATAGCTTGTACTATAAATAAAGTAATGGGAAGAATTAACCTGTGCATTACATAGCTATGGATTCTGCAGAAATGCTTGGCATGTGGTAGACATATTATTTCAATCATTCTCCGTGGACAATACGGGCTAATTGAAAGGGGTTTCCCGTGTTCGAAAAAAAGGTCTGCTTATTTTCCCAAAACAGTGCCACTCCTATGCATTGGCTGTGACTGGTATAGCACAAATACAGTAATTCAACACCTTCCTGCCACTGCCATTTTTGTTTTTGCATTTTTGTTTTTAATTTCCCATGAGTCGTAACATTTTTATTTTTCCGTTTAAAGGTCTGCATGGATACTTTTTGCAGGACAAACTGTATTTTACAATGGCAACCTTTAATATTCTGGCCAATGTACTGGAAAGCTGGAAAAATATTTGCATGAGTAGAAATGAGAAAAAAATACATTTATTTATTTAAGTTTTGCTTTCACAATGTTCACTGTGCAGCAAAGTGACATAATACCTATATTTAGTGTTTGCTATGTTTTAATATTTTTACAACCTTCACCTGGATCCTGGCTCTTAGCTGTCATGATAATGGACTGTAGTCATAGTCAACATAGAAGCAAGAAAAATGGGAATCACCTAAAAACTCCAGGATGGATGACCAAAAAATTACATAACCTACTAAAAAAGAAAAAGGAAACTTACAACAAGTTGAAGATGGGAGCTATATCTAAGGGAGAGTATACAGCAGTTTGCAGACTCTGCAAGATAAGCATTAAAAAAGCCAAGGCTGAATACGAATTGAAGCTTGCAAAAGAAGTTAAGAGTAATGTAAAAGGTTTTTGGGGATATGTTAAGAGCAAAAGAAAAGTGAAGGAAACCATTGGAGTCCTAAAGAACGAAAAGGGTGAAAAAGTTAACATGGTGGATCAGCAAGTGGAGTTACTAAATTCATATTTTGTATCCGTCTTCTCCCAAGAAATGGATGGAAATATCAACATTAATGGTGATAGTGATGAGGGGAATGAGGACTCCAAGCTGATTATAAGTGAAGGTTTGGTAAGAGAACATTTAGCTAAGATTAAGGAAACCAAGTCCCCAGGACCGGATGATTTACACCCTAGAGTTTTAAAAGAATTAGCAGAGGAAATAACAGAACCCCTTGCAATAATCTTTAATAAGTCATGGGAGACAGGAGTGGTCCCTCTAGATTGGAAAAGGGCAAATGTGGTCCCCATCTACAAAAAGGGGAATAGGGACGACCCAGGAAATTATAGGCCGGTAAGTCTGACCTCGATAGTAGGAAAAATCTTTGAACAAATCGTTAAAGAACATTTAATTAGGTACCTGGATGGGAAGGCTTTAATTAATCAAAGCCAGCACGGCTTTATGCCTAATAAATCTTGCCAGACTAATCTTATTTCCTTCTATAATAAAGTCACTGAATGGTTGGACCAGGGGAATGCAGTGGACATAGTATATCTTGACTTTAGTAAGGCCTTTGATAAAGTATCACATAACATTCTTATTGAAAAAATGATCAAGTATGGCTTTGATAAAATATCAGTGAGGTGGGTTCACAATTGGCTTAATGATCGGGCACAACGAGTAATTCTAAATGGCTATACATCAAACTGGAAGAAAGTAAAAGCGGGGTGCCGCAGGGCTCTGTCCTGGGCCCAGTACTTTTTAATATTTTTATAAATGATCTGGATGATGGGGCTAATGGGGAACTAATAAAATTTGCAGATGATACAAAGATAGGAGGAATGGCCAACACTAGAGAGGAGAGAGAGTGCATCCAAAAGGACTTAGACACACTGGAACAATGGGCTGAGGTGAACAAAATGGTATTCAACAGGGACAAATGCAAAGTTCTACATCTGGGTAACAGAAATGCAAGAAGCATATATAGTATGGGAGGAATAGTACTAAGTGAGAGTACAGGGGAAAAGGATCTGGGCATAATAATAGATCGCAAACTCAACATGAGTCAACAGTGCGGTGCGGTGGCTAAAAAGGCTAACCAAATTCTAGGATGTATCAAGACGAGCATTGTAGCTAGATCAAGAGAGGTAATTATTCCGCTGTACTCTGCCCTGGTCAGACCCCACCTGGAATACTGTGTACAGTTCTGGGCGCCCCAGTTTAAGAAAGACATCGATTCATTGGAGCAGGTCCAGAGAAGAGCAACCAAAATGGTGGAAGGTCTACAAACCATGTCCTACGAGGAGAGGCTAAAAGAATTGGGACTGCTTAGTTTGCAGAAGAGAAGGCTAAGGGGAGACTTAATAGCGGTATTTAAATATCTGAAAGGTTGTCACAGTGCAGAGGGATCTACCCTATTCTCATTAGCAGAAGGAAGCACGAGAAGTAATGGGATGAAACTAAGGGGAAGGAGATTCAGATTAGACATTAGGAAAAACTTTCTAACAGTAAGGGTAGTGAGAGAGTGGAATAGGCTGCCACGGGAGGTGGTGAGTTCTTCATCAATTGAAATCTTCAAGCGGAAACTGGATAGGTATATAGCTGGGATGTTTTAGGAATTCCTGCTTTTGCAGGGGGTTGGACTCGATGGCCCTTGAGGTCCCTTCCAACTCAAACAAACAAACAAACAACATGACAGCACACATTTTAGTGAGGCAAATCAGTAACCGATTGCTGGCTATGACACCCGACATCCACCAACCAGAAACATCAGACACAAACCATGAACAAGAGTGGCACTGAAGAAAGTTCTAAGGTTTTCCTAATTTAGCATACTGTAGTATTTGAAATAACTACCGTTTTTACCTCATACTCAGTAATACAAGTTCTCTATGTGGCCATTGGAATCTATGGGGCAGCGCTACAGTAACTACACTCGCCGCTACAGTTTGTATGGCAAATGAGCAGTGCATCTCGTGGTATGTAAACAATACCACAAGCCACGCTGTCTTGGTACTGGTGATCTGTGGGGGTCCAGGGTGTCGGAACCCCACAAATCTAATATTGATGGCTTATCCTAAGCCATCTATGTTAGAAACTGGATAACCCCTTTAATTAAAAATATATCTGCTTTCTGCCTGAAAAACCTCTCCTGCCGCTAGGTGTCTCCTTTTTAGCTAATATACTGTTCATTCTTTTGTTACTAAGCAAATCCATCCCTAGATACATTCCATTCCATCTTGCTTATCGCAGTTTGTGTAGGAGCGGTCCTTTTCTCTCTTCACATAGTGAATGGAGGGGGTGATTCTGTTCACAGCCTGACATGTCTCCAAACTGTTGTGTTGAAAAGACTGAGGATCCTGTAAATCTCACATCTTACAATGTAAGAAAAATCTTCTCGGTACCTATGTGTACTTCTGGCTGGCTGTGTAGTTACACATTGGATATTATTCACAGACAGCAAGCAGCTCATAGATTGTTTTTTGTTCTTGTATTTTATCTGCCTGGTTGCATGTATTTGCCCTTTATTTGCAGACCAGTCTTCCTGGAATTTTGGTCACTTGGGGTTTTCTCAGGTATTTGTTTGCAATTTTATAGTTATTCCTGGCAGAACATTATCAACAGTGGGTGGGGGAGGGGGGGGAAACTGCTCTTTATTGTACATGCCCACAGCCTGAGACAGAAATGCAAAATGTGGTTCAGCCATAATGTAACTACTAGCAGCAGAAAAACTGATAGGACTTATGCAGGCTTATACAGTCATAGAACAGACTGCCCTGCAAGACCATACATATATTTCAACTTTTTATGAAACTTAGGTACCCCTTAAAGAATATTATCATATATAAAATTATCCTTTATTTATCAATATTTAAAAGCAGTTGCTCCTTTGTTTAAAAAACTATTATTATTGATACACTATTAGGGACTATTCATAATCAC
This sequence comes from Leptodactylus fallax, assembly GCA_947044405.1. Classification (NCBI taxonomy): domain Eukaryota; kingdom Metazoa; phylum Chordata; class Amphibia; order Anura; family Leptodactylidae; genus Leptodactylus; species Leptodactylus fallax. The sequence goes on from CAMRHE010000015.1 coordinate 2,925,908, forward strand.
ATGTGGCCACAGCATTAAATATACTTGCCTATCCTGAACTTATCCTAAAGGATAGTTATATACTGGTGAGCAAATATATTTTTAAAATGTATCCCTGTGATTCATGATCTATACATCACAGATATGTTTATTTTAACATGTGTCACTGTATCTTTTGTACAACACACATATAAGTCACTTCCTAGGTTGTTTTCAGTGTATTTATCCTTTTATCCTTTAAGACTAATAGAGTCTAACTTTTCCCTTTGAGTTATATATCAAAACCTACAGGGGCTATTATATTCCTCCATTTGACTCTCCCTGAAAGGATTTAGTGTACTAAATGTACTAGTGTACTCTCCTGTCCCTCCATAGGATTTTGACTCAGGCCAGCAGAGGCTATCTAGTCCCTATATTTCACTTTCCCTCTATTTGGTTTGCCATATAAGGTAGCAGGGATTGTTCTGATCCTCCATAAGGCCTATCTATAAAACTAGCGGAGGCTATACTGTCACTCCATTAAACTTTCCCTTCCCTATGCATTCTCCTATGCACTGTCTTCAGGGGAATTGTTTGCATAATGCTTCACTGGAAGGCAGTATTGTTCATGCATAGTGGCATGTCAAGCATCTGCTGGCCTCGAGGGACTGTGGTCATAGTCAACATGGCAGTGCACATTTTACTGAAGAATCTAAGGAGAAAAATTTCCCAAATCAGTCACTGAATGCTGGCTATGGCACGCCAACATCCACCACACAGAAAGATCAGACACCAACTACGAACAAGAGTGGCACTGAAGAAAGTTCTAATGTCTTCCTAATCTAGCATACTGTAGTCCTTTTACATAACTACCCTTTTTACCTCATACCCAAGATTCCATTTGCCACTTAGCAAGGAGAGTTTAGGAAGTAAAAGCTAGAATCTGACAATGTTCGATAAATGTTGGTAAATTTCTACTCTGTATCACATCCTCATTTTCATTGATTTACATGGATACTTCAAAGATCTTGGCTACATGGAGAAATAAAATGGTTTTACCAAGAGCAGAAATGAGCAAATCAAGCAAACATCTTACATAACTAATAAGAGACTACATACTGGATAGGACTTCTACTATTCTATTAGTCTAAAGCAAAGGTAAATCTGATTACTTTTGAGATAGACAGATAGATAGATAGATAGATAGATAGATAGATAGATAGATAGATAAAAGATAGATTACAAAAAGGCCCTATGTTGCATCTTGGGTGAATAAACCACAGTTTTTGTTCTTTTCACTGAATTTTGGAGTGCTGCCTGTTCACTTTTTTTATACATTTGAAGGATTTGGGTGTGTATCCTGGGGATAGTACCTAAGTGTTCTTTATATTGTGCTGTTACTGTTTTACTGTTGATAGATAGATAGATAGATAGATAGATAGATAGATAGATAGATAGATTTAGATTAGTTTAAGATTATAGATTTATTTGATGCTATTTAACACTATTACATTTTTTTGGATAATAGTAGATGTAGAAATAATCTGTAATGAGCATTTGTGATAAACCCCAGCCCAGGCTATGTAGCCAGTTGTACCTAGACAGCTGTTCCTTTCTCTTAATTCTTGACCTACTAAATTTATTGTTTTTCAGTGATTACTGTATGAGAAAGACATATTATTCCGTTTATATTATAACCTCAGATTCATCAAAGTTGCACCCTCCTGTTCTGCCCAACCTCTTCTGTGAAAATGTCATCCAACTCCTCTGTGTCTCACATAATTTTCTAATTATAGTTCCCTCCCACATACTTCCCATAATCCCCTCTACTCACAGTCAGGTCACCATGACTGTTTTTACCTTGCCCAGTGTTATCAGCAACAGTTGGTGCAGCTTCCAGGACCTTTGGTGACATCACAGCCTAAGGTTCTAGAAGATGCACTTAGTATTACCTCTGTAATGTTTGCAGAAACAGAAAACAGACATGGATACAGGTTCTAGACATGAGTACTAGCCATTGGTGACAACATCACCAATAGCATATTTTGAATCTACATCACTCCGATGTCTAAATTGTAGGAATGTCAATTTAAAATTATTTATATTTGCAGGAATATGGAAGTGTAACTATTGTTTTTAACTGGGCCTGCCCCCTTGTGGCGGGCAGTGATCTAACGTTCACTTATTTTACAGTAACTAGACAAACACAGCAACAGGTTGATTTCCGCAAATGGGAAGTGGGGTACAAGGATAGATATATTATATTATATTATATTATATGTATCTTACCTTTGGTTATATTTTCTGTATTATAAAATTTTAAATGCAGTGAAATAATGTAGTTTCCTACAGTGAAACAATTTTGTTATTCGCGATCAATTGTTGAAGGTGGACATAATGCCCCCTAAAACCAAGCAATATGTCAAATTTGAGGATGTAGAAGACAATTTATTTAGATTTTTTTAATAATCTCGTTTTTTAAAATGGTAAAAATATATTTGCACAACCCATTTGTCATGTCATGAGGGCTTTTTTGTTTGGAGCTTTTGACAGGAAAATTATGTGGTTTGTCATGAACATGCATAATAAGTAAAGAAGAAGCAAGTTTAAATGAAATAAAGCGAAGAACTATCTTGGAGCCTTTTGAAACCAAGTATTTAAAAAATGCAGTAATATGTATTTAATAATATGAAGCTGCCATACAAACCTGACTTATACTAAACATAGTTTGTTGTCTGATAAATGCAGCTCTTTACTTCTGCTTTTATTAAGACTGGACACTGACTAAAGTCTTGTTCTGATTGGTACCATGTACTAGTGTCTAAAGGGTATTCCAGGACCTATAGATGTATGCTGCTGTGCATGATCAGCAGTGAGAAAGTCACAGCACCCACCCAAATGCTGCAGCCTCTTCAAACAAATGATCGGTAGGTGTGTCAGGTGTTGAACCCCACTGATCTGATAGATCATAGGTCCAAGAAATTCCCTTTACTTGTCCATATTTCAGATACAACACGCTTGGTTTAGTAGACTCACTGTGGGAGATCTGGGAACAGTATATCTGTCTAAATGAAACCTAACAGTACCTTCCTTCTGCTGCATATTAGTCTGCTGACACAGACCCTTCATAATATAATCAGTTCTATAGGTGAACACATTTTAGTTTAGTGTTGATCAAGCTGAGTTACTTTAATATATTAATTTTCCTTGCATACCACACATTCAACAGTTCTATTAACAAATGCCAGAATGGTGTTATACTTCCTGGGCATTGGTCCAATGCATTCAGAAAATTGAATTTTCAAGATCTTTTTTGTCTTACAGAGATCATATCACAAGCTTGTAAATATGTTTCAATTTATGAAATGAGGGTCAAACCTTATATGATTGTGCTAAATATTCTAATTTTGTACCAAAAAGTAACTCAAAAAAATTTAATTAATCAAGCTGCAAACTAAATCTTCTCAATGTAAACTAGGAAATAGACCATGGTTCATCCACGGCTTTCTTACCATTTTATGTCAGAAAACACAGCAGAGATAACTGTAAATAAAGTCATGTGTTTTATCTCTGCTTTTTGGTACAACTCACGTGATCTAATTTATTGGATTAATGGAGTTATTATTTTTTATTTAAATTGATGGCTTATCATTATCCAATTTTAGTTTGGTGGGAGTCTGACTCTCAGCACCTATGCTGATCAGCGGTTTAAAGGGGCTGCAAACAATATAGAAAATCCAGTGCTTGCACCAGCCCTGTAGCCCCTTCTAACAATTGATTGGCATAGGTCTTGAGAGTCGGATTCCTACTGATCTAAATTGTTGGCTTGTCTTAGGCTAAGACCCCACATAGCGGCCTGCAGCCAAACAGCGGTGCAGGAAAAAACGTGACAGAAATGCATTGCAGTTTTTCCCACAGAGATTTTCACAGAAAATCCACAGCGTTTTCCTCAGTGGAATTTCTGCTTCAATTATACCTATACACAAACCGCCAGCATTTCCATAGGTGTAAATGAAATGCTGCAATTTCCAAAAACAAAAAGGTTTGGTAAGTTGCAGTATTTCCGCTGCAGATATTTTTCTGCAATGTGTGGATGGGATTTTCTAGAATCCCATACACTTTGTAGGGACTGCCAAGTGGGGCTTCATCCTTAAAGGGGTATTTCCATTATGGCATTTATGGTTATATCCATAATATCCACAGAATATGTCTGGTAGATGCAGGTTTCTGACACTTGCATCTACAGGTTCATGGAAGTGAATCAGAGGGGATTGCACATGTGAAAATCTATCCAATCATTTATATGGGGACCTTGACTATTTCTGGAAGTACTTTACAAGTGAATGGAGAGATGTGCAAATGTACTAATTCACTTGTGGTTGAAAACGGGATTCTATTTTCCAGATACATGCTGTCTCAAAGGTATCAATTAAATTAGATAACCCCTTTAATTCTGAAAGTGCCCATACATAGCAGTAACAATGTGTAAGGTAATTACAAGCACAAACTATATGGTATCTCTATGCAATCCTGCCATTTCTGTTTGCTATTCTAGTTCTAGCAAAATCAATACTAGTGGCCTCTATGTAAAGGCTTTAAGTGATACATACATATTAGTAATGTCACAGTATCCATTTTAGTGAGCTGATACATGATCACTTACATGATTTGTTTAGACTTATGTACAAACTACTGTCATTTCAGCACATGATTTCTTACATACACTGCAGCAGTTATAGTCTACAACAACATAAATTGCTACATAATTGGCCCATTGGTGTCCAACAGAAAACGATCAAAACATGATCAGTTTCTCTGCCAAAAGATATGTCCCTGCTGAATCTATATTCCGAGCAGCTCCTAAGCTACCAGTTATGATTTAATATTGCAGATAAATGTTCTTTTTCTTCACTCATCTAACTAAAATATATTGAGTGAAATTTCAATCCATGAAACCTAAGTAAAAACATCCAATAAAAGATATAGATACAGTAGCTGCAGGTGGACAAATACATGTGTCTCGTTGATGGCAAGTGAGGAGTTGGACTTGAGTAGTGTTTTGCATAGTAATTTCAAGAAAAACTGCTATTTTTCAACTCTATTGAAAGTACACAGTTTGTAACATTCACACAAAAAAGAGTTATTAAGTTGTCAAGAGTCATGATTTTTTTCTTGAGACACAAAAAGGCAGATGCAGAGACAGACATAGAAACAGATATATCTCATTATTATAGTATGTGTCACGATTGTTTTCAAGGATCCAAATAACATGCATTTCAGTCTTCAAGTAAGTGCCGTCCAAAATCAATGTTATGCATGGAAATCAAAGGAGTCTGACATGTCCTATTTTGTCAATTATTTGAGCATTTTGAAAAATATACTTTAGATTAATAAATTAAAATATTTATTTACTTGTCACCATGTACATCAATGTACATTTTGTAGATATGAAGGAACCTCTACAGGTACAGCTATCCACAGTTTAGCCCTACACAAGTGAAAAGGAGCTGCAATACCAGATTCTCTACCAAATGTATTTAGCTGTGCCTGGTAAACAGTAAAGGCAACACAACACTAGCAAGAGTTCCATGGCTTCTTCTGTAGAAGGTCAGTGATACTGTCCTGGACATGGGGCAAGGCCACATAGGTAGCAGAAAATTTGTTGGATCTCTGAAATCACATACCTATGTATAACAAACCATCACCAATAGAGATGAGCAAATTGTTCAAGAATCGGCAGTTTCGCCGAATTTTCCAATATGATTCGATTTGATCCAAATTAATTCTTGGGGGAATCGTGTTAAAAAAAACAGCTATTTCTTGGCTGTAGAGAGCCTATATAGTTGTGTAGAATCGCTGGTTCAGCATTATAGACAGCAATACACGTGTATTGCAGTCTGTAGAGGAGGTCAGCCTATGCAGATGCATAGGCTGACTTCCTCACTTCTGGGCAGGATCAACAGGTACTGGGGGCTACTAGCAGCCCGAGGTCACTGGCCAGACCCCGGGCTGCGGCGACAACGGGGGGTGCTGAGGGGGACATTTTGGAGTTACAGCTAACACCTGCTTCCGATGTCGTGGGTGGTCATGAAGGGGGTTAAAGGGCTGTGACATCACAGGGCTGGCTGGCTGCTGATTGGATGCATGCATGGCATTGTGGGTGATCCCGCATTCCCAGAGTTCCTTGACCCATGTCCTAACGTGCAGCAGCCATTTCATGAAAAAATGCGACAAAGCGTGAAGAAATCCGGATTCGATGCAAATCAAATATTTCCTGAAATTTGGATTGAATTCCACTTTGTCAGCTTCGATTCGCTCATCTCTAATCACCACATTAATCAAAAATGTTGTTCTACCTAGTGTTTGTTGGATTGCATTTCAGAAACTGTGCATTGTAAGTTTTTCTTTTATGACATATCTAAAATGCTGGAATTCTAAAGGAAATGTTATTTTCCTGCTAATTTTTTCAACTATTTGGGATGTTGATCTGGTAAGACCAGTAGATGTCTTAGGCTAAGGCTCCATCTAGTAAAACACAGCTAAAAAACACTTTTTTGCTGCATTTTGCATTTTTTTCATCTCCTATTAAATCAATAGGGAAAATGTTTGTGGTTTCCGCACGTATTTTTGAAAAAGCAGCTTTTCTGCCTTTTTTTCCACATTGTGTGGATAAGATTAACTAAAATCTCATTCACTTTGCTGATACTCTAAAATGCACTTTTTTTCCCCGCTGCAGCAACCAAAAACATTGCGTTTCCGGGGCCTTAGTCTTAATGTGGAAAAAATACTATATCTGATATCGCAGCATTCGTCTATGTGTTAATCATTTCTAAGCTTCTATTAACTTTACTGATCTCCCTATAAGCTTCCTTTTGAATCACAAATGTCAATGCCTTAATAGTGTCTGTGTTATAACTCTCAAAGTCTGCCCTAAGCAACCAATCAGCTTTCATTTTTTGTGCTGCACTGGAAAAATGAAATGTGGTCTTGGGGCCATCTATTCACGGAGACAGGTTTCAATCATGAGGTCCACTGAATTTAGTGTGAAGACAATCATAAACCCAGGATGGTGTATTTCTATAGCAGGTGGAGTTGTTTTTTTTTTTTTTTTTAATTTAGTCATTGTAATAATTTTTCTAGCCATTCTTAGGCTTAATTGTGATTACTTGTCTCTATAGCTGGCTTTACTAAGTTTGTTTTCAACTTACCATTAGTGTTGCCAAAAAGATATCTTTATTTCGTGTTAGGGTGTTATTTAATCTTTTCATAACAAACAATTTCAGGCATAAATAACTGTGTTTCTACAGAATGCTGATCGAGCAAATAATAGACAAGATCATTGTGTATTGTAGCTTCGAAGCAGTGGAAGAAATACGAGTTCTGGACCTTAAAAGCACTATTTATAATTTTATGGAATAGTAAGCATATTTGTAGTGTACTTGTGGTGCACTATGTAGTAGAAAGGAAAAAAAAAAGAAATTATTTTACTTCTTAGTCCATGGTAAAGTGCACAGATCCAGGCACACTGTATTTATACCCTGGCTATACTATGAAATTTTTCAACCAAATCCTTTTTAAATAACCTTAACCATTGACCTCATGAAGAGCACATTATCGTGAAGGACTCCTGCTTGCTATTAAATAACATAATTATAGCCTGTTACTTCCCGATCATTTGGTAATGGGTCATGAAACCACAACATAGCGCTTACAGGGGTAGGAAGACTGTAAGGAATTTAATTACCATTTAGAAGAGTAGAAGGGAAAAATTTGTATATTGGGTCATTTAAAGATCACAATGGTTTAGAGAGGACCAGAAAGCAGATAGAATTACCTGAAAGGCAGAGACACAGATAAGACATCCAACCCTTGTTGACTTCTGTTTTTCCTTTTGCTTCTTGCAGCTGTTGTATGTTTGGCTATCCTCTATGTCAGCTACCATTTGCAGTGCACAGACATGACTGTCATACAAGTTGAATGATTTCTGAAGCTATCCAGACATGTTTTTTGTTGTCTATGCTCAGAACTCGTGCCTTTTTTTTTTGCTATCTATTATTTACTTTCCTCGGTGCTTTCTTCTTGGTGCTTTTTTAGGTAAGCTCCATTAGGGCAGAGTTGTGATTTGTGACTTCAGCTCAGCTGCAGTTCCTACACGGAGTCTGACGCACACCTCCTGTCTGATTGATCCAAACTGCTGTTCTCTTCTTCCCATTACAACTGTACCTATGTCAGGTGACTCCTGTGTATGATCCCATGTTTATTACAGATTCACCAATAAGTCAGTGAATGAAGAGCTGAGTACTGTTACAGCAGGAAAAAAAAATGATCATAAAGTACAGTTTACTAAATCATCTGTGTGAAATAGATTGATATCAGGTGATATCATACACTAAGGGGTGTAAGCCTTAGTAAGATGGTCCTGGAGGGCTGCTTTAAGAACTTGCAGTAAAATTCACTAAAATGGTTGAAACTGCTGGCTTAACTTTTAGCAATTTCCAACCCAAAGAGAGCCAAATCCTTTTAGTAATTCAGTAATTCAATTCATAATCAGCAGTCTTCCATGATTGTGTGTCCTACCGAACCAGACTGAGGGACCAGTTAAAGGCTTTTGGGCTCTTAAAGGAACATATAAACAATAAACTGAAATTAACATATTTATTGGTTGTTGCAATTTCAGAAACATTAAAAAGGCACATACAAGCCTAGGCAAAACACAACTGTCCTCCTCCCATTCCACCCTCTCCCCCTGTCTCCATGCAACCATTCTGAGAATATAGGTCTTACACTTGTATCAGGTCCACTTTCAGTAGGTATGGCTGCAGAATGAAAATATATCTACACAATTCTATGTTTGTGGTCTCTGTTCAAGAATTTGATAACAATCAAGGTATCTGTGTGAGGATTCTAGATAACATAGACACATTTACTGTAAAAACATGGTAGGTTTAGATAATAAAACAAATTAACACACCTAATCTGTTGCACCAAACTTTATTAGACTCAGTAAATTCGACCAATAAAATGTCGTTCCTTTGTAATCAGGCTCTTAGGCATTGTGGTAAAATAACATCTGTAAGGTGAAGAGTGTACTTTATATATATATTTTAAGGACATTATGACATTGACCTACAAAATTGTTTACAATCTAAGAATCTGAGTTTGTGAGGGCAAGCAAATTTCATATCACAGATAGACAGAGAGAGAGAAAAAGAGAATGAGATCAACATTCAATGTCACTTTTGATTACATAAGTCAATAAGACAAGTAACTGACTACTTGGGAATACTTGACAAAGAAAAATATATGAAACAAATATACATGCTCTCCTTAAAGTGGTTTTCTACATTCAACATTCAGTTAATACAAGTTGGATGATTATATTAGTAGGGTCTGTGAACTGGGACCTAAACTAATAAAACAGTAAAAGCCACATTGATCAATAATGGGAGTTGAACTTTTAAAACATATCTCTCATTTCAAGTAACTTTTCAGAAAAAAATGTGTGTATACATGTGTGTACTTTATAAGTTTCACTATTTCTAGCTATTATATCTTACTGTATATTCAGCATTTTAGCAGTTTCCCCTCTGCAGTTTGTTTGTAATTTGCTGTTCTCTCTGAACTGGTACTGGAGCTGCCATACACTGCACACAGTAAGTACAGAAGAATCTCCTTTCTAAAGTTTTCTCTCACACTCAACATAGCCCCTGAATCATGCAGGACATATAATGAAAAGTACTAAAATGTACTGATGTGAAGATTCTTATTTAGCTCCAGTATCAGTCTCTGTCTATGTTTTTTTCACCCTTAGCTCCTGCTCACTTCTTCTATAGACATGTGTAATCTGATGTTTTGTGCATAAATGTCAACAGAAATTCATGCCACCTATGAGCGGACGTAGATTTCTGCCAAGGTGCATGTCTTGGTAGAACATGCGCCTGAATCCTCTACCATCACAGGGATCATCTAGACCAGCATATAATGTGCTCATCTTGATGAATCTGCCCTATAATAATCAGATCACTATTGTAGTGCATGTTCCAATAAATGTAGAGGTGTAGCTTTTTTCAATTAAAAAAAACAAAGACACAGCATATGTGATGATTATTCTGACAATTTTTTTTAGCCAGGTCCAGAAATTTTTTTTTTTTAAGCTTAAAGGAAGAATGTATGGAAAATATAGTTAAAATCCCTAATTCAAACATTCAGTAACAATAAAAATAAACTAATAAAAATGATAATGAAATAAGTATTAAATACACAAGTATATGCAGAAAGTCTAACATGGACTGTTCTGCAGTATTCCAAAAACATAAGTCTCATAATGCACTTTATTTACACATGTATGCAGCTCTATTTAAAAACATAGGCATTTTCATGTTCAGTTTCTTGTTTAATAAAAATCAAAAATCATTCTTGAAGCTGACATACAATATTTGCATAATCATATTATCCCTTCATATGACAGCACACTTCCTAATAACTGAGCTATATCTATAACACTACAAAACAGAAATATACACAATAAAAATATGATGGCTTATTTCCCAGAGGCTTCATATTTTTATTGTGCCCTGTAAATTAACAGACATGAAAGCATAAACTGGGATATAGCCATTACATTTTTCCATAAAATGCCTGGGCATCCTTGCTGACTGGTCCCTATCTTTACCAACTTATGCTTGGATGAATTTAACAATCCCAATGACTAACACTGATGTTTTTTTCCTGATGTTTATTAGGAACTGGTTAATAAATGTACATGTGTTTCCTCAAGCAGGTCTAGAACAAGGCTAAAAACATTTTAACATTTTGTATGTGACGTCAAGTTCAATAAAACAAAAAAAAAAAAAAAAAAAGAATATATTTGTTCATCTAGCATAGTATATAGGAACACAAAAAACATATTCAGTAATAGTTATCTCTTGCAACTCCAAATAACCCAAATATTATTTGATGTCAAGAGCTCAAAAATATGTAAATCATTTCCTACAGAAAATGCTTACCTGCTATTTATATTTTTCAGATCTTGCACCTTGTTTTTTTATCTCATCTCTATAGAATCTGCTGAGTTTTTGGGGTGCCAGTTAATAGTAAACTAATAATAGTAATGGTACAGAGAAATAATAGGCTAACTAACTATGGGACAGTAATGAAAGGAAACATACTTGTATGGATTGGGGAAGAAAGTGCCTAACTAAATGTATATGTGCAGTCTTATATACCAGCCACACACACATAGCCCACACATTACCCATCACTGGTACCCCTCCAGAATGCTGTTTTCAGGCAATCAGCACAATACTTTTACAGTTTGCAGACAATGATGTAGAGGTCTACACCTTCTGGTAGTTAGCAGCTTTGAGTCTAAAGCAGGGGCACTCAACTGCTTATAGTAAAGAGCCACTGACTGGGGTGTGCCATCAGGTGAACAATAAGACACATCCCAGGTTTAGACAAGAAAAATTAGGAAAAAATATTTCAGATTAATCTAACCTTCTCTGGTGGTCAAATTAAGTATAGGGGTCAAAGTCTCTAACTAGTGAGGGGGGCAAAAAAAAGCTTTAAAAGGAGTGTTGGGGGCACTACTAGAGTGTTACGTACAGACCGTATTAGCACTCAGGCTACAAATTGAGTGTAAATCTCATCCCACACAGTTAACATATCTCAAATACACGCTGCCACCACAACTAAATTGGGACTGGACTCACTAGAAAACCCACTCACATATGCATACGTCTCTATAACAGTCAGACCCAAACACACTTTAAAAAGGTAATGGTTTTGTTGAGCATACACAAAGTGTTGTTAAATTTAATGATTCAATACCCTAGGGTTTTGTGCTGATATATATAAAAAGAGACAAACAAGATGACAAACAATACTAAACCTAAAGAAACAAGGCCATATATAAGCACAGTAACCACGTTATGTGGACAGAAAAGCCAAAACATTACCAAGATTACTATTCCCACAGAGCACGCACAGTAATAATAAAAAAAAATCATACTTTATTTATACCAAACATGGTTAAAAATATCCAACAATAGTAAAAACAAATAGTACACAGAGAGCGGAAACAACATTCAATGTTACATAAGGGAGTACTGAGATTGTATAGCAGTTTTAAATGTCCCCAGTGGTATAAAGTGATATATAGGGAGGAAATACTGTCAATAAATATCAGGGTAAGTTATAAATGCATATAGCCATTTGCAGAAGAAAACTAAAGCCACACTCCCTGCCCCCCTTTCTTCATCTTGGAAAGATGGGAAATTAATTGATCCATCTCCATCTGGCAAAGCTGAGTGCCACAAAGATCTAAGTTCACTGTCTAGTCACAACCCCTCTTTCCTGTGCCTGACCGATTTTCATAGGGACAACTACTTGTAAATCAATAAACCTGGCTTGTTCAGAGTAATAAAAAATGGCAGGGCATCTGGTCCTGTGATCACAAGGAGAGAACAGTCTCACCTGTGACCCCCTGACCCATTCAAGACATTAATATAACACACATGCCAATGTAATATACTGATGACACATGCTTAAACTCTATATTCACTAATGATATATACATGAACACTATAATTCAGTAATGATATATACAAGTGGGCTTCTTTCATCACATGGGGCATTATGCTATGTCAGGGACACGTGTCATTATACCCTATGCGGGGCATTAAGGAGAATTATACTGTGTGGCAGCAATATCATGTCATTATACTGTGTGTAAGGGGGGGCACTGTCCTGGCATTATACAGTGTGTGGAGGGCTAATATGGCATTATACTGTGTGGAGGGCACTCAGGAGCATTATATTGTGTGGGGGCACTATCATGGCACATTATACTTTATGGGGACAATAACATTACATCATACTGTGTGGGGGGCACTAAGGTACAGTATACTTTATGGGGGCAATAATGTGGAATTTAACTGTGAGAGAGCATTAACGTGGCATTATACTGTGGGGCGCACTTTGGAGCATTATACTGTGTGGGAGCATTAAAGAGTATTATACTGTGTGGAGGCAATAACCTTTCATTATACTGTGTGTAGGGGGGCACTGTCCTGGCATTATACAGTATCTGGGGGCACTAACGTGGCATTAAACTATGTGGGGGGGGCACTATCTTGGCACATTATACTTTGTGGGGGCAATAACGTTGCATCACACTGTGTGGGAGCACTTAGGTGCACTATACTTTGTGGAGGCAATAATGCAGCATTATACTGAGAAAGGGTACTAATGTGGCATTATACTGTGGGGGCACTTAGGAGCATTATACTGTGCGGGGGGCATTAAAAAGTATTATACTGTGTGGTGGCAATAACATGTCATTATAATATGTGTGGGGTACTGTCCTGGCATTATAAAGTGTGTGGTGGCAATAACATTGCATTATACTCAGTGGGGGGCACTAAGGTGCTGTATACTTGTAGGGGCAATTATGCGGCATTATACTGTGAGAGTGAACTAATTATTATTATTGTTTATTTATATATATAGCACCATTAATTCCATGGTGCTTTACATTTGTGGATTTACATACGGTACACCAGATATACAAAACAGATAATGCTAACAGAGACCAACTGGCACAGTGGGATAGAGGGCCCTGCCCGCAAGGGCTTACAATCTATGAGGGAAGAGGGAGAAAGACAGAAGGTGGGGGTAGAGGCTGTTCAGGTGGTGGTGTGGTGACAGTAACGTTATTGGAGGTTGTAGGCCTTCCTGAATAGGTGAGTCTTCAGGGCCTTCTTGAAGTTTGTGATTGTGGGGGACAGTCTTATGTGTCTTGGTAATGAGTTCCAGAGTATGGGGGATGCACGGGAGAAGTCTTGGAGACGTTTGTGTGAAGAGCGCATAAGAGCAGAGTGGAGTAGGAGGTCTTTGGAGGATCGGAGGTTACATGTGGACAGGTAGCGGGAGATTAGGTCGGAGATATATGGAGGGGACAGGCTGTGGATGGCTTTGTATATCAGCATTAGTAATTTGAACTCTATTCACTGGGCAACGGGTAGCCAGTGAAGGGATTGGCAGAGGGGGGCGGCCGATGAAGAACGGGGAAGAGGTGTATTAGGTGAGCAGCACAGTTTAAGTTGGACTGGAGGGGGGCGAGGGGGTTACAGTAGTCTAGGCGGGAGATTATGAGGGCGTGGACTAGCATCTTTGTAGTTTCAGGGGTGAGGAAGGAGTGGATTCGATGGATGTTCTTGAGTTGGAGACGGCATGAGGTGTTGAGGGTTTGAATATGTGGCTTGAAGGATAGGTCAGAGTCTAAGGTTATCCCAAGGCAGCGGGCTTGTGGGACTGGGGTGAGAGTGGTTCCATTAATTTTGATAGATGGGTCAGGTAGGGGGGTCGTGCGTGGAGGGGTGAAGATTATGAACTCAGTTTTCTCCATGTTGAGTTTGAGAAAGTGGGAGGAGAGAAAGGAGGCTACGGCTGCTAGACATACTGGGACTCTGGACAACAGGGAGGTAATGTCTGGTCCAGAGGTGTCATCAGCATAGCAATGGTAATGGAAACCATGGGATTCTATGAGTTTTCCAAGGCCTAGGGTGTAGATTGAGAACAGGAGGGGTCCTAGGACGGAGCCTTGGGGGACACCTACAGAAAGAGGGCGTGGCAGGGAGGTGGTGTGCGAGTGGGAAACGCTGAATGTGCGGTTGGTGAGGTATGAGGAGATCCAGGAAAGGGCCAGGTCTGAGATGCCAAGGGATTAGAGAGTTTCTAGCAGGAGGGAATGGTCGACTGTGACAGAATAGCTTGTGATTCTGATTCCAGAGTATGGGGATGCATGGGAAAAATCTTGGAGACGGTTATGTGAAGAGCAGATAAGACCAGAGCGGAGTAGGAGGTCTTTGGAGGATCAGAGGTTGCATTGGGCAGGTAGCGGGAGATTAGGTCAGAGATATATGGAGGGGACAGGTTGTGGATGGCTTTATATGTCAGCGTTAGTATTTTGAACTCTATTTTCTGGACAACGGATAGTCAGTGAAGGGATTGGCAGAGGAGAGTGGCTGATGAAAAACGGGAGGAGAGATGTATTAGATGAGCAGCACAGTTTAAGGTGGACTGAAGGGGGATGAGAATATTTGCTGGAAGGCCATGGAGAAGGGTGTTACAGTAATCTAAGCTCGAGATTATGAGGGCATGGACTAGCATCTTTGTAGTTTCAGGGGTGAGGAAGGAGCGGATTTGATGGATGTTGTTAAGTTGGCAGCAGGCGGTGTTGAGGGTTTGGATGTGCAACTTCAAGGATAGATCAGAGTCCAAGGTTATCCCAAGGCAACGGACCCATGGGACTGCGGTAAGTGAGGCTCCATTAACTTTGATAGATGGGTCAGATGGAGGGGCATTTCTAACAAGAGGAATGGTCGACTGTGTCAAAGGCAGAGGAGAGGTCAAGAAGGAGGAGGATAGAGTAGTGACGCATGGCTTTGGCAGTTAGAAGGTCGTTAGTGACTTTGGTTAGGGCAGTTTCTGTGGAGTGATGGGGTCTTACGCCTGACTGTAGTCTGTCAAAGAGTAAGTTGGACGAGAGATAGGAGGATATTTCGGAGTGGACGTGTTATTCAAGCAATTTAGAGGCGTACGGGAGCAGTGATTTGGGGCGAGAGTTGGCTGCAGAGGACGGGTCGAGGGACGAGAGTCGAGTTTCTTAAGTATAGGTGTGACAGTAGCATGTTTGAAAGCAGAAGGAAAGGATCCTTTGGTTAAGGATAGGTTGAAGAGATTGGTTATGGCAGGAGTAAAGACTTCAGTAAAGTTGGAGATATGATGTGACTGGATCGGGTCAAGAGTGCAAGAGGTGAGGTGGGATTTAGAGATTAGGGTGGAGAGCTTTCCATCAGTGATGGTGGAGAAACAGGTTAAAGAAGAAGAGCACCGAGCAGTTGGGTAGAGTGGTTGTTGGGGGTGTAGGGTGAGACTGTATCTGATGGTGTCAATATTGCTTTTGAAATAAGTGGCAAAGTCATCAGCTGAGATAAGTGATGTCGGAGGGGGCACAGGAGGACGGAGAAGGGAGTTGAAGGTAGTGAAAAGCTGTTTGGGGTTGCAGGATAGGGTAGATATGAGTGTGGTGAAGTAGACCTGCTTTGCAGAGGTGAGTGCATTCTTGAAGGTGAGACCTGCCTCTTTATACCTGATGAAGTCCTCCTGGCAGTATTGACTTACATGTTATTTTTGAGCATCAGAATGGAGGTTTACTTTAATTATTTGCTCTTGTGAAGGAAGCAGGGGATTTACCATTCTGCAGCAGAACACTGGAACTCCAGCCCACTTAACGATATATTATGAAATTAAAGATAACGTAATCGAGGACTGATTTGCAGTAAAAGGGGTTTAATTTGTCCATAGGTTGTCTATTGTACTGCATCTCAACTAAGCTGTCAAATAAGAACCAACTCATTGACAAGAAGCAGCGAAGTGAGAAAAAAGAAACCCTGATGAGGAAGAATATATGGTTCGGTTAAATGAACTCTTAAGAATTGTGTAGTCTAGTTAATCTTTAAGGAAATATATATATATATATATATATATATATATATTATTTTATTTTATTTATTTTTTTTTTTTTATTTACATAACATTACTCATGTGTACAAAAAAGCTCCACTAGAAACTACTTGTCTAGTGTGGGAGAACTTGTCAGGCCTGCACACAGCTATGGCCACAATCTCTTCTTTCAGATGAAGGAATATTCATGCTCAATCTTGCAGTTTTATGGATGGAAGCCCACAGATTTGTGCTCCATAATTCAACAGACAACATTCTCTTTACAGCAGCGTTCAACTGGGCAAATGGACCAAAAAAAAAATTTTTTTTTTTAAATTTGAAATTGGCAGACCACAGTCCTTTCACATTCTATACAATACAAATTTAATGTTAAATAATCCCAGCAGTGAACCCACACAGTTTAATGTACCCAACCAGTGGCCTCCAGCCAGTGCTTGTCTCACTGGTCCCAAGCGCGCTCTCTACCCCTGATTCAGGTGCACATACATCACAACAGTGAACATGGACAGGAGTAAAGAATGGGAGGTGCCTAGGAGCAAGGAAGTAAGTATCTACACTCAATCTACCCTCAGATTATAGCCTGCAGCCTACAAAATCTGAAAGCTTTAGGACCAAGTTGTAAATTCTTTTCTCCCAGGTTCTCCATAGGCTGCATATAACTGCCTCAGGGGCTGCATGCAGACCACGGGCCGCTTCTTTGAGATCCTTCTCTAGCATAAAGAATGAAATAGGATTGAGAAAATTCCAATGTTATATCAAACCATACTACTTATATTAAGTAAATCTGTTCGTACCGAGCTGGGTTCAACTCAAATATTTCAAATTGTTTTTTTACGAAACTGAACAAATGGAGATATGTCTCGGACAAACTAAAATGGCTGCCATATTATACTCTGGGGTCTCATTCATATTCACCTTCTGTTACCTCTTTTGGGCTTACTCTTGGCCTAGGTCGCTCCTCAATATATCTCAATATATAGATTATAAACTCACATCCTCCTGCTTTGCAACATGCTGCTTGCAGATCAGACTACATACTACAAGTGATATAATATATGCCACGTTTTCTATGCATCCCATGATATTTAAAGGGCCCCATCATGTGCAGGATAAAGTAATTCCCTTTCCATTGGTGCCCTCTGTAATCTTTCTGTTGCAGAAAGTGAAGTTATGAATGCCAGAAAGCATAAAAAGTCCTATGTACATGAACCTAAGTAGTCACAGTGGGCAGGAGCAGTGTCACCTAGTCACATTGTTCCCTTACTATTCACACCCCCTGGGCATGACTGACATCTCCCTCACAGTTCCCTCACTCCCTGACATATGAAGGTGCCAGTTTGTAGTGGAAAAAACACCTGACAGGTTCCCTTTAACTTTTTTGTTCTCTTTTACTTTGTCTGCTGTTTCACCATAGTAACAGGATTTTGGGGTAGAAAAGGAAAGCGAGGAGACAAATTCAGCTGATATTTTAATAATATAAAACAATATTTTGTCTGTGCTTTAGGAAAGGTGTTGCCTTTGATGCTGGTAGACATTAACTGGGGAATCTTTAAGTATCTTTCAGAGACGGGAATACGCTTCCAGATGAGGATGATTAATAAATGTCTTGTCTTCATTTTGAGGATTTGAAGCAGCTCAAAGCGAATGTAAAACATAAGTTAGATTACAGAGCAGCCGCCCGGCATGCATCGCATATAATCACATGTGAGACTTCAAGTGGCAAGCTGACAGTCTGAATTAGACATGCAGCTACAATTGTCAAATTCATATGTCCCCTGTTGTTTCCTACCTGCAGCACTCGTACACCTATTTTGTCATCATATATCAACTAGTGGGGTGCAGATCTTTTCTGAAATATGAAGGCAGGCATTTCTACTGAAGTATGGCAATTTTTAAGCTTCGGATGTCAGTTCTTCCTTGTGAGGTAAAACTCGATGGTCCGTGCCCAAATCCCAGCAGGCAGAATTTAATGTGACATGACTGCACGCAGAGATTCCAGATTGGTTTGTATGTGCTTAAAGGACAGAAAAATTCTTGTCAGTCGGTTGCAAGTCACACATTTGCTGTCAGATCCTATGATTTCTTACATTTTATTCTACTCCTGCCGAGTTTACCATACCCCTGAGCAAATGCAAATATAAATAAGTATAACCCTTTCACATGGCGATGGTTTTGAAGTAGCAGTTATCTTGGTAGGAAGGTAGGACATTATTTTAGCAAATGTCTCGGCCATTTTGCATATTACTTTCTGCAATCTGTTGGTATCTTGATGTTGGTCTAAATGTAGAGGTACAAAAATAACACTTATGAATTATGTCCATTTTTCACAGCAGTTTTCACGGATCCCCCATACATTTGATTATATGTAGGGTTCCATGAAAACAGACAAAAATAGAACAAACTACGTTATTTTGCCACGGACCATCAAAATATCAGCCATGTGAATAGCATCGAATGATTGTAGCCTAACTCTTCATGAAAGTATTTGTTTTATCATTGAAGCTATCCAATGCAGGTGTAGCCTATGAAAACACCAACAAACAACTGATATAGGTAAGCGGAATTGATATTTACCATTGCAGGGAAAATTTAGAAGTACATGCCAGTCACTCATCTTAAACCTAAGGCCCCACGTTGCAGAAACACACCTTTTTTTGTTTGAGATTTTGCTGCATTTTTTTAAGTGGATTGATCAGAAGGGAGAAGTATAAGTACTTCCTTTATATTTCTCATTCCTTTTGTAGCCATTCTTGGCTTTGGCTCAAAAAAAAAAAAACGCAGCAAAATTTGCAACAAAAAAAGTGAGCTGCTTTATATTAGTAGCTTTTCACTTGGACTAATAGAGACAGTTCCTGAGTAGGTGAACTTCCTCAGGGTTATGACATTTATATTCTGTGTTAAGCAGCTACATCTGTAATAAGTAGAGCCGTGTTTGTAAACTCTAGTCCATTAAACAAACAGGAAAAATGTGAAAAACGTGTAGCTTTTGCTTTCAATTTTATCAAAGTAAAACAATAATAGTTAGAGTATAATGTGTTTTTGGTGCTAATAATAGAGGAGCTAATGACATCCATACAGATTTGCATGTTCTCCTAGACTGTGTTAGTGGAGATAATTAGATCTATACATTTCGTGAAACCAGGGTCATTACCTTCCAATGAGGTACAGTTGCTCATCTGAGAACCTACAATTAGACCTCTGCGCTGTCTCCTACTCCATTAGAATACAATTATCCTGTTTGTAATACATGCTGCAGATAAACTCTCCATTATCAGAGGAGAGGGCAGTAAAATACCTTCTATTCTGACAGTTGTCATGTTAATAGAACTCTTCTACAATCGCGTTGTGTTATAACTGTTCTACAGTTGCATTTGCTATTTATTTGCATGTTCTGCCCGGCAACTGTGAGGAAGCAGGATGGAGGAATAGACCAAGCTGCTCCAGATGCTACAGACCAAGCCAGGCAATATCATACCAAATGAATCCCAGGATTTGGTAAAAGACTTATGCACATACATACAGCCACCAATTGTGCAAGTTCTCCCACTTTAAAAGATGAGAGAGGCCTGTAATTGACATCATAGGTAGACCTCAACTATGAGAGACAAAATGAGAAAACATATTTAGAAAATCAGATTGTCTGATTTTTTAAGAATTTATTTGCAAATTATGGTGGAAAATAAGTATTTGGTCAATAACAAAAGTTCATCTCAATACTTTGTTATATATCCTTTGTTGGCAATGACAGAGGTCAAACGTTTTCTGTAAGTCTTCACAAGGTTGGCACACACTGTTGCTGGTATGTTGGCCCATTCCTCCATGCAGATCTCCTCTAGAGCAGTGATGTTTTGGGGCTGTCGCTGGGCAACACAGTCTTTCAACTCCCTCCAAAAGTTTTCTATGGGGTTGAGATCTGGAGACTGGCTAGGCCACTCCAGGACCTTGAAATGCTTCTTACGAAGCCACTCCTTCATTACCCTGGCGGTGTGCTTGGAATCATTGTCATGCTGAAAGACCCAGCCACGTTTCATCTTCAATGTCCTTGCTGATGGAAGGAGGTTTGCACTCAAAATCTCACGATACATGGCCCCATTCATTCTTTCATGTACAAGGATCAGTTGTCCTGGTCCCTTTGCAGAGAGACAGCCCCAAAGCATGATGTTGCCACCCCCATGCTTTACAGTAGGTATGGTGTTCTTTGAATGCAACTCAGCAATCACTCTCCTCCAAACACGACGAGTTGTGTTTCTACCAAACAGTTCTACTTTGGTTTCATCTGACCATATGACATTCTCCCAATACTCTTCTGGAACATCCAAATGCTCTCTAGCAAAGTTCAGACGGGCCCGGATATGTACTGGCTTAAGCAGGGGGGACACGTCTGGCACTGCAGGATTTGAGTCCCTGGCGGCGTAGTGTGTTACTGACGGTAGCCTTTGTTACGTTAGTCCCAGCTTTCTGCAGGTCATTCACTAGGTCCCCCCGTGTGGTTCTAGGATTTTTGCTCACCGTTCTTGTGATCATTTTAACCCCACGGGGTGAGATCTTGTGTGGAGTCCCTGATCGAGGGAGATTATCGGTGGTATTGGTGATCTTCCATTTTCTAATTATTGCTCCCACAGTTGATTTCTTCACACCAAACTGCTTGCCTATTGCAGATTCAGTTTTCCCAGCCTGGTGCAGGTCTACAATTTTGTTTCTGGTGTCCTTCCACAGCTCTTTGGTCTTCATCATAGTGGAGTTTGGAGTCTGACTGTTTGAGGTTGTGGACAGGTGTCTTTTATACTGATAACAATGTCAAACAGGAGCCATTACTACAGGTAATGAGTGGAGGACAAAGGAGCCTCTTAAAGAAGAAGTTACAGGTCTGTGAGAGCAAGAAATCTTGCTTGTTTGTAGGTGACCAAATACTTATTTTCCACCATAATCTGCAAATAAATTCATAAAAAATCAGACAATGTGATTTTCTAGATATGTTTTCTCATTTTGTCTCTCAAAGTTGAGGTCTACCTATGATGACAATTACATGCCTCTCTCATTTTTTTAAGTGGGAGAACTTGCACAATTGGTGGCTGACTAAAGACTTTTTTTTCCCCACTGTACATACATTTCCTAGCACCTGTATGGAAAATTAACTTTATAGTTCTAGGTAAATGAGGCTTCAAATGCCCCAAGATCTTGCAAGAGGTCTAGCTTGTTGTGGGTCCATACTCATAGAAGCCTTATACAGCAAGAGTCCTATATGAAGTGTCAAAGGGTTGGTGATCTGGACCCATGCAAACATGTGGGATCAAGGTGAGAAGGGGATGCCTTAGCCCAACAGATTTACTATAATGCACTAGAAAATTGGCATGATCTACAGCTTAAATTTACACCAATCCCAAGCTGCAATAGATTTCAGTTCTGGCATATGGGACCTCCGAAGGTGCACTGGAATTAAGAGGCCAGAGCCCAGCGACCACAGTATGTACATGTGAGAAAATTAATTTTGAGTATATTTTGTTGTAACTGTGTGAAACTCTGGGTAGGGTAAAAAAATGTGGGGGCGTTCACTGATTGCTAAAAGATAAGTGTAACCATATGTCTTACAAGTGCATGACATCTGCTATTTAGATTCATTTTTCATGGACACCTTTCTAGAGGACAGGTACTCTAAATCTATATCTTCTGTGGTAGATGACTGGGTTAACCTGATGTCAAGTCTCTTTTTACAGCACAATCCAAGGACAGATTTAGTCAATCATAAATGAATAGGTCAGCAATGTATCTTTAATGAGGTCACCAGTGTCACTGGTTCTTTGCAGATTACATGTACTTTATTAACATATATTAGCCAATGAATTGTGTGGTCCAATATAACAGATGTAAGAGATGAAAACAATTTCTATGTCACTGTCTAAAGTTATGGAAAAAGATACCAAGAAGTACAGAGGAAGTTATATAGGAGATAGTAAGGGTCAAATATTTTTGGCCCTTTTTTTTTGGTTCAAAACTTTTAAGAGTCTTTTTGGAACACATATATTGACAGGTCCTGATGTGCCATGATCATAGACAAAAATGTTTGCTCCAGGTTGCTATTCCCTGGGTGCACCAAAAGGCTTATTTGGTTGATTTTCTCAGCAACTAGTTTGCACTTAGACACCAAAAAGATGTAACTATGTAACTAGCAGCTCCTACAACAGTATAAAAGTGGAATAGTAAAGATTTCCTTCACTATTTTGATACCATATGGATATGACAAGCTTCTGCAGACAAGAATTATTGCCCTCAGCCAAAGTAGATGCAAGGATTTTGTTATTAATACTACTGTTAAAACACCGAACACTGTGGTGCAAAAATTCTTTATTGCACTTATGAGCATGCAAAACTGCAGACAGATCTAAGTAGGGTCAGGGCACAAGAACTGAAAGGCACCTTTGCCCATGATTTTAATAAAATTACAGCTACAGCAACTGACATTGACTTCCCCTGGTGCAACTCTTTCAAGTGCAATATTAGAAGGCATTCATGTTACAGTGCTCCAAGGCACTGTACAATGAACTGCTCCAAAGACCCTCCTTTCTGATCTAGGTGAAAGCTGTGGCATCTAGACACAGTCATCCTTTGGAGCAGAGAGTAGAGGCTGTGGAACAGAGTCTGGAGCACTTCTACATAAGGCTCACTCCTGTTGCATTGGTGAGAGTGGGACCCAGGAATCAAAATCTCTTTTTTGCAGCTACCATTTTTGATAAAACAATAGCCTAAGCTGTATTTCACTTTCTGACCAGTTTTGGATACTCAAAAATCTTGATAGACGCTCATGCTTGCATTCTAAGACTCTCAGATTTGTATATTATTTCATTAATGTTCCTGTGTTACTTATTTTTTTATATTCTTAACTTTTTTAACCCTTTCTGTGGGGAAGTTAGGGATTAAAAACGGCAATTGTTTTCTGCATTTAAAATTTCATGTTATCTGCATCTCACATGACATGACATCTTTAGGTTTTCATGTAGGAATCAGCTCTGCTACATCTGCATCCTACATGACAATCAATAGGTTGAACTACAACATATTTTACATATTTGGATGAGGTCCACATGGCTAAGTCACATCTGCATGGGGCTGTCCATTGTTCTGGACCATCAAAGGACCAAAGTAAACGACAGACGGACCACTAAAATTAACCATATAGGAGTCCATCGGTTGTCTATTGTTAAAAGCTGCTGACAACAAAATTGTCGGTGCAGAACTTTTTCGTCTGGCAATTTCAGGTGGACACTGCGATGGAGAATCCAATGCAGATGTGAACTTAGGCAAGGCTTTGTCGCAATGTCCGCCTGAAATTGGCAGACGAAAAAGTTCTGCATGGAGGACTTCTTGCTCCACCAGCTTCAGTTTTAGGAGGATGGACACGAGATGGACCCCATGATATTCAATAGGGTCTGTTGGACTCTATTTTAGTGGTCCTCCTATCCATTGTTCTGGTCCTCTGATGGACCACAACAATGAATAGTCTGATACTAGTGCGAACCTAGCATTAGCCTAAGGGTGCTTTCACACTGTTGTTGTTACAGTCTGTTGTTCTAATCTGCCATAGGATCAAGCAGATTCTAGCTTTGGACTGATGACAATTGTCTGATCATACCCTTAGGCTTTTTAACACATTACCAAGGTTTATCACTGAGTGCTGTCCTCGATCTGTAAAAATTGCAGCATGCTCTACTTTATCACAGATTGGAAATGTAACTCCATTTTCACAGACCATGTTCTTGCATTGAAAGTTAGTGGATGTGTGAAAAAAAGGATGAAACACAACCAAGAATCTACATAATCATGTGAATATGACCTTATACAGTCTGTGTTGCAGCTGCGTTGCAGTTGTCACTCAGACCCAAGTACTTGGACCACATACAAATATTTCAATCCTGCTGTTCGTAGCTACCGTACAAGCAGTGGAAGGGGTGGAGTGGAGGACAGAATGGTTTACAGAGAGCGAGTGATACCAGGAAGATGTTTTATGGGAAATGTAGTTTTACACAAATTCAGTGCACAACAGTGATGTAAGGATCTACAAGTAAAATCAAGCTAAACAAAGTTTGCAGAAGTAAACAGTGAGTATTAAGCATTGCTGTGGATGTATTAGCAAACAATTTTATGAAGTTGGATAACCGCTTTAAATAATCTGTTGCAGCAAACTTGACTTTTTCAATGACTCTTCATTGGGTTTTGTTTTGAGTTAACATACTACAGTAAATTACCAGATTCATGTTATAATTTGCTACATCTGTAACAATAAATCAAGGTCTTAAAACTACCTTGTATCTGAAGATGCAGTTACTAAAAAGTGCTGTAAGGGGTTAAGGACCTATAGTGCAGAGATCATCCTGGAAATTTGCATTTAAGGGACTAAGGTGGAAGAAATAATAGTGCTAGACCCTACTGGATGCACTTATGTACGTTTGAAATTTTCTCTGGAGTTTCATCTTTTTTTTTGTCTCAGTGTTATGACTAACCATCCCTTTTCTACTTCCCATGTCTGATCTGTGGTTCTTTTCCCTGATGTCCAGTTGTCATTGTGAAGATACAGATAAATCAAGTTATTGTGAATTACCAGAAACAGAATAGTTACAAGTTATAGGAGTTACAGTAGGCCTGACCATGATTCCGTGACTTCCCAACTATTATAGGTTACTACACTAAAAGGTTTCATACTGTCAATAGCTGTGCTAGTTTTTATTAGATGTCTTAGAAGCAGAGCTTGAACTCAGAAAGATTTCTTTAGCACTTTCTTCATTGCAGGTCTGACAAGCCAATCAACTGAAAAAAAGTACATGTTTTCATTCTTGTCTGACTCTGTTATCTCTGACAAATCTCTGCCTCATTCAGAGTTCAACACACATCAAATAGTAAGAAATTCCTGACAAAAGTGAAGATGTGATGGCAGGATGCCACGACATGAGCTGTTGTTGTGGTTGATGTGGTGTCTCCTGCACATACCCTGACCTTGAAATACATGCTGTATGTCAAAATATACTCCATTGCTACTATATGTTTTGTAACTCTAAATTTTTATTTTTACTGAAAAATAAACTGGCATCTGAATAAGCCATTTAAATTTGAAATATTAGTCTATAGTAGAAACAGGATCCAGTGGTTATGCTATAAAAGTCTGACTGATGGGACATTGTCATCTTGGTCATTTGAATATAGCCAAAATGGAGTATGAACCAGACCTTTCCACTAGTTGGTTTAGACATTTGTGACACTCCCAGTTTGTGTCAAAGTCACTCTAAGGCTAATTCCCCATGTAGCGGGCCGCAGCAAAAAAGTGCTGCAGGAAAAACCACAGCTGCAACGCGTTTTTTCCCGCAGCGCTTTTTGCTTCAATTTCCAAAACCGCGACCATGTTGCAGAAACGCAGCTTTGTATGTTACAGATTTTGCTGCAATTTTTTGAGCCAAAGCCAAGAGTGGATTAAGCAGAAGGTAGAAGTATAAGTACTTCCTATATAGTTCTCTTTCCTTATAGCCATTCTTGCTTTGGCTCAAAAAAAAGCAGAAAAAATCTACAACAAAAACAGCTGCGCTTCCATGTTTAACAGAACACCGCAAAATGGTGGACGGAGCATGCGCAGTTGGCGTATAGCGCAGCGTGGGATGCCTACGCAAGGCAGAAGATCAGGGGAAGATGCAGGGGAACGTGAAGAGAATGAACTAAGGGAAGGCAAGAAGTGATGACATGGGTGTGCTCAGAGTACAGGGGGAACGCCCCCTGTGCTCCCTGAGCTTATTTTATATATCACAAAAACCAGATTTTTACAGAAACGTTGGAGAGCAGAAGAGAATGAAAGGTAGGAGTAGAATACCCTTTTTTAAAGGCTATTCCAACATGCCATTACTTCAAAAAGTCATTTTTTAATGATAGAATCCCTTTAAAGTGCAACTAAACTTTCAAAAAATTTTTATTTTCTTGCAGCAGTTGTTCCATTAATCCCTTCCCGCCGGTGACATTTTTTAATTTTTGTTTTTGACCCCCCCGCCTTCTAAACCCCATAACCTTTTTATTTTTCCGTTCACAGAGCCGTTTGAGGGCTTAATGTTTGCAGGACAAATTGTTCTTCAAAATGGTACTATTTATTATTCTGCACAATGTACTGGGAAGCTGGAGAAAAATTCAGAATTGGATGGAATTGGGCTTCTTTTTTACGTCGTTTACTTTGCAGTCAAAATGACATGTCACCTGTATTCTATGTTTTGGTATGATTCCAGGGAACAAAAATCCAACAATACCATTTTGGGGAATGTCTATTGCTTTAATCACTTTTTATTCAAATTTTTATTAGAGGAGAAACAGCAGAAAAACGGTGGCTCGGCACTTTTGATTTTTTTTTCCCGCTACGGCGAGCAAAATATTTTTATAAGTTTTGTAGACTAGGCATTTTCGGACAAAGGGATACCTAATGTTTATGTGTAATTTTTAACTTTTATATGTATTCTTTATTTTTTTTATATTTTTTTTTTTTACATACTGTATATTAATTTTTTTTTATTGCATTTGTTAGACCCCCTAAGAATCTTGAACCCCAGGGGATCTGATCACTAATGCAATGCAGTACAATGCTAAAGCATTGCAATGCATTGCAAAATATCAGCATTTGTATGACAGGCTGCATAAAGCAGCCTGTCATACAAATGCATGCCAGGCAAGCCTGGGAGATTTCAATGGAATGCCAGCCCTAGATCTCTTTCTGGGTGCCAGCGATCCTCGCAAAAATGGTCGGCGGCCATGCGCTGTAAGGAAAAAGGCGCTTTGGTCATCTTTGACCAAAGCACCAGGGGACTTAATGCCCACGATCAGTGCGGCCTTAGCGCCAGGTTGCTGGGTATAATACAGCAGAGACATGGCGGCTATGGCAGCAGATCATCGTACTATTACGGCGGATGTCAGGAAGAGGTTAATAAGTATCAGTAAGTAAGGCCGTGGGCAAATACTGCTATTACAAATACTGCTATTATTATACTCTGGGGTCTCTTCAGAACCTCAAATATAATGATCGGAGGCTCAGGGGAGGTGAGAGAACATAAAAACTAGTGTTACTCACCTCTCCTGGGCCCCGGAGGGACCCCCAGCTGTCTTCAGCTTCTGTATTATTTCCAGAAATATCAATGGTTGAAAACAAAGGCAGGATTTAGATGACCAGCAGCAGCATATAGAGTCATATGAAAAAGTTTGGGCACCCCTATTAATCTTAATCATTTTTAGTTCTAAATATTTGGGTGTTTGCAACAGCCATTTCAATTTGATATATCTAATAACTGATGGACACAGTAATATTTCAGGATTGAAATGAGGTTTATTGTACTAACAGAAAATGTGCAATATGCATTAAGCCAAAATTTGACCGATGCAAAAATTTGGGTACCCTTATCATTTTATTGATTTGAATACTCTTAACTACTTTTTACTGACTTACTGAAGCACAAAATTGGTTTTGTAACCTCACTGAGCTTTGAACTTCATAGCCAGGTGTATCCAATCATGAGAAAAGGTATTTAAGGTGGCCAATTGCAAGTTGTTCTCCTATTTGAATCTCCTCTGAAGAGTGGCATCATGGGCTCCTCAAAACAACTCTCAAATGATCTGAAAACAAAGATTGTTCAACATAGTTGTTCAGGGGAAGGATACAAAAAGTTGTCTCAGAGATTTAACCTGTCAGTTTCCACTGTGAGGAACATAGTAAGGAAATCGAAGACCACAGGGACAGTTCTTGTTAAGCCCAGAAGTGGCAGACCAAGAAAAATATCAGAAAGGCAGAGAAGAAGAATGGTGAGAACAGTCAAGGACAATCCACAGACCACCTCCAAAGAGCTGCAGCATCATCTTGCTGCAGATGGTGTCACTGTGCATCGCTCAACAATACAGCACACTTTGCACAAGGAGAAGCTGTATGGGAGAGTGATGCGAAAGAAGCCGTTTCTGAAAGCACGCCACAAACAGAGTCGCCTGAGGTATGCAAAAGCACATTTGGACAAGCCAGCTTCATTTTGGAAGAAGGTCCTGTGGACTGATGAAACAAAGATTGAGTTGTTTGGTCATACAAAAAGGCGTTATGCATGGCGTCAAAAAACACAGCATTCCAAGAAAAACACTTGCTACCCACTGTAAAATTTGGTGGAGGTTCCATCATGCTTTGGGGCTGTGTGGCCAATGCCGGCACCGTGAATCTTGTTAAAGTTGATGGTCGCATGGATTCAACTCAGTATCAGCAGATTCTTGAGAATAATGTACAAGAATCAGTGACGAATTTGAAGTTATGCCGGGGATGGATATTTCAGCAAGACAATGATCCAAAACACAGCTCCAAATCTACTCAGGCATTCATGCAGAGGAACAATTACAATGTTCTGGAATGGCCATCCCAGTCCCC
This sequence comes from Leptodactylus fallax, assembly GCA_947044405.1. Taxonomy (NCBI): domain Eukaryota; kingdom Metazoa; phylum Chordata; class Amphibia; order Anura; family Leptodactylidae; genus Leptodactylus; species Leptodactylus fallax. The sequence continues at coordinate 2,954,802 of CAMRHE010000015.1, forward strand.
AGACCTGAATATCATTGAACATCTGTGGGATAATTTGAAGCGGGCTGTCCATGCTCGGCGACCATCAAACTTAACTGAACTGGAATTGTTTTGTAAAGAGGAATGGTCAAAAATACCTTCATCCAGGATCCAGGAACTGATTAAAAGCTACAGGAAGCGACTAGAGGCTGTTATTTTTGCAAAAGGAGGATCTACTAAATATTAATGTCACTTTTCTGTTGAGGTGCCCATACTTTTGCACCGGTCAAATTTTGGTTTAATGCATATTGCACATTTTCTGTTAGTACAATAAACCTCATTTCAATCCTGAAATATTACTGTGTCCATCAGTTATTAGATATAGCAAATTGAAATGGCTGTTGCAAACACCCAAATATTTAGAACTAAAAATGATTAAGATTAATAGGGGTGCCCAAACTTTTTCATATGACTGTAAATCCAAGATTTTACAGAAATGAGCCAAAATTTGCTAGTAAAGTATTCTAAATATTTATTAATGACAAATACTGTCAGAAAATCAAAAGTTATATGAAAATATAATTATACTTTAAGAGAAAATCACACTTGATTAAACTCAACTGAACCGAAAGTGGTCAGCTAACTATATTATGTGGTGTCCCAACTTCCCAACAATGACAAATGTCAAGGGAAAGAAGGATTGATTGGATGCTGAGGAGAAAAGGTCCATGGGTCCCATCTCCTTGCCAATCCTAACAAGAAATCTTTAATTGAATCTATAGTGAGTGTCATTATTGTCCTTGTAATAGAAGCCATAGTTATTGTAAAACATCTTTGAGAAGATAATAGGGAAACTTTACATCAACCAGTAAGAGACAGCACACACTGACATTCAAGCACCTGGCAAACACTGACATTGCATTCAAGCACTTTGCATTCAATTTAGCATCCTGCAAACACTACCTTACATCATCAATAAAAGTGTAATTCCTCCTGTCACACAACTTTTCCAGGTGCTGATGTAAGTGAATATTACTGAATATATATTTATTGCCTTTTCTTGTACATTAAGAAGTCTCTTTGTGTCAAATGAAGGCAACAACCAATTAGTATTTCTGAGGATTAGTTACATGACCACATCTTCAGACTATGAATGGACCAGGATGCTGCTGTTTCATTTGACATTTTCCAAGTACGAAACCTCCACATCAACCTTCACGGCAGCAGCATATTTGCAATGGAATTCCTTTTATTTCTTTTAACCAAACACATTTGTAAACAGGTGAAGGTCAGTATTGAGCACCTGCCGGCTGCAAGGAATCAATATGTCATTAAACAGTGACAAAAAGGTCTGCCGCACTAATCAGCCCTCTTTCATAGCTCAGCAATTCGGATAAAATGATGTTCCTCTCAGCTTTTGGTAGCTGCCTGCGCTAACCACTGAGAAAATGTCTTGCCTGCTGAGATTATAACCCACACTACAAAGTTATGATGACTTACTAAAAGTAGATCTAGAGGCTTTCATACTTCCAAATTTTGAGTTTTTTTTTCATCTTATCTGAATTTACAATACTATATGGAACATATTTGACAACCAGTTAACTTTCATGGGGTCAATTTACTTTTATATAGCAACTAATGTCAGCATTAGGCTAGGTTCACACCTGCGCCCAGATTCCGTTTGGGAATTTCGTCCCCGAATACGCTTGAAAAATGCAGAAAGAAAAGTCCTGCTTGCAAGCGGACCCAAAGAGCGGAAACCTGGGCGCAAGTCTGAACCTAGAGTTAGTTAAATGGTATTTACATTGCTTGGTTCAGATGAATACATTAACTGCTCATGTGGATATGGATGTAAAGCTGCATCTCTAGCTAGAGAGATAGCCTCCTGTCTCTCTGAGGATCCTTGCAGTCATATATGTCTTATAGATGATTACATAATAAGGGAGGCTATATTCACAAGTGCCATGTGTGTTGTAGAACATTTCACAACTGTCCCATTTGCCTTACTGCAGAAATCCAAATACATGCTACTAAAAACAACTCAATACAGATGCACAGTATGGAACTGATTTTCATTCACAGAAATGTCTGCAACAAATCAGCCACATGTGAATATCTCTAAATTCTCAGCTACAAGTAAATATTTTCTTTTTAATTGATAATTAGAGATGAGCAAATCTTAGAAAGTCCTCCTGCTTTGTTTAACCTGTGGGCACATTTTCTATTATACGCTTATGCAGCAGAGGATATAAACATTTTTGCACACAATGGTGCATTTCATGACATCATTGGATGAAAGGCCATTAGCGGATAATCTATATATTGATAAACAAAATAAACTTCACAGATATGGATTCTCTTGTGATTTTTTGCATTTTATGTAAAAATCAGGGTGCCGACCAGAGATATGCAGAGGATAAATGTGTGAAACAGTCTAGAGAAGGGAGGGAGCATTAGAGCATTACATATGAGAAGTTGGTTGTGTAAAGCACCACTGTTTCAATTTTATTTGTAAATGAATAGTTTCAGTTAATATAAGCAACTTGTTATATATTGTTTATTATCTTCTGTTGTCAGCTTCTCTCTTGTCTGCTACACTGATCAATTCAATGTCAGATCCATTTTCATTGAATACAGGCTAAAACTTATAGACAGATTACATAGAAGTCTATGGAAAGGGAAGAAAGGAGGGGGGAGTCCAGTGACAGAGAATCGGACATAGGGACATATTTTCTAGCAGTTTTTTAAAAGGTTTTAGCAGCACTGAACAGTATAGATGTGAATAAAGTCCTGGCATGGTAGCTATCTTACTGCAGAACTTTTGTGCCTGTGTCTCTTTACTTCTCGCTCCTCTTCCTCCAACTTTCTTCTCAGCTCAGTTGCATCCTTACATTTTGAACACTTTAATTTTGGCCAACTAACTGTGGCATGTGATCACCAGTGAGACTACTGTTCTAGATTTTGGTCTCCTGTGTAAACAGGATGTCCGTCTTTCTTGTGACTTCCTGTAAATTACAGGATTGCATCACCATTTATCTAATTCCTCCTGACACCTCCCCACCAAGTTTAACTCTCCTTGTTTTTAGCTCTGATATATGAAGAAAATGTTGTTTCTCAGAAATAATTAAAAATAAAGTAACATAAATAAAACCTTCAAACTATTTATTAACGTTATTTTTGCAGATTTATTATCTCTTACCCCTCCTCTTGACTGGACATGTCCAAATATACAGTATGTGTGATGAGATACAGTAGCATTTCAAGACAATACTGCTTTCTGATATTGTATCACAAAGTTATATGATACATGATAGATATTCAAGCTAAGTTAATGTTGAAAACATTTTTAATTATTTTTGAATTGTTTAGTGTTTATCCAAAATTCCTTGAACATTTTCTCTTCAATTCTGTATTTTTTTTTTTGTATAGTGGACTATGTATTTTAGCAAAGACCAATTTTATTCTACTTACAATCAATTTTTTTTCCCTTTAAGGGGTTTTCTAGACTTAAATATTGATGATCAATCCTAAGGATAGATCATCAATAACAGATTAGTTGGGGTCTGATACTTGGCACCCACTGATTAGTTGTTCTCAGAGAATATAGCAGGAAGGAGGCAACTCTGTTTTCTTTGTAGTGACCAAATGAGGTGCTGCAGATTTATTTGAATGGAAGCTAAGCTGCAGTTCTGCCACTACAAACAGAAAAGAGCTGTCTGCTTCCTGCTCCATTTTCTATGTATCAGCTACTGAGAACAGTCAATCAATGGGGGTGCCAGGCGTCAGACCACCACAGATCTGATATTAATGACTTATATTGAGCAAAACTACTTTAACTGTTAGCCATGGGGTTTACAAAAATACAATTTAATAAGACAATGGGGCTTTGGGAACATATAAAAATATAAGGGTGCCTTGGATTATTTACAGTTTTGTAAATTTAAGGTATCTTTTGGAAAATTACTATACATACATATGTAGTACAGTTTAAGTAACACTTGCTGATTCTCATAACTTGCTGCAGAATGACATCTTATCATAATAATCAACATAAGCCATTGAAATGGTTAAGTTAGTATTTTGTGCCACAGTGTTGTTAGCACGTTGTGTCAGTTTTACCTTGCTACATCTTTATTAGAAATATACACTTGCATTTCACTGATTATACTACCTTAGAGGGGCATTATTGGTTTATAGTTTAGCTTAAAATATGAAAGAAACAGATGTGAATTTCTGTAAAAATATCAAGACATACAAGGCCAGAGCTGACTTTGTGCCCTTGTTATTATAAACTCTGTTTCTGTTGCTCTGGGTACAAGTATTACCACATAATTTTTCCACGTCAAACTCACTTGACAAGACCTATACAAGATGCATTTCCCTAATGTTATACTACCTGTGATATATGGCAATGTTAGGGTACAAAAGTTAATGTATATTTGACAACTCATATCGTTACATGAAAAATAGATTCTTTGGCTGCCAACTTTGCTTCAAGATTCCTGTAATAGAAATATCATTAAGAGTTGATGAACTACATGCAGTCTAAGAGTGATGCCAACTTAACAAGCTAGCTAGAAAATAACAAGTATGCCAGGGGGAAAATGACAGCCTATTTAAACCTTCATTAAACAAAGCCTCCACTACTCATATTGTCAAATGGCTTCAAAGTATTCCATTCTACCCTATATACTCATACCGTAAGTGACATTCATTTGAGATGTCATTGGATAGTTTAAAAGAAGGAAGTCCCACAAGGGTAACAATGAGAAAATGGGGATTTTTCATAGGATGTGAAATTTAATTTATTGTGTGATCGCATTCTATTACACATATCAGGTATGGCAATAGGACCTTACTAAGAGAAAAGCTCCTTGACTTGTGACTTTTTGCTTAATCTAGTACTTTTATCATCATATAAGACAAGATTGTATTGTTGTATGAAGTGCAGTATGTGCTTTGCATGCACTGTACACATCACAATGTTAAGCGTTTTGGATCTATAGTACTGTAGCACAGTATCCTTGCTTATCTGAAAACATTGTACTGTAAAGGTTTTTGTTCAGGTGTCTATTTATTGTCAAAAAACTGTAGTACAAGTTTTTCTTTCTTTTATACTGTATGGATGCCCTTGGTTTGATATTTATGAGAATTTTTGTCAGGTCAGTAGCCTAGGGTAAGATTTCTCAGGTACCAACAACAGCTGAACATTAAAGAAGCACTGTCGCAAACAATTTTATTCTCTGTCATGCTAGAAAGGGATATGATATAAATTCTAGTCAAGGTAATCTTACCAGTGGTTATACTGTATGTGTGAATTATCCACTAACTTCTGGTCCTTAACCTGTGCCATGTGACCAACAATTTGCATCTCCAACTGATGAAGCATCTGACATGTATTTACAGAAATCAGGTTTTCTATTCAATGCTATAAGACTTGTGTTGAAATGAATAAAAAAACTGACTTCCTGTACACACATAAGATGCTATGCAAGTTGAAGAGTCTTATCGCTTGTCACATGACACAGATAATGACCAGAGTATAACTCACAAATGCAGCCACTGGTATGAAGATTTTCCTATCCTCAATTTACATCATGTAGCCTTCTAACAGGTCAGAGAATACAAATTTTGAGCGAACACTTCTTTCAAGGGTTTTAATGAGTGACGCTAGGTTCACACCTTTGTTGGGGTTTCCATTCTTCGGGTCCACTTAAAAAGCGGTTACCCACAGGTTTCTGCATGAAAAATGCAGCGAGAGAAGTCCTGCAAGCATTTTTCAAGTGAAATGGGGACAGAATCCCTGAATTTTTACTGAGCGCAGATGTGAACCCAGCCTGAAATTAGAATTAAAGGGGTATTACCACTTTAAGGATCCTATCTCTACTGCTAGCTTATGTAAATTCAAGATTTTTCCTAAATATATTGCTTTAGCAATGCTGCTTTGTTTGCCTACTATGTTAGATTATTCCTCCCATTGTTTACTCAATCTGTAGCTGATAAGACTGGATGGAGCTATGAGTCACTTCTCTCATAGGGGGTTGAGTTCTCTTGCTGCTCTGCAGACAGGACAATCAGGTCAGCTAATTGCTTTTTACTGATAAAGGTTTGGGACAGGTAATGGGAAAACCCTTTAACTCAGAAATGGACCTGCTGACTACAAGGGCATAACATCAGTAACCATCCAGTGTAAATCTGTTTATTGCAGAGCCATTTAAACATTTAACTGCTTAATGATGAAGACCCATACAGCTACAGTCTTTGTTCATTGTCCTTTATGTATGGTACCGGTTTAATTCTCTTACTCCTGAAATTCAGGAGTAGGTTGGGTCTCCAACTGTTAAATACAGCGGTGGACTAGAGAAGATGGAAATGGTTTATAACCACTTCTATCTTCTTCTATTCACACTACATATCACTCAATTAGCACTATGTAGTGAATACAGAAGCAGCAAAGATGCTGCTTCTATTAGTTCCAGTGATTACATGATCAGGTGACTCCCAGCATTGCAGAGCTGTTGGGTATTAGGAGACTTAGATCAATGTTTTCCTCTGTAACTGAGGCATATATAGATGCACTAGTTACAGTGGAAATCTTAGTATTAAAATTAAGAAAGTCACCTGGGGGTCTTTTATGGCCTCATGTGGTGGTGGGGGGGGGGGGCACATAATATTACAAAAAATACAAATATAAAAAACAAAAAAGTTAATAAAAGTCAATCAATAATTAATATGTACGTCATAATTGTGCCACTGAAAAATACAACTCATCCTGCAAAAAACAAGCCCTTGATCAGCTATGTCAAAACAAAAATAAAAAAAAAGTTACAAGTCAAGGATGATTCAAAATGTAAAAAAAGCTTTGTCATAAGGGACAAAATATTGTAGGATGATCCTTAAAGGATTTAATAATAGAAAATGTACTGTATGATTACATGACACAATGTACTTTTCTGCGAGACAGTAATCTGATCCCTGTATTATGTTATATTTTAACTAATATTGTCCTTGACATGCAGACATGTCTTAGAGCTTTACCTCATAACCATTTATTTCCCTTTTTTTCCATCACATCTAATGTGACATTTAGTAGCTTCTAGGTATTCAGCAAGTTGCAACTAGACAATATTACAACTGGCTTGATATTAATGTTATACATTTTGCTTGCATCTAATTGAGCAATATAAACCTAAGTGAAAGAAAAAGGAAAAATCCATTCATCAAATCTTTAACTTTGTATTAGTGGTGAACATGGCAGACTTTAACTTGACATTAACTAATGTACTTTATGTTAAACCAAACACAAAAACTTGGACATCCACTAGAATATTATAAGGTAGAGATGATTGACAGTGTCTTATGATACTTTACCTATTTGGAAGTGAATACTGTACCAACCACTAGCCAAAATACTATATTGAATTGTAGATGCAGTATAACTGCTGTTCATTTTCATTATCGTGGCTAATGCTGCCATAAAATTTTGCCTATTTTCCTACTTTCAGTGGAATCCCATTAACGCTAAAAAAAACAAGCATAACACCTCCACGATAAGACAGTTCTTTTGAATTCACCATTGGTTTGCTTTGCCCACCATGATAATACTTATGTCAGTGTTTAAATTCCTCTATTTAGTCCTCCTCTATTCATGACATTGGTCACTTACTGTGTCCTTCACACATTATCCCCAGCCAACCATGAACCAACTGCCAGGTATAGATCTTAACTCTACAGTTCTGTCCTCCCGTTCTAGAAATTGCAGATTTATCATTACTTACTTGTCTATGTCCCACAAAACAGTACCTGTGGTAAAGTGTAGGGTTGATATTGCTATGCATGTTTTATAATGTTTTGCACTTTTCTCGCTACTGTGCCTTTTAGGGTTAAAATGTAATTTCAATTCTGCTGTGTCATCTGTGTAAATGTGAGTGCCATGTTCTCAGTTTATAAGGAGGGAGTTGCTTTTAGCTAATAGCTTAGAAACCTTTTAGACCTCTTGTATACAACATGTGACAGCTGTTTTTGCAGCATCCGTCACACGTCTTTGAATTCAATGTATCCATTCACTTGACTTTTTGACTCTGCTTTCAATGACCGTCAAAAAACTGATCTGCACTATCTTTGTCCATTTTACAGACACACAGACCTAATAGAAATAAATGGATTCATTTTTACCTGATGTTAAAAAAAACGATGCATAAAAATTTTCAAAAATGGAAATTCATATAATTTTTTAACAGGTGTTAAATTAATCAAAAATGTCACTGTTGTTTGCAAGAGGCATTAACCATTCTATGTCAGTTTTAGTAGAGTTATCTGTAGTGAGAAGTTGGAGCAATTGTGCTACCAGTTTTGAGTGGCCTTAGGCCTAGTGACAGAACCACTCAAACTAAATCGTGAGACTGCCTGCCCCACTCCATGGGGTTTCAAAAATTAGAGTAACCTTTGATGCTATTTAGATATTTAGAAGATTTCCATGGCTGCTTAGTGAGAACCTGTATCCATGGGCAAAATTAATGTCCTGCATTTAAACATTAGTGGCTGAAAGCAAGGACCATGTTTATGCTTGGATTTGGAGCCAGGGTTTGCTCATATTCATCCAGTGTTGGAATGGCCCACCAGAGGACCAGAGGACTAGAGGAGCGTGGGGCACACTGGTGTCATAACGTCAGCATGCCCCATGCGACCACTGAGGCCCAACAAAAGTCCTCAGCTGTGACCCCCTAGAACACGTGACATCAGCCACAGACTTGAAGAGGAATTTGGAGACAGATGAACAACGCAAGGATGCCTAGAAGAAGTGAGGCAAGGTGAGTATATATTTGTTATTTTTCCTCACCACCCTGCCTCTACTTACTATACTCTGGAGTCTGAAGAGACCCTAGCGTATAATACTAACACTGAAACAAACCGGAGGACCAAACCTCATGAATATTCATCAAAACAAATTTCAAGGAGTTCGCTTGAAGCAGCTCAAGGTTCTTGGAAGCATATTATACTGTGCGGGGCCATAGTGAAACATTATACTGGGAGGGCCTCTGGAAAGTATATTATATTGTCTGGGGCTACTGTGGTGCATTATACTGGTGGGCACTGTGGGGGCTGCTAGGGAGTATATTATACTGTATGGGGACACTGTGGATCGTTATACTCGGTGGGCACTGCAGAGAGCCTATTATACTGTGTGGGGCTGCTGGGGATTATATTATACTTTGTGGGGACACTGTGGTGCATTATATCCAGGGGGGCACTGTGGGAAGCATATTATATTGTGTGGAGTTACTGTGGAGTACTGTGTGGGGGCTCTGGGGAGCATATTATATTGTGTGGGCCTTCTGGGGAGCATATACTGTGTGGGGCCACTGTGAAGCATTATACTGTGTGTAACCACTGTGGGGAGAATATTATATTGAGTAGGGCCACTGTGGAGCATTATACTATGTAAGGCACTGTGGGGAGTCTATTATACTCTGTGAGTCTACTGGGGAGTATATTATACCATGTGGTGCTGCTGGGGAGCATAGTATTCTGTGTGGGGCCACTGTGGAGCAAGCATTATACTGGGGGGCTCTGGGGAGAATTATACTGTGTGGAGGCTCTTGGGAGTATATTATACTGTGCAAGACCACTATGAAGCAATATACTGTAGTGGGGGGTGGGCTCTGGGGAGCATATTATACTGTATATAGACACTGTGGGGCTTTATACTTTGGTGGGAGGTGGGCCCTAGGGAGCATATTATACCATGTGGGGTCACTGTGGAACATTATATACCACGTGGAGCCGCTGTGAGGGGCTCAGGGGAGTATTTTATATTGTGTGCATTATACTGTGGGGGGCACTGCATCACAGCTCCCTCACTAAAATCTTGCATTTGCATGGGGTGGTCCATGGCCATGTCATTCCCCATACAGTACTATGCATGAACCGGCCATGGAGCAATTGGGGCATGCACAGTACTATAGGGAATGACAATACTGGGAAAATACTCAGTAACGCCATATAGTCAGCACATATGCAGGATTTCGGTGAAGGAGCTGTGGTGTAGGCTATTAGCAGGAAGCTGTTGGGTGGGCCCCCAGAACATGTTCCTCTGGTGGGTCCTAGGCCCTTCAGTCTGAAACTGTATTCAGCATAATGAAAATGATCAGAGAAGTAGAGGAAAGAGTGAGGAGCAAATGTAATTTCTGTCCATTGCCAAAGAAGAATATATAACAAAGTACTGAGATGAACTTTTGTTATTGACCAAATACTTATTTTCCACCATAATTTGCAAATAAATTCTTTAAAAATCAGACAATGTGATTTTCTGGATTTGTTTTCTCATTTTGTCTCTCATAGTTGAGGTCTACCTATGATGTCAATTACAGGCCTCTCTCATCATTTTAAGTGGGAGAACTTGCACAATTGGTGGCTGACTAAATACTTTTTTTCCCCACTGTAATTAATATAGAAAAACTCCCACACTTTTATAAAAATTAATAATGATAAATTTATTCATAATATAATAAAAACATAAAAAGACAATAGACTAAAAATACAATACATATAGGGAAAGGACCTCGATGGTCATAAATATCAGAAATAGCTAAGACAAGGCATACTGAACGAAAGTGAAAAATATCATAAATGCACACCAAGCCGGACGAAGCTACAAAACGCACGTTGGGTGCAGCGTGCTTTTAGCGGTATGGTATATCACTCTTTTGCCTCATCACATTTATTTATGGGTCTCTCTTATATACTGGTTTCTATTGTGTTTCTATTTGATATACAGTATATAGGCTATGAGTCCCCTGCATTGATATGCTATATCTTGTGATGGTTGTGCATTTATGATATTTTTCACTTCCGTTCAGCATGCCTTGTCTTAGGTATTTCCACTATTTATGACTAGAGATGAGCAAATCAATTCTGCAGAAGTGGAATTCGATCTGAATTTCAGGAAATGTTCGATTCGCTACAATTCCGAATTTCCTCATGCTTTGATGCATCGAATCGCATTTTTTATGAAATTGCCACCACATATGTTAAGACAAGGGGGAAAGGACTCTGGAAGTGCAGGATCACCCACAATGCCAAGTGTGCAGCTAATCAGCAGCCAGCAGGACCTGTGATGTCACAGCCCTATAAAAACCCTCGGCCATTTTAGGTACAGTCATTCCACTTCACTCTTACTGTAGGGACAGATGTCGGCAGGAGCTAGGGAAAGACTTAGAAAACATATAGAAGTTCAGGGAAAGAGGCTGAGCCTTAGAACTGTAGGGAAAGCATAGGGAGGAATTGAGAGAAGAATTTGGGGTGGTTGTAGGCTCATTTACAGTAAGAATTTGCAGCATAATTCACATTGCCATTATACTGCTGCTCATTACTCATATCTGTGTCTTCAAGGTGGAACACAACAAGCCTTTTGCAGTGCAGTACAGCAAAAAACAGTGAATTATATCATACACTAATATCTATACGTATTTTTTAAAAATGCCTTTTATTTATATATTTGTTTATTATAAGGGGCTTAGTCACTGTTCATCCAAAGCATAACATTAGTCAGTACTAATGTGACAAAGAAAACTGAATTATCATCCAATAGTATCTGCACGTATCTGTAAAAAAAAGCCTTTAATGTGGGGAAAGACATAACGACCATATTCGCCATTTTGTTACCAATATAAAGTTGCAGGCCATTTTTAAAACAGTATTGTCAATAATAATTCAATAATTCTTAGCGGTTATCACTTATTTAGAGGTGTTTATTAGTGTCTAAACCCAAAAGGAGGACCATATTTGCCATTTTGTTACCAGTATAAAGTTGCAGGCCATTTTTAAAACAGTATTGTCAATAATAATTCAATAATTCTTAGCGGTTATTATCACTTATTTCAAGGTGTTTAATAGTGTCTAAGCCCATAAGGAGGACCATATTCGCCATTTTGTTCCCATTGTGCTGATTGGGCTGATACTGCTCCTGCCACCCCCACCCCCTCCCACAGCTGCCATGCCAGTGCAAGTTGAGCTCTCAGGCCCCCTCCCAGTCAGACATGCGAGAGAATGGACGATGGCGCAGATAGGCAGCGGCCAACTTGCTACATAGCATGTCTCTATAATGTGTAGGTAGCAACAGCCTTAGGAGGCTATACAATGAACCAGTGGCACAGTGTGGTGAGGCAGCATGGATCGTTTAATCTGCTGCATCAGGCATTGGTGGGTGGAAATCCTGGCTCATCCACACCTGATTCATCTTTACAAAGGTCAGTCTCTCCAAATTTTGGGTGGACAGGTGAGTTCTCCTTGGACAGCTTTTCCAGGGCAAACTCGGCTAGTTGCGGCCACAAATCCAGTTTGGCTGCCCAGTAGTCCAGCGGATTTTCGATGACGGGTGGCAGGGTGCACTCTAAGTATGCCACCACCTGTTGATTCAGGTTCTTCTCTGTGTCTAGCTGCTGATGAGCAGTTTCTTCACTATGCGGGTGAAAAAAGTTGCTCATCAGCGACTCTAGGCTCAGGCCAAGTCGATCTGTCATTGGCTACAGCAGAAGAAAGTGAAGGTTCTGGAGTTGCCATCTCAGTCTCCTGACCTCAATATTATTGAGCCACTCTGGGGAGATCTCAAGCGCGCAGTACATGCAAGAGATCCCAGGAATTTACAGGAACTGGAGACTTTTTGCCAAGAAGAATGGGCAGTATTACCATCTGAGAAAATAAAGCGCCTCATGCACAACTACCACAAAAGACTTCAAGCTGTCATTGATGTTAGAGGGGGCAATACATGGTATTAAGAACTGGCATATGTGAACTTTTGAACAGGGTCATTTTGATGTTTTTGGTTGTCATTATGATTTAAAAAGAGAAAACATAGAAGTTTGTCAATAAATGGCTTCAACCAACCACTAACCATGAGTGGAGAAAAAGTTTGTGTTATCATTCATATTCTCTGAAAAAAGGCCAAAAAACCAAAAAATCTGCCTGGGTATGTAAACTTTTTAGCACAACTGTACACAGGGGAGTACCTCTGTCTGCTTGGATCATAAAGAAATCGTTTATGGCTTTTCTCTGTTCATATAGTCGATCCAACATATGGAGGGTGGAATTCCAACGGGTGGAAACATCGCATATCAGCCTATGTTGAGGGAGGCCGTTCTGCCGCTGCAGCTCAAGGAGGGTGTGCTTGGCGGTGTATGAGTGGCTGAAGTGCATGCAAAGTTTCCTTGCCATTTTTAGGATGTCTTGCAGATGGCTGGAACACTTAAGCAAACGCTTGACAACCAGATTGAATACGTGCGCCATGCAGGGCGCATAGCTTTGCCCGCCTTGACGAAGTGTCGACACAATGTTCTTCCCATTGTCGGTCACCATGGTTCCGATTTTGAGGTGTCGCGGAGAAAGCCAGGATTTGATTTCTTGAGGAAGGACATGGAGCAGTTCCTCCCCTGTGTGACTCCGTTCGCCCAGGCAAACGAGGTGTAGAACAGCGTGACACCGCTGTGCCCTGCACATGTGGTATGCTGGAGGAGAACTGTGAATTGTCTCTGCAGTGGAAGCTGAGGAGACAGTGGAGGATGAGGCTGACATTGTTGCAGAACCAGTGGCGTGAGAACATGGAGGCTGAAGCTACGTCACCTGTCCAAGTTGCTGGTGTGTCTGAGCAGGCACCACTTGAACCCAGTGAGCCATAACTGACATATATTGTCCTTGACTGCAGTTACAGCTCCACATGTCGGCGCTGCCGTGCACTTTGGCAGACACCGACAGGATCAAGGACTGGGCCACCTTTTCTTCTACATATTTGTGCAGGGCTGGTACTGCCTTTTTGGCAAAGAAATGACAGCTTGGGACTCTCCACCTCAGTTCGGCACAAGCCATGAGTTCTCTGAAAGGTGCAGAGTCCACCACTTGGAAAGGGAGTGAATGTAGCACCAGCAACTTGGACAGGAGCACGTTCAGCTTCTGCACTGTTGGATGAGTGCACGCATACTGTTGTCTGTTCAAAATCGCTTCTGTGATGGATTGCTGATGCAATGACTGACTAGGAGGAGGAGCATGAGCATCATGACCAGCAAATGAAGGGAAGGACACACAGCTTCCTTTGGCTGAGGTGGTGGAGCCTTTACTGACTGAAATCGCGTGCTTGCCTCTGAGTGCTGCAGCGGTTGCTGAGGCAGCCTGGACCACCACATTGGAGCCACAGCTCTCCCAGGCCACTTTATGGTGACGCTGCATATGTTGACGCAGGGCTGAGGTGCCAACATTGGCACCATGGCCACGCTTCATCTTCTGCCCACAGATTGAACATATGACGGCTACCGCCACTGCCTCCATGAACCCCTGCACCACTGCTTTCTGGGCAGGTAGACTGCTGCGAAGTGGGTGGTCTACCCCGGGCACGTTTAGCTCCCCACCTCCCACTGCTGACTCCCCGCTGCCTCATGCACAAGTTGCAACCCTCTTCTCCTGATGACGATGAAGCTCCTCCCAATTACAATCGGCTACACCATCATCCACTACAGTCTGCAGGTCACTGATGTCCTCCTCAACACCAGCTCCCTTCACACTCTCCTCATCACACTTATCCACCTACCGGAGGAAGCGGTGGATGTCTCCTCCAGATATTAGCTGAGCAGTAGCTGCTGACTATCCCATGGGTCCGCTGCCTTGGGATAACCTTGGACTGTGACCTATCCTTCAAGCCACACATTCAAACCCTCAACAACTCCTGCTGCCTCCAACTCAAGAACATCCATCGAATATGCTCCTTCCTCACCCCTGAAACTACAAAGATGCTAATCCATACCCTCATAATCTCCCGCTTAGACTACTGTAACACCCTTCTCCATGGCCTCCCAGCAAATACTCTCGCCCCCCTTCAGTCCACCTTAAATTGCGCCGCTTGCTTAATACACCTCTCCCCCGTTCTTCATCGGCCTCTCCCCTCTGCCAATCTCTTCACTGGCTACCCATTGCCCAGCGAATAGAGTTCAAATTACTAACGCTGACATACAAAGCCATCCACAACCTGTCGCCTCCATATATCTCCAACCTAATCTCGCGCTACCTGCCCGCACCTAACCTCCAATCCTCCAAAGACCTACTCCGCTCTGCTCTTATCCGCTCTTAACACAACCGTCTCCAAGACTTCTCCCGTGCATCCCCCATACTCTGGAACTCATTACCAAGACACATAAGACTGACCCCCCACAATCACAAGCTTCAAGAAGGCTCTGAAGACAAGACTCACCTGTTCAGGAAGGCCTACAACCCCCAATAACACTACTGTCTCCATACTGAACAGCCTCTACCTCCACCTTCTGTCTCTATCCCTCTTCCCTCATAGATTGTAAGCCCTTGCGGGCAGGGTCCTGTATCCCACTGTGCCAGTTGGTCACTGTTAGTATTATCTGTTTTGTATATCTTGTGTACCGTATGTAAACCCTCAAATGTAAAGCACCATGGAATTAATGGTGCTATATAAATAAACAATAATAATAAATAATAATAATACCTTCTCTTCACTGTACAGTGGATCTGAGCCCACAGCATAGAGTACTTCTCTAGCTGAGGGAACAGAAAAGGACAGAGGCAAGTTGAGGACAGGTAAGGGCACAGGGCCTGCTGCCGGGCCATGCCAAATAAGAGTTGTGTGTGATGAACCCACCGACTCTTGGGTGGGGATGTCTGTTGTGATTTGGCATGAATTGGATGACCGAGTCAACCAATCTACAACCATTGGGTTGCTGGTCAAGACACGACCGCTACTTGACACTGGGAGCTCAGGCCTCTGTAACTGACCCCTGCTGCCACGCCCCCTTACTCTGCTGCGACCTGTGCCTGCGTCAGAAACATTTAGGCCTGCGGCTCTCCCCTGTGCATGGCCTCTCGCTTCTCTGTCTGACATACTGTTCGATGAAAAAACATAATTGCAAAGGGCAAAAAGGCCTGTTATTTTCTACTTTGATGAGAATGGCAAATATGTCCCTTATTTCTTTCCCCACTAATGAACACCTATAACAAAAGCGTGATAAAGGCAAAGATTTGTGACTCCGAGTTATTGAATTATTGACAATACTGTATTGATAAATGGCCTGCAACTTTATAATGGTAACATAATGGCGAATATGGTCCTCCTTATGGGTTTCCACACTAATAAACACCTTTAAATAAGGTGTATGCTCCTCCAGGATACCATATGTGCAGGGCACAGCAGTGTCACGCTGTTCTACACCTCATTTGCATGGGTGAACAAAGTCACACAGGGGAGGAACTGGGTCACTGTATGTCCTCCTCATGCTGCTTCCCACTGGGTCACTCTGTGTACTCCTTATGCCGCTGCCACTGGGTCACTGTATGCCCTCCTCATGCCTCAGTCACTGGGTAACTGTATGCCCTCCTAAGGCTGCTACTGCCTCCACCTCTGCCACTGGGTCACTGTATGTCCTCCTCATGCCGCTGCCACTTCTGGGTCACTGTATGTTCTTCTAATGCTGCTGGGTCACTGTATGGCATTCTCATGCTGCTGCCAACTCCACATTATGTTGCCTTGCCACTCTGTAGACATCTATGTGGAATCTGCAAACGAGGGTGTAAAAGGAGTGCGTTCTTTCACTCTACAGTAGGATGTTGGGCCTCTGCATGGTTCTTTCTACCTGGCACTAACGTGGACCTGTAAGGCTGGGTTCACACTTGATTTAGTTGGACAGTTTTGGCCCCGTAACTGTCCAAATAAGGGAAGTGTGCATCGATTCTAAGAGCGATGCCTGTCATGTGCGTGTCATTCGGACTCACAGTATTGTTTTACTACCACAGTAGGCTCCCTATGTGTCTTACTGCAAGGCACAGTGTTTAACACCACTATACAGGCTCTCTGAAGCTAGGAAATAGGTATTTTTTAGCGATATTCGCCGCAAAGTAATTCGGATTGAAGCAAATTTTTTTTTTTAACATCGAATTGAAATTTTGAGAAATTCCCTCATCTCTATTTATGACCATCCAGGTCCTTTCCCTATATGTATTGTATTTTTTGTCTATTGTCTTTGTGTGTTTTTATTATATTATGAATAAATTTATCATTATTAATTTTTATAAAAGTGTGGGAGTTTTTCTATATTAATTACAGTGGGGGAAAAAAGTATTTAGTCAGCCACCAATTGTGCAAGTTCTCCCACTTAAAATAATGAGAGAGGCCTGTAATTGACATCATAGGTAGACCTCAACTATGAGAGACAAAATGAGAAAACATATCTAGAAAATCACATTGTCTGATTTTTTAAGAATTTATTTGCAAATTATGGTGGAAATTAAGTATTTGGTCACCTACAAACAAGCAAGATTTCTGGCTCTCACAGACCTGTAACTTCTTCTTTAAGAGGCTCCTTTGTCCTCCACTCATTACCTGTAGTAATGGCACCTGTTTGACATTGTTATAAGTATAAAAGACACCTGTCCACAACCTCAAACAGTCACACTCCAAACTCCACTCTGGTGAAGACCAAAGAGCTGTGGAAGGACACCAGAAACAAAATTGTAGACCTGCACCAGGCTGGGAAGACTGAATCTGCAATAGGCAAGCAGCTTGGTGTGAAGAAATCAACTGTGGGAGCAATAATTAGAAAATGGAAGACATACAAGACCACTGATAATCTCCCTCAATCAGGGGCTCCACGCAAGATCTCACCCCGTTGGGTCAAAATGATCACAAGAACGGTGAGCAAAAATCCCAGAACCACACGGGGGGACTTAGTGAATGACCTGCAGAAAGCTGGGACTAACGTAAAAAAGGCTACCGTCAGTAACACACTATGCCGCCAGGGACTCAGATCCTGGCAGTGCCAGACGTGTCCCCCTGCTTAAGCCAGTACATATCCGGGCCTGTCTGAAGTTTGCTAGAGAGCATTTGGATGTTCCAGAAGAGTATTGGGAGAATGTCATATGGTCAGATGAAACCAAAGTAGAACTGTTTGGTAGAAACACAACTCTTCGTGTTTGGAGGAAAGTGATTGCTGAGTTGCATCCAAAGAACACCATACCTACTGTGAAGCATGGGGGTGGCAACATCATGCTTTGGGGCTGTTTCTCTGCAAAGGGACCAGGATGACTAATCCGTATACATGAAAGAATGAATGGGGCCATGTATCGTGAGATTTTGAGTGCAAACCTCCTTCCATAAGCAACGGCATTGAAGATGAAACGTGGCTGGGTCTTGCAGCATGACAATGATCCCAAGCATACCATCAGGGCAACGAAGGAGTCACTTCGTAAGAAGCATTTCAAGGTCCTGGAGTGGCCTAGCCAGTCTCCAGATCTCAACCCCATAGAAAAACTTTGGAGGGAGTTGGAAGTTCGTGTTGCCCAGTGACAGCCCCAAAACATCACTGCTCTAGAGGAGATCTGCATGGAGGAATGGGCCAACATACCAGCAACAGTGTGTGCCAACCTTGTGAAGACTTACAGAAAACGTTTGACCTCTGTCATTGCCAACAAAGGATATATAACAAAGTATTGAGATGAACTTTTGTTATTGACCAAATACTTATTTTCCACTATAATTTGCAAATAAATTCTTAAAAAACTCAGACAATGTGATTTTCTAGATATGTTTTCTCATTTTGTCTCTCATAGTTGAGTTCTACCTTTGATGTCAATTACAGGCCGGCCTCATCTTTTTAAGTGGGAGAACTTGCACAATTGGTGGCTGACTAAATACTTTTTTTTCCCCACTGTATGTATATGACTTTGATCCCATGTGCTTGATCTTTATTTGCCTTTTCTCAGTTGTGTAGCTGTGTGTTAGGATATAAGCCCCCTAAACAGCACTAGCCCCTTTTTGGAGAAGTTTTTTTTTTTTTGCTTTCTTTTTTTACTTTTGTGTTTTTTTTTTGTTTCCTGATGAATTGAGCCTCTACTCAATTCCTTTAGTTTAAGGAGGAAGTTATCAAGATATTTCGGGGCCAAGAAGGGCTTCAGTACTTCTGGAACTGAAGGTGCCCGTATTGTTCCTAGGCAACAAGTCCTACAAACTGCAAAGAAAGGGAAGACCCCAAAAATGTGCAGAGCCTGTTCCAAAAGGGGAATAAGGAAAACCCAATTTATCAGTTTGACACCTGTCCCAAAAAACCTGGCCTATGCATGAAGAATTGTTTCAGATTGTACCACACATCTATGGATTATTATTTTTATAATATATTTTCCATGGTATATCACCTCCTTATACCGTGATGTGCTCTGCACAGATTTACCTTTCAACCTCTGTTGTCCATCAATTTATGGAAAATAAATTAAGTTGTAGGGTCCAAATTCTCACTATACCACTTGATACATTTCTTAAGGTGTCTAGTTTTCAAATTGAGGTCATTATTTGAAGATTTTCACTGTTTTAGTTCTTCAGAAGCCCTGCGAATGGGACATGGTGCCTGAAAACTATTTATGGGAATTCTGTCCTACAAATAGTATTCTATCCCTTCTGAGTCCCGCTGTGTGCCCATACAGCAGTTTACATCCACATGTGGGACATTTCCGTAGTTGGGAGAAATTACTTAGGAAATTGGGAGTGCATTTTCTACTTTAACCTCTTGTAGAAATGAAAAAAATAGGGTTAAAGCAACATTTTATTTGAAAATATGTCATGTTCCAAATTTACTGCTCAATTCTGTGAATCACCTATGGGATCCAAATGCTCACTGTATCCTTTGATAAATTTGTTGGGAGTTTTCATTGTTCTAACATCTTGGGAGCTCTGCAAATGAGACATGGTTCCTGAAAAATAAAACAAATTCTGCCCTCCTAAAACTGTTCTGTCCTAATATGTGCCAATACAAAAGTTTACATCCACATGTGGGGTATTTCTGTAGTTAGGAGAAAATAATTAATAAATTATGAGGTGCATTTTCTCTTTTAACCCCTTGTGGAAATGCAAGAATTGGGGTTAAAACAACATTTAAAAGAAAAAAAAAGGATGCTTTCCATTTCCCAGTCCAATGCTGCATAACATCTCTAGGGTCAAAGTACTCACTATACTCCTTGATAAATTCCTTGAGGAGACTAATTTAACAAATGGGGTCACATTTTGTGGGTTTCCACTGTTTTGGCACCTCAAGGGCTCTGCAAATGGGACATGGTGCCTGAAAACTATTCCAGCAAAATCTGGCCTTCAAAAGTCAATTAGCGCTCTTTCCATTACAAGCACTGCCATGTGCCCGTACATCAGTGTACCAGCACATATGGGGTATTATCGTGTTCAGGAGCAATTGTGCAACAAAATGTGCGGTGCAATTTCTCCTTTAACCCCTTGTGAAGATTAAAAATTTGAGGATAAAATGACATTTTATTGTAAAAAAGTAATTTTTCATTTTCATGTCTGTTAAACACCTGTAGGGTTAAAGTGCTCACTACTGTATACTCCTTGATAAATTGCTTGAGGGGTGTAGTTTCCAAAAATGGCATAATTTATGGAGGTTTTCCACTGTTTTGGCGCCTTGGGGGCTCTGTAAATAGGACATGGTGCCTGAAAACTATTTCAGTAAAATCTGCCATCCAAAAGCCTTTTAGCGCTCTTTCCATTCCAATCTCTTCAATGTGCCCATACATCAGTGTACCAGCACATATGGGGTATTGTCATGTTCAGGAACAATTGTGCAACAAAATGTGGGGTGCAATTTATCATTTAACCCCTTGTGAAGATGAAAAACGTGGGGCTAAAGTAACATTTTATTGTAAAAAAAGTAATTTACCTTTTCATTTCAGGAATGCAGGTTTGAGAATGAGGTGATGTATGGGGTTTCTATTAGAAAGGCCTTTCAAGATCTCTTCAGAACTGAACTGGTCCCTTGAAAAATGTTGTTTTGGAAATATTCTTGAAAATTTGGAAAATTACTGCTTGACTTGTAAGCCATATACTATCTGAAAAAAATAAAATGATGATTTAAGTTTGATTGCAACATAAAGCAGAGATATGGAAAATTATATTTATGAAGTGATTTGGGTAATATTACTTTCTTTATGAAAGGCATGCAATGTCAACGTTTGGAAACTGCATCTTTTCCCACATTTTCACCAAATTTTTTCATAATCAAAATCAAAACATATCAACCAAAACTTATCACGGACACATAATACAACGTGTCACGATAAAATAATCTCAGAATCACTTTGATAACTTAAAGCGTCTCAAAGTTATTACCATATAAAGTGACACATGCCATATTTGAAAAATGAGGCCTGGTCCTTAAGGTACTTTTGGGATGCATCCCCAAGGTGTTAAGTTTAGCTTAGTGTGGACCATTTCTATGTTTATAATTGCCTGTTGTCCTTTTACCCGTAGCTTGAAGCCAAGGGAGGCTTAATTTGAGACGTTTGTTTATACTTGTTCCCTATAGGTGTATAATTTGCTATTTCTTTACGTAAAATAGATTTGACTTTCTACCACTTAAGCTCTGTATCACTATCTGACAATAGCTGCTCCAGGTCTATATCCTAAAGTGTGGCACTTAACCCTGGAAATTGGTCTTTTTAAAACTTAAGGATTTTGCTCTCCCAACCTTTGTTTTTTTAACTTTTTATGTGGAATCTGATTAGATTATGGTCACTATTAACAAGATTTTCACAAAATAGTTACATTTCTTAGCTCTGCATTATTAGAAATGACCAGATCCAGCAGAGCATCCCCTCTAGTTGGATCTTCTACAAGAAGGAAAATAAAATTGTCCTACAATAAGGTGAGGAATTCCCTCCCACTTTGCAGGCGATGCAGAATCATGACCCCAGTCAATATCCAGGTAGTCTTTGCAAAAGAGTCGAAAACCTTGAATATTAACAGCCCAAACATGTATGGAATCTAGCCATGTCCGAGTCATATCAACTACATCAACGTGTTCCTATCGGACCAGGTCTCAAGCTCCCCCAGTTTGCTTGCTAAGATTATGGCATTTGTGAACATACACTTTAACTTGCCATCCAAATTCTCACATTAATATCCAGATATGTGAACTCTTGACGTATTATGGCCAGATTTGTCTATACTGTTTGGTTGTAATGGATCTCTCTAGCAACTGTTCTAATCCTAATCGTCCCACCACATTACATTTCTCAACCCCTCTCGTTCCTAGAGTAAATGCTCTTCCATATCTTCTAGAATTCTCTACCCCAGCACAGCAGACACTTTCCATTCAGATGCAAGTTATCAATGAAAAATCGCTTGTATCCCAATGTAAAGACAGCCCAGTTGTAACGTCTCTGCCTGTTCAGGTCTCTGCACCACCCTCCGCCCGCATGCGGCGGCGCAGGAGGCATGCTCAGTTTGATTTCTTGTTTAAGATTCTTGTTGCTCAGTCTGAACACTGTCCTAGACTATGTAATTGATTTTCTACCACACCCGTCTCAGCACCTTGATTTTCCTTTGCTCCACTAATAGTTAATCTCAGCCTTGCCTGTGTGATTGACAGCCTGTCTACCAATCCAGTCTGGGGCGGGTCCTGACTTTCTATAAACAGGTTGTCAGCCCTCACATACTCGCTGGCTATTGATTCTGTCTTGTGACTTGTCCCTGTTAGCTGCTTTTCTGCTACAGTGCCTTGCGAAAGTATTCGGCCCCCTTGTACTTTTCAACCTTTTGCCACATTTCAGGCTTCAAACTTAAAGATATAAAATTTAAATTTTTTGGTGAAGAATCAACAACAAGTGGGAACACAATTGTGAAGTGGAACGAAATTTATTGGTTATTTTAAACTTTTGTAAAAAATAAAAAACTGAAAAGTGGGGCATGCAATATTATTTGGCCCCTTTACTTTCAGTGCAGCAAACTCACTCCAGAAGTTCAGTGAGGATCTCTGAATGATCCAATGTTGTCCTAAATGACTGATGATGATAAATATAATCCACCTGTGTGTAATCAAGTCTCCGTATAAATGCACCTTCTCTGTGATAGTCTCGGGGTTCTGTTTAAAGCGCAGAGAGCATCATGAAGACCAAGGAACACACTATACAGGTCCATGATACTGTTGTGGAGAAGTTTAAAGCCGGATTTGGATACAAAAAGATTTCCCAAACTTTAAACATCCCAAGGAGCATTGTGCAAGTGATCATATTGAAATGGAAGGAGTATCAGACCACTGCAAATCTACCAAGACCCGGCCATCCCTCTAAACTTTCATCTCAAACAAGGAGAAGACTGATCAGAGATGCAGCCAAGAGGCCCATGATCACTCTGGATGAACTGCACAGATCTACAGCTGAGGTGGGAGAGTTTGTCATTAGGACAACAATCAGTCATACACTGCACAAATCTGGCCTTTATGGAAGAGTGGCAAGAAGAAAGCCATTTCTCAAAGATATCCATAAAAAGTCTCGTTTAAAGTTTGCCACAAGCCACCTGGGAGACACACCAAACATGTGGAAGAAGGTGCTCTGGTCAGATGAAACCAAAATCGAACTTTTTGGCCACAATGCAAAACGATATGTTTGGCGCAAAAGCAACAAAGCTCATCACCCTGAACACACCATCCCCACTGTCAAACATGGTGGTGGCAGCATCATGGTTTGGGTCTGCTTTTCTTCAGCAGGGACAGGGAAGATGGTTAAAATTGATGGGAAGATGGATGGAGCCAAATACAGGACCAAGAAAACCTGTTGGAGTCTGCAAAAGACCTGAGACTGGGACGGAGATTTATCTTCCAACAAGACAATGATCCCAAACATAAAGCAAAATCTACAATGGAATGGTTCACAAATAGACGTATCCAGGTGTTAGAATGGCCAAGTCAAAGTCCAGACCTGAATCCAATCGAGAATCTGTGGAAAGAGCTGAAAACTGCTGTTCACAAACGCTCTCCATGCAACCTCACTGAGCTCCAGCTGTTTTCCAAAGAAGCATGGGCAAGAATTTCAGTCTCTCGATGTGCAAAACTGAGAGCCATACCCCAAACGACTTGCAGCTGTAATTGCAGCAAAAGGTGGCGCTACAAAGTATTAACTTAAGGGGGCTGAATAATTTGGCACGCCCCACTTTTCAGTTTTTTATTTTTTACAAAAGTTTAAAATACCCAATAAATTTCATTCCACTTCACAATTGTGTCCCTCTTGTTGTTGATTCTTCTCCAAAAAATTTAAATTTTATATCCTTATGTTTGAAGCCTGAAATGTGGCAAATGTTGAAAAGTTCAAGGGGGCTGAATACTTTCGCAAGGCACTGTATTCCCTGAATTCCTATTTCTGACCTCTGGCTCTGTTTTTGACTATTCTCTTGGATTGTGATTTTGTACTGCATTGCTCGACTGTTATCGACCCCTTGGATTGCTCACTCTGCTTCTGTGTTGTTTTGTCTTGTCCTGTTCTGTGTGTCACTTATATTAGGAAGGGACTGATCGACCGGTTGCTGGCTGTCGCCTAGGACAGATCAGGCAAGTTAGCCAGGGACAGTGGGGGGTTCAGCTTTAGGGCTCAGTCTCTTGTTGTGCCCCTCCCCCCAGGGTTCTGCAGCGGCACTGGGGAATTGCTCAACTGGCAATTCCCTTACACCAGTGCTCTAGAAATCCAAACCCTTCTTTCCTGCACCAAGACTTGAGCCATGCATTAAACTCCCTAAGCTCCTGCTGCCTTTCTTATGTTGCACATAGCACAGGCAGTATTCTAGAGAACACAACCTTGGAGGTCTTTCCCTTTAGCTTTGGAGCCTAGTTTCCTAAATGGAGCTTCCACCTACCATGTATTCTGTCATTAGTACCACATGGACCCAGACATCTGGGTCTTCCCCAGCTCGTACTAGTAATTTATCCACTAGTAATTTATTTTACCACATCTATAACATTGGCACCTGGGAGACAGCAAACCATTTGGTTGAGATTGTCTTGGCAACTTTAATTATCTGTCTATCTGATTACAGAATCCTCTATAACTAGAACCTGCCCGACTACTGACTTCCCCGACTACTAGCTGGGCTATTTCTTACTAGATACTATTTCTGACACTGACATCCTCCTATCATCACCCAACTTGGTAATTTTGCTTGTATGAACATAATAAGGAGTGGCCTTTGTTTTCTTTGAGACCCTTGCCTGGTCCTCCAGATGCTCCTTCACCATATAATATTCTATTAACCATGGATGAATTATTCTTATTTTATATATATTGTTTATGCATCTGCTGCTGCCTGTAAGCTCATAAAATTAATCATCAGGTGCCATAATATAGATTTTTGACATCTCATTTCTTCCATACTGTGCCAGCAAAGTTTCAAATAGCTTTACTGCATTACATATTCTGTTTCTTATAGACTATATAGATGAATATAGCTGCTTGCCTTATATGCTGCTGTATAAGAACTCTATACTGTAGATTTTGTGCTGAAATGCCAGTGTTTTACATGGGGGTTATCTCTTTCTCTGCATGAACACCAAGAGATGTCCAATAATCACATAATTGCTTATGTAAATGAATGCTAAGTACCTGAGTACACAACCACTGTAAGTAAATGTATCTTCGGAATCATAACATTATATTACAAGCAAATATGAGCTCATTTAATATTCAGGTTGTTATTTCTAACCAACAGACAGGAATAATCATTGCTAAATATTTATTGTCTATGCAATGACTTTAAAAAATAGGTTTTTCTTCTTATTTGTTGGACCTCAATATTATTTATGTAAACATAAATAAATAAACATATTTTTAAATTTTTAATTTAGTGTTAACCTTGAAAACATTTAAAGGGATGATCCTAATGCTCAATATATAATGTTTTGTCTCTGAAAAGAAAAAAAATATATATACCTACAAATATATAGCTGTATAGCTATATATATATATATATATATACAGTCATATGAAAAAGTTTGGGCACCCCTATTAATCTTAATCATTTTTAGTTCTAAATATTTGAGTGTTTGCAACAGCCATTTCAATTTGATATATCTAATAAATGATGGACACAGTAATATTTCAGGATTGAAATGAGGTTTATTGTACTAACAGAAAATGTGCAATCTGCATTAAACCAAAATTTGACCGGTGCAAAAGTATGGGCACCTCAACAGAAAAGTGACATTAATATTTAGTAGATCCTCCTTTTGCAAAAATAACAGCCTCTAGTCGCTTCCTGTAGCTTTTAATCAGTTCCTGGATCCTGGATGAAGGTATTTTTGACCATTCCTCTTTACAAAACAATTCCAGTTCAGTTAAGTTTGATGGTCGCCGAGCATGGACAGCCCGCTTCAAATTATCCCACAGATGTTCAATGATATTCAGGTCTGGGGACTGGGATGGCTATTCCAGAACATTGTAATTGTTCCTCTGCATGAATGCCTGAGTAGATTTGGAGCTGTGTTTTGGATCATTGTCTTGCTGAAATATCCATCCCCGGCGTAACTTCAAATTCGTCACTGATTCTTGTACATTATTGTCAAGAATCTGCTGATACTGAGTTGAATCCATGCGACCCTCAACTTTAACGAGATTCCCGATGCCGGCATTGGCCACACAGCCCCAAAGCATGATGGAACCTCCACCAAATTTTACAGTGGGTAGCAAGTGTTTTTCTTGGAATGCTGTGTTTTTTTGACGCCATGCATAACGCCTTTTTGTATGACCAAACAACTCAATCTTTGTTTCATCAGTCCACAGGACCTTCTTCCAAAATGAAGCTGGCTTGTCCAAATGTGCTTTTGCATACCTCAGGCGACTCTGTTTGTGGCGTGCTTTCAGAAACGGCTTCTTTCGCATCACTCTCCCATACAGCTTCTCCTTGTGCAAAGTGTGCTGTATTGTTGACCTATGCACAGTGACACCATCTGCAGCAAGATGATGCAGCAGCTCTTTGGAGGTTGTCTGTGGATTGTCCTTGACTGTTCTCACCATTCTTCTTCTCTGCCTTTCTGATATTTTTCTTGGCCTGCCACTTCTGGGCTTAACAAGAACTGTCCCAGACGTCTTCCATTTCCTTACTATGTTCCTCACAGTGGAAACTGACAGGTTAAATGTCTGAGACAACTTTTTGTATCCTTCCCCTGAACAACTATGTTGAACAATCTTTGTTTTCAGATCATTTGAGAGTTGTTTTGAGGAGCCCATGATGCCACTCTTCAGAGGAGATTCAAATAGGAGAACAACTTGCAATTGGCCACCTTAAATACCTTTTCTCATGATTGGATACACCTGGCTATGAAGTTCAAAGCTCAGTGAGGTTACAAAACCAATTTTGTGCTTCAGTAAGTCAGTAAAAAGTAGTTAGGAGTATTCAAATCAATAAAATGATAAGGGTACCCAAATTTTTGCACCGGTCAAATTTTGGTTTAATGCATATTGCACATTTTCTTTTAGTACAATAAACCTCATTTCAATCCTGAAATATTACTGTGTCCATCAGTTATTAGATATATCAAATTGAAATGGCTGTTGCAAACACCCAAATATTTAGAACTAAAAATGATTAAGATTAATAGGGGTGCCCAAACTTTTTCATATAACTGTATATAGTCATAATCATAACTAGGTTGGGTTTATAGTTTTGTGCTATATAGCAGTTGTTGTTTGCAAATGGTAAAAAAATCACCTCATATGTGATGTGCATCTCAGTAACTTATTTACCTGTTTGAAACCAGTATGCTGACCATTGTTGTGTTGCTTAGCTGCCTAGTCAAAGATATTTTATGTCTAAGTGGCAGCAGCTTTAAAGGAATTGATATCATAGCACTTGACACTGATCTTGGTTGCTTAGAATTTGGCACTGGGGATTGGTATAGTAGAAAGTAGGAAAAGACAGATGATGATTTTCTAAACAACAATAATTATATATTGATAAACAGTTTTCACCAGTATCAGTAAACTTGGGGGATTATGGTACCTGCTGCTGGAAACCTACCTATGAAAATTTCAGGAGAAAACATTGAGTTACAATCAGGGGAATAACTTGAGGGGTGCAGAGGGTACTGTTGCAACAGGGCTCAGAATTCTTATGGGGCCCAAAGGTATCACATCCCAATATGAATAGACAAGTATTACTATATAAAAGATAAATTATAGTTGGGAGATATATTACAGATTTTGCACTGGGGCCCAGGTTACAACAGTTGGGGAGATTAATGCATAATGATTTAGTATAATGTTCAAAGAAAGGGTATCTGAGTCAGAAGTTGAGATATCTGCAGGATCTTGCTGTTCTCTGGCTGTATATGCGTCATACATAGCTTCCTATGAGTTTTTCTGCTGCTGATAGCCCCATTATGGCTTCAGAACATTTGCAAGGCAGGGTATATGTACAATAAGGAGAAACTTGTCCCCCTTTCCTTATCCATTACCACTACTGCTATTGGTTGTAACTAGTTTCCTTAAATGTAATTCTGCTAGTAGTAACTATAAAATAACAAAGAAATAGCTCAATTGACCATAATATAGGAGATCCAGGGACAGTAGCCTGAAAAACCAGGTTACAATGCAGCTTTAAAGATCACTGTGTAATGCCTATGACTAATAGCATCTTTGAGAAACTGTTTTAATGGTATCTATGTACGAACCTTCTCTAGTAACAGGAAGTGAACAGCAAATTAGCTAGAAGGGAAACACCTAGTGGAAGGATTTTTTAAAAACATTTTTAAATAAAGTGGATCACATTTTTGTCCAGAATCAAATGCTCTATTAAATAAGACTAAGTAATCTGAAAAGTTAGTTACTATTTAAAATGTTTTCTGTTATTTATTCTTATACTGTTCAGGTTAATGCCTTAGTATATTGTACATAGAAATCTTGATAAGTAAATGTATGGAAAATATTATTTGATTTGACTAAAAAGTTTACTGGGCAGACTTTAGGCCTCTCTTTCTATTCCAGATAGGGAAGGTTTTTATAAGGCTTGGCAACAGGAAACAGAGTACAGTTTATTTTGTGTGCATGAGTGTCATGAGAAGCACTTGTCATATCAGATCCCCATCAGGGGGACCCTGCGGGATCAATCCTAGCTAGGTCATATCCCATAAGGATGACATGCCAGAGAACTCATTCCTGTAGCATATAGAGGTAGAACATGGTTGTTTTGACTTGTTGTGTATGTAAGTTTAACTGATACTGCAAAAGAGGATGGTGAGTGTGATAGATACAGAGGCCTGTGAGATCAGAAGTGTCGCTTGTCATGTTACATGCAATCACAGTAATGAATGGTCTCAAAAAAAATATTTTCAGGATAAAACGTAACTTTTAATTATGCTAAGTAAAATAAAACGTAGGACATCCACTACATATACATCTATCTGGATCTGCCAGTCTGAAACATTCTGATATGTAGTAACGGAGCACTAACAATAGGATATCTATACTCAGTATTAATGATCCCTACCCTCAATATCACCGAATTCCCGGGATCCTGGGTATAATGATTCCTGTATCCTATTAGCCCCACAACATATTGATATCACAACTGTGGTGTGTAAGAAATTATAAAATGTCTATCATATACCAGGGTGCTTAGCTCCACGATCTCTCGAAAGACTCAATGATATAGATATAGCTACCACCTGAGTTTCCCCCTTAGTATAAATAGTGGGGTTCATTGTGGGGTGGTGATAGAAAATAAGGGTCCAACTCCAGATTAGGGAGAATGCCGTCAACCCAGGAAAGATGGTAGATATGCAGTCAAAACTGCAGCTCCCGGAGCTCTGATGGTGAACTCCGGTACTTATGATAACCAACCCGTGTCATGTTATGTGGTTTACATGGTGCTTGACCTGTAGCCAGTGCATGAGAACATACGAGTGTGTTGTGTGTTTCAAAAAGTATTTCTTGGGAGGAATTGGCATTTTTTATCATGAAGAAAAGGAGTAACATCATGCTATATAGAGACTGCTGTTAACTGTTTGCTACTTGCCATTAAGTATATACCTGCTGTGGTTGGAAAACAGGAATGCTGAGTTAGTTTGTTGGCCACGTTAGTCTGTGGTAGCCATGTCAGTACACCTGGAACAGCCAGTGGTAAAGGGGTCTCCTGGAGCTGGTGTGTGAGTGTAGTCAGAACATGGGGCTACAGGTTTGGGACAGGAGATGTCCAAAAATAGTGACCCCATTTACATTTGCAGGCAGCTAATGAACCACTGAACTGTGTTGTATTTATCTCTAATTTTATTCTGTACTTTACCAACTTTGATGTGGCTTCCAAGTAATTTTTATATATCGCAACCAGAGTCTCGGAGGTTGTTGCTTTTGTGTCTCCACAATGTTATGTATTGACGCCCAGTGAGAAAAAATGCATCATGAGTGTCTGTCAATTGTCACACAATGAGGTATATTTCTATCATTATGCACTTGATGGTGTTGTTGGTGGACCTGCAAGTCAGTGGCAGCAGCAGAGCTGTTTATTACAGCTCTGCAACAGTCAGGATTAGAAAAAATAATGGATGCAGCATAGTACAAGGGAAGTAACTCCCTTGTATAAGTGGTCTTTGTTCCTAACAACATAGATACTGTAGTTTACAACATCATGGAAACAGCCATGGACCTAACAAAGGTTTCCAGGGCTGTCTCATATGTATATTTTCCAATAAACAAAAAAGGAGCTTTATCTATTTATATAAAAAAGCATATTTTTGTATACCTATTAGGGCATAATTGTGCACTGCCACACAAAATGCTTTAATGTTGGATGGCATCAGAACTCAGTGGAGAAGCCTAAGGAACTGCAGAGGAACCCAAGTGCAAGTAAGATACATGTACTATTGGCCATTCTCTACTGAATAAATCCAATACATATTGCTGTTTCTGACTATGTAACAAATGCTCTCAGGAGACACCCATTTAGGTCAGGGCCCCAAGTAGCATAAGCACCGCAATTTACAGTACATGCAAAGTGGATGGGATTCTGGCTAATCCATACATTGCAGAAAAATATGCGCAGTGGACATACTGTGTTTTCAAAAATTGTTGCGTTTTTGTAAATTGCAGCATGTCAATTATACCTACAGAAAAGCTTGTGTTTTCCGTATAGATAAAATTGTAAAAAGCGCTGCATGAAAAAATGTGATGCATTTCCTCCGCGGTTTTTCCCGCAACGCATTTTGGAGGCCTTAGTCTAAAACAGTTTTATTGTATTCTTTATCATTGTTTGTACATTTACATTAGACAAGCGTTCAAATCCTGAAAATAATTGTAACAAGCAAATAGACCCTATTCTCTGACTACTTATACAGTAAACATACTGTGCTTATACCATTTTATGTCTTCCTGTTTTCTATCTGCAGTCCCAGAACAAGTTTCATGTTGCTGGAAGTAATATTTCAGGGATAAAGGAATAATATGTATTTACAGGATCTATACCAAGACTCAGCAACATATCCGATTATGTTGGAAAGGAGATACAGCTTTAAAATAGAAACAATGTGGCAGACACACAAAACATCACACTGACATTCTGGCAGATATCCTAAGGATAGATTTTGATGCCAGACACAGATTCCTCAGGCTTCATAAAAGTTACTACATGCTGTACATTTCCTCTCACTGTCAAACTGTATATAATGCACCGAGTGCAGTAGATGACCTCTAATGTTAAAGTCTAATAAGAGTTTTATTAATATATACTAGTATATATTTAGGATTTTAATTTAATTGCAAATAAAACATTCTTCTACATCAACCTCTTGTGAAATTGACCATAGTGTCTGATATGGGAAAATTAGGTTGGAAACAAGTGCTTATGTGAGCAATGACAATATCTGAACTGCACTGCCGGATAACTACTTTTTTAAGAAAGTCAGCCTAGCAAATCTGCAAAATGGCAAATCTGCAGTTATGCACTGATGTACCCCCTGCCATTGGACTATTTGTGCTAGGTTTCTAACTGCTTCCATTCTCACAAGATAATTGTTTGTTTCTGTTTTTCACACTCATTTTCCAGTTACGATAATGTAAGATGAATCTGACAACTCACATGACTAAATAGTTAACTCAAGAAAATGCAGGTGATAAAAAACTGTGAACAAGTTGTTATCTAATCATGAAAGTGACATGATATCCTTTGCTTCCTTCTGAATTTGGGTTTAATGTACTAGAATATAATAGATGTGTGCTTGCCCAATAATGCATGCCTTTAAGGAGTCTGAGTAAGTCTAAGTTGCTGTTAACTCCTTTAGGCTAAAAAGCAAAAAAGCGCTGCAGGAAAATCTGCAGCAGCAATGCATCACGGTTTTTCCCGCTGCACTGCCAGTGTTTCCGTAGGTATAATTGACATGCTGCGATTTCCAGAACTGCAACAGTTTTGGAAATCGCAGCATTTCTGCTGCGTGTATATTTCTCTGCAGTGTGTGGATGGAATTCAGTAAAATCCCATCCACCCTACACGCAGGGGCGCACCGCTAATGAGGCGAGGTGAGGCGGCCGCCTCGGGCGGCACTGTCCGGGGGGCGGCATTTTACTATTTAATGTAAACCAGCCCAGGACAGACCGCTTTAAAAAAAAAAAAAAAAAAAAATAGAGCTGAGCGCGGCCTGTCCTGGGCTGGTTTACAAGACGTCGCATCTCAGCGCAGGCGGCGATACAATGACGTCATCACGCCGCCTACGCTGAGACACAGACGTCGCGGACAAGAAGAGGAGGAGGCGGCGGCTGCATCAAGGCATCGCAGGTGAGTATAGCTTTTTTTTTTTATCTATATAAATAGGCCGTAACCTGTTGGAGTATCCCCGGCAGGTCAGGGCCTATTTATTTACCTACCCCGCGTCTGCTCGTGGCCGCCCCCCCCGCTTCCCCTTCTGCTATGGGCCGCAGAAAGGGAAGCGGATGCCGCTGTGAGTGGCCGCGGGCATCGGTAAGTTATGGGCCGCGGGCCGCAAATACTACTATTATTATACTCCGGGGTCTATTCAGACTCCGGAGTATAATAATCGGAGGCCTAGGGTTGGTGAGGGAACATAAAAAACAGTGTTACTCACCTCCTGCGATCCGATGTAACTCCGAGCAGGCTTGAGGCCTGTGGTGACGTCATCAGGTCGCGTTGCCGGCCTGATCACGTGACGTGTGTGCGCAATTAAACAGAGCCGAAAGCTGCAAGGAGTGCACCGGTGTCCAGGATAGGTAAGTAACTCTGATTTTTATGTTTGTATTCTCCCCTGGGTCTCCAATCATTATACTCTGGGGTCTGAAAAGACCCCAGAGTATAATAATAGTTCATGGGTCGGCCACTATGGGGCATAATACTCTGTGCAGGGACCACTGTAGAGCATAATACCCTGTGCAGGGGCCACTCTGGAGCATAATACAAGTGCAGGGGCCACTATAGAGCATAATACCGAGTGCAGGGGCCACTATAGAGAATAATACAAGTGCAGGGGCCACTATGGAGCATAATACCAGTGCAAGGGCCACTATGGAGGATAATACCAGTGCAGGGGCCACTATGGAGCATAATACCCTGTGCAGGGGCCACTCTGGAGCATAATACCAGTGCAGGGGCCACTATGGAGCATAATACCGTGTGCAGGGGCCACTATGGAGCATAATACCAGTGCAGGGGCCAATATGGGGCATAAAACTGTGTGCAGGAGTTGCTGCGGAACATAATACAGTGAGCAGTGGCTAATGCGGGGCATAATACTGTGAGCAGGGGCCACTATGGAGCATAATACCGTGTGCAGGGGCCGCTGAGAGGCATAATACAGTGTGCAGGGGCCGCTGCGGGCCATAACACTGTGTAATACTGTGTGCAGGGGCTGCTGTGGAACTTTATAGTGTGTGTAAATGGGGTGCTATAAACATGGGCTATGGCACCTGTTTATATTATACGCTGTCTGTTTATAGTGACCGTGTGATGTAATTGTAGCCTTGTCACATACTGTAGACATGTACAGTACGAGGCTGTAGTTACATGACATGGTCGCTATGAGATGAAATACACTCAAACAGCTGATCAGTGGGGGTCCTGGGTTTTTGAACCCCACTGATTAGTTTATTAATGACCTGGAAAACCTTTTAATTAGTTAACACCTGGGATATTATTAATAAGGGGCACTATTTATACAGGGTACACACGGACATTATTAATATAAAGATGCACTTGGGAGTATTATTCATTATGGGGGGTTATATCATATATTTTATAATTGGGGTAGCTGCAGGATGGGGGCTTTGTGCAGGTGAGGACAATGTGGATCGGATGCCTGGAAAAGTGAGGAGCCAAAGATGTCTGTGTTGCAACCTTTACAGAGACAAGTCACAGCTGGAAGAAGTGGTCATGGTGGTCCAGAGGGAAATGTGACCGATTAGTCAGAGACGTCACCTGTAAGTCACAGAATGTTACTGCACTGTATTCACCTAAATGATAGAGGATAAATACCTGAGTGATGGGGGTCTGTTTGCTGAGACCCCCACTGAGCCTGAGAATTGGGTTTTTCCCCCCACTAGGTGGGAATTCAGCCTGACCGGAGCCATATATATAGGTGTGTCACTTGGTGGATGGACGAACCCGCGTGGCTCTCATTCACTTCAATGGGAGTGCCAAAGATAGCCGAAGTCCAGTACTCAGCTATCTGCGGCGCTCCTATTATAGAGAATGGGGGCCACGTGGGCTCGTCCATCCACCAAGCAGAAGATGTGGGAAGTTACTTTCATTGTTAATGCCGTGTTGTTGATCTGATACTGAGGGCGGGGGGGGGGGGGGGGGGGGGGGCGGGGGGGGGGGGGGGGGGGGGGGGAAGAACCCCCCCCCCCCCAGTAATACAGGAAGAAGAATTCTTAAAAACTGTTTTATAACTTTGTGTATTGTGTATATTGTGCGACGATAACAGTGTGTTAAACTAGTAGCATGGAAACTCAGTTTTTTTTTGTTTTTTTTTGGGGGGGGGGCGTCTTTCTATAGTCCGCCTCAGGCAGCAAAGAGGCTAGGTTCACCACTGCCTACACGGACTGTAAACACCGTGGCCAAACCGTGGTGCTTACGCCACATGGGGCCCTGTCCTTAAATAGGTTGGCTCATATGAAAAGCCTCTTTTTAATTTTCTGTTTCCCTGTGTTAACACTTGGAGAAAGCAACAGGTTATATGTTACTCTTTTCATTTGCTTGCTTTCAGTCAAAAGTAAAAGCTTATAAAAAATAAAGTTGATGAAGTCTATGAAATATAACAGATGATAGATAAGAAGAAAGAGCTACCAGTATGGTGACAGGTGGGCACACTACTGCGCCAAGACAAATATTTTCAATCCAAGTAGAGCTTTCTTTAAAAATAAATGAAATCTTTGCTCTAAGAGTCATGTTTTGGAATTTTTTAAATTGCATAAAAGTGCAATAACCTCATGGCTTTTTGTGAACAAGGATTTCGAGGGAAAAAATACTGTAGTGGGGTAAAGAACTGGGAGTAATCCTCTGTTTGAGGTGATATAGGTAGCCAAATGTATTTAGGGTGTCAGTTTATGGCTAAGGCCCCATGTAGTGAAAAGCTGATAAAAAACATTGCAGAAAAAAACGTAGCCTATTATTCACAGCTTTTTCGTTGAGTTTTTGTTGCTTTTTCCTCTCTGTTTTTTCTTTCCCTATTAATTTTATAGGGAAATTGCTCACAATTCTGCAGCTAAAGTTAACATTCTGCAATTTTCAAAAATGCATGCGCTTTCGAAATGCAGCTTTTCAATACCTTTTTTTTCTGCAATGTCAAAAACTCTACTTTTCCACAATGTGGGGCCTTAGCCTAAATGGGTTTTCTGGGCTTTACTGATTTATTACCTATCCTTAGGATAGTTCATCAACTTAAGATTGTCTTTGGGTCCACACCTAGGACCCCAGTTATCACCTGTTTGAAGCAGTAGAAGTGCTCTTTCAGGCTAAGGCCTCACATTGCAGAATCGCTTCTTTTTTATAGCTTTTCTTCAGTCAAACCTTGTAGTGGCTACAGAAGGAATGGAAAATATCTAGGAAGCACTTATATTTCTCCCTTTTGCTCAATCCATTTCAAGCTTTAGCAAAATCTGCAACAAAAAAAGCAGCTTTTCCGCTAAGTTAGCTTCACAGGCCATGTGACATCACGTTCAATGGACACATGGTCTGCTTGCAGTTTAGTCCCATTCAACTTGCTGTGCTGTAGAGTAAAGTTTAAAAGAGCATATGACTATACTTCTGTACATTGAGTTCAGTACTTGCATTATAGATTGTAAGCCTACTTGTTAGTCATCTAGTTAATTTTGTTTTCACTGTATTTTTTGCTGCAATTGCAAAATGTATGTAAAACCCTTCACAAATATTCAGCACCAAGGAACTAATGGTGCTATATAAATAAATATATGGATGAATAAATGCAATAATAATGATAATAATAATACAGAGAATGAGCAATTTGGACAAAGTAGTTACTGTAAATATTGTACATAACACAAGCTGGAAAGTTCAAATGAGTTTGAGGGGCTCTAGTGACTTTAAGGCACTCCAACTAAATTATTAGGGAACTAATTATAAGTCATTTAAGACACATAACATTATCTGAGTTGCTCTCTAAACTAAGATAAATTATTATAATAAGAAGAAAATGAATCAAACCCCCCACATCTGCCATGTGGGCAACATGAGCAGATTGCAGATGTAATTTGTGGTAGACTGTACTGCTGATGCTGAGTGGAATAAGCGGAAAGACTGATCAGATGTGACTACTGGCTTTGTTTTATACTACATGTTTGCATAAAACTGGTCTGTAGGGCTGTGGGAAAGGAAGACTGATGTGGGCATGCTCTGTGATAAGTGGTCACTTTTGCAGGGAGGCAGAGGATGTGACATCACCTGTTGTTACTTTGTCCCATGCATTATAATGGAGATGCTATAAATGTATTATTAAAGGCATCCTTCACATTGGTATCTGTGAGTCAGCTACACCTTTTACTTACCAAAACATGGAAGTGAATGAAACAAACCACAAATATGGACAGGTACGGGACCTACTCCATATTTTGCAGCTCTTTACTAGAGCCCACACAGCCACTAAAACTCAACTGTGTATATGGGCCCATAGAAATCCATGTGTAGGTACTTTGATCCACAATTGCAGATCAAAAGTACAGTCATGTGAAGGAGGCAGAGGCGTAGCTAGGGTCTCAGCACAGGGGGGCGAAACACGTCTGAGTGGGCCCCCAACCCAATTATGGGGATACCAAATTTATATATTTTTATTTATATTTTAACCCCTTAAAAAAAGGTCCAGGACCAAAACGTCACATGTCTTCTGCCAAACACCTAATAAAAGTCATTAATTAGCATCTGACGCAAGGGTGTGAAGTTCATTTTTACTAGTACATCAGGTTAAGACCCTACACCTCATTTATGAAGTGCTAATGTTATCTTCTAGCAGAAAGTCCCCCTGAATCTTCCTTGTGAATGGAATACTAAGGCACTTGTGTGACTGATGCTCAATTTGCTTCATTGGGGCTTGCCAGAAATGCAGCCAGCCCCATAGAAGTGTATGGAGCGTCATTCACACAAGCACATTAGTATTCCATTCACAAGGAAGATTCAGGGGAACTTTCTGTTCCTCCTTCTACTGATTAATGGAGTCTCAATGGTTGGATCCACTGCCATCTGACACTTATCTCATATCCTCAGAATAGGGGGATAAGCGTGTATAGTGGCACAACCGCCTTAAAGAGCCTCTCTGCACTGTACATGTATGCCACAGAGCAGGAATGGGTTAAATACTTTATCAACTGTACAACCCCTTTTATTAAAAGAGTTGTACAGATCTGATGATATTTTATAGGATCCACAGGATAGGTCATCAGTATCAGAAAGATTAGGTGACAGTTCCAAAACTGAACCCCACATTGATCAGCTGATGTGGCCACCGAATGCAGCCCTGCTCCTATTCAAGGGAATGGGAGCGGGGCTGCAGCTCCAGGTGTCACCGCTACAGTGTAAACATCTGTTTTCAGTGTGCGGCGCTCCATACATTGTAGCGGAGGTGGCCGGAGCTGAAATCCCACTCCCATTCACTTAAATAGGAGCAGGGATACTTTCAGCGGCCACATCAACTGATCACTGTGGGGTTCAATTTTGGGACTGTCACCTGACCTATCTGATACTGATGACCTCTCCTATGGAGAGGTCATCAGTATCAAATATCTTCAAAACTTAAAAACTCTTTTAAAAGTGCTGAAAAGGGACACTGTTAGGATTACACAAATACAGCCTATTAAACTTAGTACTGACCACTTTTGAAACTGCAGCTTGGACTAGCAAGACCCTGATGTGGAGGACAGCAGACGACCTGTTGCTACTTTCTTCAGTATCTGTTAGCACATAGAGCACAGGCAGGGACCAGGGGGAGGAGTTTCGGCACGCTGTGCCGACGCTCTGCTCTAATCAGCTCAGTTGTTACTGGCTGACTGAGGTTGAGCAGGGAACACATCTTGGACTGATTCCTCACTCGGTTAATATGTCTTCCTCAGCCAGAAGTACCCGAGTGAGGAACCAGTCTAGGATGTTTAACGCTGAGCAACTGATGTAGATGGAAATCTTATGATCTACCGTTAGTGGGCCCCCACCTTCTCAATGGGCCCGGGGCCATCGCCCCCCTCTGCCCCCCTGCTAGCTACGCCTCTGGAAGGAGGCTTAATGATTCCTGTCATGATAATGAAATGACTGCTGAGAAGTGATCTCTACAGAACAGGTTGTATCAGTCAATTGTAAAGCTAAGTGACCAATGTGAAAACTGCAGAATTTTTGGATTTTTTTTTTTAATGTAGATCATGATTTTGAAAATGGCTTTAAGATTAAATAAAAGTCTAACCCTTAACTTTATCGTTTGCATTTGTAGTCCTTGAAGAAACATTGATTTTCAGACATTTACAGCTGTATTTGTTACACGCATATATTCATACTTGTTCAGATAGCAACAGTTTTCAGCACCATTATCATGACAAGCAATATTGCATTAAGCATACATATTATTTATTCTTTTAGAGACATGTTACCTGTTCAGTAATAAAGTATTGAGAGTTAACAAATTATTTGTATCATATTCTAACATAAAGGCATATTCAATTCAACTCACAGGAAGAGCAACACTGAACAAACAGCAACAGAAATATTTTCAATCAGCCCCCTACACAGTCAGTTATTACCTTAAGTTTGCACTTTACTGCAGCTGCTGCATCAAATATTCATAGACTCCTTACTTGACTTTAACGAATGCATTTACTAAAATTCCACATTCAGACCTTGCGCTCCAAATAGAGTTGGGGGGAAAAAAGACAAGCATTAGTATGCCAAACCTTTTTTCACAAGTGTTTAATAATTTAGATTTGCTGTGTTATTAAGCAGTCGCAGGTGGAAAGATGATACTTTGTGAGTGTGGAATGGATGGGTGTGCTGAATTCAATTATTTTTTTCCCCGCTTGTAATTTATTTTCAACCCTGTAATATTTGCACGCTAGTCTGGAACTGCTTGAGAGCTGCCATATTGAAAAGATAATGAAAGAAGTCCCTGGAGTGATGCAGGACAGCTTTGTCAAGGACGGTTACAGTTTCTTGTGAATATGAATATTTTCAAACTGTCATGATATTTTTTTCTGATAGCTATTTTATTTTAAGCACATTTAGCTGTGGCTGTTTTAACGATTCTTAATCTAAATAACTAAATAAACTAACAAAGTCAATACAACACATTTCAGTAAAATTATAAAGAAAAATGTAAAAAATAAAATAAATAATAAAAACAAATAAAAAAAGTTGGAAACTCCTAGTTAAACAATAAAGTTATGGGCCCTCTCTCTCTCTCTCTCTCTCTCTCTCTCTCTCTCACACACACACACAGACACACACAAATTTCAGTTTCTTTAAATGCTGGGAAAAAACAACATGTATTTCAAGGTTTCTTAATGGTATTTTTTGCAAGAGTTTTTGGTACCATTTTTATTTTATAGTACAACATTTTGTACTGTACATATGTTTTTTTAGCCCTTTTGAAGCCCTATAGAGAAGCCTACGGAAAAATACCAGAAAAAAACATATACTATACATAGAGCATCTTGCATAAAAAATGCCACTTATCCCAAAATACCAAAAAGTTGTCAATTAAAGATAAGCAAACCTCTGAAGATTTGTTTTGTCCAGTGTTTGGACAAAGCAATCCTCCAGTTCGGTCCGAACTTTTTCTGATAGAACCAAACGTGAAATTATTATACTGCAGACCCCAGAGTATAATAGGTGTAGGCCTAAGGGAGGTGTAAAAAATAAAAAACATTTATACTCACCTTCCCTCACCTCTTTCAGATCTCCTCACAGCATCCAGGGATCTGTGGTCTTCCTCCTCCGGGTGTGTGACATCACAGAAGAGCGCCAGAGCTGGCATTTGGCGCTCTTCTGTAACGTCATGCACCCAGGATCAAATGACGTCATGATGCTCAACATGCCCATGTCACCTCTGAGGCCCAATGACAGACCTCAGAAGTTACCCCGGGCGCATGACATCACAGAAGAGAGCCAGAGTGCCTGGAAGAAGGAAGACACAGATCGCCAGATGCCACAAGGAGGCCCGAAAGAGGTGATGGAAGGTGAGTATAAATATTTCTTATTTTTTACACCACCCTTGGATCTACACTTATAATACTCTGGAGTCTGAAGAGCCATTTTAGTTCATCTGAGATAAATCCAGAATATTTGGGTCGAATCCAGTTTGTTGTGAAGCAATTTGCCAAAAACAAGTGTCAATGTACACTCTTTAATATAGCCTGACTGCTGCTTTTAAAATAGAATCCTGTGAAAAATGGAAACACCATTATTCGTCTACAGTTAACACTGTTACAAAGAGTGTTAACTTGACATGTTTAATTCTCATTTATCTGTTTGTGTTAATCCAGCCTAAAGAACAAAAGGTGCCTACAGAACATATGATTTTCCTGAAAAGTAATCTGAACTTGACATAGATCTTCAAAGGATCCTAGAATCTTTAAAGAAAACAAAATGCAATATAAGTAGAGAAGTTATTTACAGCAGGTCAAGAAATAAACAATCTGGAAACTTGTGGAAGGGGGGATCAGTAATTCTTGCTGTTATCTATTATCCAAATTGCAGAGTTTGAAATTTTTGCATTAACTTATATTCCCTTTCCTTTCTCTCCCCCTGCGTCTTAAAATGTCCCATTAAAACCACAACCTGCAAAACTTCAATAGAGTGGTCTTTTCCGGAGAAATGTGCGGCCACTGGGAGATCTGTTCTGCTGTTATTAATGGTGAATCTGTGTGAGTTCATGCGCTGACTAAGTCTCTGCCCTGTTTTCCCCCATAGAGGCCTGTG
Source organism: Leptodactylus fallax (assembly GCA_947044405.1). Lineage (NCBI taxonomy): Eukaryota > Metazoa > Chordata > Amphibia > Anura > Leptodactylidae > Leptodactylus > Leptodactylus fallax. Next base: position 2,995,981 of record CAMRHE010000015.1, read on the forward strand.
GTGGGACATTACACACACATTATGAGATACACCACATTGAAAGACGAGCAGGAAAATGTCCCCCTAATTCTGTGCACCTGTTGTGATTGTGGGACAGGTACACTGTCAGTGGTGTGGATGTGCCTGCAGGTCTTGCATCTGTTTTGCAGGCAAAGTGAGATGCCATTTTCAGTTGGGGCCTTCAGGGCTCTCCGGACAATAATACGCCGCAGTTTTGGTGGTTGTCGAAAGGAAAGGAGAGGGGGGACTGGAAATATGTCTTTGAGTCTGTTGTCCCTATGTAGCACAGGTTGGAGCTCCTTGGCAATCCTTCATAGGATCTCCAGCTGTGGGTTGTCGGTTACAACTAGGGGCACTCGGGCTTCTTTCTGGGTCTCTTTATATGTGAGTAGACTGTCTCTGTTAATGGCTGCCGCTTTGTTTAATTGGTTGTCTGACACTTTTGGTTTGTATCCCAATCAGAAAAAGTTCGTCCTCAGATCCAGGAGGTGCTTGTCCAGGTCTGCTTTGTTGGAGCAAATACGATTGTATCGTATATCCTGGCTGTAAATAATAGATTGTCTTGTGTGCTTGGGGTGGAAACTGTTGTTTCTCAGGTAGGCCGTTCTGTCTGTGGGTTTGTGGTATATTGATGTGAGTAGCCGGTGGTCTTTAATGTATATTGTGGTATCCAGAAAGTGGATTTTTCTGTAGGTATAATTAACATGCTATGATTTCCAAAACCACAATGGTTTGGGAAATCACAGTGTGTCTGCTGCACATATTTTTCTGCAAAGTAGGGATGGAATTTGCTAGAATTTTCCATTGCAGTCTCTGTGTGCTGCATCACGAAACACCTGGGTCTGTGAGTGCAGATGGGTGCGTTTCCTATGAGAACATGAGTGTTGTCAGTTGTCTTATATAAACCCTGTTAAATTGAAGTTTCTGTTTTGACTAGAGATGAGAAAATTTCTCAAAATTTCGATTCTGCAGTTCGATTTGAAGTTCCAAAAAAGTTTGCGGCGAATAACGCTAAGAAACACCTATTTCCTGGCTTCAGAGAGCCTGTATAGTGGTGTAGAACACTGTGCCTTGCAGTAACACGCATAGGGAGCCTACTGTGGTAGTGAAACAATACTGTGAGTCAGTATGACACGCACATGACAGGTTTCGCTCTGAGAACCACTGCACACTTCACTTATTTGGACAGTTACAAAACTGATCAACTAACTCAAGTGTGAACTCAGCCTTACAGGTCCATGTTAGTTCCAGGTAGAAAGAATCATGCAGAGGCCCAACATCCTACTGTAGCATGAAAGAGCACACTCCTTTTACACCCTCGTTTGCCGATTCCACTTAAATGTCTATAGAGTGGAAAGGCGACATAATGTGGAGGTGGCAGCAGCATGAGGGGGCCATACAGTGACCCAGTGGCAGCAGCATGAGGAGGTCATACAGTGACCCAGTAGCTGCGGCATGAGGAGGCCATACAGTGACCCAGTGGCAGCGGCTTGAGGAGGGCATACAGTGATTCGGTGGCAGCAGCATGAGGAGGACGCAGAGTGACCCAGTGGAAACGGCATGAGGAGGGCATACAGTGACCCAGTGGCTGCGGCATGGGGAGGCCATACATTGACCCAGTGGCTGCGGCATGAGAAGGGCATACAGTGACCCAGTGGCAGCGGCATGAAGAGGACATACAGTGACCCAGTTCCTTCCCTGTTTGACTTTGTTCTCCCAGGCAAACGAGGTGTAGAACAGCGTGACACTGCTGTGCCCTGCACATGTGTTATGCTGGAGGAACACTGTGAATTGTCCCTGCAGTGGAGGCTGAGGAAACAGTGGTGGATGAGGTGGACATTGTTGCAGGACCAATGGCGTGAGAACGTGGAAGCGGAATCACCTGGCCAAGTTTCTGGTGACAAGGTGACAATGTGGAGTTGGCAGCAGCATGAGGAGGACACAGAGTGGTAAGGCAACAAAATGTGAAATTGGCAGCAGAATGAGGAGGCCATACAGTGACCCAATGGAAGAGGTGGAGATGTCAGCAGCCTTAGGAGGCCATACAGTGACTCAGTATCAGAGTGACCCAGTGAAAGCAGACTTAGGAGGCCGTTCAGTGACCTAGTGACAGAGTGACCCAGTGGAAGCAGCATGAGGAAGACATACAGTGACCCAGTGACATTGTGGAGATGTCAGCAGCCTTAGGAGGCCATACAGTGACCCGGTGACAGAGTGACCCAATAGAAGCAGCATGAGGATGACAAACAGTGACTCAGTGGCAGAGTGCGGAGGTGGCAGCAGAGTGAGTAGGCCACAGAGTGGCAAGGTGATATAATGTGTAGATAGCAACTGCCTTAGGAGGCCATACAGTGACCCAGTGGCAGAGTGAGGAGGTGGCAGCAGCGTGAGGAGGCCATACAGTGACGCAGGGCTGTGGTGCCAACATTGGCACCCTGGCCACGCTTTACCTTCTGCCCACAGATTGAACATATGGCCATTTTCACCTCCCCCGACGGCTTAACAAAAAACTGCCACACCGCCAAGTAGGTGATTTTACTCCCAACACTCCACAGTAACTGACTGCTACCGCCACTGCCTTCGTGAAACCCTGCACCACTGCTTTCCGGGAAGGTAGGCTGCTGCGAAGCGGGTGGTCTACCAAGGGCACATTTAGCTCCCGACCTCCCACTGTTGCCACCCTGCTGACTCCCACGCTGCCTGATGCGCAAACTGCAACCATCTTCTCCTGATGACGATGATGCCCCTTCGTCACCCGGTTCCCAAATATGATTGGCTACATTGTTATCCACTACTGTCTGCAGGTTACTGACGTTACTTTTTTCCTCACTAATGAACACCAATAAAAAAAGCGTGATAAAGGCAAAGATTTGTGGCTCAGAATTATTGAATTATTGACAATATTGTATTGATAAGTGGCCTGCAACTTTATACTGGTAACAAAATGGTGAATATGGTCCTCCTTATGGGTTTACACACTAATAAACACTTTGAAATAAGTGATAACTGCTAAAAATTATTGAATTATTGAATTATTATTGACAATACTGTTTTGATAAATGACCTGCAACTTTATACTGGTAACAAAATTGTGAATATGGTCCTCCTTATGGATTTACACACTAATAAACACCTTTAAATAAGTGATAACCGCTAAGAATTATTATTGACAATACTGTTTTGATAAATGGCCTACAATTTTATACTGGTAACAAAATGGCGAATATGGTCCTCCTTATGGATTTACACACTAATAAACACCTTGAATTAAGTGATAACTGCTAAGAATTATTGAATTATTATTGACAATATTGTATTGATAAATGGCCAGCAACTTTATACTGGTAACATAATGGTGAATATGGTCGTTATGTCTTTCCCCACGTTAAAGGCGTTTATTACAGTTAAGTGCAGATATTATTAGATGATAATTCAGTTTTCTTTGGCACAGTAGTACTGACAAATGGCCTGTAATGTTATGCTGTGGAAGAGCAGTGAATAAGCCCCTTACAATAAATGCCTTTAAAAAGGCATTTTTTACAGATACGTGCAGCTATTAGTGTATGATAGTTCACTGTTTTTTTGCTGTACTGCACTGAAAAAGGCTTGTTGTGTTCCACCTTGAAGACACAGGTATGAGTAATGAGCAGCATTATAACAGCAATGTGCTGCAATGTGAATTATGCTGCAAATTCTTGCTGTAAATGACCATGCAACCACTCCAAATTCTTCTCTCAATTCCTCCCTATGCTTTCCCTACAGTTCTAAGGCTCAGCCTCTTTCGCTGAACTTCTATCTGTTTTCTGTCTTTCCCTAGCTCCTGCCGACGTCTGTCCCTACAGTAAGAGCAATGTGAAATGACTGTACCTAAAATGTCCGAGGGTTATTATAGGGCTGTGACATCACAGGGCTGGCTGGCTGCTGATTAGCTGCACGCTTGGCATTGTGGGTGATCCTGCATTCCCAGAGTCCCTTGTCCCATGTCCTAACATGTGCAGCGGCCATTTTATAAAAAAATGCGATTCGATGCATCGAAGCATGAGGAAATCCGGAATCGAGGTGAATCGAAAATTTCCTGAAATTCGAATCGAATTCCACTTCTGCAGCTTCAATTCGCTCATCTCTAGTTTTGACATTCGGTAACATTTTAAATGCCAACCTTTGTGTTTTATTCTACAACCAAGATGAGAAAAGTCAGGCTCTGGTATACAAGTTATTGAGTTATTGGGTGGTTCTTTGTGACATGACTAAACTGCACCACCAACCTGCGTGAATATGACAAGATGTAATTGTATAGAATGTTTCGAACGTAGATCCAATATGATCATCATTTGAGGTCAGGAAGGATATTTACGTTTTTAGTTCAGGGCTCACGTTGCAAAAATGCAGCGTTTTGGCCGCGGCGGAAACGCTGAGTCAAAAAACACTGCGTTTTACATTACCTGCATAGGACTCTGGCTAATCCGATACATACATAGCAGAAAAAAATCCATATTTATTATGCTTACTTACATAGCGCCATCATATTCCGCAGTGCTTTACAGACATTGACAGTCACTGTCCCATATAGGGCTCACAATCTACAATCCCTATCAATATGTCTTTGGAGTGTGGGAGGAAACCAGAGTATTTGGAAGAAACCCACGCAAACACAGAGAGAACATACAAACTCCATGCAGATGTTGTCCTTGGCAGGATTTGAACCCAGGACTCCAGTGCGGCAAAGCTGCAGTGCTAACCACTGAGCCACCGTGCATAGCGGCAATGCTACAATTTCAAAAACACAAGTGTGTTTGAAAATCGCAGTATGTCAATTATACCTACGGAAACGTTGGCGTTTTCCATATAGGTATAATAGAAGCAGAAAGTCCGCAGAGAAAAAAATGTTCTAACTTTTATCCAAATCCATTCCCTTCATCCACGTCCTCTCCCATTTTCTGGCTCAACATTACGGACATATATCTTTTCATCTATACTAACCATGCAGCTATTACTGCATGTTAGAGTGGGTGCAAGCATTGCATACATGTAACTTTCTGTTTTCAAATATCAATATGTTATTCATTTACTGTACAGTTCAGGAAATCTTTGATGGATGAAAGCCTGGATGGATGAATGAGTGGGAGAAAATACCTTTGTGTACCTTTGTAATTGTGTCAAAGGCATCATTAGGAATAATGGAAGAACATACAAAGCAGAGACCTCCATGCTCAGCATAAAAGCCCCCTTAAAGAGTACCTTTCACCACCTCCAACAAGTCCAGTTCAATTTATTTAGTAGGCTCTGCTCCACTGATTCCAGCAAAGTTGGAATTTTTTCTCTAGCCCCCCACTGTTCCTGAAAAATCATTGCCATTAGTTTTGGTGCCTGTTATGCTATTGATATATGCTCCAGCCACATGGATATTGTTAACATATGATATTTAACAGATTGACATTGCTAAAATGTGATTAAACTATAACTAAATGAAGACTTTTTCTTGAAATGCTATATGATATATCTTATTTTTCGGACTATAAGACGCACTCATTTCCTCCAAATTTGGGAAGAAAATGGGGGTGCGTCTTATAGTCCGAATGTGGGGTGTTTTGGCGGGGAGGGCGGAGGAGAGGGGTCACAGCATCGCCCCACTCCTGCCACTACTGGCGTCCTGCAGCGGGAAGAGTGGGGCGATGCTGCGGGTCTTGGGCTGAGAGGGTGTCCCGATGGTATAAATCTCCTTGCATTCGCCGTGCTGTTACGGCGGATGCCAGGTCTGTGAAGATGATGGCGGCCGCTCTGCTGGAGTCTCCACTGTAATGCAGAGTCCCGGAGCTAATACCCGCGATCAGAGTCCACTCTGATTGCGGGCATTACTACCTGTGAGCCACATAAAGGCTCCCAGGCCTGTCATAGGAATATTACTATTGCGGTTAGTCTATGACCAGCTGCAATAATAATGTACAGAATCTCCCATAGATTGCAATACACTTGTATTGCAGGCTATGGGACTTGCAATAAAAGTTCTAAAACACACCCTTTCCCTAGAATACATATAAAAGTAGAAAATTACTTTGAAACACATACACATTAGGTTTCCCTGTGTTTGAAAAAGCCAGGTCTACAACCTTATAAAAATATTTTTCCCGTAGGGTGAACGTCATAGCGCGGAAAAAAAAATCAAACATGCTGGATCACCGTTTTTTTCACTGTTTCACCTCTGATTTGAATAAAAAGTGATCAAAGCAATAGACATTCCCCAAAATGGTATAACTAAAAAGTACATCTGACCCTGCAAAAAACGATGCCGTATGCATCCCCGTATAGCAGCAGGGCCACCTGTCAATGTGGCCTTGCAGCTGTTGCAAAACTACAACTCCCATATATTAAATATTTTACCACATTTTTTTGCTTCAAATTTTTTTGCCCTATTTTCCTCCTCTAAAACCTAAGTGTGTGTTATGGTCTGGTGCGTCTTATAGTCCGAAAAATACGGTAAATAATATAAAGTTCATCTATTGGGTAAATATAGCATATAGTAAATGCCTAAGATAAGCTAATATTGGCAAACATTTATTTTGTCTGTTAAACCTTCCACATAGCTCTTGGATTTCACAGATATTTCCAATGTAATATATACACTAAAAATTCCTGTGTACAACAAATATTATTTTTAATAATGAATGGCTTGCTAATGGCTGTAGACATAGTTAAGTGTTCTGTCTTTCACCTTTCTGCTAAATTTAATGCTTTGCCCTATGAAACTTTAATAGAGCCCTAAAAGAGTTTTATGGCTTCGAAGTTACAATGTTGAATTGATTCAAGACCTTCTTGACAGGGACTCAACAGAAATATATTCCTCCACCAAGACTCTTGAAGAGACAGTATAAGGACTTCAACTGAATTGTTGCAGTCAAGACTATCCTTGGCAATTTGCAATAGCTGAATTATTTGCCTGTTTTTACAAAGCAACTAAACTGTTAAAGTAATGCTGTTTTTCTACTAAAATATGTTATATACAAATCGTAGGGTTCATTTTCAGTCTTAAAGGGGTATTCCCATGAACATAACCATATCTATATTTGTAGATAATTAAACGTTAAACATTTTTGCAAATATAAGTAGTTAAAAATTCTGCAGAGTTTTAAAGATTTTCTCTAACCATCTTAGTGGTGACAGTCTGTTGTCTTGATTGGTTGCCAATGGATATGACCTCAATTGCAGAAACTTTCTAGTCTGGGACTTGTCAAAAATCCAGCCATGATTTTCTTATTGTTGGCAGGTTATCAGGTAGGGACATTACATGTATCAGAAGATATCCCTGGCACAATAAGGAAATAATTGCTGATTTTCTGACCTTAGAAAGGTCCTGAATTCATGGTCGTATCCATTGGCAACCGATCATAACAACAAGACTTTGAACACAAGATATTAGAGAAAATATTTAAAACTCTGCAAAATATTTAATTATTTATATTTGCAAAAATGTTAAACTTTTTATTATCTACAAATTTATAAAAGGTTATGTTCGTGGGAATACCCCTTTAATGTTAGGACTATTAGTAATATTAGGATTTTTATTGTAATTCCACCATATATAAAATTCAGTAGTATGCTTTTACAGATGTACCAAACTTTAATGTGACACTTAAAGGAACTTTACCACCTCCCAGAAGCATATTCAACTGTGACCACAGTGTTATAGGGTCACCTTACAGGGATAAACCACATATTTCTAGGAATTACTTTTAAAGATTTGGACAAAAATAAATTTGAAGTGATACACAAATGAGGAGGCCTTGGAGCTCAAGACGTGTCTCTAGCTTTGGTGGAGCTTAAGGCCCAACCCAAGAGCACCAACTGCCCTATCTGCATATACTTTTAAAGTTATTTTTCTCAAAATCTTCAAAAGTGACATAAATAACAAAGGTATATTGTTTATCACTGTAATACGCTCTGTAAAGCGGCGGTGGCAGTAGAGTATGTTTTGGGTGTATGGTAGATTCCCTTTAAAGAGAACTTTTCACCACCTCCACCAACTCTAGGTCTTAAAATCTGATAATAGGTGCTGCTCCACTGATTCTGGCACAGTTGGATTTTTTTTTCTCTAGTGCCAACCCTTCCTGAGTAATCAATGCTGATAGCTTTGGTGCCTGATATGCTATTTAGGCTCTGTACTGTCAGAAGGGCTGTGTCAGGCTGGAGCAGGCAAGAGGTTGTGATTCTGAGCTCTGACACTGGCTGCCTCTGATTGGAGCTCTGAATCACACCCTCCTGTCTGACACTGCCCTTCTGACATTACAGAGAATAAAGGGGTTGGCTACTTTCAGGCCAATATTGTGAGACAAATGTTATTGTTTGTATAAAAAAAAGATGTACAATATTACAATATATTTTTTGTATTAACCCTTAACCCAGGACATACAGTTCCGTCCTGGTGCATTTAACCACTCAGATGCCGTGGTCAAATGCGACCACGGCATCTGAGTGGTTACTTTCACTTTCTATTTTATGTTTGGTAATGGATCAGCCCCTCCCCCCAACGGCGCAATCGCGGGAGGCATCACATTAGCATGGCAACTGGGAGCCTTCCGAAGGCTCCCAGCCCTGCCATAGTAATGTAACTACTGAAGCCTGCCTACAGTCAGGGCCGGCGTTAGGGGGGGGCAAACTGGGCAATTGCCCAGGGCCCCGTCCCCAAAAGGGGCCCCCGGGATCCGGAACTTGATGACTCCGGATCCCGGAGTCAGGCCCAGCCAAAGCACTAACAGAAAGGGACTGCAGGGCCCCTTTCCGAGGTGAGTAAAAATAACAAACATTTTTACTCACCTGTCCTTGCGTCCGACGTCATCTTCTGGCGTTCCGGACATCACTGCTGAGGCGCTGAGGCCTGGCCTCAGCGGTCACGTGGGGCGTGCCTCACGTAATCGCTGAGGCCCAATCACAGGCCTCAGCGGTGACGTCCACAACGCGTGACGTCAGCCGCAGAGAAGTAGAAGCAGTCGCCGGCGGGTATAGCGGAGCAGCGGAGGAGGCCCAGCAGAGGTAAGGCAAGGTGAGTATAACTGTTTGTTATTTTACCTTACTTACCCCGGGCCTTCGATTATTATACTCTGGGGTCTGAAGAGACCCCAGAATATAATATAATAATAGCACTGTAGGACCCCTGTGGAACATTATACTGGGGACCCCCTTTGGATAGCATATTATACTGGGGGGCCCCCTCTGGATAGCATATTATACTGTGTGGGGCCACTGTGGAGCATTATACTGGGGAAGGGGCCCCTCTGGATAGCATATTATATTCTGTGGGGCCTCTGTGGAAAATTATAATGTGTGTGGGGGGGGGGGCCTCTGGAGATAATGTTATATTCTGTGGGGCCACTTTGGAGCATTATGCTCTCCAGAGGGGCACCCCAGTATAATGCTCCAAAGTGGCCCCACAGAATATAACATGCTCTCCAGAGCCCCCCCACTTTATAATACTCCATAGAGGCCCCGCAGAATATAACATGTTCTCCAGAGGGCCCCCTCCCCAGTATAATGCTCCACAGTGGCCCCACACAGTATAATATGCTCTCCAGAGCCCCCCCCGTATAATGCTCCACTGTGGCCCCACACAGTATAATATGCTCTCCAGAGGGGCCCCCCAGTATATTATACTGTGCGGGGCCACCGTGGAGCATTATACTGGGGGGGGGGCTCTGGAGAGCATGTTATACTGTTATGGTCCACTGTGGAGCATTATACTGGGGGGGGGCTCTGGAGAGCATATTATACTGTTTTGGGCCACTGTGAGTATTATACTGGGGAAACCTCTCTGGGCAGTATATTATACTGTGTGGAGGCCATTCTGGAGCATGTTATACTGAGTGGGGTCACTGTGGAGCATTATTCTGGGGGGGCATCAGCAGAGCATATTATATTGCGTGGCGCCACTGTGGGGCATTATTTGGGGGGGACTAATGAGCATTATACTAGGGGGCCCTCTGGGGAGCATATTATACTGCGTGGGGCCTACTGTGGAACATTATACTGGGGGGACGCTCTGGGGAGCATAATATATTGCGTGGGGCCACTGTGGAGCAAAATACTGGAGGGGGCACTGTGGAGCATTATACTAGCGGGGGTCCTCTGGGGAGCATATTATACTATGGGCCACTGTGGAGGTTTATACTGGGGGAATGGACAGTGTGGGGCCACTGTGTGTGGAGGTCATTATGTTATACTGTGTTAGGCCACTGTGGAGCATTATACTGGGGGGGCATTGTGGGGTGCATATTATACTGTATGGAGCATATTATATTGTGTGGGGCTGCTGGGGAGCATATTGTACTGTCTGGGGCCACTAAGGGGTAGTATACTGGGTGGGCCACTGTGGAGTATTATACTGTGTGGAGCCTTACAAACCATGTGGGGCCACTATGGGAGGCTCAGGGGAGCATTTTATACTGTGTGGGGTCACTGTGGAGCATTATATACCATGTGGGGAAACTGGAGGGCTCAGGAGAGCATTTTATACTGTGGAGCATTATATACCATGTGGAACATTATACTGTGGGGGGGGGGGGCTCACAATTCCTGCTGGCAGCCCTGTGTGCTATGTCTGCATCACAGCTCCCTCACTATAATCTTGCACATATGTGTAGTGCTCCATAGCCATGTCATTCCCCATAGAGTACTGTGCATGAACTGGCCATGGAGTTATTGGGGCCTGCACAGTACTATAGGGGCTGACTATACTGGGAACATACTCAGTAACGCCAGATAGTCAGCACATATGTAAGACTTCAGTGAAGGAGCCGTGGTGTAGGCTATTAGCAGGAAGCTGTTGGGTGGGGCCCCAGAACAAGTTCCTTTGGTGGGCCTAAGGCCCTTCAGTCCAACACTGTCTAACGGAGAACTATTATATATAAGGGTGGGTTACTATATATAATTGGGAAACTTAAGTATGAGGGGGCTATTATAAGGGGGAACTATTATTTATAAGATGGGCTATTATTTATAAGAGGGGAACTATTTATAAGAGGGGTGTAATTGTTAAGTGGGCTTATTTATAGAGGGGGCTATTAGTGATAATGGGGACTATTATTTATAAGGGTAACTATTATTTATGAGGCGGCTATTATTTATAAGGGTAACTATTATTTATGAGGGGGCCATTATTTTTAAGGGGGCAGTATTATTTTTACGGGGTGACTGTTACTGATAAGGGGGGATATTACTGATACAGGGCACTATTTATCATCTATAAGGGAGCTATTATTAATAAAGGTGTAATATTATTTATAAGCAGGGACTATTATTTATAAGGAGGCGCTATAATAACTGATGACTGGGTGCAAAAATCTAATAGGTGGTACAAAGGTGCTCATTTGAATTGTATGTGGTAAAATGGGGCTTATTACTTTTTTGTTGGCAGAAAGGAGGCGTTATTATAGGGGCTGCCACTGCAAGACAATATTGTTGTTTGCATATCAGCATTTGGGGCCCCGCTTTTAATTTTTGCCCAGGGCCCCACTTTGTCTAAAACCGGCCCTGCCTACAGTGGATAAGAAAAAAAAGTTTAAAAAAACTAAAAGTTTAAATCACCTTCTTTTCCCTAGATCACATATAAATATAAATAAATAAAAGTAAACATGTACACATTAGGCATCCCCAAGTCCAAAAACGCCCAAACAATTAAACTATAAAAACATTTGTCCCAAACGGTAAATTCCGTTGCGGGAAAAAAATCAAAATAGCTGATTTGGTGTTTTTTCACCAAATTACCTCCCTAAAAAAATGGAATAAAAAGTCATCAAAATAGTATACATTCCTCAACATGATATCAGTAAAAACTACATATTGTCCCACAAAAAAAATACACCTTATACAGCTCCGTGTACTGAAATATAAAAAAGTTACAGGTGTCAGAATATGGGGACTCAAAGAATTTTTTTTTTTTTCAAAATTTTGAATTTTTCTAAAGTTATTAAAACATGAATAAAACTATATAAATTTGGTATCACCATGATTGTACTGACCTGCAGAATAAAGCTAACATAGCATTTTAACCGCAGAGTGGAAGTCGTAAAATAAAAAGACATAAGAAAACGGCAGTACTGTGTTTTTTTCTCTATTCCACTTCATTCTGAATTTTTTTTTACACTTCCTGGTACATTGTACAAAATAATAAATAGTACCATTTTGAGTACAACTTGTCACGAAAAAATCAAGCCCTCTTATGACTACGTAAACAGAAATATGAGAAAGTTATGGCTTTTGGAATGTAAGGAGTAAAAAATGAAAACACAAAAATGAAAAATGTCTGCGTCTCCTAAGGGTTAATTACTCATGGTTTTCTAGCTCTCTGCTTGCTTTCATTCATTCTGCTTACTCCCAGTGGATAAAAATCAGTCCATGGTCAAGTGATGAACACACAGGTAAACAGCTCGTAATAGTCACAGCACAGTAATCATATCTTTGTCTGGTAATGAGCTGTGCACCTGTGTGTCCATCACATGACCATGGACTGTATATCATATGATCATGGACTTTTTATCCACTGGGATTAAGTAGATTGAATGAAAGCAAGCAGAGATCTAAAAAATCCTAAGGAATTGATACAGAAAATACAGCGGGTATGGAAAGTATTCAGACCCCTTAAAATTTTTCACTCTTTGTTTCATTGCAGCCATTTGCTAAAAGCACAAAAGTTCATTTTATTTCTCATTAATGTACACTCAGCACCCCATCTTGACAGAAAAAAACCAGAAATGTAGGTATTTTTGCAAATTTATTAAAAAAAAAAACTAAAATATCACATGGTCATAAGTATTCAGACCCTTTGCTCAGTAGTGAGTAGAAGCACCCTTTGGAGCTAGTACAGCCATGAGTCTTCTTGGGAATGATGCAACAAGTTTTTCACTTCTGGATTTGGGGATCCTCTGCCATTCTTCCTTACAGATCCTCTCCAGTTCCGTCAGGTTGGATGGTGAACATTGGTGGACAGCCATTTTTAGGTCTCTCCAGAGATGCTCAATTGGGTTGAGGTCAGGGCTCTGGCTGGGCCAGTCAAGAATGGTCACAGAGTTGTTCCGAAGCCACTCCTTTGTTATTTTAGCTGTGTGCTTAGGGTCATTGTCTTGTTGGAAGGTGAACCTTCGGCCCAATCTGAGGTCCAGAGCACTCTGGAAGAGATTTTATTCCAGGATATCTCTGTACTTGGCCGCATTCATTGTTCTGTCTTCTTACACATTCTCTCAGTGTGCAGTCTGACATACAACATAAACATTTTCTGTCTTCCAAATAAACAGACTGTTTTTTTCTGTAGTCTAACTATTTATTGGTCAACAGGTTGTAGATATGTAGATATGGTAATGTGATGATGATAATGATACTGGTATAACTAAAGAATACAAATAGTACAGGTATAAGTACTGAGCATGAATCACATGGCCATGACACTTAAAATCAACAATGAAAGGCACATTGTAAGATGGCAGCCTATACATATACTGTACACACATAACTTGCTAACAGTAATAACTTCCTGAGTAAGCTATACATGGCTCACTAACAGTTCTGAACAATACATACATTAACATAGAAATAAGAGAATTCCTACCAGCAGGGGTGTAACTACCGGGGTAGCAGCGGTAGCAGCTGCCACAGGGCCCGGGACATTACGGAGCCCCGTGGGCCCTCGATGCTTTTTTTTTTTTTTTTTTATTAATAGGCCGTTACCTGCTGGAGTAACCCCAGCAGGTAACGGGCCCTCTATACTAACCGTTCCCCGGGTCCCGCTCACGGCCGCCTGCGCTTCCGATTCTGCGGAGGCGGCTGTGAGCAGGAGCGGGGATCGGTATGTGAGGCCGCGGGCCGAACACCACAATCACTGCTATCATTATACTCCGGGGTCTTTTCAGACCCCGGAGTATAATAATCGGAGGCCCAGGGGAGGTGAGGGAACATAAAAAACAATGTACTTACCTCTCCTGTGCTTCTCCAGGCTTCGGGCCTGTTTGGTGACGTCCCCGACGTCAGCGGACGTCATTTTGCGTCGCGACGCCGGCCCGCGTCATGTGACGCCGGCCTGGTCCAAGATTGAAGAAGGCCGAAGTAGCAGCGACTGGACCGGAGCGAGGAACAGGTAAGCAACTTTGTTTTTTTATGTTTCTATCCTCCCCTGGGTCTCCGATCCTTATACTCTGGGGTCTGAAAAGACCCCAGAGTATAATAATTGTTCATGGGTGGTCCACAATGGGACATATAATACTGTGTGCAGGGGCCACTATGGGGAATGATACTGTGTGCAGGGGCCACTATGGGGCATGATACTGTGTGCAGGGGCCACTATGGGGCATGATACTGTGTGCAGGGGCCACTATGGGGCATGATACTGTGTGCAGGGGCCACTATGGGGCATGATACTGTGTGCAGGGGCCACTATGGGGCATGATACTGTGTGCAGCGGCCACTATGGGGCATGATACTGTGTGCAGGGGCCACTATGGGGCATGCTACTGTGTGCAGGGGCCACTATGGGGCATGATACTGTGTGCAGGGGCCATTATGGGGCATGATACTGTGTGCAGGAGCCACTATGGCACATAATAGTGTGCGCAGAAATGCGTTTTTGGGGGGGGGGGGGTTGGAGGGGGCGGTCGGGGGGGGGGCGGCGATTGGGGGGTAGCGGTTCGGGGGGGGGGGCACAGCCATTCCTAGTTACACCACTGCCTACCAGATATGTTTGCACAGGGATAATGAAGCTTAAGTGTGAGTAGAGCAAGAGATGGCATCCAAATGTCTTGCGGGCAGGTTTCTTACTCCCAGATGCCTTGCTTTACCCAGAGTGCATTGTAGCTTCCATAATGCAATTGCTTCATAAGGGGAATTCAACAGGTAATGTAACTAAAAGTCTACATGGCGCTATAACCTAATTAGAATAAACATTAACTCAAGCATGTAAAGATATAATACACTTTTATCATCAGATTCTGATCCATTGGGCAGAACATTCATCTTTCCTTCAATTGCAAAAAGTCGTCCTGTTCCTGCAGCTGAAAAACACCCCCATAGCATGATGCTGCCACTACCATGTTTCAATGTTGGGATTGTATTGAGCAGGTGATGAGTAGGGCCTGGTTTTCTCCACACATACCGCTTAGAATTAACGCCAAAAAGTTCAATCTTCGTCTCATCAGACCAGGGAATCTTATTTCTCATAGTCTGGGAGACCTTCATGTGTTTTTTGGCAAACTCTATGCTGGCTTTCATATGTCTTGCACTGAGGAGAGGCTTCCTTCGGGCCACTCTGCCTTAAAGCCCCGACTGGTGGAGAGCTTCAGTGAGAGTTGACTTTGTGGAACTTTCTCCCATCTCCCTACTGCATCTCTGGAGCTCAGCCACAGTGATTTTTGGGTTCCTCTTTACCTCTCTCACCAAGGCTCTTCTCCCACGATTGCTCAGTTTGGCTGGACGGCCAGGTCTAGAAAGAGTTCTGGTCGTCCTCAACTTCTTCCAATTAAAGATTATGGAGGCTCTTAGGAACCTTGAGTGCTGCAGAAATCCTTTTGTAACCTTGGCCAGATCTGTGCCTTGCCACAATTCTGTCTCTGAGCTCCTTGGGCAGTTCCTTTGACCTTATGATTCTCATTTGCTCTGACATGCACTGTGAGCTGTGAGGTCTTATATTGGCAGTTGTGTGGCTTTCCTAATCAAGTCCAATCAGTTTAAACACAGCTGGACTCCAATGAAGGAGTAGAGCCATCTCAAGGAGGATCAGAAGGAAATGGACAGCATGTGAGTTAAATATGAGTGTCACAGCAAAGGGTCTGAATACTTATGACCATGTGATATTTCAGTTTTTCTTTTTTAATAAATTTGCAAATATAGCTACATTTCTGTTTTTTTTCTGTCAAGATGGGGTGCTGAGTGTACATTAATGAGAAATAAAATGAACTTTTTTGCTTTTAGCAAATGGCTGTAAAGAAACAAAGAGTGAAAAATTTAAAGGGATCTGAATACGTTCTGTACCCACTGTATATTGGAAAATTGTACAACTTTTTATTATACAAACAGTAACATTTGTTTCTCAATATTGGTCTGGAAGTGGTGAACCCCTTTAAATAGGACATTGGGCACCAGAACTAATTGTGTTTGTTGCTCAGGAACCATGGGGTCTAGAGAGAAAACTTCAACTGCACTGAAATCAATGGAATAGCATCTATTAACAGATGATACAAATGTGAAAGTTTAAAGTTTTGTGCATTTTTTAATGAAAAAATAGAACCTTATGAAGTAATACATCCTGTATTCATGTATCTCAGGTTTTAAGATCTCAGTCTGCTGCTATTCTTCATTGCTTACTTCCAGTGGATATAAATCTGTCCTGACCCTGTGGTGAATACACAGGTGCAGGACTGCATATGGTTACAGAAGATGTACAGTATTAAATTTGAGTGTGAGTACTGAGTGTGCCCATCATATGACCAAAACAGAAAGTAATGAAAGTTCCTGCTAAATCAATATAAGCAAAGGTCTTGAAAACAGAGATGAATTAATATTATAAGTATAATGGTAATCTTTCAAACTTTTCAGAACATTTTTAACACAAAATGCAATCCTAACAACCCAAATAGTTTGCAATCACAATTCACTGCAAAACACATTGTATATTTGCTATGGGTAAAAGTATATCTCAATATCTTTTAAAGAAATACTGGGGGTGTTATTTTTTTCTAAATATGGCCCTAAGTTTATGCTGCATGTGTAAGATTTATCATGTGTTTGGGCCTATTTTGAAGACTTTTATACCAGGATTCTTGCTAAGTAGGCTAGGTTTATGTAGAAATACATTGTATTTGTGAAATGCCCCCTTTTCAAGAAGGCGCAAAAAGTCATAAGTATCAATTTTGTGTGAGTCTGATACTCAGACCCCTCAGCAATCAGTTGTTATGGGTAAACTCTGATGCTTGAACCTATATAGGTGATGGAGCTAAAGCCAAAGACTTCATCCCCTATATACAGGCTGTGCTGTAGTACTGCACCTCTGCTCTTATTCACTTCAATACTGAAAACAGAGTCTTCTACTTCTGGATCTGTCCCATGTACAGGTTCCAGTGATGGTGAATTTCTGAACAAACTGATCGATGTGGGGTACAGGTGCTAATCTGATACTGATGACAGATCCTGAGGAATGGTCATCAGTATCAATATTGGCCCCATGGACTAGAGAACCCCATTAAGGTGCTCAAAGGAGAATGCTAGATGCCCAAGGTAGGTCACAGCTAGCACAATACCTTACTAGCTGAGTATTCAGCTGTATAAAAAGGGATTTAAATTTTTATAACAGGTTGTCTACTTTCCATGTGAGAAGTTATGTCATGCCTCTAATACCGCCTAGTCCACTAGTCCACTTTGTCCAATCTCGCATGGTCCACTTTGTGCTCCCCTACAGTAATACTGCCCAAGTCTGTCTATTATACTGCAATGGTACCCAATTAGTGCCCCAGACATCTTTCATCTTTATGTGGCATACTATAAGTGTCCCCACACAGTGATGGTGTCTCCTCCCATTAATGATCCCCACTAAGTGCCCTCCTCCTCAGACGCTTCCTTAGTGCCTTTACATATTATTATGCTCCCTCATTATTTTGCTCAGTATAATGTCCCACACATATTATGACCTTTTAGTGCCCCCATACAGTATGATCTACTTCAGTTCTCCTCACACATTACATTGGCCATCGGTGCCCCATGCACTGTATGAATCTGTTTTAGTGTTTCCACATATAGTATGATGCCCCTTACTGACAATCATACAATGTATTGCCTTTTTGGTGCCCTATACACACAATAAAGCCTCTTTACTGCCATAGACACTGTGATGCCTGCTTAGTGTTTTTTCCCTATGGTATGATTTCTTACTAATGTCCTCCACAGAGAAGCAGTGCTTTAATGGGACATAATCACATTCCATCACAGGTTGTGGGTGGTATTGCAGCTTAGATCCAATAGACCTAATATTGGACAGGTATTATGCTGTTTATGGAAGCAAGTAGCCATATTTTTGTAATTACAGGCAACCACTTTAATGCATGTGAGCTGCAGACAGGGTAAACCTGCTTAGCAATCTGCAGATGTTATAACCTTGCATGCAGCCTATATAGTCAGCATTCTCAAACTGCAGTTATAGTATTTCTCAAGGTGTTTGTCCAGTGGCTCATTCCAGCACTGCTGACTTACAATGGCCAGCACAGGCCTTATTTGCAACCTACTGTAGTAAGAAAAAAGGCAATTTCTGAACTGGTGTCATTTGGGTTACACTTTGGGGGATGTAGAAGATGTTTTGGATTGGGCAACAGTTAAAGTTCGTTTTTGTTCCAAATTTTTCTTTAACAATGTGTTTGCTTAAAAACACATTTTAAAGCAAAGAACAGACTACATTTTGTTTTTTCTCTAGTTAATAAACAGTTAATATTTCTCATAGGAAGTGTTTAAAATTAGTTTTCCCACAGCATCACCAACATACGGAGAGAAATGAAACGTTTGTGTTTTTTTGGTCACATTGTGTGTGCTTGGCCACTTCCTGGTGTCTTGTGAATGCAGCATATGGTGCTGTGTTTATGTGTGAGGAGAATGGGTTTGAGCTGTTTCTCTAGAAATAGCTTGCATATATTATTACTTTAGTCATTCATTTGGATAAAACACCAAAGAAATGAGTTAGCCTTGCCATCTCATGCTTCTTTACAGCTGTGTAACTGAATGGCTCCCAACTGTTTTCTACACAATATCGTTTGTATGAGAGAGACCTTATACATGAAAATGATCTGAGTTCCTATGCTACTAAATCTATGTGTTAGTATGCACTAAGAAGCATTACATTTTTACAATATTTTCTCTATTTAATATACATAGTCAGCAAATGTCATCATTTACTCATTTAAAGGGCCTGTGTCACCAGTACAAATGGGAAAGGAATATGAAAATAAGTCCTCCTTGGTGGAAAAGGGGAAATTGCTCTAGTACCACCTTTTGACCTTTTAGAAGGTAGCACCCTATGAATCATTATATGGTTTTCCTGTCTCATAATAGAATAATTCTTCTACAAGAACAATTCAACTGAAGACAGCTGTTTTGAGGTTACTGCCTCTCATTAATGCAAAGCAGGGCACTAGCTGGCTGACTGAGAGGTCATACGTGTGGGTCATAAGGGGTACTATGTCTCATTAAGGAGATGTTGCCTCAAAGAGACTTCTTTGGGGTAATGTCTCCTAAATGGGAAACAGTACCCCTTCTGACCCATGGCTTTTCCCTCTGAATGTATAGGTCTATGAATGTCATTCTATTAAGACTCTATTAGTCAGAAATAAGTGCTTTTGCCTATTCTGGACTTTCTCTGAGAAGCATAAAGAAAGCTTATGTCCAGCCTAAATTATATCTCTGCTTCTTTTCTTTCACTGAAGATAAAGCAGAAGCTGTAATGTTCTCTACTGGGCATACATGACTAACAGGGCCTCATTAGAGTTCTTTTTTGCATGGGATCTTCATTGATCATGTTCATACATAGTGATAAACAACACCTCATTAATATGCCAATATTAATTCATTATTTTTATTTACATTCTCTGTCAAATATAAGATTTTCTAGTGCTTTCCAAAATACATCTAAACCAAGACCAAAACAGAAAAGCTAAGTTAATTCATCTTGTATAACCCTTTCTTTAAAAGTGAAAAATCGAAAGATTTGATATCATAATATATCAAATACCCATGTATTTACTAAAGAAGACCTATACCCTGGATGCCAATAAAACTCTTTTTGTATATATATTTTAGTGACTTCACGTTTATTCTAATATCCTACCTACTTTATTTGAGACAACTTTTTCAATTTTAGATGTCATCCTGCTTATCTGCAATATTTCTAACGCCCTGATGGCTTGTATGAAAAGTTGTTGGAAGCCATTGCCATTATTCCACAAAATGGATCTAGATAGGTGACTTTGTCAAGTCCTGACCCAAGATTGGCCTGTATAGCTGTTATGTATAGTTGCTTGTGCTTTGTGTGCCTTTCGATTGAATTGATGTAACGCTGTCACTTTACAGAGGTTATGCTACAAAACATATTTAACCTCTATCCACAGGATAGAAGATAAATACCTGACCAAATGGGGTCCAATGACTGAGATCCCCCACTGATCCTGAGATGCCCCCGTTGCATATTCAGCCTGACATGTAGGCATGCTGCTTGGTGGATGGATGAACCCACACTCCCATTCACTTCAATGGCAGCAACATTGGGAGATAGCCGAGTGCTTTACTATGACTATCGCTGACACTCCCATTAAAATGAATGGGAGCACTGTACACCAAGTGGCACACCTAAATTCAGCCTGGCTGTGGTCAGGCTGAATGCATAGCACAATTCCTCAGCTTGTGAAGGGTAGCACCTACTGTATTGAGGCAGAAAGAGAAAGAATAATTATGAGACTGCCCCATACGGCAATTCCTAAAGAAAGGTTGTCTGATGAAGACAACTTTTCTCCATATGTACTAATATGGCATATGGCTTGGGATTCTTCTTTATTAGTGAAATTGGAGAACAGAGCGCAAAGATCAGCCTTAGGCCAAGTCTTTATTAGACCTTGTGAATTTAGAATGCAGGAAAGTGACCTACCAGGGTGACCAAGTTAAAGAAGGTGCACTGCAATAACATGACAACACTGTTTTACAAACCATTAGAAACAGAATGATTCATGTATAAGATGTGAATTTTAGATCTGTATTGTCTTGTGCAACTACTGTTTTCATCTAAGTAACAGTTTGTATACAAGAAGGATGATTTTGTGTCTGTGTGTTTCCCTTTTATCTTGTATATCAAGGAGATATTTTCCAATCCAGAATTTCTGAGGCTGCTGTGACAGGTATTGTTGCAGAATTGTCACAATAAGTAAAAGAGTAAGGGATATGTACAAATCCCTTATACATAGCTGCTGGCTTTATTGTGTGCTGTAGAACAATCTTTGTTTTCATGTGACAAGACAAAACATTATGGCACCCTGTCCACAATGCATTTGATTCAGTAAATGTATGGGTTAAGTGAGTATGAAATTGTTCTTTGAGCATAGGAAGAATGGAAGGTTTATCTAAGTTTTTCTTACACTGGGTCCTCTATGAGCGTGGCTTAAAACATTCTACATTAATGCAAGTAAACAAATTGGTACAAAGTACAAAAGACAGATTTAGTTTCATGTCAGATTCCATTTTGCTCTGTGAATATCTGTGTTTTCACATTACAAAATCCATCATATAGCAAAACAATTACTTCAAGGCCTTAGATACAAAGCAGCAGTTCCGCTGATCTCTCTTCATAGGTGTTTGGCCACCAGATATTTTTCCTGCAGAGCCTGCATCATCCCCTGACAAAATCAGATGTTTTCTCTATAAAGGTCTCTCTGAAGAGAGTTCTGAAGTCAAAACTTCTTCTCTCTATATGTAACTTCCCTCCATAAATAGTCACACTATTAATGGTATAAAGCAATATAACACACTTTGCAATGTATCCAATGTATCTTCTCAGAGAAAAATGCTTTTCTCTCATCTAGCTTTTTTCCTCACCCCCTCCTAAACTTATAACCACTTTGAAATTTCTCCTGAATCTGTCTTAAAGAGAATCTTTTACCAGCTCCACCAAGTCCAGCTCTTTGCATCATTTAATAGTTGCTGCTCAGCATATTCTGGCACTGTTGGAATTTTTTTCTCTAGCCACCACTGTATAAATACAGTTTTCTTGATTAAACCTTCTTATCTATGAGACTGCCAGAGATAGCTGAATGCTGTTACTTGGCTATATCTGGCAGTCTCATGGAGATGAATGGAACACAATAGACATGCATATCCATTGCTCCATTTATGAAGTGCAACTCTAATTCTGAGATCCTTGAGATCCAGTGAATAGGGAATACGTGATATTAAAAGTGTTTGTAAAGGATATAGTGGAGCAAAAAAATATGTAAAAAAATATGTTTTTAGCTGCTTCTTTGTTGCGTTCTTAGCTTGACAATGTTGTAGCAGTTTTAAGATATACAATATAGAGTATAACAAATATAAAGTCCATTTCTGAAAACATCTACTTTTTAAAATACATCTAAGCCCTTGTGTGTCACCCTGACCTTGGCCACGAAAGCTTCAAGATACCATCAAACTGTTGTACAATAGAAGTAATGTTTATTTGGAATACTAAGCAAAATGACATTCATGTCTCATTTCTTGTTCTTGTAATAGATGAAAGTAGACAACCTATGTGGAAATTCTCTTCTGACAAATAGACTAGAGAATTTCTGCTTAGCTGACAAATATGTTCCCAGTAGATATACGCGTTCAGTCTATATGCCCATTACTGTAATGGTGTGCACCTTCACAGAAGTGAAGAGATAAAGAGAATATTTCACAACAGAAACATGAAGATTGCTTTTAACCTGAGAAATATGGATAGTTGTTTGTTGAGCACCTGTTGCATGTCTCTGTAATTCATGATTTGTTTGCGCTCTTTCTCCTGTAAAACATAACCATTATTCTTGCTATTTCTGAATAAACGGGCTTTTGGAGCTTGAAATGAGGAGTATTCACACACTGTCCTTGCTTGAAAGTGATAGCAGTATAAATTGATTAAGTTTTTGCATTCAATTCAGATACTAAAAAGCTGCGTATTTTTACAGCAGAATGTTAACTGTGTAGTGATGTAGGCATTGTCACAGTAGGAAAAATGTACTAAAAACAGCTACTCAATATCTGAATACTTCTAAATGTCAATGGAGTAAGGACTTCACTAAAATTCTGTTCCTGTGTTTCCCAAACTTTTAGCACACCATCCCTGGGGGGCATTCAAAAAACTTTTACCAAAATATAAAAAAAGGCAATTTGAATATGGTTGTGTCAGGAGTGTCTCTTCAACTGCTGCTTCTTGAAGATTGCTGTGACAACTTAGGGAAGCTTTTTGGTTGTATACTTCCATGCCTTGACCTATCAGCATCTGAAGAGGCCTTTATATGACCACTCCTTTTTGATTCAGGTGCTGACTAATTACTTTGCTCACTAGTTTGGCTCTGACTGTCTGTGTGTACCTGCTTGATCTCTGACTACTGGCTTGCTCCTAGGATTCTCCTTTTGCCTCTTGATTCTGTTGTGACATTCCCGGCTGGATTTGTGACCCTTGGCTAGTTTCCTGGACATTGTTTTTGTCTCTCATCTCTGCTACTACGTGCTCTCCTGGTTTTGACTCTGCTAGCTAGACTTCTCTGCATCCACGTCTCTTTGTAGGTTTTCTGGGTTTCTGCTGCAGTGAAATTATTATTAGTATATTTATTTGTTTGGTGACAATTCAGATCCCCAGATCCAGAAAAGTCCATCTCTCCTTGCGGCAAACTCTGGTGAAGGCGTTTGAGGGTCTGTCTCGGCTCGCAGAGATGTGCTAGTTGTAGATAGCTATCTCTACTGCTCGCAGTTATCAGCCAATTTCTTGCTGTTGCTTTTATTGTGGCCTTGCATATAACCATAACAGGTTGGATGTATAGTTTTGAAATTTACAGTTGAAACATGTACCCTTAACAGTGTGAAGCTAATGGTGAAAATGTGGCGGTCCCCACACATTAAAATACTCCCCAATGGCCACACACTGTATAATGTTCCTCAGTGGCACACACAGTATAACACTCTCCAATAGACCCATACGGTATAATCCTCCATAGTGGTCCCAAGCAGAAAAAGGCATCTCAATGAACCCCACACAGTTGTTTCATACATATAAAAAAGTTATATTTACCCAGCCCCCCTCACCATGGAGCTCTCTGCAGATATCTGGCTTGATGCAGCAGGCCTCTACCAAGCTGCAAACAGAACTAGTGGAAGCTTGAATGGTGGTGCAAGAAGCTAATGACTTCCAGGTTCACAATGGTAGTCAATTTTATCCTGAGGATATAGAGAGATGATATTGATACATAGCCCAATCTTCCAGAGCGCCCAATTTGGAAATGTTGTTTTTCACTTTAACAGGAAAAATACCCCTGCATACAGCAGTAGTTTTTCTACCAAATCTAAAGAATTCTGTAACCAAGATTCCAACACACATGCGAACAGAGCCTAAATGTGCTGAAAAACACTAGGTTAATGAAAACTGACTCTGCAGATTGTGGAGGAGCTGGCCAAATACAGTATTTAGTATGTATGGCGGTGTAACTAACTGATTGGAGGGATTGGAGATCGGGGATTACATGTCCAATCCTTTTGTTCTCAGGGAAAATACAACAAGCCAGAAGCTTACTTTTCTCTATCTAGTGGTGAGGACACATGTAGTAGTGTAAAATGACAAAAAGTAAATAATAATAATAATGATAATAATAATAAAGTATTGTTAAGAAGAACCTTTAAACTCTTCCACAATTTTTTAAGGCAAGTACGACTCAACATTTTTATATAAAATATTTTGCATTTAATACACACCTTATAAAATATCTCTATCACAGGTGGTACCCTCTTAGCAAGTACTATAAATAAAGAAATGAGAAAGTCCTGATCTTCAGTGCAGTATGATTAAAATTTCATAATATACTTTTCAGTTCCCAGAAACAAATATGCTTCTAGGCTAACTTTATAGGAAGCCAGTTAACCTATCTGCCCTTATGTCATGGTTGGAGAGAATAACTAGTGGAAACGTAACTCGAAGAAATATGGGATGTGGATTTATAAATTGTACGCAGCTGTTGCTCTGGAGTTTGGAATAGCAGGAAGCAGTACTAAACACATGCTCTTACATATAAGTTCAGTGTTATGTTAAATTGCCATGTACATATTATCCTTTATCCAGTGGCATAGTGAATTTACCACTGTTACAAACTGACAGCTTTTTAACAGAATGTATGGGTTTCGAGAATGGGAATACGCGTCTGTTTGTTTTGGACTGCTAGAAATATCTTGCAACTTGCATTATACGAAATTGGGTGCTTTATGTTATAGCTCTACTGCAGGTTTATCTGCGGGCCCCAGTGGCTTTGCATTGCAAAGGTTGAAATCACTAGGTGAAACCTTTAACAATAATTGAAATACTATAGGATGCATAATAACACCAATCTTAATGAAGGTGATCCATTTTAAGTTTTTTTTGTTTTGTTTTGTTTTAACATAAAACTGAAATATGCCTGTCATTAATTACAGTATATCTGTGAATGAAAAGTTAGTACTATAATTATACAGTATGTAAGTCATTTATTGCTTTGTTTACAGGAGTTTTCATTGTATTTGTCTATGATTTTCTTTGTCCCAACAGCTTGCCCCCCTGGATTTTATAAGATGTCCAGTCGCCTCCAGATCTGTGTTCCCTGTCCTCAACATAGCTACACAAATCTAGAGTCATCTACTGTCTGCACATGTGAGAAGAACTTCTACCGATCTCCTTTGGATTTACCTTCTACTTCATGTACAAGTAAGTTGTTGTAATATTGTCCATGCAATGATATTTTTTGTTATTGAGGTTGAAAGGGATAACAGTCCACCACTAAATTCACTAAATTCAAAACAGCACATCAACATACAGCAGAACAACATCCTCTTACTTCTGTGCCACCAGTAGGTTACACTCCCACACCAGTGTGTACAATAGTTCCATATAGTCCTATTACAACAGAAAATTATTACTCATAATATAGGGCATCTAATATAGCTATTTAGCATGCTATCTGTAACAGCTCTATCTATTTCTGTGATAATTTGAGCAACTTTATTAATAGGTCATATATTTCAGGTGCAGCAGTTCCCCCTGTCCATACCTTGTTAGTTTTGGAGTACTATCTGCACAACCCTTGGGTTTCTGGTCAACAGTATCAATGCTTTACCTGCAATCAGGTAAAAGGCCATTAATTTGTGGACATCCAGAATTCTGGTAGACATTTGAGGTATACCACTTGACATGCTAAACCCATTACTTTCACTCTCAGAAGTGCTAGGGGACTGCGCCTTGTCAACCACATACTATAGATAGGGGAGAAAACCCCTTTAAGCCACCCCTCTTTCCTCTAATCTATGCACCTTTACCAATAAGTCACACATGCTTATCCACTGAAGCACAGAAATAAATGTATTTAATATACAGGGAGATATATATATATATATATATATATATATATATATACTGTACAGACCAAAAGTTTGGACACACCTTCTCATTCCAAGAGTTTTCTGTATTTTCATGACTATAAAAATTGTAGATTCACACTGAAGGCATTAAAACTATGAATTAACACATGTGGAATTATATACTTAACAAAAAAGTGTGAAACAACTGAAAATATGTCTTATATTCTAGGTTCTTCAAAGTAACCACCTTTTGCTTTGATTACTGCTTTGCACACTCTTGGCATTCTCTTGATGAGCTTCAAGAGGTAGTCACCTGAAATGGTCTTCCAACAGTCTTGAAGGAGTTCCCAGAGATGCTTAGCACTTGTTGGCCCTTTTGCCTTCACTCTGCGGTCCAGCTCACCCCAAATCATCTCGATTGGGTTCAGGTCTGGTGACTGTGGAGGCCAGGTCATCTGGCGTAGCACCCCATCACTCTCCTTCTTGGTCAAATAGCCCTTACACAGTCTGCAGGTGTGTTTGGGTTCATTGTCCTGTTGAAAAATAAATGATGGTCCAACTAAACGCAAACCGGATGGAATAGCATGCCGCTGCAAGATGCTGTGGTAACCATGCTGGTTCAGTATTCCTTCAATTTTGAATAAATCCCCAACAGTGTCACCAGCAAAGCACCCCCACACCATCACACCTCCTCCTCCATGCTTCATGGTGGGAACCAGGCATGTAGAGTCCATTCGTTCACCTTTTCTGCGTCGCACAAAGACACGGTGGTTGGAACCAAAGATCCCTAAATTTGGACTCATCAGACCAAAGCACAGATTTCCACAGGTCTAATGTCCATTCCTTGTGTTCTTTAGCCCAAACAAGTCTCTTCTGCTTGTTGCCTGTCCTTAGCAGTGGTTTCCTAGCAACTATTTTACCATGAAGGCCTGCTGCACACAGTCTCCTCTTAACAGTTGTTGTAGAGATGTGTCTGCTGCTAGAACTCTGTGTGGCATTGACCTGGTCTCTAATCTGAGCTGCTGTTAACCTGCGATTTCTGAGGCTGGTGACTCGGATGAACTTATCCTCCGCAGCAGAGGTGACTCTTGGTCTTCCTTTCCTGGGGCGGTCCTCATGTGAGCCAGTTTCTTTGTAGCGCTTGATGGTTTTGGCCACTGCACTTGGGGACACTTTCAAAGTTTTCCCAATATTTCGGACTGACTGACCTTCATTTCTTAAAGTAATGATGGCCACTCATTTTTCTTTACTTAGCTGCTGTTTTCTTCAGTGTGAATCTACAATTTTTATAGTCATGAAAATACAGAAAACTCTTGGAATGAGAAGGTGTGTCCAAACTTTTCGTCTGTACTGTATATATATATATATATATATATATATATATATATGTATATATATATATATATATATATATATATATTGCCTTGCATCACATTTATTATATGTTTATGTGCAAGTGTACCTAGAAGAATTGATAATGTTTTAAAGGCGGTCACACCAAATATTGATTTGATTTAGATTTGATTTATTTCTCTTTTTGTTCATTCACTTTGCATTTTATTATAAGAAATAAATTATTAACACTTCTATTTTTTCAATTATTCTTGCTTTGCAGCATTTTTTCTACGTCTGATTAAAACATTTGCACAGTACTTTATACATACCAGCAAACTGAGGCAAAAATAATGGTACATTTTTTGTAAATCCTCACATAAATGTTTGTATATGCTTACTCTTAGGCACAGATATAATTTGCTTATTTTTTTCTAGGACCACCTTCTGCACCAAGGGAACTGATTTATTTAATGAAACAAACAACGCTAGTTTTAGAATGGAATGCGCCGCTGGATACAGGAGGCAGAGGTGATCTTACCTACAATATCTTCTGTGACCGTTGCTCCATCATCCTTCAACAGTGTGAGCCTTGTGGGAGCAGCATTGGTTATGTTCCCCAACAGATTGGATTAGTGGAACGGACAGTTACAATGGTCAACCTGTTGCCCCATATGAATTACACCATCCGAGTGGAATCTGTAAATGGAGTTTCTGATTTTAGTATGTACACCAAACAGTTTGCTGAAATTAACATCTCCACAAATAATGCAGGTACTGTAAATTGACAAATTCGACTTGAAATATCTGTTTGCAAATTAATATACAGTATATATTGTGTATTCTGTGTTATACAAAATACTAGTTTCTGTTTCCTAATATAATTGCTTACAACTTACCTGTGTGAGAGAATATTATACCCTTACTATGTTACCTCATATGTTCTGTGAGTATTTAAGCAGACATATTAGACCATTTTAAAATATAACATGTTATTGCAGTTAAGATTATTTTAAAACAAATATAATTTAGTTATTTGACAAAATTGACCAAATATTGGAAATCATTATGGGACCACCCTACGTTCTTCTCTTCTGTTTATGTATTATTATATTATGGTATTTACTCTACCATTATACCAACCCAAATTAAGAGTTAATATGCTGTATATTAGTTACAATTCACTTATATTAATCCATGTGGAGGGAATCTAATAGAACTGACGGACATGGGAAAAATCTAATTTATCTGTCCCCACCTACATTTAGTTTAAGAGTTTTGTGAAGAAGAAGGGTTTTAAAGATGGTAGCCTCACATGTTGTTATTTTAAAAGACTAGGTGTGATATTATGTGGGCCATCAAATTACATTACATTATTGTATACTGGGACAGCCTAGAAATGTGGGTCTTACCATATGGACTGTGGTTTTCCAAATGTACAATGTCTTTTTTTCTGTTCTCTTAAACCAATGGTGATAGAAGGCTTATGGCTACATTATTTTGTAAATTTTTGGCACAATATCTTAACCTTATATATAAAATTGATGATTGCTTTTGGCAGCATCCTTATATATTAGAGAATTGCTTTAGCTATCACTGTACTAGGAGTTTAGCAAGGGCCCTTCAAATGGAAATGTTGATCACAGCTTCCTAGAAATCTATCAGCATGATATTCTTGTGTAGATGTAGAGTACAGTATGAGGTAACTTGTGTGAATGGTTAACAATAATACTAATAACT
This sequence comes from Leptodactylus fallax, assembly GCA_947044405.1. Lineage (NCBI taxonomy): Eukaryota > Metazoa > Chordata > Amphibia > Anura > Leptodactylidae > Leptodactylus > Leptodactylus fallax. The sequence continues at coordinate 3,025,147 of CAMRHE010000015.1, forward strand.
TTCTTTGTGTTTTAATATATACTTCCCTACTTGACTGGTGATTCATGTGATGAGAATCTTAGCAATTTTATGGTGGATGATATTGTTATCGTACTTTCCAGACAGGATCTCTCCAGGATGAAAGAGAAAAAAAAGTATACATACAGAAACAGTGTCACAACTGTACATGGGCTGTGTCAATACTGTTAGTATTGTATTACTGTATTGCACATACAACCAATGAACATGATTTCCCCTGTTTCTGGAGAAAAAAAAGAATCCCAGGAAAGCCCTTTAATAAGTAGTATACTATAGTGCTTTATTACTGTCATAACATACATGTAGATAAAGTTTTACTACCCAGACCCCACCAATTATGTTTCCCATACATAATGTATTAGCGTATGAGTTGTTCTGTAAAACAGCCCCACATTTACCATATTTTATCATCTTGTCATAATGAAACACGAGATCATTACATCTTTGGAAATACAGTGGAAGAGGGTGCTAAGTGCTCATCTAAAAAGAGCTTTGATTGAATGCTCTCTCTTGATTGATTTTGTAATGAATGTTTATAGCCACAATCGGTTTTGATAAGCCCATTAAAAGTAGTAAATTAATGCCTTCTTTATCATCATGGTCAATAGCCACCATCTGCTTAATCCTTCTTGATTACTATTATTATTGCCATAACATTTAATGTAATTAAATCCTTGGAATAGCCACCATCAGAGTGACATTCAGTTCCCGCTATTGAGCTGCACTTGTAAACTGCATCACTTTGAATTATGGATTGCTTAGGAGCTTTCTAATTGAAAGACTAGTATTGTTAGGAGAATGCATGTGTTACACGGTTAGATTGGCCTTACACTTTATAGGGAGTCTGTCAGGTCCAAATGCCTCTCTAACCAATAATAGCGCTGTGTAATGCACCAAAGGCGGGGCTGATTTACCAACAGAAAGCTCAGGTGATGAAAATGTCAATGATTGGTCAGCACTGGGCAGTGAATCCATATCCATCAGAAGATGATTATATCATCATTGCTTCATCAGTTTGTGGTCAGAATACATAGAAATCCTTATTTCCCTTGACATCTGCCACCTGGAGAGAATTTGGACGTCCTCATGCACATTAGCTGGTCAGTCAGATCCCGCTGAAATCGGCTGGTTTGGCTTACTTAATCTAATGTGTATAGTAAGTTTTACAACACTAGTTTTTAGTAAACAATACCATATACAGTTTTGCATTATGGAGCCATTAGGACTTCAGTGTGCTACTATATGGTGCCTTCACAAGCCACTGTATTCTAACTTTGAGGCCATACTAGAAGGTAATACTGCCCCTGATGTAACTTAGCTTGGATTCTGCTTACAGGATGGGCCTATAGATTTGTATGGATACTGCATTATAACTTGCAACTTGCATAGAGCCATCTATCTGTAGTGACATATCCAATAGATTATTTCTTACTAATGCCTATGGTACAAAATGTTGAGTTTCTGAATTTGTTCTGTAATTTTCCCCATTGAGGTAAAATTATAAATGCTCAGTAGCTTACATACATATGGATCTTACTAAATGATGTAATATTTACAGCAAAGTGCATATATTGAATTTAACATATTCCTAAGATTTTCTCACATTCACTTTCATGTGTTATGAATGTTTAGTACTTTGATAAGCCATGTTAATTTCTTTCACTTGTTGAAACATGTCAATGTTCGTTTTAAAAGCACTTACATTAGTAGTTGTAAAGAAATAAATCAGTTTTTCTACACTTTTTTATATTGACTTGGGACATACACATTGGGTATGAATATACCAATATCTGTGTCAGAGCTTTGCACCAAAATTGTGCCATTAACAATACTGCACATGGGCCTTTGTCCTCTCTTAGGATATAGAGCCCAGTTCTCACTGCTTTTACAAGTTACTGAACATACCAGCATGTTCCAGAATAGAACATGCCATTCTAAAAACTGTAAACAGTACTCATACAGTATTAGGTTTCAAACATACTATACATCCATATTACAGGTCCATTTTGCAATAAACTATAAACTGGCACCAGTGCCACAACCCAATGGAGGGAACCCGAGGATGGGAGTAGTACTCATGTTGGGGATGTCACAGGTGGGCTAAGGGCACTCGATCAACAACTCCAGCCCACCTCCAAGGCCAGACACTAATGAGGGGGGCCTGCATGGTTCCTGCTGGTGGTGGTACTTATACCACTGGGGCATTTCCAATTGGAGAGGGGTCCTCTCTTTCCCTGAGCCGTGTGGTGGTGTTCAGAAGGAAACTGATGGTAAGCGCAGGAACCAGAGGCGTAGCTAGTGGTGGGGGCAGAGGGGCGGCTGCCCCGGGCCCATTGACATTGTAGGGTCCACCCCGGGGCTGCCATTAATACTTCTTTTACTTCTAACTAGATCGGTGTCTGCAGACACCGATCTAGTTAAGACGCTTCGTGCAACTTGGCTGTCTTGTAAACTGCAAGCCACTTCAGGCTTGTGGTTTACATGACAAAGAGAACACAGTCAGACGTCTGGTTCTCACTACAGGTGGCGCAATGACGTCACGATGGCGCTGAGATGCTAACTTCCTGTGCGTCGTCCCTGCGCACAGAGCGCGGGTCAAGAAGAGAAAGCAGCTCACCTACCATTCATCACGATCTCAGGTAGGTGAGTATAACTTATAATTTTTTTTGTTTTAGCTAGTTGTGGGGTTGCTAGGAGGGGGAATTATAACTATAAGGGAGGGGGCATTATGAACATAAGGGGGGTCATTTATATAAGGGTTATTATGGGGTATTATGAATACAAGGTGGGAGGTTATTTATATAAGGGGTCATTAGGGGGCATAATTTACTGTATTTTAGGAGGCATTATGAACATAAGGGGGTGGTCATTGATATAATGGGTCATTAGAGGTGCATTATTTATGTCAGGGGGAATCAGGGGCATAATATGAGGGGGCAATTAATTTAATTAAGGTGACACTTGGGCTTTATTAACCCCTTAAGGACACAGCCCAAAAGTGCGTTAAGGACCAGGCCTTGTTTTTCAAAACTGACATGTGTCAATTTATGTGGCAAGAACTTTGAGACGCTTTAACTTACACAAGTGATTTTGAGAGTGTTTTCTCGTGACACCTTGTACTTCATGTTAGTGGTAAACACTAATAAATATTTTTGTATTTATTTATAAAAAAAATAGGATATTTGATGGAAATTTGGAAAAAAAAATCGCAACTTAGTCATAGTCATACCACCCAAATACATTAATAAATATTATCTACCATATCTCTGCTTTATATTGGCATAATATTTTAATCATCCTTTAATTTATTTTGGATGTTGGAAGGCTTACAAGTGTAACAGTGATTTCCCAGATTTATAAGAAAATTTCCCAAACTAATTTTTTAGGGACCACTTCAGTTCTGAAGGGGATTATGAAGGCCTATATATTAGAAAACCCCCATAAATCACCCCATTTTCAAAACTGCACCCCTGAAATAATTCAAAACAGCATTTGGGAAGTTTGTTAACACTTTAAGCATTTCACAAGAATTAAAACGATATCGAGGTGAAATTTAGACATTTCATTTTTTTCACTAATCCTTTCATTTAGCCCTAAATTTAACACATTTACAAAGGGTTAAAGGAGAAAATGGAACTCACAGTTTATTATACAATTTCTCCAGAGCATAGAAATACCCCACATGTGGGTGTAAACTGATGTTTGGGCATTCGGCAGTAAACAGAAGGGAAGTAGCGACACTGGACGTTTGAAAAGCAGATTTTGCTGGAATAGTTTTTATGTGCCATGTCTCATTTTCAGAGCCCCTATAGTACCAAAACAATGTAAACCCCCTAAAAGTGACCCCGTTTTGGAAACTACACCCCTCACAGAATTCATCAAGGTGTATAGTGAGCATTTTGACCCCACAGCTGTTTCACAGATTTTACTAACATTGGGATGTATGAATGAAAAATTCCTAAAACGTCACTTTATCCCCAAAGTTTTCATTTTCACAAGGGATTAAAGGAGAAAAAGGATCCTATAGTTTGTTAAACAATTTCTCCTGAACACAGCAATACCCCATATGTGGTCGTAAACTGCTGAATGGGTACTTGGTGGGGCTCGGAATGGAAAGAGCGCTATTTTGCTTTTGTAGGGCAGATTTTGCTGGAATAGTTTTCAGGTGCCATGTTGCATTTGCAGAGCCCTCAAAGTACCGATACAGTGGAAACCCCCTAAAAGTGACCCCATTTTGGAAACTACACCCCTCACAAAACATGTCAAGGGGTATAGTGAGCATTTTAACCCTACAGCTGTTTCACAGATTTTATTAACATTGGGACATGAAAATGAAAAATTACTTTTTTTCCAATAAACCGTCAATTTAGCCCCAAATTTTTCATTTTCACAAGAGGGCAAAGGAGAAAAAGCTCCCCAAAGTTCATTACACAATTTCTCCTGAACACAGAAATGCCCCATATGTGGTTGTAATCTGCTGTTTGAGTACATGGTGGAGCTCAGAATGGAAAGAATGCTATTTAGCTTTTGGAGGACAGATTTTGCTGGAATAGTTTTCGGGTGCCATGTCGCATTTGCAGAACCCCTAAAGTACCAATACAATGGAAACTCCCAAAAGTGACCCCATTTTGGAAACTACACCCCTCACAAAACATGTCAAGGGATATGGTGAGCATTTTGACCTCACAGCTGTTTCACAGATTTTATTAACATTGGGACGTAAAAATGAAAAATTACTTTTTTTTCCAATAAACCGTCCATTTAGCGACATATTTTTAATTTTTGCAAGTGGTTAAAGAAGAAAAAGCTCCCCACAGTTTGTTACACAATTTCTTCTGAACACAGAAATGCCCCATATGTAGTTGTAATCTGTTGTATGGGTACATGGTGGGGCTCTTTGGCTTTAGAAGGGTAGATGTGGCTGGAATAGGTTTCAGGTGCCATATCGTATTTGCAGAGCCCCTAAAGTACCAATACAATGGAAACTCCCAAAAGTGACCCCATTTTAGAAACTACACCCCTCAAGGAATGTATCAAGGGGTATTATCATTTTGAGCCTAAAAATGCTTCCCAAAAATTAATGTACAAAGTGAAAATTGAAGTTTTTGAAGAAATATCCAATTTCAGAATATGTTGCGTCCACTTTGTGGTATTAGAGACATGCACTCCTAAAACTATTAAGTGGGCTATCCCGGGGGGAAAAAAAATTATATATGTGGGTGTAAACTGCTTGGGCACACAGCAGGGTTCAGAAGGGAAGGAGCACTGTGTTTTTTTAGCTTTTGGAGTACAGATTTAGAGGGACTTTCTGGATGCCATGTTATTTTTGCAGAGCCCTGGAGGTTCCAGTAAACTGGGACTCCCCAAGAAGTGACCCCATTTTGTAGGGGCAATTTTAGGGTCTCTGCAAATGTGACATAGCGTCCAAAAACCAACAATCTAAATCTGCGCTCCAAAAGTACATAGTGCTCCTTCACATCTGCACCCTGCTGTGTGCCCAAATGGCAGTTTATGCCCACATGTATGACACTGATATACCCAGGATAATGTACTTAGCAACACCATATGTGGGTATAAACTGCTGTTTGGGAACAGCCGGGCACAGAAGGGAAGGAGCGCTATTTTGGTTTTTAGAGTTTGGTTTTTTGGACACCATGTCACTTTTGCAGAGCCCAAGAATTACCAGTAAAGTGGAATCCGCAGACATGTCACCCCATTTTGGAAACTACACCCTTCAAGGGATTTATCAAGTGGTGAAGCGAGCATTATTAACTCTTAAGTGTTGCATTCTTTTAATTTCCCGAAATGAATGTGCAGATGATTTTTCCAGAGATTCGCCATTTCAGTGCCAGATATGTTGAGCACAGCTTATGTCTGCACAGACACACACTCCAAAAACTGTTAAGTGGGGATCACGGGCACAACAGCTTTTGGAGCGTTCATGTCTGATACAAGCCAGGCACAAGATATTACACACTGAAATGACATATTCCTGGAAAAATTGTCAGCTGCGTATTCATTTATGGATGATAAATTATAGCAACACTTGGGGGTTAAAAATGCTCACTGTACCCCTGGATAAATTCCTTCAGGAGTGTAGTTTCCAAAATGGGGTCACATGTCAGGGGATTCCACTTTACTGGCGTTTCAGCTCTGCAAAAGTGCAATGGCGTCCAAAAACCAAACCTTCCAAGCCTGTGCTCCAAAAACCAAATAGCGTTCCTTCCATTCTGTGCCCAGCTGTGTCCATACAGCAGTTTATACCCAAATATGACATTAAGTACATTACCCTGGGTACACCATTGTCATACATGTGGGCATAAACTACAGTTTGGGCACACAGCAGGGCGCAGAAGGGAAGGAGTGGTATGTGGCTTTTGGAGTGCAGATTCAGATGTTTGGGTTCTGGGTGCCATGTCATGTTTGCAGAGCCTGTAAGGTACCATAACAGTGGATTCCCCAAAGGAGTGACCCCATTTTGAAAACTGCACCCCTCAAAGAATTTATCAAGGGGTGTAGTGAGCATTAGTATTCCAGACGTGACTGCACAGCGTATGGGGAAAAGTGAATAGGTAAGCTGTGTGGAGTGCATTGGGAACACCAAATTCCCTACTATTTCCCCAGTAGTTCCTATTATTGGGGAGGTCACTCTGGGGGTCACTTCTGGTTTATTTTCCCTCATAAGCTCTAAATCTGGTTTGTACCCTGATATAGGCTCACACAGCTTATACATTCCCTTCCTGCCGCAGCCAGTTATGTTCTAATGATTTGGAGATTTTTGGGTTTTTGTCTTCACATTGTACAAGCTATATTTTCTTTATTTCTATGGTGATGTAGCCATATGAGGGCTTGTTGTTTGCGGGGTGAGATGTATTTTGTAATAACATCATCTTTGGGTGCCTATAACTTATTGAATAAATTTTATTGGTGGATTAAAAAAAAACCCGAATCAATTCTGGTACTGCGTTTTACCTTTTAAATTACCTTTTAAAAACCCATTCGGGGACATAAATTAATTGTTTTTGCATCGCTATCTTCTGAGATACGTAACATTTTTATTTTGCAGTTTACAGAGTTGGTTGAGGGATTTTTTTTTGTGGGACAACCTGTGCTTTTTACTGGTACCGTTTTGGGGTACATATGACTTTTTGATCACTTTTTATGGCATATTTTGTAAGGTGAGATGGCAAAAAATCATTACTTTTGGTGGGTTTTTACCGTTTGTTTTTCCCGACGTTCACCGTGTACATTAAATATTGTTTCAGTTTTATTGTACAGGTTGTTTCGGACGTGGCAATACCAAATATGCATTGTTTTTATACATTTTTAGTTTTTTTTTATATATAATTCATTTTATATAGGAAAAGGGAATTTTGGGGGCTTTATTCTTTTATTAATTTTTTTCAAACACTTTTATTTTTTTTCATTTTTTTTATTTTTTCATGTGTCCCATTAGGACTCCTGAGCCAGCAATGCTTTGATTGCTGGCTTTGTACTATAGACTGCAAGACACGAGCATACAAGTGTCTTGCAGTCTATACAGGAAGTTAGCGCTATGCAGACAACCTAAGTTGGGGGCCCACTTAGACATGTTCGCCCCCCCCCCCCGTGCTGAACCCCTAGCTACGCCTCTGGCAGGAACGACTCAGTAGTGCAGTTGAAATAAAATGAAACTTTACTGTGTGAGCTGGTAACAGACAACTGATGCAGCTTCCCAACGGGGGTTGTAGTCTCCACTGTACTGGCTATCCCTGGACTTGTGAACAGGGATGCCCAATGTAAGATGGTGGAATATGGTACCTTTCTCCACTCCAAATTAACATACAATTCTCTGTCTCTCCCAATATTTTTATGGGGGCTGAATTCTATAAAGCTCCAGGGCTCAGATACCTGGAGATACAAGCTTCCCAGATGATTCTAGTTGATGATTCTAGGAGATTCTAGTGTTCCTCCGAATTTATATAGATTTTGTATGAAATAGCTTGATCCATCTCAGTGAGCTCTTATAATCTAATGTCCACTAATTACCATGGTGTATAATAAAACGTTACATAAGGTCTTACGATAATTTTTTTTTAAAATTTATTTTACCATATTATTATGATTATTATTTGCTTTGGTTCTATAGCCATTGATATTTTAATACATATTTAAGTGTCACTACTTTTATAAAAAAAAAAAAAAAAATACAAAACATTTTGTAATAAAATGCATGTTCCAATTTGATCTTGAAATTGGCATGTGTTATACTTTAATACAGAGCTACTAGAAGCCGATTGATACAGCTTCACAGTGAATGTTAAGGATCATTGGATGTTTGGTTTTCGAGCTGCGGTTCTTCAGACAGCTGCTCCCAGATGAAATCTCTACCAGAAGCTAAACTAATTAGTCTTAATCTCTGGGTTTGTTGTAACTGAGATTCCTAATCAGGAGGCTGAGTGAGTGCAGAGGGCATGATAATGTCTTCCCCAATGCCTTCAATGACTTTTTCAGAATTCCTTACTCTACTTAATTATGTCTATGTATTACGCTAAAATGTACAATGTGTACATATATATATAAAACTGTTAAATGTGAAAGACTAGGAAGGTTTAGAAAGTAGGGGGGAGGCGAGTGTTAGGCTAGGTTTACACTTGCAGCATGCTCTCTGTCTTCCGTATCTGCCGTGGAACGACGGAGAGCCCACCCGCAAAAACAGCGGACCTGCGGATACCCACGGACCCCATAGACTATCATAGGGTCCACTGGGTGTTCGTCAGGTTTCCACCATTTTTATACTGAAACTGGTGGAGAGAAAAGTCCACCGTGTGATGAAGTCTTCTATGGAGACTCCAATGCAGATGTGAATGAAGACTTAAGATGTTTCAGCAACAAGCACATGGATTTCATGTTTGGCCAGTTTTACATAAAAGTTTTGATTAGTGATTCTTGATAATTTTTGTGCATCTTGAGCGGCATTCCATGCTTGGGACCCCCTTTTTTGAACCAGAATGGATAATTATGCAGTGGGTACGGAAAGTATTCAGAACCCCTTTAAATTTTTCACTCTTTGTTTCATTGCAGCCATTTGTTAAAAGCAAAAAAAAGTTAATTTTATTTCTCATTAATGTACACTCAGCACCCCATGTTGACAGAAAAAAAAACAGAAATGTAGGTATTTTTGCTAATTTATTAAAAAAGAAAAACTGAAATATCACATGGTCATAAGTATTCAGACCCTTTGCTGTGACACTCATATTTAACTCATATGATGTCCATTTCCTTCTGATCCTCCTTGAGATGGTTCTACTCCTTCATTGGAGTCCAGTTGTGTTTAATTAAACTGATTGGACTTGATTAGGAAAGGCACACACCTGTCTATATAAGATCTCACAGCTCACAGTGCATGTCAGAGCAAATGAGAATCATGAGGTCAAAGGAACTGCCCAAGGAGCTCAGAGACAGAATTGTGGCAAGGCACAGATCTGGCCAAGGTTACAAAAGAATTTCTGCAGCACTCAAGGTTCCTAAGAGCACAGTGGCCTCCATAATCCTTAAATGGAAGAAGTTTGGGACCACCAAAACTCTTCCCAGACCTGGCCGTCCAGCCAAACTGAGCAATCTTGGGAGAAGAGCCTTGGTGAGAGAGGTAAAGAAGAACCCAAAGATCACTGTGGCTGAGCTCCAGAGATGCAGTAGGGAGATGGGAGAAAGTTCCACAAAGTCAACTCTCACTGAAGCTCTCCACCAGTCGGGGCTTTAAGGCAGAGTGGCCCGAAGGAAGCCTCTCCTCAGTGCAAGACATATGAAAGCCAGCATAGAGTTTGCCAAAAAACACATGAAGGACTCCCAGACTATGAGAAATAATATTCTCTGGTCTGCTGAGATGAAGATTGAACTTTTTGGCGTTAATTCTAAGTGGTATGTGTGGAGAAAACCAGGCACTGCTCATCACCTGCCCAATACAATCCCAACAGTGAAACATGGTGGTGGCAGCATCATGCTATGGGGGTATTTTTCAGCTGCAGGGACAGGACGACTGGTTGCAATTAAAGGAAAGATGAATGCGGCCAAGTACAGAGATATTCTGGAAGAAAACCTCTTACAGAGTGCTCTGGACCTCAGACTGGGCAGAAGGTTCACCTTCCAACAAGACAATGACCCTAAGCACACAGCTAAAATAACAAAGGAGTGGCTTTGGAACAACTCTGTGACCATTCTTGACTGGCCCAGCCAGAGCCCTGACCTCAAACCAATTGAGCATCCCTGGAGAGACCTGAAAATGGCTGTTCACCAACGTTCACCATCCAACCTGAGGGAACTGGAGAGGATCTGCAAGGAAGAATGGCAGAGGATACCCAAATCCAGATATGAAAAACATCATTCCCATGAAGACTGTACTAGCTCAAAATGGTGCTTCTACTCGATACTGATGACCATGTGATATTTCAGTTTTTCTTTTTTAATAAATTTGCAAAAATATCTACATTTCTGTTTTTTTTTCTGTCAAGATGGGGTGCTGAGTGTACATTAATGAGAAATAAAATTAACTTTTTTGCTTTTAGCAAATGGCTGCAATGAAAAAAAGAGTGAAAAATTTAAAGGGGTTTCCCATTCTGGCACACATGGACTGCAGGGAAAAGGTCTGAGTAACCTTGGCTTTTACACTGATAAAATCAGCTGCTTCCCAGGGGTGCAAAGAGTAGAACCTGGCACAATCAACTAATTATACTGGCAGCCATATTTTAAAAGAAGCATACCATGTTGTTGGAGATCCTCGTTGGCCAAATCCTCAGCGACCAGTGTAATGCTTTAAACTCTTTTTAACCCTATGTTTTTGCAGCCACACCTTTTTGTAGAGTCTCCATTTACTTAAGCAAGCGGAGATGAATCCAAAGTTTATTCTGAGATACTCTATTCTGTTGTAAGTAAATTGTGTATATTAAAAAATCATAATCAAGTGTCATTTTTAACACAACTAACAAGACGTATGTCAGCTGCTAAAGTGAAATCTAGAAGCATGTGCAGAACATTTATAACTTCCACACTTGCTTTGGAAAGCAGTCCCTGATGGAGCAGGAATCACAGAAAAGTAATCAGAGACGAGAATGCCTCGTTTGTTCCATATTTGATCGCAACAGATGGAAGTCACTTGCAAAACAGAATAACATCTGATGATGCAGATGCACTCAATTTTTATAAGACAACATTCTGGAAAGTTCAGACAGCTAATGTGAAGAATCGACTGCTTTATTAGAGATGCTGATGCTAATGGAAGGTCTTCTTTGCTGTCATTATCCAGCAAAGCTACAAATATAAGATATTCTATTATGTCGTGAGAAAGATAAAGTAGAAGAATGGAAGAGTGAAGAAATCAGGCGATACCTTTTAGAGGCTAACTGAGTATATTTATAAGTAAGCTTTCAGGAGTACTCGCTCCCTTCATCAGACATGGTGTGATACAAGAACTGAAAATTAACAGATTTTTATACACATGGTTTTCAAAGCATTTTAGAGTCCTTAAAAAAAATTGCAATCTAAGTAGAGAAGTTATTTACAACAGGTCAAAAAAACAGTCTGGAAACTTGTGGTGCGTGACGGAGGGATCAGTAATTCTTGCTGTTATCTGTTTGCTATCAGGAGGTGATTTGTGACCCTCACAGGTCACACATAGTGTGATTTGAAGCTGGCATGAATATTGAGTTCAGTTCATGGTTCAAACATAGTGTGACATGAAGCTGGCATGAATATTAAGTCCAAATTGCAGAGTTTGAAATTTTTGCATAAATTTGTACTCCATTTCTTTTCTTTTCTCCTGTGTCTTAAAATGTCCCATTAAAACCACAACCCGCAAATCTTCAATAGAGTGGTTTTCTCCGGAGAAATGTGCGGCCTCTGGGAGATCGGTTCTGCTGTTATTAATGGTGGATCTGTGTGAGTTCATTCGTTGACTGAGTCTCTGCCCTGTTTCCCCCACATAGAGGCCTGTGGTGGGACATTGCACACACATTATGAGGTACACCACATTGGAAGACCTGCAGGAAAATGTAAAGTAGAAGAATGTCAAACCATTGATCTCGGGCAATGCTTAGTAAACTGGTTTACGACATCAAGATATTAATGTGTTTTTCTACTTTGCATACCAAAGATTTAGTCATAGATTTTCAACATTTAGGAATTCATTCAAGGTCTTTGAATACACCTAATTCTTGACTCCCCTTGCTCCCACTCATTTCAACTGATTTTACAGACTTTTTTGAACAAGCACAACTTGTTCCATTATAATAGGGCACTCATATGAATGCAAACCGTTTTTTACTAAACAATATAAAATTGTAAATGAGGACATGGCTTAGTTCAGTGCTTGCTGGCGTCCTAATTGTCGGCAAAAGAAGATTAAGAAAAAAAGTAACATATGAATACATCTTTGGGAAAACTTGGGCATACAGATGTAGCAACCATGAAACAAATGTTTGTATCTCACTAACAAAAGTCAATGAGATACAAAAAGTAGCACTACAAAACATTTGCATGTATATATGATCCTTTGAGAATCAGCAGGGATGGTTGATGGTATGACCTTGACTTAGAGAGTATGGATGGAGAGTAGATGGGATGGGATTTATCCCTGCTTGTGGAAGTTGAAGTGTGCAAGATAAGTACATGAAGGTAAAGTTATATGGACCTAATAGCTACAACCCTGCTCAGGGTAGTCAGGACAACCCCTGAGAATCTATACATTATAGCCTGGGAATTGTGGAGTTTTGTGGATATAGTACACTGTCAAGTGGAAGACTGCCCAACAAAGAGATACTGTGACTGCCTTTGCAGGAATCATTAGCATTGTGCCAGCCTAGGAGGAGCATTGCCTATGTGACTATTATTATTCTTGTAATAATAGTGAAGTATGTGCTGCAGCCCTCCAAAGGGCTGCTGCACATACTGTGGCCATCATTTACTTTGGATGGATAATCCAAATGAACATCTATTGATACAACATCTGTTTGGTGACTGCTACATCTGCACATTTTTCTTTCCCTATGTCTGTATACTTTTTAGTTATTTATTTCCTTTTTGTTACATATCAAGATCATCTCTAGATCAGTGTTCTCATACTCTGTGGGTGTCCTCACTGGCCCCTTAGTTGGACTGGCACAGTAGGAAGTGTAGCTTTGATAGGAGTAGTTATACGGTATGATCATCTCTTCTACTGCACAGCTTCGTCTTGCAACATTTCTGACTTAGCAATATAATTAGCTCTGATCTGGGCTTATTTAAATATTATACAGGGCTCAGAAGAAAAATAAAAAGTGGACAGTAAAATAATTTTTACACGAATATTGACCATTAATGTTCTGGCTGATGAGGCCTCAGTAGAAGAATACTGAAAAGCTCTGCTCTAGACTGTACATAGACAATATTCACTCACATGAGTCTTCAGAGTAATACAGTTTTCTGATAATAAGCTAGGAACAATCACACAAAAAGCAAAATATTTGGGGGTATAGGCACTGATATTTTTTTCCACACTCATCAAACCCTAAATCCTCCTTCACATATTTTTTCCTGTATTTGAAATAACATGTAGAAAGCACTATTCATTTTTAGCTTTTTAACCCCTTCCCGACATCTGCCTTAATAGTACGTTGGATGTCAGGTATTTAAATATGGAGGACATTCAGGAGCTGGGCAGCCGCCATAGCCACCGGGTCTTTGCTGTATTATACAGCAAATACCTGGCACTAATACCTATGATCAGTCCCACAGTGGGCCCCTGCTGCTTTTTTTTTTTTTTTTTTTAATACGCCGTTACCTGTTGGAGTAATCCAAGCAAGTAATGGGCCCTATTTACTTACTGATCCCCGTTCCTGCTCACGGCCACCTCCGCTTCCCCTTCTGCCATCCAGAGGTCCCCGTGCATTGCAGATGTGCCCTGGAGGGAAGGGAAAACAGAGGCGGCCGTGAGCAGGAGTGATGATCAGTAAGAAAGGCCGTGGGCCTGCGACAACAGTATTTGTTGGGTGAACCCGGTGTCGTGACACATAATGACGTTGAAGTAACTGAAGTCTGTGAAGTCATTGAAGAGGGCTGAAAACAGGAGGGAGGTGTGCCAGAGTGAAGGAGAAGTGACTAACACTGGTTTTTATGTCCCCCCCCCGGCCTCCGATCACTATATTCTGCGGTCTGAAATGGGACATTATACTGTGTGGAGGGGCCGCTATGGGACATTATACTGTGTTGAGGGGCTGCTATGGGATATTATAGTGTGTGTAAATGGGGTGTTATACTGTGTGGAGGCCTGGAAAGGGGGCGCTATAACGTGTATATAAGTTTGCTATGGGGACCATCTTTGCTACTTACGCCCCTGGTGCCTGGTATATACACCTGAGGTGCTGACCCTGGCACTGATGCCTGTGGTTGCTGATCCCTACTCTAGGATAATATGGTCACATTAAGTCATAGTACATATTGGCAGCAACAAGGGACAAGAGAAGAATTTTGAAGGTTAAATGGATTTTTGCACCCTCACAATTTATCAATCCTTAGAGTACAGTCATGGCCAAAAGTTTTGAGAATGATACAAATATTAATTTTTACAAAGTCTACTGCTTCAGTTTTTCTAATGGCAATTTGCATATACTCCAGAATGTTATAAAGAGTGATCAGCTTAACAGCAATTACTTGCAAAGTCAATATTTGCCTAGAAAATGAACTTTATCCCCCAAAACACATTTCAACATCATTGCAGCCCTGCCTTAAAAGGACCACCTAACATCGTTTCAGTGATTGCTCCATTAACACAGGTGTGGGTGTTGATGAGGACAGGGCTGGAGATCAATCTGTCATGATTAAGTAAGAATGACACCACTAGACACTTTAAAAGGAGGCTGGTGCTTGCCATCATTGTTTCTCTTCTGTTAACCATGGTTATCTCTAAAGAAACACGTGCAGTCATCATTGCACTGCACAAAAATGGCCTAACTGGGAAGAGTATTGCAGCTAGAAAGATTGCACCTCAGTCAACAATCTATCGCATCATCAAGAACTTCAAGGAGAGAGGTTCCATTGGTGCCAAAAAGGCTCCAGGGCGCCCAAAAAAGACCAGCAAGCGGCAGGACCATCTCTTAAAAGTGTTTCAGCTGAGGGATCGGGCTACCAGCAGTGCAGAGCTTGCTGAGGAATGGCAGCAGGCAGGTGTGAGTGCATCTGCACGCACTGTGAGGCGGAGACTCTTGGAGCAAGGCCTGGTCTCAAGGAGGGCAGCAAAGAAGCCACTTCTCTCCAGAAAAAACATCAGGGACAGACTGATATTCTGCAAAAGGTACAGGGAGTGGACTGCTGAGGACTGGGGTAAAGTCATTTTCTCTGATGAATCCCCTTTTCGATTGTTTGGAACATCTGGAAAACAGCTTATTCGGAGAAGAAGAGGTGAGCGCTACCACCAGTCTTGTCTCATGCCAACTGTAAAGCCTCCTGAAACCATTCATGTGTGGGGTTGCTTCTCAGCCAAGGGAATCGGCTCTCTCACAGTCTTGCCTAAAAACACAGCCATGAATAAAGAATGGTACCAGAATGTCCTCCAAGAGCAACTTCTCCCAACCGTCCAAGAGCAGTTTGGCGCTCAACAATGCCTTTTCCAGCATGATGGAGCACCTTGCCATAAAGCAAAGGTGATAACTAAATGGCTCAGGGAACAAAACATAGAGATTTTGGGTCCATGGTCTGGAAACTCCCCAGATCTTAATCCCATTGAGAACTTGTGGTCAATCATCAAGAGACGGGTGGACAAACAAAAACCAACAAATTCAGACAAAATTAAAGCATTGATTCTGCAAGAATGGACTGCTATCAGTCAGGATTTGGTCCAGAAGTTGATTGAGAGCATGCCAGGGAGAATTGCAGAGGTCCTGAAGAAGAAGGGTCAACACTGCAAATATTGACTTGCTGCATTAACTCATTCTAACTGTCAATATAAGCTTCTGTTACTCATAATATGAATGCAATTATATTTCTGTATGTGATAAAAACATCTGACAAACACACATAAAAACCAGAGGGCAGCAGATCATGTGAAAATATAATATTTGTGTCAATCTCAAAACTTTTGGCCATGACTGTAGGTGATATGTGATACTATGTTCACAGCATAGAGGATAAGTGTCTGATTGCTAGGGATCCTTACAGATTTCTAGACTGGGGAACCTGAGTCTTCTTTGTTAATTGATCGACAATCACAAGTTGCTGCTGCTCCATTTTACATTATAGGACTACGAAAATTAAGCTGAGAGTTGAATAGAGCAGTAGTGTACATGTGTGACTGATGCTTAATTCAGACAAGGGACTTGTGGTGGTGGTCCCAGCTGTCTAAATCCCAAGAAGACACTTATAACCTATGTTGTATATAGGTGATATATTGATATTGTGGTCCAACCCCTTTAATGATGGTGCGATAAACTCGCTTTTACCTGCTTAACCATTTAGATGACACTGTGAGTGCTTATTGGACAGCACAACAAAGGCGTAACTTAAAGCTTCTGGGTCCCTGTGCAAAACCTGTAACATGGCTTCTCACCAACCTTGTGCCACTATTACTACTAGTGTCTTCATGTGTTGCACATGAACTATGAGCACCAGGGTTCAGATGTTTCTGCTACAGATTAATTTTTAAATACCCTACTGGGCAATAGTGAGTTAATAGAGGGTGTTCCAATGTTCAGGACTCTCATCTGTTAGCCAAGATTTATTAAGACTGACGTTTCATACACCAGTGTTAATAAAGGCCCAACAGACGCAGGACAGAACTGAGGCTCCGGCCTCATAATACATTAATCACATACCTGTGTGCCTAAATAGATAACTACGTCAGCTAGGAACTGAGATAGATTTCTATAATAACTCACACAAGTAAACTGGTGTGTTATAATAAATATGTCGAGTCACCCCGGTCCGTGAGGCGCAGAATGGTGGTTGTAGGACACATTTGGTGCAAGAAAGGGCTGTGTGGCACATGTGTGCAGCAATTTCATTGACTAATAAATTTCCTTCATTGTCCCTTGTTTTAGAAGACACAGTGTGACCTTGGATTACCTTAGATGAATAGCCCATTGATTTCAAAGAGCACCATTTAATACTTGATTATGCCTCTAAGTGGTGGTGCAGGGGACTTGAATATTAGTAATCGCTCAGATTACAGTTGATACCTGGAACAGGACCTCCCATGACTAGTTTATAGTCAGGGGACTTTTTAAACCACAAACTTCCAAAGCAGAGAACTTTTAAATTAGATTTATGTTTATACATTTTTATTTATAAAAAAGGTACTGAAAATTCTAAATGCAGTTATACATGTCTTTTATAGCTGATGATACGGTGTACACATGGAATTCATTCATTTGTAGTTGTCACATGAAATCATAGACAACAACACTTTTTTGTTTTTTATTACATAAATTCACACTTTCCAACACTACAGCAAAATAAACATTTGTTTTCATTACCTGTGAGATGTTGTTAGGCTATTTCCCTGGTGTCTAGTAAATCCCTTTAGCTCTATTTCATTAACGTTTACCCTTTTTAATACGCATTTAATCAGAAGTATAAAGAGGATTCAAGAGTATTTATCTTCTGCAGACACAGAGCACAGCAGTCAATATGGTCATTAAATGACATAAAAAACAGAGTTTAAGCCACCTCTCTAGATTCCTTTAAATATACAGCTAAGACTATTCATTCTGAATGAAGTTCTAGCATGATTGATCTGTGTATGGGTTTATAGAAGGAAAAGCCTTGCTCCAGCACACAATGACTGCCTTTTAGTAGGTTATTAAAAAGAAAAAAAATGTAAAACATGTTTTGTTTATTTATTAGCCCTGGTACCATATATTTAGTGCTCTAATCTGCCATTATGTTGCCATTATTTTTATTCCATTGCAAAAATAAAAACTCTTTGACAGCATGACAGCAAATAAATATTAGCTATCTCTATATATAGTGACAGTTTATAGTTGCCAATATTTTATGAGAAATTCTAGGCATTTTCTGTTGCTACTATGTTATATATGACCCTGTCAAGAGAAACACCAATTTTGGACAGAGGCACTACATCACAAGTTAACTTCCATATTATGAGCAAAAGACATGACCCACCAATAATTTGACAAAACCAATCTTAGACAACAATAGAATCCTATATTAATCTCCATTTGGTTCAGCAGAACTAAAAAAGGTCTAATTCTTGCTACAATACAATCCACATAAAATTATTCCATGTGATAGCTGTGTATAATATGTATATATACTACATTCCACAAGTAACAGAGATAGCGATCACTGTAATTCACCTATCAATACTGCATGTCAAATACGTCCCCCAAAAAAACAACTATTCTAGAGTTTGCGGCTCCATGACTGAGCTTGAACAGAGAGGTGCTCACATGATTGTGCTTTGTTGATAAGCATAGAGATCCTAGAAGTCTTGATAGACATTAATAATAGTTATCAACTATTCCAAACTACTATATATACTACCAAGAATTGAACATATATACCAAAGATAACAATATTCTTTGAGTCAGACATGTAAGGATAGTTGGAAACCTTCTATTCACATAGTAATGACTAGTGGCTGCTTAGATTAATATATACTGTAGCATGCTGTTATTGTGATGATAAACAGTATTCAGATTTGAAATTTTATGTGAATTTAATGCCAACATGGTTAATTCTACAAACAATGCAGTTTGTGAGAGTGAATGAGCCAGCTATTGTCAGCA
Source organism: Leptodactylus fallax (assembly GCA_947044405.1). Classification (NCBI taxonomy): domain Eukaryota; kingdom Metazoa; phylum Chordata; class Amphibia; order Anura; family Leptodactylidae; genus Leptodactylus; species Leptodactylus fallax. Next base: position 3,043,917 of record CAMRHE010000015.1, read on the forward strand.
GTCTGATCTCTACACTGTCAAATGCATAGTTTGTGAATAGTGAGCCATGATTCAGCATCCTTAGTAAAGCCTGAAGTCTTTGTTCATAAAGCAATTGTTCATCACCCTTATAACACCAGTCATTTTACTGCTCTACTGGTTAAACTGTTTGTGCTTTTCATACCACACTGACACATAAGCACATTAATATGCAAAATCCATTAAAACTTTCACAACTATAACTTTTTACCCTTTTGACATACGCAGTCACATTAGATATGCCATAATCACAATTGGTAGACACCTTATACCCAGGGATGAACCTAAATTCTTTGCTGCCTGAGGCAAACTATAGAAAGGACCCCCCCCCCCCAAAAAAAAAAATAAAAATAAAATTCTGAGTTTATTGATTTCTAGTTTCACAAATAAGCGTACACAATCTCTTATATATAAAAATGAGTTTCTGTCAGTCTGTCTGCTCTTTATGCGCGACCAAACGACTGGACCAATCCTCACCAAATGTGGCACACAGGTACATCAGGAGTCCGGGAATATTTTAGACTGGTTCTCAAGTGTCTAGGACGTACCGTTCCTGAGATACAGTATTCCCAAAAAATGACCAACATTAGCTAATACAAGCCTGCAAGTCTTTCACTCATATTCCAACTGCCATACACACGGTCACATGTCCCTTATCAGCCAATAAGAGCTCGCAGGCGCTTACTCTCCTCAGGCTCACAGGTTTCCATAGCAACCAAGCTATTTATGACCTGTATGACTCAATAGCAGTTTGCAGGTCCCTAAATATTCAGTCATATCACGTGTATCAGCCAATAATAATAATAATAGTCCTTTAATAGTCCCACAATGGGGAAATTCAGTGAATATAAGTTCACATTTAATTTACCAGGTTTCCATAACAACACAGCCATAAATAGACTGTACCTATACTGGACTCTAGGAATGGCTGGGCCCCAAGGAGAACATTTGACATGGGACCCCCCCGGCAACTGCCACCCCTGCACAAACTGTATTCCTACACACACTATTATGCCCCATAGTGGCCCCTGAACACTATAATGCCCCATAGTGGCCCCTGCACACAGTATTATGCCCCATAGTGATCCCTTCATATAGTATTATACGCACTTTCCGCTACCGCTTCAATGTTGGACCAGATGTCACGTGAGCCAGGCATGCATCGTGACGCATAATGACGTTGGACTGGTCCACTGACATCTGGGACGTCACCAAGGAGGCTCGAAGCCTGCTGGAGTGCAGGAGAGGTAAGTAACAGTGTTTTTTATGTTTCCTCAACTCCTCGTGGCCTCCGATCATTATACTCTGGGGTCTGAAAAGATCCCAGAGTATAATGATAGCAGTATTTGTGGGGTTCATGGCCCACAGGCCTTAGTTACCGATCCCTGCTCCTGCTCACAGCCGCCTCTGCAGAAGGTGAAGCGCAGGCAGCCGTGAGCAGGAGTGGGTATCGGTAAGTAAATAGGGCCCATTACCTGCTGGTGTTACCCCTAATGTCCCCGGCCCTGTGGCAGCCGCTACCACTGCTACCCCGGTATTTACACCACTGCCTGGACTGCCATACTGGATTTCAGCATTCTTATAAATTGAAACGTTTTTTAAACTACTCATGCCCCCTGCAGCAAAATGCATGGCTGCTGCTTGAGCTAATGAAAACTCTCAGCAGACCCAAGCCCTTCTCCAATCTGAAAAAGTATGTCACAGACAACATTGAGCTGCTGAAACAACCCAGCAGACCCAAGCCCATCTCCAATCTGACAAGGCATTGTCAGCCACATTCACACAGCTGCACTCCATGTTTCCATAACAACCCAGCCATTTTTCTTCACTGCTGTTGGTCAGCTTTAAAGGGGCAGGGCACTGTGGATGACACTGTTACACAAGGTCACATACACACAGCATTACTCCAGGTTTTCCATAACAACCGATCGCAGGTCTTTCACTGATATCCAAACTGAGATAACCATGATCACTTGACGCTTATAGACCAATGGAAAATCGCAGGTTCTTCAGTCTTCACATACACACAGCTTTACACCAGGTTTCCATAGCAACCAAGCTATTTATGACCTGTATGAGTCAATAGCAGTTCGCAGGTCCTTAAATATTCAGCCATATGACATGCATCAGCCAATATAAGTTCACATTTCATTTACCAGGTTTCCATAGCAACACAGCCATAAATAGACTGTACCTATACTGGACTGCCATACTGGATGTCAAGTGCAAAACTGGCCAATTCTTATGAGGCCACTACACAAACAAAAAATGAAATGTACCCGTGCAAAGCCAGGTCCTTCTGCAAGTAATAAATAAAAACCATGACTGCAACTTTGAGTCAAACAGTTCTGGGAGTTGCTAAGGGAGTGCAATGCGACACCTTTCACTAACATTAGTTAAGGAGTAGCAGGATGCGTGACGAGCCTGTCAATTAAAATTTTAGGCCAGGCCTCCATTTGCAGATCAAAAAATACCCTTATTTGGTCTACACACAGTATAATATCCCCTTTACTGGCCCCCACAAGATGTTACACCCTTTATTGGCCCCTATGCAATATAAAGCCCCCTTTACTAGTCACCACACAACATAATGCCCACTTTACTGGCTCCCACACAATATATTATCTCTTTTAAGGGCCGAACACATATTGTTGCCCTCTTCTTCTTGGCTCCCGCACAGTATATTGACCCTTTTTAGGTCCCAACAAATTGTACTGCCCTTTTCTTTTTGGCCTTCACATGGTATACTGACCCCTTTTTTGACAACCATACAGTGATATGTTAGGTAGGGATGAATTATATGGATGGAACCAAAAACTTTTGGGGTTCAACACTCACAAAACACTATTATACTCTGTCTAGCCCCTGGAATCTTTAAGGCCCTGGTGTCCTCTTTAGGCCTCTTCTGGCCTCTGACTGATGTTACACACCCCATGGGTCACTACTGAGGCCTGTGAGTGGTGACATGGGGCATGTCGACATTATGACATTGATTGGGCCTCAGCAGTGACCTCAGAAGCACCAGACATAAGCCATAGGTCAGAAGAGGCCTGCAGAGGATGCCAGGAGAGGTGAGTATAACTATATTTACTCATGTATTGGATGGTATCTATTGGATTATTCCAACAGGTAGGGTCAATACTCTACTCACCGATCCCTGCTCCTGTTTAGTCCAGCCTCTGCTTCTGCCTCCAGGGCATACTACACAGTACGCTGAAGAACACTGGGATGTAGCGTTCAGCACCCCCTGGAGGAAGAAGCGGAGACTTGACTGGTCAGGAGTGGGTATCATTGAGTAATATGTTGGCGCTACCTGTTGGAATAATGCAATAGATAGCGGCAGATTAAAAAATTTCTGCCCCCTCAGTTTATACTAGGAGATGCCACTCAGGTCACCTCATGGCAGATGCCACCCAACACTTTAAAGTCATGAGCACCTTTCTGCAACTTTTCTCCAAAAATAATGGGGGAGATTCCTCAAGAATGGCCTTTCAACCCCCATTCTTCATCCACTTGTCTGCCAGAGAAGAAATCAAATGTTTCTAGGATAAAGATGTCACAAATATGAGAGTCAACAGTGATCTATTTAGGCACGCATTAAATTTACAACTACTCACACCTTTAGTAGACAAAAAAAAGTTCCTGCCATCAGATAGCACACCAAATGCTAATTCTTTGATAGGGCTAGAAGGGTGATAACACAAAGAAAAAATGCTGTTTCCTTCCTTACAGACACAGGGGAAGGAAGGGGCGTTGGAAGGGGAATGAATCAAAATCAGAGAGACACAGATATCTTTGAGCAGATAGAGCAAGATATCTATCTCAACAGAGCTTTATTCTTATCTATACAGCTCAGTACTGATAAAATTTGCCAGAAAACTGCTAAAAACTGCTAGAAATTTTACATTTTTCTGTAGCAACATGAAGTTTTGTCCATTTCTCACTCAATAAGCTCCTCCTACTTCCCTTTCTATAGACTTTTTTGTAACCTGATTCGTCAGTGAGTCCAGTGATGAAGTATCTTGCAGTGGATTGCACTGTTTAGCAGTCAGGAAAGGAGCTGAGAAGAGGAGATTATTCTTCCCTGTCCTTTGAAACAACAATTACTCTTCAAACTGTCCAGGGGATAGATATTAAATGTTATATTCTTCATGTACTCATGAAGTACTGCTTGTACTCATAGCAATATTATATAGCTCAAAATCACCATCTCCATCAATATCATCTCATAAAATACATAAAATGGCTGTTTTGGATGGTGTTAATAACATTGATAGTGATTAGATGTTAATAATGTCCTGATTGCAATGGTGAGATTGCCAGAAACTAGAACAAGATGGGAACACAACAGGCTTACTGTAACACTGATAAGAGGAGAACTGTGACTCTCTACATATATTTCCCATATATTTCTCCTTTGAGCTTTTATATAAAGATCTGGCGATCACAATGGAAGGTGTAGCTTTATGTTACATGAAATGTCCTCTTGTTTGAAATTGCAGCACTTGATTTTGATCACTTTCTGCTCATAATAATAGCTATTCTGTGCAGCACACACATAATTGTAGAAAATTCATCATTTCTTAAGGTGCACAACTTTCTTTGTCAGGTGTGTCATTTCCTTCACTTTAGAATTGCATTAAGTACCTGCTTAGTGAGACCTATGAATTTCCCTCCTAGGGTATAATAATAGCTCAATCATCAAAATAGCAGATAACTAGGGAAGGTTTGGATGCTAATATACATATAAAATTCTTATAAAAGCAAGCACTTTCCTTTGATGTCAATGTCTCCTGAATTTCTTTTGTGTATTTTGGTGGATTTTCTCGATACCAAACAGGTACATGGGGAGTGTATTATTTGTTTGACACAGGATAGTTGAGTACAGGAGAAACACACTCATGAAGGTCTTGTTTTATCACATAATGCATCCATTTTATGGATATTTTCTGAGTGCCTGGAGATAGAGAGACACAAATACTACACACAGGAAGATGTCGTACAGGCAACAGATCTTACCTCTTGGTTCAGTACTGTTGGTATGTAGACAGCTTACTCTTAATGAGATTGTAAAAAGAAGGCTGCAGGGTATTGTATGTAGTCATCCATTTATCACTTTTTGCTCATGAGACAATGTGCCATACAATCTCCAGTTGACTAATGACAGGATTATGGTCAGTGGTACAGTTGGCCTAGCCTGACCACATTGAGTAAAAGAATAATAGTATCTTGTGAAAGGTCTGATATCCTTCTACAAGAGCTTCAGGCTGTAACATTGAGTTTGGGTGAATGTCAGTGGTATGATACTGTGTAAATCCCATTGCATGGAAAACTACCATTTTCTGTATACTTAATGTTTGCTCAAGGCCTAGCACAGTTAAGATATACTCACAATGCACACCATTATATAGAATTCTCACAGCTATGCAGTCACTTATAATAAAGTATAGATGACTTTCTTTGGCTGCTTACATAGAATGTAAACATGAAAAATCTAACAATATTTAACGTCAATATTTACAGGTGAATCTCAATAAATTAGAATATCTTTCAGAAGTTAATTCATTTCAGTAATTCAATCAAAAAGTGACCCCCACATATTCTATAGATTCATTACATACAGAGTGATCTATTTCAAGTGTTTATTACTTTGAATGTTATTGATTATATCTTATAGATAATGAAAACCCAAAACAGTTACTATCTCAGGTAGTATCAAATTATTTTCAATACAGAAATGTTGGCCTACTAAAAGTATATACAGTGTATGCAACCATGTACTCATATGCAACCATATACTTGGTTGGAGCTCCTTTTGCATGAATTACTGCATCCATGTGGCGTGTAATGTAGACGATCAGCCTGTGATACTGCTGAGGTGTAATGGAAGGCAGATTGCTTTGATACTAACCTTGAGCTCATTTGCATTGTTAGTTCTGGTGTCTCTCATCTTCTTCTTGACAATACCCCACAGTAATACCATGGTTATTTAACTAAGTATTGGTATTTTTGTCAATATATTCAGGTGCAAAGACCTACTGGAGAATAAAATCAGCATCTCCAAAAAGCTTGTTAGCAGTGGCAACCATGACGTACTATTCTTAGTAGACAGTTGCGCTGACTTTGAACTTGATATGACGTAGTGGACCAACACTGTGGAAACTTCACACTGGACCTCAAACAGCTTGGATTGTGTGCCTCTCCACTTTTGCACCAGACTTTTGGACCTTGATTTCCAAATGAAATGCAAAATTTACTTTAATCTGATAACAAGACTTTGGATCACCGAGCTTTCATCTGTGTGTGGTGGCTCTTGAAGCACTGGCTGGCTGCAGTCCACTTCTTGTGAATCTCCCCCACATTCTTGAACTGCCTTTTCTTGGCAATCCTTTCAAGGCTGCAGTTATCCCTGTTGCTTGAGTTAGTCTCTCATATTTATGTTTCCTTTGTAGGTGCTTTCAGCAGTTGACAGGGCATGGCAAAGGAATCTAAATGGTTTGCATCTATGCAGTGCTATGCATAGCTCTGTGTCTTCTGACACCTTAATATCATTTTAGACTAAAGTTGATGAAAACTGACCACAGAAAATGTTCATTGGGTAGGATTTAACAATGAACAATCATTTTAGCTGATTGACACACAGTCATCATCTAGAAATAAGTCAGCCTGATTATAATTTTTGAGTGTTAAAGCATCATATTGTACTCTTTAGAGACCCCAGAGTATAATAATGATTTGTGGATTCGTAATGAATCCGGCTTGCTACAAACCAGTTCACTCATCTCTAATCATTATGTATGAGATAGAGGGTGTCCAGGTGGGGAAGACATAAGTTTTTGTAGCTTGTACAAGCCAGACAAAGGTGTCAAAAGTCATACTCTCTCTTCTCAATGTGGCTCTGACTCACATTCTTCATCACGCAATAAAAATTCCCCTGTACAGTTCAAAGGAATGATAAAAAAAAAAAAAAAAAATCACATTTAGCACATACAAGCTCAATAAAAATCCAGTGACAAATATACATATTTAGGGGCTTTCATTACAACCTCTATTGCTCTAATACAGAATCTACCCTGCAAAAACCTAATGTTTTATAGATCTTATTTTTATTGCTCTTTCTTGCATAGCATCAATATATCCTGAAGCACTTTAGAGACATTGTCAGTTGCTATCCCATATAAGGCTCACAATCTAAATTCAATATCTGTATGTCTTTGGAGTATCAGGTGTTTATAAAATATCAATGTTAGTTTTCTCAGTGTGTAGTCTCCTTACTGCAATACTGCTTGCTGCTGTTTTTTGAAAATTGCCATGCCAACATGTGAAGCTTTCAATGATTCTGTTGCAAATCATAGTTTTATAGGTTGATGAACCAATCAGCAGCTGAGTAGGGATATTTAAAGTCTGTTCAGAGCTTGCCATGTGCCTGCCATTAGATATTTAGTTGTAATTACTAGTGAGGCTACTGTGCTGTGATAATTTCTGTTGGTTTGCTGTAATTCTGATCTTGGCTTGTTCACTGGATATACCTTTGATTACTGATTTTGGATTTGACTATTAACTCTCAGATTTGACCTCAGCTTGGACACATTTATTCCTTTGATTTTGCTATCCTGGTTTGACCTGCCGTGTGAGTTATTATTATGGATTATCACCACAGAAGCTTTGTGTAAGAAATAGATGCACTACCAAACTGATATCAAACCAAAACCCACAGCAATACTCACAAGGTGGGTCAAACCAGGAGAGCAGAATCAACGTGATAAACATGTCCAAGCCAATGTCAAATTCAAGAGTTAACAGTCAAAGCCAAAATCAGTAATCAAGCAAATATCCAGTGAGCTTTAACATGTCCAAGCTCTGTGATTAGTAAAGCACCCTGCACAGCTACTGTATCTGTCCCATTGTTTGTCATGCACAGTAAAAGCAGTTACCTTGACTCTTCTCTTTAGTGAGAAATAGTTTTAATGATTGTTTTACACTAAATTGAACCTTGCATTTCCTTTCCGACACACTTAGAATATTTATCACCCAAGATCCTATTTTCCCATTTCAAGAGAACCACAAATCTCAAGTTCAAGTAGAATAAAAAAGAAAAAGGACTCTCGCTGTCTGGCCTGTCAATTACCTTTATACATGGGTTGGGTGATAAATGGCGTGTATTTGTACCATGTACTACATGAACAGATTTTGTGAAGCCCCACTTATTTTCATCCCTCTTACATTTTGTTTGTTAAGATTTTATAAGGTTTAGAGCATGGTCAGATGCCTGTGTGCATAAGAGAGCATATGATATGCAAGCATGGATGCATGGATGGATATCCATTTTCATAAGTAAGATCATACAGATGTTCATGAGGATGAATGAAGACAGAGGTAAATGTCTGTGAGCATGAGTGTTTACATCAGAATGTATGGAAGAAATTATATGGGTGAATATATGTCTGTAGTATGTATGAAACAGAGCCTGGATATTCATATGTGGTATTAAGCACATGGGTGCATATCTGGCTGAACGAGTGAATGTGTAGGAGAGTATTGTAATCCACAAATTTGAAAGCACCTATCCATGACTAGATGAAAAAGAATCTGGATCTGACTGAGAAGTGACAAATCTCACCCATAAAATACAAAAAAAAAAAAAAAAAAACAGCATGGAGAATTTGTCTGTCAATCCGTTAAAGTTGCCAAAAAAACTATAAAGAATAGAAGTAGAGTGTCTCTAATTCATGAGACTTTTACTAATTCCATGCTATTCTCAACAATAGGCAGAACAAGGTGACCATCTTCTGAGGAAAAAATAGAATTTGCATTTTTCAATGTAATCTATGAAGTACAGTATATTCCACATCCTATCTGTGGATATATCTGTGGATACACGTTTACATTATATACTTTGATTCTAGTCTCTACATCTTGTTGTAATATATTGTAGGTTCAACTATTTATGGAAGCCTGTCACATAGAAAATGCTATTTGACCTGCAGAAGGAGCTGGGTAGATTGATATATAATTTTATGGGAAAAAAATTTGAATAACTTGTCTTTTATACATTGAAATATCTGATCTTTCTATGAGAAGCCAAGGTGGCAGACCTATGAGTGACTGACAGCTTCCTCTGTATGCACAGTTATAGATGGGAGGTTGACAATCACTGGTAGGACTACCTTCTTGACTTCTCAACATGCAACAGACCAGAGATATTAGTGAATAAATGATAGTTTATACTGTACCTATACATCAATCTGCTCAGCTGCGTATGCTCTATAACATACTGTCTACAGATTGAACACCTTTTTTTCATATGCAATGTCCCTTCAGCAGTTCTTACAGAAATTGTTCTTCACTTTTCATCTGTATGAACCATCTTGTGTTTGTTTTTTTTATCTGATGTTTCAGTACCATGCTTAATGCTAGTACTCACATGGTTTTCTATGGCTTTATTTTTAGCATAAATTGCTGTGCCAGACTGGTCCATGAGCCAGATTTATAAAACATTGACTGGAGCATTTTTCAATCTGGCTTGTTGACTGCTTTGGCGCCATGACCATTTGAAGCTATAGAGCTCCAAATATCCAGAGTGTTGGATAGCCAAAGTACATAATTTTGTCATCATCTGTGTCTGACTCGAGACCATGAACAGTGCCCAGGGTGTTGCCAGTTGTGCATAATTCATACACTGTCCGTGACCATGTTTGGCAAGTGTGGTATCTGGAATAAAAAATGAAACTTTTTTATTTTTTGGAAGCTGTAGGTGGTTCAATAGAGTCACATACACTTGGTATACTTTTGGAAGATTTCATTATTCTGTTGTCTCTTTGGTTGACACTGTTCTATCATGTTAAATGAACTATGGTTGAGGTTACGGCTGTTGCTATAACTTATGTGCACTATTGATAGCAGATTTCCATTAAAAGAGTTTATGATTTGCCAGCTGGATTGATTGAGTTGAACCTCTAGTCCATAATTCCTAGTAGCTGAAAAAGACATACTACCAGTTTATGTTGAGACTCTCATTTGGAAAGTGGAATATGATAAAGTTGGCTAGTTGATCAATATACTACACGTAAAGGATAAAAGAGTTATAGCTTTAAGAACATGGCTGTGGTTTATTCAGCGCTCTCTGGAGCTTAGCTAGTACAGTAATAAGAAATGTGGGAATATCCACCAAAGTATTTATTTTACATCAATCTAGTTTAAACAAACCACAGACAGAATAATTAGTTCTTCCAAGTAAGATAAATGTATTTTTAGGTGGCAGGTTAATTTCTTAAGAACTTGCAATCTCCCCTAACAGTCATCCTATCTCCAGAGCACCTTGATTCAACAATAAGAAAAGTGCGTCCTGAATAATGATTGGAGCGGGGTTTTAATTAATAAGTGCGCTGTATCTGCTCAAACTAATTGGATTTTGAATAGAGGCAGAAGGAAGATTTGTAAGACTTGCTGATCCTCCTTCACACTGCCTTATTACTGAGTTTGAGACCAGTGCCTATGTGTGCCATCTTCATGAATTCTTATCTTTCTCCCTGTACTATTATGTTATTATTAATTTTCATAAAAGTCCATGCAAGTAGTCCAGGTTAATGGAGACAAACGATATTCATGCACTTCTCAAAAGGAATTCACGAGCAATTTAATTTTAAGAGATTAAACTTTGATCCTGCTCAAAATCATTTTTTAGCCGTTTGATCAAATACTGCAGGTCACTTGGCTTTTTCTTCAGTTATAAAGCAATTAGTTAGAATACAACACTATCTCCTCAATCTCTTTTCAGTTTCCATGCTGCAGTCACATTCATCATAGAAGCCCTCCATTACCAAGCACCTAAATGCAATCTTTGAAGAAGATAAATACCCAATAGACACAGAAATGATGTCTTCCTGTAGGCCATTGTGGTATAAGACAGATGTATTAACCCTCTGGGCTGACAACAATTCATACATTATATCGCTCTATAATATAATGCGACTTGCTTGGCAGAGAAGGTTTAATGCAGTAAACGATACTAGCCAGAGAGATGAATTCTTTCCAGATTCTGAAATAACTGTTTCCCAGAATGCAGCTCACTTTACCACAGGGATCAATGGGGTGCATCAGATAATGCAGCCAAATAAAATTAACAAGCAAGCACTTTACAAATAACCCAGCGTTAATATGCATATCATTAGGCAATGAAGGTCCATGGCATGCATGCCAGTAAAAATGACCACATAATTTAATAGGTTACAGTACTGCACCCAGGAAAAAGACGCATACAGCTCAGCATCTTAACTGATCTGCCGAATAAACTGCTTTGATCAAAGCCTGCTTGCAAAATTTAACAGTATAAATGGTTTGATAAAATAGGCATGAAACTTACAATCTTAGATCTGCTTATCTATCTATCTATCTATCTATCTATCTATCTATCTATCTATCTATCTATCTATCCATCCAATACCTATCTATCTATACATATAATAATAATAATAATAATATAGTTAATATATCATGTTTCTTACAATTCCATTAACTTCTGACCTGTAGCAATGCTAAAGGACTTCCATCTTTAGCACAACTGAAACCCTTTTGTTGTGAATATTATACAGGATATGCAGATCTATTTAATGCAAGTGGCCTACCACCACTAATTCCTGTTGCGGCAAATCTAATGTCAAAATATTATTTATTATAAAATATGTTTTTAAAGGTTCCTCTTAAGAACTATATATCTTTTTGTAAAGAGCAAAAACACAGAAAGATAGGTTTTCTCAATGTACTCCCTATACAATTGTAAACTAACTTATTCTTATATATGGAGTTATGTTTTGTAATTGCTATTTGAAAGGGATATGTGGCATTGTACATAAATGATAATGTGCCCTTCCAATGAGCTGACCTTGTAAGGTGGATGATCCTCCAAAAGTCTCTGTGACACATAGGAAGACAGTCACCTGTATGATAAATGGCACATAGTTAATGAGCGGCTATGTTAAAGAATTTGCATTAAGGTCATAAAGCTACACAACACACCTTAGCTTTTATATTTTAATTTACATCTATCTATCTATCTATCTATCTATCTATCTATCTATCTATGTTATTATTTATTTGTCTATCAATCTATCTGTGTATTATTTTAAACACATGAATGTATAAAATGCACACTACATTATTGTTTTTTTTACATTTTATTGTTCCAATGGACATAATGTATCAACAGGATGGAGAGTCCAACCAGTGGACAGTCTATTTGACTCTGATAGACCAAATTTCTTGCATGAAAGGTTAACTTTTAGACTATCATTATAATACAAAATAATATATTATTTTAGCGATTATGTAGGCTGAAGTGATAGGGAATATGCCATATTCTGGTGATATGCCAAAAATGAGCCTTAATAAAGGATTATTATGGTGCTATCATGTCCATTGACAGGAACTGACTGAACATGCTATTTACATTTTGTCCATGATTCGTTGAATCTGCTCCTTCCTCACCCCTGAAACTTCAAAAATGCTAGTCCACACCCTCATAATCTCCCACTTAGAGTACTGTAACACCCATCTCCACGGTGTTAGGACTGGAGCCGGCATCTATACGGTTGCGCTGTGAGGTGCTGCTCCTTTCCTTACACGTGCTGGTAGAGCGCTCGTCTCATTAACGGTTAACTGTCTTCTTGCTCCCGAACCTATATCTACATACTTCTGCCGCTCCTGCTCTGCTGGCTATTCAGTTTCTCTCGGTGTTAGCTTCTGGATCTATGTCTCTCGTTACTGTTGGTTCTTGCTCCCGCTCCCTGACTTCGTTTTCTGCCTGCCGATTCTGTACCTCTGCTCCCTCCTGTTGTGACCACTGCTTGCCTTCTAGACTGCTCTTCGTTGATCTCCGATTCTGTACTGCGTTGACCTCCTGATACCGACCCGGCCTGCTGACTACTCTTCTGCCTCATCCCTCTGTACTGTGCTACTGCCCGTTGCCGACTGGACTATACGACTGCGCTAATTATTGATCCTCTGCCTCTGCCTGAAACCTGTTTGCTACTGTATCTTCTTCTGCTTCTGATCCTCCATCAACCTCTGCATGTGCTCAGGTGAGTGGTTTCGGATTTCTGGGCCTGCTGTGACTTGTGGTGCGCTGTACATCCTGCACCCTCTGGGTTATTGCAACTCTGGCCAAAGGAAGCAGCTACGTCCATCTCCACCATCAGGAGCTCTGGTGAAAACTTCTGGAGGCTAGTTTTGGCTCGGTTCAGGGGGCGCCGGACGCTCAGCACTGTTTACCATAGTGTGCAGGGGTGTCCGGTTTCTGGAACGAACTATCTGTCTCTGTACTGCATTAGGTTCGTAACACATGGCCTCTGAGCAAATGCTCTCATCCCCCTCCAGTCCACCCTAAACTCTACCGCTCGCTTACTCCATCTCTCTTCTTGTTTTTCACTAGCTGCTCCCCTCTGCTACTCCCTTCACTGACTACCCACCACCCAGTGAATAGAGTTTAAAATGTTAACACTGACATGCAAAGCCATCTACAAATTGCCACCCCCCCATAAATATCTGACCTAATCTCCTGTTACCTAAACAATCAAATGTACAGCACCATGGAATTAATGGTGCTTTAAAAATAATTAATAATAATGATAATAATAAAAAATTTGGAACAACCTCAGCCTCCACTGACAGATTGATACATCTTCAGCACCACTCCATCAAAGAACTTAAAAAAAGAGGATGGAAACTTGAACATCAGTTGACTGAAGGACAAAATCTCACTAATCCTATTCCTAAGGAATCAGCCGTAAATGAGAAAAAAAAATCCAAATTTTTGTCACAAGAAATAGAAACGCAGCACAGCTATCTCGCACAGTAGATAAGTTCTGCAATCCACACTGCCTAAGACCTATTATCTCATCATCACTACATCTCAGTGAGAAAATATTACTTCAGGGACAAAGTTTCAGCGATCTGAAATGGCATCCTAAAAACAACAACAAATGACCTTAACAGTCCAAAGGCCAGCAATATGGTAATAACACCTTAAGTCAATGGCTACAATTTGATTGAGTAAATGAAGCAGAGATCACAAACATCCTTCAGAGCCTACATAAAACAACTTGTGAAGGCCCAATCTCACTGCTCCTGGAATGTCCTGACCTGCTCACTCTGGCAGTCAAGAACATAGTGAACTGTTCTATGCAAAGTGGGATCTTCCCTGATCTATTGAAGACAGACATTATCAAGCACCTTCTAAATAAGCCCTCCATGGACCCAGATGTCTTGAATAGCTACAGACCGATTTCTAACCTACTGTTCCTAGGGAAACTTATAAAAAAGATGGTTGCTACCCAACTAGATACCAGATTATCTGCTGATGGCATCTTCAGACAGTCTTCAGGAAAAAAACATGACTCAGCACTTAAACAAATACTAAATGACCTAATGACCTGCTCATGGCCAGGAACAGAGGCGAATACATCATCCTAATTCTCTCAGCAGCATTTAATACACTTGACCATGACATCCTAATACATAGACTCAGAGTTTTGTGAAATTGATGGCACAGTTCTTCAGTGATTTAGTTCCTTCCTGGCTGACAGACCACAAAGAGAATCTATTGACTCATTATTGTCATCACCAGTCCCCTCAAAATATGGAGTTTCACTATATTCAGTGCCATCACTGCTGTTTGCCGTTTACATGCTTCCTTTAGGCAAATTAATCCATTGCCTGGCCTATCACTGCTATGCACATGATACTCAACTAAATATATCTTTTTAACCTGGAGTCAGTAATCCATCTCCAGCCATAATTTCATGCTTAGCTTAACTACAAGAATGGATGAATGCCAGCTGCCTAAAGCTGAAACGGACAAAACTGAAGTTCTCATGGTTGGAGATCAGTGCTGAATCGCAAAATGGCAACTTAAACATCCACCACCTCTATCTCTAGGAAACACAACTCTTCAAAGATCAGACTATGTGCGAAACTTGTGCATAGTTATTGATGGGGAACTGTCTCTCAGGAACCAGGTATCCTCCTTTTAATATCCAAACAACCCCAACATGCTCCCATAACCCCCATCCTTCACTCACTGCACTGGCTGTCTACAAAATGGAAAATATCTTTTAACCCCTTCCCAACATGCACCGTACTACTACAGAGGATTTCAGGTCTTTAAAGATGGCGGCCTCTCTGCTGCAGAGTGCCGCCCTAGCTACTGGGTTTCTGCTGTAATATACAGTGGTGCTAATGCCTGTGATCAGAATCCACTTTTTTTTTTCTTTTTTGCACAGTTTGGATTTTTTTAAGGGATTAAAACGTAAATAAAACTATATAACTTTGGTATGCCCAGAATTGTACCAACCCATAAAATACAGATGACATGTCATTTTGGCTGCACTTTGAATGCCATAAAAGCAAAGCCCATAAGAATGTCGCATTACTCTGTGAACAGAAAAATAATAAAGTTTAAAAGGCAGGGAGTCAAAAACAAAAATCAAAAAATGCCAACAGCGAGAAAAGGTTAAAGTCTGCTTGATGATCTTCAAATTCATTAACAACGTAGGCCCTGACTAATTAAAAGAACTGCTGTAGGCCCATAATCCTTGCCGACCTCTCAGAGCAGAAAACATGAATAAACTGTCCATTTCCAGGATCCACCTTAAAATATTTGGAGCCAGAGTCCTCTGCATGCAGCTTCCACTCTCTAGAATGCTTTACCCAGGCTGATCAGAGGCGTCTCATGCTTGGGCAATTTTAAATCAAGACCCAAAACACACCTCTTTAGTCTGGCATTTGAGAGTAAATAATAACACCACGATACCTAGAACACTGCAAAAGACCGTTTAGTTATCCATCGGATTGAGAAAAGGGTATTACAAATGTTTGTTGTTGTTTTTGTTGCAGATGTGCAAAGGAATTTGTGGCAAAATCTGAAATGGAGTTTTTTCCACATAACCAAAAAAGAGAAAAAAAAAAAAAAGGTCAAAGAAAAGTAATAATGTCAAATACTATAGGTTTATGGTGAATCAACCCGCAGGAAACAAATTCTAGTTGATATTTTTACTGTCATGGCAAATCAATTCGACATACAGTAGTTTTGCACTCTACTGTAGACATGGAGTGGATATAGTTTTTGTTTTTAACCCCTTAATGATATGGCCAAAAACCACATGACCCCATTTTTCAAGACTGAACTTTATGTGTCACTTTATGTCTCAATAACTTTGAGACGTTTTAACTTAGCCAAGTGATTTTGAGACAGTTTTATTGTGACACATTGTACCACTTGATAATGGTAAACATTGCTCAATATTTTTTGCATTTACTTATAAAAAAATAGGAAATTTGATGGAATATCTACCATATCTCTGCTTTAGGCTATGGCCCCACGTAGAGGGCCGCGGTGAAAAAGCGCTGTGGGAAAAACCACGGTGGAAAGGCATCAAGGTTTTTCCCTCAGCGTTTTTCACAAAATGTCTGTAGAGTTTTCCTCTGTGGACTTTCTGCTTCAATTATACCTATACCTGACAACAGAGCCATACTATTACTGCCTGTGTCTTTAAGGGGTTAATGAGTCTTATTTCCTTACAAACTTGGAACTCAGCTGAATAGATTTTCTAGAAAACAGAAACTTCTTAATTCAGCACTATCCAGGCAATTCATTGACAAGCAACAGGAAATATCACCTTGTAACCTTGCACATTCTGTGTTTGGACATGCATAATTCACACAATCTGACATGGCCCACAGGTATAGACAGACAAATTGCACAGTAGTACTGTACTGAGTCATAAGCAATGCAAGTCCTCTTTTTAATAGAAATATAAGCTTGCTTTGATAGGTTAGACAAGAGATGTCAAGAATATCAATGCATGATACAATTGCAGAGGACCCTCTAATGATCTATATATATTTTCATTATTAAAAATTACACAGTGATTCTTCTGTGAACTTCACACAATCAAAATTTAGAATCCATTGAAATGCGTATAGCTACCTTCTCATTCATCTCTCCAAAAATTGTCATAATCGCTATGGCTAAATTCTACCCAAACATTATTCACAACCATGTAGTAAGTGAATGTAGAAGTGAAGATGTGCTATTAATCATTCAATCTGGCATCTCAAAGATCTCAACAAATTTATTTCCCAGAAGAAAGAAAATATATCCCGTTGAATATGACACACAAATGGTTCTAATCCATCAAAGCTTCCTGTCTGGTCGTTTCTACTGAATCGTGTCTTAAGCTCAATCTTCACAATAGAAAACCACAAGGGTTTGAAATAATGTTCATTTCTGTCCTCAGGAAACCCTAGTCATGGTTTACTAAACCTTCTGGAGGTACAAGTGTTTATGAACATATTATGTTGTCACATCTGCATTTCACGTCAAATTTCCAGTTTTCTCATTCATTCCACAATGACCCATTTGACTTTCTTCATATTCTGCTCCAAACAGTACTCAGGAAATCTAGTCCCGAGGTTCATTCTTTCTACAGTATTGTCAAAGTAACTTAATATAGTGAAGAACCAGATTTCCATTCTGTTCTATCAGAAAGTGTTAAGGATGAATCTATACTGTGTTTACATCAAACACATTGAATGTATTGGGCCCATTATATTAATTTTTCCTTTTGGCTTCCTTTGGGCCAGTGTGTATAAGTATCTCTTTTTGCTGTATATAATAGTGTAGTCACTACACCAGTTCATCCTTTCAATAATATATAAAATGCTGTATACACATTTTTAATATTGACTTTCCTTATTTTTCTTATATGGCTCACATGCTGAGATGTGCTGCACAAAATAACTGAGAGGCCACTGTGGGGATCTGGGGTTTACTGTTTGCTTTTAGGAAGAAGACCATAAAGGTATAAGGAGTCTTATAGGCTCCAGGAAAAAGGTATGCAACTTAACTCTATTTCAAAGAAAAAGATTAGTGCCTAGATTGGCTTCCATCTTATTTCTGTCTAAAGGCTTGCCTAAAGTGTTGGATATTGACCTACACGATTGCTGCTTTGTAACAAGAAATTCTAGAGGTGCAGCTTTCTTTTTTCTGCTAAATATAGCTAACTTATTGTTTCAGGTCATATCTCATAATTTCAATGGGCTTCAAGTCTAAAATTGTTATACAATATCTCTACATCTATTGAGATGCATATTCAATAAGTCTCCATTAACCAGCCCTGGAAACCAAAACCCTGACTGATATATTTTTGTGATGAAATCGATCTAAGGTTTTGCAATATGATCGCTAGTTGATTTGGGATTCCCTGATCTGAAAAAATTTGGGAACCACTGATGTACAGTTCTTCATATTACACATGTAAATATATTTGTGAAAGGTTTGTTCATAAAACATGTTATGTTTGTAAGATTATCATCTGGATACAACAAATCAGAATAGTATTATACAGTAACACATAGTATCATAGTATATGTTCTAAACTACAATAACTCACACTGCTCATACAAGATTGTAAATACAACCATGCACTCCTTAACAGGTGTTTTTTTGGTTTTCAATTTTCCTTGCATGCTGGACCACTGGGATGTAATGAAAAAGAATGAATCAGAATGTGCTGTAAATACATTAGTCGATTATCATATTTAATATCTACCTGTTGTCACGCTATTTGGTATTTGCTTCATGTGTAAGCCAGGCCATTTGCAGTCTGCAGTTTAATAACAGTTGAGTTCAAACCATAATGCTCTTGGAGTGAAGCATACTTAATGAACTGTCACTTTCAATTATTTCCTGTGAGTATAAATTCCTAGGAGCTAACATAGTGCTGTGACCCGGATTAAATGGTGTGCCTATGTCTGTACTAAAGAGCCTAGTGCATTGTAAATTAAATGTCACTGGTGTGGGTGTAGAGCGTATGGGGGTTTCTAGATTGTAAAATCTCAGCTGCTGGATCCTAGACTTCTCTTGTTCTCAGTAATGATCCTTGTGTTTGCCATGAATACGTGTCAATGTGAGTTTTCTGCCTCTCTACCTGATAAATTGCCACATTTATATTATTGCCCTATGTTATGCGCCTCTTATGTATGTACATCAAATTCATATAACCTTTAACCAGCAGTTGCACAGAAGTCAACACTAATGTAAAGCAGAATTAGTAATAGCTACTTTTATTACACATTCTGAAAGTTTGAAAAAATGTATATGCCTCTTTTACTATCAAGCAAATTTGGGGAGGTCGCAATATAGAGTACAGGGGTAGCATTTGTACTCAGAACCTGGAATCTAACAGAGCCTGAAGGCCCATCTGCAATATACAATAAGTAGTCACCAGTATGGTACATGTATAGCAAGTGAGGGGTCCTCTTACAAATTGACATTGAGATCTAGAAGCTTTAAATGATTCCTCTCTGGAAATTTTTCAACGAATTAACATCAGTTTATTGGTGACTCATTTGCCCTCATTTTCAGGAACATTTTGTTCTAAGTTTTTAGTCTAGATTAACAGTGTGAACCTCGTGAATAGAAATGGGCGAATTTCATTACATTAATTTCAAACGAATGTTTGTGAGGTTTGTTTTGGGTTGAACTTGTTTGACAGGAACCAAAAGTGCTATTATAATACTCCGGGGTCTCTTTCCCTCTAGCTCCAGTTGTTATAACTTTTTTACTTTTCTTCAGTCTAGGTATCTGTATGAGACTAATGTAGGGTGAACCTCTCAAGATTTGTCTCAAATATTTGTGATGTTTGTCCAACAGTTATGTTCTGAAACTACTATTATTATACTTGGGTGTCTCTTTAGACCCCACAATATAATAGGTGGAGGTACAGGGGGTGTGCATAGACATGATAAACAGAGTATAATAGTGGTGTGTGGGAGGTGTAACCCAACAATTTTGAGTTCTGCGGAATCTGATTTTTTGGGGAAAATTTGTAATGAATGTGGCTCATTACGAACAGGTTTGAACATTCTTTGTATTAGAGGCCTTGTATATGTGACCTTGTATTTTGCAGGACAAGTTGTAGTTGCTGTAAGAACCATTCTGAGATACATATATTGTAATAAGTAACTTTTAATTTTTTTATTGGGGCAATTGAAAAAACATCATTTTTTCAACTGGTTTTTACCACACAGTGTAAACAGCGTCTTATCTATGTATGTGAGTTATTATGATTAGAAAATATCAAATTTATATAGTTTTCTTTGTTTTTACCATTTTTACTCAATTATAAAATAATTATAGGGGTGTTCCTTTTACAAGTTATAAACTAACCACAGAACAGGAGGTTCCCATTGAAATAAATACAGCAGCATCTTGCATTTTTGACCTGCTTCCCCATTCAAACTTGCATGCAAAACATCATCATAGGAGTTCCAGCCGGACACCCACCAATCAGCAAGTTACCCCCTTGCTGTTACTGGAATATCTCTTTAACATACCAAAGCTCATAACTTTCATTTGACCTGTCAGCATAACTTTGTTAGTTTTTTTTTGTTTTTTTTGCAGCATAACACGTCATGTTGCTACAAATGTGGCAGTCCAATTTTGTGTAGTTTTTTTTTTTCTTTAATGCTAGGTTCACACTTGCATTCAGGTTGCTGTTCGTGGGGTACACTTGGGGACCCCATGAACGCAAACCCAATCTGCTTAAAAAAGCGGTTACTCGTGGAAACCCACGGACCCCATAGACTATAAAAATTCAGAAAAATTAGGAGAGAAAAGTCCTGGACATTTTTAAAGTGGAATAGGGAACAAAATTCCCGATCATGCGCAGGTGTGAACCTAGCCTTAGTAGTAGCTTATTGTGTAACAAAAAAAGAAGTTCCTTAAGATCCTAGCCCTATATATATATAGCTTATATCTCAATAGTACCTCAATATACATATATGTATATTTACTGAAATTCAAATATTTTTGGCTAACAGAGTGGCCAATTTTATATTCTGATACATGATGACAGGGTTAAAAAATTGGCCATTGATGTGTTTCACTTTGTGTGCAATCTAAGGCATAATGATTGATACATTTAGCTAATATTGATTCAGATGTAGCATTCTATCAGATTCGATTTGATCTTCATTATACCTAATGCGTTCCCTACTGAGAATTAACATGTATGCCTATTGGTATTCAGTTTCTGTTCTGTACAAAGACATTCTCTTATTATTTTCACTAGAAGTGAGAGTTATGTGACTTTCATTTATTTTAAATCTGAAATCTATTTAAGAAAATTGACCAATTATATTAACCAGTACATGAATGTTCTAGATAAATTAAACCTAAATTAGTGAAATTGGTTGAGATATACATTAGGACTGAGTTGTTGACAGCTTGCTGTCCTTGACATTTTTCAAAGTTACTTAATTCAGTGTTTATATTAAAGTACATCAACTTTAAAGCACATATATCTGAAGTGTAAAAGCTTACACTTGGGTTTCTCAAATATTTAAAGGGAATCTCAATAAAAGTTTGAACGGAATGTCCACTGTATGCTGAGATACTGTGGGAAGAGAATAAGTGGAAAGAAATTTGGAATGTATTAAATTTCTGTTTAATAAGGTGTTCCAAGAGGACAATATTCATGACCTTACAATTGGTCATCAATATCAGACTGGTAGAGATCTGGCTCTCGGCATCCCATCAGTCTGCTGGTTGAAGGGGCTGCTGCATATATTAAAATAAAATTCCTACCTGAAAAAATGGTAAAAAGTGGTAAAATCCTCTTTATTTATATTACCAGTTCAAAATATATAGTTTTAAGAACTCTAAGTCCAACCCAAGCTCCTGTCAGGCTGTAAGTGAGTGTCATCCCAAAATGGCTTAATATACAGAGGGGGACCCCATACAGTGTTTCGGTTCACGGTGCCTCTATTATCTATCTATCCCGACTCAGTTCTCACTCATAGAGTTACAACGCCCTAGAATCACCCTGTGAGTGTGTGTCATAGAAGCCTGTTATTCTAAAGTGGCTCAATGTTCAGAGAGCGTGCCATATAGTATTATTTCTGTTCACGTTGCCTCTATTATCTATCTATCACTCCAACTCAGCCCTCACATTTACATAGTCCTAAAACCACCCAACGTGTTTCTGCTATTTTTGTTAGCATCATCAGGGGTGGTAACCAGGCCGGTTTTAGACAAACTGTGGCCCCGGGCAAAATTAAAAATGAGTCCCCAAATGCTGATATACCAACAATGCCATATTTCCAGTGGAAGTCCCTTTAATAATGCCCTCTTTCTGCCCACAAAACAGTAACAACCATCCCCCTCTTATGCCCACACACATTTCAAATAGCCACCTTTGTACTGCCTAATAGATTTTCGCATCCCCTCATCAGTTATTATAGCGCCTCCTTATAAATAATGGTCCCTGCTTATAAACAGTGCCCCATATCAGTAATTGTTCCCACTTATCAGTAATAGCCCCCCTCATAAATAATAGTTCACCATATACATAATAGTCCACATTATCAATATTAGCCCTCTTATAAATAATAGTTTCCCCTTATAAATAGCCCCTTTAACAATACCCTCCTTATAACGTTTCCCTCTTATATATAAAAGAGACCACATTATAATAACTGCCCATATAATGTCCCCTTTATAATAATGCTCTTATATATAACAGTCTCCCCCTTATAAAAGCTCCCCTTATATAATAGTTCCTCTTATAATAACCCCCTTATATATTAGTTTCTCTCTTATAATAACCCCTTTATATAATAATTCCTCTAATAATAGCCCCCTTATATAAAATAGTCCCCCCTTATAATAGCCCCCTTATATAAAATAGTCCCCCTTATAATAATAATAATAATAATAATAGTCCTTTAATAGTCCCACAGTGGGGAAATTCAGTGTGTTACAGCAGCAAAGATAAGATAAGATAAGCAGATACAAATACAAATACAACATGTACAGGAATGTTCCAAGGTGAGAGGCATTACATTAATAGCAGACAGACAGATAGGACGTAGCAGAGGGGGGGGGGGGGGGATTTAACAGGCAGAGAGATATTTCAGTTCTCTGTATGTAATGATCTCCGCTTAGGTCGGTGTTGGTTGTACAGCCTAACCGCGGTGGGGAGGAAAGACTTCCGATAGCGCTCCTTCTCACACCTAGGGTGGAGCAGTCGGTCACTGACAGTACTGCCCAGCGCAATCACAGTCTCATGCATGGGATGGGAGTTATTCTCCCGCATGGAGCTCACCATGGACAGTATCCTTCTGTCACCCACCACCTGCACTGGGTCCAGTGGGCTCCCCAGGACAGAGCTGGCCCTTCTAATCAGCTTGTCAAGTTTATTTCTGTCCCTGGTTGATATACTGCTCCCCCAGCAGGCCACTCCAAAGAAGATGGCTGATGCCACTACCGAGTTGAAGAAAGTCCTAAGAAGTGCCCCCCGGATTCCAAAGGCTCTCAGCTTCCTAAGCAGGTAGAGCCTGCTGTGGCCCTTCCTGTACAGGGCCTCCATATGATCTGCCCAGTCCAGCTTATTATTAAGGAGCAAACCCAGGTACTTATAGGTGTTCACAATCTCGATGCCCGTCCCCAGGATGTCCACTGGTTTTGGAGGGCATCTGCCTTTACGGAAGTCCACCACCATCTCCTTGGTCTTCCCTGCGTTAATCTTCAGGTGGTTCTGGTGGCACCAGTCCACAAAAAACCGGTTCAGTTCTCTGTACTCCCTGTCATCATCGTCTGTGATGAGGCCTACTATTGCAGAGTCGTCAGAATACTTCTGTAGGTAGCAGCTGGATGAGTTGCACCTAAAATCAGCAGTGTACAGTGTGAAGAGGAAAGGGGCGAGAACCGTACCCTGAGGTGCCCCCGTATTACAGATCACGGTACCTGACACACAGTCTTGGGCTCTCACGTATTGAGGTCGATTTGTGAGGTAGTCTAGGATCCAGTTGGAGAGGTGGTGGTCCACTCCAGCAAGGCCCAGCTTGTCTCTCAGTAACCTGGGCTGTATGGTGTTAAAAGCACTGGAGAAATCAAAGAACATTATTCTCACCGTGTTCCCTGGTTTTTCCAGGTGAGAAAGAGCCCTGTGCAGAAGGTGGATGATGGCATCATCTACCCCAATGCCCGATCGATAAGCAAACTGGAGAGGGTCCATAGGTGGGCTCACTAGAGGGCGAAGATGTGTGAGAACCAATCTCTCTAAGATCTTCATCAAGTGGGATGTCAGTGCTACAGGTCTGTAGTCGTTGAGGTCCATAGGGTGAGGTTTCTTTGGAACTGGTACCACACAAGAAGATTTCCATAATTCAGGGACTATTTCCTGCCTCAGGCTCATATTATACATATATGTAATTATAACACACAGCTGGTCCCCACAAGTCTTAATTAGCCTTGCACTGATGTCATCTGGCCCTGCGGCTTTCCTCGCCTTGATCTTTTTCATCTCCTTCCTCACCTGGGCCCGTGTGAAGGTTAGACTGTGGTCCGATAAAGACAGATTTCTGGATTTACTGGTCTGTTGGGAAGTAGCCACATGGGGTGAATGGGGTGAAGTCATTGTGGTGAGGGGAGCTGAAGGACATGCTGGGGTGGGAGGAGCTGGTGTGTGATCAAATCTGTTGAAGAATAGGTTTAGTTCATTAAGCCAGTTAACATCTGCCTCAATCTGGCAGACCGACTGTTTATGACCCAAAATTGACTTAAGCCCCTCCCAGACCCCCCTTATGTCTTTTCTTTCCATTTGCGCATGTCTGTCGGCCATTTTGTGGTGGTCTCCTGTAAGAAGAGGAGTGAAGAGGAGGGAATGGCCGACAGAGCAGAAGAAAGGCGGCGCTGGATTATATGACAACGCTCTGCTCAGAGCACAGAGGTAAGGTAAGAGATGAATCACTTTTATAAAGGCTATTCCTACGTGCTATTAGTTTAAAACGTGTTTTTTAATGTTAGAATCCTTTTAACCCTCTAACTATCTTTGACCGGCCCGCGTGATGACAGGTGACACGCATAGGCAGCTACTTATTGTGTTATTGCAATAAGCAGCTGCCGATACTTTTTACACACCTGTCCACGATCCTGTCCTGGCCGCCCTTCGCTGCCTTCTCTAGGTGGCGCTACACTGACGTCACAACACTGAAGAACGGTGCGACATTATGTACAGCATCCCGACCTTCTTCAGCATCGGCAACAGCGCACCCTGGAGTCGTCAGCAAAGGGCGTCCAGGACTGGAGCATGGACAGGTGAGTAAAAAGTATCGGCCACTACTCTGTATGGGAGTGGGTGGATAACAGGGGGTCATATACTGTGGGTGGGCTTTAAAAAAGGGGTCATATACTGTGCGGGGGGGGGGTATAAAATGTGCCATAAACTGTGTGGGGGCCATAAATAGGGGGATCATATGCTATACGGGGGGTATAAAATGTGCCATAAACTGTGTGGGGGTCATAAATAGGGGGATCATATGCTGTGTGGGGGGTATAAAATGTGCCATAAACTGTGTGGGGATCATTAATAGGGGGATCATATGCTGTGTGGGGGTGGGGTAAAAAAAGGGGGTCATACACCCTGTGGAGGGATAAAAAAAATGGTGTTATATAATGTGTGATTAGCCAGAAAAAGTGGGTCATATACCATGTGATGGGCCAAAAAAGGGGGTCATATACCATGTGGTAGTCCAGAAAAAGGGGTTCATATACCATGTGATGGGCCAGAAAATGGAGGTCATATACCGTGTGATGGGCCAGATAAAGGGGGTCATATACTGTGTGATGGCCAGGAAAAGGGGGTCATATACTGTGTGATGGGCCAGAAAAAGGGGATTATATACTGATGGGCCAGAAATACATATAATACAAATACATATATCAAAAATATAACTTTTTTTTTACTAGAGCTACAAATATCACAAAATCATTGATATTTCTGGATGTGACACGCCACCCGAGTTTAGCTAGTTTTTTTTTTATGAATTTTGACACACCGAGCTTAAAAGGTTAGTCATCACTGCTTTAGATGTTTAGGCTGAAGGGAAGAGAATGGAGGAGTAGTGGTAGCTTGCACTGCCACTCTTTCTTCCTGATCCCAGTGCGCAGCCGCAACCTATTAGCCCTTCGGTGTTTTTGGACGTAACAATGGGCAAGTACTATTGCGCATGCGCGTACTTTCATTTTTGGACCCGCCCGCTGTGCATGATGATGGCCCTCTAAAACCATTCCAATTTCTCATGTGGCCCTGTGGGATAATTAATTGCCCACCCCTGATCTATTCTGAGGATAGATCATCAATAAAAATGAGCTGGAAAACTTCTTAAAGGGGTATATTCTCATGAAAATGACTATATATAAATTCATAGACAATGAACAGTTAAACATTTTTGCAAATATAATAAATTAAACATTTTGCATAGTTTTTCACTAATAATTTTAGTGCTGACATTCTGTTGTCTACATATCAGTTGTCAATGGATGCGACCATAAATGCAGGAACTTTCTGTGGTTTGGTACTTGTCAGAAACCCAGCCATGATTTCCTTATTGTGTCCAGGTTATCAAGGAGAGACGCTAGATGCACAAGAAGATAATTCAGCTACAATAGGCTGGATTTCAGGCTATAGAAAGTTCCTGCATTTATGGTCGTATCCATTGGCAACCGATTCAAATAACAGACTGTCACTGCAAAATGTTTAATTATTTATATTTGCAAAAATGTTTAACTTTTCATTATCTTCACATTTAAATATGGTTATGTTTATGGGAATACGCCTTTAAGGCTAAGGCCCCACATGGCGTCACGCATCAAAAAAGTGCCGCAGGAAAAACCGCGACAGTGATGCATTGCATTTCTTCCTGCAGTGATTTGCACAGAAAGTTTGCAGAGGTTTCCTCTGCTGACTTTCTGCTTCAATTATATCTATTGGGAAAGCGTTTCTGTAAGTATGCTGCGATTTCCAAAATCGCGACTGTTTTGGAAATCGCATCGTGTCCACTGCGCGTATTTTACTGCAAAGTGTGGATGGGGCCCCACGTGGCTAAAATGCCACGGGAAAAAACTCCGCATTTTACAGTTCTTGCAAAGTGGATAAGATTCTAGCAAATCCCATCCACACATGCAGCGGACACGGCAGAAATCACAGCATGTCATTAGACCTATGGAAACACCGGCGGTTTCCCTATAGGTATAATGGAAGCAGAAAGTCCACAGTGGACCTTATGTGAAAAGCACTGCAGGAAAAACCACAATACGTTACTGCCGCAGTTTTTCCTGCAGCGCTTTTTTGCTGCAGCCGGTTACGTTGGGCCTTAGTCTTAATAAAACCCAAGTGCCACCTTAATTAAATTAATTGCCCCCTCATATTATGCCCCTGATTACCCCTGACATAAATACTGCACCTCTAATGACCCCTTATATCAATGACCACCCCCTTATGTTCATAATGACTCCTAATATAAATGATGCCCCCTAATGGCCCCTTATATAAATAACCTCCCCCCTTATTATAATTCCCCATCCTAACAACCCCTTATACTATTAAAATACCCACAATTAAGCTAAAACAAAGCAAAAAAAGTTATATTCACCTACCTGCGATCCTTTGATGAACATAGCCGCCGCCTCCTCCCTGTCCACGTGCAGGATGTCTGCATCTCAGCGCAGGAGGCGCGATGTTGTGATGTCAGCGTGCCCTCCTGTGCCGAGAACCAGACGTCTGTTTGTGGTCTCGGTGTTTTGTAAACTGCAGGCCTGAAGTGGATTGCGGATTACAAGACAGTCAAGTTGCAGGAAGCGTTTTAACTAGATCGGTGTCTGCAGACACCGACCTAGTTAAAAGTAAAAGATGTATTAATGGTGGCCACAGAGTCAGTGGGCCCGGGGCAGCCACCCCCTCTGCCCCCCGCTAGCTACGCCACTGATTACATCCACTGGTATGACTAACATTCATTCTAATAGTTTTTTGTAATGCATATTTTCACAGGGATAACATGTCAGTGTTGAGTACACATACAATACTCAGGCCTTGACATTTAATGAAAAGTGACCTTTCATAAGGAGAGTTACTTTTAGGCTTTTTGAATATTGAATACTCCCTTGACTTTTTTATGGAATAAGTTCCAACATAAAGTTTATAAACAAAATGAATAAAACAAGTATTGTGTATATGAGTTATGTTTAGCAGATTTTAATATCCCTATAGGAGAACTTTGTTCACCTGTTTATTTCATGAACTACATATTTTAAACTGTATTTTATTATCAACACCATCTGGCAAAGCCCACCACATTCACAGAGCAGCTGTGTTTCTCTTTCTCTTAGATTTGTCATTGCCATTTATTCTTAACATACAAAAGGATATTATTTATGCCCTATTACTTTATAGTCTTCTTGAAACATGGTGATAATAGTGGATAGCTACAACATAAAAGTAGTGTTCTTTCTCACGGTAGTTAGTTTGCATATCAGGCAAAACTTCTGCGTTAAATGGAATTATGTGGCCCATGGCCTTCCTGCATTCTATCTAAAAAGCATTTCAACGCGTATGATGAAGGTTAAAGATGATGTCATCCCAGAAGTGGAAGAAATGTGTGCCATCATAATAGAACCCTAGTAGCAATAGACATCATGCAGAATATTGGCACATATACAGTTATCTAACTATGCAAGAAGAATACTTTTTGAGTGCAGTTACATCTGCGTCTTTCTGTCCGTTCTTCTAGTCCATCTCAGGACCAGAAAAACGGTCCATCTAATAATGGACAACAATGGATGAAATAAGAAGTGTTTGTTATTTTTTCACCGAGCTCTCCAGACAAAAAAATGTCAGCTTATAGAACTTTTTAGCAGGGATTTTTGACAGACTCTGTGCCAGAGGCTCCAAACAGTGGCTCATGCAGGTCTAAACTAAGCCCTGCTTGTACTAACTTTAGCTGTGTCTAATTTAAAAGCTGACTATATGAAAAAGTCTGCCCAGGGTTTAAGAATTTTCAAGAACTACACCAAAGACCATAGTACAAGTACAAGAGTAGGCACCTTGCTCTGGATTGGCAATTATATTTCAGTGTTAATGATCAACAGTAACACTTTCATCTTAGTAATATACATCAAGTATTAAAGGTTTTTTGTGTTAATAAAAGAGCCCTTATAAAACATGCAAGACCATTTATTAGCAATTGTTGTGTTCTATACATTAAAGTGGTTGTCCAGTTTATAAAACCCATTTTCAGTATCCCAGTTAGGAGATTCTGAATTAGAGAGTACAAAGAGCAGCTCTCGCTCTGGGAGACTTCAGTACAGCATTACTTTACACAGCTCCTTGATTTGAATGGACACTGTGTAATGCTTACATTCCCCTATGGTGGCACTGCAGGGAAAGTGAACAATTGAAGCTACGTGTTTTCACAGATTACAGCTATCTACTGTTACTTTTTGATCATCTTATTGTCAGTCTAACAAGTAGGTATTGTCCAAAGAGAAGAACCCTTTTATGCATGAATTAAAAATTGTTCACATCTCAGTATAAACATAACACCATCTTTATGTTCATTTAATTGTTCAATACATAAGACTTGTTTTGTATTTATATATAGAAGTCCATGAAGACATTTTAATCACCATTGGATGTTTAATATTTAGCTTGCACTAGAATTGTAGCAGAGTTGCATAAGGGGAATTGCTAGCAATTTATTATGATGATTATCATTCTCTATATTGTTAGGCTTATATGGTATTAATAACCTGTAAATGTAAATAATCCAGAACCAGTCTAGTTTTGCCGATTTTAAGATAAGTGGTGTAACCCAGAGTTCAGTGCTGGGCTTGCTGTTATGTAATTTATAAATTAATGATATAGAAGATGGGATTAATAGCACTCTCCCAATTTGTGCAGATGACACCAAGTTATGTAGCATAGTGCAGTCTAGAAGAAGTGTGTAGGCTGCATGAAATATATGTCCTAGAGAGAGTAAGGCTAGGAGAGTCACTGGTACAGAATGATCTAGGTGAAGTTGTAGATCATAGATTAAATGACAGCATGCTTCTAAGGCCATCAGGATATTGCCATGTATTAAAAGAGGTATGGACTCACAGGACAAAGATGTAATATTACCACTTTATAAATCATTAGTGCAGCCCCATCTGGAATATACAGTTCAGCTCTGGGCACCAGTTCATAGAAAGGATGTCATAGAGTTGGAAAAGTACAGTGGAGGGCCACAAAGCTGATAAGGGACATGGAGGACCTCAGTTATGAGGAGAGATTAAAGGGGTTACATTTGTTTAGTTTGAGAAGAGGTGTTTAAGTGGAGATAATGATGTATAACCTGAGAACCAGTATAAATATCTAAATGACCCATACAAGTATTATGGAGAAAAGCTGTGCCATGTAAAATCCCCTCAAAATCCAAGGGGGCACTCTCTCCACTGGAGAAAAAAAAATTCAATCTCCAGAGGTGACAGACTCCTTTACTGTAAGGACAGTGAATCTGTGGAATAGCCTATCCTAGGAGCTGGTCACACCAGCAACTGCTGACAGATAAATAAAACGGTTTAGATGCCTTTTTTTACAGCAAAATATGCTTATAGGAATTGTATAGAATGCTTATTTCTTTCACTCATCCATTCAGGCATGCCCTTTCCTATCTCTTGGTTGAGCTTGATGAATATAAGTCTTTTTTTCAACCATACTATGTAAGATTTTACTGTACTTGTTCTAGTAAAATGCTGAATAACCAAGAATTGTATACTATCAACATCTAGACATGAGTTCCATGCCCAGAATAGTAATTGTAAATAGACCATCACAGAGCTTTCTGTATTTTCATCTTTGTGTAATGAATAGGTAGGAATAATGGAAACTAAGAGGAATCTAAAGAAACAGAAATGAGCCACATTGGAAGCATATTTTTCTATATTTATCACTATAAAATCGGGTAGAGAATGAATAAAGTGTATTCACAAACAACAATAGAAAAACAAACCAATCTACAAACCCTTACAAAGCTTTATCTAAAGCTGTTAAAGAAGATAATTACATTATTTTTTGTCTGCAATTCAATAAACATTGACAAACCAAAACTTTTAAAATATTCAGTTACTACCAGCACTATTGAGATTTATTCTGTGTTTTCATTTATTTATTTTTACACAGGGCATTTGATTAGTTTTCTTTTATGCAGAAAAAACTACTGGTACAGCAGGTGGTATAAATTAATTCATAAAGTCACCTCTCCTACTAATCGGTAAGCAGCATGGGGTTAAATAGAAGTCTTTGCGCAAGACGGATTGTTCTAGATTTGCCCCAGAAATTCACATTAACAGAATAATAAGACTATTGTTTGTTCTGCTACGCTGCAGAATTCATTTACTATGTAAAATCAGAACCCAGTTACTCATTTTATGGCAGATTTATTGCATTTACAGAGGTTTAATCTTCTGTTCCTGGCAGCCTTTAAATGCACATAGCCTATGATATTTGAGTTCCCATGTCTGCAGTGCTTTACGCAGTTAAGTGATGACCCCAGAGCATTAACCTTGTCTTCCAGAATGTCAGTGTAGTAGAACTCTATATTTAAATATCAAAATCACTTTAATTCTTTCTGACTGTTTCTCTGTTCCATCTACTGAAATCTAATGGCTTATATATACAGTATATAGCCATATATATATAGCCATCTGCAAACTTACTGCACTGTGATAAGTCACAACAAAAGCCATTGCTGAATTAAAGTGATTAGAAACTGTTTACTTAACTTGTTAAAAGTCATATTAAACTTGGGTACATCTGTAGTACTTCAGATTGCTCTTTGGGTGATCTTCCATGATTTCAGGTGTATGGGATTCTTGCTCTAAGAAGGAAGTCAGATTGTCCTATTTCACAGTTTCTCTCCAAGATATTCCTATATTTCAAATCAGTATACATAATCTCCAGTTATGTAAGTTTATGTGAGAATATTGATGTCAATGGTTGTTTAGATCCATAAAAGATATGTTTTATTTATTTTGTTTCATTAAATAACTTAATTCTTGATTCTCATTAGCCTTTAAATCCACCATAAAATAGCCCCCAGCTTTTGGTCATAGCATGACCACATCACAGCGGCATCTTGACCACTTCATGAGGACAGTTTGTAATTGTATCCTAATGCCTGTAATTATTATAAACTCCTTTGAATATGTTGATGGTAAATATGGTGTTTATTAATAATGACTCATTGTCTACTGGTTAGCCATAGAAAGTAGTGGAAGAGTGAAGAAATCAGGCGATACCTTTTAAAGTTTCTAATCACTTTAATTCAGCAAACAGATAACAGCAGGAAATACTGATCCTCCATCACGCCCCACAAGTTTCCAGATTGTTATTTCTTGACCTGTTGTAAATAACTTCTCTACTTATATTGCATTTTGTTATTTTTAAAGATTCTAAGATCCTTTGAAGGTCCATGTCTTTTGTGTATAAAAAGTCTGTGAATTTTCAGTTTCTTGTATAACATCATGTCTGAAGAAGAGAGCTAGTACTCTTGAAATCTTACCAACAAATATACTCAGCCTCTAAAAGGTATCTACTGGTGCTGGGAAGATAGCTATGTGTGATATTACTTTACACACAGTAAAGAAGGCAAAATTTAGAAGTAGTGCTGTATGATTGTAGAAAATGATAAGGGAACATATGATAAGTTAAGTTACTATACACAACCATGTTAGCTGTTGGAAATCATCTCTTTATAGAAAATAGTAAGATCCCCGAATCTTCATCCAGATGCTATATAAAGTGGGTTCTTCCCTATTGCTTTCCATCAAGTCTACTCCATTCTAGAAGATATCATGCTTAGCCAACTTCACATTTACAACTTTTACACATCCTTATTTACTAGGAAAAATTTCAATATGCTTAAACTTTTGTTCTCAGTGAAGATTAGCTACCGCCACAGGTTCCTGGCAGAGGCTTACCTCCTTTTCCCCTTAATACACATGCATACTTGGTCAAACTGAACAACTATTGAAGATGTATCACCAAATTAAAAAGAATCATGGTAAAAATAGATTTTCTTACACGCTTGGATAAAACCAGTAATTACTGCTTGGTCTATGTACTGTACATGTATTATTGCTAATTAAGTACTTTCAACCTTCCTTATAAATGTATCTTGCTTTTTTGTTGATTCTACACAGTACAATTACTACAAATAGGAACAAACCTTTTTGTTTGGATTTTCTTTTAGTGAACTTTGGATGAATTGCAGTAGCCATGTGTAAAGCTCTCCAATTCTCACGCCTGCCATCTTCTTTTTTTTCAACTGTAATTTTTATTTACATTTTCAGTATAACAACAATACAAAAAAGTGCATCAATAAAGTCAAGGTCAAAGAAATGAACAATGAGGAGAAAGCATTGACGAACAAGACAAAAAGACAGTGGATGGTGACAAGGAGGGGAGAAACATGGGTAGATTTGTTAAATTTGTTTAACAAATTTATTACAGATCAAAATGTCAAACATTATTGCAGAACGATGGCACAAATGGCTTAATACATTCCCTCTTACTTCTTTGTAATGAGGGAGCCTGATTTCATTCTACCCATGGTTTGTGCAGCAAGAAATTGTTAATAGATTCACTTTAATCCAATGTTACACTTTAAATAGCTTGCCCATTTAGTACCAGTAGCCTGCATTTACTGAGTATTGTCTTTACTCTGTTCAAAAGGGCCAGCCTCTAAGTGATAGCCAGTTATCACAGTAACTTGTCAAATGGCAAGAGTTCTTACACAACAATGTTTCTCTATTGCAATGTGACCAAAGCTGGTCATATCAGCCAAATTGGTGGGTTCGGCCAATGCACATCTAATGTGTATGGTTAACTTAAGTCATACAATGAGGTATTTACTAATACTGTCTAAAAGTAAACAGAAAGTGCAAACCTAGAGGGTGAATTTAATAACTAATCTATTCTCCACTGGTGTCAGATTCAGCAAAGAGGTAAACACCTCTTAATAATTTTGGTGAATCTTGGGTGGTTTGTGCACCACAAGCTGAAATTTATGCCATATAGGGGCTTTTGTAGATTTAAGCCATTATTTGCACCAGTTTTCTGGGGCAAGTAATGTTGAAATTGTCGGGGAATGAATTCCCCAACCCAGCCAACCAAAAATCAGTGTGAGCATCTAGAAAGAGTAAAAAGTAAACATTTTTGACACATACAGTATATGGATATTTTCCAAAAATTGCAACTTTTATCATACATTTTACACCAGAAACTGGCGCAAAAGGTATGATAAATTTCCTCTTAGGTTTATCCAAGTGTCTGAATGATAAATCTGCATATCCTAGTCTAACTTTACATCACCTATTAGATAGCTTAGCTTGCCATCCATTGTCTAACAAGTCATAAATAAATAAAAAATGTGATGCAAGGCATGTATACCAGGTCTCTTTTTTTTAACACAAATCATGCCTGAATTTTGAAGATTTTCAATTAGTAAATCTGGTCTATAATGAAAGTCTTCTTGGTACTGTGTATACAGCTACCAATGCCATCTAAAGCAATAACCTTGTTAAGCTGGAGTGTTCCAGAGTCCTTTATTTCTAATGACTTAAACTAATTGTCCTTTTGAAAATCATATAGAAGCACGGATAAGCTTCAGCATACTCCTATTAAATTAATAGATTAATGTTATGGATTGTTAACAGACGTGGAGGTCAGATTTCAGGTTTGGTACTAAAAATTCTGTCTATGCTCTTTTCATATTACGTCCTGTTTGCTCCCAACTAATAAGTTAATCAACATGCCTATGTCAAACAATAGCATTTGTAACCCATATTGATCCACTTTTTTATTGTTTGCCTCTATATATTGTATACAGTTAAAAAACAGAAACCCCAGTGGATACAGCTGAACACTGGCATAAAGAGGGTCTATAGGTTTATCATATGCACCAAGAGCTTTCCCAGCACATATGATGAATGGGGGTATTTATCAAGCATAATGTGCCAGAATTTTGTTTTAACTTATGTCAAAAAACAGTCTGGGTGCCACATTATCCAATTTTGGAAAAAAAAAAATCACAATTTTCAAAATGTGAAATGCTCTGCTTTGCAGACAGATAGTCATACTACCCAAATACATTAATAAATATTATCTACCATATCTCTGCTTTATATTGACATCATCTTTTAATCGTCCTTTATTTATTTTGGACGTTAGAAGGCTTACAAGTGTAACAGCAATTTTCCAGATTTAAAAGAAAATTTCTCAAACTAATCTTTTAGGGACCACTTCAGTTCTGAAGGGGATTATAAAGGCCTGTATATTAGAAACCCCCATAAATCACCACATTTTCAAAACGGCACCCCTGAAGTAATTCAAAACAGAATTTGGGAAGTTTTTTAAACCTTTAAGCATTTCACAGGAATCAATATGGAGGTGAAATTTAGACATTTCTTTTTTTTTTCAATAATAAATTCATTTAGTCCTAAAATTAACACATTCACAACAGGTTAAAAGGGAAAATTCATCTCACATTTTGTTATGAAATTTCTTCTGAACACAGAAATACCACACATGTGGATGCAAACTTAGCAACACTGAGTGTATGAAAAGCAAATTTTGCTGGAATAGTTTTCAGGTTCCAAGTTTGCAGAGCCCCTAGAGTACCAATACAATGGAAACCCCCCAATAGTGACCCCATTTTGGAAACTACACCCCTCACAGAACATATACATAATGTATACTTATACATTCCCTTCCTGCTGCAGACAGTTTTGTTCTAATGAGTTGGCGATTTGGGGTTTTTTGCCATCACATTGTATAAGCTATATTATTTTTATATTTTTCTGGTGATGTAGCCATATGACGGCTGTTTTTTTGCGGGATGAGATTCATTTTGTAACAACACCATTTTTGGGTGGCTATAACTTATTGAATACATTTTATTAACTCTTTTTTTGGTGGATTAAAAAAACCCCATAAATTCTGGCATTGCGTTTTACCTTTTACATTTTTTGTTATGTAGTGTAGAACATAAGTAACATGTTACCTTTATTCTGTGGGTTGGTACAATTATGGTGATACCTAATTTATATTGTTTTTTATGCATTACTAATTTTGCAGAACAAAAACCCTTTCGGGAATATAAGCTTGTAGATGGATGGTAAAGAGAAGTAAAGTCCTGCTGTTCTCCAGGCCAGCCAATAAGAATCTAATCTAACCAATCACATCCCTTTTAATAACACTTTAATACTGAGAATATCTCACAGTAGAAAAAACATATTTAGTAAGACTTCATTCAATTAAAAGACACAGAAGCCATACCCCTTAGCTCAGGCTTGTGTTTCATTTCTGTAAATTGCCTGAGGTCACGGTATCACAGAGTGGCCCAGATTTACAATTGTGGTTACAACTAGACACTGGTGTAAACGTGGTGCATCTTTGTTGCAATGTGATGCATCTTTGGCACATTTTGGTGCATCTAGTTGAGGCTAAAATCTTTAGAAATGTGGTTGTACATTCTCAGAAAAAGGGAGCATGTCTTAAATGTGTGAAGATGCACCAAAAATGCACCAAAATTGTATCATAATATTCTGGTTCAAAGTAAACTAACTAAAAGGTGGTATCAACATAGACTAAATTTTCTGTCTGACTGTCTAAGATTACACTATTAGTAAATATGGCCCAGTATGTGTAATACTTCTGTGATTCCCCAGGGACATGGCTACTCTTCTAGTTTAATAAAGAACAGATAGACAGACACTGGTTAATGGCATCACCAGGTCTATGTGACGCCTTGTCATCTTACATTGTGTCTTGTAAGAGGTGAATTGTGGCTAAAGAGAGCTATGGTAATCCCACTGAGAAGGATGTCAGGTATGCATGCAACTATTAAAACAACCCTCCAGACTTGGTATCTGTACTTTATAATAATTGTACCCTTGCTATAATATAAATAGCCTCTCCACTGACTTCCTGGTGAGTATGTGGTAGACTTGTGTTTTCACACAGCAGCCAATCTGAGCTTTAAGGGGAAGCAGAGACCAGCTAATAATGAGCTAGGAAATGTCTTTCAGTGTATCTCAGTGCTTTGTGCTGGTGTACTGCCTTTCCAGCAGACCTAGCTACCTGGCTACCTCTGTGTGTGCTTTTGTCTCTCTAAGAAGTAGTGTTCCTCCTTCTTGGAATCCCTGTATGTATTTAAAGAGGTTATCCCATTACCCCTTTCAGGACCAAGCGTCATTGATGCCCCAATGCCCAGGCTAAATTTAGCACTTTGGTATGCATTGCTTTACACAGCAATATCTTTTTAATGGCTTTCTATATCTCAACTATTTTACCATGTTTTTTTCAGGACACATAATGCTTGAAATAACTAGCCTTATTTGTTAAATAAGTTGAATATATTTTTCGCTAGAAGTAGAAGAATGGTATAAAATGTAAAAAAAATGTAAATTTTGCTTCTTTTACCTAAAACAAAATTCTTTTTATATATACTATTGCACGCAAACATATTAAAATTTTCTTTCCTAGTTCTTCTGATCACAGGGGCTACACATTTATATAGTTTTTCAACAAAAATTAGGTTTTATATGGTTTTATATTCAGCATGGCTTATTTTCTGGACCTATAGTCCATGTGTAAATGAACCAGTAGTTTAGAAAACTAGATGACTGTAAAATGCTTGCGTTATCTCTAGCTAGGCTCTCTGCTGAGACAGAGCAAACATCCAGGAAGTAGGTGATGGGAGGGGCTGGCAGGGGAGCAAGTTCTGCCAGTGAATGGAAAGGCAGTTTCACTTTACTATGATTACTATAAAGAGTTAAATTTTGTTGATAAAAGTGATGATAAAAGTCCTAAAATCTTCCCTTATCACAGTGTAACTCCCAGACAGTAACTTCAGCATGAAGATGCTGGCACCTATCACTATTGCAGGAGCAGTTGTAAATCACAGGTGTTTGACTTTAATTAACATAACTGCAGCACCAGGTTTTAGATAGAGCAACGTAAATAGCCAGATTAGTCATGTCTAGGGGTTAAAGATACTTATTCAGATTGTCAGATCACTGGGAGTCCAACTGCTGGTTCCCCCCAGCTAAAAGTTCCCCATGCCTCACACTTGTGAATGGAGCGCTAATGTGTTTGCATGATCAATGCTCCATTCACTGCTATGGGTATCCTGTGGATAGGGGAAAAGTGTCTTTAATGAGAAAATCCCTTTAAGTCTGCTTTGCTAACCACACTTTGTAATCACACAAGCAGCCAGAAGTAGATAAAAGTATATAAGTAGATTTTTCTGACATTATAAGCTGTGATAAGCTGCAGAATGTTCAGTTTCAGTAGTTTGTATACATGAGTGGACACTTTGAAGAAAATCAGCCACTCACATCTGCATTCACTGTGTGAAGAGACCAGAACCTCCTCCTTCCACTCACCATTAAGACATCTTGCTTAATGTATCTATGGGCAAGACTTACCTAGCAACAGATAGTGAACTGTAAATTAGCTACAAGGGAGACACCTAGTGGCAGGATCCTTAGAGATTTTTTTTAGGCAGAAAACTGAAAATTTTTAAATTTAAGTGCATTACATTTTTGTCTGAAAAGTTAGTGACCATTTAAATTATTTTAAATTTAAATTTTAAGTTACCCCTCTGCATGCTATTTCTCTAGTTTGCAGTTCTCCCTGAGCTGGTGGGTGGAGTTGAG
This sequence comes from Leptodactylus fallax, assembly GCA_947044405.1. Taxonomy (NCBI): domain Eukaryota; kingdom Metazoa; phylum Chordata; class Amphibia; order Anura; family Leptodactylidae; genus Leptodactylus; species Leptodactylus fallax. Next base: position 3,082,531 of record CAMRHE010000015.1, read on the forward strand.
ATAATTTTCTGTGCCACAGTGTAGATAACTTGCTGTTTTTAAGGCTACAGTTTTGGAGACTTACTGACCTGTACTGATGTGAGTTAAGTGCTTTGGTTGTTATAGGAAGCTCCTATTCAGCAACTTTGTTATCCTATCTTATCTCCTGTACTTCCTGGTCACTCCTTTCCCTTCTATAGACATAAGTGTTATGAGTCATGTGACCTGGAGGTCATCTTGAGACAGATATAGCAGAAATTTTCAGAATGAAAGTCATTTTAGAATAGAGTAGAGGAGCAGAGAAACATCCTCCGTAATGAAAGCCCAGTGTATATGGAATTTCACTGTTGTTTTGTGTGTCTATATAGGGCTTTAAACTGTCCAAGGCATCCTTAATTGCAGAGAAAACCAGAAGCCTGGAAGGAGATATGTGTGTGAGTTTTGTCACCTTGGTCTGGCTTAAACAGTTTTCCCAGGAGGACAAATAAACATTTCAACCCCCATCCCAGCAGGAATGATTAATATTCATGAAATTTGCCACCTTATTATTCCTCTGTCCAGTGACAAACAGAAGCGTGACTCTGAAATCTGAGACAAGGCATTACATTATAAAATTTGGTGATGACCAGAGGAACATTGTGACACATCTGGTCAGCCAAACTGGGTGCGACCATCTTCTTTTCTCACTTGTTTTCTCAGATTTTTTTTCCCTGATAAAAATTCCTGTGAAGTGAGTCTATTTAAGCACTGACATCATATGCAAGCCATTGTCAAATATGGACAGTAGCTTTTATACAGTATACCCCCTTTGTTTCCACACCACAGATGTTGGGATCAGCATTGCTAGCAATGTGTAAGAAAGTAATGGGTTATGATAACAGCGAGTATGGCTGTCAATCACAGTATGTCCTAATGCAGAAAAGGGTTAACCTTCTTTAGAACACTGGATTAGGCTTTCAGGTTTTCTAATTGTAAAAATCCTCAAACAATTCACTTAAAGTCTTCAGATTTGCTGCTGCATATGGGACCTGTCATATTACTGACCATCGGTGTTTAAGACTTGTCAGCAGTAATTGCCTCCCAACAATTAAATTTATCACATATTGACATATTTACTTACCGTACGTGAATTCTCCCTAGCAAGGATGAGATTGGTTGACAATGTACATTAGCATCATCCCAGCAATAAGAATAAGGTATTTATTACTCCAGACAGTCTGTCTGCTCTTGATTCCTATAACCATTCACTATAAAATATCTCATCTCTCTGCATTCAGTACTCAACTTGTTCGGAGGAATTGGGTTGGTTAACATTGTACTTGATAGAATACACTATACTCTGATCAAGTAACTATTTTGGCACTGTTTTCATGTTATTCCTACTGGAAATGTATGAATAAATTAATAGTTTGATGATAACATTGCCTTTGTCAGTGCAGCATTTCATTACACTTTTCAGCACTGTCAAACCAGTGCTGGTAGTGCCAGCCTGTGTACAAACACAAATTATAGTGACACTCAATCATGAATGTATTTGTACATCTCCTGGAGGAAAACCAACAAAACATGCTCTAAAATTATTTTATGTGGAACATAAGTTTCTGTACTGGGATTTTACCCCATTTACTACTCCACTCCTTCTCCCCTCAAGTTGGAGAAAAGTTTTGAAAATTTCAGCAACTTTTTAAAAAATTCTAATGAGCAAGCCAACCAAGGCCATTTTCCCATTCATTTTCCAAAAGTAGAGGGAGCAGCGTAAAAACACTGCAAATAATTAGAGTACATGAGGTAAAAAAAAATTCTCAACCATCTGTACATGTTTATGGGGCAGCCATATTGCTTGATCTTTTAGCGTCATTTAGAGAAATGCTTTACAATATATAACCTATAACTTAAATAAATGTTTAACCTAAAAAAGTTAATTTTCTTACAACACATTCCCTTTAAAACTAATAGTAATATTGATACATGCATAGCCTAGTCATACTATTTGCTTCCTTATCACACCTCTTGAGTATTATTAACATCTTTCTCTGTGACGTCACAAGGATATGCCAGTCATGCCCAGGAAGTGTCATTAGCAAGGGGACAGTGTGACTAGGCCGACGCTGCTCCCGCCCACCGTGACTACTTCATTTACACATGACTTTATATGCTTCCAAACATTTATAACCCAATGGAAAGTGAATTATGTGATCCTGCACATAATGGGGTCAGTTTATGGTGGAAAAACCACCTGGCCACCATTTTTTAACTACACATCTGTACCCTGCTTCTTAAAAGACACAGCTCGCAAACACATACTGTAACTGTAGCCAGTCCTATAATACTCATAGCATAGTTTTCAACTGTCATGCCTCCTTGAGGCTGAGATGTAAGTGGTTTGAATGAGTTCTCTTACAATGTCCCCAAATAGTTAATAGTTACATATGTAGAAGAGTTTATTCATAAATTGCTGCAGCATCATATCTTATCACAGAAGACTACAAAAGAAAAGACAATGAAAAATCATTGCATTTTTTTAATGACTTTTTATCGGCTTTTGTTGTATTTGATAATAAGATATCATGCTGTGGCAATTTACCCTGCTGTAGAAAGTCGGGTTCACTCTGATACATCTACATTTGTCCTCAAATAAATGAAAATTTAGCTAAACAGAGTTATACAGAGTAAAAAAATAAAAATACATGTAGTATAAGGAAAATTCCATGCTATTATGGTAGCTTACAGTGGTTTGTAACTCTACTATACTTACATAAATCAGCTAGTATATGACAATGGAAGAACACTCCCTACAACCAAATTATAAACTACATTATAGTAACAACTAAATGTTACCGCAGTTTCCACAACTCAGTGTAAGGAAATTCAAAGCTTTTTAGCAGTAAAATCAACAACCCAACTTACAATGTCATAGATATTCTGCTCTTGGATACTACCCGTGGCTTTCCCAGCTGCTAAAATGTAGGCCACAGGGATTGTTAGTAAAAGAAAGTAGTCATGAATAATTCATGATATTTTATGTTTTTCTTTTTTTTTCTTTTTCACTTGAGATTAATGAGCAGCGTAATAAACATGGATTTTCACAGACGTTTAAGTTGACTTCCTGGGGACTTGTTGTAACTTTGAAAAGTCGTGTTTTGTATTTAGAAAGTTGGCATGGTGTATTTTGCACAATCCATGAAGAACTAGGGCATACAAAAAAAGAAAAGTATGTGTCGTGTGATGCTTTTTTAAGCATCCTATTTTTCTGCAGATATATTAAAGGCTACTTGTATTTACGCTCTCATCTCGAAAATAAAAAATAAATGCTTTATGAGAAAAGTTTAACAGCATAACACAACCAATGCTTTGCTTGAATCTGTGTCACACAACTGTGCCATTTCTGTTGTAGAAATAATATAGAGCAACAGTCCCATAGGATAGGTTAGAACTGTCTTATTGCTGGGCCCCCACCACTGGGCCTACGATTACTTGAATGAGGTTCCAAGCTCCTTCTTCCTTTTCTGAGGAGGAGTTTAAATGGAGCAGTGGTCACACATAAGAATTGACTCTCTATTCAGTGTCTCTGGGGCTTACAGAAACCAAATGCAATGTGGTTAGGAGACAAATGTCCTTTTCTCAGTAGAAGCCTATGGGTACAGTATTCCTCTGGACACAGTTTTGCTATAAATGTGACATACCTTTGCTTAGCTGATTGAATTCATACAATTATGGTGCAGGCATAGGATTGCTTTGTTTTATTACACGCACGAATTGCAAAGTGAGCGTGACTATTATAAAGAAAGCTTGTGCTGCCCTTAAGTGGCTTAATTATAAGGCTTCTCACTTTATGGAATTTCTCTTAAAAGTCTTTGTGTTTTATTTAGCAATATATTGTGCTACAGTTTATCAGAACATTCTTCATCTATAAAATTCCTATTTATCACTGTAGAATAAAAAGCATTACAATAATAATAATAATGTATCACTCTGGTCAGCAGATAAATGATTTACCCATGTGTGAAGATAATACGTAAATGTGCTAAACTGTTCAATACGGAAAATACATACATGAGTGACCAATGAGGATTTATTTTCCTGAACACATGTCAAAATAAAAAGAAAATAATATATATTTTAATACATTTTATAAATTTTTTTTATTTTTGATAAACTAAAAAAATATAATAAATGTTGCTACCTGAAGATCGCCTTTAGAGTCACTTAAAAAATTACAATAGAAAGATGTGCAGTGTCACAGTGCTTGCTAGTGCAGCTCAGGCCCATTCACTTGGATGGGATCCAGCTGCACAATGGTCATGTGACAGATAAATGTACCTTGCCTGTGAAGCACAGTGCCACTCTCTGGGCACTACTGCAACTTCAATCCTCTGCTCTGTCAGGTTTCTTAGTGATAAACCCCACCAATCAGATATTGATGATGACCTGTCCTAAGGATGGGACATTAATATTAAAATCCTTGAAAACCCCTTTAACAGAAAGAATTTTAATGCACTGTATAGTCAGACTCTTGCTCCCTGAAAAACTGTGGAGACTCGCAATAGCTCTACACCTGGCAAAATTGAAACTATGGCAGTCTGGTCCCATTAATGGCAGGATGTACTGGACCATGAATTCTTTATCAAACAAAACACATGAAATGACTTCCTCATTCAAGAAGAACTGTTCTGTGCAGTCAGAAAAGGGTTAATCTGTAAGCAATAACATAAAATAATGTGCATATATTCAATAGGACTATATGAATAAATAGAAAAATTAAAAAGGAAATGGAAAAGATTCCATTTCTCTCATGCTCATTAAACAGTGATAACCTTACCTGTGTTACTGGTTGGTTTAGCAAAATGACAAGCTAGGTCATTTATACATAATGTCTTTTCAGGTTCTTAAAGTATATAGCTTGATCAGTTTTTTTAAGTAAGAAATGTATCAAGTAAAAGTAAAAAAGAAACTCTCAACAGATTTAAGAGAAGAAATGAAAGATTAAAGCCTCTCTATGGTTTCTCAGACCTTTATGGAGTCAGGAAAGAGGTTTATGATTTGTGAACAATTACATTCACTTAACTTATTTAGTCAATTTTTCCCTCCCAGAGAGTGTGCAAATCTCTGCTCTATTGCAGTGAATGTGACATGCTATTACAGCCGCACGTACATGTCGCCATAATTAATTGTACTCACATTCTGATATGGAATTTGAACTGCAGGGAGGGCGACAAAATGTACTTTATTATAAATTTCATTGTATCACAGTTAATCCTTTGAATCAGCCGTCCTTCCACTCCAGGTGACAAGTGTATTTTTAGCATATTTTCCATTATACATTTTATACATTTTCCTCTGATCTCACATTGGATGGGGAGATTTTAATCTTCTAACTTTCCAGGTCACACGGACAAATTAATTGTCAGAATAATAACTAAGAAATTATCTAACAAACAGAATAATAAAAAAGTAACAATGTGGGGGCTTAGTAAATGAGGAAGAAGCTGGTAGCGCATGTACCCATGGCTCTAGGTGCCAGAGAAACGTCAGCAAACTTCTTAGCTTTGACCAGGTTATTTAGGGTACAGGACTAGGCCAGTAAACAATTCTTTGCCTAGAGTGAAAGAAAACCTAGTTAAATCTTTAGGAAAGGGAATGTAATAAAGCAGACAGATTTACATTCTGATAGTTTAGATTGGTCATGTATTATTCATTTAAGGGAATAATAGGTGTCAGGGAGTCACGAACATTCAGCTCTGCTTTAGCTAGGGTACTAATATTCAGGATTAGGGTAGTGAACAGAATGTTTTTCCCTGAGTTAAGTAAAACCTAGCTAAAATTGTGGGGAAAAGGGTTGTTGCAAGACAGAAAAAGGCATATTGAGGCACATCTTGGCAGTGGCTAGAAGGATAGTTCTGAATCTTTGTAAATCTAATATGATTCTCTTTGTGTGCAAGCTGGTGAGTTATGCAGTATACTGTATTATTAAAAATAGAAGAATTACTAACAAATAAGTATGATCAGTACTTACAGTATAAGGTAGCACTGGAGAACTTTAATAAATCCTGGTGAGTTTGTTGCTTTATTACAGCATGTATACTATGTGATGGAACCTCATATTAAGACATGACGGGCCTGATTCCTCTGTGATTTACCCTATGTGACTTTTGATAATAGGAATAATTATTTTTGATTGTATCCAGTGGTAGACTGGCCATATACAGTACTTTACAGGGAAGATTCCTGGTGGGGCTATAATACAATAAGGACACCAATGTGTTAGTGTCCTGTAATTTTGACCCCTATCCACGTAGAAGAAATGTGCATCAAGTATACTCTATATCATGATAAGCACTTTGCACTCTACTCTCAGAACTCCTACTTATCTCCTGCAGAAATAGCAGCTCTCCCTGACTTGTGAGCAGAACACAGCACCTCTATCCCTCATGTAGCCACTTTCAGACATTTCTCTTGGTATTCCACCTCAAGATGTGGTCTCTGGTGAGTTTTCTGTGGTGGGTTTTGCATGAAGTTGTTAAATATGTTCTCTGGGGTTTGTATATTATTTAGACTTCTTAAATACAGTATGATGGTTATAGTTATATGCAATTCATGGTTGAAGGCATTTTATCTAAACCATCCCCTTACATAAGTATGTTTGACCCACCTACATGGGCCAATTTATATTTTTTCCAGGGTGACTTTAAGTGCCCACTCCACCTCTGGTTTTTATCTTTCCCTACTAGTACTAACCCTTCCTTTTCCGTATCACTTTTTTAACTTATTATTCTAAATGTTACATATGCTATTCAAACTTTTCTTTGCTCTCCTTGATCTTTTATTTATTTTTATCTACTCTGACATTTTAGCAGAAATCTAATATATGTATCCAAGTCAAGTCCATGAGATAATTTGTGTAATAGTATGAATATGTATATTTTTGCTTATGCTCACATCCCATATCTATGCACCTTTATGAGTCATGAATCTAAGCATAGCAATTTTGTGCTTGCGGCTAAACAATACAAAGTGACATGACTTCTTTTATAGTTGTTACCTGATTGAAATGTAATAAAAATGGATTATACATAAACTTGCACCAAATTCATCATTGTTTCTATGCTGTATGGGAAATTACCGTAGACGCATCTTTAGGCTGAGACCTCATAATGTGGAAACACAGTTTTTTTGTTGCAGATTTTGCTGTGTTTTTTTTTTTTTTTTTGAGCCAAAGTCAAGAATAGCTACAAAAGGAACGGGAAATATATATATATAATATTATACTTCTACCTTCTACTCAATCCACTCCTACCTTTAGCTCAAAAAAACCACAGCAAAATCTGCAACAAAAAAAGCTACATTTCCGCAACGTGGGGCCTCAGCCTTAGAGACATTTGTTTACACCACCTATTGGTTGGCTTACATTGCATCAACATTTTGGCTCACGTTGGCCTATGTTGAGACAAACACCTTTCTTACAAAACTAAATCTCTTTCCATATAAGCCTTACCTTCTAATAAAGCCAGGCACAAAAATGTCTAAAACGAAAGATACTATAAGTGCGTAAAGCCTGTTTTTTGGCACAAATTAAGGGATAATACTGGAGCATTTAGCTTAGGAAATCACCCCAATGCTTCTGTGTAGATGCAGATGAGTCTAACATGTTTTCTAGTCTAAACATGTAATTGTAGTCAGCAACTTTTAGACTTATTCAATGTGAACTTTGTCTAATTGCATGTGCTATTGCACAGCAGGGAGATCAACTTGCCCTGCACTACTTCATTTTAACAAACAGTGAGGATCCAGGAAATGGGACTCTCGTTGATTAGTAAGTGATGCCATATACTATGTGAAAAATTCCTTTAAAGCAGAATGTTGGATGAAAATGATTTTAAATGTAAGACTTATATGTGAATACCTATGTGCCTCTCTCTCTCTCTCTCTCTCTCTCTCTCTCTCTCTCTCTCTCTCTCTCTATATATATATATATATATGACATAAGCAGGGCAATTATACAGGGTCATATTGGTACATATATCCCCAGGTAAAGTGCTGGAGAATGTCTGAAATTAGATACTAATTTGAATTTAGTTAAAATATATTTGGTGTTTCTGTACAGTTCAAAATGCTATCCATATTTAATAACAGAAAAAACATCAATATTTCTATACAGCTGGAAATTCCTAGAGGCCATAAACTAGCTATTGGGATTAATATGAAAAATGAAAAACTATGTTATTTCTGAAGGCGAAATATGTAGCTATTTCAACTGATTTTTTTTCTGTATTCTCTGAAGAAAATGAGGTTGTTACCTTTACAAGTAATTTAACATGCATACTGGATATGACTTTTTAATTTCCTAGTGTGCTGTACAAACTCTCAATCTGAAGCAATTCTAATTAACCTCTTCCCTACAATACTACGTATTTAGAATTAACCTTTTAACTACAATGCATAGGATTTTCAAAATCAGATTATACTTTGTGCCAAGTGCAAATTGCAAATGAAAAATTCCCACAATGTTAGAAAAGTAAAGCTTGAATCCAACGTGTTTGATACAGTAGTTCACCTTATATAAATTTCCCATATTAAGATAAACATTACTTGTTCACTTTAGTCTAATGGAAATTAAATTGAGATTGTTGGCAAAGCAGAGTATGTATAGAAATGTGACTTGCAGTTAGCTGAATCTGAAGATTAGTTGTATTTGAAAATAAAATGAAAAATTACGACTAATTCATTAATTAAATCTCAAGAACACAGATCCATTTCTGCAAGCTAATATGTGACTAGGTCTCTGACACAGAGAGAAGGAGTTAAACTTAGTTGCCCATTTGACTTCTGGAAACTTCTTATCCTGAAACTTTGCTGGCCCCAAGTTTTAGCATGTGTTGGTTATCTAGTAACTTAGGTAACAGTAGAATCAAGGAAGAAAAAAAAAATTGTGGATAGAATGAGTGGTAGCAACATAGGTCTCATAGTCATGTTGTTGGTTCAAGGTACATCAGTTATGTACGGCACCTAAGAATACAAAATACAAGCCTGAGTGAGAGTAGAGAAGTATAGTATCAAAAAAATGTGCTACAATGAAACATAAACTAAGAGACAAAGCTTCTAGAGAATGTAGCAACAGTTCCTCCGTGCTGATAGATTCTATTTGGGTATTTTCATAGTAAGCAACCAACATAATTAGTTTCTTAATTACTTTGCTACATAAAATTAATAAAATATAACAAAAAACAAAGCAAAAAACAATAACACTAACAGCAACTGATAACAAATTGAAAAGGACTTGTTTGATAAAGCAGCTGCTTGTTTTGCTTTAGTATTGCACAGTTTTGTAGTTGTCAGACTTTGATAAATAACAAACCATAATTGTGTTTAAAATATGACAAGATTACCATTAGCAAATTGCTCCTGACAAATGGCAGTACCATTTTCTAGCAGTGCTGCCAAGGTTTAATGTGAGCGTTGCCTTTCCCTGTGTGCAAATGACCCTATAAAAGCTATCAAAATCTCAAACGCAACTTGGCTTATTTGCTGTCCATAGTGCTGAATCCAGCAGTGAACTGGTTATAGGCAGCAGCACATCTCCACCTGCTCATGCTCCTATACTGTGCCTGATAATGACCACACATATTGATTTCTGGGTATATGAGAGGTTATGTTTGTTTGCTCTCTGGATTAATCTTGATTATGAATGAGGCTCTGTCTCTGCAGAAATATCTTTCTAGACAGGATGAAATGAAGTCAGCAGCGTGCCAATGAGATCAAACAGAGAGTTTACAAAGAGCACCAGACATAACCTTTCTGTTAATTGCCTGAACTCAAAGAATAAATTGCAGCTATTAAGGGAGAGGCTCGAATGATAGTATACATATTATTATATGCTTGTTATTTATTTTACAAGACACTTCTGAGAAAATGCCTGTACTTTGCCAAAATATTACTTGCCTGTTTATCACAACATGTTTTATGCTCATGCCCTTCTAAAAGAACCAAGGTTCCAACACAGAGAATTGATTTAGTAGGGTCTTGTGTCTCTTTTATTTGATATTTGTTTAATTGTAGTTTATAACTAGAGATGGGGGAGTCTCTGAAGATTCATTTTGTTTTGGGTTTGGATAGTTCAAAACAAATCTTTGGGTCAAGTAAGTTTGACACCAATCAGAGTTTAAATTGGCTTAAAACATAGTGTATGACACTGCTAGGGCTCCTAGGGCTCTATATAGCCCATTTCTAGCTCTTTAAGGCAAACATAGCCAAGGTAATGTCAAAGTGACAGTAACATGAATGTCTATGGGAAACAGATGGTAGGCAGTAGATATCAACTGCTTGTTTAACCATGCACTTTTGAAACACTTTTTAACATTAAAAAATTCACCTTAACTTCGTTTTTGGGAAGATGCTTCCCTATGTTTTTTTCAAATACACATGGCAGTTAAAAAAAAATTAAATGTTTTTTTTTTTTTTTTTTTTTACAAAAATTATTCTGTTTTGGGGTTATTTTGAAGAAACATTTCTGGTATTGTGTCTGGTTGAAAAATGATGATGAAGAAGCAACTTTCAAAAATGATCCACACCAACATGACAGTATTATTAGAAGAAGCAATGGTATTTTTTGGTTTTATTTTTTGATATTATGTCAACAGTGTGACAGTGGCAAGTAGCAACTACAGAATTTTAAGAAAAATATGTGGCATGCTGTCAATATTCTTGGACTGCCTGCCAGTTGAAAAGGGAAGGGAATTAGCTTCATAAAATGAGTCTCCAATAATTATGTCCTTATGGGAGCAGATGTCCGGCTGTTTAGGGGTAGCAGGCAGCACCAGCAGTATAGTAAATGGTCATCATCATCATCATCATAATTTTGAAACAGTCTACAAGTTCCAAGCCCTTCACCATGAGGGCCCAGACTCAGTTCTTCATCCTCCTCCTGTTCCTCTTGCATTAACCCAGGGTGATAACGCTGACCAAGAGGTGGAAGCTGCTCTTCTTGCATCCCTCATTGCATGAGTAAGTATTTCCTATGAGATACATAAGTATATTATTAAGTCATCTTACACTTGTTTGTGCAGTTGTCCCTGCTAACAAATTTGGTGACCTTCTCAGAAAGGTTTCAGAAGATGACATACTTCTCTCATGATCTTCAAATAGCAGAATTCAAAATGCATTGTCCCTGTGGTCTGCTGCATGTACTAATCATTCACTGCCTTCTGCTAGTCCCACAGACACTCCCAGAATGTGTAATGTGGAATTCCAGTGAATTGGAATATCGCAGATAAGACGGTGCAAGGGCATGCATATTTGCCACTGCTAGTCTAGGAGGATATTTTTAGCAATATAAGAACAATTGAAATGTGCAGACAATGTGCTATTTCACCCAACTGCAGTGCAGCCACAATATTCCTGCCATTGATGTTGGAAAACTTCCCAGTTGTAGTTAGCTGGGAGTTATAAAGTGGGACACTTGCTGATGAATACAGTGAACAGCTCCTCCACTGTGTGGCTCTTCTGATGCAGGCTCATTAGCTATAAGCAGTGCTTCACCTTGCATCCATGAACAAAAGATGAGGAAGCAACCACTTGCCCTGGTGAAGTTGAGGCAGCAAGTTCTCCAGTGAGGAGAAACCAGAGGAGGTGGATGAGCCCTATTTGGTGTTGGAACTGGGCCTGCAGAAACATGGTGGCACTAGTAGCTGGCCTTGATTTTTTTCTGGAATGTGGCCACTGCCACTCAATAAAAGCCATGTTTTGTCCCTGCGCAGAATTGCTGCTCCACATGTTGACAATGGCATGAACTTTTCCACACACTGACATATCCAAGAAGAAGCCTACATTCTCTGACACATGGCAATATAAAGGAGGACCAGCTTTCCCAGAAAAAAAAAGATGGCTAGGTATCCTCCATGGTGGCTGAGAGCATGCCATCAGTTGGTAAAACTGTGGAATCCACTAAACGGTAAGGCAGTGCCTGCACTGCAGGCAACTTGGCTAGGTGTGAGTTAAGTTACTGAACTGGCTGAGAATGGAGAAGATGATGATAATAATGATGACCATGTGCTTGGTGTGGATGTGGTCTCCCTACAAGGAAGATCACGAGAAAAAGGAGTAAAAATGTCTTTCTCACTTCCCTACTGTAATGTCTCTGCCTGGTCAGGTCTCTGTATCACCCTCCGCCTACACGTGGCGGCGCAGGAGGCGTGCTCAGTTTGATTCCTTATTTAAGATTCTTGTTGCTCAGTCTGAACTAGACTATGTAATTGATTTTCTACCACACCCGCCTCAGCACCTTGGTTTTCCTTTGCTCCACTAATAGTTAATCTCAGCCTTGCCTGTGTGATTGACAGCATGTCTACCAATCCAGTCTGGGGCGGGTCCTGACTTTCTATAAACATGTTGTCAGCCCTTACATGCTCGCTGGCTATTGATTCTATTTTGTGACTTGTCACTGCTAGCTCCTTTTCTGCTATTTCCTGAATTCCTATTTCTGACCTTGGCTTGCTCACTCTGCTTCTGTGTTGTTTTGTCTTGTCCTGTTCTGTGTGACAGTTATATTAGGAAGGGACTGATCGACCAGTTGCTGGCTGTTGCCTAGGACAGATCGGGCAAGTTAGCCAGGGACAGTGGGGGGTTCATCTTTAGGTCTCACTGTCTTGTTGTGCCCCTCCCCCCAGGGTTCTGCAGCGGCACTGGGGAATTGCTCAACTTGCAATTCTCTTGCACCTACCCATGTCTCTTCCAATTTTATTTCCAGTTCTATTATCCCCAAACAAACTGGTGTTGCCTTTTCATGTGAGTATGAGAGACCTAGTTTTTACATTTGTGCCTGCACAACCACAGCTAAATTTCTGACTAGAGATCTTGCACAGCGACATCGATTCATTTGGTAATATATAAAAATATTCCCACATGGGAGATGACTACACGTAGCTGATGCCACCAACACCAGCAGTACTAGAAATGTGTCTGCCACTGCCATCACCACCCACACCCTCCAAGCTTCTCCTAGGTCCTCCTTCTCAGAGGTTCTAATGAATGCTGTTACTACTAATTACAGGTGCATCTCAATAAATTAGAATATCTTTGAAACATTTCTTTATTTCAGTAATTAAATTAAAAAAGTGACCTCCGATATTTTCTAGATTCTTTACACACAGAGTGTTCTGTTTCCAGTGTTTTATTTCTGTAAATGTTGATTATGGATTACAGGTAATGAAAACCCAAATCTAAGAAAATCTGAATATTGTAAAAAAGTTCAGTATTGTAAATTCAGTGTGTCACCTGCCAAGGTTTCCTAAGCCTTTAAATGGTCTCTCAGTCTGGTTCAGTAGGACACACAATCATGGAAGACGCTGGTTATGGATTGTATTACTGAATTACTGAAATGAATGAACGTTTCAAAGATATTCTAATTTGTTGAGATGCACCTGTAATCTCTAGGAGCTCAACAACATAAAAACAGTGTGTAATACAAATTGAGGGAGATTGATTAAAACTTAAAAAAAACAGTTGTCTATCAAATTTCAGCTCCCTTCTTATTTTTCTGAGGCCAATGTTTTTTACAGGAAACATCATTGGTTTCTATGGACAGCAAATTAACTCTAAGTTTTTGATAAATCTAACCCACAATTAGAGATGGGCGAACCTCTCAAGATTCGTTTCATGTTCTGGTTCGGTGGCTCAGATGACTTTAAATTTTCTTAAATCATAGTGTAGAATACTTTTAAGGCACCTAAGGACTTATCTATCTAATTTCTATCTCTCTAAGGCAAACACAGCTGAAGTTATGTCAAAGTGTAAAGGGACATTATTATACTCTGGGGACTCTTCAGATCCCAGAGTATAATAGATGGAGACACAGGGGATGTGTAAAAAAAAAATTCATACTCACCTTATATTACCTCTCTTGGGCCTCCTCGCCGGAATCTGACACTTTCCTTGTGACGTCCGGTGCTCTTTGGCTTGTGATTGGGTCAACAGTGGTCACATGGGCATGCCGAGGTCATCAGTGAGACCTAATCACAGGCTTAAGCGCTGATCCCAGGCCGATGACGTCTCAGAAGAGCACCGGACCCCACAAGGAGGCCCAAGAGAGGTGACGGAAGGTGAGTATGAGTGTTTTTTTTATTTTTGTCACCTCCCCTGGACCTCCACCTATTATTCTCTGCAATCTGACGAGATCCCAGAGTGTAATGCGGCGGCCATTTTAGTTTGTCCGAGACGAATCTGCATTTGTTCAGTTTATAAAAAAAAACAACAATTTGGGTTATTCATGACAAACCCGGACAGTTATGAAATGATTCTCCCATCTCTACCCAACATCTGTTTTAACATGTTTTACTATAAAGCAGGGGTCAGCAACCCCCGGGACTGGTGTCGGAGTCGGCACCCAAGGCATATCTACCTGGCACAGGACTCTCTCTGCTGTTTTAAACAAATGGCAGTGCTGCTCCAGGTGGCAATCTCTCTCTAATCGTCCATGTAAATGCAGTCAGACTGGAGGATGCACTGGGAGGTGGTGGGAACATGAGGCACAATGTCTAAGTGTCCAGGCCAGTAGCCTAGTTAAAGGACAGCAATTACCTGTCCAAAGTATAATATGGAAGCTAAATTTGCCTTCATTCATTTCAATAAGTCTATAGAAATTTGTTTGGATTTCTTCAACAAAAAGACTAGGCTGTGTGATGGGCATCCTCTGCCCCCACAAAGCAAGCTTACTGCAGATTGCACTTAGCTCCATGTCCAGTCCAAATATGAATCATTTTGCTAAAGGATCACTTTGAAACGTAAGCTCAAGCGACTAACTGGTTGCAGTTATGGTTTGAGTTATATGATTTTCGTGTAGGACAGTGTTTCCCAACCTTTTCAGACTCAGGGTCCCCCTGGAAAAAAAAAAATCCTTGGAGCACCCCTACCAAATAATTTTTACCCAAAGTCAAAAAACATCCTAAGGACACAGATAACATTGCATAAAGGCATGGGATCATCCTTCTAAATACTTCTAGAGTGTTGAGGCCCCCTGATGGTAATCACCGATGTAGAAGGGCGACACACTTACAATTATTACATGGCACACTGAGTACTTCATCTTTTGATTTTTTTTTTTTCCAAATCGGCACCCCAGAGTAAAAAGGTTGCTGACCCCTGCTATAAAGAGTTCTTAATTGTAATATTACTATTCATTTGATCTATTATATGTATACATTTCAGTAGCAAAGTTGTCTGGTTAGTAAAGGCTGTAGCTATTTATTTGTACATTGGAATAACCAACTTTCCATTTGACATTGAAGCAAGTAAATAATTAAAGTCATCTACACAACAGTAAGGTTCTATTCAAATGTCCATTGTGGCTTCTGTTTATTCTGGAAACTACATTCTAGAGATAGATCTGTCACCAATCATGGTACATCTGATGTTGGTGTGAACAGGGCCTAAGAAATAGGTACTGGTGCAATATAACTGCCACCAAGCTGGCTCTTCTTTCCCTGCTGCTACACAGTACAAAACCAGTTTTCATTTGAGATATGTAAAGCTTTGACCATATAAAGCTATCTTATCTGAGTTCCAACTTAAGTGCATGTTTATTTCATTGGAAAGAGGAAGACACCACTGTCAGTTCAAATTCCAATATCCTTGTTTCCCTGGTATGTCCTTTAGACTCACCATACACATTAGACTTTTGGTGGAATATGTCACAGTAATTGTATGGGTTGGCTAAAACATATTAATTGTTATAGATACAATGACAGCTCCAGCCAGATGTCAATCAGTGGAGCATAGATTTGTTCATTTAGACTCACTCATGTCGACACTTGCTGCACAGGAGTCTGCGACTTAATATGGCCTCAAGAATTACTCCTACTACAGAGAACTTGAAAGTTGGTGATCGGTTTGCATACCTAGGCTATTTTGTATTGGTACTATGTTGAGGGCAGAGAAAGGAGAAGGAGGGTACTCAAACCAGGCCCTCAGTCACCTCAATTTCATTTATTTTCACTAGTAAGAGAACAACTTTATTATTACATATTGATGCCAAGTCACTATGAGGTATACCATGCAAGCTCATCCAGTAATTTCATGTCAAGCATAGATAGTACCAATAAACTATTATTCTATAACTATAAGTCAGCTGTATAATTGGTTCAAGCATCTAACATGGTTAGCATAACAAAAAGAAATATCATGCTAAAGCTTTTCTTCGTTTTGGCTTCACTTATCGCTTCCACAAACAGTTTTACAATGCTGAGTGGCATCTGATTAAACCATTCCATGTGGCTGCTTCTTTGTTCGGAAGGATGGCCTCAATTTTCATTAACATGACCACTCTGCAATCAGCCATAAACAAGACATAGAGGCCTGCCAAATATTAACATGCTTGTCTGCTAGAAGCAGCCAAGGAAGACAATATCTTCTCACCCTGTGCTGTTCATTTCAGTTATGTGGGTTTTTCATGTTGCAATACATCAGCTGTTTCCACCACCATCACTATCATCTAGCTTTTGCTGTAATAATCAAGACTCATGCATCCCTGTACAAATCCTTTCATTGTTTTATAGAATAATATAAAGCCAACTGTGATTTCAAATACTGTGTATTAGGAGCAAAGAAGAATTCATGACACCACATCAAAACAAAGCCCCATGTAGTGGTATGAAGAGATGTGCAATGTTTAAAGATTCTCCACTGGTTCTTTACAGTGCATGTCAATTAAATTTGTTGCAAATCTTGAACTTGGCAAATCCATTTTCCATCTGTAATAAGGTGTCTTTAATTATATTAAAGTTTATGTACATCTATCTATCTATCTATCTATCTATACATATGTGGTCTTTTTTACCCATCCTCTTGGATGGACATATACAGATATGTGTGCCACATATTAAAGGGTTGTCTGTTTCATTTTTTTTTAGAATTTAATACTGCTGCTAGTAGTGCCATAAACTTAACAAACCAGTAATCACCTCTCTCTGCACCTCCAATACCAGCAGCGACAGCGCCGGTCTTCTATATATAGTTTCTCTGGTTGTTTGTGCCAGGAAACTGCTACAGCCAATCACTGGCCTCTGCAGTCACCCTTTCACAAGTGGCATGTCACAGTAGAGGTGACTGCTGAGACCTGTAATTGGCTGCAATGGCTACCTGCAGTGGCCCCTATAAAAATGGTTCTCAGAGGTTACTTTTCGGTAGTCTACCTGTTGGTGAGAGACTGTTGACTGTCAGCAGACACTTTCAGCTTTCACTTCAGTCACAGGGTGGTGGACGGAGAAACGTTCACTAAACTTTACCAATATATATGATGATCCAGCACATGTCCAAAATAAAACAAACTTCTTGTTTTACCATGTGGTCCAAACCTTACCAATATATATGATGATCCAGCACACATCCAAAATAAAACAAACTTCTTGTTTTACTAGAACTTAAAAACAATCCACACCATGGGCTTGGGTGATTTCAAATCAATACTCCATGATTCTTATTTATAGCTCATGAATAAGATGCCTGAAACTGCTACGGACTGGAATCCCTTTATTTATTGTTGATCATATGGCATAAAAGCCACACAGCTAAGAAGCTGACATTAATCAAACCAAAGAACCAAATTCAACTTGAATATTCCAAATATAATCACATAATTTGTAAATTATTCACTGGGGTCATGACGCTTGGAATTTCCATGTCACCACTGGGGCCCAATCACAGACCTCAGTGGTAACCCTGGGCGCATGAGGTCACAGAAGAGCACTAGACACAAACTCTGCTGCTCTTCTGTGACGTCACATGTCCAAAGGAGAAAGTCACAGATTGCCTGATGCCACAAGGAGACCAGGAAGAGATGAGGGAAGGTGAGTATAAATGTTTTTTTCATACCTATTATACTTTCACACCTGGTTCTATCCGAACAAATTCTGAGCAAACCATAGGATCGTTTCGTCTGAACACTGGCCTAAGCAAATCATCAAAAGTTTTCCCTCCTTATTACTAAGTCATACATATTACATCTTCTTCTGCAGCTAAAGCCAGATGATAAACTGAAACACCATAAGTTTTACATTAACTTGCAGGGCAGATTGAAAGACAGTGAATTCGCTGTTCAGTGATGAGGTTAATCTTCACATTAGTGGGAAGACCCACCACAATGTTGGGGGCTTAGAAAAAACATGACTTTATTAAGCACAACTGGGACTCATCCAAAGTAAACCTGTTCTGTACAAGGAACAGGCAAAATTATTTTTGCCACGGATACTGTCATTGGCCACTCATACCTGGACATGTTAAAGGAATTGCTTATGTCAAATATAGGTGCACTGACCTTTATAACCCCTAGACCTAAACCCTGCAAATTATTTCTGTGGGGCTACATTAACCACAGGATCTGAATGACCTGAGACGATGCATCACTGAAACAGTGGAGTCCATATCCAAATTTATGCTTTCACATTACGGGACAGAACTGTACTATTACTTGGATATCATCACCAATGTAAATCATATAGAACATTTGTAGTGTACGTAAAACATTTGGACAGATAATGTCTTTTCATGTTAAAAACATTTGTGTTAAATTCTCTTGGTTATGAATACCCAAGCTATAATTTTGCACAATTCTTTTTGTATCACCCAGTATAACGGGCAACTGCTGTTCTTTATCATCCTTTGCTCCAGGAATTAGTCATTTAATATGTACATCATGAACACTACAAACATCTGGTTGCTGTTTTGTTTTTTTGTAATTTATATTACAAAAAGGATTTGACTATTTAAAACTTTTGGTTTTCTAATTACACCACAATAAATGCTGTTTATTAAAAAATATGCTAGTTTATTGGTTTTGTGGAAAAAAATGCATTGGTTTGCATACCAAGAGTTTGCTTCCTAAGCATCCATCTAGCAAATGTAAAGCATTCTCATCTCTATAATGAAAAAGTACATCCTCCTACTCTTTCAATTAAGCAGATACGTAGAATCCTGTTAGAGAGATGGGAAGCGAGGTAATAACAATGTGTTGTTGATTAGACAGCAGCACGTACTCTCTTGGTTCAGACTGTATTTCACCCTTTCGCTACTAGCCTGGCATGGAATACTAATTGGACATGGTCCCATATTCAGTGTGCAGGACACGTCAGATGGTGAGGAGGGCTTGTACTGTCTCTGGCGAGAAATTGATTTATTTGTGTTTCATCTACCTGCTGTCAGTGGCTGAAATTCTTCATTTTAGCTGATTGTTAGTTGTTTGGTGTCAGATATTACACTTGATATACAAATGTGGAGCATAACAAAAGACCATTTGAAGAACTGTTTGGTCATAAATCTTTCCTAAACTTCCAACAGAAGCCTTTCTATACACAATGGATTATAACAATAAATCAATTTTATTCATCAGTTTAACATTTGAAGTGAATCTAAATAATTTACATTTTGGAACTTCAAACTAACAATAGGTCTGTATTTATCATCAATGAACCCAAAAAATCTTACAGCTATTAAAAGAGTTTTCGGGTCCCAAATGGATTTTTTTATACTGATGACCTATTCACTGGATAGGTCATAAGTATCTGATAAGTGGGGGTCCAACACCCAGACCCTGCACAGAGCAGCTCTTCCAGAAGCAATGGAGGCTGCTGTACTAGACAGCAAGCATGTGCAGTCTAAGCCTATTCAACTCTAGCTCCGCTCCTATTTCTTGAATAGGCTCACATGTGCTCCCCACCCTTTGTACCAGCTTCTGGTCAGAAAACCTCTTTAATAGTTTTGTCCATGGTACCAAAATCAATTAACCATTGGAAAAATATTTAGTATTATGGGCCTTTACGGAAGCCCCTCTCTGGATGAGCTGCCAATTTAAAAAAAAAATAGTAAATATTCTTCTAATTGTGACCAGAGATTTGTAGATCTGATGCTATCTAACAGGGGGTCATCTGGTTCTCTACAAGATATAATGATTATAATCATTGACTATCCTCGTGCAGAGAACTTGGATACAAGCAATAGATTTCACTGTAACAGCACCATAATAGAGATGAAACATAACAATTCTTAACTACATCATTGGATTTTCCACAAAAAGCAGATACAGATGTATGCACCCTTAAGTTAGCTTGAATTTTATTTGCCACTTGCCAGGAAACCAATTTAACATGATACCATGCCATGTTAACAAAAGCCTTAACAGACTGCAGTTTATAATACTAACAATGGGTATCCACAAATAGATATAAGTAGGATACCACTTTGTGGTACAATATCACGAGACACTATCTGGACATGTTCTGCCAAGAGGAAAGGTAAGGGGGGACACATCTGTAGATGCTGGGTACTGCAAACAGAGTAACACTCTTAGTAACCAATCTTAGCTCTGATTAATATATAAAAGTCCAGAAAAAATCCTCATTATCAGAATCTAGAAAAAAATGTGGAGTGCTTCTTTAAATCATTGTGAATAACCCTTGGTTTAGGACTTTTACAGTGTATATGATTATCTGACCCCCTTCATGGGGTTTCCTATGTGTTGTGTTGTCTAGTGATGTCAGAGCACAAAGCACAAAGTAGCAGAGACAGAACTTGTCAGCTACTTGTCTACTGGATTTGTAACATAGCACACATTTCCAAAACTACGATTTATTAAACTGCCTACAAGAAACCCTCTTTGTTGTTTATAGCAGTGATTCACAGCTCAGCTTTAGTTTTGCATTCTACCTTCATATTCTGCTATGGAGATAATTTCTCTTTAAGACAGTTTTCATAAATCTGCCCCAATTTTATACATATAGCCTTATTATTGTCACATCATTTCTTTAATACTCAACACCACCTGCTTTATTTCAATGCTGCTATTAAGTTAAAAAGGTTGAAAACCTCTGGCTTAGATGATATCCATAGTTTCATCTTGACCTTCCTGACATTAAATCCACAATGTGTTGATTGTTTTTTATATGCATTTCTGTCGCTTCCACTTCTACTAATGAATTCATTCTACATCCTTCCCTTTTCATTCATCATAAATGACATCACCCATATTCATTATCAACAGAAAAGTCTCACTTCCTAATTACATGATAGACTCTGGGGGTTTGTTAACTAGTAAGAGACTCATTAATAAAAGAGCATCTTATTTACTTTCTCATTAGGAATATTAGTGGGACTTTGCTACCTATAAAATAGAGAATAAAAGGAAATGTATATGAGACAACCATTTACTCTCTTTACATGACTGCCTGATTGAAGTAGCATCTGGCATAGAGCCTGGTGTTGCTGAACAATATTCAGATGTTACGGAGAGTTATAGGGAAAGACACAGGGCAATGCTATAAATGCAGTTTCAATCAGTATTATGTACAATGCTGCCAAATATAAACATGTAGCTGTATATTCCCATAAAAATAGAAATCAGTTATATATATTACACATACTGTATATAGAGCCATAACAGGACATGTATAGAACTATCACTGTTCCTCCATATGCCTCTGATTTCATATGAAGTCATACATTAAAAAAATGCCACACAGTAAAGCATTTGTTGAAAAACTAATTTATAGTAAATCAAATGCAATTCAGGGTTCTTAAAGAGGACCTATCATCTCTTTAGACATGTCTGTTTTAATAAATAACGGTATTCTTGTTAATATAACAATTCTAGAGTATATGTTCTTATAACTCTGTGTTGTGCTGTTCCTCTGTTATTCCTCCTAGAAATTCTTGAATAAATTGAAGCCTGTGTGTTATCATTCCCCTTCTCAAAGGGCTTTGTCTCTACACAGTCTGGTACTGTCAGCACAGATTGGACAGAGTGAGACTGTGTACAGACATGCCCCCAACTATTAATAATTAGCTGTCAATGTATTCATGCTAGCAGGAATAACGGAGGAATGATATAAGAAAATTAATGTTTTCCGTGTTTGTTGGAGGAATGATATAAGAAAAGATGATCCAGAATTCCAGAATTTAATGAATACTACAATTATTTACTGATATAGACACCTCCGAGGTGGTGACAGGTTCCTTTTAACGTGGCTATGCACTTTCAGTAGCTGTCATCTAAATGATTACTTGACCTATGACTGTGTCTCCTGCCCTTCACATACACATGCATGCCAGACGTAGCTGAGTGTGCATGTATTCTCAAAGAGAAGAGGGACATTTCTAATAGTGGCTTATTATCCTTGGGAACAAAGAATAGGCATGTTGAAAATTAACATACTGGATCCTTTATCTCCGCAACATTTGCTGAACAAACATTGGTTGAAAATGTAATACACATACAGTGGGGAAAAAAAAGTATTTAGTCAGCAACCAATTGTGCAAGTTCTCCCACTTAAAAAGATGAGAGAGGCCTGTAATTGACATCATAGGTAGACCTCCACTATGAGAGACAAAATGAGAAAACAAATCCAGAAAATCACATTGTCTGATTTTTAAAGAATTTATTTGCAAATTATGGTGGAAAATAAGTATTTGGTCAATAACAAAAGTTCATCTCAATATTTTGTTATATATCCTTTGTTGGCAATGACAGAGGTCAAACATTTTCTGTAAGTCTTCACAAGGTTGGCACACACTGTTGCTGGTATGTTGGCCCATTCCTCTATGCAGATCTCCTCTAGAGCAGTGATGTTTTGGGGCTGTCGTTGGGCAACACGGACTTTCAACTTCCTCCAAAGGTTTTCTATGGGGATGAGATCTGGAGACTGGCTAGGCCACTCCAGGACCTTGAAATGCTTCTTACGAAGCCACTCCTTCATAGCCCTGGCGGTGTGCATTCACTCTCCTCCAAACACGACGAGTTGTGGTTTCATCTGACCATATGACATTCTCCCAATACTCTTCTGGAACATCCAAATGCTCTCTACCAAACTTCAGATGGACCCGGATATGTACTGGCTTAAGCAGGGGGACACGTCTGGTACTGCAGGATCTGAGTCCCTGGCGGCATAGTGTGATACTGACGGTAGCCTTTGTTACGTTAGTCCCAGCTTTCTGCAGGTCATTCACTAGGTCCCCCCGTGTGGTTCTGTCATTTTTGCTCACCGTTCTTGTGATCATTTTGACCCCACGGGGTGAGATCTTGTGTGGAGCCCCTGATCGAGGGAGATTATCAGTGGTCTTGTATGTCTTCCATTTTCTAATTATTGCTCCCACAGTTGATTTCTTCACACCAAGCTGCTTGCCTATTGCAGATTCAGTCTTCCCAGCCTGGTGCAGGTCTACAATTTTGTTTCTGGTGTCCTTCCACAGCTCTTTGGTCTCCACCATAGTGGAGTTTGGAGTGTGACTGTTTGAGGTTGTGGACAGGTGTCTTTTATACTGATAACAATGTCAAACAGGTGCCATTACTACAGATAATGAGTGGCGTACAGAGGAGCCTCTTAAAGAAGTTACAGGTCTGGGAGAGCCAGAAATCTTGCTTGTTTGTAGGTGACCAAATACTTATTTTCCACCATAATTTGCAAATAAATTCTTAAAATATCAGTCAATGTGATTTTCTAGATATGTTTTCTCATTTTGTCTCTCATAGTTGAGGTCTACCTATGATGTCAATTACAGGCCTCTCTCATCTTTTTAAGTGGGAGAACTTGCACAATTGGTGGCTGACTAAATACTTTTTTTCCACACTGTAAGATGATAAACTGACCCTTCTGGAATTAGCAGGCTAGGGTAACCTTG
Source organism: Leptodactylus fallax (assembly GCA_947044405.1). Lineage (NCBI taxonomy): Eukaryota > Metazoa > Chordata > Amphibia > Anura > Leptodactylidae > Leptodactylus > Leptodactylus fallax. The sequence continues at coordinate 3,106,159 of CAMRHE010000015.1, forward strand.
TCTATACCTTTTATAGACACCATAATTTAAAACAGGAATCTAATATGGTGTGGTGATGTGGCTGAGGATTTATACTGACATTGTATAGCCTTATGGTTTCTGCATGTTGCTTTATAATATAATAGACACAAATATAGGAGTTGTCATGAGCATAACTAAGAACGACCGGGCCCCATAGAAAGATTTTTACACAGTACACGGTATAATGCCCCCATTACTGACCCACACACAGTATAGCACCCCAATTTTCCACCATACATTATATTGCCTCCTTTATTAGCCCCATACAGAAATTCCCTCCTTTAATGACCTCCCACACAGTATATTGCTCCTTTACAGGCCCCCACACATTAATTGCCTCCTTTACTGGCCCCCATAAGTAAGGACCCCCTGTAAAGGCCACTATACAGTAAGGGTGCCCTCTACAGACCCCCACACAATATACTGCCCTCTTAGAGTGACTTTAGGCCGTTACCTACTGAATTTACTCAAGCTGCTAACAGCCAGTACTCACTTACCCATTCCCACTCCTGCTCACTGCCTCCTCTACATCATCCCTTAGCATGTGACATCTGGACTCTGTTTAGTGTTGGGGGATATTGTGCAGTGCCTTCTGGAGACTGAAGGTGAAGCAAAGATGGCGTTGAGAAGGGATGGGGATGGGTAAGTGAATATATTACAAAAAAAAAAAAAAAAAGCAGCGGGGGCTGGGTCTCCTAATGTCACAAGTCCCATAGCAGCTGCTAAAGCTGCTATGGCAGTAATTCTGCCTCTTGGATTAGCCTTTATGTCTTGTTAAGAAAAATTTATAAAAATGAGGAAGCATTTATTTAGCACTGTATACACAGGTCTGTCTGCCTACAACAGTGAAGAAGGTAAGAAAGTCTCATTTTTACTAAAGGCTGTGTTCTTCTACTGTGATGGAACAATTGTTCTAACAGCCTTTCACACTGCATGTTTTTTTATTACTATCCTCCCATAGTTGCACTAAATACAACCTGAAAGGACATTCCTAGTCTAAATGCATTCTACATAGGGTTAAATTATAACAGAATTGGTATCTAACGATTTACCAGAAATTAGCCTTCATTGGCCAAGATAAGAGGTGGTATTTTCTCTGCCTGTTTTACTGCATTTGGCCTGCATAATGATGCATTCAGTAACTTTTACAGACTGCCCAAAGTTCATATGAAAAAAAAGCTTTTCCATTTTCTACTTTAAATAGGAGCTTTAACACATTAAGGTTTATAAAAAGAGACTGATCTGTCTGCAGAGAATGTGTTGTGTTTTTTCTTTTTTCTTAAGAATGTTCTATTGTTATGTTCAGCCAATGTAATTTACAGCTTTCTTGGCTTTCACTTACAGTATACAATCTTTTTTGGGACGTATGTGAGTATAAAAACAAATAACTGAAAGGAGCATTTCATTTTTTAGATTTTATTTTTTAAAAGAGTTAGGGGGGGAGCAAACTGGGCAATTGCCCAGGGCCCCGTCCCCAAAGGGGCCCCCGGGATCCGGAACCTGAGGTGAGCAAAAATAACAAACATTTTTACTCACCTGTCCTGGCGTCCGACGTCATCTTCTGGCGTCCCGGACATCACCGCTGAGGCCAGGCCTCAGCCTTAGAGATCACGTGGGGCATGCTGACAGCGTGCCTCACATAATCGCTGAGGCCCAATCACAGGCCTCAGCGGTGACGTCCACAACGCGTGACGTCAGCCGCAGAGAAGAAGAAGCCGGCGCCGGCGGTGATAGCGGAGCAGCGCGAGGAGGCCCAGGAGAGGTAAGAACAAGGTGAGTATAACTGTTTGTTATTTTACCTTACTTACCCCAGGCCTTCGATTATTATACTCTGGGGTCTGAAGAGAGCCCAGAATATAATATAATAATAGCACTGTAGGACCCCTGTGGAGCATTATACTGGGGGGCCCCTCTGGATAGCATATTATACTGTGTGGGGCCACTGTGGAGTATTATACTGGGGAAGGGGCCCTCTGGATAGCATGTTAAATTCTGTGGGGCCTCTGTGGAAAATTATAATGTGGGGGGGCTCTGGAGATAATGTTATTTTATGTGGGGCCACTTTGGAGCATTATGCTCTCCAGAGGGGCCCCCCAGTATAATGCTCCACAGTGGCCCCACACAGTATAATATGCTCTCCAGAGGGGCCCCCCAGTATAATGCTCCACAGTGGCCCCACACAGTATAATATGCTCTCCAGAGGGGCCCCCCAGTATAATGCTCCAAAGTGACCCCACAGAATATAACATGCTCTCCAGAGCCCCCCCACTTTATAATACTCCATAGAGGCCCCACAGAATATAACATGTTCTCCAGAGGGCCCCCTCCCCAGTATAGTGCTCCACAGTGGCCCCACACAGCATAATATACTCTCCAGAGCCCCCCCCCCCCAGTATAATGCACTACGGTTTCCCCACACAGTATAATATGCTCTCCAGAGGGGCCCCCCAGTATATTTTACTGTGCGGGGCCACTGTGGAGCATTATACTGGGGGGGGCTCTGGAGAGCATATTATACTGTTTTGGGCTGCTGTGGAGTATTATACTGGGGAAAACTCTCTGGGCAGTATATTATACTGTGTGGAGGCCATTTCTGGAGCATGTTATACTGAGTGGGGTCACTGTGGAGCATTATTCTTGGGGGGGGGCCATCAGCAGAGCATATTATATTGCGTGGCGCCACTGTGGGGACTAATGAGCATTATACTAGGGGCCCTCTGGGGAGCATATTATACTGCGTGGGGCCTACTGTGGAACATTATACTGGGGGGGACGCTCTGGGGAGCATAATAAATTGAGTGGGGCCACTGTGGAGCAAAATACTGGAGGCGGCACTGTGGAGCATTATACTAGTGGGGGCCCTCTGGGGAGCATATTATACTATGGGCCACTGTGGAGCTTTATACTGGTGGAAGGGACAGTGTGGGGAGCCTGTTATACTGTGCGGGGCCACTGTGGAGTGTATTATATTGTGTGGGGCTTTTCGGGAGCATATGATACTCTGTGGGGCCATTGTAGAGCATTATACTGGGGGGCATTGTGGGGTGCATATTATACTGTATGGAGCATATTATATTGTGTGGGGCTGCTGGGGAGCATATAGCACTGTCTGGGGCTACTAAGGGGTAGTATACTGTGTGGGCCACTGTGGAGTATTATACTGTGTGGAGCCTTACAAACCATGTGGGGCCACTATGGGGGGCTCAGGGGAGCATTTTATAATGTGTGGGGTCACTGTGGAGCCTTATATACTATGTGGTGAAACTGGAGGGCTCAGGAGAACATTTTATACTGTGGAGCATTATATACCATGTGGAGCATTATACTGAGGGGGGGGGGGCTCACAATTCCTGCTGGTAGCCCTGTGTGCTATGTCTGCATCACAGCTCCCTCACTATAATCTTGCACATATGTGTAGTGCTCCATAGCCATGTCATTCCCCATACAGTACTGTGCATGAATTGGCCATGGAGTTATTGGGGCCTGCACAGTATTATAGGGGCTGACTATACTGGGAACATACTCAGTAACACCAGAGAGTCAGCACATATGTAAGACTTCAGTGAAGGAGCCGTGGTGTAGGCTATTAGCAGGAAGCTTTTGGGTGGGGCCCCAGAACAAGATCCTCTGGTGGGCCTAAGGCCCTTCAGTATGACACTGTATAAGGGAGAACTATTATATATAAGGATGGGTTACTATATATAATTGGGAAACTTAAGTATGAGGGGGCTATTATAAGGGGGAACTATTATTTATAAGATGGGCTATTATTTATAAGGGGGGAACTATTATATATAAGGCATCCATTATAAGGGGGGAGCTATTATTTATAAGAGGGGAACTTTTTATAAGGGTGGTATAATTGTTAAGTGGGCTTATTTATAAAGGGGGCTATTAGTGTAATGGGGACTATTATTTATAAGGGTAACTATTATTTATATGGGGGTTATTATTTATAAGGGAGCAGTATTATTTTTACGGGGTGTCTGTTACTGATAAGGGGGAATATTACAGATACAGGGCACTATTTATCATTTATAAGGGCGCTATTACTGATAAAGGTGTAATATTATTTATAAGCAGAGACTATTATTTATAAGGAGGCGCTATAATAACTGATGACTGGGTGCAAAAATCTATTAGGGGGTACAAAGGTGCTCATTTGAATTGTGTGTGGTAAAATGGGGCTTATTACTTTTTTGTTGGCAGAAAGGAAGCGTTATTATAGGGGTTGCCACTGGAAGACGATGGTGTTGTTTGCATATCAGCATTTGGGGCCCCGCTTTTAATTTTGCCCAGGGCCCCACTTTGTCTAAAACCAGCCCTGACTGTATCTATCTGTTTCAGCCAGGACTGGAGTCATTGGTGGTTATATACAGAAGCCAGAGTTTTCTAACATTTGATACTCTGTCACATAAAAGGTTGGTACATAAAAAGAGAATGCCATGCCTAAGAAGTAAAATGTTTGCAAGTAAGTAAGCAACTGGATCACAGATCAAAAACAGAGGGATTTTAGTAATAGAACTATGATATTGCATCATGTCTGATTAACCCCTCGGCGACTTTTTTTATATTTTCCCTCCCTGTCTTCCAAAATTCATAACTTTTTTATTTTTTCTGTCGACATAGTTATATGAGGGCTTATTCTTTGCGTGACGAGTTGTACTTCCATTTCCACCAATTTGGGGTAGATATAAGTTTTTATTAGCTTTTATTTACGTTTTTTTGCGGTCCATGTGAACTAACACACAGTTCTGTCATAATTTTTGCATTTTGTTTTTACAGCGTTCACTCTGCATTAAAAATGACATGGAAGAGTGAAGAAATCAGGCAATACCTTTTAGAGGCTAACTGAGTATATTTATAAGTAAGCTTTCAAGAGTACTGGCTCTCTTCTTCAGACATGGTGTTATACAAGAACTGAAAATTCACAGATTATTTATACTCTATACACATGATCTTCAAAGGATTTTAGAGTCCTTAAAAAAAACCAAAACAAAATGCAATCTAAGTAGAGAAGTTATTTACAACCGGTCAAAAAACAATCTGGAAAGTTGTGGTACGTGACAGAGGGATCTGTTATCTGTTTGCTATCAGGTGGTGATTTGTGACCCTCACAGTTCATACATAGTGTGACATGAAGCTGGCATGAATATTAAGTACAAATTGCAGAGTTTGAAATTTTTGCATAAATTTGTATTCCGATTCTTTCCTTTCCTCCCGCGTCTTAAAATGTCCCATTAAAACCCACAACCCGCAAATCTTCAATAGAGTGGTTTTCTCCAGAGAAATGTGCGGCCACTGGGAGATCTGTTCTGCTGTTATTAATATTGGATCTATGTGAGTTCATTTGTTGACTAAGTCTCTGCCCTGTTTCCCCCACATAGAGGCCTGTGGTGGGACATTGCACACACATTATGAGGTACACCACATTGGAAGACCTGCAGGAAAATGTCCCCCTAATTCTGTGCAGCTGTTGTGACTGTGGGATAGGTATACTGTCAGCGGTGTGGATGTGCTTGCAGGTCATGCACTTTTTTTGTAGGCAAGGTGAGGTGCCATTTTCAGTTGGGGCCTTCAGGGCACTCCGGACAATAATACGCCTCAGGTTTGGTGGTTGTCGAAAGGAAAGGAGAGGGGGGACTGAAAATATGTCTTTGAGTCTGTTGTCCCTATGTCTACTATCTACTTAAAAATGACATGACAGCTTTTTCCAGCGGGTCATTATGATTACGGAGATACCATATTTATATTGGATTTTATTACATTTTACGACTCTGTATTTGCAGAGCAAGTTGTACTTTTTATTGGTACCAAACCAGTGTTTGGTATGTATGACTTTCTGATCACTTTTTATTGTTATTTTTTTGGGAAATAAAAGTGATCAAAATATATAAATTTGTGCATTGTGGTATTTTTTTTTTTTTTACGGTGTTCAACGTATGGGATAAATAATGCTTGTTTATCTATTTTTGTTTATTTATTTTTGCTTACATTATATATTTTTTTAAATATAAAGGTGGGTTTTTTAAACTTTTTATTATTTGTTTATTTATTTTTGTGTGTTTTTACTATGTGTATGTGTGGTTTTTTTCACATTTTACATGTCGCACGAGGGGACTTGAAGTTGGGGTCTCAGATCCCCAGTGCAATGCACTGCAATACATAGTATTACAGAACATTGCACATTAGTTCCTATTGGAACTATGCAGAGGCAGTCAGGAGGCCTTATGGATGCCATGGTCACCCCTCGGAACCTGCTCAGAGCAGGAAGGGGGTAATGTTGAGACTTATAATGATGACTTTGGGTTCATATTTTGATTGGATTTGATGTGAAATCCATTCTTTATGAAAATGATAGCAACTTAAAGGGACACTAAACCCTGAAAACTAAGAAGAAAAGTAAAAAGCTGCATGGAGCATATTCTTCCCGTGTTTGCTTGAGTTTCCTCCAGGTACTCTGCTTTCCTCCCACACACCAATAATTATACTAATAGGTAAATTCCCATGAACACTGTGGGTATTTGGGATGAGCTCCTGTATGGCAGCCACTAACTCACAGTACACAGTACATATAGTATTGGGATAATATCAATTGGTTGTTACTTAGTTTTCCAAAGATCCTGAAAGGTAAGCATGCATATTGTTACAGGGATATAGGAAAGAGGGGAATTATCAAACCATAACAACAAATATTTAGCATTCAGCAATTTGGGAAAGTTGGGTGACTTCCCCTGTGTAAAGCTGTGCTGGGTTCTATTATTTTCAATGTGAGATATAGAGGAGCAGCCAGCTGCCACTGGGTGTACTGATGGCACCGTTACTGCTGGTACTAGTGGTACTGCTGTTCGTATTTTGGGGATTTCTTTAAAAAAAATGGTTACACATACTGTATAGACAAAAAGTGTGCAGTCTAAACCCTGACCACTCCACCTAAACTTTCTGAATTACATGCACTAATTAGAGGCAAAGGGGAAGGGGAGAAAACATATGGCTGCTGCTAGAAATGAACGAATTTCTCAAAAGTTCGATTCTGCAGTTCAATTCGAATTTCCCAAAAAATTTGCTTCGATCTGGATTAATTCGCAGCGAATTGCGTTAAAAAACACCTATTTCCTGGCATCAGAGAGCCTGTATAGTAGTGTAGAACACTGTGCCTTTCAGTAACACGCAGAGGGAGCCTACTGTGGTAGTGAAACACACATGACAGGCGTCGCTCTTAGAACCACTGTGCACTTCACTTATTTGGCCAGTTACGGGACCAAAACTGACCAACTAGCTCAAGTTGAACCCAGCCTTACAGGTCCATGTTAGTGCCAGGTAGAAAGAACCATACAGAGGCCCAACATCCTACTGTAGCATGAAAGAGCGCACTCCTTTTACACCATCGTCTGCTGATTCCACATAGATGTCTACAGAGTGGAGAGGTGACATAATGTGGAGTTGGCAGCAGCATGAGGAGGCCATACATTGACTAAGTGGCAGCGGCATGAGGAAGCCATACAGTGACCCAGTGGCAGCGGCATGAGGAGGACAGAGTGAACCAAGGGCAGCGGCATGAGGAGGGCATACAGTGACCTGGTGGCAGTGGCATGAGGAGGGCATACAGTGACCCAGTGGCAGCGGCATGAGGAGGACATACAGTGACCCAGTGGCAGCGGCATGAGGAGACCATACAGTGACCCAGTAGTGGCAGCAGCATGAGGAGGGCATACTGTGACCCAGTGGCAGCGGCATGAGGAGGGCATACAGTGACCCGGTGGCAGCGGCATGAGGAGGCCATACAGTGGCAGCAGCGTGAGTAGGCCACAGAGTGGCAAGGTGATATAATGTGGAGGTAGCCTTAGGAGGCCATACAGTGACCCAGTGTCAGAATGTGGAGGTGGCAGCAGCGTGAGGAGGCCATACAGTCACCCAGTGGCAGAGTGAGGAGGTGGCAGCAGCGTGAGTAGGCCACAGAGTGGCAAGGTGATATAATGCGTAGGTAGCAACAGCCTTAGGAGGCCATACAGTGACCCAGTGGCAGAGTGTGGAGGTGGCAGTAGCGTGAGGAGGCCATACAGTCATCCAGTGGCAGAGTGAGGAGGTGGCAGCAGCATGAGGAGGCCATACAGTCACCCAGTGGCAGAGTGAGGAGGTGGCAGCAGCGTGAGTAGGCCACAGAGTGGCAAAGTCATATAATGTAGAGGTAGCAGCAGCCTTAGGAGGCCATACAGCGACCCGATAACAGAGTGTGGTGAGGCAGGATGGATCATTTAATCTGCTGCATCAGGAATTGGTGGATGGAAATCCTGGCTCATCCATGCCTGATTCATCTTCACAAATTTTGGGTGGACAGGTGAGTTCTCCTTGGGGTAACAATGGCCCCAGCCACACTAAACACCCGCTCTGATGCCACACTACTGGCCGGGTAGGACAGCTTTTCCAGGGAAAACTCGGCCAGTTGCGGCCACAAATCCAATGTGGCTGCCCAGTAGTCCAGCGGATTTTCGATGACGGGTGGCAGGGTGCACTCTAAGTATGCCACCACCTGCTGGTTCAAGTTCTGCTCTGTGTCTAGATGCTGATGAGCAGCTTCTTACTATGCGGCTGAAGAAAGCTGCTCATCAGCGACTCTAGGCTCAGGCTGCTGCTGATGGAGCTGATACTGCTCCTGCCACCCTCACCCCCCTCCCATAGCTGCCGTGCCAGTGCAAGTTGAGTGCTCAGGGCCCCCCCGGTCAGACATGCGAGAGGATGGACGATGGCGCAGATAGGCAGTGGCCAACTTGCTACATAGCATGTCTCTATAGTAGTTCAGTTTGTCTTCCCTCTCAGCGGGTGTAAAAAAGGCCCCCATTTTCCCCGATAGCGAGGGTCTAACATGGTGGAGAGCCAGTAGTCATCCCTCTGCCAAATGGTGACAATTTGACTGTCACTGCGCAAGGAAGTGATCATGCATTGGGCCATTTGTGCAAGCGACTCCGAGGGACTCCCTGCATCCATCTCCACTGCATACCGCTACGGTGTGTTTGGGTCTGCCTCGTCCTCCTCATCTCCCTCTTGCATTTCCGGTTGTTGCTGTTCCTCCTCTCCACCCATTTGGCTACACATTGCTTGTGCCCCAATGTCCTCATTATCCTCCTCCAGTTCAGCACCCACAGGGCTCATGTGGCCATGAAATATAGATGCCACATCTCCAGTCCCCTGACCAGCCATATTGAAAAGCTTCTTTTCCAGGATGTGAATCAGTGAAATGATGTTGTTCATCCCGTAGTCCTGGTGACTGACTAACAAAGTGGCCTCCTCAAAGGGAACGAGCAAACGGCAGATGTCACGCATGAGCTGCCACTGGCTAATGTTAAAGTTACACAGGGGAGTACCTTTGTCCGCTTGGATCATCAATAAATCGTTTATGGCTTTTCTCTGTTCATATAGTCGATCCAACATATGGAGGGTTGAATTCCAACTGGTGGAAACATCGCATTTCAGCATATGTTGTGGGAGGCCATTCTGCTGCTGCAGCTCAAGGAAGGTGTGCTTGGCGGTTTATGAGTGGCTGAAGTGCATGCAAAGTTTCCTTGACATTTTTAGGATGTCTTGCAGATGGGTGGAACACTTAAAGAGGACCTTTCACGTCCTCTTGTATATGCTGTTTTACATACCGCTAGAAAGCCGACAGCATGCTGAATTTAGTGCACTGCCGGCTTTCCCGGTATGTGCCCCGGGGCTGGAGATATCGGTAGTCGTAGTTTCATGGTTCACCGTCAGAAGGGCGTTCCTGACAGTCTAGCTGGGCTGCGAGGAACGCCCTCCCTGACAGTACTTGTCCATAGTCTTGTACTGGAGGGGCATTCCTCACAGCTCAGCGTCATCGCTGGCCTGTAAGGAACGCCCCCTCTGACAGTACAGCGCTATGGTCAAGTACAGAGAGAGGGGGTGTTCCTTACAGCCCTGTGTGACTTTGTTCACCCAGGCAAACGAGGTGTAGAACAGCGTGACACAGCTGTGCCCAGGGCTGTGGAGTCGGAGTCGGAGTCGGAGTCGGTGCCTATTTTGGTGGAGTCGGAGTCGGTATAAAATGGACCGACTCCGACTCCCAAAATATATAATAAATTGGTACAGTTAGTAGTACAATGCAGTATGTGCTGAATATATTTTCATAAGAATTTGGGAAAATGATGAAATGTTGAAAATGATGAAATGTCCTGTAAAGGTCTGTTCTATTCCTCATATAATGATGGGACTGAGTTCTGAGTGAACCTATAAGGTTTAGCAGTGCCAGGGCTGTGGAGTCGGAGTCGTGGAGTCGGAGTCGGTGCCTATTTTGGTGGAGTCGGAGTCGGAGTTGGAGTCGGAGTCAGGGGAAATTGAGGAGTCGGAGTCGGGGCTTTGGCGTACCGACTCCACAGCCCTGGCTGTGCCCTGCACATGTGGTATGCTGGAGGATCACTGGGAATTGTCCCTGCAGGGGAGGCTAAGGACACAGTGGAGAATGAGGCAGACACTGTTGCAGGACCAACGGCATGAGAATGTGGAGGCAGAAGCTGCGTCACCTGTACAAGTTGCTGGTGTGTCTGGGCAGGCACCACATAAATATCCTTGACCGTAGTTACAGCTCCACACGTCGGTGCTGCCATGCACTTTGGCAGACACCGACAGGCTCAAGGACTGGCCCACCTTCTGTTCTACATATTTGTGAGGGCTGGTAATACCCTCTTGGAAAATAAATGACGGCTTGGGACTCTCCACCTCGGCTCGGCGCAAGCCATCAGTTCTCTGAAAGGTGCAGAGTCCCCATTTTGAAAGGGAGTGACTGCAGCACCAGCAACTTGGACAGGAGCACGTTCAGCTTCTGCACCGTTGGATGAGTGCACACATACTGTTGTCTCTTAGATATAGGTTCTCTGATCGAATGCTGACTAGGAGGAGGAGGAGCAGGAGCATCACGACCAGCAGATGATGGGAAGGACACACAGCTTCCTTCGGCTGAGGTGTGGAGCCTTGACTGCCTGAAATGGGGTGCATGCCACTGGGTGATGCAACGGTTCCTGCGGCAGGCTGGACCACCACATTGGAGCCATGGCTCTCCCAGGCCACTTTATGGTGACATTGCATATGTTGACACAGGGCTGTGGTGCCAACACTGGCACCCTGGCCATGCTTCACCTTCTGCCCACAGATTGAACATATGACCATATTCACCTCCCCCGGCGGCTTAACAAAATACTGCCACACCACCAAGTAGGTGATTTTACCCCCAACACTCTGCACTAACTGACTGCTACCGCCACTGCCTTCATGAACCCCTGCACCACTGCTATCCAGGCAGGTAGGCTTCTGCGAAGTAGGTACTCTACCCCTGGCACATTTGGCTCCCGACCTCCCACTGCTGCCACCCTGCTGACTTCGCCGTTGCCTCTTGCGCAAGCTGCCACCCTCTTCTCCTGATGACGATGAATCCCCTTCGTCACTCAGGTCCCAATTGTAATCGGCTACATCGTCATCCACTAATGTCTGCAGGTCACTAATGTCCTCCTCAACGGTCTCTAAGCCAGGAGTCTGACCGCTCGCAACACCAGCTCCCACGCCACTCTCCTCATCGCTACGTGCCTGCCTACCAGAGGAAGTGGCAGATGTCTCCTCCAGATCTTGGCTGGGCACTAGCTTTTGACTGTCCTCTAGTAGTTCCTCCTCACTATATAGTGGATCTGAGCCCACAGCATAGAGTATTTCTCTAGCTGAGGGAACAGAAAAGGACAGAGGCAGGTTCAGGAGACCTGAGGGCACAGGGCCTGCTACTGGGCCATGCCAACTAAGGGTTGTGTCTGACAAACCGACCGACTCTTGGATGGTGGTGTCTAATGTGACTTGGGATAAAGTGGATGACCGAGTCAACCATTCTACAACCATTGGGTTGCTGGTCGAGACACCACCGCTAGCTGACACTGGGAGCTCAGTCCTCTATAAGTGACCCCTCCTGCCATTCCCCCTTACTCTGCTGCAGCCTATGCCTGCGCCAGAAACATTTAGGCCTGTGCCCTCCCCTGTGCATGGACTGTCGCTTCTCTGTCTGACATACTGTTAGATGAAAAAACGTAATTGCAAAGGAAATAAATACAGGGCAAAAAGGCCTGTGATTTTCTACTTTGAAGAGAACAGTGAATATGCCCCTTATTTTTTTCCCCACTAATGAACACCTTTAAAAAAAAGTGTGATAAAGGCAGAAAATACTGGATAAGAATTATGATTTTTTTTGGCAGTACTGTACTGCAAAATGGCCTGTAATTTTATACTTGGAACAGAATGGCGATTATGCCCCTTATTTGTTTCCCCACTAATAAACACCTTTAAATAAATGTTAGAATAACAGCAAACTGCAGAGATCAGTGGCTAAGAATTATTGATATTTCCCACTACTGTATTGAGAAATGGCCTGTAATGTTATACTGGGAACAAAATGGCGAATATGGCCCTTATTTGTTTTTACCACTAATGAACACCTTTAAAAAAAAGCGTAATAAAGGCAGAGATTATTGGATGAGAATTATGATTTTTTGGCAGTACTGTACTGCAAAATGGCCTGTAATTTTATACTTTTAACAGAACGGCAAATATGGCCCTTATTTGTTTCCCCACTAATAAACACCTTTAAATAAGTGTTAGAATAACAACAAACTGCAGAGATCAGTGGCTAAGAATTATTGATTTTTCCCACTACTGTATTGAGAAATGGCCTGTAATTTTATACTGGGAACAAATGGTGAATATGGCCCTTATTTGTTTCCCCACTAATGAACACCTTTAAAAAAAGCGTGATAAAGGTAGAGATTATTGGATAAGAATTATGATTTTTTGGCAGTACTGTACTGCAAAATGGCCTGTAATTTTATACTTTGAACTGAACGGTGAATATGCCCCTTATTTCTTTCCCCACTAATAAATGCCTTAAAAAAGGCGTTAGAACAGATGACTGCAGAGATAACTGGATAAGAATTCTGACAAATGGCCTGTACTGACAAATGGCCTGTAATGTTATGCTTTGAAAGAACAGTGAATAAGCTCCTTATAATAAACACCTTGAAAACACCTTCACTGTTTTTTTGCTGTACTGCACTGCAAAAGGCTTGTTGTGTTCCACCTTGAAGACACAGGTATGAGTAATGAGCAACAGTATAACAGCAGTGAGTACTGCAATGTGTATTAAAATTCTTGCTGTTAATGAGGTTGCAACCACCCCAAATTCTTCTTTCAATTCCTCCCTACACTTGTAATCCTCTTTCCCTGAACTTCTATCTGTTTTCTAAGTCTTTCCCTAGCTCCTGCTGACGTCTGTCCCTGCAGTAAGAGCGATGTAAAATGACTGAACCTAAAATGGCCAAGGGTTTTTATAGGGCTGTGACATCACAGGGCCGGCTGACTGTTGATTAGCTGCATGCATGGCATTGTGGGTGATCCCGAGTTCGCAGAGTCCCTTGCCCCTTGTCCTAACATGTGCAGCAGCCATTTTAGTAAAAAAAATGTGATTCGATGCATTGAAGCATGAGGAAATCCGGAATCGAGGCGAATCGAAGATTTCCTGAAATTCGGATCGAATTCCACTTCTCCAGTTTCGATTCGCTCATCTCTAGCTGCTGCCATAGAGAAAAATACACTGCTTTTCTAATTTGTTTCATGCTCTGTAATTATGATATAAGAGAAAAGAAGAGCAAGAAAAATCAGGAGATGTGAGATGTCAGAAAGGGAATTATTTATTCTTTTTTATTTGTTTGGATTATGGGTTTTATGGTAGTTTAATAATAACCTAACAATAACTATGTAGAAAAAAGTCAAATGTGTATTGATCAACTATTGTCTGCCACAGTCATGAAAAAACACAGATGTGGGAAATAAGATCTACTTAGTTTTCCCTTCTACCCCTGAGCTAAGTGATGTCAGTCCCACTTGAACACCCCTAGTGGAATCTTCAGGATGCAGGCTCTTAACACTTCTGGGCTTCACATTTGTGACTCGTCTTATTGTCCATATGCTGGAGATGAACCCTCCAGTGGCTGCATCCTTCTCTGCTGAGGGAGGTGACTGAAAGCTGCCCAAATTGCCCTCTACCTTAGGGTATAAGTAGTTGATTTGGTGTTGTATAAAAGACCAGACAGTCCTGCATGTGGACCTGAATGGGAACTGATGCTGGTGTGAGAGACTGGGAAGGACCCTTGAAAAAAATGTACTAAATAATGGATTGGAGTGAAGTGGAGTTGTTGTTGTGGCCTACAGCCTTGAAAGATCTGTCTGAGGATTTCTATTGAGAGCTGAACCTGAGGCAAGCACCGTAAGGGATACTGGAAAGAGTCTTGCATGAGCCTCCCTGTGAAAGAGAGGAACTGAGTCTGCAAAACGATCTTGTGAAGAATTCTGGTGAGATCTATATTGGCTGGAGAGGCTTAGTGGATCCTGATTGAACAGGGGAACGAATGCTATGTCGAGCACCTGAAAGATTTCCCAGTGGACTAAATCATCACCTGTGTATCCTGCCCTATTGGACTGTACTTTATTTTATGGATTGTGTTAATTTTTTTCCTGAGTGCTATACTACCTGGTCTGGCATTATTTGTGCAATAAAATAGTTGGTGACTATAGACAAGTACATAGTTTGAGTCAATGTTACTACTGGTGTACCACACTTTTCTGCTTACCACACTGCACATGATGTCACGCAGATGAAGGTCTTAGGAGACCGAAACGTTCGAATATTGACATCATGCATCGTGTGAAATTTTAACCTTTTTCGCTGTGTATTCACAATTTTTTGTATAATGGAATAAAAATTATTGTTATTCAACATTTGAAGTGCCGAAGTACTACATTATTATCTCACCATAGAAGGTGTTTTTTTTTCTGTAATACCAGTGAAATTATGAAAGTCTGATGATGTAGTGATGTTGAAATCACTAAAATAGTCATTTTCAAGGTAAAGTATAATTAGATTAAAAGTGGAGATAGGTTCTTGAACCAGGGATGTATTCTGATTGCCAGATTTGGAGGAATTTGTCCTTTATTTTCTTCCTCCAGATCCACATTGCTCTGTATGTAACAGTATGCTGCTAGGAGTTATACTCTCAACCATTTGATAGAATATAATACTGTTATAACGTCTCTGCCTGTTCGGGTCTCTGCACCACCCTCCGCTCGCACGCTGTGGCGAAGGAGGCGTGTTCAGTTTGATTCCTTGCGTAGGTTTCTTGTTGCTCAGTCTGAACATGGTCCTAGTCAATGTAATGGATTTCCGGCCACACCCGTGTTCTGAGCATTTCTCTCTGGACTGCATAGAGTTAATCTCTTCCTGGCCTGTGTGATTGACAGCCTGTGTACCTATCAGGTCTGGGGCTGGGCCCAGACTTTCTTTATACAGGATGTCACTTTCTCAGCAAGTTGCCGGTTATTTCACTGTCTTTGCCTGCTCTCTTTATTATATCCCTTGCTACTTTGTTACCTGTTTCTCTGACCGTTGGCTTGCCTTTTGACTATTCTCTTGGATTTTGATTTTGTACTGCATTGCTCGTTTGTTACCGACCCCTTGGCTTGCTCACTCTGCTTCTGTGTTGTTTTTGTCTTGTCCTGTTCACTTGTGTGTCACTTACTCAGTATAGGGCTTGTCTTCTGGTTGTCCTTTTACCATTTAGGGTAACTGAGGCAATAGAAAGGGACAGTGGCTGGGGTGAGATTAGGGCTCACTTGTCTCTGTCCTTCCTCCCAGACTGCTGTAGTAGTGTCAGGGTATTGCTACGGTTGGCAAGACCCTAACAACTGTCATACAGAACTAAATGACCTAGGGGGAGTAAAGCTGGGAGAGTCACTAGTGGAGAAGGACCTGGGTGTACTTGTAGATCATAGGTTAAATTGCAACATGCAATGTCAATCAGCTGCTTCTAAGGCCAGCAGGATATTGTCATGTATTAAAAGGGGTATGAACTCACCGGACAGGGATGTAATATTACCACTTTATAAATCTTTGCCTCAGCCCCATCTGGAATATGCAGTTCAGTTCTGGGCACCAGTTCATAGAAAGGATGTTGTAGATTTTGAAAAGGTTTAACGGAGGTCCACGCAATTGATAAGGGGCATGGAGGACCTCAGTTATGAGGAGAGACTAAAGGAGTTAAAATTGTTTTGTCTTGAGAAGAGACATTTAATGGGTGATATGATAAACCTATATAAATTATATATATATATATATATATATATATATATATATATATATGGCACATACAAGAAATATAGGGGAAAAGCTGTTCCATGTAAAATTCCTTCAAAAGGAAATGGGGAACTGTCTCCGTCAGGAGAAAAAAAGGTTTAATCTCAGGAGCCTACAAGGCTTCTTTACTGTAAGGACTGTGAATCTGTGGAATAGCCTACCCTAGGAGCTGGTCACAGCCAAAACAGCTGACACCTGCAAAAAAAAAGGCTTAGATGTCTTTTTAGAGTAAAATAGCATTGATGGTTATGAAAATGTATAAAATGCTATGCCCTTTCCCATCCCTTAGTTGAACT
This sequence comes from Leptodactylus fallax, assembly GCA_947044405.1. Taxonomy (NCBI): domain Eukaryota; kingdom Metazoa; phylum Chordata; class Amphibia; order Anura; family Leptodactylidae; genus Leptodactylus; species Leptodactylus fallax. Next base: position 3,122,704 of record CAMRHE010000015.1, read on the forward strand.
TGATGGGCATACAGAGGGGAAAAAAGTATTTAGTCAGCCACCAATTGTGCAAGTTCTCCCACTTAAAAAGGTGAGAGGCCTGTAATTGACATCATAGGTAGACCTCAACTATGAGAGACAAAATGAGAAAACATATCCAGAAAATCACATTATCTGATTTTTAAAGAATTTATTTGCAAATTATGTGCCACGTTTCATCTTCAATGCCCTTGCTGATAGAAGGAGGTTTGCACTCAAAATCTCACAATACATGGCCCCATTCATTCTTTCATGTACACGGATCAGTCGTCCTGGTCCCTTTGCAAAGAAACAGCCCCAAAGCATGATGTTACCACCCCCATGCTTCACAGTAGGTATGATGTTCTTTGGATGCAACTCAGCATTCACTCTCCTCCAAACACGACGAGTTGTGTTTCTACCAAACAGTTCTACTTTGGTTTCATCTAACTATATGACATTCTCCCAGTACTCTTCTGGAACATCCAAATGCTCTCTAGCCAACTTCAGACGGGCCCGGATATGTACTCGCTTAAGCAGGGGGACACGTCTGGCACTGCAGGATCTGAGTCCCTGGCGGTGTAGTGTGTTACTGACGGTAGCCTTTGTTACACTAGTCCCATCGTTCTGCAGGTCATTCACTAGGTTTCCCCGTGTGGTTCTGGGATTTTTGCTCACCGTTCTTGTGATCATTTTGACCCCACGGGGTGAGATCTTGCGTGGATCCCCTGATCGAGGGAGATTATCAGTGGTCTTGTTTGTCTTCCATTTTCTAATTATTGCTCCCACAGTTGATTTCTTCACACCAAGCTGCTTGCCTATTGCAGATTCAGTCTTCCCAGCCTGGTGCAGGTCTACAATTTTGTTTCTGGTGTCCTTCCACAGCTCTTTGGTCTTCACCATAGTGGAGTTTGGAGTCTGACTGTTTGAGGTTGTGGACAGGTGTCTTTTATACTGATAACAATTTCAAACAGGTGCCATTACTACAGTTAATGTCCACCATAATTTGCAAATAAATTCTAAAAAATCAGACAATGTGATTTTCTAGATATGTTTTCTCATTTTGTCTCTCATAGTTGAGGTCTACCTATGATGTCAATTACAGGCCTCTTTCATCTTTTTAAGTGGGAGAACATGCACAATTGGTGTCTGACTAAATACTTTTTTTTCCCCACTGTATGTCTTTTTTCAACCGTACTATGTAACTATTTAATGTGATGGTTTAAGAAAAACTAAAATATGGTTTAATATTTAAATGCATTCTACAAAATCATTATCCACAGAATACTGGATACTTCTTGACTTTACAATTGAGCTTTAATCACAAAAATGTATACTATAAGTGACTTGTATGGCATTAATAGAGTTTATTCAACTCAGTGAAATTCATGGAGTCAATAAACACCATTCAGTTTTCGCATGATTAGCTCTGCTGTACTGGTGTAAAGGAAAGGTTGCTGAACACAACAGCAGAAAGCTTGCTTTTACAATACCCCTCTAGCGTCCCCTTTGCTTGTCAAAGTTAATTTATCAGCATTTTAGTTGGCTGGTTTTACTTGAGTTTAGTGCAGATGCTGATGTTTCAGGGCAAAGACTGGAATGCACTGGATTTATTGCTACTTTATTTGAAAGTTCATAAAATATGTTATCCTCAATCCACATTTCAATTTCCAAATGCAAAAATGAGTGGGCTTTAACATGTACCTGAGGCATTGAAAGATCTAACAAGCTTGTTAATATTGAGTAATGTTCTTGTGAGGCATTACCTTGACTAGTGATGTTTTCTACATTTTTGGCTCACTTTTCAATGTAGACAAAATGGCAGCACTATGAATGAAAGAGCTGTGAAATGTCATATATCCTTTTTTAATCAAATCTATACTTTCTTTGGACCAACTAACAATATAGTTAGGATAAGAATATTTTTAATTCAGAATGATCTAAAAAAAATGGAAAAAGTCATACTAACCTCACTACTCCCCTGCCACTCCCATTCCAATGCTGTTACATCATTCTTATGCTGTTTTAATAAAGAAAAAAATATAGGTCAAATAATCATTTTTAAAAAAGACAAAAACAACTTTTAAAGTAAATATTGATCTTGAATTGGGATAGAGCATTTTTGGTGGGGACACAACATCAAATTTTGCAGGAACTTTACTTTACTGAGCCGCAATCCAATCTGTGGATTGAAATTGGGTTATTATTTAACTCCAATCTTTATGTTAAATATTTTTATGGTACAGTATTGTATTGTCTTTTCCGCTTTTGCTGTGAAAACTGAAGTTAAAGAAGTTGTATTGCCCCAAATCGATTCTTCATAGTATGCTATCTGTGGGGGTCTGACACCTGGACCCTGCATAGATCGACTGTTCTAGCATCCTTCAGGTGCCAGAAATTGCTAGTGGATGTGCAGTGCTATTTAAATAATAGGAGTGGTACTGCAATTCCTCGGAACCACAGCTTTGCAGTGGACAGACTCTGCTGCACCCCTCCTGCTGCCTGTCTGCTAGCAGTTTTCGGTGCCTGTGAGCTACTAGAACAGCTGATCTGTGCATGGTCTGGGTATTTGGTGGAAAATCAATTTAGGGCCAGAAGAACCCTTTAAAGTGATGTCTCATCAGACAGTCCATTTGAAAATGTGGGCACCGTGATGACCAGCTGAATACCATGGATTTTGCTGCAGTTGGCAGCCAGGAAATCTAGCAATACAGGATGGTTATTCAAATGGATGACGGTCCATGTAATACAAGGGAACCCTGTAGCTGCCCTCATAGAGCTTCCCTCAGTTCTTTCTCTCAGAGAGGTTTCCAAGTTGGTAACCCCTCCTTATAACATTTATATGCCCTAATAGACAAACCCTTTAAAGTTAGCACTATTTCATTATAATACAAGGTAGGGCTATAATGAAAGTTAATGTCTGACATAAAGCTAGAGGCAGACCACAACAGAGGATCACATAAAAAATAGACAATGAGAGCAGATAATCTGTTTCTTCCCCCTCTTCCTTGATGCCCAGTGATACCTGGACATGTAACGACTAACGTATAAGAGGTGCACGACAGGTATTTTATTTGCTTTATCCAGCCAATGTCTGTTTCTATGTGGATCTCCTTTAGCTACAGAACGTACGGAGTGCCATTCCACGTTTCAGTTTATTTTCTTCTTTTGTGTCCCATAGCAATGCATGACACAATACTCTTCTATAGAAGATATTTTCTGATTATATCCATGCATATGCTATAAAGCAAGCCTCTGCAGGTCCTACAGGTGATACAACTCCATAACACACAATATAAAATAAATATACAAAAAGAAAAGAAAATCAGGATAGAAAATGCTTTTCTTTATTTTTGAGTAGTAAGATAAATAAGGTAATACATTTGTCCTTTCCCATGTCTAGAAAAATAAGATCATTCTTGATGCCTGATGATTTAAGAGTTCATATTTTCTCTGACGCTAGGTTTACAATAGTGCCACCTCGTTGTTGTTCTGGTTCGTCAGGAGAGAGCAACGGAGAGGCAGACCGCTAAAATAGTGGTAACACATTTGACTATAATGGGGACCATCGTGTGTCTGCTGGTTTAAAATTGAAACAGTGAACTGAAAACATGGAGGACTTTTTCCTGATTTTCAGGTGGACACTGTGACAACAGAGACTCTTGTGCAGATGTGAACTTAGCCTTAGTCAGTCAGCTAAAGTTTTTTCTATTATTATAAAAAAAACAGGGGCATTTTGACACTATGTTGGAATGAGTGCAAAGGTTTTGTAGGAACCCCCCTCCCCAGACACAAGTTAGACATAATTCCCAACCTTGATAAGGATGACTAACCTTAGCAATTTTTTGTGTTAAACAATACCCTTAACTGTGCTATTTTTTCAAGTTTCTTAAATAGTTAACACACAGTAACAATGCCTCTTTAGTTCCAACCAAACATTATAATGTCCCCTAAGTGGCCCCACAGAGTAGTCAGCAGGCTTCCGCTTGAGTGCTCTCTCAGCTCAGAGCTCGCCACGCCTTTCTGACACAGATAGCATTAGCTGAGGCCTGAATTGAGATGAAATGGGGACCTGCCACCTGAGACAATGAGGCAGCACCCGAAATCTGTGACTGATCTGCTGAATCCAAGGCAGCTGACAGGGGAGCTCCTGCCCAGTGAAGGTACACTGTTGTCCTATGGTTAATCTGACCCTTATGAATATTGATGATTATATCATTGATGCTACTATGGACCTTCAAAACCAATTACTATTAATTAGACTTGACTGTTTTATGTTAATGAGGGATAATCTCAGTATAATAAAAAAAAATATGCAATTATTTTTATGTACTTAATGTATTGATTCCTCAGATGAAAATCTAACCTGACAATGTCCTGGTCACACCAGTGTTGAAGAAGGAAGTTCTGTACAAGTCCTGAACCTGTGTCATTTGATCAGGATAGGTTTTCAGTCTTTGGACGAACATCTTTTCTATTCACAGACAGTAGACAAAAATTGAAGAAATGTACATTAAAAAGTCCCTTAACTAACATTTATGCAATGATAAATGTTTAATAACATATAAGACCTTAAACGTCCCCTAAACTAGATGTTTTAGCACCCAATGTACTGTAAGTTTCCATATTTACTGAATTCTAGACATTTCAAATGCATTCTACTTCTGATTCATATTATATACTGCATGCAGCATAAAGCAAGTATGCCTGGATGCTATTTCTTGTGGCTAAAGAAACAATAGCTCTGCAGATGAGGATGAGTGATAATGTGCAGCATTTCTATGTAGAGCTATGTGGAGAAGAACACTAAGTGAGAAGTGATGAATATTAAAGAGCTCAGTTACCTGTACTTTTTCTTACTTATAGAAAGCACCAGAGTATAGGCAGTAAAGGAAGAAATAGCAGTGTTTCTAACAGCAGCCTATCACATTCTAGCCGTGATTTTTTTCTTTTTTATTTGGTGTGCTAAATGCTTATCAGATGAATTCCAAACATAAATCGTCATACTACACTTCCATAATTAGAAACACCTTGGAGTTATAATACTTTTACCAATGGTGGGGGCAATATTATTCTGGGAAACTGTTCTTATTCAATAATAAAAATAGTTAAAGGTGCTGAACTTTTAATTAGATACATCGGTATCATCAGTATAGTTTCTGGCTTCAAACTATAGTGCACTTATACTAGACGGAGAGTAAGGTTTTTTCTCCGTTTCCATTATATTGACATTCCTGAGTTAATGCAATATGGTGGCTGGCCACATCTCTAATGGAAAGGGGCCTCACCCAGTGTTATGTGATGTATATACATGCCATTGGGCTCCTTCCCAGTAGAAGCCTGCTTGCTGCAGTATAGCAGAGTGGCGTCGCCTATCCAAGCTGCTTCATTAGTAGTCACTGTGAGGATGCCTAGGAGAGGTGATGCAAGGTGAGTATAACTGTTTGTTATTTTTTCTTACTTCCTCTGGGCCTCCGCTTATTATGCTCTGGGTCTGAGGAGACCCCAGAGTAAAATAATATCACTGAAATGAACATGAGGGCTGAAGCTCACAAATATTTGCAGAGAAAAAGCACTTTTATTCTTTATTCAAATGAGGATCTTGGAGCACAGGGGAAGTTTTCTTCTATTACTGAGCACTGCTGCATCATCACTAAACATGCCCATCTTGCATTCAGCTCGTCCCCCTGGGCAGTGTGAGTTGATCCAGGGTGAGTTTCTTCTCCCACTGGCCAGGGGGATGAGCTGAATGCAGGATGGACGTGTTTAGTGATGATGCAGCAGTACTCAGTAATAGAAGAAAACTCCCTCTGTGCTCCAAGACCTTCATTTGAATAAAGAATAAAAGTGCTTTTTCTCTGCATCACTGAGGCTCTGAAACATAAGAAAGGTATGTTTTTTATTCTGCTAGCAGCATCTATAGCAATACGGGAGCAGTTTAAAGTATCTGGGGGCAGTGATAGACTCCCTTTAAACTGTTCTCCTGCTCTTTAGCTTCAATTTTAGTACTTGTTTACATTATATGTGTCTCCGTATTAAGCCTCACACATACAACTCTATTGAGGGGGGAGGAGGGAGTGAGATTCTCCTGCTGTCTGGTAAATTGATTTAGTAACTCATTCTGTTCACTCACAGGCTCTTATCTACAAAAGTGTTAAAATAGTTCAGAATAGCAAGTGTAAAAGCAGCAATTATTTGAGACTTTTCTATCCCCCTCCCCTCTTCATAGACTAATATGGAGAAAGTAACTGCCTTAAAAAATGGACAAGAAAACATTTTTATTTAATAGAATATATTACACAGTTTCAAATATGAACCTGTACTATTCATATTCAATAGCACCAAAACCTGATGGCGATACAAATTTTGTGGGGCTCACATTAAGCGGCTCAAGGGGAGCTCTTGGGAACAGTTTATACTGTGTGGAGCCATTGCGGAACATATTATAATGTGTGGGGGCCATTGTGGAGCATATTATACTGTGTGGGGTCCACTCTGGAGCATATTGTACTTTGTGGTGACCACTGTGGAGCATATGGTACTGTGTGGGGGGGGCCACTGTGGAGCATATTGTATTGTGTGGGGACCCCTGTGGAGTCGATTGTACTGTGTGATGGCCACTGTGGAGCAGAGAGTACTGTGTGGTGGCCCTTCACTATTTATATCACACGGTATCTTTTTTATAGTAGACATGTGATAACATTGCACAGTCACTGTAAAACAGATACTGTGCAATGTAAATAGTGAAGGGGTGAGGGCGCTCGCAAAAGAACCACGGTCCATTCAAACAGTTGATCAGTAGGGGTTCTGGGTGTTTAACCCCCACTGATCTCTTGCTTTTGGTGTCATCTTTATATGATACTAAGGATGCAGCTCTATGCAGCTGCATAAAAATATCCCAATCCTGACTGTGTTTTCAACCAGTGATATCTCTTGAAATCATACAGATAGAACTATATACTTAGTATCATATGAAAGATGACACACTAGCAAGGCAAAAGCAAAATCAAGTTTGTACAATTTATAATGCCTGAGATATAGCTATTTGAAGTGACCCTGTTCACCCTAATTTTTTCTTCATTTCACCCAAACCCATACTCTGTACATAATGAAAGAATGGGAAGCAGGGGACAGCTCTCAATAGAGAAGCAAGAGGAACAGAGAAAAAAATTTCACAGAAAGTATCCAAAATTTGTATATTACAAAATTTATCAATGACACAAATACTGCCAATAAATCAAAAGTTGTGCGAAAGTTTAGTTATATTTTAACTACAATGGAGAAGACTTGTCATAGTTAAATTAAACAAAACAGCTTTAGTGCACTCCACCCACCCACTCCTTAATCTTTGACCTTACAAGGAGTACAATGGCTTCCATTGAAGTTAATAGGTACAATGGGGATTTATCATCCATTTGAAAACAGATTTGGCATAGGTTTTTTTTTACGATTATGTCACTTTCCAGTGTAGTGCTAACAGTCTGACTTGATTAATACAGTGGTATGAATGGACTCTTTTACATATCTACTGGTAAATACCCATGTTGTAAATGTATTATACAATCTTTTAATAGGAAAAGGGTTTTGTAGCAAGAAGGATACCCTGCAAATAGCATATTTGACATTTGAAAACATTTTTTAACACCATGTTGCCTACATGATGGGGTTGCAGTGTGGCCAAAAAAAGGTGCTGCATGCTGCCCTGCATTTTTTTACTTGATTTTTGATATGGCTACATAATAAAACAGCTGTTTTACCTGAAATGCCACATGGCTAAATGTGAAATGTTCTATGTGGCTTCAACCTCAATATACCACATAGTAATCAAGACTCAAAATAAATGTTTATTACAGCAGTGCCAAATAAACTGGAGCGATGTAGACACATAGCAGCTAGTAGTAACTACAGAATGGTCCAGCCTGGGTACTAAGAAACTTCTGTCTATGATTTACAGCAGTATAGGGAGAGTAGAATTCAGCCAGTAAATAATTCTTTAATCCATTTTAAAGGACAGAAACCTTGCTTGCTACTAAATGGTGAACGATGGAGCCTGCAGAGAATGATGACAACGGCTAATAACAGGGGCATCACAAGTAGAGACATTATGTTTGCTTATGCCTCTTACCATACAGCAGTAGCAGAGCAAAACCATTTCAGAACCCTTCTTTTCCCCGGTTCAGCAAACCAACTAAGTCACCTGAACGTGGGCCTTTGGGACCACACCAGTATCTATTAACTTAAACCTAGAATCATGATCAGAGTAGTTCTTAGCTCTGACCACTGTTTAAGTTTTTTAACCCACTAATGGCAATAAAAAATAACCACATTGGGAAAAAGTTATTAAGGCAGGCACTTTGTACCTTCTGCGCAAGTCCTAATGCCTTGTGATGACGCAAGGTATACCAGAATTATTAAGAGGCTCCAGCCTTTTAATAACTTGGGTGTGTGCATTGTGTTAGGTCTCCTGTAATCTAAACCTATGCCTGTCAGGACTGGTGTAGGTTTCAGCTATAACTTGTGGGGGTTTTCTGGTGCAAATTATAATAAATGTGTTGGGTCGAAGGCTTTCCCACCTCAGCCTGTCTTCATTCACTCTTTTCTAACTCTTTTTAGAAGTGATAAGTCTGGCAAAAACTGAACAAAAAAGCAAAATAACAGCACACAAAAATTGCTACTATTTCATAACTTGTTACCAGAAAACTAATATAGGAATAAGGAATAATCAATCTACCCTATTGTCGCCAGACAAACTACACAAATTGCTTAAAGAGGCTGCAATCAATGAATACAATGAGAAGTACCAAGTGTCTGCAATGATATTTGTGTTATATTATGACTGAATTAGTTATTGGCATTTCATTATAGTATAGTATATCTGGGTTGCAAAAGATTGGATTCCACATTATAAACTTCTTGAATTCCTTCCTTCAATTCTTTTTTACATTTTATTGAATTGGTCCTTTAATTTGATGAGTAGAAAAATAGTTCACTTGTCTAACATCATAAATGTAGCAACCCCAGAGACGTGTTGTTCAGAAGTACACAAATATTTGTGTGCTATCTCCTTATTCTTAAAGAACATTATAAGGGATATTAATTGGTTTATTTTTTTCTTTGATCCCATCGATCAATATCTTACTGTGTACAAGAAGTAGCCTGTTAAGATAGATGGTAAGAAGCCAGACGGGAGTCACCCAGTGGACTCTTCTCCCCATGTCTGGCTATGTTGTCTCCAAAACGTCATCAGCTCTCAGCTGCATGTTAAACATGTCCATAGTAACACACTCACCGATGAATACAGGCTGGTATACATCAGTACAACACAGTTTTTTTCTTTATAGAAAAGAATAATCGGCAAGGTTTTACGTTTAAACTCACCCAGCAAATGGAAGATACCACACTGTACACTTTTTTTTTTTATAGTAGGAGTCAATGGGTAAAAAACACCACTGAATTCCTACACATAAAGTCTTCCGTTGGAGGTATACATGGGACAATACTTCTGATGTGTACATCTGACAGAGGGCTCCAACCTAAATGTAAACACAGCATTGGTTACAACCCAGAAATTAACAAAAACTTTTTGTTTTGGAGATTTTCAAAGAATATTTTAGCAGTCACAGAATGCAAATTTCTCTATAAATGCAGCAAGAAAAATATATATCTACCAGGTTTCATACAGTATATTTCATGTGTTGACATATTTGCTTGGTAAATTGCATTATTTAACACTATTCTGTCTATGTGTTTATTCTCATAAAATTGTGGAACTAACAGCTTTTTTTCAGTTTTCCTAATAGATGACATTTTGCAAGCAGCTATTTAGCAAAGCGATTTACATTTAGAGTTATTAAATAACCATTCAATTATTTAACAGACAAAACATTCTGGAGCGTTTCTTTATAACTTGACAAATACATTCCCTCGTGAACAGGAAATACACGTCAATGTTTGTGCCATCACAGTCGCTTTTAGACGTGTATTTTCTAAATACATCAGTTGCCAAGCAATGTATTTTAGTGATTGCAATACGTGTCAGTCATGATGAGGATGAGCAAAGATATTTCAGGCATCTGGACCATAAATAGGGATATGTTATGCTCAGTTTCTGGCTCTTAAAATTGTCCACAGTATTTGTCCTAGAATTCTGTATGCATGTCAAGAGCCCCATTAGAAACAATAACTGACTGACAAAAATGAAGTGTCAACTCTAACCAACTCATATATATTTGTTAGTAGAAAGGCCTGGGCTAAATAGAGACATTTTCTAATGGTTAATGTTAGCTTTAGAGCTACTCCTACAGTACAAAGGAATACATTGCGATGCATACAATTTTGAGGATTGCAGCTCTCATTCATGGAAAACTGTCCCTAAAGAAGACCTTTCACCACTAACTCCAGTCTGGGACCACCCAACTGACAGTCGAGAGCCTAATTAGCACTGCACTGATTGCTAAGGAACAGGGGGGGGGGGCTAGAGAAAAAATTACATAGGAATCAGTGGAGCTGAATTTGCTGAAGGATGCAAAGAGATGGGGTTGATGGAGTTGGTGATAGGTCCTCTTTCATATGATTTACTTATTTTAATAATGATTTATTTATTATATTGTTTTATGGAAGAGTTGCAAAATAACCAATACGTAACTAGAATCTTAGCACAGCATTATTTGAATCTCTTGACTAACTGCTAATTTTTTGGTTCCTTCTACAGTATATTTTATGCTTAGCAGTTGAAGGGGTTGTGCAGGATTCAAAACCTTGCTGTTTTCTTCTTCAGAAAGTGACCTCAAGTCTTTTGGTCACATGGCAATGCTACAGCTCAATCTCAATAAAATGAATGGGACTGAGCTATAGCATGGCCATGTGAACACCACATGTGATGTCTCTTCCTGAGAAGAAGAAATCAGTCATGTTTTCTACTCCTGCACAATCCCTTTAACTTCCCAAGATGGTTAAGTGCTACCCTAATAACAAACCTTGGGTTAGGAAAGAGCTGAAAAGCCTTCTAAACAAGAAAAGAAGGGCATTTGCAAGGAAAGACTGCCCTATTTGTGCAACTTTATATACTACTACTCAATCAATGTTACATGTTGATTTCTTTATTGTGTTACCACATGTTTAGGGAGCTGTTGAATAACCAATTTTCCTCTGGGATCAAAAAAGTATTCTATTCTATAACTAGTGACTTGTGACATTACAGCTGCTCACCTATAGTAACTAAACCTATTTGTGATGTTATGGCAGTTTAAATGACAGAATGACATTTGTGATGTCACAGCTGGACTAAACAGCTTTTATGACATATGATAATAAGTTCTTAAAAGCATAGACACCTTGGCGGCAGTATTATTTATCAATTAATATGAAGTCCACTAAAGCTTTATCAGATTACATTTATGTGAAATCTAACTCTTAAGCCATTTCCATAATATTCTCTCTCCTTGAAGAGCTTTATGGGTAATTTGTTTTTTGCAATGTGATTCACCCACACCCACCTCCCAAACCCTTTCCTCCCTTATTTCACTTTTTGGAGCTCTTGAACTAGATCTTTTTGTTTTCAATTGCATTTTCTTATGTATTCAAGCAATTGTCTTTTTCAACTTTACTACACTTTGTATTATGTGAAAAAATTTCTTTAATATACCTTTGGGTAAATATATCTGTTATAGCTCATATCTAAGGAATATTTTAATTCAAAATTATTTTCAAACTCGAGGAATGGAAAAGATACTTTTTCCTCTCTGGAAACAAATGGTTGATTTTGTGCTTTTGTCTTTCTAGCGCTGTCTTTGATAACTGACATTCGGACAGACAAAGTAGATCAGAAAAGCATCACGTTATCATGGCAGGAACCGACTTTCCCATTTATCAACAATACAGAGTATGAGATCAAGTACTATGAAAAGGTATTTTGTAACTTGTTTATAATCTTAGTTTTTCCAACTAAAATATGTTGTGATTGGTTGAATTTGTAATACTATGGAAATGCAAACTGTAAAACAATCTGTGTCTTTTTTATAATAGTGTTTTAAAATGGTGCTTTATTTTTAAGACGTTGTCATGGAGATCTTAAATATTTCTTTTCTATGCTGATAAGCCAAAGCTATTGAGATAAGATATTATGTTGACATGAAACTAATAACACAACCTTCACCTTCACACATACAGTATAACTATCCTGTTATCAAAGCTTGATTGTTGCATATGCAAACAATACTTTTCAATCTGGTGCTGTTAGGTTTCATACATCAGAATCTGAATCCATGCAATTGAAGAATTTGTAGATGTATAATGCATAATAAATTGTTATAAAAATGTATTTATTGCAAGGAAATATTAATAGTTCAATACATGGTACCCTATAGACTTACAAGTCATGAAGTTAGAATATAGGAGCAAAAGGTCAGCAAGTCATTTAAAAATCAATGACTGAATAGGTTCCAGGCACCATAAACGCTTTGTAGAATGGACTCTTTTGTATCTTCATTCTTCTACATTGTTTGGAGATCAAAATGCCAGCTAAAAAATACATCTACAGTTTTCTTTCTTTATTATTTATTTTTTTCCCAGAATAATTTTGTTAAAATTAAAAAGTTGCCCTTCAAAAAGTAGACATGTTGATTAAATGAAAAAGTTCCTTCTATTTGATGTTCAAGTTATGATTATGTTGCAAAACGCTAAATGATCAGATTGCAGTGTGCCCCTGAACAATCTTTGTTTTTCTTTTTAAATTAGTTAATCCATTCAAAAGATATGGCCTCCAGAAGGTCATTGGTGAATTAGCTTTTGTTCTCCATGTGGAAAGTAACCTTTTACTTTTTCAGAGAATATAAATGTGTACCACCCATTTCGAATCTAAGAACTAAATTACATGTAATCTTCCAGGGGGCATATCTTCCAAACAGGTGAATGGATTAAACATAAGCCTCCCATATACTTTAGATTTTTAGCCAAATGAACACTTAGAACACTATCTTGTACAAATCTTTCATACACATGCATGCTCGACTTGGCTGATTGGCACATATGCACTATTCTAGGAGAGGGGAGAAAGCTGTTGCTAGGTTTCTCTGGCAGAAACTTATCTTCTAACAAACAGAGAAAAGATCAAAAGGATCAGGTGGTTAAAATCCAGCTATCAGGTATTTATTTACCCCAACATCTGCTGTCAGGGAAACTCATATACATATTGGAAGTAATGTATGGCCATCTTTAAGGTTTGCTCTGTTCTGTTAGACTACTCCAACAAGTTAGATCAGAGTAAATCATAATACCTAATTTTTCATCATTAATACTTATATAGTAGATGTAGTACAGTAGTTGTGCTACCTTCTATCAAATTATAATAACTATAATGGATAGCATTGTTGTCTTGCAGAGCTGGGGTCCTGGGCAACATCTGCATGGAGTTTGTATGTTCTCCTCTTGTTTGCTTGGGTTTTCTCTGAGTAACCTGGTTTCCTCCCACATGCCAAAAATATACAGATAAGTTATTTGGCTTCCTGTAAAACAACTGACCCTTTTGGGCGTTGGGGATGAGCACCTGTACATCAACCACTAACTCTCCTTGTCCACAATGCCTTCGGTGCTTTGAGTACCTTGGTGAAGAAATTAGTGCATTACAAATGTTTATCATTTCATTTCATAAGAAGGTTATCATCTATTCCATTGAATATGCAGGCAATGGGAGGAGCTTTTAGAGCTTTTGGGCATCATAATTGGGGTTCTTTTTTAGACTTCCGTCTATTAGACTGAGACTAGAGCCATGTCAAGTAGCTCCTCCCCTGATAGTTCTATTGTATAGATAAGTATTTACCTGGTTAGGCACCGTATAATAATAATTTTCTTCTACCGTGTAGGAAGAAAAATAAGGTGGTAAATTTGGTAAATGAATGAATGAAATACAGTACTTAGAACTGTAAGTACTGGTCAAGGTCAAAAGAAATATGTAGACATATATGGAATACTTTATACAAATGATCCTACTAGAAATATCTCTAAACCCATAAATGGGGTGCCTGGTTCTGAGCTTTATATCTGTCATATAATTTAAAGGAGAGAACCTCATTTGTATATATAACTCCTTTTCCAAAAAGGAAGGTAGGTCAGTGATCTCAGCACTAGGGATTGTGGAAGTCTAAGACTGACTGCTATAAAAGTATGTTACATTTGACATTAAACTCATTCATTGGAAGCTCCATTTAACACAGAGTCAAAAAGCGCCTTAATATACCTTAATACACAGAAATATCCTTATAAGAAATATGTGAAACAGTCAACAAAAAAAAAAAAAAATTCAAAATAGGGATCAGGAGTGCTTACTACAACCAAGTTATATCCTATAAAATTCCTGGGAGGTGGAAAGGCATTTCATAAACATGTCTAACAGAGAAATTTGGAATCCTATCAACACAACATGATTACATTAAGATAGAAACATGGGCCTCTCAAAATGAATAAGTCCTTTAGTTATGCAGAACAATAAACTAATTAGCTGTGACAAGCTGTAGCTAAATCAATACTGAACCTTTCCTATTATGTATAATTGTATTTCCAAGGCATAACTGCATATCCAATTTGAGTAGAACAAATCAAATATCGTAACTAAAGGTCTAATCATGGAGGATCATTTAGAAAATGAGATGGCCTTAATTTGAAAAAGAAAATTGCACTGCCAAACCTTTCAGTGGATCATGCCTGGAGATGACAAATATTGCTAGTGACACTCAGAAATGTAAGTCAGAAAGAAACTTAAACTCTGTAAGGTTATGTGCAGATGTGTCCTCCTCCACCTAGTCTCTTGGCTGGACAAGTCCAGATATGTGAATCACAAAATAAGTTGCTTTTCAAGGTTTTGTGACAAATGATTACAAAGTGATTTGCTAACTATCCTATTTGTGCCTATATGGATGTGTCATTCCTTACATGCCCTCTTGGCAGGACATGTCCAGCTATGTGTAACACAAATTAAGCAGCTTTAAAAAAAAAAACCCATAAATTTGGTTTCGTTTAACACAAAAGGTTATGCTAACTATACTATGTCTATGGAGGTCATCCCTGTGGGGATGGAGATGGTGAACATGTGAATTGCGGTTTCTTTTGTTAGCATTTAGTGATATTGTGTTGAATTTATTTAAAGAGTTATTTTATTTTTTAACCCAATCCAACTGTACATCAGTGAAGTGTAGACAGTTATGTATACACTGAGTGGTCACTTTATTATAGACAACTACCCTTTCATGAAATTAGAAAGTTAACCCTAGAGTGTTGCATGAAAACAAGTGAGCACGTTTTTGGTTCGATGAATTTCAAAATCTATATGAGGACTGGAGTTGAGTGATCTGAAAAACTTTGAAGAATGGTCATCTGTGCTAGACTGAGGTTTTCTCATACAACTGTGTTTCAGAAATGAAAGACTCCAGTGGTTAAAAGAGCACAAAACTCAGATCAGGGAGCAGTGGATAAACAATGCCTGGCCAGATGAGTCCAGATTTCTGTTGCACTGTGCTGATGGGAGGGTCAAAATCTGGTTCAAGCAGTATGAATCAATCAACCCCTCCTGTCCAGTGTCAACAGTTTAGGTCCTCTGAAAGTTCAAAGATGCTCACAACACTGCTGACTCAGCAGTGTGCATATAGTCCAACAAAAAATATATAGCACTTTGAAAAAAAAAAATCCTCTTTATTGATAATTCTTTATTTTATCATTTTGTGTGTAATACATTCATAATATACAATTCCTACCCATTTCAGACCTGTGTGGTCCTTGATCACAGTACAGGTCCAAAAAGGGTACTGCTACCAATAAAGTAGAAATTCTAAATCCAAGTGCTTAATTATTTTATTTTTCTGGGTCTCCTGATACCTGTGGATATAACCTGTGAATGCCACAACAGATTGCTGTGGTCCTAAAAGCCAATGTGCTATGGGTGTCTCTAATAAAGTGACCATTCAGTCATAGATAAGCATTCGGTTTACAGTTTCTGTTATGTATGGGGCCCTAGTATTGAATTTTACAATAAAAATGTGATTTCTAGTTTTATCCAAATAAAGCTTAATCACTGTATGAATAAAAAGCTCTACAACCTTTTAATATTTTCTGTTTTAATAACTCACTATTTCTAAAATATTTTTCTGTTTGTGAGTTAAAGTGGATACATTTATATTCAGTGTAAATTGCGTTGTAAATACAGCAGCAGCTGTACAAATTGCACTGATAATAAGCTCACAGAATATTGCTTAGACTGGACACAATTGTATCCGCTTATTATATGATAGGAGGACTAGCTAAGAATGTATGTACTGATTTGCTGTCTCTGCATGTGTACAAGAGTGTTTGCATTCACTGACAGGGAACAAATGTCTCAAAATGGTGAGAAATGGAAACACAAATGGCACAAATGTATTAAGATTTGCTTTTCTTATACAAATCTAAGAAAAAGAAAGTGAAAGTGTAGTGATTTTTAGGCATATTTATCAAAAGGCGCATGCCTGCTGTAAAGTCTTAAAGACAGAAAATAAAAGCCTACACTTGTAAAAAGCAGGTGTAGTTTGAACCATTTTCTGGCTCTCCTGGTAATAAATCTAAGTCTGAGCCTACATTCAGATGACCGTGAGTGAAAACATCCGTTTTTCACCCGAGGAGTGCCCATTTTCATGGATCCCTCATGCATTGCAGTGTAAGGAGGGACAAGTCAAAATAGACAAAAATAGAGCATGAGCTATTTTTTGATGGTCTGTTACAACGGGCATCAAAATATTGGTCATGTGAATAGCAATGAAAGTGAAATGAATGTGGCTCTGAGACAATCGTTAACCACTTCATTACCAGGCCAATTTCCCTAGTTCAGGACCAGACACATTTTTGGGTTTTTTTTTCTATATGCGGTTTTGAGAGCTAAAACATTTTTTCAGTGACACATAGGGCTTTATTTTTATTTTTGCATGTTTTTTCTTTTTTTTATATGTCCAGGAAAATTAAACAAAAAAGGAGGGAAAACGTGTCTACCTTTCACATGTTTCACTTTTTTTTTTTTTTTTTTTTAATAGCACAAAATGCTACTACAAAACTCTTTAAGGCTAAAGCCCCATGTAGTGGCTGCAGCCAAAAAGCACTGCTGGGAAAACCGCCAAGGAAATGCAGAATCACTACGTGGGGCCCCGGACGACCGGAATTATGGGCATTCCGGAACAGGCTAAAAAAAGTCACATGGCTGATATTAACTGTTGTAGGTTTAGAGCTTATTCACATGACCGTGAAGAATGGACATGTGATAGATGTTTTTGCAATGTCCGTCACATCATCTGTCGTTTTGACAACACATTGTATTCAATGTGTCTATTCTCTTGTCTATCTTTTTGACAGTCTGTTTTAGTGGCATGGGAAAAGATCCATTAAAAATCATGGGTCCTATAAAGGCCATGTGACGGCCGTTTCAAAAAAGGTTGCAACATGGCCATTATTCACTGCCATGTGAATAAGGGCGATCTGTGCAATTGCACAGACACTCACGGACCTGTTCATGAATAATTTTCTGTCAAAAATGTCATGGATGGGAGCATACGACCACACTCAAAGATAACCATGCCCAAATCAAGTTTGGTGGTCTCTCATTAAAAGAGCTTGCATTTTTTTGAAGTTTCCCTATATGCAACCATGTCATCTGTATGGTAATAAATCTGACAGAATTACTAGGATTATGCATAAATTGACTAATAGTTATTTATACAAAATTTGATCAATGAATATTGTTATTTACACTTAAATACTGTTTGTTATTTAACCTTTTATATTTCTTGGATGTTACTTTATTTTTTAAATTGCTAATGAAAATTATTGGCATTAGATCAAATAATATTCATTCATTCCACAAAAGAAGATGCTGGTGAGGGCACTTGACCCAGATGAGAAAATATCTAAATCAATTTCAAGAACCCTTGATGATTTAAAATTTGTATAAAAGATAAATGTATCCACTTTTTAAATAGACGACTGACATAAACTTGGTTTTCCTGGAAAATGACTGGCTTTTTTGGTGGGCATTCTTATTCCTTGTCCTATGTCTTACGTATTGCTCTTAAATTTTTGACTGCTGTATTCACATTATGTCAATTAGACTTGTGACAAATTGGATTGCTGACAGGTGGGAACACGTTTTACAGGAGATTATAGTCCTGTATATTGATTTTGTAACATTTTATTTTGCTAAATTGTTTTTTTTTCCCACTAGTTAAAGTCACTGTTAAAACATCTAACAGCATTAGTGTCCCTGGTGTAGTAAGCACTAGAAGAACAGATGTAACAATTATAATTTTGTCTACAAAGTCTAACTTAGTTCCAATCTTATGAATGACAAATATGATTATTTACATATCTAGAGAATGTGACATATGCATAGTTATCTCATTAATCCCCTCCTGCTGTGGCTGCCACTTGACAATCACCCTCCAGTACTAATGGCCTGGATCAGAGAAAACTATAATCCTGGTTATGTAACCTTTCTGTATTGTAATCAATGAAGATCGTGGGGTTGGCAAAGGGTTCTCTGGCTGCCAGCTATGTTAGGTCTTACATTAAGTATGCTCTAGATGGCAGATGTAACATGTGTAATGAGGTCTGACCTTACCAGGATCTTTGGCCGAATGAGTGGTATATCTAGATCCTCTGTTGCGAATGTAGGAAGTACAAGTGAAACCTCTTTAAGACAATAACTCAAAAGTGCAATGAAAAATGGTCTTCTAGAATGGTGGTCCAAAAAAAGATGTTCAGTAAATATATACTGTAGAACTATATATGGTGGAAGGAAGATTTCTGTTTCAAGAAATCTGGTCTGACCTCACCATGATCTTTGGCCCAATGAGTGGGACATCTGGATCCTCGTTTGAGTAAGAATAAGTAAGTCCTTATTAAGACAACCACTCAAAATTTCAACGAAAATGGTCTTCTAGATTGTTGGTACTATATTATGGAATGAAAATCTGACTCAAGAATTTTGGCTTGGATTATCATAGTTGATCATAAAGAGGTGCTGTATTGGAGAGTTTTTTCTGTAATCAGGTGGACTTAATAGCATGTGAACTTAAGTTTTTACTTAAGGTGAGGCAACTGGTGTGATGGTTGCAAAATCAGACTTACATTAGACTACAATCTTTATGGTTACGGATGCAAACATAAGGAAACTAGCTTGATGGTTATAGAGTATCTCTATGTGGTCAAAAATCTGTTTGCAGATCTTATCCAATAGGCCATTGCCTGTAACTGTACTTGTAGTCTAACAGATGGATTAAAATCTCTACACACCTTCACTGGTGCTCTCCTCAATGTGAGAGATTCTTGTCCCTAACATACTTATAGTCGACAGGAAGTGTACCAGCTCATTGGCAATCTAGAGGACAGGAACCTGCAGTACACCAGTAATGCCATAGTCCACTTTTGCCCACATCAGCAAGAGACTCACAGTGCATCCCTTGCTATTACTCAAGCAGAAGGGTTCCAGATAGCATCACATCACAGCTCAACAGATTTCCAAGACTAAGCCCCTTCTTGCTCATACTCTCTTTCAAATTCTTTTTGTCTCCAAACCCCCCACTCTGTGCCATCTCAAGGCTATAGGCTGACTGTCAGATTACACATTATCTTGGTCACAGGCATCTGAATGGACAATCTCTCTCCAACCCAAGAAGTCTTAGCACCTCAGCACTTTAGGAAGCTGGCATTATACCTGACCAGTCTAGTAAGCATGTTGTCAGACAGGGATCTCTCAGTGTCTTTAATTCTAGGACCACTGTACGCTTTAGCTAACTTCAGGTCTCAGCAGAATGGGAGTTAGTGTGACTTGGGTGTGAGTTTCAACACCCTATAGAGCAGGGGTCGGCAACCCCTGGCATGCGTGCCACTGTTGGCACGCATGGCATATTTTACTGGCACGGGACGTGCAAGCATTGAATTGCTGCCCTACCAGCCCACCAATGAGAGGAGTGAGGAAAGCCCAGGAGGCGGAGCCATGTACATCCCTGCAAAGAGGAGGAGAGGAGCAGGAGAGGAGAGGAGGAGGGCTCTGTTCATCAAAGTGAAAGTAAAAAACACCAGGTACAGTACATGCTGGGATTACTATTCTTATTACTGTCAGGCATTTGAGGTTATTAATTTAGTTTTAGTAATTCCATGTACCTCACATTAATAGCAATTAACTCAATCATGTCTCTTACATTAACCCCTGTGTGCTTTACATAAGGGTTACTAACATGTGAAACATATGGGGGTACTAATAAAGGACCTCAATAATGAAGATACTTAATTAGTACCTCCATGTCTCTCACATATCAGTAACTCTTATGTGAAGCACTCTTATGTGAACCCACACAAGGGTTAATGTGAGGGACATGATAAGGTTAATTGCTATTAAAGAGCACCTTTCATGTCCTCATGAAAGTGTGGTTTTATATACCGCTATAAAGCCGACAGTGCGCTGAAATCAGCACACTGTCGGTTTTCCTGGTATGTGCCCTGGGGCTGGAGAGAAATTCACGGCACTGATATCTCCCCACTGCCAGAAGGACGTTCCTTACCTGGACGGTAAGGAACGCCCCCTCTGACAGTACAATGCTATGTTAGAGTACAGTCATGGGGGCATTGCTTACAGCCCAGTGATGACACTGGTCGGTAAGGAACTGCTTTCTGACAGTGGGGAGATATTGGATAATTTCTCTCCAACCCCGGGGCACATACCTGGAAAACCGACAATGCGCTGAATTCAGCGCACTGTCGGCTTTCTAGCAGTATATACAACCACATATTTATGAGCACATGAAAGGTCCTCTTTAAAGAGAACCTATCATTAAATTTAGACATTAGCAGCAGCACTTCTGACTACAACATATGTGCGGAATTTGCATGCGCTGTAGTGAGAAGTGCGGCTGATGCAGCAAAGAATAATAATAAGAAGAGATCTTCACATGAAGGGGTGTGCAGCAGCAAGAGGAGGTGCAATACTGGATATGATGGTGCTGTGCTCGTAGCACAAGGGGAACATCCCCTGTGCTCCGTGCATAGAATTAGAATATAAGAATAAAGTATTTATTTAAAAAACAGTGTCGGAGAAAAGATAAAGAAAGGTAGGGATTGAATAGCCTTTTTAAAGGCTATTCCAACATGTCGTTAGGGAAATTTGCCTAAATCTAATGATAGACTCCCTTTAATATGAGGCACATGGAGTTACTAAATTGTAATGCACATGACTATATACTTTTTATCCGCATTTGTGGATAGAAGTACGGAGCCATAGATTTCAATGGGCACATACACATAGATGTCGTTTTTATGGCTGTGTGTCTGGGCCAATTTGAAGAGCTGCAAAATATAGAGCAGGTCCTATATCTGTCTGCATTTGCTGCCCTGTCAATTAAGTTTTAAAGCATGGGTCAGTGAAAACCACATCTGTGCCATTTGTGCGCAGGAGGCCTAAGGGTATTTCTTTTCAGGTGGTGACACACTGTGTATCCAGATGTAGCTATAGCCAAATCCAGTTCCTGGGCACCAGTGCTGTCACTTTGGGGTAAGTGTGGCACCCATTAGTTACTGGCTGTGGTTTTGCTGTTACCACACAGCCAGAAATTAATCCGCTTTTCACTTACAGAAAAGTGAAAGTACTGGCGGCAGGGGATGCAGCATCCAGGTACATAGTGTGTCACCATCCTACAGGTGTTACCTCACTGCTCCCAGTCATATACATTTACCACTAATTGTGGGTTACACATGTACTTACGTTGCTTCTAATGGAAAAGTACAGGTGTATACAGGCTAATAGCGGTAAACCCACGTGACTGGGAGCACAGTATGACAGCACCCCTATGCTGTGGTTTGTGCTATATGACTTTAGTGTAGGTGTCATCAGCCTTACAATTATTGCACGGCACTCCGAGGACCTCATCTTTGATTTTTTTATTTAAATCGGCACGCCAAACAAAAAAGGTTGCCTACCCCTGCTGTAGAGTCTATAAGGGTTAGCATTCTAGGTGCCTTATCCCACATTACTTCTTACTGCACGGGTGGTGCACAATTTGTGTGCTTCTCTACCCTGGGGTGATACATACGTTTTCAAGCACTACTCTTGAACATGGGATCCTCTGACAATATAATGTTTCCAACCAGTTCATTATGTAGCAAAAAGAGAACTTCTTACTGTCAAATGTAATATTTGTCTTGAAACAAAAGGCAAATTGGAATTATCAGATATGGCAGATATATATCCACCTCTGAATCTCTGCAAGCCTTGGGCCACAAAAAGGCTGTTAGGTTAGGAAATTATAAGAGATACAGTGCTGGCCAAAAGTATTGGCACCCCTACAATTCTGTCAGATAATACTCAATTTATTCCAGAAAATGATTGCAATTACAAATGCTTTGGTAATAATATCTTCATTTATTTTGCTTGCAATGAAAAAACACAAAAGAGAATGAAAAAAAAAGTCAAATCATTGATCATTTTACACAAAACTCCAAAAATGGGCTGGACAAAAGTATTGGCACCCTCAGCCTAATACTTGGTAGCACAACCTTTAGACAAAATAACTGCGAACAACCGCTTCCGGTAACCATCAATGAGTTTCTTACAATGCTCTGCTGGAATTTTAGACCATTCTTCTTTGGCAAATTTCTCCAGGTCCCTGAGATTTGAAGGGTGCCTTCTCCAAACTGCCATTTTGAGATCTCTCCACAGGTGTTCTATGGGATTCAGGTCTGGACTCATTGCTGGCCACTTTAGAAGTCTCCAGTGCTTTCTCTCAAACCATTTCCTAGTACTTTTTGAAGTGTGTTTTGGGTCATTGTCCTGCTGGAAGACCCATGACCTCTGAGGGAGACCCAGCTTTCTCACACTGGGAGCTACATTATGCTGCAAAATTTGTTGGTAGTCTTCAGACTTCATAATGCCATGCACACGGTCAAGCAGTCCAGTGCCAGAGGCAGCAAAGCAACCCCAAAACATCAGGGAACCTCCGCCATGTTTGACTGTAGGGACCGTGTTCTTTTCTTTGAAGGCCTCTTTTTTTTCCTGTAAACTCTATTTTGATGCCTTTTCCCAAAAAGCTCTACTTTTGTCTCATCTGACCAGAGAACATTATTCCAAAAAGTTTTTGGCCTTCTCAGGTAAGTTTTGGCAAACTCCAGCCTGGCTTTGTTATGTCTCTGGGTCAGAAGTGGGGTCTTCCTGGATATCCTACCATAGAGTCCCTTTTCATTCAGACGCCGACGGATAGTACGGGTTGACACTGTTGTACCCTTGGACTGCAGGGCAGCTAGAGCTTGTTTGGATGTTAGTCAAGGTTCTTTAGCCACCATCCGCACAATCTTTCTTTGAAATCTCTCGTCAATTTTTCTTTTCCGTCCACATCTAGGGAGGTTAGCCACAGTGCCATGGGCTTTAAACTTCTTGATGACACTGCGCACGGTAGACACAGGAACATTCAGGTCTTTGGAGATGGACTTGTGGCCTTGAGATTGCTCATGCTTCCTCACAATTTTGCTTCTCAAGTCCTCATACAGTTCTTTGGTCTTCTTTCTTTTCTCCATGCTCAATGTGGTACACACAAGGACACAGGACAGAGGTTGAGTCAACTTTAATCCATTTCAACTGGCTGCAACTGTGATTTAGTTATTGCCACCACCTGTTATGTGCCACAGGTAAGTAACAGGTGCTGTTAATTACACAAATTAGAGAAGCATCACATGATTTTTCAAAGGGTGCCAATACTTTTGTCCACCCCCTTTTTTATGTTTGGTGTGGAATTATATCCAATTTGGCTTTTTGACAATTCTTTTTGTGGTTTTCCATTGAAGACAAATTAAATGAAGATATTATTACCAAAGCATTTGTGATTGCAATCATTTTCTGGAAGAAATTGAGTATTATCTGACAGAATTGCAGGGGTGCCAATACTTTTGGCCAGCACTGTCAAAAGAGATCTATCCCAGCTAAAAGATGTGATTTATATAGAATAGTACAATACAATTTCATTACTATTCCCCATCCTATACAGGTCTATAATTTGTGGGTTGATTTAAAGGGGTTTTACAGGACTATAACATTTATGACCTATACTTAGGATAGGTCATCAATATCATATTGGTGGGTGTCTGACGGCCAGTACCCCCACAACCAGTTGTTTGGAGTGGCCATGGAATTTGTTCACTTGCAGCTTCCTTTTCTTAGGCCAATGACATTGTTAACATGATAATGCTGCAATTTGAAACTTACTTCAAATGAATCGGATTGAGCTGCAATACCAAGCACAGCCACTATACAATGTAAGGCACTGTGCCGCACCCCCTTAAAACAACAAAGTTTTGGGGATGCCATCAATCTTATATTCTAAGAGTATTTTATAAATATTATACGTTTAGAAAACTCCTTAAAATATACAGTGGTCATTCTTGAGTAGTTTATATTATATTAATTCCTTGATAATTCCTCTGTCTGTCTTGTTTGCAAAGTCACATTTGCTCCAACATCAAGTGATAAACACATAGCAGAAATAGGTCTGAGAGATTAAGATAGGTTTATGATATCGCAATAACCTCATGAGTTTGAGTCTTTGCAGGGTGGCAGAGTTCATGTTGAGCCTTGGATTAGATAAAAGCCTGAGAAAAGCTCTTGACAAACCATAAAATACACAAAATTGCCCTGTAAAACCTGCTTTTACAATGGATGCTGATGGTGATCCTTTACTACGGCATAAACTATAGACAGAATTTTGTATACCTTTATAGTAAGTGATGTTATTGAATTTTATATGTACAGTAAGTGCAGATCAGAAAGCCAGATTCCACAGTGTTGCTTGTATTTCTAGCTTCAAACTAGAACAGTAGGGTATGATGCAAAATGATATACTTGTCAAATTTCAGCTTACATAAAACATGAATTTGAAGCAATTTACAACATTACTATTATATTTTATTTATAAAGCACTGGCATATTACCCATAGCTCCACTCTCTTTTATAGCCCATTCTGCAAATTAGTCTTTCAGACTCAATAGATATCTTTATTCATGTCAAGTGTGATGTACAAGATAAATTCCCTCATAACCTATATAAAATAATAATAGCCCACCACACACTTGCAGTCTTCTGCTGGTATACTGTAAAACCAGGTATATATTACTTGCCATTTGAAGTGTCAGATACTGTAGAGAATTTGGATACAGTATATATATATATATATATATGTAAATAATCTGTCACAAGATTTAAAGGACATATCTACATGAGACATATACACAGCAGATATTCCTTCTTAGAAAATTACAGCTCATTTACCTGCTGGAGTTTACAGTGGCTAAAACCTCACCAAAATGTATGTTGTTGTTGCAGATTTCATGGATATCTGTTTCAGATTTGCAGTAGATTTCACCCTATGCATTGCAAAGTGTGAAATCTGTTCTGACATCCAGAAGCATAAATTTACTTAACTTAAAATCTGCACCACAGAACAATTTCTACTTTTTTTTTTCAACATGTGGATAAGATTTGCTGCTACTGTAAATGCTGTGGATTTTCTGCCCTCAGTTCTGTGGAGAAAAATCGGCAGCAGATATGTCACATGTAGATATACCCTTAAATAGTATTGGAATGTCTTAGCAATGTGTAACAATATGGACATGATTAAAAAAAAATATGGTACACACATATGAACTGTTTTTTTGTAAACAATACACGGGGCACGGCCATATCATTGTAATATTTATAATGGTCCCAGTGGTCAGGCCCCTATAATCAAACAGAAATAGCCTAGTTGAAGGTATTGTCATGGAAAAGGTGTCATGAACTCCTTTGGGGCCAATGCAACTCAATGCACATCTTCTGTAATGTATGTTTCCTTAAACAGCCATTTGAGATGGCATATTGTTGTGCAGGGTATAAGAGAATTGCTCATCTGGAAGCCCAGTTTCTGGATCTAAATGAGCAACTATGAACACTGGAGTGAACTCTGATAGTGGGCATTACAGCATAGTGGTACAATATAGTGGAGACCTGATACCTATTGCGGCCGCTCTGCTGCATCTTTAAAGACCCTAAATGGTACGGCAAATGCCGGGAAGGGGATAAAGGGGTTTTCCGGGCAAAAAAATCTTTTTTTAAAAAAAAAGGTTTGTTAGTGCTTTTAATGGGTTAGTAAGTGCACCCAAATACCTTTAGCAGTGTTTTGAGTGATTTCTGGATTTCTCTGGGAGCGCCTGACATCTTCTGCATTTGTTTATATGTAGTAGCTTCCTGCTGCCTTAGCTAATGCAATGCATTATGGTAGTTGTAGGCTCTCACACTATCTTCCTCTCACTTCTCCTTCCTCCCTCTCTAACACCCCCTCCCTGTCTCCCTAGCTATCCCACCCACTACGAGCCCTTCCCAACTAACTCAGCCCACCACCCTACTCCATGATACTTACCTGTCTTCTTCCTGTCCAGACTTCCTTTTGCGGGGAACGGCTCCTCCTCTTCTTTGACTCTGCCAGTGTCCACGCAGCAGTCCCAACACTGTGCTGTAGCCTTCACTCCATCTCTACTACACAGGCGTGGGTGGCTCCTTTGGGCTGCCACGCTTGCGCAATAGAGATGGAATGTCGATTACAGTGCAAAGCCGGGACTCTGGCTCTTTTGCACACACATGGGCAGACGTCACAGAAGGAGGAGGAGCCATTCCCCGCAGAAGAAAATCTAGAAGGAAGACACGTAAGTATGGGGGTATTGGTGACGTTCCATTTTCAGAAATGGAGAAACGGATCATCACCGGATAATCAGAAAGTGTAACTATATGGGTATCTATACATTTTTGCTGAATTATGTAATTTAGAAAGTATGCGGGGGAGGGTGTTTAAATTAGTGTAGGGATTTCTATTTATCCCGGACAACCCCTTTAAATGCCTTCTACTCTACTGTATTTACACAGGAAAATACAACGACGGGTAACTAGATAGTGATTACTAGAGTGTAAATTCTCCATTAAATGTCATCTGTTTAACCCAGAAGGAAGTAGGTGCCTTAAAATATTTAGACAAATTCGAATGGTATTCACCCCCCAGTGCTGTGACTGAATTAAACATAGTGGAAGAGTGAAGAATGTGGTGTATCTCATAATGTGTGTGCAATGTCCCACCACAGGCCTCTATGTGGGGGAAACAGGCCAGAGACTCAGTCAGCGCATGAACTCACACAGATCCACCATTAATAACAACAGTATAGATCTCCCAGTGGCCGCACATTTCTCCGGAAAAGACCACTCTATTGAAGATTTGCGGGTTGTGGTTTTAATGGGACATTTTAAGACACAGAGAGAGAGAGAGAGAGAGAGAGAGAGAGAGAGAAAGAAATGGGAATTTAAGTTAATGCTCTGCAGTTTGGAGTTAATATTCGTGCCAGTTTCATGTCACACTATGTATGAACTGTGAGGATCACAAATCACCACCTGATTGCAAACAGATAACAGATCCCTCCGTCATGCTCCACAAATTTTCCAGACCTGTTGTAAATAACTTCTCTACGTATATTGCATTTTGTTATTCCAAGATCCTTTGAAGATCCATGTCTTGTATATGTATAAATAGTGTGAATTTTCAGTTTCTTGTATTACACCATGTCTGAAGAAGAGAGCTAGTACTCTCGAAAGCTTCCTATCAAATATACTCAGTTAGCCTCTGTGAAGAATATCGCCTTGCCCAACCACCTGGCATGCCTGCGATCAACCTTCTTTCTTAACCTCCCACTCACCCACCGTGAGTAGACCGGGTCATAGGATAGAATGAAACGAGCGGTATAAATTTTATGTATTTAATAACCCAAGTGGGTCGGTACTAATTAATAGCATATACAGAAATATACAATATTAATACGATCAAGCATAAACATACAAGCAAAAGAGCAATAATACGGCACAAAACAAAAATGGAAATAAAGATAGAGAAAATACTGGCATAGGCTCGTAGTCCGTTTCTCTAGGCCACAGCAGAGTTTTGGGCCTAGGGCGCAAGCTTAAGCAAGTTGCATAGAACAATCCTTCTACATGTTGTCCAGAACAAAGTGAAAGGCTTCAGGCCTCAATGCTAGGCCCTCAATGCATTCCTCAGTAGGGCAAGCTCTCTCATCTTCTCCCAGATCAGAGCTCCTTACAGCCTCTTTGCTGAATGACCCCAGAATCCAGGTCTGCCCACAGCATATGGCTAGTGCCCCACCCACCCCTTCCACACAGGCAGCCCCCCTTCTCCCTCCTTTGCAGAACCCTCGGAGAGATGGGTGAAGTTAAGGTCACTGGCTTGCTATCCCCCATCGCCATCTGGCCAGGGATAATAAAAGTGCCTGGCTATAGCAAGCCATCTCCCATGAACACACATAAAACCAGTGAAGCATATCGTCCAGCAATGTAGACTCAACTAAAGCACCACATTCCAACAAGTGAGGGAAGGACTGACATAAGCAAGTAAAACACACTTCCAAGAAAGATATAAAACTGAGGGTCGGTTCATCACAGCCTCTAAAAGGTATCGCCTGATTTCTTCACTCTTCCACTAGTTTCTATGGCTAACACGGTACAACATTATACTACAATTAAACATAGTGATAGACAGACCCCTATATCAAATATTTAAGGACCTTATAGAAATAGGTTCAGTCCCACAAAACTGGCACTTAGCAAATGTTGTGCCAATATGCAAAAAGGGGCCAAAGAGTGATCCCGGAAATTCAACTAGTAGGTCTTACCTTGGTGGTAGGTAAAATATTTGAAGATTTTCTATGAAGTGCTATCCTGGAGTATCTCAATGAAAATAAACTTATAACACCCAATCCGCATGGGTTTATGGGCTTCTATGAAGTGGTTCCATACTTGAATAATGCAGTGGACGTGGTATATCTGGATTTTTCAAAGGCTTTTGATACTGTACCACATAAAAGGTTGGTATACAAAATGAGAATGTTGGGACTGAGAGAAAACATATGCATTTGGGTTCACAACTGGCTCAATAATGAACAGTGAGACAGCGGGTTCTCATTAATGGGAAATACTCAGATTGGGTCACAGTCACCAGTGGGTTTCCACAGGGCTCAGTATCACATCCTCTCCTTTTTAATATGTTTATTAATGACCTGATAGAGGGTTTACAGAGCAGGGAGTCCATAAGTGGGTAAGACTTGGGGATTTTGGTGGACAGTAAACTTAACTTTAGCGACCAGTGGTAGGCAACTGCTGCCAGGGCAAATAAAATTATGGGATGCATCAAAAGAAGCATAAATTCTCATGACAAGAACTTAGTTATGCCTTTATACCAGGGGTACTGAACTACTTTTAGTAAAGGTCTGTTTACTGCTTTCACCATCAAGTAAAGGTGCTAGATGAACTCGTCCAGTATTTACAGTATTTTTCGGACAAAAAAACACAGCTGACTATAAAATGCACAAAGAAATAGGAAACAATTATTTCCTATTGTGGCATTATGCTGCGCAGGGGGCACTAAGGAGCATTATACTGTTGATGGGGGCACTAAGGAGCATTATACAGTGGGTGGAGGCACTAAGGAGCATTATACCCTAGGTGGGGGCAGTAAGCAGCATTATACTGTGGGGAGAAACAATGGGAAATGAGTTCTCCATACATATATAATGCCCCATTATTCTGTCTCCTCACAGTATGCTTCTTTATAACCCCATAGTATAATTGGTCATTAGTGCCCCCACCCACCGTATAATGCTCCTTAGTGCCTCCCACACTATAATTGATATCAGTGCCCCCCACCGTATTAGTACCCCCTGACAGTATAACTGGCCATTAGTGACTCCACCCAACGTATAATGCTCTTTGGTTCCCCCACCCACCATTTAATTGGCCATTAGTGCCCCACACATAATTAACCCCTTAAGCCCTAAAAGTACCCTTAATGACCAGTCCTCATTTTTTAAAATTGACACTTTATATGGCAATAATTTTGAGACGCTTTAACTTACACAAGTGATTTTGAGATTGTTTTTCATGACACATTGTACTTCATGTTAGTGGTAAACAGTGATAAATAATTTTGTATTTATTTCTAAGAATATAGAAAATGTGATGGAAATTTTGAAAAAAAAAAAATCGCAATTTTCAAAATGTGAAATGCTCTGGTTTTCAGACAGATAGTCATATCACCCAAATACATTAATACATATTATCTACCATATCTCTGCTTTATATCGGCATCATACTTTTAATTGTCCTTTAATTTATTTTGGAAGTTAGAAGTCTTACAATTGTAACAACGATTTTCCAGATTTACAAGAAAATTTCCCAAACTAATTTTTTAGGGACCACTTCAGTTCTGAAAGGGATTATAAAGGCCTATATATTAGAAACCCCCATAAATAACCCCATTTTCAAAACTGCATCCCTCAATTAATTCAATATAGCATTTGGGAAGTTTGTTAACCCTTTAAGCATTTCACAAGAATTAAAACAATATGTAGGTGAAATTTAGACATTTCATTTTTTTCCACTAATCCCTTAATTTAGCCCTAAAATTAACACATTCACAAAGGGTTAAAGGAGAAAATGCATCTCACAGTTTATTATGCAATTTCTCCCACACACAGAAATACATCACATGTGGGTGTAAACTGATGTTTGGGTGAATGGCAGCACACAGAAGGGAAGGAGCGACACTGGGCATCTGAAAAGCAGATTTTGCTGGAATAGCTTTCAGGTGTCTTGTCTCATTTGCACAGCCCCTAAAGTACCAAAACAATAAAAACCCTCCAAAAATGACCCCATTTTGGAAACTACACCCCTGACAGTATTTATCAAGGGGTATAGTGAGCATTTTGCTGGAATAGTTTTCTGGTGCCATGTCTCATTTGCAGAGACCCTAGAGTACCAATTCAATGGAAACCCCCAAAAAGTGACCCTATTTTAGAAACTACACCCCTCAAGTAATTTCCTAAGGGGTATGGTGAGCATTTTGACCCCACAGCTGATTCACAGATTTTATTAGCAATGGAACATAAAAATAAAAAATTACTTTTTTTCCAATAAACTGTCCATTTTGCACTACATTTTTCATTTTACAAGGGGTTAAAGAAGAAAAAGCATCCCACAGTTTGTTACACAATTTCTCCTGAATACAGGAATACCCCATATGTGGTCATAAAATGATGTATGAGTACATGGTGGAGCCAGGGGCGTAACTATCGGGGTAGCAGCGGTAGCAGCTGCCACAGGGCCCGGGACATTAGGGGCCCCTGAGCCCTGTGGCAGCCGCTACCGTGAACCCCACAAACCAGTAATGATCGCGGTTGCAGGGGGTGCGACCGCGAACGGACCCGGCAGGTTACGGAGCCCGCGGCCAGCTGGAGATGGCCGGGCCCCGGACCATTATGATAGCGGTCGGGGAAAACCTGGTTCCCTGACCGCTATACATACTGTTATTGGAAAGGGGCCCTGGCATATTGTAGGCCCCTTTCCAATAGATGGCAGGGCAGGGGAGGTGACTGAAAATAATAAACACATATTCTCACCTCTCCTGGGCGCAGCGATCTCTCCGGCGCTCCTCTGTCATGACTGAGGGCTGTGATTAGGCCCCAGCGGTCACATGGGGGCGCACTGACGTCATTACGCGGCCGCGCCCCATGTAACCGCTGGGGCCTAATCACAGCCCTCAGTCATGACGGAGGAGCGCCGGAGAGATCGCTGCGACCAGGAGAGGTGAGAATATGGCCTCGGCAGCGACGTTCGAAGAGGGCCTGAAGACGTTGAAGACGGCAGGATAGAGCGAGGATGCCAAGGAAAGGTAAGGCAAGGTGAGTATGAATGTTTGTTATTTTTAATCACCTTCCCTGGGTCTCCGATTATTATACTCTGGGTGGGGTCTGAGGAGACCCCAGAGTATAATTATAGCACCGAAGCGGAGGGGACTGTTGGGAGCTATAATACTGGGTAGGGGCCACTGTAGAGCATATAATACTGGGTGGGGGCCCCTGTAGAGCATATAATACTGGGCGGGGGCCACTGTAGAGCATATAATACTGTGTGGGGGCCACTGTAGAGCATATAATACTAGGTGGGGCCACTGTAGAGCATATAATACTGGGTGGGGGCCACTGTGGGGGGCATATAATACTGGGTGGGGACCACTGTGGGGGGCATATAATATTGTGTGGGGGCCACTGTAGGGAGGATATATTACTGGGTGGGGCCCGCTATGGGGGGCATATAATACTGGGTGGGTACCACTGTGGGAAGCATATAATACTGGGTGGGGACCACTGTGTGGAGCATATTATACTGTGTGGGGCCACTGTGGGTAGCATATTATACTGTGTGTGGGGGGAGAAATGTAGAGCATATAATGCTGTATGGGGGCCACTGTGGAGCATACAATGCTGTGTGGGGGCCACTGTTGAGCATATAATACTATCTGGGGCCTCTGCTGAGCATATTTTACTGTTTGGGGACCTGTAACTGGTTGGGGGGGGGCCCGGGGGGCCCCATGTGAAATGTTCGCCTTGGGGACCAGCCATTCCTAGTTACGCCACTGGGTGGAGCTCAGAATTGAAAGAGCACTATTTGGCTTTTGGAGAGCAGATTTTGCTGGAATAGTTTTTTGGTGCCATGCCCCATTTGCAGGGCCCCTAAAGTACCAGAACAATGAAAACCCCTTAAAAGTAACCCAATTTTAGAAACTACACCACTCAAGGAATTTCTCATGGAAGGTATTATCATTTTGAGGCCAATAGTGCTTCCAAAAAATGAATGTACAAAGTGAAAATTGAAATTTATAAAGAAATATGCCATTTCGGTGCCCAATATGTTGTGCCCACTTTGTGTCATCAGAGACATGCACTCCTAAAACTATTAGATGGGTTATCCTGGTTACAAAGAAGTTGTATATGTGGGCGTAAACAGATGCTTGGGCACACAGCAGGGCTCAGAAGGGAAGGAGCACTGTGCTTTTTAGCTTTTGGGGTATAGATTTAGAGGGATTTTCTGGACACCAAGTTGTTTTTGCAGATCCCTGGAGGTGCCAGTAAATTGGAATTCCCCAAGAAGTGACCCCATTTTGTAGGGGCATTTTAGGGTCTCTGCAAATATGACATGGTGTCCAAAAACCAACATCTAAATTAGCGGTCCAAAAGCACATAGGGCTCATTCAGATGTGCTCCCGCCTGTGTGCACAAACAGCAGTTTATGCCCACATGTATGTCACTGTTGTACCCAGGATAACGCACTTAACAATGTCATATGTGGGTATAAACAGCTGTTTGGGCACAGCCGGGAAGGAGTGCTATTTTGGACGTCATGCCACTTTTGCAGAGCCCCTAAATTGCCAATAAAGTGGAATCTGTAGACATGTCACCCCACTTTGGAAACTACACCCTTCAAGGGATTTATCAAGTGGGGTAGCGAGCATTATTAACCCATGAGCGTTGCATTAATTTAATTTCCAGAAATAAATGTGCAGCTGATAATAAAAAGTGAAACCTGCACTTTTTCTAGAGATATGCCAATTCAGTGCCTGAAATGTTGTGCCCAGCAGAGACACACACTCCAAAAACTGTTAAGCAGATATCCCGGACATAACCGCTTTTGGAGCATTCGTCTCTGATACAAGCCGGGCACAACATATGATGCACTGAAATGACATATTCCTAGAAAAATTGCCTTTTTCACCTTTCACCATCAGCTGCGTATTCATTTCTGGAAATTAATGCAACACTTGGGGGTTAAAAATGCTCACTGTACCCCTGTATAAATTCCTTCAGGGGTGTAGTTTCCAAAATGTTTCCACTTTACTGGCATTTCAGGGCTCTGCAAAAGTGTCATGGCGTCCAAAAACCAAACTGTCTAAATCTGTGAGCCAAAAACCAAATAACACTCCCTCCCTTCTGTATCTGGTTGTGCCCAAACAAAAGTTTATACCCACATATGACACTAACTATGTTATCCTGGGTACACCAGTGTCATACATGTGGGCATAAACTACAGTTTGGGCACACAGTAGGGCGCAGATGTGAAGGAACGCGATGTAACTTTTGGAGCGCAAATTTAGATATTTGGTATCTGGACACCATGTCATGTTTTCAGAGCCTCTAAAGTATTAGACATGTGGAATCCCCTAAGGAGTGACCCCATTGTGAAAACTGCACCCCTCAAAGAATTTATCAGGGGGTGTAGTGAGCATTAGTATCCCAGACGTGAATGCACAGCGGATTATGAAAAGTGAATATGTAAGCTATGCGCAGTACATTGGGAACATGAAATTTCCTACTATTTCCCCAGTAGTTCCTATTATTGAGGAGGTCACTGAGGAGGTCACTCTGGGGGTCACTTCTGGTTTATTTTCCCTCATAAACTCTAAATCTGGTTTGTACCTTGATATATGCTTGCACAGATTATACATTCCCTTCCTGCCGCAGCCAGTTGTGTTCTAATGATTTGGTGATTTTTGGGGTTTTTGTCTTCACATTGTACAAGTTGTATTTTCTTTATTTTTCTGATGATGTAGCCTTATGAGTGCTGTTTTTTTGCAGGATGAGATGCATTTGTAATTACACCATTTTTGGGCGCCTATAACTTATTGAATAAACTTTATTAACTCTCTTTTTTAGTAGATTACAAAAAAAAAAAAACATCAATTCTGGCATAGCTTTTTAACCTTTAAATTTTTTGCCATGCAGTGTACAGCATAAGTAACATGTTACCTTTATTCTGTGGGTCGGTACGATTACAGCGATACCTCATTTATATTGTTTTTTTTATGCGTTATTAATTCTGCAGAACAAAAACCCATCTGGAGAAAGAAATCATTTATTTTTGCAGGACAACCTGTGCTTTTTATTGGTACTATACATATGACTTTTTGAACACTTTTTATTGCATATTTTGTAAGATGAGATGGCGAAAAATCATTACTTCCGGCATTTTTTTTCCTTTTTTTTTTTTTTCCTGACGTTCACCGCGTACTTTAAATATTGTTTCAGTTTTATTACACACTTTATATTTTTTTTCAACTTTTTTTTTACATTTTATACTTGTCCTATACACTGATCACTGGTTCAGTACTATAGACTGCAATGCACAGAATACACGTGTATTGCAGTCTATACAGGAAGTCAGCCTATGCAGACGCATAGACTGACTTCCTGGAGGTCCCGGCAGGATCAACCAGGTACTTGGGGGTCCAGGCAGCCTGGGATCGCTGGCCAGACCTCGGGCTGCAGATAATAGATATCGGCTTACAGCTGACACCCGCTCTCGATGTCACCCGCTCAGCTTCTGAGCGGGTGACATTAAAATGACATACTGGCACGTCAGTTTGCGCTTAGGTAGTGCTTCCAATGACGTACCAGTACGTCATATTGCGCTAAGGGGTTAATATTAATAGCATTCAAGAGGAACATGATCTCCCACCCGCTGTCCCCAAGCCCTGATTCCTTGCACTAGCAGCAGTAGGGATCAGTAATCCCTGCTGCGTGTTCTCACATGTGTAGGCAGCAGGGATGATTACCAATCCCTGCTGCTGCTAGAGCCAAGGATTAGGGCTTGGGGACAGTGGGTGGAAGATGTAAGTTTCCCCCAGCCACTGTCCTAATGAAAGACTCAAGACACAAGGGTCCAGACAGGTGGCGGCCATGGTCTGGGTTCAGAACACGAACAAGAAGGCAATAACTGAACTAGAGTGGTTTCAGAGAAAGACAACTTAATATAATTAGGGGAGTGAGTGTATTGTATTGAGAGTACAGAGACAGGGGTTATTCAGTTTAGAAAAAAGACGGCTACATGGACACTAAATCGCAATGTACAAATACATGAAGGGACAGTACAAAGATCTTTCTAATGATCTTTTTACACCTTGAACAGAAAAATGTGACAGGTTACAGGTTTTAGATTTTTGGTACAGATCAGTTAATCCAGGGTTTTATACTCATTTGGAGTAGGGAAAGAATTTTTTCCCTGACATGAAATAATTGGCATCAGACTCATGGTTTCTTTGGAAGTTGTCTTCCTCAACACAGTAGGGTTATAGATTGGACTTGATGGACCTGTGTCTTCATCCAACCTCATCTACTATGTCATTAAGTAATATTCATTTTTTTCTATACATTGGCAGTTTCCACATTTATATCTTGCAATATTGTCAACAAAAATGTTCATATTTCTTCTTACTGATACTAATCACCATGTTTTCTTGATGTTGTCCTGACAACAAGAAGTGCTGTTCTGTGTAGACACCTGACATCTAGCATAATTCAAGGAGATTAGATTTGTGACGGTGGGCACCTTTTAACTGGGCAGCTACATTGGCACACTCTTTTGTAGTGCATGGTTGATCCCTGCCTCATTACAGAAGAATTTTAGCTTCATCTTTGCTAACACTTATTAAATATCACTAGGCTGGGAATTTTACTGCATCATGTTGCTGCAAAAATATTAAAGGGATTTTCCAGTAAATAAAAATTAATGACACTGTCCATTTCCCACTGCAGTGATGAGATGTCGATAGAGCGATAGGCTATAGCAGGTAACCACTGTGGTGGTGACATGTCCCTTTGTTAACATGTCATTGCTGTTTACCCATTTTTGCACGTTTGGAAAAGATTTTTTATTCACTGAACTACCCCTAACTGTGATTCCATGGACTCCCAAATCGCATGCAATGACCACCCCTGATAGTATAAAAATACCACTTAAAAAGTAACTCTGACTATATATTCTATTATTTAGACTATATATCTCAAGAGTCACATTTAAGTGCACTCCAAAAATCCTCTAACCAAAAATGACATACAAAAGATACCTCTATTATCATGTATAATAGGAATGTGAATTAATGCAACCTACAGATTCCTGTCTTCCTGCACACACTTTTCCACATCATCACTCTGCTGTTGTGCTCGCTTCCTTTGTGTATTACCCACCCCATAACTTGCTACAGGAATCTGGTAATAAAGCTGTTCCTATCTAGTAACTGCATTTCCTCACCAGAGCTTGCACTATGCATTATTAAGATACATTGTTACCTAGTAGAAAGAGAAATTTATTCCTCACACATTTCTCCATTTTTATAAGATAGATTTTTTCATAAATCTGGTTTACAAACGGTTCATGTGTCTTTATGCTACATATATTGTATTCACTGTAAGCTAGTTTATTACATTAAAATGCAACATACGCATTTCCATAAATGTTTTACATGATTTTTGGAGATCATTGCCATTTATCATGCTAATCTCCGCCAACCGAGCATTGCCTCGTGACTTCTTTTTTCCCATAATTCCTTCCACATAGTTGTAACTGAGGCAGGCATCTTTTGACAGCATCATTTGTAACACGGGGTATAGAGTTTTCAGCACTGCTGGAATCTGACAGAACATTTGTTCCTAATGTTTTTTTGGCATAGCAAAATCCTGTGTATTGGTAAGATTTTAGCTGCATAGTGGGCTTACACGTATTAAGTTAACAATAACATTAAAGTAACAAATATAATCAAAAGAATGTTTGATTTCATGTTTCCTTCAAGTTAATGGATATATACAGTATTGCGGAAACGTTTTAGGCTGGTGTGCAAAAAATGCTGCAAAGTAAGAATGCTCTCAAAAATAGAAGTGTTAACAGTTTACGTTTGTCAGTTAACAAAATGTTAAGTAAATGAACAAAAGAGAAATCTTAATCAAATCAATATTTGGTGTGACTGCCTTTTCCTTCAAAGCAGTATCAATTCTTCTAGGTACATTTACACAGGTTTTGAAGGAACTCTGCAGGGAGGTTGTTTCAAACATCTTGGAGAACTAACCACAGAACTGATGTGGATATAAACTTGCTCAAATCCTTCTGTCTCCTCATGTAATCCCAGACAGACTTGATGATGTTGAGATCAGGGTTCTGTGGAAGTCATATCATCGCTCAAGGATCCCTTGCTCTTATTTACTTTGAAGGTGGCATACCTCCACCATTAAAATGTTATGTTACTAATGCATAAGGATTTGTTGTTTATTGTCATGTTTTTTTGAATGATGGTAAAATTGCAATGGATTTTACAGAAGTATGTGATTTTTGCCACAAATTTACTAAAATGGGGATAAAAAAATCACTCATGTAAATGCACCTCAAAACTACCAATATCAAACATATGGAAAATGTTTGATTTCAAGATGACCAATCTTTACTTCTGTATTGCACACTTGGACACATTTCGAAGAGCATTCATTTTAAGTTTACATTTTAGTAATCCAGTATAACCAGCATGCTCAATGTCGCTATTTCTGAATCTAATATAGTCAATTACAGTATATCTCCAAAAAAGATAAACTGTATATTACAGTAAAACGCCTCTTCAGGAGAGCTTTGTACTAATTTTATGTAACTAGAAGAGCATTTATCTTCAAGAGACTTTACAAACCAAGCATTATTATAGATATATTATTTCTGTTTTTACAAATTCTAAAAACATAGTTATATTACCATTCATTTATGTTAGTAGGAGACTCAGCATGCCACAAGCTTTTAAATATAGTGAAAACACTCCAGATGTCACCAGATAACCATTTAATGATCTTCATGATCTCACAATAAATTTTCTGCAGGAAATGAAACTCTCACCTCACATATAGTAGCTCCATGTGCATGTTTTCTAGATAAGTATGTAATTCACCAATGAAATTCTGATACATAGTGTTGTCATATCACCAAACCTGAAAATATACAGAAAGAATTGTACAATTTACAGTTGTCTAGGAGTTCATTTGGCAAAAAGTGACAAATAATACGTCTCTTATTGTTTAGTGCAGTCTTGATGACAGCATACAATTACTTGGCCTCATCTAGCCATGCTAAGGCTATATTCACACATCCAAGGCAAAACAGCTGTTTGTTTAACCCCTTAAGGACACAGGGTAGTTTGTACGTTAATGCTCGGTGACTTTTTTTCATACTTTCATTCCTCTCCTTCCAAAATTCATAACTTTTTTATTTTTCTGTCGACATAGCTAAGAGAGGGCTTATTCTTTGTGTGACGAGTTGTACTTTCATTTTTGCACCATTTTGGGTACATATAATGTTTTGATTAGCTTTTATTAATATTTTGAGAGATGCATTTGAAAAACCCACAATTCTATCATGATTTTTTGCATTAAAAGTGACATGGTAACTTTGTCTGGGGGGGTCATTAGAATTACGGTGATACCATAATTATATTGGTTTTATTATGTTTTACCGCTTTTACAAATAAAACGTCACTTTTTGAAATTGAACGATTCACCATATTTTGAAGCCTATAACTTTTTTATTGACAGAGCTGTTAGGGCTCTTTATTTGCGGGTCAAGTTGTACTTTTTATTTGTACCAATGTTTGGTATGTATGACTTTTTGACCACTTTTTATTGCCATTTTTTGGGGAAAGTGAGGTGACCAAAATACGTTATATTGTACATTGCAGTATATTTTTGGATAGTGGGGACTATCCGAGGGGTGGCGAATTTGTTCACGGGCCCCTGGCATCCGAGGGGTTAATCCAACTCGGCAGCTAGTCCTAGACCTAGGCTGTATCACACAGCCAAGCGCCAGAAGTAATGCCATGGCGATTCCAAATTTATATAGTTTTTGTAATGTTTTGATACCTTTTAAAAATTTTAAAACTTTTCAAAATAAAAAAATTAAAATTGTGTCGCCATTTTCAGACACCTGTAACTTTTTCATATTTACTATTATAGAGCTAGGTATGGCGCTTTTTCATGCGGAACAAGATGACGTTTTTATTGATACCATTTGGGGGAAGGTCTGATGGTTTGATCACTTTTTATTCGATTTTTTTTAGGAGGCA
Organism: Leptodactylus fallax; assembly: GCA_947044405.1. NCBI lineage: Eukaryota > Metazoa > Chordata > Amphibia > Anura > Leptodactylidae > Leptodactylus > Leptodactylus fallax. The sequence continues at coordinate 3,162,526 of CAMRHE010000015.1, forward strand.
AAGTGTTGAAAAAAAAATCACCATTTCGCTATTTTGATTTTTGTCCCCACCAGGCCGTTCACCGAACGGGATTAATATTTTAATATTTTAATAGTTCAGGCATTTTTGAGTGCGGGGTTACCTAAAGTGTTTATGTTTACTTTTGTTTACTTATTTTTATATGTAATCTAGGGAAAGGGGGTTGATTTCAACCTTTGTGTTTTTTGTGTTTTTTTTTTTTAATACCTTTTAAAAACTTTTTTTTCCCTATTTTACTTTTATGTTCAGGCACCCTAGGGACATTGGTCTCATCGCTCTTACTATGCACTGCAACACTAATGTATTGCAATGAATATTAAAATCCATTCACTTCTATTACACACTGCTATAGGCAGCATGTAATAGAACTGTGACCCGAGAGCAAGGCAGGTGGTTTGGACTCCGCAACCAGAAATGAACGCACACGCGGTAGTTCAAGAAAAAAAAATATATTTACTATAAGTTAATAAAGGCTAGTTAAAGGTAAAATGACAGGGATAAAGGCAAGCAAAATATACAATATAGCATGAACAATTTCAAGGCAAATTCTGCAATGGTTTCTACTTTTACTCTGTCCACTTCTGCAGTATGGACACTGAATGAACAATATATTCAAAACTATCCCTAACTGACCCTGACTTCACATTTGGGTGCACCCCCTTTTCCCCAGTGGTCCAGGAGGACCGCTTACAGTCCGTAGAAGCGCGCGGTGGGGCCCAAAGTAGGTCCTTTCTTTTATAGTGAAGCGTCCTCTCCTCACGGTTATCAGGATCTTTAAAAGGGAAACCAAATGAATGCAATGTAATCCAACAGCAGATTCCACTCAGCACACTGACAGTCCTGCCGAATCCATACACTGAGCTGGGATGTGAGCCGGGATTTAGCAGTTACTGTCCAGTACGTCAACAGCACTGCGAGTCTCTATCTGTGGTATCCATATACACAGTCACAATGTCAGTCTCACTGATCTGCCACTGAGCACAGTTCCTTGCACGTGGACTCACTAGTCCTGTTGTCTCTTTACACTCTGTTTGTCTCTGGACCAAGATACAGCTTAGTTGTACAGAAAAATCTTCACAGCAGTTCAATGTAGCACAGACACCTGTCTTCTCTCTTGCCAAGATGGCTGCTGCTCTCTGTCTCGTCACTTCCTGCTTCTCTGCCTCGTCACTTCCTGCTTCTCTGCTCACACTCTGTCTGCAGAACAGACAAGCTGACATAAAAAGGGGGGGGGGGTCTCTCCAGCAACATGTCACAATTACAATGGCTGCTGTCTTAAAGGAACAGAATCACAGAAATACATTCAACATTAACAGTTTATACAGACAAATGAAGCTTAGGACAACATTGGCTGTCTCTTACATATTCCCCCCCCACTTTAAGATTGGCAGTCCCTGCCTATGACTGTATATCCAGAGGGTTGTACTTTTATGCACAGAGTGGTAGTATACCGATGTATGGCAGGCCAAACAAACTCATCCTGCGCATACCGAACAGGGGGAATACCAGCATTTGGCCTAGTGGTCCGTCTGAGGACCGGTGGTATATTATGGGGTGCTGCAGCTATGGGCTGAGAAGGACCAGCGGATTCCGCACCAGAGGGGGCACAGGCCGGAGATACAGTAGTCACAGGTGGAACATCCCCAGGAGCAGGGATCGGCCAACAATCATCCTCCTCGTCGGAGGCCCATTCCGCACCTCCATTCTCTGACTGTGGGAGCTCATTCACATTGGCAGGCCCATCATGATTTGTCCCTTCAGAATGACACAGGCGCAACATATTTCGGTGAAGTACTCTAACACAATCTGTTCCTTCTTTCTGGACCTGGTACACTGGCACATTCGCATACTTGCGGCCAACAACACGATACGGCAAAGCCTCCCATCTGCTTTCCAATTTCCCTTGGGGTTTCTTGACACGAACTAGCACTAGGTCGCCTGGTTGCAATGGTGCTTCTTGCACTGGGGTCTTATCAGGATGGGGATGTTCTTGCAGGCGCTGCCGCACCAATCGATGGATCGTCTCAAGTCTCTGCCGGTGCGCCCGCACCCAAGAGGTTGGATCCCTCGGAGGGAACCCATCCACATCATTCAACTGTAATTCTCCTATACTTCACCCAGACCGCCCAAAGAGAAGTGTATAAGGAGAGTACCCCGTTTTAGAATGGACCTGATTGTTATAGGCCCACACCATTTCAGACAAGAATGGAACGCCCTCACTTCTCGCAGGGTAGTCGGTATCGGCCAATCTTGAACAGCCGCTATCTTGTCTCTTGATGGTCTCAGCTCTTCTCCTGATACGCGGTGACCCAAGTAATCAATTTCAGATTGGAACAACCGACATTTACTGGGTTTCAATTTGAGCCCATGTTCCCGCAATCTTTGAAATACTTGCCCCAACTGGTGGAGATGGTCTTCAAAGGTCGCAGAATACACTATAATGTCATCCAAGTAGATGAGAGTGAACTCAAAGTTGAAGTCACCGAGACATTTCTCTATCAACCGCTGAAACGTTCCGGGTGCATTTGTCAACCCGAAGGGCATTCGTATAGTCCCATGGGCAAGATGAATGCCGTCTTCTCCTTGTCTTTTGTGGCCATCGGCACCTGCCAATACCCACTAGCCAGATCTAGTGAGGAGAAGTACCGGCTCTCCCTAGCGCTGAGAGGGACTCCTCAATCCGTGGCAAGGGGTAGGAATCTCGTACGGTGCAAGCGTTTAACTTCCGATAGTCTACGCAAAATTGGATGGACCCATCTTTTTTTCTTACTAACACCACAGGAGCCGCCCAGGGACTCTGGCTTTCTTGAATGATCCCACCCTGTAGCATCTTAGCTAACAGTTCTTTCACTTCCTGATACAACTGTGGAGGAATTTGTCGGTAGCGCTCTCTAATTGGAGGGGTGTCTCCTGTGGGAATCTCATGGTGGATCCCTGTGGTACATCCAAAATCTTCTGCATACCGTGCAAAGGTGGCTCGGTTCTCCCACAACAGCTCATCTACCTTCTGCACCCATTCCAGAGAACATGAACTTGCATCCATCTTCATCTGTTCTCGAATTGCACAGCCATTCCATTCAGAGGTGGGTTCCTCATCTTCTCCCATGGACACAGTTACGGTCCACTCATCCCTTTCAGTCGGCTTCAGCTGCATTGGAGTTACTTTCCTTACTTCCTCCGGAGTCACATAGATGTTAGCCAGCAGCCTCCCTGGGGTCAGGTCCACACTCTGGTCCTGAGTGTTTACACATCGAAGTGGTACTCTTCCATTGCGAACTATTGCCAAGGAACGGGCCACTAGCGGATCAACACCTCCTTCGGCTGCCTGCAGTGGTTCTACCAACACAGCTATGCCCTCTAGTTTCCGACAGGTGCCTACAGGCATGGACACTATTGTCTCCCGACTGGGTGGCAGTGTAACTTTTGTATGCAAAGGAACTGAAATTCGAGCCAGAGGACGCTGTGCATCCGAACTTTTCTGTAAGCCACATGTCTGGATCAGCCGCTGGAAAGCTGTTTGAGTAGGCCGATGGGTGGTGGTTTCTTTCCAATAACCGTGACCTTTCTTTTCAAAGAGGATCTGATCTAATTCTTTTAACACATTCATCCCCAAAATGACAGGGACCTTTACTTCATGTGACTCCTGTACCACCACAATGCCTTTCCTACCTAGATCTTGGCCACATACCCGGACATTCATCCAGGCCACTCCCACGACCGGAACTGGTAACTGGTTAGCTGCGACCACTCGTACGAATGTATGGGGATCATATTTCACATGTTGCTGGAATTACCGTTCATAACAGTCTCTACTCAAGGTCGTTACTTGGGAACCCGTGTCAATCATCCCGGTAACCGGAATACCCTCCATTTCCACCTGTATGACAGGACTTGCAGCGATCAGGTCATCATCAGGGCATTCTCCCCACATAGTCTCCTTGTCAGTCTCCCCTACTACACGCCCTACAGCAGCAGGGGACTTCAGTTTAACGGCGGTCTCTCATAAGTTTGTCGCTGCTCTGGACATCTAGCAGCAACGTGGCCCATCCGTCCACACTCCCAGCAGCGTATCTCCCGTCGTTCTGGCCATCTGTTTGGGCCCCTTTGGTAAGCCCCTTCGATTTCTCCAGAGCACTGCACTAAATGATTTGGACCCCTTCGGTAGGTCCTATCCTCATCCTTCCAGCGGGGTGGTGGGTGATTCTGACTTGCTGGGTGTGGATGGCTCACCCTTTCATCTCCAGTCTTCTGGAAGTCTGCAATTTTCATAGAATGCTCATCACAACACTCTTGCAGTTTCTGCATTACTGTGAGAATTTCTTTAACCGTCCCTTTTTCTACTGTCTCTGAGCCAGAACTAGCCCCCTGTGACAAAGTAACTCCAACTGCGGTCTGGGGCCTCGGGACCATACTATTGGCACGGGAGATGGCCTCTACCTGTACATCATGGAATTTAGCATCAGCCTCTCGTCGTATAAAATCCTGCATAGTCACAGTTAAACTGCCGTCACGTATCCCCAGGACAAACTGGTCACGGAGAGTCCGATCAGGGTTACAGAAGGCTGGCGAGCCCCCTCTTTCCTTCACTTGAATATCTCGGAGCAGTTCTTGTAGGGCATTTGCATATTGGGGAAGGCTTTCATTCTCCTGTTGTACCCTCTGGAAGAACCAAGCCTGCAGAGACCCCAGCAATGCAGTTTCTCCATAGATGGTTTCTAGAATCTGGACTACTTGCTCAAATGTCTGCCTTTGTTCAAATGGCCTCAGTATCACCGTGGTCTTAGTATCCCCTTGTAATGTCAATATTGCTAGCTCTACTAGTACTTCTGGTGCGGTCTGGTACATTCGCTATATCATTCGTATCTGTTCCACCCACATACTCACTGACATATTATTGCCATCAAATTTAGCTAACTGACTCATTATAGCCCCTGCTGGCATTCTTCCTCCAGCACCATTCTCCCTAAAGGGTGCGTCACCGTCCATTCTGGTAAGCGGATCCTGCCGACTACGCCAATTTGTGAACCGAGAGCAAGGCAGGTGGTTTGGACTCCACAACCAGAAATGAACGCACACGCGGTAGTTCAAGAGAAAAAAAAATATATTTACTATAAGTTAATAAAGGCTAGTTAAAGGTAAAATGACAGGGATAAAGGCAAGCAAAATATACAATATAGCATGAACAATTTCAAGGCAAATTCTGCAATGGTTTCTACTTTTACTCTGTCCACTTCTGCAGTATGGACACTGAATGAACAATATACTCAAAACTATCCCTAACTGACCCTGACTTCACAATTGGGTGCACCCCCTTTTCCCCAGTGGTCCAGGTGGACCGCTTACAGTCCGTAGAAGCGCGCGGTGGGGCCCAAAGTCGGTCCTTTCTTTTATAGTGAAGCGTCCTCTCCTCACGGTTATCAGGATCTTGGGAGAAATGAAGTCCTCTTTAAAAGGGAAACCAAATGAATGCAATGTAATCCAACAGCAGATTCCACTCAGCACACTGACAGTCCTGCCGAATCCATACACTGAGCTGGGATGTGAGCCGGGATTTAGCAGTTACTGTCCAGTACGTCAACAGCACTGCGAGTCTCTATCTGTGGTATCCATATATACAGTCACAATGTCAGTCTCACTGATCTGCCACTGAGCACAGTTCCTTGCACATGGACTCACTAGTCGTGTTGTCTCTTTACACTCTGTTTGTCTCTGGACCAAGATACAGCTTAGCTGTACAGAAAAATCTTCACAGCAGTTCAATGTAGCACAGATACCTGTCTTCTCTCTTGCCAAGATGGCTGCTGCTCTCTGTCTCGTCACTTCCTGCTTCTCTGCTCACACTCTGTCTGCAGAACAGACAAGCTGACATAAAAAGGGGGGGGGGGTGTCTCTCCAGCAACATGTCACAATTACAATGGCTGCTGTCTTAAAGGAACAGAATCACAAAAATACATACAACAATAACAGTTTATACACACAAAAAAAGCTTAGGACAACATTGGCTCCCCCTTAAAAAACAATGGCAATAAAAACCCTGGGAGGGCCCTCAATACATTCCCAACTGTCATGGCAGGCAATTGCCACCCACCAATGACGTTCCGGAGGGCGGTGATCGGTAAAAGATGGCAGCACCCATTGCCTGCACACTTTACATCCCGCGGTCATGTTTAACCATGGCAACTAAACTGCTAACAGATGTGATCAGTGTCGGCACAGATCGCAGCTGTTAGCGGCGGGTGCTGGCTGTATTATACAGCCTGCATACGCAGTGTATGGAAAGAGCTCAGCTCCTGAGACCTCTCCATACATCCCCATGCAACCTATGATGTAGTATTATGTCCTTGGTCGTTAAGGGGTTAAACTTTAATCTCATGTGTATGGCAAATAAAAAGGGATTGTACAGGATTGTAATACTGAGTTCCACTTCCTCTTCTCAGACCAATGACATCATGTTCATTGGTCACATGGCCATGCTGCAGCTCTGTCCCATTGTAATAAATATGGCTGACCTGCAAATCCAATCACAACCACAACACAATGTACAGTGCTGAGCAGAGATGTAACTAGCAAAGACGGGGCCCCATAGAAAACTTTTGACTTGGGCCCCCACATGGCATAGCACCCCTTCTGCTGACCTGTACATGGTAAAATGCCCCCTTTGCTGGCCCACACGCGGTATAATGCCCCATTTACACACATTGGTCCCTCCACACAGTATAATGTACCATAGAGGCCCCCATAGAGTATAATGTCCGATAGTGACCTTAATACAATATAATGTCCCACTGTGGCCCCTTCAAAAGGTATAATGTCCCACAGTGGCCCCTCCACAAAGTATAAGGTCACACAATGGAAACTTCACAAAGTATAATGTCTGTCCCATAGTGGCCCTGTTCGTCACAAATATTGCAAAAATTTCAGATTCGTCAGAGGTGATCAAACATAAAAAACAGTGTCATTATGTGTTGTGACACCAGCCTAAACCACGTGAAATGGACCATAGTCATGTGATGGACACACAGGTGTATGGCTCATTACTAGGCAGATGTCAGATTACTTTGCTGTGACTATAAAGAGCTGTGCACCTGTGTGCTCATCACATGACCACGGACTGTATATCACATGACCATGGACTGTATATCACGTGACCAGGGTCAGAATTTTATCTACTAGAAGTAACAGAATGAATGACAGCAAGCAGAGATCTAAAAAAAACTGTGAAGAATTGATACAGAAAGTATATTGGAAAATTGTACAACTTTTTATTATACAAACAATAACATTTGTCTCTCAGTATTGGTCTGAAAGTGGCCAACACCTTTAATGATGGTTGAGTCATGCTACCTTCACTCAACAGTTGTAATGTCCATTGTTTCAATCACCTTAGAGATCAGAACAACAGATATTAGAACTGACAATATAACTGATACAAGTGGAACACTTTCCATTTGTATTAGTCATCAATGAGTGCAGTGAACAGTTCTTTCCGTCGGCTTTCAGATGCTTTTGGACACAATTAAAAAGCATCAAAGCTGCCCTTTTTCTTCCAGCTAAAAAACTGAAAGCTTATAGACGGAGACTTCTGTGTTTTGTAACACTGCAGTCAGTTACAGTTTAGTTTGTAATTAAAGACAAGAAAGGTCCCAGGAAATTATAGCTCCCTAGGAGGAAGTCTACCATGTGTACACCTCCTTGAAAAAGTCAGTATAAGCCAAAGTTAGGTGAATGAGAAGGAAAAGCGGTAGATAAAGTGTTAAGCATGCACAAATTTTAAAACATAACTTTCATTTATGACATTAATATCAAATGACTTCTTAAATATAAAATGATAAAAAGTGAGTGGCAAAGGTAATTAGGGATTTGATGTGGATGTCCCCTATTAAGAAAAATCACCCTGCTTGTAGGAGTTATTGAGGGACAAATAGAGCATAAAGTGGACATTGGCCACTGTCCACTGTTCTAAACTTAATACATCATTGTAAATCATATGTAAATGAAAGAGAATAGCCAGTATGAGTTATAATCTCCCTTATCACACTGCCCTTAGGAATTATTGAGGGTCAAATGAAACATACAGTGGAGATTGACCACTCTTCACTATAATAAATAAAAGCACTAGTGTAAATCATATATAGATGCAGTGGAGAGTGGCCAATCACCACTATGCTCTGTATGTTCTGTTTGTCCCTCAATAACTCCTACAGGCAGTGTTATTGGGCTTAAAAGGGGACACCTGACACGAATCCTTAACAACCTTTGTCACACACTTTTAATAATTTTATATTTATATTATGAAGAGGTAATTTATATTAACCCCTTAGCAACGAGCGCCGTAATAGTACAGTGCTGTTTTTAAACTTAACCTTTAGACTGGGGACCCACGCAGTGTAAACACGCGGTGTTTTACAGTACCTTCAAAGTGGATGGGATTCTGGTTAATCCCATCCACACATTGCAAAAAATATCTGCAGCAGACATGCTGCGATTTCAAAAACCGGCATGATGTCCAACAACCAAACTGTGCTCCAAAAACCATTACTAGGCAGATGTCAGATTACTGTGCTGTGTGTTCATCACATGACCATGGACTGTATATCACATGACCATTTACCAGATTTTTATCCACTGGGAATAAGCAGAATGAATGACAGCAAAAAAAGATCTAGAAAACTGTGAGGAATTGATACAGAAAGTATATTGGAAAACTGTACAGTAATACCTCGTACATTCGCGAGGTTAGGTTCCAGAGAGGGTCGCGGATCGCGAGGAATCGCGAATGTTTGGTACAAGCGCTTAGAAGCGCTTACAATGCCGGTTTCTAAAGTTTAACCCCTAAATACCAAAAAAACTTTACCCTAGAGTACTGTACAGTATACTAAAGTATACTGTACAGTACAGTATATTAATACATTAATTAATTCATTCATTCATTTGTCTTATACACTCACAGTAAAATGAAACTAATTACCGGGTACGTAACGAACAGGACGCTACTACCCAATAGCGAAGGTTTTGTTTTTTTTTAAATTCACAGATATGTGAAAAACAGCAAAATCTATATATGTTAGGTTCCAATAAAAATATCGCGAATCTGTGAATTCACAAATTCGGAAACGCGAGTGTACGAGGTATTACTGTATAACTTTTTATTATACAAACAATAACATTTGTCTCTCAATATTGTTCTGAAAGTGACCAACCCCTTTAAGGCAATTTTTGACCATATCATTAAGGGGTTAAACGCACAAATAAAAGTTATGCTTTAAAACTTATAAACACATTACACTCTCCTTTGTCTACTTTTTTTTCCCCCTTATTTCCTTACCCTTGGCTTATATTGTTTTTAGTTTGTATCAGTCTTTCTGTCAGTCATTCTGTACTCTGATGGATCAAAACATGGACAATGCAACCACATTTTGCCGTTCTGTAACTTGAAACTTCTGGCATCCGATGCAAAATATGTAATGGATCTGAACTTACTATGTGCTATTTATAATACCGGTGTCTTCCTATGTTGTAGAGAGGCCTTTGGGCCCCATAACGCTCCAGGTCCCAGTAGCAATTGCTACCTCTGCACCCCCTATAAGTACATCCTTGATAATGTGAAAGTAGCCTAACTGTACTTGTACATCCTTGAAGTAATGGATATCAACTCTCTATGTATTGAACTTCTACTGAGCTTGTGATGAGCAGCCAGTTTAAATAAGAAGAGTTGTTATGCAAAGAATGGGGGAGAGACAAAGCAGCAGCCTCTAAGCTATAAAGCTGACAAGTAACAAGTACTGACAAGAAATAGAAATGCAGTATCCCAGTGGGCACTGCTTACGCTGGGTTTACACTAGCATTCAGCATTCCATTCTTTGGGTCCGCTTGGGGACCCAAAGAACGGAAACCTAATCCGCATAAAAAGTGGTTACCCGCGGAAACCCACGGACCCCATAAACTATAATGGGGTCCGCTTGCAGGACTTTTCTCTCCGCATTTTTCAAGCGGAATGTGGGACGTAAACCCCCAGAACTGGATTTAACATCTATAAGTGAGCATCCCCTTGCTGTAAAAAAACCTTTACCAGGCTAAGTACCACCTTCTACAGTGAAACTACTACATCCATCTAGAAGCTGCATCTGTCGCCGTTACCTCAGTAAAGTTCAGTATTTTGTTCAACTTCATCTGCTGTCTCCTGAGTCATTCCTGTGCTTAGCATCAAGGGCCCGTCTCACCACCGTCACCTAGCTTAGTGAGAAGAGAGGTCTCTTATAACTGGAAGAGGCCTAAGTGGACTACCACCACCATCAGATACACCACAGGCCCCCTCAATACTGCCTCACTGCCCAAGTTGGGCTAGAGGATTCAGTTGAGTGGCCATTGTTGACAACTGCAACTACTATTCCCATCCTGTGGTTCCCTCAAGTGGGTTGTGGCAGAAAGTAGACATAATCCAAATGTACTTTTATCTGTGATTTATCACATCTATACAGTATGAAGCATATTTTAGATCACATTCTTTAGTTTGTATTAGCAGAAGGGTTCGATTTGCTGATCAATAAAATGATATATTTGTAATGCTTTTCTAGAGTAATATGAAATCTCACACTAAGAAACGTGTAAAGTGTATACCATCAACCCAGGACTTCACCTGAGCTAGATGTTCAGACTAAAAGTTGCAGCATAGACAGATGTGGTGGCTGAAGCAATCAGAGTCATTTGCACAGGTCTGATACAGGGCAGAAGACAAGAAGTGTGTGGCTGCGGAGATTACAAGCAATCTCATACCTCTTTTGGTTTTATCAGTTCTCACTTGGGAGAGGTCCCATCATGCCTCTGCTGGGGTCACCAAATAAATTACAAGCAGAGCTGGAAAGATGTCACATCTAGTTGGCCGTGAGATGTTATTAATTATGGATGCTGCTATTGAAGAGATTACAAATCAGTTCAGATAAGCAAAGCAGCAAAGTCTTTGTTCAAGGAAAATAGGGAACAGAACCATGGATTCCTTCTGCATTTTTACCTTCACAAGTCTCCCTTTTTCTTTTTACCTACTATAAAGCACTGGTAGTACATGATCCAATGATCCAGCTTGCAGTGCGCTTGCATTATTCAGAATAAATGCTCCTGTCCTTCAGACATTATTGTAACACATTTATTGTCTGCGCAGGCAAGGAAGCATTCAGTATTCATGTGAAAAGCTGACTTTTATATTGTCCTGAGGAATAACTTAATCCTCTCTGAGTTAATCTTGAAAGCTATAGCCAAAAGTGAATTAGAGCACTGGTACTGCTTACAAATAAGAGACAGTTTAAAGGCACACACACACAATGAGCACTCATATGTAATTATGGTGACTGCTTTCCTAACCTGGGTATCCATTCAAAGCTTATCTGGGCTTTCTTATGTTATGATAACTTTCTAATTTTCTTTTATCTCCTTAACAACTAACAATACATGCTAATACAGTGGCCAAAAGCAACTTCACAGAAAATTGTACTGCAACAGATATTTTTACAATTTGTGCCCTCTTCATCTCTGTATATATTCAATGAGAGCTGTGTATAAAATTTGTGTTGTGTAAAAATGTAATTGTACATTTGTCATGGTACAGAGCGTGTCAGCAGGAAGATTGGTATCAAACTAATGACAGTACCTTGTAGGGCAACGTCTACTCTTTCCAAAGATGTCTTTGTTATTCTGTATTGTAGCCCCATTTTCATGAAAATCAGCATTTTAATCTTATGCAAATTAGATGACAAGGGCTTGTCACACTTTGTCTGTAGTTAGGGGTGGTTATCTGGAGCGAAGAGCAAAGGTCTAACAAGAGAACAAATGCCCCTAAAGCCCCTTTTCAGCTAATTTGTATAAGAACAAAACATAAAAATGGAGCTAGAATGCAGAATAAGAAAGACTTCTTTGGAAAGTTTAGAAGCCGCCCTACAAGGTATTGTCATTAGGTCGATACTGATTTTCCTGCTGATATTTCTTTAATAGCATAAAAATCGAAAAGTTATAACCATTTAACTCTAGTGCAGGGGTAGGCAACCTTTTTTGTTCGGCGTGCAGATTTAAATTAAAAAATCAAAGATGAGGTCCTCGGAGTGCCGGTCAATAATTGTAAGTCTGACGACCCCTAAACTAAAGTAATATACCACAAACCATAACACAGAAGTGCTGCCACCAGATGCTTTAGGACACATGCGCTTACTGCTATTTCCTGGGGCTCTCCTGTACTTTCTGATTAGAAGCAATGAAAATACATGTACATCCCCCAATTAGTGGTAAATGTATGTGTCCAGGAGCACTGTATGGCAGCATCCTTATGGTGAAAACACACTATGTTTCTGGATGCAGCTATATTCTTAGGCCACTGGAACTTTTACTTCGATGTAAAACTGGTGCATTTTTGCACAAAAAAAAAAAAAAAAAGCCTGAGTTTTCTGTGCAAAAACACATCCTTAATACAGAAAATACACCGTTATATAGAATAATGTCCTATAGTGGTCCCTGCACATGGTATTATGTCCCACAGCCATAGCAGTCCCTGCAGACAGTATTATGTCCCATAGCGGCTCCTGCACACGGTATTATGTCCCATAGCAGCCCCTGCACATGCTATTATATCCCATAGCGGCCCTTGCACACGGTATTATGTCAGACCTTTGCGTGGGTCTTCTCCCTGCCTACTGGGATAGGTTTTTTCTGTTTACACATAAGCTTCCCACTGCGTGTTTCCCTTGTCTGTCTGTCAGTCCCTCATTTCTCTGCAGACATTGTTTTTAAGATTCCATAAACCTGGGCCTTCGCCCCTTTGTTAGTACATTGTGTCTCAAAACTGTGGGCAGGGTTCTCCCCTAGCCTCTTATATTTAGGCTATTTAGGTGAGGCTCATTTATATTGTTTTGTTTTGGGGTTTTTTTCTCTTTATTTTCTCCCCTCTTGTATTGTATTTGAAAATTACTTAATAAACATTGATTAAACATAAATATGTTAGCTCAAATGTGCCCATAGCCTTAAAGAGGATGGAAGAGGCAGGTCAGCTTGGATATACAATGTCACATCGATGGAAAATGATCTTGACATGAATTGATCTTGTAGTATGACCTGTTCATCCCTATTGACTTTTTACACTTAAAATTATCCTGATAAATCCAACAATGCCTAGGATTATTCTTGAAATACTAATTGTAGGAGGTAAAAAGATGAAAGTAATCTGTGGTTTTGCACTTGGTAGTATTGCGTAGGACACCCAATTAAACTGTACTTCCCTTATGATGATAGCTGATGAAAATGAGTATTAAAAATTCTTTAAGACTCTTTTCCATGTATCCTCATCAGAAGACTCTGTGACAAAGAGTAAGTTATTAATTACCTGTTTCTTTTAACTATGCGATAATTTAATTAAAATTATGCATTCTCTGACTTTGGCAGAAGATCAACTAGTAAATGAGAAAGTGAGGTGAGAGTGCTTAAATACACCATATTAAATGACTAAATGACTCTCAGAGCTACATTTTCTATGCTTAACACACCATGATCTGACACTGCAAAATACCTGGCTGATTATTTATGTCGAGTATTTATCTGCCGTGATTATCACTATGCATGATTGAGAATACCAAGCATAGCAGTACAGTCTTAATTTTTGGATGACAATTCTGTAGCCAGCTGGTACTGCGGAGGGTCATTTGTGAATGTCATAGTCTTGAAAATTTCTGATAAACTAAACAACAACTTTTATTAACAGAAACATAAAGTGAGGATAAAGAACACAATTTAGCGCGAAATTTAAAATTACAATACCATGTAACAAAAACTCTGTATTATAGTGGGTATGTTAATTGGTACAGGGAAGCCAAAGCATTATATATTCTACAGGAAGGTTCTCAATTTTGCTTGAAAAAAAGTGTTTTAAGGATTTTCTACATATTTTTACTATAAAACTAATTGAATCTGTAGTGTAATTTCAGCATCCAAGAGGCTACCACTTTTAATTGTTTGTCTTTTGTGCCTCTGGGATTGTGTTGGTATGTTCTGTTCTATGTTAAATGTGATTGTAATGCAGCTATCCTCTGTATTTCCCCACTGCATTGTTCAGACCTTGCCTTGGTTCAGCCCTGGCCTATCACAGGCCACTGGGCGAGGTTGTAGAGAGACTTAGTCTCCCCGGCGGCGTTTGGTCTTCAGTCAATTGTGTGCAGTTAGCTGGAGAAGGTGTGTAGCGTTTCCCTGCCACCAGCTTCTGGACTGAGGGTCAACGGTCAGCCTACAGCCCCAGGAGGGATATCATCAGCCCCTGGCTCATCCAGAGACAGCCCTGAGCAAGGGAGAGAAGCTGTCTAAGCTGCTGGACATTTTAGGTGCTGTGCAAGGAGGAGCAGGAGAGGACCCTGACAGGAGTTCCACGTTTGGGCCTAGTCTACAGGTAACCAGATCCCTGTCAGGACTCCCTGTGACTCCATCTCCAGTATACCTGGCTGGGAGAGGCATGAAAGGAGGAGTAGTGGTGGATTATTTTGTGGAGCCTGTAACATCCCTGGGCATCCTCCTAGAACCAAGACTGGGGGGAATTGGACATTGTACTACTACCCCCATTCAAAAGCTGCCATTACCTGTTTCCAGTTGTTTCAATAAAAACTGTTTCCTGGTTCAACTGTTACCACTGGCTGCCTGAGTCGTGCCTGCCATAACATCAGGGCCCTTCCGACTCCCATCACACCGGCTCAGAGAACCGGCTCAACTGGAAGCGCCTTGGGGAAAAGACTACTACCACCACCATCCAGGTAGTGCTGCAGGACCCCCCTCAACTTTGTCCGGCCCAGGAATTAGACTGGAGTGGTTGGTGAGTGTGCTCGGCCTGCTAGGTGGCACAGCATCCGCCACTACTACTCCCATCCTCTGGTCTCCTCCATCTGGGTTGCGGCATAATATCAAGGCATGTTGTAACTTGCTATGAGTTGAAGTTGATCTGGTGATCAGATGCAGTTTGATATAAATGGCCTGCCATATGATACATACCTGTAGCTGGTTTGGATTTGCCAGAGCCAGGGTTGCTCCATGTTAGCAACCCACCACCCTGGTCATATCCAGGGCAGATTTACCATATGCACAGCTTGTGCAACTACACAGTGGCCCTGTTGGAAAAGGAGCAGGCCACAATATAAATTAGCATGCAGTGCCACTGAAGGACTTTTCTACTGATGGGTTTTCTGAGTTCTAAATATTGATGGCTTATCTCTTGGGTAGACCCTCATTATTAGATACAGATATGTGCAAACTTAATTGATCTCCATTTATGACAATATTTCAACATGCTAACAAAAGCCATGACAGGGTGGAATTCATGTCACAAACAATGGATGGTTCAGTACAGACAGGTTAACTCATCAATCATAATGCTTTTAGATAGGCCACTTGGGATCCACATATATATGCAACAAACAAACTAGCTGTTATATAAAAGAAAGGCCCACATACAGATATAGCAGAGTTAACTCAAACTTCTGCAATTAGTTAAATTGCTGCACCATGATATTTTATCACAGAAGACAACAAAATCCAATGAAAAGTCATTGAAACATGTTTCTCCAATGTCTTCTCATTGGTTTTTGTTGTCTTCTCTGATAAGATATCATGGTGCAGCAATTTAACCAATTTCAAAAGTTTGGGTTAATTCTGCTACATCTGCATATAGGTTTTCATGTGCTAAGCCTCTGCCTGCTGGCTATACTCACCCCTACTTTGGACATACATTTCAATGCAAAGAAAAATAAATATTGATAGGGGGCATTCACCAGGATTTTATAAAGTGTTCTTACCATTGGAACATGGAATAAAGGATAACATTTTATAAAATCTTGGTGAGTGTCCCCATTCTTTCTTTTTATTTGCATTGAAGAATATTTTGGATGTTTTTGTATGTGGGGAGAGCAGCACCATATTGTATAAGAGTCCCTTCTAGTGATAACCACAATATTACGAATTGGAGCAGTGCCACCTTATTCTCCCGTATTTTGTATTTTTGGGAGAACAAATAGATTCTAGATTCTAATAATTGACAATCTCATAATATTGCCATGGCTCACGGTAATACTCTTGTTCATGTTTTTAGGTACTGTAGCTCAGACACAGCTTTGCCCTATTTACTTTTATGGCATTGCAACTACACTACCAGACACATGCAATGAAGATCAGTGAAGATCCCCACTGATCATACACTGATTCTCTATCAACCATATGAGAATCCATTAAAATATCATTTTAGTGATTTATTTATTTATGTTGTTGAGAGAGGGTGTTATGGTTCTGTGTTTTGTTTCTGTTGTTTTTGTTTTCCGGGTTTTTCCTTTGTCCTGGTTTCTTGGTTTCATGTGAGTTTCTGGGGGATGGGTTTGGTTTGGTTGGCTTTTTTGCTCAGTCTCGTCTGGACTCTGAGCGGGTCATCTTCTATTCAGCGACCAGCCTGATTCAGTCTCATTGCTTTCCTGAAATATTGGCCTTGGATCTAGTAACCAGTTCCAGTAGTTATTTGTTGCATGTGGACCGTGATTAGCAAGAATATTAGATTCTAGGTTTCTCACTGCGGGCAAGTGTTTTTGAAGTGTGAACAGACAGGGCTTATTTTAAATGTTAGTATCTCTCTCTACTAGACTTTCCTATGTAGCTTCAGTTAGCGTCTGTTCCTTCTGATGCCATTTTAGGGAGAAACATGGCCAGAAGTGTTCTTTAGTATTTTCTGTAGATAGGAGTCTGTTCACACATGTTTTTGGTCTGCTACCTGTTTTTGGGTATGGTTCTTTGCTAATCTGTCAGAGAGGTTGTTTGTCATTGCCTCACAGTCTTTGCTGGTTTGAATTCCCTGCTGCAGGTTGTGAGTACGGTCTATTATATGTTTGTTGTTTATTTAAACTTCCCATATCTCTGCTTGCTTTCTATTGCAGGATATTTCCTATATAGTTTAATGCTGTTTGTTCTTGTGTTAACTGTTACTGCTTAGGTTATCTGATCGTAACAGAGGGTTACTATATGCTATATACAATAAAATACATTTTAAAAGTATCAGAAGATGTTGGGGGATGGGGTTTGAGGATTTTAGTAATGAGCATGGAAAAAGTCACTTATCTTATCCCCACCGTCTGTACTTTGTATCCTCAGCCAGAAATATTTATCATATTCATCAAAGTATTTATCATACTTCAGGAGACCTCTACAATGGTCAGCCATTTTCTGAATAAGGAGCAGAACTATCTAAATACTGTTGCTCTAGTCTGATTTTTAAGAGCTGATATGCTGCTCGGTGCACACAGGTTTATCAAAGCTGATCCACGTCGGGCAGATTAATGCACTTCTTTTAACTCTTAACACGTTTTAGTGCATTTCATTTTGTTAGAACTGATAACAGCTATAGATAGCCACCTTGCATTTCATTGCTTACTTAACCGAGAAGTATAGATTTCTCCCCATCTTATAATCAAAATACCAAGTATATAAGTTGAAAATCATTTGCTTTCTGATAACAGATTTCTTCCATCTTCTAATAATAGGGATTTGTCTATTAAAGGAATGAGTTTGGCCTGCAGCTGTTGAAGAGATCTTGAGTCTTGGCACTGTGTTATGTGCATCTAGCTCAGTACCTTCCATTATGTGTAAAGATTTAGAGAGCGGCCAGGCAGAACAGTAAGGATTACGAACTCAGCATGGCAGGCTGAGCCACATTTTTTGGATATTTTTTAACATATAATATATTGTTTTCTCATAGGACCAAAGAGACCAAAGTTACTCCACACTGAAGACACCTTTGACATCAGTAACTGTTCATAACCTGAAACCAGGAACTGTCTATGTCTTCCAAATTCGCACATCATCATCTTCCCAAGATTATGGAAGCTATAGCCCAAGCATTGAAGTGGAAACGCTAGGAGAATGTAAGTAATATTCTACAAGGTGCTGCTTCTGCTGCCAAGCTAAATTATATTAGGGTCATAACATGATTTGCAGGCTGTAGGTTAAAATGCTAGAAGTATCTATGTTGGAGATCCACTGCTTATAATCTGTATTTTTACTTTTCCTGTATTTTACATTATTTATTTTGAAAATTACTTGTTATGTTTTGTTTTGGATTTAGGCATTGTATTGAGTTAGCCATGTACATTATGAACTGGAAGTATTTCCTTTCTTCAAAAATATCAGTTACAGTATGTATATAAATGAAATACTATATGTATATCCCCCAACCTAAACCCATGAATAATAAGAAAAAAGTACAATTACATTTATAAATGTATTAAATATCCAAAGTAAATTAGAGCCAGACAGTTAAAAACATATTAAAATCACACCATCATACCTTTACAAGGTACATTATTTATCTCTATTTAATTTAATTATCATTCATTTGGTGAACATATAAATTTATTTCTATTAATTTATGGCCATATATGTAATTTAACATATGTGTAGTGGTGTTTGGATTTGTCAATCACAACCTCCTTCCCTCTTATATTTTGTGTGATTTTAATATGTTTTTAATTATTTGACTCTCATCTACTTTAAATTTATTAATTCAATTTTTTTGTTGTTATTCATAGGTTTAGATTAGGCGATATACATATAGGAGTTAATTTGATTTATTTGTATTTCCGTTTGATAGGAATTTGCTGAAATTTGCTAGGATTGCATTATGTTTGTATGTTTGTGATACTAATTCAATGATGTAAAGATGCAGCAAAGTTTAACATTATACTGATAACACACTGTGCCATGATACCTTGTCACAGAAGACAAAAAAACATTGAAATTAATTGAAAAAGTCCATTTAACACATTGTGTCACAGTATAGTTAAAGCATTGTTTGTGAAGTCTGTTGCATCTATACCTTTTGTATTGTTGTTATAAATATTGAAGGATATCTCCATGAACTTTTCCCCTAAGTAGCTGACATTATGCAGTGAGGACGGCCAGAAGCATTTTAATGGGTAGTTCTGAAGACACATTTCTAATACCCTAGCATAGAACCCTAATTAATAATTTGGGATCCCCCTATAGGGAAGAAAAGAACACATTCAAGTATATGACAACATAAGAAAATGCTTTTTCTTGGTATTTAGTAGCAAATACATACTGTAGTGCCATTTTTGATGTGGCTTCTTGTTTGTCACAATAGAAGTGCAGTAAATAACTAGACAGACAAATGCATGTGGCAAAGGTTTTTTCTTTTTATACGACAAATCTAAGATGTTAAGAGATATCCTGGTATATTTGTACAATGTGTAAAATAGCATTTACGATATGCGCACACAAAAACTGCAAAGATTCCAGGAAATATTATAAATGATAACACATACATTGACATTTTTAAAATGGTTTTCAATCAAGGTCTCCATAAATATTCATAGGTCAAATCACTTCCCAAATAATATAAAGTAGTTTTGTTAGTCTTGAACTATTTCATGCTAGATTATCAAATCACAAGTTCATTTTTATATACTTCTGTGTTTTATTGTAACTCAAAGAGATCAACTGACTGCACACGGAGCTCTGTAAAATTTGTTCTTCTTTTTGTTGAAATCATCTTTATACATGCTATTTTAATCACTTTGTGTGTTAGATAAATTGTGAAATATATTTAGTAGCAAATATACAATGTATAATGGACAAAAGATGTAAAATGAACAAGGAACATTCCTTTCTTTAAGTGACTAAAGTCAAATGCCTATGAGTAATCTATTTGACTCATCTGCCACAACCCAAGCATTTTTTCTCAATAAGTACTGTATATGTGGTGAAGGAGTAACATCTGCTCTAAAATGCATTGGAAGAGTGAAGAAATCAGGCGATACCTTTCTTCACTCTTCCACTACTTTCAATGGCTAACACGGTACAACATTATACTACTAAAATGCATTGTTCACTTTCAGTAGACTTGGAGAAAAAAAAGATATTCTTCAATAAATACTGCTTTTCTGTTCAAGCAGCAGCAGGGAGTCTCTGTGGTCAGACTTTTGGCGATCTAACACTTATTCCCTGTCCTATGGGGAATAAGTTCTAATAATGGGAATTGCGCCTTTAAATTTCTTGCAGCACCAGTAAAGGGAAAATGAAGAATTTTAAATGAATAGGCTGTCTGTGGCTGTGATTTGTCAACCAGAGTGAGAGTTTCTCTGAGACTGCTCTACACTCTGGATAATAGAAGACAGTCCTAAAATGGTTGACTTTTGCTCTGTGTTGAGCACAGTTTAAAATAGTCTTCTGTTCTTCTTACTGTAATTGTATGACTTTTTTGGTTATTTCCAACTGGTTTGGCTATTCACCACAACCAGTGGGTATAGAGAAGTTCTATAAGACCATTAGATTACAGAAGTCTACATTGTTCTTCATAAACAGCACTGCTATTGCCTATGGACTTCTATAAATATTACAATTCTGCCCTTTGTTTTATTGGAAAAGGGCTGCAGTACTAAGCAGCTTATAGGATAGGATTGGCTCTGTTTCTGAAAAACATAATAACATACATGATCTTAAATACTGCTTAATCATTACTTGTGAGGAATAATGGGATAGCTAGAAATCTGACCAGTAAAAGTCAAAATTTGTGCTTGCCTTAAGTGCCAGGTGGAGTTCTTCCCTATCTTTAAAAATACATAATCAGAAACAGACTACCTGACTAGATTTTCAATAGGCTGTCAATGAGGTTCTCATTCAGACTATCCCACTAAGCAAAAGACTATGCATTGACATTCAAATTCACTGTTAAGTACAAGCAGTATAGAATGTGGCTGAAACTGTTTAATATAAAGATGCTACACCAAGTGTGAGCATGTTATGCCCCAGGAATTTGAAGATAAACTCCACATTATTATTGATTGTTCTGTGTAGTCCTCTAAGTTAGTTGTGCCATAGATGAGCACCAAGTCAAAGTGTCACTGTCTGAATATGGGGTTGTCTTTCTCTATTAAAATATTATTAAAGGTAGTCTAACATCACCAAACCACTTTTAAATCCCTTATATGCTTTAGAGGCCATTACTTACATTAATGTACATACCTGACTTGTGTCAAAGTTGTTCTTGATTATAGCATCCACATGGGGATTCGAAAGACAGAGAGCCTATTCAATTAAAAAGCAGTTACCCAAGGACACCCGCGGACCCCATAGACGTTAGGTTTCCGCCAACTTTATAATGAAATATCCTCCTTGCAGGACTTTTCTCTCAATTTTAGGTGGAATCTCCTACGGAAACTCCAATGCAGATGTGAACCTAGCCTAAGATATTGAGAAATTAAACATTTATTCCATACAAAGATTAGATATTTTGGCAGTCAGGGCAGGGTCACACCTGCTGGACCACCATCTTATTTTGTGGTCTCTGAAAATAGTTGTCCTTAGGACACGCCAGTGTTATGGAATTGCCTTAAAGCAATTCACAAATGTACAGGAACTGGAAGATAACAGAGAGCAGTTGAAACAGCTACCTAAATTTCACACAGCCCCACAGAATAATCAAAATAAAGGAATATACAAATTCAAGCTGCTGTCAAATCAGAGAGTTCACAGTCAAAGCCAAATCAGCAGGCAAGCTGATATTCAATAATGCAAGTCAAAGTCAGTTACCAAGAATACAGCAAACAGATGTGTTTTGAGCACAGGAACCTAGCTTGCAACAATTTATTAATAGCAGACATATGTTAAGTTCTGAACAAACTTTAAATATCCCTCCTCAGCTGATGATTGGGCAATGAGGCAGCACCTAGATTGGCCCTGTATCGCAGAGCTTTGACAGGCTGCAGAGCCATTCTTTCACTTCTGTAGGCAGCACTGAGTGGTTATCACAAAAAATGGGTGTGCCAGCTGGTGTGGCCCCTCACTGAGTGTACTGAACTGCTCATTTGCATATGAAATAAAAGTTAAATCTCTCAGCAACAAAATTGTAGTTTGACACATGAAAGGTATGTTTAATATGTCACTAACTGACCATGCAACAGCATGTAAGTGTTTTAGAAGAGATTATGGATGGGGGCAAACTCACTGAAGATATTAGAACAATGCAGTGGAACCAGCACTCATCCTACATAGTCAAGTTTAATGTAAATACCTGCACAGGAAAAAATGCCACTGATCCAAATGACAATAGCAGCTGGAATAGTTGAGATTTACTTTGAAAAATAAAATTTAAACAATGTTTAGAAAATTGTTAAAGTTATTGTTAAGTTAAAATTTTGCAAGTATAATTCATCTGGATTAAAATATGTATACAGTGAAATATTAATATTGACTACAGGAGCATACTGAAGGTATACACTGTGAAACTAAATCTTTTAATATTGAGTTCCCATGATTGCACATTATCAAATTTGTCTAGTGAAAAACTAATTTTTGGAACTACAGACATGACAACGCATACTATCAGCTCAAAGCGAATTATATATTTTTATTGGGATAACTATTTTATCTTCCACTTGTGTCCTTAAAGGGGTTTTCTGGAAATTAAAATATATATATTTTTTTTAAAAAAAAGTCTGTTAGTGCTATTAATGGGTTAATAAGTGCACCTAAATACCTTTAGCAGTATTTTGAGTGATTTCTGGGTTTCTCTGGGAGCTCCTGGTATTTGTTTACATGTTGTAGCTTCCTGTTCTTTTATCCTACAACTACCATGATGCATTGCACTTCACTAAGAGCTGACTCACATTACCTCCTCCTCTCACTCCCTCCCCCTTCCTCTCACACCCTCACACCCCTCCCCTGTCTCCCTAGCTAGCCCGCCCACTACTAGCCCTTTCCAACTGCCGGCACCTACGCAATAGAGCCGGAGTGCCAGCATTCAGGAAATGGGGAAACGGAATGTCACCGGAAAATCTGAAAATGTGCCTGGAGCCATCACATGTAAATATACATTTTTTTGTAAAGTAAATAAGTTAGAAGTTAGGCGGGGGGAGGGTGTTTAACTTAGTGTAGAAGTATAATTTTATCCCGAACAACCTGTTTGTGTATGCCCTTTCATGACAAGTGGTTTGGAAGAAACGTTAGATATCCAGAATGTTTGCCCCTTTATGAAAAGGAACCTGTCAGGTCTATTTGAGATGCTAAACCACCCACAGGTCCTTATGAACCAATTGTTTATTGTCTCAAAGAGCCCACTGTAACCTGTCATCATTTATATGTAAAAAAGCACTCCAAAAAAGCATACAGTATATATAGCATTAATGTTATTTTGGAATTGTGGTTCCCTGGACAGATCAAATTTATAACATGCTAGAGAAAGTACCTGGTGTTGCTTGAGTATAAAGTGTGGGTGCAAAGCATCCCACTAAAGTGAGAAAGATCACCTGGGACATAGTAGTGGTAATGGGGAATGATTTATCTAAAGAGGTGGAAAAGCAAAATGAGTCAGTTTTCCATATTATAATAATAATAATAATATTATTATTATTATTATTATTATTATAGCACAATTAACTTCCCGATGCTGTACATTTGATGCTTTAATAGAATACACAAAATACACAACACAAGTACAATATTAACGGTGACCAACTGGAACAGTGGGACAGAAGATCCTTCCTGCAAAGGCATACAATCTATGAGGGACAACCTATGAGGGACAAACTTGCGATTGTGGGGGGCAGTCTTATGTGTCGTGGTAGTGAGTTCCAGAGTATTCTAGGCTATTCAGTGTAGTGTAGCCTAAAATAGAGTGGGTAGGATTAGGTCCTTACACAGAGATGTAATTTGAAGCTTCTGTGCCCCAATGCAAAATCTGTAATGGGGTCCTACCTATTTGGTGTCATTTAGAATAGTGGTATATTTTATGTCATAGATTAGTATCAACAAGAGTGTAGGCAACACACTGGTGTTGATGGGAATAGTGTAGTAGGGAAAACAATGAGAGGCAGAATCTGGGCAAAATATGCCAGGGATTCGGGGGCGGAATCTGCCACCAAATCCATGGCAAATTCCTCCGTGTGAACTTACACTTATAAGTCTATGTGTAATATATATCAGAGCCACACCATATAGATCTTATATGAGACATGAGAATGAGGACTGTATGGGCGAATTTAGGAGGGAAGATATGATTGGAGCAACCATAAAAAACTGCACTGTGTTGTTTTTTGTTTTGTTTTTTTGTAAACTGTCTGTTATGCATTGCATCAAGCATCAACATACAGCCCGATGTGGCTGATCCTAGGGTTACTTTCACACCACCAATTGTATTCCTGTTAGAACTTCCAGATGACTGCACCATTCCATCCAGCAAAAAAAACTGATTATGAACAAAAGCATATGAAAATGTTTATGCACATAAATATTGCCAAAAATTTGCATACGTTTTTAAGAAGCAGCCAATTTTTAATTGAAACAGATTCCTGACTGATATTAAAAGTATTAAAAGATATGGTGTGAAAGTAGCCTTATAACCCTGTTTGAGGCAGTGTCTAGAGCTGAAAGTTTGGAAGGCAAATCAGAATATGAGTCTGATCTGGGGTCTGAACATTTTCTTTATTAGGTCTGGGATCTGAATTTAGTCTCCTGAATTAGGGTATGAGACAATGAAGGGGCCTGGTCTGGGGTCTAAATTTATTTAAGAGTCTAGTTTGTGGTCTAAATTTATTAAGAGTCTGGTCTGGGATCTGAACTAAGTTATGGATTTATGATATTTTTGCCTGACTAAAATATTTTATACCATTTCTCCCTAAAGCATACATTTCTTATTTTGTTCCAATTCCATTGTTAGTTATTATGAAGATACAGTTATCACTATTTTTGCAGTATTTTTAGCATATTATGTGTTATTTTTTTGTCCCACAAATGTTTCTCAGTTCATTTTATTTCTATTGTAATAAAATGATTCAAACCACACTTAAATGTCATCATTGCTCTTTATGACAGTTAATCTTGGTCATTATCACAAATGATGTCTGATTCCCTGCAGCTTGTCTAGCAGAGTACAAGTGAATCATGCCGAGTAAACACAGACATAAAGTTCATGCCTATTACTTGGACATACTTGTGTGCCGACTTCTTTCTTTTATTAGATTTACACAATGCTAGAGCCTGTACACACTCAAGGCCATAAACGATCTATTTTGCATAAAACGTCCTTTTTCTCCTTTTTAGAGAGCCATCTCTCCTTTACCAGTTAAAGCTGTATTACTTTTTTCCCCCATTTTATTTTCCCATTGCTAAAAAGTAATCTTTATTCAGTCTACTGGAAAGAAATTGGCTTTCAACATGCCTACTGGATGAACAGACAAAAAAGGTTATTAAAGACCTTTAAAAAAGTTGCTATTAAAAAGTAGATGCAGAATTTTTAAACAACTATCTTAGGCTAAGGCCCCACAGCCAAAATGCGCTGAGGGAAAAACCACGTCAGAAATGCATCACATTTTTTCCAGCAGCACTTTTCACAGAAAGTCTACAGAATCCTTGGCAAACTTTCTGCTTCAATTATACCTAGATGGAAAACGCCAGCTTTTCCGTAGGTATAATTAACATGCTGCCATTTACAAAAATGCAACGGTTTCTGAAATCGCAGCGCAGAATGGTACCTGGACATATAAAGTTACCGTCCGATACGACATGATATCCTGTTGGCTATTGCAGGAGCTTGAACAGGGGAGGGTTCGTTTTAGGGATTCTAACTGCGGAAGGGTTTACATTAGGAATTGTGATAGGCGTGTCTAAAAAGATGTGTTTTTAGTTTGAGCTTGAAGCTGTAGAAATTGGGAATTAATCTGCATGTCCGGGGTAGAGCATTCCAGAGAAGTGGTGCAACTCGGGAGTAGTCTTTTATATGACAGTGAGGAGTTCTGATAATAGAGGATGTTAGTCTTAGATCATTGAGTGAACAGAGAGCACGGGTTGGGTGATAGACAGAGATGAGGGAGTATATGTAGGGAGGTGCAGCATTATGGAGAGCCTTGTGGATGAGGATAATAAGTTTATATTGTATTCTGTATTGAATAGGCAGCCAATATAGTGACTGACACAGACCTGAGGCATCGCTATAGCGTCTAGACTGATAGATAAGCCTGGCTGCTGCATTCAGAATAGATTGTAGAGGAAAGAGTTTGGTAAGGGGAAGACCGATTAGTAAGGAGTTACAATAGTCAAGGCGAGAGTGAATGAGGGTGACAATAAGGGTCTTTAATGTATCTGTGGTAAGGAAAGGGGCGTATTCTGGAGATGTTTTTGAGGTGGAGATGACATGAGCATGCGAGTGATTGGATATTGGGGTGAAGGAAAGGTCTGAGTCAAACATAACCCCGAGGCAGCGGGCATACTGCCTAGGAGATAATGGTAAGGCAAGAGACTGCAATGGAGATATCAGTGACAGATCTATTAGATGGTGGAAACAGCAGTAGTTCAGTCTTTGAGAGATTCAGTTTCAGATAAAGCGAAGACATGATATTTGAGACAGCAAAGAGACAGTCACTGTTGTTCTGTATTAGTGCAGGGGTGATGTCACAGGATGACGTATATAACCACAGTAAATGACATTATAGTGCCAATACAGCAAGACTTGCATCAATAAGTTGAAACATCCACCATCTCAGGGAGAACTGCGAACTACAGAAAAGGGAAAACTCCTAAAAATGTGAATTCTTAGACTCCACACCTCAATCTAGTCAGTGACAGATGGATTGTGGTTCATAGAATCCACATTCCATTATCTGGCCATAACAGTGAGTATTAACTTCTTACACAAAGCACTAAGAAAGAATAGTTCATTTTTAAATTCTGTATTACTGTAGTACACATTGCACATATTGGTGGCTAGGTACTAGGCACGTATAAGTATATGTCACCTTGCTCTAAAATAGCTTATCATCGAGCACCCTTTATGTTTGTCTAACAATCCACCAGTAATTGTGAGCTATAGAATTCATTAGGTTACTCCTTTATAAAACTAATAGACAGTAGAAAGTTGCTTTTGAAGTGGCCCTCTTACCTCTGAGCTCCAGTGCAGATGCACTTTATAAATGTTAATACATTGTCTGTCCATGAAAAGTCCTATCTAGTAAAAACCTGATTATTTTTTTAAGTTTGTAAGATCATATTTTAAAGAGTTAATTCCATCTCTGCAAATATGGCTGGAAAACAAAGGAACCACATGTATTGGTAGGTTTCAAAGCAACTCTGGACGATGGAATATGTGGCCTATAATAAACATTGCCTATAGCTCATTTGGAATATATTGCACACTGCATCCTATTTCTAAATGAAATTGAAACACCTTAAGACAGATGAGACACCTTAATTTTAACGTTAACCCCTTATAACTAACAATTCCCCTCTTTTGTTCAATTTTATGTCTATACTTTTTCTGTCCCTGCACTAGCGAAGCCTTAGCACTTGTTCCCTCTGCAACAACTTCTCTGAAGATGAAAAGCATCCCCCTGTCCCTCCTATCACTCTTCACCTTCCATATTCATGAATCTTCACAATAGACACAACATTTCAAATAGTTCATATTGTTCTTGCAACACTTGGAACACTTCCACTTCTGTTCTGGTGAGGGAAATTCAGCAACTCAGCAATTCAGCAGTTGTCTGGGGTACAGATGATGTCTTGCTTTTTACCTTTTTCCTTGAAGCCTTGCAGGTAAAAGAGCATTTTGTGAGTAACTTAGACACACAAGCAATAAAAAACTTAACAAGCAGAACAATGATTATAATGTCTATAACAATCTGTACCAGTAGCAACATGATGCCTAAGAAACATCTTCCCCAGGCTCCAAGATTCATGCCCACAGCTTTAAATAGATTCCAGCCATTTTCAGCTATTTTCAAATGTCTCTCTCTTTGCTCCTCTTTTGTACTTTGCTTCAGCTTTATGCTCAGTAGAGATACATCTGATGGGGTAGACACCCCTGTTGTGATATACAACATTGGCACTTGGATATTGCCACTCTTTGAGGGCAGCTTGTTTAGCAGCCTTGTCTGCCCTGGCATTGCCAAAGACTTTAGGAGTCTTTTCTCTGGTATGAGCCTACACCTTTATTACTGATACCTTTTTTGGCAGCTGCAGTAGTCTAAAGAGACATCAAATCAATTCTGCATGCTCTATTGGCTTACACGCTTCAGCCTCTTCATCAGTCGAACGTCCCTTTGTCAGAATGGAAATCTATGCCAGTTAGGAACTGGCGTAGATTTCTGTTAGGACTCACACCAGAAAAGTGGAGTGAGTTATAATGAAACTGTTGGGCCGAGGCATCCCCGCTGTGACCTACCCCACACCCACCAGTCACACAATGTGGCAAGAGAGGTGCAAAACAAGGGTATTGCCTAAGGTCACTGATAGGCAGTATATACAGCCCAGGCAGAAAGACAGGGTGAACATTTTGAGAGGAGTGCTTAAAGAGATTTGGTCTCACACAGTCAGAATGAGATAGATATACTACAAATAATACACAGAAAATACAGTGTGAGAGTTCAGGGGATTAGTGTACTTGAAGACTTAGACCATGAACAGACAATTTAGTCATACCAAATGTACAACTTTTGTATGTTCTTTCCCTTCCTTAGGACAAAAAAAACCAGGGAAAAGTCATGAACACTAATAACACTACCTCTTTTTTTCCTAAAAAGTTATTTCATGAAAAGTAGGCCTTTTTTAAAATAAACATTAGTTGCATAAGATAACCCCCCCCCCCCCCAGGGATAGTGAAACTTTACATTAGTTACACTGACACTAGAATGGTTAGTGTTCCCCTGTGTTGTAATTTTTTGGTTTGAACACATAAAAAGCCCTATGGAAATGAAACTAAGGAGTCATGGTGGGTGGGAGCAGCTTTAGCTTAGTCACACTGTCCCCTTATGTCCATGACTAACATCTCTCTCATGATGTCAGGGAGTGAGGGGGCTGTGGGGGAGATGTCAGTCATGCCCAGGGGGTGTGAATAGTAAGGGGACAATGTGACTAGGTGACACTGCTCCCGCCCACTGTGACTACTTAGGTTCATGTACATAGGACTTTTTATGCTTTCTGGCATTCATAACTTCACTTTCTGCAACAAAAAAAATTACAGAGGGCACCAATGGAAAAAAGATAAGTGCTCTATCCTGCACATGATGGGATCAGTTTATGGTGGAAAAAACATGGTGGACAGTTTCACTTTAATGCTACTTCTCTATAAAGTATATACTGTATCTCAATTTGCATAAGTAATTTTTTTCTAATTCCTCTTTTTTTTTTTTAAGGAAAATAAGATTAACATACAACTTTTAACCTTTGCTTCATAGAGGCAAAAACCTACTGTTCCTGGTAATAAATCTGGCTTCTATAAAAGACACCTTCTATTTCTGTTAACCAATGTGGCGCATGCTAATTCAGTCAGAAAGCTGAACTGTAAACTGCCTCCCAGACGAAAGAGCTGAGGTTTATATTTCTATGTCACCGTATGCTCCTACCTGTTATGCACTTACCACAAGTGAAACAAACTGTCACAGATTGCAACTGATGCTAGGTTCACACTAGCACTCGGGTTTCTGTATTCTGCATGGGGACCTGAAAGACAGGAAACCCTGTCCACTTAAAAAGCAGTTACATGTGGAGACCTGCAGGACTTTTCTCTCCGCCAATTTTAAGCGGAATCTGCGGTGGAGTATTGTATGGAGACTCCAACGCAGATGTGAGCCTAGCCTTACAAAGTTTCAGTTCAAATCCACTTTGAACTCCTTTAAGTCATCATGGAAAATAGTGAGAATGCCAATTTTGATTTATGTGGTTTTTTTGGGGTTTTTTTTTTTATTCTTGGGGCATAGAAGTCTCTTTGCTTTATGTAAAATATAAACCTCTGAAACAATCCATAATGACAACAATCTATAATTATTCAGCTTGTACTTTAATGAAGTAGCTTTCACCTCAGTACCCTGTTGTATCTTAAGCTCCAAACCAATAACTATGTTCTATAACTTTCTCATAGACTATACATAATTATTTCTTATATATTATAGCAATTAACACGGAATAATTTAATACACCTTTATTCTTGGCCTGCTTTGCAAACTGAACATCTTATATCTTGTTAATGCACATCATTATTACTTACAAAAGAAGACTGTTAGCCATAAATGTAAAACGTAATATGAATAGTAGCATTTTTGTCTTAAAGGAAAACTATCTCCGATTTATGATCCTGTCCATGCCCAGTGCAAATTCACAGCAATATATTGTAACTAAAAACTGTGTGCATCACAATGATTTATATTCCGCAAGTTCATCAGACTCACTTACTGTATATATATGGACATTATATGGAACAATCTTCTACAGATTAGCAGTATGGTGCTCACAGAAATATTTGGTAAATACTGTACTTCCCTGTGATTTTGATATCGTACAGAATGATGCAGTGATTCTCTTTCTTTATTATTCTTGTAGAACCACAAGTAAAGGAATTGTTTCATGTTTTATTGTATGCTTTGTTATGGAGCTGTTACTCAATTTGTCTAATTCAATTGAAAGGGATTAAACAGGACAAGTTGTAGTACCAGGGAGAGTTACTCATATGCCAGGCTGCCTTGGCTATGCTGACCAGTGGGGATCCTGCAGTTGTTACCCGCACTACTTAACCATTGTTGATCCTTGCATATGGATAAAACAGCAGTTTTCTTGATAATGGAACTGCAATGCGAAATAACAAAGACATATTTGGAAAGTGTGTAAAGATTACTACAAAGAACTGGGCTAACTTTGATTATGTTTTCCTGCTGACAGACACCCTGTAAAAAAAAGACATAACCAAGCCTATGTGACCAGCTCCATACTACTGCACATACTAATACAGTATCGGCAACATCGAATTGCACATTTGTACAGGAAATATGCTTCAAAGCAATTCCTGTGTGCATGTAGTCTAATAGCAGAGTTGATCTCACTGGGGGCCTCACTTTCCATACTCCAGTGAGCCATGGGCTTCACTGATAGTACTATAAATGGCAGCAATTATGGCATCACTTTAGAGTCATAATTTACAAGTGGCAATTTCTCTGAGTACATTGATGGTAAACGGCAGCATTATATTATTGTCAATAAAAATTACTACACCTTTGGACAACCAGTTTGGGGATAGATTGGTATCATCAAATAGACAATAACCTCATCACACTTTGTGAGGGTGGTAGAATGCAGTGCTAAATCACTGTTTTACATTGTAGGCTGCAAAATTAGATGACTATGACACATCATACGCACAAGTAATTTTATTAGTGCCTACTCCCAATAGGCTAATATTACCAGCCATAATTTGCAATATACTGTCACACTACAATGTAAAATTGCAAACTACAATTATCACTGCATGCAAAATCACTGTGGAGTCCAGAAGGACCGCATTAGTATTGAAGTGTAAATTGATCTGGATTACACAAGCCAAAGGTTTTGGTAAAAAAAAAAAAAAAAATATAATATATACACCATGAATATATATTGTATATCATGATTTTTGTGTGAGCAGCAGAAGGCTAAAATACTTGGCAAATACAGCCAGTGTTGGCCTTGTAATCTGAACTAACACCGCAAGACGAGGTCATGGATTAACTAGGGCAAGGATTTGATATCAATTTGGAAAAGAGCAGATTAGTTGGGGCAAGTGGTTTTTATCTGCTGAGAAATTGTATGTATGTATGAAAACCTTTCATTTTGTTCCATTAAAAGGCTCCAAAGCCACGACAGCTGCAGCTCACACACAGTTTGTTAAAAAGCCATGGCGCTGACATGCATGACAAAAATATTGTTGTCTGAGAAAGGGATGATTTCCATTTAAACAGACACCACCGTTATAAATGAAAGGTTGGAATGATAGCTTGCTCAGTATGAATTTTACAGATTGTGCTTAACGGGGCCTTAAATTGCATCCGTTTACTGCTCAAGAGACATTTTCAGAATGAATTGAATCCAATAAAAATTTTATGGAAAAAAGTGTAGCTGCCTAGAACCTTCTCATGCAAACACTGGGTGGCAGAAAATTAATGAATAAGAAAAGCATTCAGATGTCATCATTTTAATATGGCCTTGTGATAAACAGGAATATTTTTTCTCATGTCATCTCATATGAATGTGTGAGTACTATGGGAGCCAGAAGGATTCATTTTAATATTTTAGTAGAGTAATTTTGAAATATAGCTTTTATAATATTATTATATTGGTCCTGTCAAAAGGCCAGCATATTGCTTTATGCTTATTTACAGTAACTTAATGGATCACAGATTTTTTCAATCTGGTTATTAATTTTTATGCTTAGGATACTCCTTTAAATTCTGAGAAAAGCATCAATGTTCTTACTAGTGGTCATTTTCTCTTCAATCTTAACTAGCTTTGTGTGAAAATAAATTAAATAAGCGTGTTTAGAATGGCTGTGCATGATATGAAAAGGTTTTTTTTTTTTTCTGGAAACAGCACTGCTTTCATCCACTGTCATCTTAAAGTAAGCTGCTATATCAGACATAGCAAATATATAAGAATGGCTCTGTCTCTGTACAAAAACAGGCCTTTTTGTTTCATCTTAGATTACTCCTTTAGGTCTCCTGCTTGGAACTTGAAGTGATGGACTACACAGCCATGACACTCCATAGGTCACTATACAATAACTCAATATGGTACTGTATAACAAAGATAAAAATATTTACTGATTAGACTGCAATTTGCACAAAAAACATGTTTTTCATATCTTGCATTACAGCTATTAAACATTTTATCATAAAACATTTTGAGAAATCTGGTTCATTTTTAGCCTAATCTAAGTTCATACTGTATAACTACAGAATTAATAAATTTTTCCCATTGTGCATTGGATGTCAAAATAGATTCATAGTGAAGAATGCCCTGAGCAGGGAGTTTACTTCTACAATGTCCACACTTCTTGGGAGCTGTTTACATGTCTAAGCCTTCCAGCAGATGTAAATGTTGGGAATATCCACACAGAGTTGATCTAATTGGTTAAGGATTACAATTTGTCTTGAAACCAATTCAACATAATATCACAGCATGATAAGAAAAGCCTTGAAAGGCTGTGATTCACTCTCTCACACAAGCTGGTCATTCAGACACAAATAGGATATTATTGGTTATTATTAGGTTATTGCTGTATGTTAGTTTATGATAACTTGTTACAAAACCATATTGTGTTGAGAAAAGCTGCTTAACATATGATACACATATCTGAATTTCCAGCTAAGAGGACAAGTAAGGGATGACACATCTGTACATTTAACGGAAAGCTCCATCTTATGCCGCTGTCAAGACAAACCATGTCATAATGTATTTACCACTTTAACCCCTTAAGGACTGAGCCAATTTTAATTTTTGCATATCTTTTTTTTTCTTCCCCCTTCCCCTGAGCCATAATTTTTCATTTTTCAAACTCACATGATGGCTTATTGTTTGCGGAACAAATTATACTTTGTTGGATTCAATATCCTGTACAATGTACTGGGAAGATGGAAAAAAAATTAAGAATGAGGGGGAATTGGAAAAAAAAACACATTTGCGCCAATTTCTTATGGGTTTAATTTTTAAGACATTCTCTATATGGTAAAAATGACATGTTACCTGTATTCTGTGTCATAGTATGATCTCAGTTATACCAAATTTATATAGTATTTTTAATGTTTTGATACCTTTTAAAACATTTAAAACTTTGCAAAATATTTACATGTACAGCGTTGGCTATGGCTTCTTTTTAAGCAGGACAAGATGTAGTTTTTATTTTGGGGAAGGTCTGACAGTTTGATCTCTTTTTATTCAATTTTTTTTTAGGAGGCAAAGTGTTGAAAAAACAGCCATTTGCTCATTTTGATTCTTTTTTTCCTTGCTACCGCGTACACTGTATGGGATAACTATTTTATATTTTAATAGTTTGGGCATTTTTGAGCATAGGGATACCTATAGTGTTGATGTTTATTTTTGTTTATTTTTATTTGTGATCTAGGAAAAGGGGGGGTGATTTGAATTTTTATATTTTTTTGTGTTTTTATATAGTTTTAAAAACATTTTTTATTTTAATGTATTGCAGTGTATAACAAAATCCATTGCCTTCTATTACATGCTGCCTATAGTAATGGCAAGCCTTGGAGCTTTCAATAGGCTCCTAGCTGTCATGGCAACTTATCGCCGCCCTCAAGAATGTTATCGGGTGGTGGCAGCCATGGAGCCTACACACTCTAGATGCCGCGGTTATATTTTGCCATGGCGTCTAAAGTGTTAACAGCCGCGATCGACGCCTCCACAAATTAGCAGCGGGTGCTGGCTGTATTATACAGCCGGCATTCCCGGGTATGGAGAGGGCTTAGCACTGAGCCTTCTCCATACAGCCCCTCATGCATAATCATGTACATGTATGTGGTTTTGCATGAAGGGGTTAAATCTATTCTTTCAACATATACCACGCTATATAGTAATTGACTATGCTCTTCAATGCAGAAAAAAAGGTATATTGATATAAATATTAGAAGACTCTTTTGGCCTCTACATTGTGAATAGAGATGTATGGATACATTTGACATACGGTAGGTGCCTTTCCAGTTTAGATGGCAAATGTAAGTCCAAAATGCAATGTACACAGATCTTTAGTATTGTATACAGACAATAATTCCTTAAGTAGACAAATCATTTTATAGAGTGACAGTGTACAGCCAGTGAAGAAGGCATTATTGAAGGAGGGGGGTGCATTAATTCTTAACCTATTTCAAACCTTTATGGTCTGTACAGACCCACCATTCACAGTTCAGCTATGTGCAGTACTGATTCGGGAGCTTACTGTCATAACTGACAGTGCCCCGGAACAGGGAGATCGGAGTATCAGCTGTATGAAACATCTGATATTCCGATCTGACTGGCGAGGGACCTGTCGCAGCCTCCATTTGCCAGCGATCACCATCCACAGAGGGCAGCCAGATAGCAGGGGAGAGGAGATGTGAGTATTAGGTTTTTTTATTCTCTCAAGATCCATTATGGCTATGAAGATCACCATGGATTCACTTTAAAGATGAGATTCTCCTCTTTAAAATGAATCCATGGTGATCTTCATAGCCATAATGGATCCTGAGCTATGGGGCCACCCCCCATCCCCTAATGGAATCATGTGTGCATAACCTGTGTGTGACTCAAGGGAGGGGGGTTAGCAGGGACTTCTGTCCATGTTATCCCCTCTTCCATCAATCAGAGAGCATACTGTACAGTGGGGAAAAAAGTATTTAGTCAGCCACCAATAGTGCAAGTTCTCCCACTTAAAAAGATGAGAGGCCTGTAATTGACATCATAGGTAGACCTCAACTATGAGAGACAAAATGAGAAAACATATCTAGAAAATCACATTGCCTGATTTTTTTAAGAATTTATTTGCAAATTATGATGGAAAATAAGTATTTGGTCAGTAACAAAAGTTCATCTCAATACTTTGTTATATATCCTTTGTTGGCAATGACAGAGGTCAAATGTTTTCTGTAAGTCTTCACAAGGTTGGCACACACTGTTGCTGGTATGTTGACCCATTTCTCCATGCAGATCTCCTCTAGAGCAGTGATGTTTTGGGGCTGTCGCTGGGCAACACGGACTTTCAACTCCCTCCAAAGGTTTTCTATGGGGTTGAGATCTGGAGACTGGCCAGGCCACTCCAGGACCTTGAAATGCTTCTTACAAAGCCACTCCTTCATTGCCCTGGCGGTGTGCTTGGGATCATTGTCATGCTGAAAGACCCAGCCACGTTTCATCTTCAATGCCCTTGCTGATGAAAGGAGGTTTGCACTCAAAATCTCAAGATACATGGCCCCAATCATTCTTTCATGTACTGATCCCTTTGCAGAGAAACAGCCCCAAAACATGATGTTGCCACCCCCATGCTTCACAGTAGGTATGGTGTTCTTTGGATGCAACTCAGCATTCACTCTCCTCCAAACACGATGAGTTGTGTTTCTACCAAACAGTTCTACTTTGGTTTCATCTGACCATATGACATTCTCCCAATACTCTTCTGGAACATCCAAATGCTCTCTAGCAAACTTCAGACGGGCCCGAATATGTACTGGCTTAAGCAGGGGGACACGTCTGGCACTGCAGTATCTGAGTCCCTGGCGGCGTAGTGTGTTACTGATGGTAGCCTTTGTTACGTTAGTCCCAGCTTTCTGCAGATCATTCACTAGGTCCCCCCATGTGGTTCTGGGATTTTTGCTCACCATTCTTGTAATCATTTTGACCCCACGGGGTGAGATCTTGCGTGGAGCCCCTGATCGAGGGAGATTATCAGTGGTCTTGTATGTCTTCCATTTTCTAATTATTGCTCCCACAATTGATTTCTTCACACCAAGCTGCTTGCCTATTGCAAGTTCAGTCTTCCCAGCCTGGTGCAGGTCTACAATTTTGTTTCTGGTGTCCTTCCACAGTTCTTTGGTCTTCACCATAGTGGAGTTTGGAGTGTGACTATTTGAGGTTGTGGACAGGTGTCTTTTATACTGATAACAATTTCAAACAGGTGCCATTACTACAGGTAATGAGTGGAGGACAGAGGAGCCTCTTGAAGAAGTTACAGGTCTGTGAGAGCCAGAAATCTTGCTTGTTTGTAGGTGACCAAATACTTATTTTACCCCATAATTTGCAAATAAATTCTTTAAAAATCAGACAATGTGATTTTCTGGATTTGTTTTCTCATTTTGTCTCTCATAGTTGAGGTCTACCTATGATGTCAATTACAGGCATCTCTCATCTTTTTAAGTGGGAGAACTTACACAATTGGTGGCTTACTAAATACTTTTTTTCCCCACTGTACTTTTTCTCTCTGATTGTCACATAGAGGGATAATGTAATACCCCTCTGATCCTTATTAGAGGGGTATTCATCTGTAATACCCCTCTGAACATAACTAGGAAGTTTATTGGCGCTGTGACCCAGACATTTACCATTGTCCAGGTTGCAGCGCCAAAAGAGTTGCACCAAACACACAACACATACACAAAGTCACCAATAAAGTTTACTTTTTTTTTACTGTCCCTGTCCTGACCATACCTGATCTTTATAGAGTAAAATACGCTGACCGTCTCTCTAGCGATATCTGTTACACGCTAAGATAATAGCAATAGCGATTATCACTAGAGATGAACGTATAAAACACCTGTGACAGGTGGAAAGTTCCATCAGTCAGATAACATATTGTCACCCATTTAATGTCACAATATATAATCTCAGTTTTTGGCAGCTTTCAGATGGTTCTAATAGCGGGTGTTTTGTTTTTTTTAACCCACAGTACAAACGAAACTCCTGGACTTCCAGTAGTTTGGGGATAAAACAACATTTTAACGTAAAAAAATGTCATCTAGTTTCACAGCTCAATTCTGTGAAACATCTGTAGGGTCAAAATATTCACTATACCCCTTGATAAATTTCTTGGGGGGTCTAGTTTCTAAAATGGGGTCATATTTCGGGGTTTCCGCTGTTCTGGCACCTCAGGGGCTCTGCAAATTTGACATGGTACCTGAAAATAATTCCATCAAAATCTGCCCTCCAACAGCCAAATAGCGTTCTCTCTGTTCCAAGCTCCGCCATGTACCCATACAGCAGATTACGACCACATATGGGGTACTGCTACATTCAGGAGAAATTGTTTAATGAACTGTGGGGGGCTTTTTCTCTCTTAACTCCTTGTGAAAATGAGAAATTTGGGGCTAAAGAGACATTTTACTGGAAAGAGAGTAATTTTTCCTTTTCATGTCCCAATGGTAATAAATACTGTGAAACAGCTGTGGGGCCAAACTGCTCACTATACCCCTTGATAAATTCCTTGAGGGGTGTATTTTCTTAACGGGTAATTTAATGTGGATTTTATTGTTCTGGTTCTCATGTGCTCTGCATATGCGACATGGCACTTGAAAACGATTCATTTAGAATCTGCCCTCTGAAAGCTCAGTGTTGCTCCTTCCCTTTCTGCGTCCTGTCGTGTGCCCAAAGAGCAGGTTACATCAACACATGTGGTATTTATGTGCTTGAGAGAAATTGTACAACAAATTATGGGATGCATTTTCTCCTTTGATCCCTTGTGAATGTGCAAATTTTAGGGTTAAATGAACATAGAATTGAAAAAAATTGAAATGCATATTTTTCACCTTTACTTTGTTTTAATTCCTGTGAAGCGTCTAAAGGGTTAACAAACTTCTCAAATACTGTCTTGAATTGTTTTGGTGGTGCAGTTTTGAAAACGGGGTGATTTATGGGGGTTTCTAATACAAAGACCTTTCAAAGCCCCTTTGGAAATGAATCAATCCCTTAAAAAAATTGTTTTGTAAATTCTCTTGAAAATTCCTGTTAGACTGTAAACCTTATAACATCCAAAAAAATTAAATGAATGTTTAAAATTTGATGTCAACATAAAGCAGAGATATGGTAAATTATGTTTTTTTTTAACTAATTTAAGTGGTATGACTCTATATGAAAAGAGGATCATTTCAGACCTTGAAAATTGCATATTTTTAAAAATTTTTACCAAATTTCCTATTTTTTTCATAAATAAACACAAAATATATTGACGCAAACTTACATCAAAGACGAAGTACAATGTGTCATGAAAAAACATTCTCAAAATCACCTGGAAAAGTTAAAGCGTTCCAAAGTTATCACCACATAAAGTGTCATATTTGAAAAATGGGGCTGTGTCATAAAGTCCAAAACTGGCTGCGACGCCAAGGGGTTAAATGCCGCCACTCATGCCTACAATTTACCGCTAATTAACCACTGCAACTAGACTTGCAACCTGAAACAATGGTAAGACCGGGTGCAGCTTGGCAATTAGCAGTAAATCGCGAACATTATCTGCATCCACTAACGCTCATGTAATAGCACCTTATTTCTATAGTGCTTAATGAACTAACATAACACTCCTCATTGTCTTTTTATTCACATTGCAGTGGCGCTGGCATCCAGTGAACAGAATCCGCTAATCATCATTGTGATAGTGTCCGTGGCAGGATTCATTGTGCTGCTCTCTATGGTAATAGGACTCATGATATGGAGGAGGTAAGACTCTTTGTTGGTGAATATTGCTAATAGCCTAGCAAATTATCCATTGATTTACATTGCTTTACATACTACAGTTGTATGTTGGATTTGATTAATACCAACCACATACAGTACAACAATAATTACATGGTAAAGCAGGCAGTTTCCAATTGATGATAATTGTTGCCATTGTAGGCATCAGCCTCATATAGTTGCCAAAATAAACTACACTGTACGACTGCTTTACCAATGTCAAAGTGTGATCAGTGTTATAAGAAAATGCTTTATAATCCTTATATAATCCTTATTTATAAATACAGGAAGTAGATTCTCCATAGTAATGAACAGGAAAACAAAAAAATGTATATACTTATTGAACTCCACAAAATCTTTCTAAGAAATTTCTAAATATAGGTGCAAGAGCCACTAGGGTCAGTGTTATGTTGCAAAGATTGTCATTAATATTTAGAATACCATACCTGGATTTAACCAGGAGGTGCAAAACATATCATGCATATGGCAACAAGGGCCATTATGGTACATTTACTGGCACTGTTTGACACAATAGTTTTAAACAATTTCATGTAAGACTTAAGAATAATGGAAGGAAATTAAAAAGAAAAATAGTGAATCGATTTGAAAAGAAAGCTAGGGGGGAGAGGGGAAAGGGGTCACCATTCAAGATGAATTGGCAAATTCTGACCTTGGCTTGTAACTGGACTGAAGGCTACCCAGGGAAGCTAGCACATGGAGACTTTTCATCAACCCCAATGAGGTTCATCTATTAATTCCATGCTACATGGTGTCTCATTGGATTTTCAATGCCTGGATGTGAAAGTCTTAGCAGCCCAAAGGAAATGATATAGCAGTATCAGTTTTACTCTTTTGGGTGACCATGGCAACAAATATAAACAGAAATTTCCAGAGATAGAATCAATATAATGGTGCTAACTGGTACTAACTATAACGTTCCATCAAATATAAAGGATGTGTGAGCTTTATAGAAACATTTGCCTGAATTACACTCCGATCACCCTCCAAGCTGCCACTATCACACAGCAATTCATAGATTAAGGAAACAGTAGGGAAAATTTACTAATTTAAGTGTGCCCAAATTCTGGCTGAATTTGGCCAAAAAACTGGCATAATGTACATGCATTGTGCCAGATATATTATGTGTTACAGACACTTTGATAGTAGTATGATGTTGTACTGTGTTAGCCATTGAAAGTAGTGGAAGAGTGAAGAAATCAGGCGATACCTTTTAGAGGCTAACTGAGTATATTTATAAGTAAGCTTTCAGGAGTACTCGCTCCCTTCATCAGACATGGTGTGATACAAGAACTGAAAATTAACAGATTTTTATACACAT
This sequence comes from Leptodactylus fallax, assembly GCA_947044405.1. Lineage (NCBI taxonomy): Eukaryota > Metazoa > Chordata > Amphibia > Anura > Leptodactylidae > Leptodactylus > Leptodactylus fallax. The sequence continues at coordinate 3,202,886 of CAMRHE010000015.1, forward strand.
GGTTTTCAAAGCATTTTAGAGTCCTTAAAAAAATTGCAATCTAAGTAGAGAAGTTATTTACAACAGGTCAAAAAAACAGTCTGGAAACTTGTGGTGCGTGACGGAGGGATCAGTAATTCTTGCTGTTATCTGTTTGCTATCAGGAGGTGATTTGTGTCCCTCACAGGTCATACATAGTTTGATTTGAAGCTGGCATGAATATTGAGTTCAGTTCATGGTTCAAACATAGTGTGACATGAAGCTGGCATGAATATTAAGTCCAAATTGCAGAGTTTGAAATTTTTGCATAAATTTGTACTCCATTTCTTTCCTTTTCTGCTGTGTCTTAAAATGTCCCATTAAAACCACAACCCGCAAATCTTCAATAGAGTGGTTTTCTCCGGAGAAATGTGCGGCCACTGGGAGATCTGTTCTGCTGTTATTAATGGTGGATCTGTGTGAGTTCATTCGTTGACTGAGTCTCTGCCCTGTTTCCCCCACATAGAGGCCTGTGGTGGGACATTGCACACACATTATGAGGTACACCACATTGGAAGACCTGCAGGAATATGTCCCCCTAATTCTGTGCACCTGTTGTGACTGTGGGATAGGTACACTGTCAGCGGTGTGGATGTGCTTGCAGGTCATGCACCTTTTATGTAGGCAAGGTGAGGTGCCATTTTCAGTTGGGGCCTTCAGGGCACTCCGGACGATAATGCGCCTCAGGTTTGGTGGTTGTCGAAAGGAGAGGAGAGGGGGGACTGGAAATATGTCCTTGAGTCTGTTGTCCCTATGTAGCACAGGTTGGAGCTCCTTGGCAATCCTTCGTAGGATCTCCAGCTGTGGGTTGTAGGTGACAACTAGGGGCACTCGGGCATCTTTCTGGGTCTCTCTATATGTGAGCAGACTGTCTCTGTTAATGGCTGCTGCTTTGTTTAATTGGTTGTCTGTCACTTTTGGTTTGTATCCCAATCTGAGAAATTTCATCCTCAGATCCAGGAGGTGCTTGTCCAGGTCTGTTTTGTCATGGCAAATACGATTGTATCGTATAGCCTGGCTGTAGATTATAGATTGTCTTGTGTGCTTGGGGTGGAAGCTGTCGTTTCTCAGGTAGGCCGTTCTGTCTGTGGGTTTGTGGTATATTGATGTGAGTAGCCGGTGGTCTTTAATGTATATTGTGGTATCCAGAAAGTGAATTTCACTCCCTGAATAGCTAAGTTTAAGGTTGATGGTCAGGTGAAAGTCATTGAAGTCATTATGGAATTGAAGTAGGGCCTCCTCACCTGTTGTAAATAACTTCTCTACTTAGATTGCAATTTTTTTTTAAGGACTCTAAAATGCTTTGAAAACCATGTGTATAAAAATCTGTTAATTTTCAGTTCTTGTATCACACCATGTCTGATGAAGGGAGCGAGTACTCCTGAAATCTTACTTATAAATATACTCAGTTAGCCTCTAAAAGGTATCGCCTGATTTCTTCACTCTTCCACTACTTTCAATGGCTAACACGGTACAACATCATACTACTATCAACTTGAAAGATACCACAATGTACCGCAAAAGAATGGAACTGAAAAACCGGCTTAAGAAACTTGCACAACTCAACAGCGATATCTTCTTAACAAAATGCAAAAAGGAGAGACTCATCCCAAAAGGCTTCAATTTACGTAACCCAACCCGGAACACCTACAACAGCCGATATGCAGAACAACTATGTATTCGGACATCTGAAAGGCTGCGGAACAATATGATAAAAATTTCCTATAACAACAAAAAAAGAACACAGTAGGAGATACAGGCCCTGAAATCATCATTGGCTAATGACACAGAGGAAATGAAGGCCAAACTCCACACATACTACTGGAAACTTCAGGATATGCTTATTAACAACAAAAAGAAAAAGCTTCACAGACTGAGACAAAAAGGCCTCATTACTACAACCGCAAGTACTAGCTCAGCTCAGCAAAGCTGTGTTGTGAATCTTTCCTCTTATGAGCCAAACAAACACGAAATGTCAGTTCTCTCCAAAGGTCTCTCCTTCTGCCCCTCGGCACACACTGACCATATCCAACTCTGTAATGATATGGAGGAGTTTTTCAGAAAAATTAGATTAAGGGAATATTTTTATGACAAAGACCTTCCATACAGCAGCGACTCTGAGATGGAACAGCCCATAAGGAATCCTGCCAAAAAATCTACCTGGACCACACGCCCTGGAGCTAATGCAGCACTGGATAAATATATTGACTGTTTCAGAAGCAAAGTAAAATCAGAAATCCTGGAGAAACAAAAGAAACAGGTGCATAACCTAACCCTGCAGGAACAGAAGGCTATTACATCACTGAAAGAAAATCAGGATATAATAATAAAACCAGTTGACAAAGGGGGCGCAATAGTCATAATGAACACCTCAGACTATATCCAGGAAGCAAACAGGCAACTGTCAAATCCCATCCATTACTCCAAACTTGGAAGTGATCCCACAGAGGCCTATATGAAAGAACTAAAGAGTATGATCAAGAAGTTTCCAGTCCAGATCCAGAATCAGGTAAAAGGACTTATCCCCCAAGATCCCAGGCCGGGCTGCTTCTATATGCTCCCAAAGATACACAAAGATGGCAACCCTGGGAGGCCTATCATTTCTGGCATTGGGACACTGACAGAAAACATCTCAGGTTGGGTGGAAAATCTCCTAAAACCCCTTGTCAGGGATACTCCAAGCTATATCCAGGACACCACTGACCTTCTTAACAAACTGAATGCCCTGGGCCCTCTACCTGAGGGTACCATTTTGGCCACCATGGATGTGGAATCCCTGTATACCAACATTCCCCACAAGGATGGAGTTGCAGCATGTCGGGTACACCTGGCAAAACAAAACCTCCCAACAGAACCAGTAACGCAGCTCATACAATTTATCCTTAGCCACAACCATTTTACCTTTGGAGAGGATCTATATCTACAGCGAATGGGAACTTCAATGGGGACCAGATGTGCACCCCAATATGCAAATCTCTTTATGGCAGAAATGGAAGGAACATATTTATCAACATGCGCCACCAAACCTATGATTTACCTTCGTTATATCGATGATATCCTTGTCATCTGGACTGCAGGTGAGGAGGCCCTACTTCAATTCCATAATGACTTCAATGACTTTCACCCGACCATCAACCTTAAACTTAGCTATTCAGGGAGTGAAATTCACTTTCTGGATACCACAATATACATTAAAGACCACCGGCTACTCACATCAATATACCACAAACACACAGACAGAACGGCCTACCTGAGAAACGACAGCTTCCACCCCAAGCACACAAGACAATCTATAATCTACAGCCAGGCTATACGATGCAATCGTATTTGCTCTGACAAAACAGACCTGGACAAGCACCTCCTGGATCTGAGGATGAAATTTCTCAGATTGGGATACAAACCAAAAGTGACAGACAACCAATTAAACAAAGCAGCAGCCATTATCAGAGACAGTCTGCTCACATATAGAGAGACCCAGAAAGATGCCCGAGTGCCCCTAGTTGTCACCTACAACCCACAGCTGGAGATCCTACGAAGGATTGCCAAGGAGCTCCAACCTGTGCTACATAGGGACAACAGACTCAAGGACATATTTCCAGTCCCCCCTCTCCTCTCCTTTCGACAACCACCAAACCTTAGGCTCATTATCGTCCGGAGTGCCCTGAAGGCCCCAACTGAAAATGGCACCTCACCTTGCCTACATAAAAGGTGCATGACCTGCAAGCACATCCACACCGCTGACAGTGTACCTATCCCACAGTCACAACAGGTGCACAGAATTAGGGGGACATTTTCCTGCAGGTCTTCCAATGTGGTGTACCTCATAATGTGTGTGCAATGTCCCACCACAGGCCTCTATGTGGGGGAAACAGGGCAGAGACTCAGTCAACGAATGAACTCACACAGATCCACCATTCATAACAGCAGAACAGATCTCCCAGTGGCCGCACATTTCTCCGGAGAAAACCACTCTATTGAAGATTTGCGGGTTGTGGTTTTAATGGGACATTTTAAGACACAGGAGAAAAGGAAAGAAATGGAGTACAAATTTATGCAAAAATTTCAAACTCTGCAATTTGGACTTAATATTCATGCCAGCTTCATGTCACACTATGTTTGAACCATGAACTGAACTCAATATTCATGCCAGCTTCAAATCAAACTATGTATGACCTGTGAGGGACACAAATCACCTCCTGATAGCAAACAGATAACAGCAAGAATTACTGATCCCTCCGTCACGCACCACAAGTTTCCAGACTGTTTTTTTGACCTGTTGTAAATAACTTCTCTACTTAGATTGCAATTTTTTTTAAGGACTCTAAAATGCTTTGAAAACCATGTGTATAAAAATCTGTTAATTTTCAGTTCTTGTATCACACCATGTCTGATGAAGGGAGCGAGTACTCCTGAAAGCTTACTTATAAATATACTCAGTTAGCCTCTAAAAGGTATCGCCTGATTTCTTCACTCTTCCATTACAGACACTTTGTATACCTCAGTAGACAAAGGGGTTTCAGGGAAGGAATATGGCCTAAAATGGGCCAAAATTGAATTACAACATTAGTGAAAGAAATTGGTGCAAAGTTTAAAATTTGCACCAAAATTTAGCATATGACATCAGTCACTGTGATAAATGTGACACATCTAGTCTAAGCTGTCTAAATTTAACATAGTAGTAATACATCTGCCCAACTATGTCTAGTCGGAGAGCTGTATTGAAGTGTGAAGATGTCCAAATAATGCCAGGACGTGCAATCCAAAGCATGCCTTTTTTTACTGTTGCAGATTTTCAGTGGATGTCACTCAATCAAATGTAAAGAATAAAAGTCATTGCAAACACTGCATGTTAATATATGGGTAGTTACATCCAGATTTTACTGGGACATTCACTTTGCCCAGCTTAGATAAACATATTTATTAACAATATCTTTTATACAATTCTATGTAAAAGTCATTTTAAGAGTTATAATAAAGGTTTCATTTTACACTCTATTTCTTTTTCTTATTCATTCTCTTTTATTTCATTTGCAACCTAGTCATATAAATAATGTGTCTTACCTTATTATGCTTCACATTCCTCATATGGAATTTTAAGCAAACATTGTCCTCCCTTTCTACAGGCAGTGTGGCTACAGCAAGGCCAGTCAGGATGGAGATGAAGAACTCTACTTTCACTGTGAGTAAACTATGAGGAATTTCATTATAGCAAATGTCTTTTCAAGTGTCTACAGAATGAACACTAATAAAACTATAATATTTATTTTCACTTCATATTAACATTTAATGATGGGCAAACGTCTGAAGATTAGTTTGGTTCTGTGTTTGGACGAACTGATCCAGTTTGGTTCGGTCCTAATTTATTTGGATAGAACCGAACCTGAAATTATTATACTCTGGGGTATCTTCAGACCCCAGAGTATAATAGGTGTAGGCCCAAGGGAGGTGTAAAAAATAAAAAGCATTTATACCTTCACTCACCCCTTGGGCTTCCTTGTGGTGTCCAGAACTCCAGTTTCACCTGGAACTGACTATTTTCTTATGCATATGGAGAAATTCTCACTCTCCTGGACAGATGATGTTGAGCGACGGAGGCAATGAACATGTTGAACTTCAACAACTGATCCTTTAGTTTCTAGGGAGGGAAAGCTGCCACTAGAGATGTCTAGCAGTCTACTTCCCTTTCCTGTTTGCTAAACACAAATGTTTGGGTGAATCTAGCATAGTTAGGTATGAGGAGTTGGGAAAAATAGCTGTTAGACAGCAAGTGAAGGTGTATGGTCACCGTCAGGATAGCTATTGTTGTGTGATAGATACAGTAGGTAGGGCCTGAAAATCAGTTAATACAGTTGAAACTGTAGCTTAGGCTAGGTTTAGAAGCCTGTATTATAATATCTGTATTATGACCCTATACCAAGAGATCTTTTCAGCATGAAAGGGTTTTTCTGGTGACTATTTTTTAACTACTGCCCATCCAAATCCATTCTGGAAGCTTGACGGTCAGCACATAAAGAATGCAAGCAGGCACTGAGTTAAAATAGTACCCAAAAAAACCTTTAATGTTGCCCTTAAAGTGTTTCTGTATTATAGTTTTATGAAACAGTATAATGTAGAAAGCAATAAATAAATCATATAATTAGGTTGAAAAAAGATAACAAGTAAGAAGAGAAAGAGAAAGAAAAGAAAAGTAGAGAAAAGATTCAAATAAAAAACTATGGGATGGTGTTGGTCTTCATAGGCAAGTACTGTAAGTGGGACAGAGAGGTATGTATTCTATTTGACAAACCGTAATTCTCACCCAGAGTTAGACCTATATATTTTCATGTGCAGAAGGGATAAGACAATAACATAAAATGTTCAGTCAGTACTCCTTTAGTGTTTATGTGTAAATATAGAAATAAAGCATTTGCTTCTTAAAAAAAAACGTTTTGAGGTCACAACTGTAAAAAAAAAAAGAAAAAAAAAATCTAGTGTGAGAATAGCATACTGTATCTAGTTTGTTTTTCTGCACTTTGTAATAGAAATGTTACTGTGAAGCCCTGCACTGTTTTTTTGGTGTCTCACGGTCTCTTTCAGCTCTTTAACCCCTTAGCGACATGTGACGTACTATTACGTCCTGGGCGCCTGGTACTTGGCGCAAATGAACGTAATAGTACTATCTGAGAGGGTGGCATCGGGAGCGGGTGTTTGCTGTAACTGACAGCTAACACCTGCTCTGTTAACCCCCTGTCAGAGTTTTGCTCTGATCATCGTTTTTAACCCCTTGGATGCCACGGTCAAACATGACCGCATCATCCAAAGGGTTTCGCCATGTAGATGACCCCCATCGGTACCCCCCGCAGCAAGATCGGGGGGTGTCGATATCTATTTTCTGCAGCCTGGGGCTGCAAGGAGCCCCAAATACCTGGTTGATCCTGCTGAGATGGGAGGAAGTCAGCCTATGCATTTGCATAGGCTGACTTCCTCTACAGACTGCAATACATGTGTATACATGTATATTGCAGTGTATAGTACTGATCAGAGCATCGCTGCTTTAGATCTTCTAGTGGGACATAAAAATAAAAAAAAATGCAAAAAAATAAACAAAGTCCCAAAAATGCCCTTTTCCTATATAAAATGAATTATATAAAAGAAAACCCTAAAAATTAATAAAAACAATACATATTTGGTATCACCGCATCCATAACAATCTGAACAGTAAAACTGAACCATTATTTAACCTGCACAGTGAACGTTGGGAAAACAAACAAACAAAAAAAAGCTGGAAATAATGATTTTTGGCTATCTCGCCTTACAAAAAAATGCTATAAAAAGTGATCAAAAAGTCATATGTACCCCAAAAAAGTTCCAATAAAAAGTATAGGTCGTCCCGAAAAAAAGCCCTCAACCAACTCTGTCAACTGAAAAATAAAAAAGTTACACATCTCAGAAGATGGCGATGCAAAAATAATTGATTTATGTTCCCAAATTGGTTTTTGTTCTTCAAAATTAGTAACACATAAAAAAGATATAAATTAGGTATCGCCGTAATCGTACCAACCCACAGAATAAAGGTAACATGTTACTTATGCTGTACACTGCATGGCAAAAAAATGAAAAGGTAAAAAGCAATGCCAGAATCCACCAAGAAAGAGTTAATAAAATTTAGCCAATAAGTTATAGGCACCCAAAAATGATGTCATTACAAATTGCATCTCATCCGGCAAAAAAACAGCCCTCATACGGCTACATCACTAGAAAAATAAAAAAAAATATAGCTTGCACAATGTGAAGACAAAAACCCCAAAAATCACCATATCATTAGGACATAACTGGTTGCCTCAGGAAGGGAATGTATAAGCTGTGCGAGTGTATATTAGGGTACACCCCAAATCTGGAGCTTACAAGGGAAAAGAGACCAGAAGTGACACCCCTTCCCCAATCATAGGAGCTACTGGGGAAATAGTAGGGAATTTGGTGTTCCCAATGTACTCCGTACAACTTACGTATTCACTTTTTACCATACGCTGTGCATTCCCGCCTGGGATACTAATGCTTATTACACCCCCTGATAAATTCTTTGAGGGATGCAGTTTTCAAAATGGGGTCATTCCACTTTACTGGTACCTTAGAGGTTCTGTGGACATGACATGGGTCCAGATACCAAACATCTAAATCTGCTCTCCAAAAGCCACATAGCGCTCCTTCACATCTGTGCCCTGCTGTGTGCCCAAACTGAAGTTTATGCCCACATGTATGACACTGTACCCAGGATAATGTACTTAATGTCGTATGTTGGTATAAATTGCTTTTTGGGCACAGCCGGGCACAGATGGAAGGAGCGCTATTTTGTTTTTTGGCACACAGATTTAGACAGTTTGGGTTTTGAACGTCACTTTTGAAGAGCCCTGAAATGCCAGTAAGGTGGAATCCCCTGACATGTGACCCCCTTCTGGAAACTACACCCCTGGAGCATTTTTAATCCCCAAGTGTTGCATTAATTTATTTTCCAGAAATGAATACGCTGATGATTGTGAAAGGTGAAAATGACAATTTTTCCAGGAATACGTCATTTCAGTGCATATGTTGTGCACAGCTTGTATTAGAGATGAATGTTGCAAAAGCTGTTGTGCCCGGGATATCCGCTTAACAGTTTTTGGAGTGTGTGTCTCTGCTGATGCCGCAGCCCAGATGGAGGGAACCAGAGGATGGCTATAGTAGTGGCAGATGACGTGCCACCAGGTAGGCCAAGCACACTCAACCACTCTTCCCAGCTCTGCTCCTAGGCCGGACACTGATAAGGGGGGTCCTGCAGCACTACCTGATGTTGGTGATAGTAGTTTCCCCTGGGGTCCTTCCAGTTGGAGAGAGGACCTCTCTATTCTGAGCCAGTGTGATGGTATTCAGAAGGGCCCTGATGGTAAGGCAGGAACGACTCAGAAAGGCAGTTGTACAGTTGAAATAGGGTGGTACTTTACTCAGCAACTGAACAGCAATACAACAAGCAACTTCCAAATAGGGGTTGTAGTTCTTCAATGTCCAACTCCCTCAGCCTTGGTCTTAGGAGGATGCCCAGTGATGTTAAAAGCTCTAGTGCCGTACTTTACTCCAACTCAACTCCTCAGCCTCATCCAGCAGTAGATACTGGGGCTAAACTTCAGGGTAGTCCTGACAGGGGTCTGGTTACCTTATAGAAGGCGCCGGGACAACACCTCCTGTCAATGGACTCCACTGCTTCTCCTGGCACAATGTCCAAAATGATGACAGATGAAACTCAGTCTCAGGGCTCTCTTAAGTAGAGCCTTGGGCTGTATTCTTCCTGTTCAGGGAGCTGTGTTAGAAACCACTAGGTCTCAGAGCACAGAGCTGACTTGCTCTGTCTCCACACACTGCTAACTGCTACTACTAACTCTGAGCCCGTAAGAGTTTCCTGGAGATTTTTATCTTCCAGACCCCGCTCAATGGCCTGTGAGAAGTAGGGATGTACAAAGCACAGGGTTTTTGAATCACAGGGGGAACTACTGGGGAACAACATGGGAAAGCTGCATAAGAACACATGTAACATGGAACACAGGACATACAAACACAACCCAGAGGCACAAAAGACAAACAATAAAAGCAGGAGCACTCTGGGATGCTGCACTGACACAAGCTGGGCGCAACATATCAGGCACTGAAATGCTGTATCTCTGAACAAATTGCAATTTTCACTTTTCATTATCAGCTGCGCATTCATTTCTGGAAATTAAATTAATGCAAAGCTCGAGGGTTAAAAATGCTCGCTACGCCACTTGATAAATCCCTTCAGTGGTGTAGTTTTCAAAATAGGGACACGTGTCTGTGCATTCCACTTTACTGGGAATTCAGGGGCTCTGCAAAAATGGCATGATATCCAAAAACCAAACTCTGCTTCAAAAATCAAAATAGCGCTCCTTCCCTTCTGTGCCCGGCTGTGCCCAAACAGCAGTTTATACCCACATATGACATTAAGTACATTATCCTGGGTACACCAGTGTCAATCATATGGGCATAAACTGCTGTTTGGACACACAGCAGGGTACAGATGTGAAGGAGCGCTGTGTGCTTTTGGAGCGCAGATTTAGATGTTGGTTTTTAGACGCCATGTCACATTTGCAGAGACCCTAAAATTTCTCCTACAAAATGGGGTCACTTCTTGGGGAATACCAATTTACATCCAGGGCTCTGCAAAAACAACATGGCATCCAGAAAGTCCCTCAAAATCTATATTCCAAAAGCTAAAAAGCACAGTGCTCCGTCCCTTCTGAGTCCTGCTGTGTGCCCAAGCAGCAGTTTACACCCACATATATAATTTCCCCCCCCCCCCCCGGGATAGCCCACTTAATACTATTCCAGCAAAATCTTTTCAAAATATTTTCAAATGCTAAGTGTCGCTCCTTCCCTTCTGTCTGCTGTCGTGTGCCCAAACTTCAGTTTACACCCACATGTGGGGTATTTCTGTGCTCAGGAGAAATTGCATAACAAACTGTGAGATGCATTTTCTCCTTTAACCCTTTGTGAATGTGTTCATTTTAGAGCTAAATGAATGTATTATTGAAAAAAATGAAATGTCTAAATTCCCCTCCATATTGTTTTAATTACCGTGAAATGCTTAAAGGGTTAACAAACTTCCCAAATTCTGTTTTGAATTATTTGAATGGTGCAGTTTTGAAAATGGGGTGATTTATGGGGGTTTCTAATATATAGGCCTTTATAATTCCCTTCAGAACTGAAGTGGTCCCTATAAAATTAGTTTGGGAAATTTTCTTATAAATTGCTGTTAAACTTATAAGCCTTCTATCATCAAAAATAAATTAAAGAAGGATTAAAAGTGATTCCAATATAAAGCAGAGATATGGTAGTTAATATTTATTAATGTATTTGGGTGTTATGACTATCTGTCTGAAAAGCAGAGCATTTCACATTTTGAAAATTGCGATTTTTTTTTTTTTTTTTTTTAACAAATTTCCAATTTTTTTGTAAATAAATACAAAAATATTGATTAGTGTTTACCACTAACATGAAGTACAATGTGTCACGAAAAAAAACATTCTCAAAATCACTTGTGAAAGTGTCTCAAAGTTATTGCCATATAAAGTGACACGTCAGATTTGAAAAATGAGGGCGTGTCCTTAAGGGACTTTTAGGTTATGTCTTTAAGGGGTTAAAATAACAAAACCATCACAATACTTCAATTTAATGTTAGCATTAATACATAGCAGACTAGAAAACAAATGTATCTTTTGTATAAATTTGTATTGATTTTCTCATTTTTTTTCTTAACACAAAAATGTTTTTTTTGGGGGGGGGCAATGTTTACAAAAGAATTTAGTTTAGTATAACTCTTCTAAAACAGTACATCTTTATTGTATCTTCAGTGGTGGACAAAACATATGCTAGCATATCATAACCCATCATAACATAATGTTGTTTTACATGTAGGGAATTCCATGAATTTGATGTAACCACTGCATTGTCTACAATAATTCTAGTAATAAAAATGTTTTCAATAAATAAGAATTTAATAAGAAATAAAGACCAAATATCAAAACGACTGTTTGGATTTAGTTGCGATGAGACCTTCTGTATTTGGAATGTAATGTATTCATGGAATATGCAGCTGCCTGCTCAGGCTTCCTTCCAGACAAAGTAAACTCAGTCAATCAGTGTGTGTTTAAGACACCTTGTGTTGTTAGAATTCTGTGCAGTGTTCTTGTACTGTCAGCATTCTTTGCAGCTCGGCATGAAGCTTTGTCTTTGTGGGACATCTCTGGGTTATCAAGACACTATGATTTCAGACAGGGCCTGTCAAAGATAGGCCAGATATGGGAGAGGGGATAACTTGATTTGATTTTTGGTGTATGTCATGTCAGTTTGACATCTTCTGCTCCCTGAAGCATTTCGTCAGCAGTCCTTGCCTCATTCCAGTTTCAAGGTGCACTGTTTTATTAGAGCTGCTTGTGATTCTCAAGTCCTCCCATTGTAAAGAGTGAAGTGTGTCTCTATTTATTGCCAGTAACAGATTCAGGAGAAGAGATGATTTAGACTAATTTCACTTCTGCATAATAAATAAACATGTTTAGTAAATATTACTGTATCACAGTGGGACTTTGATGATCTTCATAATGACACGGAATGTGCTCATGTTCATGCTCACGTTCCAGAGCCATGATATTAGATTATGGTCTAGTACTGTATGTGTACAGACTTAGCCTAAAGATACTTATTATGTTTACTAATAAGTAGTACATGACCATTACTTACAAACTACACATGCTGCATTGGTTACTGATCCTTATTTTATTGTTTGTAAAAATGTATTCAACTTACTATTTATTCTTACTTTCTCTGCATCCTCCTACAATTCCATGCACCGAAACACTTTCCCAAATATAATGATTGTTCATGAATATCCTGCCAGAACCACTTTAACATGAGCACAGGCAGAGCTGTAAGGAAAAAGAAGCATAGGAAAGAATTTAAAGCTTTCTTACCATAAAGAATCTGCATATCTGAAAATTTTAGATTTTTTTTTGTCATCAATAAAGGACTAATCTGTATGTAGCATCTAGTTAGATCAATAGAGGATACACACATCTAGATACAGATTGGCCCCCAGTAGTGGCCAACAGTGATTTTTGTGTGTGGGGTTATTGGAGAAACTGAGCTCTGGGTGTGCACTAAAGTAATGTAACAGAGATTTTTACAAGTAAGCATAGGGAGGAACTTAGCTGCATTAAGTTGTTCAGTTGTTGGCTTATTGAGCAAAGATATGCTTGTTGATAATAGATGAAGTTTATATTATTAATAACACTTTTTATTTATATATCACCAGCTTATTCTGTAGCACTTTACAAATCAGGAGGTACAAGTAAAGTCAGGCATTAAAAACTAACAAATTCAGCAATTGGAGTGAGGTCCGTGCTTTCAAGAGCTTACAGTCTATGAAGAAATAGGGATGACACAAGTTGTAACAGTGATAAGTTACTCCAATACAAATAAAGCTGCATTTAGCCAGTCACTAGTCAGCATCTGTGTATATACAAAGTGCATTTACTGTAAGTGCACTGAATATTGTGGTTATTGTCACATAAAGGCACCCGTTCTTAAGAACAATGTAAAAAAATGGGGGGAGGGGGGACAGAGAGGAAATGTCTTAGAGACAGTCAATGTAGAAGAGTTAGAGTGGGGAATGTAAAAAAATGTGTTTTAAGGGCACAGTTGAAACAGTGGATATTGTGAATTTCTGTTGCTTATAGCCCCTTTATGGTTGCAGCACATTTTGTATTTTTCTCGGAGGCAGGGGCTGTACAATACAGAGCAGTCTGCTCCCTTTCCAAATCCAGGTCATGACGCAGCTACACAAAAAAATACAAATAAGAGCACGATCAGGAAAGCTGGTTTCTGTCTATGACTAACATCCCATCAGCAGTAACACAAGCAACTAGTCAGAAGTAGATAGGCCTCTCCTTGCACTCAGTGTGAGAAGCTGCAGACTCATCTCTGAGCAGTGTATAGACATGAAGCACAGAGCAGAAAAACTGTATCTAAACATGCAGAAGAGAGACTTGCTCCTTCACGTCCTTTGTTCCTGTCTTAAGCTTGTTGGTTTCTAAAGATGGATCTGCCCTGGTAACAGGGAGTAAACTGCAAATTAGGAAGGAGGGACTTTAGACAGGTTTTTCAGACAGAAAATAGAAACATTTTTACACAAAGTGCATTATATTTTGGCCCAGAATCACATGTTCATTTAAATGAGACTATGTTGTCTAAAAAGTTAATGAGCATTTAGAGAAAAGTACCTGTTTGTTAACTTATGTGCACTCTTTTGCCACTGCTCAAACCTGTACAATATAAGTATATTGGGAGGGGATGGAGGAGAAAGAGTAGATCTCATCAAAGAGATGTCTGCACTGTAGAGAGTGGAAGAGTGAAGAAATCAGGCGATATCTTTTAGAGGCTAACTGAGTATATTTGATAAGTAAGCTTTCAGAAGACTAGCTTGCTTCATCAGACATGGTGTTATACAAGAACTGAAAATTCACAGATTTTTTATATCCTATACACATGGTCTTGAAATAATTTTAGAGTCCTTAAAAAAAACAAAAACAAAATGCAATCTAAGTAGAGAAGTTATTTACAACCGGTCAAAAAACCTCTAAAAGGTATCGCCTGATTTCTTCACTCTTCCACTACTTTCAATGGCTAACACGGTACAACATTATACTACTGTACTATGCACTGTAGAGAAACAGTTTTCTTTCATAATACAGCTGGGTTATCAGGAATTACTATCCATCTTTCTCCTGATAGCCTGTAGACAGCCTTATATCTCTGTCTCTCCCCTTCTCCTCCTCCCCTCCCCTCTCCAGACCGCTCGTGTACAGAGTATAGACCAGAATCACTCAGATAAGAAGTAAAGACAGGAATAATAGTTAAAGACACAGGAACTTTTCTTTAGTGAAATACTGTATTGTAATTTGTTCCCTTCCACTGCAGAATAAATAAAAGAATAATTACACTTTAAATCTCCACTTTGAAATCTCCTTTAAAGGGAGTCTACACTACCATATCAACTTCTAAACTATTTATATGTTGTTTCTTAACTAATTACAATAATCTTTTATACTGTTTGAATGAGAAATATAGCTCTGGTATTTTGTATGATGTAAAGTATATTATACTTAAAGGGAATTTACTACCACCAAAATTGTTTTTAAATCACTTATATGCCGTTGTAGGGTGGGTTATTGGTATTTAAATCATACTTTTCTTGCGTCTAATGCAATCCTGTGGCTTAGAAATTCAGCTTTTATTCCTTATGCAAATGAGCTTTTCAGTGCACTCAGTACAGAGCCACACCTCATGGAGTACCATATGTTTTTGTGGTTGCTGTCCATGAGAAATGTTAGTCTTTCTGTACGGAGACAGCACTGGCTGGCAATGTATTATACAACTGATTAGAAGATTGCAAGTTCAAGTCCCCTTGAAAGAATTAAACATAGTATTAAAAAGATTAATTAAAAATTAAAAAACAAGTAAAATCATAATAAAACATTAATCCCCTTCCAAAAATGTTTAGGAAATAATAAAAAAAAAAACAAAATTAAAGTATAACACACATATTGTTTCATCTGTAATAACCCAAGCAATACAACTCTAATGTTATTTTACCTGCATGGTGAACTTTGTAAAAAAAAAAAAAAAAAAATCTAATATAATTAAAAAAAAACAATGGCAGAATTGTCGATCAGCTATAGAAAAAAAAAGGGAATAAAATGTTATGTGCCCCAAAATGGCATCAATAAAAAACATCAAGTCACAGGGTAAAAGGAACAGAATTTACAGCATAAAAAGGCAATGGGAAAATTGCAGTTTTTTTTCTATTCCTTCCTAGATATCAAAGTTAATCAATGAGCTATATCTGCCCCAAAATAGTGCCATTAAACACTAAAAATTACCTCTACAAAAACAAGCCCTCATACAGTTACATTGAGAGAAAACAAGTTATTAGGCTTTGGTATGTGATGATGGAAAAACACCTAAAAATGGTTTGGTCATTAAGCCCTAAAACAGGCTGGTCACTGAAGAGTTAAGATCCTTGTGATTTCTATGAAGGACAGTGAAATTCAGTAACTTTTAGGAGGGCACAGGAATCGATAAATACAAACAGTCAGTTGAGTTTTATAAAATGCAATAACCTTTAAGTAATAGGGACTTCCATAACTATAGGGGGCAGAGGTTGTATTCACTATCAAACCTTGGTAGTAATAGGCCAGCATCTAATTCTAGTTAATACAGTTACTACAGTAGCTGACTATAGCTAAATGCATGTAACATTTATGAACGTTCAAAAACCTAAGAGGAATAAGAATATTTGTGATCTTCTTTAGCGGTGAGTTAGTAATATCCCTTTCTTACAGAATACATGCTTCCTGCCAGTCTGTTGAAGGACATTACATGGAGTACTTAGAGAATTAGAAATTACAGAGTACAGGAGGGAGCTCTTAGCTGAATAACAAGATTATATACCATTTTAAACATCTTAAGTTCTTAAAATGTATTAGAACTTAAACAAATCCTTATTTATAAAAGTCCAGGGTAAGATATTTGAGAATACCTAAGCAGGAAAGCAAATCTGCATTCAATTCTGTAAGTCAACTTTAATTAGAATAGGTCTCCATTGCTCTACAACTGTGTAACTTCTCTGCCTGTTCGGGTCTCTGCGCCACCCTCTGCTTGCATGCTGCGGCGCAGGAGGCGTGTTCAGTTTGATTCCGTGCTTAAGGTTCTTGTTGCTCAGTCTGAACCCTGTCCTATGTAATTGAATTTCAGTCACACCCGTCTCCTGCACCTTGTTTCTCTCTGCTACTCTAACAGTTAAGATTCTGTCCTGAGACTTTGTTCCTGCTAGCTCCTCTTCTGTTGTTATTATTCTGACTTCTGACCTTTGGCTTTTCTTTTTTGGATTGCGATTTGGTACTGCTTTGTCTCTCTGGCTTTGACCCTTGGCTTGCTGACTCCTCTTCAGTGTTGTTTGTCTTGTCTTGTTCTGTGTTACACTTATTCAGAGTAAGGATCGCCACCAAGTTGTTCCTGTCATTAGGACAGTGAGACAAGTAGGCAGGGACAGGGGCTGGGTCTAGTTTAGGGCACACTGTCTGTGTCATTCTCTTCCTCCCAGGTTTCAGCAGCAGCACTAAGGTATTGCTCAACTGGCAGCTCCCTTACAGACTGCCATTCCATCAACATATTAGGTCATTGACAGGATGATAGAAGACAAAATGTATTGGTCTCCCTATTACATCTTCATCTACACCATGGGTGAAGCTGCTTAACAGATTTGTACCTGTTTTTTCTGCAAATTTTGGATCACTCCACATTTGGGCCACGATTTTCAACTTTTTTCTCTTCTCAACACTTTTGTGACTTAACAGAAAGTGTGCATTGTCTAAGTTGTGACACTGCATTCCACCAATGTGCCAAATTTTGGTGCATTTTTCTAACCTAAACTAAGCCAACTAATAGACGTGTAAACTTAGAATAGAAAATCTAATAATTTGACAGATTTATCATCCAGAATCAAATATTATGATAAATCTGGCTCATTTTAAGACTATCTAATCTACCTTTGTACTAACTTTTAGGACAGGGCCCCATGTTGCAAAAACACTGTGTTTTACAGTACCTACAAAGTGGATGGGATTTTGGCTAATCCCATGCACACATTACAGAAAATGGTGAATTTTAAATCACAGCATTTCAATTATACGTACGGAAATGGTGGCGTTTTCTGTATAGGAATAATAGAAGCCTAAAGTCGACAGAGGAAAATTCTGCGGACATTCTGTGAAAAACGTTGCGGAAAAAAATGTGATGTGTTTCCGCCACAGCCATTTCCTCAGCGTTTTTCAGATGCGGCTTGCTATGTGGAGCCTTAGCCTTAGATAGTATTGGTCAATCTGCCTCAATGTGTGAACACACTATGGGGGATTTATCAAAACCGGGAAACTAAACATCTGTGCTTCGAGAGGATCTGCCTGATTCATGATAATACACAGGCCTTGCCAGAATCAGACACATCCTCTGTTGGGCTGTGAGCCTATGCTGAAATCTAAACCAAATCATAACTGGCATAGATTTAAAGCATCATTTAAGCCAGAAAACTACCCACAGCATTCCGTCACTACACCCTCTTTTAAGAAAGTGACAAGAGCGGCATTAAAGTATATAAGTGGTATAACAAGTGGTGCAGAGGCATCTTAAATCTGCCCCTATAACTTTGTATTTTTGGTTAATTCATTAGTTAGTTCTCTGCTCTATTTATACTGTACTTCTAGTCTTGTAAAACTCAACATGGTATGCTGTGCAGCACCTCTGAAGACATATGCCCCATGGAACAAGCTATCAAAGTTGCCTTGTGTTCTGTTTGGAATGGCAGGTTGCAGTCTTTGTTTCTCTCATCTTAGGTTCACATTGCACTCGAGCACTTTGCTTAGCATATTGTACATGTCAATAAATGTTCCGAATCTACAGTATATGTTTAATGTGCCTATTGGTGTGAATATCCAGAAACATGGCTAAAGAGAATCATTTTGTCATACTGTATATTTAGTTGCTATACTATATTCTGGTATAAATTTGTCTTAATTAAATGAAACAATATTGCTCAGAATATCTTCCAATACAATTGTAGCTAAAATGTGCGATTATATATATATATATATATATATATATATATATATATATATATATAATCTACAAAAGGTTTTTTTTTCTCAATGGTAGTCCTTGGCAGATGCATTAAACTGAAAAGGCATTGAAAAGGTCATACAGTATGTTTACCTCCTGAAAATAATGCCCAAATAGGATGTGATTCAGATAATAATAATGGACTCTATGAGCCATCATAGTGTTATCAAGGAAAAAATGGGGAGCAATCTTAAACCTATTACACTTACACTCTTGTTTAAGAATAGGTGGCTGCATGGGAGTTCCGCTATGTGCCCCCTAGTTCTATGAATGTCCCTGCTCTTAGTCATGCTTTTAGGCTTCCATATGTCCATCTAGTAGTATAGTTACAACAAAATTTTGCCAACACTCATTCTGTGTTTCAGTTGACTGTACTACATGATGCATATCTACGCATGATGTTGATGAACTTTTCTTAGAAATCGAGTTTGTAGAGGACGTACTTTGGAAATATTCAGAGCAACTGATAAAGTAAATGAAACCTGTTCATTAAAGAAACCATGACACATGAAAACACCAAGTACATCAAAGATCTGAATTGTGAGCTATTCTTTCATATACAAAAACATGTTATGAATTTCTGATGGACTCTAAAGGGAACTAAATTCTTTCCTGCTTATTAAAAATCTGCATACCTGGATCTGAGCAGTTTTCCCTCCCCTAAGGTCAGTTTCAACAACTGGTATAGTAAGCACTGTACACAAAATTAACATTCACTCCTCGTCATGGCTCTGCTAATCATGAGCTGTTAGTGTATGTCTATAGCTGGCGATAGACAGGGGACATGCATTTGTTTCACTTAATTGCAGGTTTCGGATGGATGAGCCGATCTAAAATGAGTTTCACCTGAATGTACGGAGCTGGTCATGCACAGCAAACTATAATCATGGCGATATTTTTGCTATCACAAGGGATAAATTGCGTACGGAAACTAAGCAGCTTTGGAGTTCACATTACATTTCTGCCATTTTCTACATGTTGTTTTGTAAGCCATGGTCAGCTAGCAGTTATTAGGAACATATGAATTTATTCTGATGGAATTGTGCAGTAACATGTTCCCATTTAGTGGTTAGATGTGCCCATGTACTGTAATTGTTGTGCATATATATTTACTGTAGCACAGTTTGTGGACAGTAGATATTTCTTTGCATTTATTTATTTTTGCTACTTCATGTTTGCCAACCAACCATGTGTCATATACATCATGGGATCAGCAAATAACATTGCAACGACTAGTATATCATTGCAAAATGTGCCACTGCACAAAATAGTGCAGCTACAGGAGCAGCAAGGAAGCTTACCAAAGAGAACTCAAGAATAGTTTATTGTCCATGCCTTTTCAATCTCAGTATGCACAATGCTCAATGCATTACAGCTATGAAAGTCACTATACTAAGGCTTCCTCCCGGGCCAGATGTTACATGACTACCAAGTGCTGGGGAGCTGCTGGGTCTTACTGGACCCAGATTAGCTCTGCAGTGAATGTAATGCGTACAAACTATTCTATTTACTAAAAAAAATAAAACAACTTAAATAAAAACTATCGCTACCACACCATCATAGATCCTAGCCAAACCCCTGGTGACACAAACATGTGTCACCTATATAAAAATAACCGAAGAGAGGGAAAACTATTTAAAAAATAGGTTACTATTCACCTTAGTGATCTCCCACCACTCCTGTGCCACCACTGATCCCCCTGGTCACTACATCCTGCCATTCAGTAATGACATTTCAAAACAGATAAGTGACCACCACAGCCAATCACAGGAGGCAGTAGACTCCACCACAGCCAATCACAGGAGGCGGTGGACTCCACTACAGCCAGCAGTCACAAGTTTATGTTGAAGGATTAATACTGAAGGCCATGATACAGAAATCAGTGGGGGGTCTGGGAAGTGGCAACATGGCAGTGAAGGGTTATAGAAGGAAATCTATCACCTCTCCCAAGCATATGTAACTGTCACCACCATGTTGCAGAGTACATTTCAGTGATAAACAGCATACCTTTGTTACGTATGTCACTTTTGTAGATTTGGAGAAATACAACTTTAAAGCCTCATGCAAATGAGGCAGTTGGTGCCTTCAGCACTGGGAGCTCTGTTCTTGCCATGCAGACCCCTATTATCTCTTGCTTGCACCATCCCATGCAATAAGAGTTGATCCTTCTACTGCAATGACATACTTAAGCAGCAAGGACAGTGCTCCCAGAAGTGAAGCCCACCACCAGTGCTCCAACTGCCTCATTTGCATACAACTACAACATAGTTTTTCTCCAAATCAACATAAGTAATATACTGTTGTAACATGTATGTAATACTTGTAGTACATTGTTTAGCACTGTGCTCTGTAATGTGGTGGTAGCAGTTTAATATGCTTTGAGTAAATGACCTCAAAGGGAATAATGTTTATTATTTTGTATAATTTTGATTTAAAAAATTCATGGACCTGGACAACTCCATTTTATGCCATGGAAGTGATAAAGGAGTAATTACTAATAGTTTCTCTTCCCTGCAGTTTAAAGTGAATCTAGGTTTTAGATCTACCACTAGGGGGAGCTTAGGAGCTTCCTCTATGCAGTGTTTGATTATTGGGCTCAATGTATAACCAGTTGGCAGTGAACAAGCTCCTCCTAGTGATAGCTGCAGGAGCACACAATTTTTATCATTTAACTCTCGTCTTATTTAATGCAAATGGTTAATAAATAAACATTAAGAAAACAATCAACACAGAATTTTGGGAGTAACAAATATTCACTTTATCTGAATTGATTTGAAAGAATTGTCTTTCTTAGGCAATGTTGATAATGAAGATTCATTCTTACTGCGACAGTTCAATGGTAACAGAAGAACATGACATTTCACAATATAAGAAGTCATTTGTGCATCTTATAATACTCCTGTATTTTTCTTTTAGTCAAAATACCTACAAGAAGAACATACATCGATCCAGACACATGTGAAGATCCCATGCAAGCTGTTCATTTGTTTGCAAAAGAATTAGATAATTCCAGCATAAAAATTGAACGAATACTTGGCACAGGTATGTATAGAGTATGTTACTGTTGGTCTTATCACCTGTTAATGTGCAGTTATTGTATAAAGTTGTCTTGACCATTAAAGGGGTATTCCCATGAACATAATCATATCTATATTTGTAGATAAGTAAAAGTTAAACATTTTTGCAAATATAAGTAGTTAAAAATTCTGCAGAGTTTTAAAGATTTTCTCTAACCATCTTAGTAGTGACAGTCTGTTTTCCTGATCTGTTGCAAATGGATACGACCACAAATGCAGAAACTTTCTATGGTCTGGGACTTGTCAGGAATCCAGCTATGATTTTCTTATTGTAGCTGGGTTATCAGGTAGGGACACTACATGTATCAGAAGATATCCCGGGCACAATAAGTAAGTCATGGCTGATTTTCTGACCTTAGAAAGGTCCTGCATTCATGGTTGTATCCACTGGCAACCGATCAAGACAACAACTTGTGACCACAAGATATTTAGATAAAATCTTTAAAACTCTGCAAAATGTTTAATTACTTACAGTACAGACCAAAAGTTTGGACACACCTTCTCATTCCAAGAGTTTTCTGTATTTTCATGACTATAAAAATTGTAGATTCACACTGAAGGCATCAAAACTATGAATTAACACATGTGGAATGATATACTTAACAAAAAAGTGTGAAACAACTGAAAATATGTCTTATATTCTAGGTTCTTCAAAGTAGCTACCTTTTGCTTTGATTACTGCTTTGCACACTCTTGGCATTCTCTTGATGAGCTTCAGGAGTTAGTCACCTGAAATGGTTTTCACTTCACAGGTGTGCCCTGTCAGGTTTAATAAGTGGGATTTCTTGCCTTATAAATGGGGTTGGGACCATCAGTTGTGTTATTCAGAAGTCAGGTGGATACACAGCTGATAGTCCTACTGAATGGAGTGTTAGAATTTGTATTATGGCAAGAAAAAAGCAGCTAAGTAAAGAAAAACGAGTGGCCATCATTACTTTAAGAAATGAAGGTCAGTCAGTCCGAAAAATTGGGAAAACTTTGAAAGTGTCCCAAAGTGCAGTGGCCAAAACCATCAAGAGCTACAAAGAAACTGGCTCACATGTGGACTGCCCCAGGAAAGGAAGACCAAGAGTCACCTCTGCTGTGGAGGATAAGTTCATCCAAGTCACCAGCCTCAGAAATCGCAGGTTAACAGCAGCTCAGATTAGAGACCAGGTCAATGCCACACAGAGTTCTAGCAGCAGACACATCTCTACAACAACTGTTAAGAGGAGACTGTGTGCAGCAGGCCTTCATGGTAAAATAGCTGCTAGGAAACCACTGCTAAGGACAGGCAACAAGCAGAAGAGACTTGTTTGGGTTAAAGAACACAAGGAATGGACATTAGACCTGTGGAAATCTGTGCTTTGGTCTGATGAGTCCAAATTTGAGATCTTTGGTTCCAACCACCGTGTCTTTGTGCAACGCAGAAAAGGTGAACGAATGGACTCTACATGCCTGGTTCCCACCGTGAAGCATGGAGGAGGAGGTGTGATGGTGTGGGGGTGCTTTGCTGGTGACACTGTTGGGGATTTATTCAAAATTGAAGGAATACTGAACCAGCATGGTTACCACAGCATCTTGCAGCGGCATGCTATTCCATCCGGTTTGCGTTTAGTTGGACCATCATTTATTTTTCAACAGGACAATGACCCCAAACACACCTCCAGACTGTGTAAGGGCTATTTGACCAAGAAAGAGAGTGATGGGGTGCTACGCCAGATGACCAGGCCTCACAGTCACCAGACCTGAACCCAATCGAGATGGTTTGGGGTGAGCTGGACCGCAGAGTGAAGGCAAAAGGGCCAACAAGTGCTAAGCATCTCTGGGAACTCCTTCAAAACTGTTTGTGATGATTCTGCTTAAGTGTGGCTGTGGCTCAGGGATGTATTTCGTTCTCTGGGTAGCGTATTTCTCTCTAGTTCCATTTATTCATACTGTGCGCAACTATAAGCCTAGGTGTATATTGGCAGTAGTGGCAACACTGGAACAATAGGGCTCCATTGTACTCCTATACAGCCCTGAGTGATCAAAGAAACAATAGTGCATTGTTCAAGCCTGGGCTGTTGATCAGATCTGCCTGATAACATTGTATCAATTCACTTGGTCTCAGTTCTCTACAAAGGATCTGGACTTGATTGCATTAACTCATCAGACTTACTGTTGCCGGTGACCTCATTCTGGGGGGTGGCATAAAGGGTATAAAAGATGAGGTAAGAGGTCTGTGGGAGGAGATTATGCTATGGAGTTGAGACAGACCATCACAGACTACAAGAGATTGGTGTTGGGATTGCAAGCGAACACCATGAGGAGATTTTTGTGATGAGACTATTGGACTAATGCTGAGAGACTGTGATGCCACATGCTAGGAGTTAATGCCACATGCCAAGAAGCCTCCACTGGTGATCTCACACATACCAGAGCGTGTGTGAGTGTTGGACTACAGAACCACATCAAGGACATGTGTGGTAAAGTGATTATTTCACCTTTATCCCTTTTATTTTATTTGTACTGTATCTTGTAACTAGTAACTGTTAATGCTTGCATAGATCTGCATATCTGTTCTGAACTGTATGTGTTAGATGTTAATACCGACCCATTTAGGGGTTAATAAATATATAAAATTTAGAAGGCTTGTCTTGTATTTATCTTGTGAACCTGACACTCACTGGCGGTGAGTGTGGTTTTTATATGAAAGAAGACTCAAGGGTGGCCACAGCGGTGTTGGCGCACTGAGGATCTTTCACACTGTTGGAAGACCATTTCAGGTGACTACCTCTTGAAGCTCATCAAGAGAATGCCAAGAGTGTGCAAAGCAGTAATCAAAGCAAAAGGTGGCTACTTTGAAGAACCTAGAATATAAGACATATTTTCAGTTGTTTCACACTTTTTTGATATAAGTAAGTATAAGTATTTATAAGTATAAGTATTATATAAGTATATAATTCCACATGTGTTAATTCATAGTTTTGATGCCTTCAGTGTGAATCTACAATTTTTATAGTCATGGAAATACAGAAAACTCTTGGAATGAGAAGGTGTGTCCAAACTTTTGGTCTGTACTGTATATTTGCAAAAATGTTTAACTTTTAATTATCTACAAATTTAAAAATGGTTACGTTCATGGGAATACCCCTTTAAGGTTGTGTTTCAAAAGGATGTACATGCAGCTGATTACCCATTGCAGACTTGCTGGTAGCCAATTCACAGTGATTTCCAATTACAGCAAAATCAATGACATCTAACCAAATCTCATCCACATGTTGCGAAAAATATTCAGAAGACTAATGACACATCTTTTTTCTACCGGATCAGATATAAGTGTCATTTTGCTGTGATTAAAATATGAAAAAAACCTATATAAATTTGGTATCCCCGGAATTGTACCAACTCATAGAATTCAGTGATGGGAAGGAGTTAAAGGGGTTGCACCATTACAGACACTTTGCAGGGTCTCCTTTTCCAACAATCTGACAGTGGATAGCGTGGGGTTGCTCTATTATAGACCCTAACCCCCTATCCACAGGATAGGGGATAAGTGGCACATCTCTGGCATGCTACCGCTAAGTCTGAAGGCAATCAGGAGAATGAACCACCAGTGCTCTTACATGGTTAGCGCTCCATTCATTTAGGATTACAGATTACAGTTCTGGAAACCCCTTAGCAGTGAATTGAGAGCAGTCATGCAATGGCACTGGTGCTTCATTCATAGGGAGGATGCAGGGGAAATTTCAGCCCTCCGCTTTCCTCATCGCTGGGGGAGCAAGTGTTTGGACCCTCAGTGACGTGACACTTATCCCTTATCCTGTGGTATAGGTATCTGCAATGGGACAACCCATTCAAGAATGTTTCTATCCCCTGTCAGATGGCTGGAAGAAGGAGGTTCACAGTTTGATAATATTTGGTCTATACTTTTCTGTACAACGGAATCTGTACTTCTACTTCTTTCAAAAGTGTCCACATTTTCACTGGTGAAAAGAAAATGAAGGGGGGTTTAACTAGAGGTTTCTCTATGGATTTCATGCATCAGAAAGAAATTGTCATAATCATTTTGAGATCCACTTCTTTCCAAATTGCACAATAGAATTGTAAATTGAATATGACATTTTTTAAATTTGCCAGAAAACAGTAGCTAACACTATTTCAGTTGAGATGTCTCTTATCTGTCATTTCTGAAGTTTTATAACCTACAATGGCCACAAGGTCTACAGCACGTCTATGAAGCAAAGCAATGCTGAATAAATACCTTTCTTAAATTTGACAGAAAAGAATAAGTCAATTCTCTAGGTACACCACTCTGCAGCTGAATACATAACGCCTCTTGAAGAGGGTGATTCAGTTCTGAAGATGTCTGATGCTCAGTAGTATAGCGAATTTGCAGTCTTTTTTCAGTTTATATTCTCATTTACCTGCTGCAAGGATAGCATTAAATGATGCTGCTGATCTCTCTGCCAGGCATCACAAGCTAACATCTGTTCTGAGAGGCTTTGCAGAAAACTGTCTGGAAATATGCTAAGTTACTAAATGATTTATTGATTTTCATCCGCTTTGCCGCTGAAGACTTTAAAGCAAATTAATTCTATTCTTACAACCCTGAAGCTTTAATCACTTGAGCACGCCTTAACTTCAAGCTCGCTTCTTCAGGCTTTTTATTTTTTTAAGATAAGTTCACCATAAGGTTATGGTTTTTTTCCCTTAATGACAAGATAGCAAGATATGAAAAAGTTAACTCATTCAAGCCCCTAGGATTGAGAAAGCACAGGATATGTTGCAAGTTTTGTATTTTAGACTTTAGGAAAATCAGGGATGAATGAAGTAAAGTGAATTACAGTAAAATGATATAACATGATAATCACTTAAACTGTTTGTTAGGCTGGGGCCCCACATTGCAAAACTGGAGCTGCAAAAAATGCTAATCCCATGCACACATTACAGAAAAAAAAAATCCACAGCGGAAAAGCTGCGTTTTCAAAAATGCTCATGTTTTTGAAAATCGCAGCATATTAAGTATACCTGCGGAAACGCTAGCATTTTCTGTATAGGTTTAATAGGGGAAGAAATTCCGCAGAGGAAAACTGCAAAATCACAATGAAAAATGCTGTGGAAAAAAATGTGATGTATTTGCACTGCAGTTTTTTCCACAGCATTTTTTTTAGCTGTGCTTCGCAACGTGGGGCTTTAACCTTAAACCATTTGTTGAAGTTTAGAATTGCTCCAATGAAAATCAGTCATTGGGGCCAAAACACTTCCTAACCCTTGGTGAACCAATGTCTGCACAATTTTGTTTAAAGCAAGTATTACTGACAACATCATAAACCACTGCAGGTTGACAGGATTTCAGATGTATGTGGTTGCCACATGGAGACCATTTTGCATGCTATCACCTGAAATCCTGAGTCCATGATTACTACGCTCAGATTTTTTACAATTACAGTCAGTGTTAGTCGGCGTTAGCACATGATCCTAGTATAGTAAATATATATGTAAATGAAATTATTTACTGGAATATTTCTAGGTTGTTATTCACATGCTACTGTACTTCTTATGTTTATTATTGTCATTGATTCAATCCACCCCAATACAAGGTTCTAACCAGGCCCCTAAGCATTTGACTAGGTCAGCTTTCAAGAAATCCATTTCTAAGTATGTTTCCAGGCTCACTGGTTTTTAGGCAATATTCTTAGTGCATATTCATTAAAATGCATCATTTATATACATCATCTAAACAAGAAAGGACAGCTCCATATTCCAACAGCAATAAGAAGCAATTCACATACTCACTAGCTATATAATTATAAAAAGTGTCTTATATTATTTAAAGTTACCAAGTAAATTAGCAGTTAAAGTGCTCTAAAGGCATCAAAGTGAATAAGTGATATTCAGTGTTCTAACAAGAGGCAGACAAATTCATAGAATATTAAATCTGATGGAAAGGAGAGCAATTCCCACAAAGAGATCCTGCTGAGCTAATGACTTCACTTAACTTAAAGGGGTCTTGGAGTCATGTATACCAGTAGTACTGGGATTTATGAAATCTCCCATCAAGGAACCTGTGCTGTTTGAAGATTTTTAGCAATAAACATTTTTAATTTTTTTTTTTTTTTTTTTTTTTCTTCCAAGATGGCGCCGCTGAAGTGGCTGCCTGGTCGGCAGCTCTGAGACTCTCTCTCTCTTATTTTTTCTTTCTCTGTCTGTTTTTTATCTCTCTACTTAATGGACTTTACACTATGAAGAAATGAAGAAACAAAGACTTGGAATTGGACCTTTGTGATACTTTTTTTTTTTGTTTTTATCTGTCTTTTTGTCCTGCTGAAATGGGGACTCTTGTGTCTGCAGGCATTTCTTTTGTCTACACAAGAGAGAAATTACTGCAGCTTAGAGTCACAACAACAGGGCTGCATACCATTTGCCCACCCATCCCCCAAGAACTCTGGAGAAAGAAAAAGCGGGGGGAGGGGCTGCAGAGCAGGAACTCTTCAGAGGATTAAAAAGAGGCGTTACCGACCAACTGTTCCCTCCATCATTATGGGCAATGTGAGATCTCTTGCAAACAAGATGGATGAACTAACAGCGCTCACCAGGCACCATCAGGAGTTTCGGGTGTGCAGCATGATGCTACTTACAGAGACTTGGCTCACTGAAGTTACTCCTGACTCTCTGGTCTCCTTGGATGGTTTTAAACTCCTTCGGGCAGACAGGACAAGAGAGAGCGGTAGGAAAGGAGGGGGGGCTGGCAATGTTTGTGAATAATAGATGGTGCAATCCTAGGAACATTGTGATTAAGGAGCAAACTTGCTGTAAGGACATTGAACTATTAGCTGTGAGCATGAGACCTTTCTATCTACCAAGGGAACTATCACATGTCATTGTGATAGCTGCATATGTCCCCCCCTCTGCGAAAGCTGACGCTGCCTGCGAGGTCCTACAAGCCACGCTGAGCCAGTTACAGTCTCAGCACCCCCAGGCCCTCCTTCTTGTGTCTGGCGATTTCAACCATGCCTCGCCATCATCCACACTTCCCAGTTTCACACAGTATGTAACCTGCCACACAAGAGACAACAAAACACTGGACTTGTTCTTTGCCAACGTGAGGGAGGCATATAACTCATCAGCCCTACCGCCCCTGGGAAGATCGGATCACAACCTAGTACATCTCCGACCTGTGTACAAGCCACTTGTACGTAGAGAACCAGCTGTCACCCGCACAGTGAGGATATGGTCCGAGGAGAGTGATGAGGCTCTGAGGGATTGTTTTGACACAACCGCATGGGAAGTTTTGCAGGATTCGTATGGAGAAGATATAGAAGGACTCACACACTGCATAACGGACTACATTAATTTTTGTGTGGACAACACAGTACCCACAAAAGTGGTGAGGTGCTTCTCCAACAACAAACCGTGGATTAACTCTGATATAAAAACACTACTTAAGGAGAAAAAGATGGCATTCAGGACAAGAGATAAGGAGGGGTTGAGGGAAGTACAAAAGGAGCTGAGGCATCTAATCAGGCAAGGAAAAGCCAGTTATAAGGAAAAAATGGAAAAGCAAATGGAAAGAAAAGACATAAGGGGGGGTCTGGGAGGGGCTTAAGTCAATTTCGGGTCATAAACAGTCGGTCTGCCAGATTGAGGCAGATGTTAACTGGCTTAATGAACTAAACCTATTCTTCAACAGATTTGATCACACACCAGCTCCTCCCACCCCAGAATGTCCTTCAGCTCCCCTCACCACAATGACTTCACCCCATTCACCCCATGTGGCTACTTCCCAACAGACCAGTAAATCCAGAAATCTGTCTTTATCTGACCACAGTCTGACCTTCACACGGGCCCAGGTGAGGAAGGAGATGAAAAAGATCAAGGCGAGGAAAGCCGCAGGGCCAGATGACATCAGTGCAAGGCTAATTAAGACTTGTGGGGACCAGCTGTGTGGTATAATTACATATATGTATAATATGAGCCTGAGGCAGGAAATAGTCCCTGAATTATGGAAATCTTCTTGTGTGGTACCAGTTCCAAAGAAACCTCACCCTATGGACCTCAACGACTACAGACCTGTAGCACTGACATCCCACTTGATGAAGATCTTAGAGAGATTGGTTCTCACACATCTTCGCCCTCTAGTGAGCCCCGCTATGGACCCTCTCCAGTTTGCTTATCGACCGGGCATTGGGGTAGATGATGCCATCATCCACCTTCTGCACAGGGCTCTGTCTCACCTGGAAAAACCAGGGAACACGGTGAGAATAATGTTCTTTGATTTCTCCAGTGCTTTTAACACCATACAGCCCAGGTTACTGAGAGACAAGCTGGGCCTTGCTGGAGTGGACCACCACCTCTCCAACTGGATCCTAGACTACCTCACAAATCGACCTCAATACGTGAGAGCCCAAGACTGTGTGTCAGGTACCGTGATCTGTAATACGGGGGCACCTCAGGGTACGGTTCTCGCCCCTTTCCTCTTCACACTGTACACTGCTGATTTTAGGTGCAACTACAGAAGTATTCTGACGACTCTGCAATAGTAGGCCTCATCACAGACGATGATGACAAGGAGTACAGAGAACTGAACCGGTTTTTTGTGGACTGGTGCCACCAGAACCACCTGAAGATTAACGCGGGGAAGACCAAGGAGATGGTGGTGGACTTCCGTAAAGGCAGATGCCCTCCAAAACCAGTGGACATCCTGGGGACGGGCATCGAGATTGTGAACACCTATAAGTACCTGGGTCTGCTCCTTAATAATAAGCTGGACTGGGCAGATCATATGGAGGCCCTGTACAGGAAGGGCCACAGCAGGCTCTACCTGCTTAGGAAGCTGAGAGCCTTTGGAATCCGGGGGGCACTTCTTAGGACTTTCTTCAACTCGGTAGTGGCATCAGCCATCTTCTTTGGAGTGGCCTGCTGGGGGAGCAGTATATCAACCAGGGACAGAAATAAACTTGACAAGCTGATTAGAAGGGCCAGCTCTGTCCTGGGGAGCCCACTGGACCCAGTGCAGGTGGTGGGTGACAGAAGGATACTGTCCGTGGTGAGCTCCATGCGGGAGAATAACTCCCATCCCATGCATGAGACTGTGATCGCGCTGAGCAGTACTGTCAGTGACCGACTGCTCCACCCTAGGTGTGAGAAGGAGCGCTATCGGAAGTCTTTCCTCCCCACCGCGGTTAGGCTGTACAACCAACACCGACCTAAGCGGAGATCATTACATACAGAGAACTGAAATATCTCTCTGCCTGTTAAATCCCCCCCCCCCCCCTCTGCTACGTCCTATCTGTCTGTCTGCTATTAATGTATGCTTCTCACCTTGGAACATTCCTGTACATGTTGTATTTGTATTTGTATCTGCTTATCTTATCTTTGCTGCTGTAACACACTGAATTTCCCCACTGTGGGACTATTAAAGGATTATTATTATTATTATTATTATTATTATTAATTATTTCATTTACAAAGTCAGTTTGTGGTAGAAAAGCACTCAATATGGCCAGATACAAAGAATAACTAAAAGCTATAGTCTCACCCATTACTTTACACATCCACCTCTGCTGTTACTCTTCTCCATGAAAAACAATGAAATCATACAGAAAAAAAAAATTTGGTTGGATTCTTGTTTTCCCCATTGTAAACCTTGCAAGGACACATTAGCATTAGATTGTAGACATATCTCTTTGCAATTGCCCAAGTCACCAACCTAAAACTATTGTTTGTGGTTGCTTTTAAATCAGGAAATTGCACAAGTAATAGTGCAATGAATAAAAGGTTATATTGGAATGCTGAAATATAAATCATGTTTTAGCATTCACCCTTAATTGTGTTTTATGCTACATATACATTACACCTCCCTCAAACCTTTCACTGCCTTTGCAACTTTTTGCACCCTTCACTAATCACCACTCCCCTGATTCTGGTAATGGAATTTTTTCTTTACCCTCCACCATTCCTGAGCAATAATTGCTGTTAGTTCCTGCACCCAATATGCTAATTATGCTCTCTAATGTCAGATATACGGTGCTGCTATAAAGTTTGTGGAGTTCCTTCACCTGGCTGACTGTCCTGCAGAGTGTGTAATACAGATTTTTACCAGCTGTACATATCATTCTTAATATTTTGCCAATATTTTGCTATTTGCATAACTAGTGTTTCTATAACACCATGCTACACAAATAGTATATCGCTCATAGTAGTTCCCATGGGGCTCCTACTTTTGTTCTTCAGTCTCTCTAAGTCAGGTGATAATTGGATGAGTCCTTCATGGTGAATGTAGGAATAGACTCAAGAGATACAGGTTGCAGGTCAAAACAGGATGAAACTTATTGATAATGGCAACCAAGACAATATTTCCAATATAACATGTAGGTGCAGATCTTAATGGCAATTCTGAATGTCGATAAATCAAGTGATGGTTAGAGCATTGTACGCCCAGATTAATCATTATGCTAGTAACCCCAACTTCTCAAACTTTCTTGGCACCTAAATGTTGGTTCCTCATTCCCAAGGGCGGCATGGTGGCTCAGTGGTTAGCCTTGCAGCACTGGGGTCCTGGGTTCGAATCCTGCCGAGGACAACATCTGCAAGGAGTTTGTATGTTCTCCCCGTGTTTTCGTGGGTTTCCTCCGGGTACTCTGGTTTCCTCCCACACTCTAAAGATAGGGAATATAGCTTGTGAGACCTACTGTATATAGGACAGTGACTGACTATGTCTGTAAAGCGCTGTGGAATATGATGGCACTATATAAGTAAGCCTAATAAATAAATAAAATAAGGGAACCACACTTAGAAAGTAACAAAACTATATACTTTAGGCACATGTCCACTTGCTACATTGGTAGATATGACGGCACACTGTACAGTCATGGCCAAAAGTTTTGAGAATGATACAAATATTAATTTTTACAAAGTCTACTGCTTCAGTTTTTCTAATGGCAATTTGCATATACTCCAGAATGTTATAAAGAGTGATCAGCTTAACAGCAATTACTTGCAAAGTCAATATTTGCCTAGAAAATGAACTTTATCCCCCAAAACACATTTCAACATCATTGCAGCCCTGCCTTAAAAGGACCACCTAACATCGTTTCAGTGATTGCTCCATTAACACAGGTGTGGGTGTTGATGAGGACAGGGCTGGAGATCAATCTGTCATGATTAAGTAAGAATGACACCACTGGACACTTTAAAAGGAGGCTGGTGCTTGTCATCATTGTTTCTCTTCTGTTTAACCATGGTTATCTCTAAAGAAACACGTGCAGTCATCATTGCACTGCACAAAAATGGCCTAACTGGGAAGAGTATTGCAGCTAGAAAGATTGCACCTCAGTCAACAATCTATCGCATCATCAAGAACTTCAAGGAGAGAGGTTCCATTGGTGCCAAAAAGGCTCCAGGGCGCCCAAGAAAGACCAGCAAGCGGCAGGACCGTCTCTTAAAAGTGTTTCAGCTGCGGGATCGGGCTACCAGCAGTGCAGAGCTTGCTGAGGAATGGCAGCAGGCAGGTGTGAGTGCATCTGCACGCACTGTGAGGCGGAGACTCTTGGAGCAAGGCCTGGTCTCAAGGAGGGCAGCAAAGAAGCCACTTCTCTCCAGAAAAAACATCAGGGACAGACTGATATTCTGCAAAAGGTACAGGGAGTGGACTGCTGAGGACTGGGGTAAAGTCATTTTCTCTGATGAATCCCCTTTTCGATTGTTTGGAACATCTGGAAAACAGCTTATTCGGAGAAGAAGAGGTGAGCGCTACCACCAGTCTTGTCTCATGCCAACTGTAAAGCATCCTGAAACCATTCATGTGTGGGGTTGCTTCTCAGCCAAGGGAATCGGCTCTCACAGTCTTGCCTAAAAACACAGCCATGAATAAAGAATGGTACCAGAATGTCCTCCAAGAGCAACTTCTCCCAACCGTCCAAGAGCAGTTTGGCGCTCAACAATGCCTTTTCCAGCATGATGGAGCACCTTGCCATAAAGCAAAGGTGATAACTAAATGGCTCAGGGAACAAAACATAGAGATTTTGGGTCCATGGCCTGGAAACTCCCCAGATCTTAATCCCATTGAGAACTTGTGGTCAATCATCAAGAGACAGGTGGACAAACAAAAACCAACAAATTCAGACAAAATTAAAGCATTGATTCTGCAAGAATGGACTGCTATCAGTCAGGATTTGGTCCAGAAGTTGATTGAGAGCATGCCAGGGAGAATTGCAGAGGTCCTGAAGAAGAAGGGTCAGCACTGCAAATATTGACTTGCTGCATTAACTCATTCTAACTGTCAATATAAGCTTCTGTTACTCATAATATGAATGCAATTATATTTCTGTATGTGATAAAAACATCTGACAAACACACATAAAAAGCAGAGGGCAGCAGATCATGTGAAAATATAATATTTGTGTCATTCTCAAAACTTTTGGCCAAGACTGTACTTGGTTGTCTCTGCGTTCATTATCCTTAGTATTAGAGACAGCAGTGGTCATATAAGGCAAATAAGAGAGGGAGGGCAAACCACATAGGATGAATATAGGGAGGAAAGCACATGGGGAGGGTGAACCACATGTGTTGTGCAGAGAGAGAAGAAAACTCACATAAGACTGCAAAGGAAGAAAAATCACACATTCCTTAGCCATAGTGTCTGCTGATAGAATGGAGTAGAAATCTCTTATGTTCTGTAGAAGGAGAAATCAGTAGAGAAATGACGCTATGCTTTTACAACAGAGCTACCACAGTGCAACAGTATTCTGGATACGCAGACATCAAATTTAGCATGCATTACCAGGAAGGGAATCTCCACGTGAGAAGTGTCTGATACTAGGAGCAGATTGCAAATCACATATTAAAGTAGTCTACAAATGAAATGAAAGGAATGAAGGTAGCAGTCTGAAATCTAGTACTTTCCTTACTAACTACTAATGTACTGTATGTAAAAATTATTCTTTTTCATGTTAAAGCTAGCCATAGTTTGTAATACAGTATGATGTTACTAGTTGTTACTTGGCAAGGCACTGTTGACAAATAATATAATGTTATAATGCAAAACTATGATTCTTTACTACTAACAGTATGTTTAGCCTATGTGCTTAACTTTACAATACCACATATTACTGATTTTACAGTTTTTCTTATAGGGAAACTGGTCACAGGAAATAGGTGTAATTTCATTCCTCTGATAAAATGCTGTTTATTGACCTCCAAAACCGCACTTTATGCACTGTGCTGGCATCAGCAACAGATTAAAGTATTCATGAGATACATCATTTACATCTCCTCTCCATCTTCTACTGCCAATCATAGCCAGTAAGGTGGTGTACTTGATGCATCATTAAACACATATATAAACTTAGCATTCTTTACCTTTTCTCTTGGCGCCACATATCTTGAGATGCGTGGTACCAGATGATCAGCTTTTTCATAAATATATGATTTAATAATATTCTGAGTTTTGAAATGCAGCACTTCAAAGAGAACTTTGTTACCACATCCAACAAGTCCAAAATTACAACTGCATTGGGATCAGTAGAGCGGCACCTATTAACAGATGCTAAGAACTTGAATTGGTGGAGGTGAAAGGTCCTCTTTAAGGATTTTGCTAGTATATCACAATATTGTATTGATTTGGTTTCATGAGAAATTGGAGTCCTTCACACAAACAGAAAACGGGTCTTCACACGAAAATGATCATATTTATTTTTATAGACAATTAAAAGGTAAACATTTTTGAAAATATAAATAACAATTTTTTCAAATCATCTCATTGGTGACAGTCTATTGTTTTGATTGGTTACTAATGGATACAACCATAAATGCAGGAACTTTCTATGGTCTGTTAGAAACGCAGCCATGATTTCCTTATTTTGGACAGGTTATCCGACAATGCATGCATGAAAAGACGACCAAGCCACAAAAATAAAATTATGACTGGGCTTTAGAGTATAGAAAGTTACTGTGTTTGTGGTTGTATCCATTGGCAACCAATCAAGGCAACAGACTGTCAGGTCTAAAATTATTAGAGAAAAAATTTAAAACTCTTTATTAAATTTTTTTAGATTTACTTTTTATTTTAATATTTACTTTTTGCAAAAATGTTTAACCTTTAATTGACTACAAATTTAAATATGGCTATGTGTAGACACAGCTGTAACTTAAGGACAAGTAAATGGTTTCAATGTTGTACCTTTTCCTGTTAAAGGTGAAAAAAGTCACAAAAATCCACAAAATCTCACTGTGAAAATATACAGTGCATAAAAAGATCTTCAGAAATTGAATTATGATTCACAAAATAATAGATTATAATAAATAATTATATTAGATATTATGTTATTAGAGAAAATCCATTATGCCTACTTCTTTAAGATTATGTCACATAATTAGAGATGAGCGAATCGATTCTGCATAAGTGGAATTCGATCTGAATTTCAGGAAATCTTTGATTCGCCACAATTCCGGATTTCCTCACTCTTCGAATCGCATTTTTTTATAAAATGGCCGCCGCACATGTTAGTACAAGGGGGAAGGGACTCTGGTAGCGTGGGATCACCCACAGTGCCAAGCGTGCAGCTAATCAGCAGCCAGCAGGACCTGTGATGTCATAGCCCTATAAAAACCCTCGGCCATTTTAGGTACAGTCATTCCACATCGCTCTTACTGTAGGGACTGACGTCAGCAGGAGCTAGGGAAAGACTTAGAAAACATATAGAAGTTCAAGGAAAGAGGCTAAGACTTAGAACTGTAGGGAAAGCATAGGAAGGAATTGAGAGAAGAATTTGGGGTGGATGCAGGCTCATTTACAACAAGAATTTGCAGCATAACTCACATTGCCATTATACTGCTGCTCATTACTCATATCTGTGTCTTCAACGTGGAACACAACAAGCCTTTTGAAGTGCAGTACAGCAAAAAAAAAAGTGAAATATCATACACTAATATCTGCACGTATCTGTAAAAAAAGACTTTTTTAAAGGCTTTTATTATAAGGGGTTTATTCACTGTTCTTCCAAGGCATAACATTATTCAGTACTATTGTGCCAAAGCAAGGAAGCTGTGTGTCCTTCCCATCATCTGCTGGTCGTGAGCTCCTGCTCCTGCTCCTCCTCCTACTACTGGACAGTTATTGCGTCAGCAATTGATCACAGAATCTTTTTCTAAGAGACAACAGTATGCGTGCACTCATCCAACAGTACAGAAGCTGAACATGCTCCTGTCCAAGTTGCTGGTGCTGCAGTCACTCTCTTTCCACTTGGTGGACTCTGCACCTTTCAGAGAACTGATGGCTTGCGCCAAGCCGAGGTGCAGAGTCCCAAGCCGTCATTTCTTTGCCAAGAAGGCAGTACCAGCCCTGCACAAATATGTAGAACAGAAGGTGGGCCAGTCCTTGAGCCTGTCGGTGTCTGCCAAAGTGCACAGCAGCGCCGACGTGTGGAGCTGTAATTAAAGTCATGGACAATATATGTCATTTATGGCCCACTGGGTTAATGTGGTGCCTGCCCAGACACACCAGCAACTTGGACAGGTGACGCAGCTTCTGCCTCCACGTTCTCACGTCATTGGTCCTGCAACAATGTCCGCCTCATCCTCCACTGTCTCCTCAGCCTCCACTGCAGGGGCAATTCCCAGTGCTCCTCCAGCATACCACATGTGCAGGGCACAGTGGTGTCACGCTGTTCTACACCTTGTTTGCTTGGACGAATGAAGTCACACAGGGGAGGAACTGCTCAGTGTCCTCAATCAAGAAATCAAATCCTGGCTTTCTCCAAGAGAACTTAAAATTGGAACAATGGTGACTGACAACGGAAAGAACATGGTGTCTGCGCTGCGTCAAGGAGGGCTAAGCCATGTGCCCTGCATGGCGCACATGTTCAATTTGGTTGTCAAGCGTTTCCTTAAGTGTTCCACCCATCTGCAAGACATCCTAAAAATGTCAAGGAAACTTTGCATGCACTTCAGCCACTCGTACACCGCCAAGCATACCCTCCTTGAGCTGCAGTGGCAGAACGGCTTTCCACAACATAGGCTGATATGCGATGTTTCCACCCGTTGGAATTCAACCCTCCATATGTTGGATCGACTATATAAACAGAGAAAAGCCATAAACGATTTCTTGATGATCCAAGTGGACAGAGGTACTCCCCTGTGTAACTTTAACATTAGCCAGTGGCAGCTCATGCATAACAACTGCCGTTTGCTAGTTCCCTTTGAAGAGGCCACTTTGTTATTCAGTTGTCAGGACTACGGGATGAACAACGTCAATCCACTGATTCACATCCTGGAAAAGATGCTTATCAATCTGGCTGGTCAGGGGACTGGAGATGTGGCGTCTACATCTCAAGGCCACATGAGCTCTGTGGGGGCTGAACTGGAGGAGGAGGAGGACATTGGAGCACAAACAATGTGTAGCCAAATGGGTGGAGAGGAGGAGCAGGAGAAACCAGAACAGACAGAGGGAGATGAGGAGGATGAGGCAGATGACCCAGTCATACCGTGGCAGTATGCTGTGGAAATGGATGCAGTGAGTCTCTCAGAGTCACTTGCGCAAATGGCCCGATGCATGCTGACTTCCTTGCGCAGTGACAGCCGAATTGTCACCATTCGGCAGAGGGATGACTACTGGCTCTCTACCATGTTAGACCCTCGCTACCGGGGAAAAATGGGGGCCTTTTTTACACCCACTGATAGGGAGGACAAACTGAACTACTATAGAGACATGCTATGTAGCAAGTTGGCCGCTGCTTATCTGCGCCATCGTCCATCCTCTTGCATGTCCGACCGGGGGAGCCCTGAGTGCTGAACTTGCACTGGCATGGCAGCTGTGGGGGGGGGGGGGGTGGCAGGAGCAGTATTGGCTCCATCAGCAGCAGACTGAGCCTAGAGTCGCTGATGAGCAGCTTTCTTCAGCGGCATAGTGAAGAAGCTGCTCATCAGCAGCTAGACACAGAGCAGAAGTTGAACCAGCAGGTGGTGATCCGCTGGACTACTGGGCGGCCAAACTGGATTTGTGGCTGCAACTGGCTGAGTTTGCCCTGGAAAAGCTGTCCTGCCCAGCCAGTAGTGTGGCATCAGAGCGGGTGTTTAGTGCGGCGGAGGCCATAGTTACCCCAAGGAGAACTCGCCTGTCCACCCAAAATTTGGAGAGACTGACCGTTGTGAAGATGAATCAGGCGTGGATCAACCAGGATTTCCACCCACCAATGCCTGATGCAGCAGATTAAATGATCCATGCTGCCTCACCACACTCTGCCACTGGGTCACTGTATGGCCTCCTAAGGTTGTTGCTACCTACACATTATATCACCTTGCCACTCTGTGGCCTACTCACGCTGTTGCCACCTACACCCTCTGCCAATGGATGACTGTATGGCCTCCTCATGCTTCTGCCACCTCCTCACTCTGGCACTGGGTGACTGTATGGCCTCCTAAGGCTGTTGCTACCTACAAATAATATCACCTTGCCACTCTGTGGCCTACTCACGCTGCTGCCACCTCCACACTCTGCCACTGGATGACTATATGGCCTCCTCACGCTTCTGCCACCTCCTCACTCTGGTACTGGGTGACTGTATGGCCTCCTAAGGCTGTTGCTACCTACACATTATATCACCTTGCCACTCTGTGGCCTACTCACACTGCTGCCACCTCTGCACTCTGCCACTCGGTGACTGTATGGCCTCCTCATGCTGCTACCACTGGGTCATTGTATGGCCTCCTCATGCCGCTGCCACTGGGTCACTGTATGACCTCCTCATGTTGCTGCCACTTGGTCACTGTATGGCCTCCTCATGCCACTGCCACTGGGTCACTGTATGCACTCCTCATGTTGCTGCCGCTGGGTCACTGTATGACTTCCTCATGTTGCTGCCACTGGGTCACTATATGCCCTCCTCATGCCGCAGCCACTGGGTCACTGTATGTCCTCCTAAGGCTACTACTACCTCCACTTCTGCCACTGGGTCACTGTATGCCCTCCTCATGCTGCAGGCACTGCTGGGTCACTGTATGTCCTCAAAATGCCGCTGCCACTTGGTCACTGTATGGCCTCCTCATGCTGCAGCCACTGGGTCACTGTATGCCCTACTCATGCCGTTTCCACTGGGTCACTGTATGGCCTCCTCATGCCACTGCCACTGGGTCAATGTATGGCCTCCTCATGCTGCTGCCACCTCCACATTATGTTGCTTTGCCACTGTATGGTTTCCTGATGCTGCTGCCAACTCCACATTATGTCGTCTTGCCACTCTGTAGACATATATGTGGAATCGACAGACGACGGTGTAAAAGGAGTGAGCTCTTTCACTCTACAGTGAAAGATGTAGGATGTTGGGTCTCTGCACGGTTCTTTCTACCTGGCACTAACATGGACGTGTAAGGCTGGGTTCACACTTGAGTGAGTTGGTCAGTTTTGGCCCCGTAACTGTCCAAATAAGTGAAGTGTGCAGTGGTTCTAAGAGTGACACCTGTCATGTGCGTGTCATACGGACTCACAGAATTGGACTACCACAGTAGGTTCCCTATGCGTGTTACTGCAAGGCACAGTGTTCTACACCACTATACAGGTTCTCTGAAGCTAGGAAATAGGTGTTTTTTTAGCGATATTCGCTGCGAAGTAATTCGGATCGAAGCAATTTTTTTTGGAACTTCGAATCGAACTGGCGAATTGAACTTTTGAGAAATTCGCTCATCTCTACACATAATGTAAAGATGTAGCCAAATTTAATATGACTCTTAATGAGTTAAATAAATAGTTGCAGCCATTTTCAACTTGTCTTTTTCAATGATTTTATGACTTTTTTTGAGACACTTGTGAGGGTACATAGGAGTTGCAGCTAGAAGCTAAGGGAGGATAGGGAGCCCAAAGGTCATGCTCATCACACTAGGAATGGATAATCTTCTTTGATCTCCTTTCTGATTTCCTCTGATGGCTGACAATCTGTCTATTGAAAATCTATCACCCCTGCACAATGAGGAGTTGGAGGGAAAGGATTTCTGATACATAGTCTTCCACTTTCAGAAAGGAGAACATGAACTATTTCACCAGTATATAGTCAAGGAGAAATTCTGTGGGGAATTCTGTGGAATAAAAGTGGGCACAATTACTATGTGGGGGGCATCGACAGTGGATGGAAATGATTTGAAGTTTGTGTGTGCAGAAATGTTGTGAATAAGTCTTCATGGTGGTCTACGCCCAGATGGAGAAGGAAAGGGAAAGGGAAATGCTGCATGAATGTATGTATGGGACACAGCCAACAGGTGTGAGGAGAAGTTTAGCAGGAGTGCCCAAGTTGTGCTTTTGCACCGTGGCCAGGGAGCCTTTAGTTACATCCCTGTTTTGAGAAATCACAATGCAGCAAGAAATCAGATTCAAGTTAAGAAAGGCTACATCTATAAATGCGCTACTTCACTAACTATTTCAATTGTCTTGTTATATGACCATTTGCAATAGCATTATTTTCATTAGAACACTTTAAGTGCATTAGTACAGTGTATTAGAATCATCACGACTAATGAGTTTAGCAATCAATACAACATCTTAATGTTAATCATTGCTACTTAGTACATTTCCCTTTCACTTTTCCTTAATTATAGTACATTAATTAAATTGTCATTACACAAAAGTATATATTTTATGAGTAATAGAGGCTAATTTCAGTTAATTTGGGCTCTATGATAGCTTGAGATTTTAACAACAATGCAGTAAAAAGCAAAGCTTTGCTTAATATTGTTTAGCTAAATAGAAAACAAGTGTGCATTAGTCATCGGTCTTGTGCTTGAGTAATTGATATTACAATAAGGATTTCTTCTAAGGGAATATTCACAGGGTGGTGTAGAAATGGTAGCAAATTGCCACAGCTCTTGCAAAACCTTGGCAAAAACAAATGATTTGACCACATCTTGTGAATGTGCTCTAAACCAACCTGTAAGCAAATTTGTGAAACCAACTCACAAATAAATATTTTCACTTTTTGTCCTTACTCACTTCTATATTCTAATTTCACTGAAATATTGGCCTAGATTTACTATTGTGGTTATGACTAGACACTGACGTAAACGTGGCCATATTAGGCACATACATGGTGCAACTTGGTGCAATGTGACACATCTTTGACAAACTTCAGTGCATTTTGGCACATCTAGTTGGGCTAAAATTACATGTCATTAAATGAGCCAAGATGTGTCAAAAATCTTGCAAAAGTATGTTGTAAAATTCTAAGTTTACACTGCTTAACTATCAGTACATCTGGGCCATTGCGTAGCTGAAAAAAAGACTTTAAAATGAACCTGTCACTTTGATACAGTGGGAAAAAAAGTATTTAGTCAACCACCATTTATGCAAGTTCTCCCACTTAAAAAGATGAGAGAGGCCTGTAATTGACATTATAGGTAGATCTCAACTATGAGAGACAAAATGAGAAAACATCGAGAAAATCACATTGTCTGATTTTTTAAGAATTTATTTGCAAATTATGGTGGAAAATAAGTATTTGGTCACCTACAAACAAGCAAGATTTCTGGCTCTCCCAGACCTGTAACTTCTTCTTTAACAGGCTCCTCCGTCCTCCACTCATTACCTGTAGTAATGGCACCTGTTTGACATTGTTATCAGTATAAAAGACACCTGTCCACAACCTCAAACAGTCACACTCCAAACTCCACTATGGTATAGACCAAAGAACTGTGGAAGGACACCAGAAACAAAATTGTAGACCTGCACCAGGTTGGGAAGACTGAATCTGCAATAGGCAAGCAGCTTGGTGTGAAGAAATCAACTGTGGGAGCAATAATTAGAAAATGGAAGACATACAAGACCACTGATAATCTGCCTCGATCAGCGGCTCCATGCAAGATTTCACGCCATGGGGTCAAAATGATCACAAGAATGATGAGCAAAAATCCAAGAACCACACGGGGGGACCTAGTGAATGACCTGCAGAAAGCTGGGACTAACATAACAAAGGCTACCGTCTGTAACACACTACGCCACCAGGCAGTGCCAGACGTGTCCCCCTGCTTAAGCCAGTACATATCCGGGCCCGGCTGACGTTTGCTAGAGAGCATTTGGATGTTCCAGAAGAATATTGGGAGAATTTCATATGGTCAGATGAAACCAAAGTAGAACTGTTTGGTAGAAACACAACTCGTCGTGTTTGGAGGAGAGTGAATGCTGAGTTGAATCCAAACAACACCATACCTACTGTGAAGCATGGGGGTGGTAACATCATGCTTTGGGGCTGTTTCTCTGCAAAGGGACCAAGACGACTGATCCGTGTACATGAAAGAATGAATGGGGCCATGTATCATGAGATTTTGAGTGCAAATCTCCTTCCATCAGCAAGGGCATTGAAGATGAAACATGGTTGGGTCTACAGCATGAAAATGATCCCAATCACACCGCCAGGGCAACGAAGGAGTGGCTTCGTAAGAAGCATTTCAAGGTCCTGGAGTGGCCTAGCCAGTCTCCAGATCTTAACCCCGTAGAAAACCATTGGAGGGGGTTGAAAGTCTGTGTTGCCCAGCGACAGCCTCAACACATCACTGCTATAGAGGAGATCTGCATGGAGGAATGGGCCAACATACCAGCAACAGTGTGTGCCAACCTTGTGAAGACTTACAGAAAAAACGTTTGACCTCTGTCATTGCCAACAAAGGATACATAACAAAGTTTTGAGATGAACTTTTGTTATTTACCAAACACTTGTTTTCCACCATAA
The DNA here is from genome assembly GCA_947044405.1 of Leptodactylus fallax. Classification (NCBI taxonomy): domain Eukaryota; kingdom Metazoa; phylum Chordata; class Amphibia; order Anura; family Leptodactylidae; genus Leptodactylus; species Leptodactylus fallax. Next base: position 3,245,898 of record CAMRHE010000015.1, read on the forward strand.
TTTGCCAATAAATTCTTAAAAAAATCAGACAATGTGATTTTCTAGATTTGTTTTCTCATTTTGTCTCTCATAGTTGAGGTCTACCTATGATGTCAATTACAGGCCTTGCACAATTAGTGGCTGACTAAATACTTTTTTTTCCCCACTGTAGATCTATTAAAGAGGTTGTCCAGGCTATTAAGATTTTATAAGCAAGGCTGAGAAGGCTGAAAACAATAAAATAATTTATACTCGTTGATCCTCTTTCACTCCCATTTCAATGTTTCTTGGGCCTACAACCAGTCTCTATAGTACTTTCTGGTCCTTCTCAACAAGCAGGAAATAACCCAATTACTAGTCGCCTCGGCTAAGCTTGGTTACTGCTGCCAGTGATTTAGATGAGTAGTCATTCCGTATATATGCCACAAGTGATCATAAAGTAGAAGTCTGCAGGGGACCAAGGAAGTGACAGAACTGGAATAAGTGGGATTGATGAAAAGAGTATGACTTACATTGTTATTTAATACCATTTCCAACTGTGTTTCTAAACTTTCAATAGGCCAGACATGATAGATATTATACAATATAAAGTTATACTAGTGGGCACAATTACTCCATCCAAGCAACCCTTCTAAGTGCTGTCTGTTCAGCTACATTGAATGGATGTTTAATGGATGTAGCTATTATAGATTCATCAGGACTCAATACTGATGCTGAAGTGCACTGTTTTTTTAAATGGCACACAGTTAATGATTGCAATGCAATTTTTAAAAAGCAGACCAACAAACTAGAGTAACCCTGGACTACCTGATGTAAAGTATCCAATCACACGTATTGGCTATACTGTGTCTGGTCTGATCCCTTGCACCTGAAATGTACAACAATTGTTAATAAAACTAAAAATTGTGGTGCATTTCTGGTGCATAGAAGTACGAGGACTCTTGCAGCACCAAAGAGTCCTCATACAAGGAAGTGTTACACATGGCCATTCACCTACTTTTGAATGACCACAAGTAATCCTGGCCCAAATACAGATTTCACTACTATGTGTAGCCTCTGGACGGGGGTCAGGAAGGATCTCGGGGTGTTGTTAGGGGGCAGTGAAAGGGAGAAACCACAGTAATTCTGGCACTCAAAGAAGTTGCTCTACTGGCACAATATTTTACACCAGTAGCGCAACTTCTTTGACCATTAAAGCTGCATCTATTTTCTTCTAATTCTGACCATATTTTAAGATTTATGCTGTGTGTCTAAGATTTATAATGTGTTTGTGTCTATTTTGAAGGCTTTTGCACAAGTCTCATCAATTAGTTTTTTTGTGGGGGAAAATGGACATGGTTTATCCATATCAACATTTTACAGTGCATTTATGAAATGTGTTTAAAAAAAAAAAAAAAAAAAGTGCAAAAATGACTTTTCAATTACACATTTTAATGGCTAACATATCATGCTGCAGCTACATCTGTAGCTGGAGGAGGCAGTGTCCTGTCAGGCATTACTCCTGTATCTTCTAATTGGGCAAACCTATGTACATATACAGTCAAACAATTTTCTGAATATTTTACTTGGAATGTTGGGCACTTAATCCTCACAATCTCTAGATAGACAGGGAAAATACAGATATATAGGTATATTGATCCATGACTTTCTCTGTGACTGCAAGCATTAGTGTGTGCATAGACTGTAAAGACATCAGAACACAAGGTTAAGTTAGTGGGCCTCGCAGTTGGTGAGGAAATCAGATAACTGTGATAGAATGAAAGAAGATGATAGTGACAAGTGTTTAGTGTCAGTAAGGACACTGGAGCCATCAACAGATTTGTTCAGGTCAACAAGCATGACTGCATGAATTTTACTGAAAAGAGAAGTACTTGAGAAATGGAGCAGATCTAAATATGTAAGTCTTTAATTCTAATAATACATGTGTGATGTTTGTTTCCTACTCTAAATATAAAAGTTTGTGTACTTGTGCTAATTCCAAAACTGTAGGTATTAATATACAGGCATTTGTGTAAAATTTGTGTTTGACGTATCGTGGAGAGTTTTGAATTTGGAAGAAAAAGACAAAAATCCCAACAGTTTTCTTTTGAGCTTGCCTGTCCACTGACCAAGTACCATGGAGATGTCAGCAGATCACTTCATCAGGAATGTAAACTGATTTCCAAAAACTTAGCGGCACCTAAACTTCCTTAGTTGCTACCCAGACATTCTCATCAATGAAAATTACTAACACTGACCTATGACGGAGGAATAATTTTAAATATAACCTAGACCCACCCCAACCTAGCATATTTCTAAAACTTTAAGGGATGTTCACATGGCCACAATTCAGATGTGATCTCTCTTTCCTGTCCTCTCGCTTGGAAATATCCAGATATGGTTGTCACATGTTAATCTGTGTTTCTCAACACAACATGGTTTTATGACAAGCTATCACAAAGTGATATGCTACCTATCCTATTTGTGTCTATGTGTGACTATCTAGTGGGAAAGAGTGAATTGCAAACTTTCAAGGATTTTGTTGGCATGCACTGATATTGGTTTGAATTGGTTTCAAGACAAATTGGAATTTTTAACTAAATTGGAAGTGTGAACACATTCATACATGCCAATAAATACTGCAGCTGGAGCCCAGGAAAGAAACACATAGCTCAGCATTGGGGTTGTGCAATGGTTTTTCAGTTTTGTGTGGCACAGGTCCACACACGGATTACCCTCATCAGTGAGTGGGCGCCTGTCATGTATGGGCCAACCTTGCATGTGACATGGGAGCGACTGTCAGGAGTCAATTCACTCCACTCACTCAGCCTTCGCTTAGACTGCAAATTGAGCATAAATCGCACCCCAACACAATCCATACACCCAAAATACACTCTGCCTCCACTTATTGTATGCAGAATCAAGTACCAATAGGAATCCCAGACACAAAATACTGTGTCCAGCAGTCACATACAAACACACTTCAAAACAGGTATTGGGTTCATAGAGCAAATGCAAAATACCATTAAATTTAACCAATTAATACCCAAAGGGTTCAGTGCTATATATAAAAGGAAAAGACAAAAGAAAAAAAAATGACAAACAAGCTAACAATTCTAAAAATAATGAGAGAAAACAATAAACCTAATATTTAAGACTCCTTTGTTTCCAGGAAGCTTGGAGGGCCTTTGTTGGACTGGTCACACCCAGCTTTGTTCGCTGACTTCCAGATGTGACAAAGTTGTAAGGTAAACACAGTCTCTTGTGGCTTGTGCTTAGCCACACCTCCTGCCAGGATGTCCCCTCTTTGTACTTCATGAGGTGGGGAATGAAGAATTCTTCTTCATCCGGAAGAGCTGGGGCATGAATTGTTCTATCTCCACCTTGGAAAGAGGAATGCTCCAAAAATGGACTTGAGGTTACTGACCAGTCACAGTCTCATATTTATGACTGACTGGGTTGGTTAAAAAACAACTAGACATAAAGCAATAAAACATTCCTTAGTAGTATCTGGTCTTGTTCTCGCAAAAAGGAACATTACCCCTGACATTACTTGCATGCACACATACCAATTCAGTATACTGATGACACATACATAAACAGTACATTCGCTACACTCCTTAGTGGTCAGTAATACAATGTGCTGTCAAATTAAAGTGACACTCTTTTTTTAAGATATGCAAAGTAGTCACTGAAGTAGATTCAAAATAAGTTATTGCTTTTGCTGTCACCCATATCTAGTACCAGTGTCTATGTCTAGTACCTGTAACCATATCTATTTCCTGTTTCTGCAAAACACTGCAGAGCTAATGCTAAAATTAACCTTCCAGGACCTTACATTGTGAGGATGATGTCACCAATGGTCCTTGTTAAGCTGCACCGCTGCTGCTAATAACATTGTGGAAATTAGTGGGAGCATTGTGAACTGACTGCAAAAATGGACAACTATGGGCAGTATGTGGGAGAAGGGGGCTATAGGTGGCAGATTATGTGAGTGATAGACGAGGAGCAGGGAGGCATTTCCACAGAAGAGGTATAGTAGGAGAACAGGGAGGTGGGACTTTGATGAATCTGAAGTCACAGTATCTGCAAGCAGCAGAAAGAGACCTTCGGTTTATCCATCAATCCACCCTAGGAAAACCAGGTAATATTGTGATCATGTATCTTATTGAAGAAGGTAGAAGGAAGTATAAGGAAAGACACTGTCAAATGACAACTATTACTACTGATGGGATGGTCTTTTATACAATATTATGTTTAAAAAAAAATCACTGGAGTATCTCTTTAAGCGTTTAAGTGTGGGACCTGGGAATATACTACCACATATGCCTGATTTGCTATGGTGGAACAGATAAAATGCCCTGCAATGTACAAGGTATGAGGGTGACAAGAAAAAGACATGACCTATATGAAAATATTAAGAAACACTCTGCAATGGTGGTGGGATTACTGAAACTCATATGAGTTTGAAGAAAGGCTTACACAGAGTGTGGATTCAGCATAGCTACCACTCTTCCAACTATTCAACAGATATGAGCTTGCTGATACATAGACATTTTCCATTCAAGTGCCATTCCTTACTTAAAGATAGAGAGGATGGTTATGTTGGGGTATACTGTACAATCTATCAATCGAGAATGCAGAATTGTTTTAGCTGTTTTTTATTATGATGTTGTAATTTGTGTTATAAATATGTCATTGTTCTTTGACATGTTGGTTTTAATAAACGTTCCCTGATTTAGCAGTATACACAGTAATATGTGTAAATTTCATCAGTGTTTTGCTAATTGAAGGTATGTTTTGGGGTACCAGCAATAGCACCCTCCTGGAGGATGTACAGTTCACACATTAAGCCTCAGCATTAACTTCCTCCAGCCATTACATGCTAGCGGCTAGTTTGCACATGGTCACATCCTATAACAGATCACTCCTGCTTGTCATTTAAGTCATGACACCAACATCTATATACTCATCACATTTTTATATCAAGACACTCAAATTATACAAATATAATTCAGATACAGATCAACCAGGAAATGCACAACTGAGAAATGATGTCTATTTTCATAACAGAAATAACAGAGATCATCAAATCTATCACACAATGCAGTTTGAAGAAGACATATAATAAGAAAGTATTTTATTTAAAGAGGGCCTTTCATGTCTTATACGATGTGACATATTATATACAGATGCAAAGCTAACAGTGCCTGAATTAGATTTGTAGGTATGTGCCCCAGTGCTAGAGATATTGGTATTAGTTTTGGCTAACAATATTACTGCACAGTCAGAGAGGCCAGCCTCACAGCTAAACGTCATTACTGGGCGATGAGGAATGCCCCCCTACAAGTTTATGGAACAGTACCATAAGGTGATGACGCTGAATTGTGAGGTCAGCCCCGACAGTGCAGTGATATCGGTAGCCAAAAATAACGTCAACAATATCTCTGGCACTGGGGCACACACCTGCAAAACTGACACTAAGCTGAATTGAGCACACTGTCAGCTTTGCAGCAGTATATAATATTCCACATCATAAAGCACGTGGAAAGGTCCTCTTTAAGGACAGGCATACAAACAAACATTTAGGCAAAATCATTAAGAGGCCTGTTATCCACAAGGGACCAGTCACATTCTGCCTGTCTATCTGACTGAAATATTGGGGCAGATTTTGTAAGAATGTTCTATTTTATGCCATTCCTTATAAAGAGCCTAATTGGCGTTGGGAACAAGAGATTTATGAAGAGGCTGTGAGATCTTCATAAATCATTCGGACAACCCTGCACCAGAATGGAAATCTACGATAGTTAGAAACTAATAATGAATCTGTCAGGCATCCCGGGCCACCCCACTCCAGCCACATTTGCAAAATGTGGTGAGTGAGTCGCAGATCGAGGCTTATGGTGCATGGTTAGTGCAAGAAAGGGTCTTGCTCCAAATATGTGCCACAATATCATTCCTCTATTCCAGAAAACTGGTGTAGAGCAATTGATGAATTCCCCACATTCTCTTATTTTTTGACAAATTCTTATAATGTCTGATATAGTTACAAAGCACCATAAGAATTTTTAATTTTTTTTTTATGAAGATATAACTACAAATTATATGGTGACAGGAAAGTCATTTTTTCTAGATAAACAACTGACATCTAATTCTGATTTTTTTTCAGGGGAATATGGTGAAATATGCAAAGGTTGTCTGAAACTTCCAAGCAAAAGAGAACTACCTGTAGCCATACAGACCCTGAGAGCAGGCTGTTCAGAAAAACAAAAGCGCTCATTTCTGGCAGAGGCGAGCATCATGGGACAGTTTGATCATCCAAACATAATACGCCTTGAAGGAGTTATCACCAGAGGTAAGAATGAAATTATTTGAGGACAGGTTCCCTTTGATCTTTTAACAGGACAGGTTTCCCTTAATTACAGGCTTGATTCTGTTTTCCATTTCATTCTGTTTTATACTTGTGTTACCTTGTCCAACCGAGCTAACATCTGGCAAGCTTTCTTGTTTGCACCTCATAAACTTTATATGTCTCATTACATATTCTTTATGTCAAATCATTTCCTTTACTTGTTGCATTTCCATCAAATAGCTCATCCTGATATCTCCCGAGTCTATCATCCTTTAGTTTCATAGTATAACCTTTAGGTTTATTAGGTCCTACCCTTTTCATTTCAGCTTTATTATCTCTATATATTTGACATTCATAAAAATACCCTTCTACTTTATAGGCAATACAATGATGACGGTTATGGAATATATGGGGAATGGTGTGCTGGATTCATTTTTAAGGGTATGTACTATATATGTGCAAGTCATTCTAAAATCTGTACATATGTATTATGCATTGTGACATTAATAAATTCTATATGCCTTTATTTTCTTGGTTATATAAGGTAAATCCCATATCTAATGATATGGGGCCTCTTTTCAATAAATGCTAGCCCAGTGGAGGTGACTTAAAATAATAAATACTTATACTCACCTCTTCTGGGCTCAGTATCCTTTCCAGGACCGTTCCGTAATGTGACTGAGGCGCCAGCGGTCACATGGGGTGCAGTGGCGTAATGACGTCCGTGCGCCCCCAAGTGACCGATGAGGACCAATCATAAGCCTCAGCAGGGACGTCTGAAGATGGCCGAAGATCCTGAAGACAGCCAGACTGAGCCAGGATGCCCAGGAAAGGTGAGGCATGGTGAGCATCAGTGTTTGTTATTTTTATTCACCTTCCCTGGGCCTCCAATTGTTATACTCTGGGGTCTGAGGAGACCCTAGAGCAGTGATGTCGAACCTTTTAGAGACTGAGTGCCAAAACTGCAACCTAAAGCCCACTAAGTTATCGCAAAGTGCCAACACGGCAATTTCACCTTAAATTAACCTGCTTCCCCTGCATCCCCCCCACTTGCTCACACGCAGCCTGCACCCCCCATTCCCCCCGCATCACTCCCCCCACACTACACCCTGCACCTCGCATCTTTCCCCCCCACAGTACACCCTGCACCCCACATCTCTCCCCCCACAGTACACCCTGCACCTCACATCTCTCCCCCCTGCACTACACCCTGCACCCCACATCTCTCCCCCCCGCACTACACACTGCACCCCACATCTCTCCTCACACACCACACCCTGCACCCCACATCTCTCCCCCCACAGTACACCCTGCACCTCACATCTCTCCCTCCACAGCACACCCTGCACCTCACAACTCTCCCCCCCACACTACACCCTGCACCCCACATCTCTCCCCCCACAGTACACCCTGCACCCCACATCTCTCCATGTTCCTCCACTGCTCAGGATACAACTTTTCTTCATGTAGGACCTTCTTACAAGTAAAGACACGCCTACCCTGTCATGTGACCTTATGACGTCAGAAGGTCCTTCCAGAGTACAGTATTTAGCCTTTACCGATTTACACTGACAGTTTTCAGCTGTATGTGTATTTGCATATTCAGCTGAAAGAAGCGATCGTTCACTAACGGGGAATCCTGGACCGGATTCCTGTTAGGGAGTGACCATGGCGACAGCGCGCGCGCCAACTGAGAGGGCTCTGCGTGCCCTCTCTGGCACGCGTGCCATAGGTTCGCCTTCATGGCCCTAGAGTATAATAATAGCAACGAAGTGGAGGGGAGCTGTTGGGAGCATATAATACTGGGTGGGGGCCACTGTGGAGCGTGTAATACTGGGTGGGGGCCACTGTGGAGCATGTAATACTGGGTGGGGGCCAGTGTGGAGCACATAATACTGGGTGGGGGCCACTGTGGAGCACATAATACTGTGTGGGGGCCACTCTGGAGCATATAATACTGTGTGGGACCCCTTCACTATTCACATCACACATCATGTGTTTTACAGCAGCCGTGTCTTATTATTACAGGCTGTAATAATATTGTTTGGTGATCATAAAACTGATACTGTGCAATGTAAATAGGGAAGGAGTCAAGGTGCTCACAAAAGCATCACAGTAACTTCAAAGAATTGATCAGCAGGGATCCCAGGTGTTGGACCTCCACTGATCTTTATATCTCTTAGACTGTTAGGACCCTGCAGATCAGCTGTTTCCCAAAGCACGCAGCTCCCAGTATTGTTTTTATATGACGGTCACTGCCCTGCTCCCTCATCATATTCTTGATAACTGCAGTTGTGGGTACTACATCTGTATCCCTTTCAAGTATCTGAGATACCGCTGCAGCACCCGTAACCTGTCACTGTCAAGAATTTTCTGTAGGGAGGGGGGTAGAGGGCCCCAGACAAAAGTTTACCCCCGGGGCCCACAAGACTTTTGTTACGCCACTGGCAGCAAGGTTAGAACTTGAAAGTGTACAATAATTTTGGTCTCCTTTAGGGATAATGTACACAGTGATTTTAGAGTACAGATGATGCACTGTGATGTCACAGTACTAGGACATTGTACACAATAATGTCAGAGTTCCAGGATAATGCACACAGTGATGTCAGAATACAAGGATAAAGCACACATTGCTGTTGCAATAACAGCATAATGTACATAATGATATCATAGCATGGCGATAACACACACACACACACACACAAAAAGGTCACTGTGCACACTCTGTCATTATAGCGTATGAAGAAAGTAATTATAATGATGTCACATGCAGGCTTTATAATGTCCCAGTAACGTAATGGAGGTGCATTCAGTTTTCAATATTTCTTATCAACATCCATAGTTATCACTAATTGCAGCCTAGATCTAAGTGGAAATGAGCCCCCTTATTTGTTGAGCCCCATAGCAGCTGCTATGTCTGCCACCTTGGTAGTTATGTCTATGCTAATTATGTTTTGTAAGATAGATCAGTAAATGGTGTATATATAAACTATTTACCCATAGCAACTGCTTCCGGGCTTAACAGTCAACTTGGCAATTTCCATTTAGAGATGAGGTGGTAATTGTAACTGTATACAACACTAGTGTTGTATAGAGCACTAGTGACATGACATCTGGAATACTGTGTTCAGTCCTGGAGATCCCACCTACTAAAAGACATAGATAAAATAGAATTGGAGCAAAGGCAGGTTACAAAAATGCTGAAAGGTCTGAGAAATAAATTACATAAGGAGAAGCTAAAAGAAATTACTCTGTATTATCTTAAGGAAAGAAGGGAAATGGGGAACATGATTGATAAGGTTCAAGAGGGAAGTGATTTTAATATAAAAAAACAAAAGAACAAGGGGCATAATCTGAAATGAGTTGGGGGAAAGATCAGAAGCAATGTCAGGAAATATTATTTCACGGAAAGAGTACTTGAGACTGGGAATAAACTTCTAGCAGAATTGGTTGGGAGATTTACAGTAAGTGAATTTAAGCATGACTGGCATATGCAGGTCTATCCTAAGATAAAATGGAAATAATATAATTGCAGACTGGATGGACCATGTAGTCTTTTTCTACCATCAATCTTGTATGTTTCTGTATTTCCATGATGTATGGGAAAACAGAAGAGACAGTGTCAAATTCAATGCAGATCAAAATAAGCATACATTTTTAATGTAAATGTTGTTTTCATGGCCCTGATAAAGTGGGAAACTCAGTCCTGTGCGATATGGCCCAATGCTTAAGTTTATGCTTGTTGAGTCAGTGCAGGACATCAAAAATAGTGTACATGTTTAATAAGCAAGCATGTCATGACTGGCCTTCTCATTTGTTAGACTTGAGTGAATATTTTGCGCTGTCTGAGTAGGCCTGTTAGATGTATGATTATGACTTCCAGTTTAGGCAGCCCTGCTGCTGTTGTGCTTGGCCCACCTACAGTACATGACATACACAGACATACCGCATCATCCAATGTTGTAAGAGAATAGCCTAATGTAGCAGGATACATGGTTTTACATTTGGCTAAGATGTCTCACACACAGATGTGTCCACACTGATTAAAGACTCCAATTTCTCCTTAACCAAATCAGTACAATATCAGGACATACCAACAAAATCCACCCTTCACAATGCATGGTCACACATAGACCCAAATAGGATATGGTAGTTTTACTGTGAAACACCTATCTGCACATGTGCACCAAAATGACAGGTAAGGGAGGACACATATGTATTTCTATTTAATCCATCCCCCATATATAAATGCATTGCAGAGCCTGGTGTTTAGTATGGCTACCTGACGTATGGTAGACAGCCATACTCAGTAGTGCTTAGACCTTAGATCTACAGTACATTCATTTATAAAATACTTGAGAATTATTTTACAAAACTATATTGTTTGTAAGTGTGAAGCATCCAAGGGGTTAGCATAACAATATTGAGTCGGTTTTTAAAGTAGAGATAGTAGAATGGACACACAATGGTACAATGAAAAATTGAATTTTAAAATCATTGTATATCTCTATATTAATATAACTATATTCTTTCTAGAATGAAAAGTAAATTGTATATTGTAAAAAAATATCTATGATCTATGGCTTTTAATCTTATTTTCTACCACATAGCTTTTTTTTTCTTTTAATCTGTGTATAATACAAGCAGTAAATGAATGCTAACATCTTTTACCAATTTATGACTGTTATCTAAGTAAAATACATCAAGGACAGTTGTCCACTCGGAATCCTGCAGCTTTTAAGATGGATATTTGTGTGCCACTTCAGTTTATTGAATTATTCCATTTAAGATAGGAAATTAAAATTCCCTCCCCTTCAGCACTTACACAGAACATGAAAATGATGTTCCACAATAGCATGATTATGCCTGGAAAAACATAAAAGGTGCAAAGAAAATAGAAGGTTGGAGGTGGGAAAACAAAAGCAAAACATCAGAGAATTTGTATGAGCTGATTATGGCAGAATATGGAAAGCTTTTACAAGACAACTCACATTAGCATATAAGCTTCAGGGTGCACCATTGTGAAAGAGACACATTTGTATCAGAGGAATTATGTCTATAGAATCCTGTTTATATCAGTGGAATTCTGTCTATAGAGTCCTGTTATAGTTATGTTTGGGGGACTGGCAAACAGAGAATGAATGTACACTCTGTCTTTTAGGTAATGTTTTTGCATTTTGTCTTAAAAAACATATTCTACATATACTATATTGACAAAAATAATGGAGCTCCCCTCTTAATCATTGAATTCAGGTGTTTTATTCAGTCCCCTAGGTCAGGGGTCCCCAACCACTGGTCCGCGGATCGGGCCGTTGGGGGTCTTTTGCTGGTCCGTGGGGCGGCGGGCTGGCCTCGGTAAAGGAACATTATGTGGGGCGAGTCGGCGATCTGGCCACAGTGTTGTGGCTCTTAGCATAGTTAATGGCGTGGGACCTCGCATTACAGTGCTGGCCAAAAGTATTGGCACCCCTGCAATTCTGTCAGATAATACTCAATTTCTTCCAGAAAATGATTGCAATCACAAATGCTTTGGTAATAATATCTTCATTTATTTTGCTTGCAATGAAAAAACACAAAAGAGAATGAAAAAAAAGTCAAATCATTGATCATTTTACACAAAACTACAAAAATGGGCCGGACAAAAGTATTGGCACCCTCAGCCTAATACTTGGTAGCACAACCTTTAGACAAAATAACTGCGAACAACCGCTTCCGGTAACCATCAATGAGTTTCTTACAATGCTCTGCTGGAATTTTAGACCATTCTTCTTTGGCAAATTTCTCCAGGTCCCTGAGATTTGAAGGGTGCCTTCTCCAAACTGCCATTTTGAGATCTCTCCACAGGTGTTCTATGGGATTCAGGTCTGGACTCATTGCTGGCCACTTTAGAAGTCTCCAGTGCTTTCTCTCAAACCATTTTCTAGTGCTTTTTGAAGTGTGTTTTGGGTCATTGTCCTGCTGGAAGACCCATGACCTCTGAGGGAGACCCAGCTTTCTCACACTGGGCCCTACATTATGCTGCAAAATTTGTTGGTAGTCTTCAGACTTCATAATGCCATGCACACGGTCAAGCAGTCCAGTGCCAGAGGCAGCAAAGCAACCCCAAAACATCAGGGAACCTCCGCCATGTTTGACTGTAGGGACCGTGTTCTTTTCTTTGAAGGCCTCTTTTTTTTTCCTGTAAACTCTATGTTGATGCCTTTTCCCAAAAAGCTCTACTTTTGTCTCATCTAACCAGAGAACATTCTTCCAAAAAGTTTTTGGCTTTCTCAGGTAAGTTTTGGCAAACTCCAGCCTGGCTTTTTTATGTCTCTGGGTCAGAAGTGGGGTCTTCCTGGGTATCCTACCATAGAGTCCCTTTTCATTCAGACGCCGACGGATAGTACGGGTTGATACTGTTGTACCCTCGGACTGCAGGGCAGCTAGAACTTGTTTGGATGTTAGTCGAGGTTCTTTAGCCACCATCCGCACAATCTTTCATTGAAATCTCTCGTCAATTTTTCTTTTCCGTCCACATCTAGGGAGGTTAGCCACAGCGCCATGGGCTTTAAACTTCTTGATGACACTGCGCACGGTAGACACAGGAACATTCAGGTCTTTGGAGATGGACTTGTAACCTTGAGATTGCTCATGCTTCCTCACAATTTTGCTTCTCAAGTCCTCAGACAGTTCTTTGGTCTTCTTTCTTTTCTCCATGCTCAATGTGGTACACACAAGGACACAGGACAGAGGTTGAGTCAACTTTAATCCATTTCAACTGGCTGCAAGTGTGATTTAGTTATTGCTACCACCTGTTATGTGCCACAGGTAAGTAACAGGTGCTGTTAATTACACAAATTAGAGAAGCATCACATGATTTTTCAAAGGGTGCCAATACTTTTGTCCACCCCTTTTTTATGTTTGGTGTGGAATTATATCCAATTTGGCTTTTTGACAATTCTTTTTGTGGTTTTCCATTGAAGACAAATTAAATGAAGATATTATTACCAAAGCATTTGTGATTGCAATCATTTTCTGGAAGAAACTGAGTATTGTCTGACAGAATTGCAGGGGTGCCAATACTTTTGGCCAGCACTGTAGCTATGCTATGAGCCACAACACTGTGGCCAGATCGCTGACCCGTCTCGTCTAAAGCGCTGTATAGTGAATAACCCTGACCCATATGACCAAAACCCCGCCCTTAAACCAGCCGCCCCACCCCCCTGCCGGGCCACGGAGAAAAAAAAGGTTGGGGACCGCTGCCCTAGGTCATTCTAAAGAGCTCACTGAATTCTATGTGGTATTGTAATAGGATGCCACTGCTGCAATAAGTCAGTTCATGAAATGTCTCCACTCCTAGATTCCACGATCAACTGTGAGTGGTATTATTGAAAAGTGAAAGAGTTTAGGAAACTCAGCAGCTCAGTCATAAAGTGACAGACCAACTTACAGAGCGGGGTTGGTGAGTGCTGAGGTGCATAGTACATAAAAGTAGCAAATACTCAGCTGAGTTCAATAATTTCTCTCACATTAACACAAAAAATTGTATTCTGGGAGCTTCCATGGCTGAGCAGCTGCTTTTAAGTCTTACATCACCAAGTACAAGGTGAAGTGCAAGTCCATACATAGTAATGTAAAGCACTTTGAAATATGACTCTAGAAGTGTAAGTTGCAAATGGGTGTCAGAAATAAAACCTCCCAGTCCCTGAGCCTGCACCATTTCAACAATTCAGGCATTATGACATACATGTACCTCAAATGTCAGGAAACGGATTAAAACTCTAGCACAAGAAAATCTAAATTGTACCTCAGAGAGAATTGTCTGCAGCAGACTATGAGCAACAGGATCACGTTCATATTTCAGTATAATGACACTTTCCATGCACAAAAGAAAGGAAATAAAAATAGTTTACCAGGTTTTGTTCATAAGAATTTAACTAACTTGCTTAAGATTTTTTTAGGATAATTTTTTTTTTTTTTTTATCTCCTGACTTTGATATATCAAAATAATATGACACTCTAAAGAGTGTGGGTGCTTAGAGAGGAACCTACTCCAATTTGTACAAGAATGAATGACCCCCAGCACGCCATTCTGCACTTCCGAATGGGTTTATTAAGAGAAAGCAATCCATATGACTTAGTCTGTGACGTTTCGGTCCAACCCAGACCTTTATCAGACTTTAAGATCGCCGAATGTAGCAGGAGGAAACCATGCAGAGCCAAGCAGCATGGCATAATTTTATCCCTGCTACATTTTGTGATCTGATGGATAATTGTCCAAAATCAAAGTTCAACAATATATACAGCCTTTAATACCTGGCTGTCTAGGTGTAACATGAACTATTTGTACTAGGAGAATTGGAAACAAGCTTTAGTTTAATCCCCAGTTATATTATTCCTTTATGCAAATGAGCAATGCATAAATAAATGTAAATGAATGTAAAAAAAAAAAAAAGGATTTTTGTGGTGTTAAAGAAAATTACGCTTTCATTTGAGGTTAATAGTCTTTTGGCATTCAAAATTATTAACATGGTTTGCTGAAAAAATACTAATATTAAAGTGTAACTGTCTTTCATTTTTTACTATGGTGAAGGGGGTGCATGCTTAACATTTTTTAATAGAATTTATTAGACTTTGCTACCTTTTATTAAATGGTATTTTTTTAAATAAAAAAAAATGCTCTCCTGAGCAGTGTTGTTAAGGACAGTCTGTTCCATATACAGTATGCATAGTGTGTACAATATACACTGCCTACGAATAGCATTACATACAGAGGTAACAGCTTATCCAGCCTCTACACTCCCAACCGTCTATACAACCTTGCACTGCCCTGTCTGCCTTCTGTACTGTAGAAAATCACTATGTACTGTAGAAAACTAGCATGTTTATTATATGATATGCATTTCCATATGTGTTATATTTTGTTTTGACAAAATGTTTTCCTTGTGTTTTTACAGAAAAATGAGGGGCAATTGTCTGTACCTCAACTTGTGGGAATGCTAACTGGTATAGCCTCAGGAATGAAGTACCTAACAGAGATGAGTTACATTCACAAATGTCTTGCTGCTCACAAAATACTTGTCAATTCTAACCTTGTCTGCAAGATATCTGGATTTCGACAATTTCAAGATGATAAACTTGATACTGTGTTTTCCACCATGGCACGGAATACAAATGTAAGAGAAACTGAAATTGGATTATTTACTATTCATTAGTATGACTAGTCATTGTTTAGGATTTAATAAGTAGTCATTTTCTGATCTGTGTGGGTTCAACACTCAGCATATTCATCTATCAACTGTTCTCAGCGGCTGAATGCCGATCTCTGTGTAGTGGCCACATCAGATTACTGTAGCATCTATTCACTTGACCACGACACAGAGAACAGAACCAGGGGCGTAAATACTGGGGTAGCAGCGGTATTGGCTGCCACAGGGCCCGGGACATTAAGGGGCCCGGAGCCCTGTGGCAGCCGCTACCGCAAACCCCACAAACACTGCTATCATTATACTCTGGAGTATAATGATTGGAGGCCCAGGGGAGATGAGGGAACATAAAAAACACTGTAACTCACCTCTCCTACGCTCCACAGGCTTCAGGCCTGTTTGGTGACGTCCCAGACGTCAGCCGACGTCATTAAGTGTCGCGACACCGGCCTTGCTCACGCGAGATCTGGTCCAACATTGAAGATGGCCGAAGTAGTGCACCGGAGTGCATCAGAGCCAGGGAGAGGTAAGTAGCAATGTTTTTTATGTTTGTTTCCTACCCTGGGTCTCCGATCATTATACTCTGGGATCAAATGTTCGCCTTGAGGCCCAGCCATTCCTAGTTACGCCACTGAACAGAACTGTCTGTGTATCAGCTGCTAAGAACAGCTGATGTATGGGTGTGCTGCTTGTCTGACCCATGCAATCTAATATTGATTACCTATCCTTAGAATTAGTAATTAATATTTTTGGTCCAGAAAATCAAAGGCACCATTTTTCCAGCAGCACATGGGAGCCGCCATTTTGTAGTAGTAATAATAATAATAATAATAGTGGAATTGTAGTGGATCACTGGCTCTGGGAGTGAGATCCGGGCCGGTGATCCATTACTATGACAATCGGGAGACTATTGAAGGCTCTCAGGCTTGTCATTGTATGTATTCTATTACAGGATTCTCTATGCAGCCTGTGGTAGAAGCAGTGCTATTTTATTATGCATTGCAATGTATTAGCATTCCATTGCACTGTATTAGTGATCAGACTCCCTGGTGTTCAAAACCCCTAGGGGTCTAAAAATTACAGTTAAATACATAAATAAAAAAGAATAAAAAATTCAAATTACCTTTCCCTAGAACACATATAAAAGTTCAAAAATAAAGTAAAAAACATACACATTAGGTATCCCTGTGTCTGAAAAAGCTTATACAAATGCAAATATTTTTCCCATATGGTCAATGCCTGTGCGGGAAAAAAAAGAGCCAAACCAATGTTTCGCCACTCATAAAAATTTGAATAAAAACTATCAAAATATCAGACATTCCCCATATTTGTATAGAAATAGAAAGTATATTTGGCCCCTCAAAAAAGACACCTTATGCAGCCACGTACATGGAAAGTTATCAGAATATGGCGACTAATACAAATTTTTTAATTTTTTTTTGCAAAGTTTTGGATTTTTTTAAGGGGTTGCAATGTAAAAAAAACTATATAAATTTGGGAATTTTAACAACCAATAGAATACAGATGACATGTGAAGGCTGCACAGTGAACGCTGTAAAAACAAAGCCTGTAAGAAAGTTGCACAAATGCAATTTTTCTCCAATTCTACTCCATTCTGAATTTTTTTTTCCAGTTTCCCAGTACATCATAAGGAGTATTAAATGGTACCATACAGCTCTGAATGGAAAAATACAAAAGTTGTGGCTTTCGGAAGGTAGGGAATCAAGAACGAAAATGTAAAAATAGTTGCGACGGAAAGGAGTTAATCTATTATGAGATTATACTCACTGTAAGGATTTTTTCACATGTGTCTGATTTGGCAAAATTCATGTCCAATCTGACATCACAAGCTGCATCATATGCATGAAAGTGAGGAAATCTCTATATAGAATTTTACTACCTATTTTTTATAGATGCCACACAGATATTCTTAGAGTTAGGTCCACTCAATGACACATTGAATAACAAAAGGCCCAATCCTTATCGAGTTCAAGCTGAACATCTGTGGCAGAATTCCAGACTTCTGGTGGTGGATTCTCTGAGGCAAGAGTGAACATACCTTAACTTTTCCATCCGTTTTTTTTTGTTTTTTTTTTAATTTAAAGATTTATTGAAGATTTTCACAAATCCAAAGCATAAAATGAATATCCGGTACACAAAAGAGCAGTATGAATAACAAATTAACAAAAATCCAGCAACAAGCGTACAGGAAATAAAGTAGCATGTCCAGTAACATTAAATGTAAATTATACAAAAAAGGATAATTTAAAGGGAACCAGCAAAAAAGAAAGACCTACTACGGTGTCAGGAAGACGATATTGTGTAAACATAAAAACTTGATCCGTGAGTGTGAGCTTCCACATCTTTAATAGAATACCCTACCAAATACTACTCTTTTACATCCACAAGGTATATACAGTAATACCTCGTACACTCGCGTTTCCGAATTTGCGAATTCACAGATTCGCGATATTTTTTTGGCAACTAACATATATAGATTTTGCTCTTTTTTCTCAGATCTGTGAAATTTAATAAAAAAAAGCACCTTCGCTATTGGGTAGTAGCGTCCTGTTCGTTACGTACCCGGTAATTAGTTTCATTTTACTGTGAGTGTATAAGAAAAATGAATGAATGTATTAATATACAGTACTGTACAGTATACTTTAGTATACTGTACAGTACTGTAGGGTAAAGTTTATTGATATTTAGGGGTTAAACATTAGAAATCGGCATTGTAAGCGCTTCTAAGCGCTTGTACCAAACATTCGCGATTCCTCGCGATCCGCGACCCGCTCTGTAACCTAACCTCGCGAATGTACGAGGTATTACTGTATACTATATTTTATAGTATTATTACACTGAAAATCTCATAAGACTTCTGATTGCAGCATGTTTTGATATTTATAGTCTTCTATGTACTCAATGCTGTACAGTAGTATGAATAATGCCCTTGCTATAGCTACCAGCATCATGTATTACAGCTTTTAATGCTTCTTCATTTCATCATGTCCATTCCTGTCTACTGAGAAATAGTCAGATATACAATGTAACCAGGATATAATTATTATAATCTAGAGTTACAAATATGATTTTGTATCCTGGCAATCTGATTTCTGTACTCATTGCCACCTATTTGCTTTTTTTTTTTTACCAGAAGTATGCAAGTACATATGTAGTAAACAATCTTTTTAAATTGTCAGTATTTTCTTGTTATATACTTTATGTTAGTTTACTTCTTTTTGCAACATGGACCTGTTTCAGCTACCTTTCAGCTACCCATACATGTCTGTTTTAGTAATATTTGTATGCAACATGAAATGACAACTCTGGGGCATCCAACTCCTAGATGAGGTACTTGGTATGCCATGCAGTAATTAAAACGTTCTAAATGAAAGTCATATAATGGGATTTACGACTGTAATACAAAGCATAGAATATGTTAGTGTGAACTTGGTCTAATGCTGAGATCATATGTTCACTGGATGCTCTGTTAAAAGCATCCATTGATGGTTAAAAAAAAAACCTAAATCTGACAAAAAAGTGCACCATGCTGCATTTTTTTGTATGGTAAAATGCTGTGCATTCCTATGATGCACCACATCTCTCCATACCTTACTAAGGACTCTGTACCCTCTTTATCCCTTACATGTATGGAATGAAGGGGATGCTGCAGTGTTATGCGAGGAATGAGGAGGTGTAGGCTGCAGCAGTCCTATGTAATGAAAAAAGGGGGGTCTATACTCCTGGCTGCAGCTGTCCTGTGTAAAATATATTACATAAGCCTACTGAAGCCAGGAGTCAATATCACATTTTTTTCTTTTTGTTGCCTGTTCCTCCATACTTTACATAAGACTGTTGCCTCTTCCTGCATACTTTACACAGTACTGCAAGCTGCAGTCCTGTATAAAGATTGAAAGGAGAAACAGCAGACTTATGAAACTACTAGGAATGACACCCATACCAATAAATAAACCCCATGCCCCATACCTCATACCATGGCCTGCGGGAGAGTTATATAAGTAGGAGGTGGAATTAACACTAGCAGAGATTGGACCTGGAGGAAGCAGGCAGAAGTGATACTAACAAGGGTTAACTGCATTGAGAGCATCCAGGCCCTAGCCCTGGCATCAGGTCAGGGAATAAACAAACAAGTCAATTAAATTGTTTTGCTTGTTTCCTGACCTGATGGCAGTGAAAGCATCTGGATGTTCTTAGTGCAGTCAACCTTTGCTAGTGTTGCTGGTGCCTGCTTACTTCTGGCCCAATCTCTGAAGTCACTGGGAAATATTTTGGGTGTCAGGAGTGGTTGACCCCTCCTCTATAAAGTCTGACATGCTCAGCATTGATTCAAAAGTGTGAGAATATGTATGGACTGACACAAGGGGAATGGTAACACTAAGTTGTCAGTTTACTCATACATTTACAGGAGGAATACAGAGGAATGCCACAACACAGATTGCCTAGAAATGTTATAGGAGATAATTATTCACAAAAACATAGAAATCAGGAGAACTGAATATTTCATAACCACTTCCGTACCGCCCATACACTATATACGTCCAATGGGTGGTTGTCTAGTTCTGCAAGGACGTACCGGTATGTCCAAGCAGAAGTTAGTAGCTGCACAAAATCGTGCAGCTACTGAAACTGGGAGCCGGCTGTAACTTCAGCCGGAGCTCCCAGAGAGAAGACAGGGAAGGTTTATTACCTTCCCTGCCTTCCCGATCACTGTGTATACAGCGCTCAATGAGCGGTCATCTTGCGGCCTCCCTCTGACCCGGTGGTCATGTGATCCGCCGAGATCAGTGTCTGCAAGAGCTGCTGGATCCTACAGGACCCACATCAGCTCTATAGTAATATTGAAGTAACGTGCAGGAGGCTGTATTCCTCCTGCAACTGGGGCTAAATGCACCAGCCCCAGTTACAGGGGAAATCAGCCTCCCCAAAAAAAAAAAAAAAATTAATCAGATGTCCCCAAAAGTCTACTATGACCTTATGGGGACACAGTGTAAAAAAAAAAAAAAAAAAAAAAAAAAAAAAGTAAATAAAATAATAAAAAAAATAAATAAAATAATACGCCAATAAAATGCCCTTATTAACGGCTATAGCCCCACCCCCGATGGCACCATAAAAAATAAAAAAAATACCGTTAACTGAGAGGAAAAACTATTTTATAAAGTTTTTTAGTAGCATTTTGTGTTATTAAATTAAAAAAAAAAAGAAAAGTGAAAAACAGACACGTTTTCCCTCCTCTTTTGTTTATATTTTCCTGGATATAAAAAAAAAATTAAAACACATGCAAAAATAAAAACAACATAAAAATAAAGGCCTATGTGTCACCGAAAAAAGACGCAGAAATTAGTTGAATAACGCATTCGATAAAAATGTTACAGCCCTCAAAACCGCACATACAATAAAACCTGAAAATTTGTATGGTCCTAGACCAGAAATTCGCCCGGTACTGTAGTGGATAATGAGATTTGGTGTATGCCATTTACTGTCAAGTATGTCTATTTTTTATTTCAGGGTGGGAAGAGCACAGTCTTATGGTCAGCACCAGAAGCAATCCAGTATCGTCGTTACAGCACTGCAAGTGATGTCTGGAGTTTTGGCATAGTCATGTGGGAGGTCATGTCCTATGGTGAAAGACCTTACTGGGACATGTCCAATCAGGATGTGAGTTTGTAAAGTTTATTGATATCTATTAGCTTTATCTTTCAAGCATAAAATGTTTTTACCCTTCATAAATTAAATTTTTCATAATATTTATTTATTTTGCTTGCTTATATAGCACCATCATATTCCGCAGTGCTTTACAGATATTGTCAGTCACTGTCCCATATAGGGCTCACAATCTACATTCCCTATCGGTATGTATTTGCAGTGTTGGAGGAAACCAGAGCACCGGGGAGGAAACCCACGCAAACACGGGGAGAACATACAAACTCCTTGCAGATTGTTCTGTCTTCTTACACATTCTCTCAGTGTGCAGTCTGACATACAGCATAAACCTTTTCTGTCTTCCAAATAAGCAGACAGTTTTTCCAAATAGCCTAGCTTTTTATTGGTAAACATGATGTAGATATGGTAAAGGTATAAGTACGGAGCATGAATCGCATAACAATGACATTTACAGTCAACAGTGAAAGGCAATTGTTAAGATGGCAGCCTATTCATGTAAACACATAATTTACTACCAGTAACTCCTTCCTGAGTAAACTGTACCTGGCCTACTAACAGTTCTGGACAACAAATACATTAACACAGAAATAGGAGATAATTCCTACCAGATACAGCAATGAAAAAGTTTGGGCACCCCATAATCTTAATCATTTTAGTTCTAAATATTTGGGTGTTTGCAACAGCCATTTCAATTTGATATATCTAATAACTGATGGACACAGTAATATTTCAGGATTGAAATGAGGTTTATTGTACTAACAGAAAATGTGCAATATGCATAAACCAAAATTTGACCGGTGCAAAAGATGGCCACCTCAACAGAAAAGTGACATAATATTTAGTAGATCCTCCTTGCAAAAATAACAGCCTCTAGTCGCCCTGTAGCTTTAATCAGTTCCTGGATCCTGGATGAAGGTATTTTGACCATCCTCTACAAAACAATCCAGTCAGTTAAGTTGATGGCACCGAGCATGGACAGCCCGCCAAATTATCCCACAGATGTTCAATGATATTCAGGTCTGGGGACGGGATGGCCATCCAGAACATTGTAATTGTTCCTCTGCATGAATGCCTGAGTAGATTTGGAGCTGTGTTTCGATCATTGTCTTGCTAAAATATCCATCCCCGGCGTAACCAAACGTCACTGATTCTTGTACATATTCTCAAGAATCTGCTGATACTGAGTTGAATCCATGCGACCCTCAACTAACAAGATCCGGTGCCGGCATGGCCACACAGCCCCAAAGCATGATGGAACCCCACCAAAACAGTGGGTAGCAAGTGTTTCGGAATGCTGTGTTACGCCATGCATAACGCCTTTGTATGACCAAACAACTCAACTTGTTTCATCAGTCCACAGGACCTTCTTCCAAAATGAAGCTGGCTTGTCCAAATGTGCTTGCATACCCAGGCGACCTGTTTGTGGCGTGCTTTCAGAAACGGCCTCGCATCACCTCCCAACAGCTCTCCTTGTGCAAAGTGTGCTGTATGTGACCGATGCACAGTGACACCACTGCAGCAAGATGAAGCTGCAGCCGGAGGTGGCTGTGGATTGTCCGACTGTTCTCACCACCCTCTGCCTTTCTGATACTTGGCCTGCCACTCTGGGCAACAAGAACTGTCCCTGTGGTCTCCACCACTATGCCTCACAGTGGAACCTGACAGGTTAAATCTCTGAGACAACGTACCCCCTGAACAACTATGTTGAACAATCGTTTCAGATCATTGAGAGTGTTTGAGGAGCCCAGGTGCCACTCTTCAGAGGAGATTCAAATAGGAGAACAACGCAATGGCCACCAATACCTTCCATGATTGGAACACCTGGCTATGAAGTCAAAGCCAGTGAGGTTACAAAACCAAGGCTCAGAAGTCAGTAAAAGTAGTAGGAGTATCAAATCAATAAAATGATAAGGGTACCCAAATTTTTGCACCGGTCAAATTTGATAATGCATATTGCACATTTTCTGTTAGTCATAAACCTCATTTCAATCCTGAAATATTACTGTGTCCATCAGATATTAGATATATCAAATTGAAATGGCTGTTGCAAACACCCAAATATTTAGAACTAAAAATGATTAAGTTATAGGGGTGCCCAAACTTTTTCATATGACTGTATGTTTGCATAGGGATAATGAAGCTTTAAGTGTAAGTAGTGCAAGAGATGGCATCACAATGTTTTGTGGGAAGGTTTCTAATCCCAGAATGCCTTGCTTTACCCAGGGTGCATTGTGTCTCCCATAATGCAATTGCTTCATAAGGGAAATTCAATAGGTAATGTAACTAAAACAGCACTAAATGGTGCTATAACCTCTCTAATTAAAATCATCCTTTAACACAAGCATGTAAAATGAGATAACACTTTTAGCATGTTGTCTATGGTGAGATTCAAACCTAGGTCTCCAGCGCTGCAAGGCTGCAGAGCTAACCATGGAAAATTAGATCTTACAACTGTCTTTTCTGAATGTTATCATAAAACATTGAATTTTGTTTTATTTTCTACATATGACAATTTTAGGTCATCAAGGCTATAGAAGATGGATTTAGACTTCCAGCACCAGTGAGCTGTCCCCCTCCTCTTCACCAGTTGATGTTAGATTGCTGGCAGAAGGACAGGAATGACAGACCAAAATTTACTCACATTCACAATATACTAAGCAAGCATGGCCAAAGCCCTGAAAAAAGCAAGTCTGCAACATTGACGTCAACGAGGTGAGAATATATCCTTTGTATACTAATTTTAAAGAGGACCATTCACGTCCTCATCGATGTGTGGTATTATATACTGCTAGAAAGCCGACAGTGTGCTGAATTCAGTCCCAGTGTTGGAGATATTGGTGTCATTAATTGCTACTGTCAGTAGAGCGGGCCTTACAGGTTAGCATCATCGCCAAGAGTACTGTCGGGGAAGGGGGATCATTACTCACAGCCCAGCGATGACACTAGGCTGTAAGGCCGGCCCTTCTGACAGTAGGGAGATATCAGTGTTGAAATTAACGGCACCGATATCTCAAGCACCGAGACACATATCAGGAAAGCCGACAGTGCGCTGAATTTAGCACACTGTCGGCTTTCTAGCAGTATTTAATACTGCACATTTATGAGAACGTCAAAGGTCCTCTTTAAGTGGATTCTAAAAGAAATAAAATAATTGACGCACATTTTGCAAATAGACACACAGCTCTTATCTAGATACTTTAGAAAAGTGTTGTGTAAGACACAAAAAGTGTCTAAAAGAGATAATAAATGTGGAATATGGCATTTGTGCAAGCTTTCTAGGCACATGACAAGCCAGCCTTAGCAAATCTGTCCCAAGTAGCCTCAGACTTAGTTTGGTAGCATTTAGATCCTGTGCAGATAGCAAAGTCATATGCATTGACTCTGTACAGGACTGATCTTTGTACTTGAAGAGACTTTAACAAGTTAAGCTTTTTTTTCAAACTTTAAAGGCATTTTGATATTTCTTGTATACCTGCTGGTTCCACCGGTTATAAAGTGATCATAAGAATTTTGGATCTACATAAAAATATATAATGTAATAAAATAGGAATGCATCAATCAAGTGTTTTTTTTTTTTTTTTTTTTTATAAATTATTATTATTATTATTATTATTTTTTTTTTTTTTTTTTTTTTTTTTTTAATTGATTGACAATTTAACAGATGCACCTTCCCTTATTTGTCCTCTTGGCTGGAAATGTTCATATGTGCATCATAAAAATCATAACATGGTTTCATGGCATGTTATCATAAAGCAATATTCTGTCTTTTGTGTCTATGTGTGGTCATCCAAATGTGAGGGTGAATTACCTCCTTATTTCCAGGATACTATAATAATCTGCTACATCATTTTTTCAATTGATTTACATTAATTTCAGCAACCATAAAGCACACTTGCTGTACTTTCCATAGAGATAATATGGGAAGGTGATGTTTAAGCTATGACAGCCCCAGGAAACAATTTAACAATAAAGATAAAATATAACTACATTTTAAAAACAAAACAAATACAATTATTTTGGCACATTTACTACTTATTTCTAATGGTCAGATAATGTAAATTTAGCTTAAATTAGACAAACTGCAAATGTGCCAGATTTATTACTGTGGCCAGGGATGAGATTCCATTTTTAAACAACAGATTTTGCGGTGGAATATGGGAAGGGGGGGCAATTTAAGGGGGGAGGTGAATTAATATTACTGTAGGGGGCTGATATTATCAGTAGGGGGCTGAAAAGCCAGGACCCCTGCAGATGGCATGGCTATAGGTAATAATGGTGGGAGCTGCAATGTTCTCCCGCCAAAGGATGTGTACTGCTACAGTACCTAAACCCACCAATGCTACAGTACCACAAATGTAATATAGATGGCCTATACTTAGAAAGGTGTATAAACCCTATAAGAGGGTTGATAGGGAATTGAAGCAATCTATGTGGCAGCCGGGTATGGTGTAAAATAAAGAAAAAGATCACTCACCTGTTCCCTACACTCTGTTGTCCGCCACTGGTATCCATTCAGTCTTGTGCTGACATCGCGTTGCTGGAAGGCCTGTGGCTCATGTGACTGCTAAGACCGATTAGTATCCTCAGTAGTAAGGAACCAGTGACATATATGAGTGATGACATATATGAGTGATATCACTGGTCCCTCCCCAGCGACTACTGAGGCCACTGATTGGTCTCAGTAGTTACGTGAAGTGCAGGACTTCCAGCAACGAGATACCGACACATGACTGAATGAACAATGGGGGCGGACAATGGAGTGCCGAGGACTGGTGAGTCTTTTCTGTTTAACACTACCCCGGCATCACATGGTTTTCTCCAATTCCTAGACAACTCCTGTCTCTCTGCTCTGGGCACACATGATGTCATAGTAGCACGTCCAAAGCAGAGAGACAGAGCAGGATTGGGTAGCTGGAAGGAGTGGATGGGGCTAGGAGTAGACAGGTAAGTAGGTAAGACTTGTGTGCTCTACCAGTAGCAGAACTGGGTCGAGGCTCCACTTCTCCTCGTTTCTATCATCCGATTATATTTTTAACAAATGGATCAGTAGAAGAGCTGGCTGCAACTATGA
This sequence comes from Leptodactylus fallax, assembly GCA_947044405.1. NCBI lineage: Eukaryota > Metazoa > Chordata > Amphibia > Anura > Leptodactylidae > Leptodactylus > Leptodactylus fallax. The sequence continues at coordinate 3,272,146 of CAMRHE010000015.1, forward strand.
ATGTGGCTTAAATTGGATGATAAATTTTGTGCATCTTTAGACTGCCTAATCTAAGTTTATTCCAGCTATTAATCGTCTTATTTTGTTTCAGAATTTTGTTGTGCTTTGTCCTATCTTAAGCCATGGCCACTTTTTGGAATGGCATGTATAGTTCCTTTGGTGTGAATTGAGCCAGAATTTACACATTTTTATTTCTCTTATACAGACTTACGTGAATGAAACTTAAATTGAATATATGATACTTTTATTGAACAAGGTCATAATGAAATTTTCCATAACTATATCTGCAAATAATGCTACAGAACTGGTTACTCAAATGAAGCAGTGTATACATATACACTGAGATGTTGCTTTGGCCATCTATCCTAGAAATAAGCTGTCCAGCAGACTGCCGTGAAGCCACTCATGTGAAACAGACCATGTAGTATAAGACTGTACAGGATAATTTCTTTTCACATTTCTCTCTCTATAAAATGGAGATTCCTGCTGACTTGTTATGTTGTTGGTATTTCATGAGTCTAGATTTTACCTGTTATGGGAACATTTATTGGCTTAGTTTCTATGTGGTCTAATATTGGCTTGTTGCTGTCTTGCTGTCCTCCACCGCTCGATATTTTATTCATCATCAGCCCGAACATCCGCAGTGGCCCAGAGGTCTTGCCGTACACAAATCCTATTCCCAGTTGGAGTGTTATCAAGTTAAGTAGAGAATGTAAGATTTCCAGAACAAGCAAAAAGTGAAGTGATTATCCCTAACACTTTGCTGATGGTGCACTGATGCAGCGACAAAAACACCTCTCTATTTCCAAGACCTTTTATTGATCCATCACCCAGAAAAGAGGGAATTGACACGCATTTCTGTTTTTATTTAAACGTTCTTAGTGCTAGTATGAGTTTCAATGGCCTATATGTATCTGATTTAGATACAGTTTAACTACATTTCTTATGCATTATTACAAAGATCATTGTAATATTTTGTTTAAAACCATTAGCGTACACCATGCATGCCAAATAATTGCATTTCAGTTACTTGACCACGTTCAGTATGTTACAAGATTACAGAAATGTAGTGACCTATATACAGTCCCTGACAGAAGTTCTGTCGCTTATCCATGTTGTGGAATCAAAAGCTTATAACCTGACTTTAAATTCATCCATTGGTTTTAGAAATGACTCATATGAAAGCTGAAAACCTCCCCAATGATTTTTTGGTTAAGAAAATAAATTGACTTCACTGCTGAAATATTATTCATTTAATGAACACAGAAAGGTCAGATTTTGGCAAGACAAAAGTTTTGTCGCACACATAAAGTAATGTGAAAATCAAACCAATAATTCTGTTCAAAAACAAATATATGTTTCATAACATTGGTGAATGAAGTTGTGGTGCTATTAGAGCCATATTTAATATTTTGTGTGACTTCCATGAGCTTGAAGGACTGTATCCATGCGTTTCAACAATGATTCATACAATTTATGAAGTCATCAGGAATAGCAAAGAATGCAGTCTTACATGTCTCCCAGAGTTCATCAAGATTCTTTAGTTTTGTCTGCCAAGCTTCCTCTTTCATCCTACCCCAAACATGCTCAATGATGTTCATGTTTGGTGACTGGGCTGGCCAGTCCTGGAGCACCTTGATCTTCTTTGCCTTGAGGAACTTCAATGTAGAGATGGATGTATGAGATGGAGCACCATCCTGCTGCAAAATTTGACCCCTTTTATGATTGGGAATGTATGAGGAAGCTAATACTTCTTGATATTTTAGGCTATTGATATTGCCTTCCACCTTGCAAATGTTTCGCACACCTCCATACTGAATGTAACCCCAGACCATGATCTTTACACCACCAAACTTAACTGTTTTCTGGGTGTATCTTGGATCCATACGGACTCCAGTAGGTCTCCTGCAGTATTTGCGGCGGCTGTGGTGTAATTCAACTGAAGATTCATCTGAGAAATCCACCTTCTTCCACTTTTCCAGCGTCCATCCGTTTAGCAGGCTGTGGGCTTTGGCAAATGCCACACGTTTTTTTAATTGCCTTTTGTTTAGTGCAGGCTTCTGGGCACTGATTCGACCATGGAGGCCATTTCAAAACAGAATCCTACAAACTGTTCTAGTTGACACAGGGACTTGAGGTGACCGGGCCTGTTGGAGCTCTGCTGCAGTGGAAGAGGGGCTGGCTTTTGATTTTCTAACCAACAAACGTTCCTCCTGAGCAGTTGTCTTGCAGGGTGTGCCGGACCTGGGCTTGTCAAAAACATCTCCAGTCTGTTCAAATCTTTTTTTTCTTTGTACTTGACGCAAAGACACATTAAAGGTGCCAGCCACCTCTGCAGTGGATCTGGTCTTCAGCCTCTTGATAATCAAGGCTTTGGTCGCAAGGTTGATTTTTGGCATGTTGTCAGAGGTGAAGTTGCAGTTCAAGCAAAGGTCTGGGGTGCTGGAGTTCTTTTTATACACACCCACTAATTAACCGATCAATTAGTGAGCACAGGTGAGGCTTTAAACTAGGATTGGGTGCATTATATGACAAGGCGACAAAACTTTTGTCTTGCCAAAATCTGACCTTTCTGTGTTCATTAAATGATGAATATTTCATCAGTGAAGCCAATTTATTTTCTTAACCAAAAAATCATTTGGGAGGGTTTCAGCTTTCATATGAGTCATTTCTAAAACCAATGAATGAATTTAAAGTCAAGCTTTTGATTCCACAACATGGATAAGCGACAGAACTTCTGTCAGGGACTGTAAGTAATGTGACAAAAACTATGACTGGCATTAAAAAGAACACTAAACCTAGCATAAAATGATGTGCTATGTTGGTGTGATGTACTACTAAACTAGCATTATTCACACATTGCATTTTCTGTGGATCTGAGGGAAGTGAATGCAATGTGTTTTCCAAGTCAGTTATAAACTTATCCTTCAGTGATTTTCTTACGCTAGTTTACTTGAGAATCAAATTCTAAATCAAGTATTGTAATCTGCAGTAAGTACTTTGCTGATCAATATGGTGTTTAATAGCAAGAACACATAAAGTACCTTTAAATCCTTTCTGTTGAAATGTTGTCGACTGTAGGAGCTTAGGAAGAGCTGGACACAAAGGAAGCTGAGACTTTCAGAATGGATCTCTCATTACATATAAATTAATGTAAGGATTATGATGATTTGATTAAATTGATTTCAAATTAAATATAAGTACACAAGGAAAACATCAGTAGAGCCTTGTAATATACTTAAAGGGATTTTCCAAAACCTTTTCTTAACCTCCTAGAGATGCATAAAATAATAGACACCTCTCTGTTTGGCCTGGGATCTAGAGGAGAGTCTCTGTTCAGGTCCCTGGTCTTTGTTTACCTTCTTCTTGCATGATAGCCTGTCAGTCAATCAGTGGCTGAGCGATGATGCTCCCTTTGTATAGAACATCATTGCTCATTCACAGATTGACTGACATGCTCACTTGATTGGGGACACAAGCCGAGACTCTCTGCTGGATTCCTAGCTGAATGGGAGGTGAGTGTACAGTGTTTATTATTTTAAGTCTCACTAGAGGGTTAAAAAGCACTTGGAACACCATTTTATTATAGAGACTATAGAAAAATGCTTTCAGAAAGATAAGGACAGTATCAGTCAAAAGGGTTGTCCGGGATAAAAAAAAAAACGTTTTAACATTAAACTAAACACCCCCCCCCCCCCAATCCACTTTCTAAATTACTTTAATTAGCAAAACTTCATACTTACCATTATTGCTGGGGCGGTCACATGACTGCCCCAGGCACATCTTCATAGTATCCTGTGACGCACTGCTTACAGAGATGGGGGTCACATACTAAATTCCCCCCATCTCTCTCCTCCCCTTTCCTCCCATCCCCTCACTTCCTGTCCCCTCCCCTAACTACACCCCTCCCCGTATTACTTACCTTCCGTCCTGCCTACTACTGTCATGCGCAATAGACTTCCCGAGCGATTGCTATTGCGCATGCGTGAGCTGCCTAGCTACATATTACGCAATAGCCCGCAATATGGGTGCAGGGTCATTTGGGTTCTGCTATCATCTAAAGGAGGACAGGGATCCTTAGGGTGCTTCTGGCATCTAAAGGGGGGACAGGTGTCTTTGGGGTGCTGCTCATATCTAAGGGGGTTCAGGGGTCCTTGGGGTGCTGCTGGCATATAAGGGGGTGCAGGGGTCCTTGGGGTGCTGCTGGCATCTATGGGGCAGCAGGGGTCCGTGGGGGTGCTGCTGGCATCTAAATGGGTTCAGGGATCCATGGGGTGCTGCTGGCATCTAAAGGGGAAGAAGGAGTTCCCTGGGGTGCTGCTGGAATCTAGGGAGGGGCATGGTTCTTTGGGGTGCTGCTGATATCTAAGGGGGGCAGGGGTCCTTGGGGGGCTGCTGGCATCTAAGGGGGAGCAGGGATCCGTGGGGTGCTGCTAGCATCTAAAGGGGAAGCAGAGGTCCCTGGGGTGCTGCTGGCATGTAATGGGGGGAGGGTCTTGTGGGGTTCGGGTCCCTGGGGGGCTGCTCCATGTGTCTGTGTGGGATCCCTGGGGTATTGATTTTGTGTGTGCGGTTCCTGGGGTGTTGCTTGTGTAAGAGGGAATTCTGGAGGTGGCCCCAGGGCGCTGTCACTTGTGTGCATGTTTGGGAGTCCCTGGGGTGCTACGTGTGTGTGTGTGTGTGTGTGTGTGTGTGTGTGTGTGTGTGGTGGTGCTGGTGGTGGTCCCTTGGATACTTCCAACTATGTGCATATGGCGAAGGGTCCAAGGGGTGCTGCCATGTGGTGCGCAGGTCACTGGGGTACTACCTTCATGTAAGTGGGGGGTTCCTGCAGTGCTGCCTGTGTGTACACGGGGGGTGGAGGGTGGTGGTCCCTGTGGTGCTGTCTGTGTATTGGAGGGGTCGGGCCTCTGGGGTCTTGCCAACTATGCATTGGGAGGAGGGATGCCCCCTGTGTGCTGTGAGGGTGGGAGGGGGGCTCACAGTCCCTGGGGGACTGCCGCCTTTATGCTGTTGTGATCTGGACATTGGGGGGCTGCTGCCTATGTGCTGTGCGAGGCTTATTGTTAGATATAGACCCTATGCTGACTTTCACAGAAAGCACTGAGACCATGAACCTACCTATACTAACTACAGAGTACACGGAGACCATGAACCTATCTATAGTAACTACAGAATACACCCAGACCATGAACCTAGCTATAGTAACTACAGAATATACCGAGACCATGAACCTACCTATAGTAACTACAGAATACACCGAGACCATGAACCTACCTATAGTAACTACAGAATACACCCAGACCATGAACCTACCTATACTAACTACAGAGTACACGGAGACCATGAACCTACCTGCATCAACTCCATTCTAGTCAGGTCTGTAGTGCGACAGCTAGAATGGAGTTGTTGTATGGAGGACCTACCTATAGTAACTACAGAGTACACCGAGACCATGAACATACCTGCAGTAACTACAGAATACACCGAGGCCATGAACCTACCTGCTTGACATGAAAGGGATATGCCCTGTTGTGCTGTTTATTGTGCTTATTTATAACTATAACAATTATTATCCTACAGAATATGCATTAAAAAAAACGGACAAAAAGTAGTTGTAATACCAATTTTATTTATTTTTTTCAATTAGCAAAATTTTATGAGAACTATGTTTAAATTTGTAAATAATAGTAGACATAACATAATAAACACACCACGATACAGATAAACAGTGTGCTACAACAGAACCAATAAGCTTTAGAAAAAAACTTTATTTACAAAATGAATATAATGACAAACTCATTCAACAGTGTGATCTGGAAACCATTGGTTACATTTTTTTTTTTTCTCTTGTTTTTAGAAAGGTTTCTTTGCTTTTGTTCACAGCACACAAGACAATAGCAGCACTATGTCCCGCTAAAAAAAATACGGGAAAGTATGCTGGACAATGTGATGTAGGTGGTCAAATCAAATGTCTGTAAAGCAAAAAGAAAATTGATGAAATCTTGATCTTCTATGCAATATAAGTCATAAAAGCATTTATTTATGAAGCTTTGTGGTTACTGTGTGACATAAAGTATTTGTAAACTATGGCTTAGACATACAAAACAAAATAATCTTGAAACCGCATTGTGAACTGATAAAATGATTACGGTTATAGATGCTCAGGTCACAGTGACATGAAATACATCAACTACATTGCTTAGATCAGTATAAACAGGGACATACAAGCCACAACGACATTGTAGCCATAATGTGGATCTACAGCGGATGTGAAACTACTACTACCAGTATACATATTTCACTTCTATGGTAGTTTATGAGAGAGTTGAACAAGTTTGTAAACTATGATTTGTGGTTTTGCAACATCACATATGTGGATCACTTGCGTGATACATAGCAATGCCCACAAATCTGACATGATCTGTAGCAATTGCAGAGAGCAATGGCAAAAATTCTGCTCAAGCTTCATTTTCTTATGAATGTCTGATATACATATATACAGTACAGACCGAAAGTTTGGACACACCTTATCATTCCAAGAGTTTTCTGTATTTTCGTGACTATAAAAATTGTAGATTCACACTGAAGGCATCAAAACTATGAATTAACACATGTGGAATTATATACTTAACAAAAAAGTGTGAAACGACTGAAAATATGTCTTATATTCTAGGTTCTTCAAAGTAGCCACCTTTTGCTTTGATTACTGCTTTGCACACTCTTGGCATTCTCTTGATGAGCTTCAAGAGGTAGTCACCCGAAATGGTCTTCCAACAGTCTTGAAGGAGTTCCCAGAGATGCTTAGCACTTGTTGGCCCTTTTGCCTTCACTCTGCGGTCCAGCTCACCCCAAACCATCTCGATTGGGTTCAGGTCTGGTGACTGTGGAGGCCAGGTCATCTGGCGTAGCACCCCATCACTCTCCTTCTTGGTCAAATAGCCCTTACACAGTCTGGAGGTGTGCTTGGGGTCATTGTCCTGTTGAAAAATAAATGATGGTCCACCTAAACGCAAACCGGATGGAATAGCATGCCGCTGCAAGATGCTGTGGTAACCATGCTGGTTCAGTATTCCTTCAATTTTGAATAAATCCCCAACAATGTCACTAGCAAAGCACCCCCACACCATCACACCTCCTCCTCCATGCTTCACGGTGGGAACCAGGCATGTAGAGTCCATTCGTTCACCTTTTCTGCGTCGCACAAAGACACGGTGGTTGGAACCAAAGATCTCAAATTTGGACTCATTAGACCAAAGCACAGATTTCCACAGGTCTAATGTCCATTCCTTGTGTTCTTTAGCCCAAACAAGTCTCTTCTGCTTGTTGCCTGTCCTTAGCAGTGGTTTCCTAGCAGCTATTTTACCATGAAGGCCTGCTGCACACAGTCTCTTCTTAACAGTTGTTGTAGAGATGTGTCTGCTGCTAGAACTCTGTGTGGCATTGATCTTGTCTCTAATGTGAGCTGCTGTTAACCTGCGATTTCTGAGGCTGGTGACTCGGATGAACTTATCCTCCGCAGCAGAGGTGACTCTTGGTCTTCCTTTCCTGGGGCGGTCCTCATGTGAGCCAGTTTCTTTGTAGCACTTGATGGTTTTGGCCACTGCACTTGGGGACACTTTCAAAGTTTTCCCAATTTTTCAGACTGACTGACCTTCATTTCTTAAAGTAATGATGGCCACTCATTTTTCTTTACTTAGCTGCTTTTTTCTTGCCATAATACAAATTCTAACACTCCATTCAGTAGGACTGTCAGCTGTGTATCCACCTGACTTCTGAACAACACAACTGATGGTCCCAACCCCATTTATAAGGCAAGAAATCCCACTTATTAAACCTGACAGGGCACACCTGTGAAGTGAAAACCATTTCAGGTGACTACCTCTTGAAGCTCATCAAGAGAATGCCAAGATTGTGCAAAGCAGTAATCAAAGCAAAAGGTGGCTACTTTGAAGAACCTAGAATATAATACATATTTTCAGTTGTTTCACACTTTTTTGTTAAGTATATAATTCCACATGTGTTAATTCATAGTTTTGATGCCTTCAGTGTGAATCTACAATTTTTATAGTCATGAAAATACAGAAAACTCTTGGAATGAGAAGGTGTGTCCAAACTTTTGGTCTGTACTGTATATATATATATATATATATATATATATATATACAGTACAGACCAAAAGTTTGGACACACCTTCTCATTCCAAAAGTTTTCTGTATTTTCATGACTATAAAAATTGTAGATTCACACTGAAGGCATCAAAACTATGAATTAACACATGTGGAATTATATACTTAACAAAAAAGTGTGAAACAACTGAAAATATGTCTTATATTCTAGGTTCTTCAAAGTAGCCACCTTTTGCTTTGATTACTGCTTTGCACACTCTTGGCATTCTCTTGATGAGCTTCAAGAAGTAGTCACCTGAAATGGTTTTCACTTCACAGGTGTGCCCTGTCAGGTTTAATAAGTGTGATTTCTTGCCTTATAAATGGGGTTGAGACCATCAGTTGTGTTGTTCAGAAGTCAGGTGGATACACAGCTGATAGTCCTACTGAATGGAGTGTTAGAATTTGTATTATGGCAAGAAAAAAGCAGCTAAGTAAAGAAAAACGAGTGGCCATCATTACTTTAAGAAATGAAGGTCAGTCAGTCCGAAAAATTGTGAAAACTTTGAAAGTGTCTCCAAATGCAGTGGCCAAAACCACCAAGCGCTACAAAGAAACTGGCTCACATGAGGACCGCCCCAGGAAAGGAAGACCAAGAGTCACCTCTGCTGCGGAGGATAAGTTTATCCGAGTCACCAGCCTCAGAAATCGCAGGTTAACAGCAGCTCAGATTAGAGACCAGCTCAATGCCACACAGAGTTCTAGCAGCAGACACATCTCTACAACAACTGTTAAGAGGAGACTGTGTGCAGCAGGCCTTCATGGTAAAATAGCTGCTAGGAAACCACTGCTAAGGACAGGCAACAAGCAGAAGAGACTTGTTTGGGCTAAAGAACACAAGGAATGGACATTAGACCTGTGGAAATCTGTGCTTTGGTCTGATGAGTCCAAATTTGAGATCTTTGGTTCCAACCACCGTGTCTTTGTGCAACGCAGAAAAGGTGAACGAATGGACTCTACATGCCTGGTTCCCACCGTGAAGCATGGAGGAGGAGGAGGTGTGATGGTGTGGGGGTGCTTTGCTGGTGACACTGTTGGGGATTTATTCAAAATTTAAGGAATGCTGAACCAGCATGGTTACCACAGCATCTTGCAGCGACATGCTATTCCATCCGGTTTGCGTTTAGTTGGACCATCATTTATTTTTCAACAGGACAATGACCCCAAACACACCTCAAGACTGTGTAAGGGCTATTTGACCAAGAAGGAGAGTGATGGGGTGCTACGCCAGATGACCTGGCCTCCACAGTCACCAGACCTGAACCCAATCGAGATGGTTTGGGGTGAGCTGGACCGCAGAGCGAAAGCAAAAGGGCCAACAAGTGCTAAGCATCTCTGGGAACTCCTTCAAGACTGTTGGAAGACCATTTCAGGTGACTACTTCTTGAAGCTCATCAAGAGAATGCCAAGAGTGTGCAAAGCAGTAATCAAAGCAAAAGGTGGCTACTTTGAAGAACCTAGAATATAAGACATATTTTCAGTTGTTTCACACTTTTTTTAGTATATAATTCCACATGTGTTAATTCATAGTTTTGATGCCTTCAGTGTGAATCTACAATTTTTATAGTCATGAAAATACAGAAAACTCTTGGAATGAGAAGGTGTTTCCAAACTTTTGGTCTGTACTGTTATATATATATATATATATATATATATATATATACATATACAGTACCGTTCAAAAGTTTAGGGTCACTTAGAAATTTCCTTATTTTTGAAAGAAAAGCTGTTTTTTTTCAATGAAGATAACATTAAATGAATCAGAAATACACTCTATACATTGTTAATGTGGTAAATGATTATTCTAGCTGCAAACGTCTGGTTTTCAATGCAGTATCTACATAGGTGTATGGAGGCCCATTTCCAGCAACCATCACTCCAGTGTTCTAATGGTACATTGTGTTTGCTCACTGTGTAAGAAGGCTAATGAATGTTTAGAAAACCCTTGTGCAAGTATGTTAGCACAGCTGAAAACCGTTTTGCTGGTTAGAGAAGCTATAAAACTGACCTTCCTTTGAGCTAGTTGAGAATCTGGAGCATTACATTTGTTGGTTCGATTAAACTCTCAAAATGGCCAGAAAAAGAGAACTTTCATGTAAAACTCGACAGTCTATTCTTGTTCTTAGAAATGAAGGCTATTCCAAGCGAGAAATTGCCAAGAAACTGAAGATTTCCTACAACGGTGTGTACTACTCCCTTCAGAGGACAGCACAAACAGGCTTTAACCAGAGTAGAAAGGGAAGTGGGAGGCCCCGCTGCACAACTGAGCAACAAGACAAGTACATTAGAGTCTCTAGTTTGAGAAATCGACACCTCACAGGTCCTCAACTGGCAGCTTCATTAAATAGTACCCCCAAAACGCCAGTGTCAACGTCTACAGTGAAGAGGCGACTCAGGGATGCTGGCCTTCAGGGCAGAGAGGCCAAGAAAAAGCCATATCTGAGACTGGCTAATAAAAGGAAAAGATTAATATGGGCAAAAGAACACAGACATTGGACAGAGGAAGATTGGAAAAAAGTGTTATGGACAGAAGAATTGAAGTTTGAGGTGTTTGGATCACACAGAAGAACATTTGTGAGACGCAGAACAACTGAAAAGATGCTGGAAGAGTGCCTGACACCATCTGTCGAGCATGGTGGAGGTAATGTGATGGTCTCGGGTTGCTTTGGTGCTGGTAAAGTGGGAGATTTGTACAAGGTAAAAGGGATTTTGAATAAGGAAGGCTATCACTCCATTTTGCAACGCCATGCCGTACCCTGTGGACAGCGCTTGATTGGAGCCAATGTCATCCTACAACAGGACAATGACCCAAAGCACACCTCCAAATTATGCAAGAACTATTTAGGGAAGAAGCAGGCAGCTGGTATTCTATCTGTAATGGAATGGCCAGCGCAGTCATCAGATCTCAACCCCATTGAGCTGTTGTGGGAGCAGCTTGACCGTATGGTACTCAAAAAGTGCCCATCAACCCTATTTTCACTAACAGCATGTCGGAATAGCCTTTAGAAAGGCTATTTTTCTCCTACCTTTATTTTTCAGGTCTGCGCCGCCGTTTTGGAGAATTTTCTTCTTTCTTCATTATGCAAATTAGTCTTCAGAAAGCACAGGGGGCGTTCCTCCTGTGCTCACGTCACACGCTCTTCTGAAAATCCAGCACCGCCTCTCTCTTCTGCTCTTGACGTGTCTCCTCCTCTTCTTACACGAGACCACCACAAAATGGCTATAGGACATGTGCAGTCGGCTATTCCGTTGGCCATTTTCCGGTGGTCTCGTGTAAGAAGAGGAGTGAAAAGGAGGAGACGCTTCAGGAGCAGAAGAGAGAGGTGGCATTGGAGGCTGTGCTGTGAGCACAGGGGGAATGGAACACCCCCTGTGCTTTCTGAAGACTAATTTGCATAAAGAAGAAAGAAGAAAATTCTCCAAAATGGCGGTGCGGAGCAGAAAAATAAAGGCAGGAGAAGAATAGCCTTTCTAAGGGCTATTCCTACCTACTGTTAGTGAAAATAGGGTTTCCCAATGATAGAATCCCTTTAAGGAATAAAGGTGATGATAAGACTGGGGTCTCTTTTCTATTGTTTTTAATACTGTTGGTGACAAAACTTTAATGGGTTGTCTGATTTGGACAATCTTTTTTTCTAGAGGGTCTCCTGACAATAAGCTGATAATAGGTTGTCCTAGTGCAAATATGTGTAACACTCAGCAACCATCTAAAGTAATCTGTGGTAGGAATACAGCAATAAAAGTTCAAGTTTGCAGCAGTGCCACCACTAATGATGGGCAAATGCATCTATTGACCCCAGAATATAATAATCGGAAGCCCTGAGTAGGTGCAGAAAAATAATAAAATACTCACCTCACCTCTTCAGGGCTCTGCCACAGCGTCCAATTTTTTTTTCCCAGCATATTCCGGTCTCTTAGATTATATCAATTTTGAGACAAGCATCATGACGTCAATGCACCCCACATAATAAATGAAGTTGAAGGGGTCCCAGGGCAGCTGATGATTCTGAAGATACAGAAAGGTTAAGAAACATGAGTATTTTTCTGCACATCCTCGGGAACTGATTACTAAGATACCCAAGAGTATAATAACAATTTGTGGTTAGTAAATCCCAAAAATCTTAGGTTAAGCTGAACTGAAAATCTTTGGAAAACGTGTAATGGACTCATTACAAATTGGTTTGGTCAACTCTAGCTACCACATGGAAAATGAAGCATTACACAGTTCTTAATTAAATCAATAAGATGGTTTCATGAATAGGTGAAACATGAGACACCTATCAGACCAATGTTTATTCTGCTAATACTGTACCTATCTCTCGCTATTTCTTTATACTCATGCATGCCTGCTGATGATATGTATGTATTCTGCCATAATCTGTGGGTTCAGCTAGTAAATCTAATGTAAATGTTTCACAGTCTATAAGGGTCTATTCATTTAGATCCCATCTAGAGCCTTTTGTAAATGGTCCACAGTGATATAAGCATCTACTAAAACAGTCTGTCACTAGAACAGTCAAATAGCCAGGGTTCACATGAATAAAATGCTTCTTCCTGCTTTCTGTATCTTGCCTCTGTTAGCTTTTTTTCCTGATATGCTAATGAGCTCTTTGGTGCCATGAAGGTGTCACCGTTGCTAACATCACACCAAAGGGCTACTTGTCAATCATAACAGGGTGTAGGAACTGGGTGCTGGAAAGCATAGCTCTTAGTGTGATGAGAGCAACAGTGACACCCTTATTGCACCAAAGAGTACCTTGGCATATCAGGAAAAAAATACTGTGTGGGATATGGGTCACAATACTGTGTGGGATCTGGTGACATTATACTGTGGGATCTGGGGTCATTATAGTGTGCGGACATGGGAAGAAAGAGAGAGAGAACAGAGTTATAGAAAGTGACCTCTTATTTCTGGTTTACCTATTATGTGGAGCACTGTCCATTTGCTATCATTATTCACCTTCTAGGATTATTTTTTTCCATAGATAATTACAAAGTCTAACACAATAAATTCTTTATTCTGTGTGAACAGTATAGCATCTTCAACTTTAAAACATGTAATTTTCCATCCTATTTTACAGTCACAAAATGCCTCACATTTTGATTACTCTCGATCTTTACAATACCTGCATTCTCCTCCAGCCCTCTCAAATGTTCCCTTTCTTGCTGTGCAATTGCTTTGGTTTGTATAGATTGTGGCACAATGCTTCTGTGTTCTTTTTACTGATGTATAATTATATTTAAATGCTTCCTATATAGAGAAATATAATAGTGGTTTTTAATATAATTACAGCTTTATCATTTTCATAGTGATTGGCTATTGGAGTGTGATTTCTCAACCATTGAGTAAAACAGAAACTTAGAACAGGATTTGGCTGTGCTGCATCACAGCATAAAAAAAGGAAAATAAATGTATAAGGAAATACACAGCTGATATAAACAATAATTATAATTATGATATAGAATAGTCTTTCCTGTTATCATTTATTCAGTAACATTGAGAAATGTATCTAAGAAATGTATTTCTAATATTTCTTCTTCAGATTTAGAGGGGTGTCAAATGGTATATGGCCATAAAACTGGACACTCATGGTTCTTCTGAACTGAACTTAAATCACTAAAGGGTTCTGTTGTGATCTAAGTTCAGTTCAATAGAACTGTGCAAGGTCTGGATGTTACATCTGTAATACAGAAGACTAAAAGTCTACCATTTTGCTACCCCTCATAACTAGTTTTAGAGACATACAATATGTCAGACCACAGTCAAGCTATATGGAACAGATGCATGATCACATAAATTTACCATATATATTTGTCATGGAGCTACATAACATAGAATACCTGAGAGAATCATATAAATTCCTATATATCTACCTCATAAGCACCTATATAATTATGGACTGAAGTATGGGCAGAACATCACAGAAACTCATGCACCATCAGATGCAGTTTTTCTCATCAGGCTCCACTTCTTACTAATATTCTGATGTCAAATTATAAAATAACAAAAATTGATATAATGACCTTACACCCTAACAGACACCTGGTACATTGCAAAAATACACATGCACACCTTCATGCAATTTTGTACTAAAGTGTAACAGACAAAATTTGGTATTTGTGGCAAAAAGTCTGTTGAAAAGACTGAGACCCACAACACCACCAAAAAATTAAAGCATAAGCTGTGCAAAGGTCATACATGTGACTTAATGTTTGCCTATTTCTTCTTTCACAGATCTTCACTTAAAAACTCCTTAAAAAAAACAAAACATGTTTTTGCATCACCACCTTCTAATTTTCAACTGATGCAACTAGTTAAAGGCATACTTTTTTTGCTAGACAAGCTGTACTGTTTTATTGCTACAGTACCATTCCACTGTACATGCAACTTTTTGATCACTTTTATTGTTTCTTTTTGGAAGTGACATGAAAAAAGAAACCTGCAGTTTTTTAAAAAATTTTTTTTTACCTTTTTTTTAAATGGTGTTCACTAATAAGCAATTAATTTGTTTAATAGTATGAGTTTTTACAGATGTGGTGATACCAAAATTGTCCTTTTTTTTTACAGTTTTCTTTTCATAATTAAAAAATGTAAATAGTACAAGAGGAATTTTTTGCTGTTTTTCCTTTTTAAAATATTTACATTCTGTTTTATCAACTTTTTGTCCCAGGAAGAGACTAGACAGTGCGATCTTCTGATAGCTCGTAAAATACACCAAAGTACTAATGTACTAATGTTTGATAGCTACGGGGTTAAGCATCCACGATCAGCGTTATCTCGTATCGAGGATGCCAGCAGCTAATGGAGCCCAGCTCCTAGGCTGATGCTGCACTGAATGATGTAATTGTAAATCACAGTGCACTAGCATGTTCTTACCTTGACATATTATTATGTTATGGCACATTGTGTACAGAAAAGAAAATAGCATCTTCATTCTGCCACATTTCATCTTGCTCAGGAAGCTTTAATATTTTTTTTGTAGTGGCGACTAACTTACGGAGGATGGCATGTCTACTTGGGCTGCTACTAATGAGGTCTTGTCATTTAGTGCGCCTGGAATGTATATGGTGATAAATTCCATATTGCTCCACCATGATAATTATCCACATATTATTCAGGAATATTATAATCCCTATGGAGCTATCTGCCAGCGGTCATAACTGATTAGGGAGGTGAACAGTTATGCATCGATTGATTTTGCAAATCAGCTCAGGAAATGGCTGTTTATCACTTGCTTTGTGCTGTTTGTTCCATCTGAAGTACAGGATAGCCAAGGGTTAATGTCAGAGTTGACATATTACCATAGCATCAGCACACCACATGACGTACTCTAGGTACAAATACATATCTTCTGGCAGTGGTCCAATTAGAGTGCTGTAACATCAATGACGGGTGTGTCAAGATATGTAGATTTGGCTATTTCTACTCAGAGCGTGGCTGCGGCTGATGGCTAATGCAAGGAGTACTGGTGTCTAACATCAAGGACCAGAAAATGCAGTTTTCACTGCAATTAAAGGGTCTTTTAGGCAGCAATACTAATGTCTCCTGATGAACCCCTTTGTCAGCTGACAGAGGGGAAAATGCGTTGAGAGGGTATTAGAACTGCTAAAGCACACAGATAATATTGAATGAGTGCATGTCTACGTACCTGTAGCAATATCTCTATGCAACAGTTACTATATTCAATGTTAATGCCTTCACTCAGAATGCTCTCTGTTATTCCTCTATCACTGCTGTTTATATCTAGAAACCAGTGTCTCAGGATATGTGATATGTGTTGGAGTAGCATACCTTTTTAATGCATACCTAATAAATTTAATATGTTGTCATTTTTCACACATTTTTCTCATGGATTTGCATTAATGGTAGTTGTCCCTCTGTGATTTATATGTTAAGGTGTAGAAAGGGATTAAAGAGGTTCTGTCACCTCTCCTGAAATGTCTGTTTTAGTAAACAGTTGTATTTCCAAGCGTAACAATTCTGGAGCACCTTTTCATTATGCCATTTCTTTGTTATTCTTAGTAGAAATCTATGAATAAATTTGATGGGTGTTACCAGTCAGTAACTTTGCAGGAACTGTTAAACGCTGTGGTTTTTCCTGCGGCATTTCCCATGTGGGGCCCCAGACTAAAATAGCAAATTTTAAACACTGGGATGGCTCAGGTGAAATTGCTGTTTTCGTTATTATATAGAGGTCATTAGGGAAGTATTACGACTGGAATTGTTACGACATGGTGGTAAATATAACAGAGGATCAGTCTACTCACTGAGGTCACCAATATAATAAATATGACAATGAAGACCTGACACAAAACTCAAGTATCTGATAACAGTGAATTTGCTTTCATTTACGTGTATATTACTTTTCAAAGATCTGGTAACAGCTACTCTTCCTTAACACCATCTTTATGTCACATTTGTATAAGCTATTATTTTCTTAAAAGAGTTCTCTTAAACTTCTAAGTTGTCAGTGAGAATGGTAGCTGCAGCTTTGCTGCTGGTTTGCTGGTTGGTAATGTTTTTGCATCTGTTTTTTTTAAAGTCAAAGTAATGTCCCCTTTTAAAGTAATTCAATAATCAAAAGCTTTCTGAGCCACATAGTCCCATAAAACAGCAGAGGAGGCAGCTGTTTTCTCGCACTGTAATTAAAATGATGGGTTCTTTTAGCATATTTATGGTTATTATAAAATTAATTCCTTTCGATTAGTAGATTAATAATCCCACAGCAACCTAGTATGGAGTGTACTGTATGACTGCATTGCCACTATGGATACACAAAATAAACAATGCAAACCTCTATGGTATAGAACAGGGATACTCAAACGACAGACCGCGGCTGCAAGCTGATCGGACCCCTGCCTCTGTTTAAATCTTATGGTCTAAAGTTAGAAAGTCTGTGTTGCCCAACGACAGCCCCAAAACATCACTGCTCTAGAGGAGATCTGCATGGAGGAATGGGCCAACATACCAGTAACAGTGTGTGCCAACCTTGTGAAGACTTACAGAAAACATTTGACCTCTGTCATTGCCAACAAAGGATATATAACAAAGTATTGAGATGAACTTTTGTTATTGACCAAGTACTTATTTTCCACCATAATTTGCAAATAAATTCTTCAGAAATCAGACAATGTGATTTTCTGGATTTGTTTTCTCATTTTGTCTCTCATAGTTTAGGTCTACCTATGATTACAATTACAGGCCTCACTCATCTTTTTAAGTGAGAGAACTTGCACAATTGTTGGCTGACTAAATACTTTTTTTTCCCCCACTGTAAGCAGACGTTAGAAGTAGTGACGGTAGAGCACTAACTCCACCTCACATCTGCTCTCATCCTCTTTGTTTTAACACTTGACATCTGTCACGTATATTTTGTGTGACTGTAACTTTTGTTTATTTATAGATCTTTTTGTAACCTAATTAGTTTTTGTTGCATTAAACCTTTTTGCTTTGATCTATTCAACGGACTCCTGCTGTCTCCTGGCCTCACCCAAGTGCACTTCTTTTCTCATAAATCAAGAAGTGTGGGACGTTATTTAACAGCCTCCCAGTTCTTTTATAATGACAGCGGCCAGGAGAAACTTTCATCTCCCGCCCGCTGTCCCCAAGCCCTGATCCCTTGCACTAGTGGCAGCAGGGATCAGTAACATCAGTAAACATCCTGCTGCCTTCATACATGAGGGCTCTTGCTGCATGTCGATCCCTGCCGCTGCTTAGTGTAAGGGATCAGGGCTTGAGCACAGCGGCTGGGAGATTAATGTTTCTCCCCTCCGCTGTTAATGTTAATTATGTGTGGTGGCACTAATTATACTGTGGGAGGTTAATAAGGAGCATACTGTGAGGATGGACAATAATAGCGCATTATTTTGGGGGCACTAATTAGTGTGGGGGCACTAATTTTCCATTAGGCCCCCCCAATATAATGCTTCTTAATGCTCCCACCCACAGTATAATGCTCTTTAGTGCCCCTACCCACAGTGTAATGCTCCTTAGTGCCCGCACCACAGTATAATGCTCCTTAGTGCCCCCGCACACATTATAATGCCATGTTGCTGTCCCGACACAGTATAATGCAACATTAGTCGCCCCCGCATAATTTAATGCAACATTACTTCCCCTGCACACAGCATGATACCACGTTTTCCTAATATTTCTTGTGCGCTTTATAGCTAGTGTCTTTTTGGCCAAAAAAATACCATAAATACTGGACGTGTTCAGCTGCTGTTCAGTTCGAACCTTTACTTGATGGCGGAACACAGTCAGTGGACCTTTACCAAAAGTAGTTGAGTGCCTGGTATAAAAGATCATTTACAGTATCACCAGTTTCTAGATAGATTAATATTTTTGTACTTTTTGGCATTTTGAATTTTAATGCAAATCAAAAGTACCTAGGCTCACTCTTAGTTCTCCTTCGTGGAATCCTGGGGTGGCGTCACATTTGGGCTCTTGAGTTTGAAGCAGTCAAAAGGCCCTTTTTACCACTTAAATGTTTTTTTTCATTAATGAATTGTATCCCCTGACCACAGAATAGGGAATATGTGTCATTTCTAGGACCTTAACTGCTGGCACCCTGACTGCATCCCCAACCACTGGAACCTCCAGAAGTCCTGAAAATGGGGCCCACAAGTGCCCATGTGAATGGAGAAATGGTGGACATGTTTGTCTACCACTTCATTGACTTCTATGGAACAGCATGAGATTACCATCCTGGAAGTTCCACAGAAGTGAATGGGGGTGCTGACTGATCATGCACACTAGTTATGTTCACTAGTCACTTGAGAACCCCTGTTCTCCTAGTGAGACACCAGTATCATAAATAGCATCTGGTAGGTCAGGAGTCTTGTTATAAGGTTCGTCCAAGAGCTTGAGGCCTAGGGCCTCATTCAGGTATTCAGCATATTGTACCTGTAGTCATTGGTTCTATTTGGACTATAAATTCAGTTCAGAAGAACTGTGACGTTTCAGCTTTTATTGACAGCTAATCTAGGGTACAATTTACCATTGGAGCAAGGTGGGCATGTTTTCCAATGAAACTATCATTCATTCTCTGTGTGTGTGTGTGTGTGTGTGTGTGTGTATATATATATATATATATATATATATATATATATATATATATGTATTTTCTGTATATATATGTATATTCCTGTATATATTCTCCTTTCTTTTTAGACTATTTGGAAATAAATTGTGTCCTTAAAATATGATAATATAAAAATGTATGTTAAAAAAAAAAGTTTGCAAGTACATGTAAAGTAGAATATTGGTAACATCAACCTGTTTGACCCTTCCAAGGCTACGAATGATTGACAGTGGTCTAAGCATTTTACTTGGTTATTCCACATAGTGAAGCTTGTTTTTGTCTCTCATTTTACTGGTTTATTAGAAAACATTTAGTTACAGGAGGATTCAAATTTTTAATTCTTCGATAAATTCTAAAAATCTATGGCACTAAATCAATAAAAATATAGTTTCTTTTTGTAACTGAAATTACATCTTTTCAAAATATACAAGGGGAGAAATGTAAGGTTTATTCATAGTAATTTGTAACTAGAGGTAGGTGAGGTGGTCACTAAAGATCAGTGAACTTGAAGACTCATTAACCAATATAAGGGCCTGTTCACATCTGCGTTGGGCTTTCCGTTCGGGAGGCCCGCGGACCCCATAGAATGCAGTGCTCTTCTCTCCGCATTTTTTAAACGGGTTTGGGTATGGAAACCCCGAACGGAGTACATGCGCAGGTGTGAACCCAGCCTTAAATATGCCAATATTTTTGTAAGCAAAATAAATATAACTACTAAATTTTAGTTATTTTTTTTTTAGCTTCAGAGTTACTTACTTTATATGCAGTATAGATTCTAAACAGTTATAAAGTATAGTTACAAAACTGGACAGTGACATAGTTACATAATTACATAGTTAGTACGGTTGAAAAAAGACATACAGTGCCTTGCGAAAGTATTCGGCCCCCTTGAACTTTTCAACCTTTTGCCACATTTCAGGCTTCAAACATAAGGATATCAAATTTTAATTTTTTGGTGTTGAATCAACAAGTGGGACACAATCGTGAAGTGGAACGAAATTTATTGGATATTTTAAACTTTTGTAAAAAATAAAAAACTTATTCGGCCCCCTTAAGTTAACACTTTGTAGCGCCACCTTTTGCTGCAATTACAGCTGCAAGTCGCTTGGGGTATGTCTCTATCAGTTTTGCACATCGAGAGACTGAAATTCTTGCCCATTCTTCCTTGGAAAACAGCTCGAGCTCAGTGAGGTTGGATGGAGAGCGTTTGTGAACAGCAGTTTTCAGCTCTTTCCACAGATTCTTGATTGGATTCAGGTCTGGACTTTGACTTGTCCATTCTAACACCTGGATACATTTATTTGTGAACCATTCCATTGTAGATTTTGCTTTATGTTTGGGATCATTGTCTTGTTGGAAGATAAATCTCCGTCCCAGTCTCAGGTCTTTTGCAGACTCCAACAGGTTTTCTTCCAGAATGGTCCTGTATTTGGCTCCATCCATCTTCCCATCAATTTTAACCATCTTCGCTGTCCCTGCTGAAGAAAAGCAGGCCCAAACCATGATGCTGCCACCACCATGTTTGACAGTGGGGATGGTGTGTTCAGGGTGATGAGCTGTGTTGCTTTTACGCCAAACATATCGTTTTGCATTGTGGCCAAAAAGTTTAATTTTGGTTTCATCTGACCAGAGCACCTTCTTCCACATGTTTGGTGTGTCTCCCAGGTGCCTTGTGACAAACTTTAAACAAGACTTTTTATGGATATCTTTGAGAAATGGCTTTCTTCTTGCCACTCTTCCATAAAGGCCAGATTTGTTCAGTGTACGACTGATTGTTGTCCTATGGACAGACTCTCCCACCTCAGCTGTAGATCTCTGCAGTTCATGCAGAGTGATCATGGGCCTCTTGGCTGCATCTCTGATCAGTCTTCTCCTTGTTTGAGATGAAAGTTTAGAGGGACGGCCGGGTCTTGGTAGATTTGCAGTGGTCTGATACTCCTTCCATTTCAATATGATCGCTTGCACAGTGCTCCTTGGGACGTTTAAACTTTGGGAAATCTTTTTGTATTCAAATCTGGCTTTAAACTTCTCCACAACAGTATCACGGACGTGCCTGGTGTGTTCCTTGGTCTTCATGATGCTCTCTGCGCTTTAAACAGAACCCTGAGACTATCACAGAGCAGGTGCATTTATAAGGAGACTTGATTACACACGGGTGGATTATATTTATCATCATCAGTCATTTAGGACAACATTGGATCATTCAGAGATCCTCACTGAACTTCTGGAGTGAGTTTGCTGCACTGAAAGTAAAGGGGCCGAATAATATTGCACGCCCCACTTTTCAGTTTTTTATTTTTTACAAAAGTTTAAAATAACCAATAAATTTCGTTCCACTTCACAATTGTGTCCCACTTGTTGTTGATTCTTCACCAAAAAATTTAAATTTTATATCCTTATGTTTGAAGCCTAAAATGTGGCAAAAGGTTGAAAAGTTCAAGGGGGCCGAATACTTTCGCAAGGCATTGTATGTCCATCAAGTTGAACCAGAGGATGCGAAAGGGCATGACATTCTATACATTTCCATAAGCATCAATACTATTTTTCTCTAAAAAGACATCTAATCCTTTTTTGGAGCTGTGACTGCTGTGACCAGCTCCTGGCGTAGGCTATTCCACGGATTTACAGTCCTTACAGTGAAGAAGTCTTGTCGTATCTTGAGATTAAACCTTTTTTCTCCAGACGGAGGGAGTTCCCCCTTGTCTTTTGAGGGGATTTTACATGGAACATCTTTTCCCCATATTTTTTGTATGAGCCATTTATATATTTATACAGGTTTATCATGTCTTCCCTTAAACACCTCTTCTCTAGACTAAACAGATTTAACTTCTTTAATCTCGCCTCATACCTGAGTTCTTCCCTGTTCCTTATCAATTTTGTGGCCCTCCGTTGAAGCTTTTCCAACTCTAGGACATCTTTTCTATGAACTGGTGCCCATAACTGAACTGCATATTCCAGATGGGGCTACACCAATGATTTATAAAATGATAATATTACATACCTGTCCCGCGAGTCCATAACCCTTTTAATACATGACAATATTCTACTGGCCTTAGAAGCAGCTAATTGACATTGCATGCTGATCCACAAGTACAACCAGGACCTTCTCCACCAGTGACCCTCCCAGTGTTACTCCCCCTTCGACATATGTTGCATGCAGATTATTTTTACCCAGATGAATAACTCTACATTTATCCACAATGAACCTCATGTGCCATGTGGATGCCCAAAGACTCAGTCTGTCCAAGTCTGCTTGTGGAAGAGTGAAGAAATCAGGCGATACCTTTTAGAGGCTAACTGAGTATATTTATAAGTAAGCTTTCAGGAGTACTAGCTAGCTCCCTTCATCAATGGCTTTCATGGTAAAACATTATACTACTAACAAGTCTGCTTGTAACCTACATACATCCTCCATAGACTGCACTGTACTACATCACTTGGTGTCATCTGCAAAAATAGAGACAGTGCGATTAATCCCATCTTCTATACCATTAATAAATATTTAAATAACAACCTACCCAGCGCTGAACCCTGGGTTAAACCAATTATAACAGAGGACCAGTCTGAGCTGCAGTCATTGACCACAACTCTCTGGATACGATCTTCCAACCATTTTTCAATCCAATTACAAACTATATTTTCCAAGCCAATGGACCTTATTTTACCCTTTAAACATCTATAAGGGACAGTGTCACACACCTTTGCAAACTCTATATTCACAGCCTTCTCGAAGGCTACAGCTGACCCTTCGGTCAATTTTGGGATTTCACTTTTTGCAAACGACAGGAGCAATTTATGAATTTCATTACATACTACATGTAAGAACAATATATGCGCTGCATACTATTCTCTGGACCTGTTAAAATACATGTATGAGGAATTCTGTTTATGTTATATATATTATGTTACTTCTGATCAGAGCTCAATCAGCCCATTTATTGCCTTCTGCTTGAGAGTGTTATGTCATTGAGCTAATGGAATAATTTCATGTCTTAAACTTTAGAAATCAATGAAAATTAAAATAAAAAAATATAATCTATAAATGTTTCCTGCTTTAGCTCCTAAAACTAACTGTATAATTGATTGTGCCACTTTATTTTGTAGATCACTGAGCACTTCCATTCCTTTAATTGAGCGGACATTTACATCATTTCCTTCATTTAGTTCAGTTGGGGAATGGTTGGATGCTATTGAAATGGAGAGATACAAGGATAACTTTTCAGCAGCAGGATATTGCTACCTGGAGTCAGTGGCCAGGATGACAGTTCAGTAAGTTGATAATATATGTTTTGTCTTTAATATAAGAATATTTTCAACAGCAGCAACAAGAAATGATGAAATTGTAAATACTTCATTTAAAACATTGATAACTTAAAGTGTATATATCTCAAGGCATTATGGAAAGCTGGGAGCTCATGCGCCCTCTGTTGGATGTAACAGATCCTCAGTTTGTTTTTGACTCACCGAGTCTTGAGAAAGCAAAAGGGATTTTAGCCAAGCCAGTTTCACTTATCTGCATATGTAGATGCTTAGTAGAGGGCGAAAGGCAACTCAAAACTCTACACACCTTAACTGGTGCTCTCCTCAAGGAGAGATGTCTCTGTCCATAACTTAAAGTGTAGTCATACCTTTGCTACATAATTTAGCGGCTTCATTTCAACACCTGTGCAGATTTTAAACCCCTTCCTACAAAACAATGTAACTGTACCGCATCTTAACATACAGTTACCGTATGCCGTGTTAATGGCATGGGCTCAGAAGCCAAGCTCCCAGAGCCATATAGAATGTCTGTCAGCATTATGCTGACAGGCATAATACACTGTAATACAGAAGAAATGTAGTGGATTATATAAAGGATCAGCTTCATATATGTCCCCAGTGGGACTAAAAAGTAGCAATACAATCATTTAACAAAAAAATAAATAAATAAATAAAAAATTTTATTTTTACTTTTTTATTGTGATAAACAACCAATGCTATAAAATTATCACACTATGAAAATGTCAAAGCCATCCCGCTAAAAATCAAGCCCTCACAGATGTTCATGGAAAAATTAAAAAAATTATCCAGACACTAATTATATTTGTACTAAATGGTAAATGCAGTAAGAAAAAAAAACAATGACCAAATTGCTGTTTTTCTATCTCCCTCACCAAAAAAAAAAAAAACTCTCCCAAAACTAATAAAAATTCTTCTATACAGTAACTGTACTCAAAATAGATAATTGATTAATTTTTAGCTTATTGAATCTCCCTTTAAATAAGCACTCCTCCCAAAAATGTATTCTCTAATCCAGTGTTTGGCAGGGATGTCTAGGGCCCACCAGTGGAATTGTTTCCAGGGGCCCACCGCCAGGACCCCTGCAGATCAGCTGTACCGAGATAGCGCTAAACAGGTAATGATAATGTCATGCCATACGATGTGCACCACTGCACTACCTAAACCCACCTCTACACTCTGTATGACAAGCGAGCAGCATGGCTCTTAAAATTGTTAAGATTACCTGTAGCTACACCATAGGAATTACCTGTAGCTGATCTGCAGGGGTCCTGGCTGTTGGACTTGAAGATGTAAAATTGATGGTCTATCCTAAAGCCATCAATATTAGAAAGATAGATAAATCCTTTAAAAAGGTTGTCCAGGAATTGGAGCAATCCATGAGGATCTGTTGTCTGTCGCCACTGTCCATTCAGTCTCGTGATGGCGCCTTCTTGCTGGAAGTCCTGCGCTGAGACCAATTAGGTACAGGAGGTACAGGATTTTCAGAAATGAGGCACTGCCATGAGACCAAACAAACACTGGTGGGGGACAACTGGGTGCTGGGGACAGGTGAGTATGCTTCTTTTTTTCTTTTCTTTTTTTCTCATTTTACACTTCCATGGCCACTCCAATTTATGAACCACCTTTTTAAAGGGGTTATCTCGGCCTAATTTTTTTTATCGCCACTTCACTGGTCCCCCTCATACAGTGTCCCCTTCACTGGTCCCCAATACTTATGGTAACACTATATTTTGTGTGGGGGTAGTGATGGGGGCTAACATCCTGTGGGGGGAAATTAAAGTATGTGAGGCATTAGGGAGAAATATTAAAGGGGTTGTCCAGGCTTAATTTTTTTATGGCCTTAAATATCTGATTGGTAGGGGGTTGATACATGGCCCCATCAGCTGTACAGAGCCGCTTACGGCACTCGTCCTGTACACAATACAGGACGGGAAACACAAAGCTCCGTCTGCTGTGTAGCAGCTGGGCATTTTCACTGCAGCTCTGTTCCCAATGATTTCAATAAGTGCTATCCTGAGGACAGACCATAAAAAAATTAAGCATGGATAACCCCTTTGATATTCCCCCCCTAAAGCCCCACATACTTTAATGTCTCCTCCACAGGATATTAGCCCCCAATCACTGCCCCAACACAATATAATATACAGTATGGGGGACCAGTGGAGTGGCCACTGTATAGGGGGCATAGTGAAGAGTGACCCTTATACCAGTATTGGGTCATTACTTACCTGTCTGCTCCCCAGTTCTGCTCCTTCTTGCTCTTTTGTGACGTCATGTGCACCCAGTGCAGGAAGGAGTGGGAGGGGCCAGAGAGCAGACAGGTAAGTACTTCAATGGGCCCTATGCATTGCATATCAAGTTGTGATGACGTAATTTGTGGCACTTGGGGCCCCCCCTGTAGACTGAAGAGGAGGACTGCAGTGAGCAGGAGTGTGGATAGATAGGTAAGTAAATAGGGTCCCTTACCAGACCTCCACTGCTTATTAAAAAATCAGTGGAGGATCTATAGGGCCCCATAAAGGCATGGGGGCCACTGGGGGATTCACCAGTATCCCAATGGGCCAGTCCAAGCATGCTTTCATCCATTAAAAACATACATTAAGTAAATTGCAGTGAAGGCAATTTTAAAAGTGGCTGTACTTACAATACTCTCCAACTGACATAGCATCTCATGTGTGGACTGAAAGTCAGTGGGGGGATTCCTAAAGACCAGCATATTGTATGCCAGTTTTTATGTCCCTTGTACCAGAGGAGTACAGTGGGGAAAAAAAGTATTTAAGTCAGCCATCAATTGTGCAAGTTTTCACACTTAAAAAGATGAGAGAGGCCTGTAATTGACATCATAGGTAGAACTCATCTATGAGAGACAAAATGAGAAAACATCTAGAAAATCACATTGTCTGATTTTTTAAGAATTTATTTGGAAATTATGGTGGAAAATAAGTATTTGGTCACCTACAAACAAGCAAGATTTCTGGCTCTCACAGACCTGTAACTTATTCTTTAAGAGGCTCCTCTGTCCTCCACTCATTACCTGTAGTAATGGCACCTGTTTGACATTATCAGTATAAAAGACACCTGTCCACAACCTCAAAAAGTCACACTCCAAACTCCACTATGGTGAAGACCAAAGAGCTGTGGAAGGACACCAGAAACAAAATTTTAGACCTGCACCAGGCTGGGAAGACTGAATCTGCAATAGGCAAGCAGCTTGGTGTGAAGAAATCATCTGTGGGAGCAATAATTAGAAAATGGAAGACATACAAGACCACTGATAATCTCCCTCGATCAGGGGCTTCACGCAAGATCTCACCCCGTGGGGTCAAAATGATCACAAGAATGGTGAGCAAAAATCCCAGAACCACACGGGAGAACCTAGTGAATGACCTGCAGAAAGCTGGGACTAACATAACAAAGGCTACCGTCAGTAACACACTACGCCGCCAGGGACTCAGACGTGTCCCCCTGCTTAAGCAAGTACATATCCAGGCCCATCTGAAGTTTGCAAGAGAGCATTTGGATGTTCCAGAAGAGTATTGGGAGAATGTCATATGGTCAGTTGAAACCAAAGTAGAACTGTTTGGTAGAAACACAACTCGTCGTGTTTGGAGGAGAGTGAATGCTGAGTTGCATCCAAAGAACACCATACCTACTGTGAAGCATGGGGGTGGCAACATCATGCTTTGGGGCTGTTTCTCTGCAAAGGAATCAGGACGACTGATCCATTTACATGAAAGAATGAATGGGGCCATGTATAGTGATATTTTGAGTGCAAACCTCCTTCCATCAGCAAGGGCATTGAAGATGAAACGTGGCTGGGTATTTCAGCATGACAATGATCCCAAGCACACCACCAGGACAACGAAGGAGTGGCTTTGTAAGAAGCATTTCAAGGTCCTGGAGTGGCCTAGCCAGTCTCCAGATCTCAACCCCATAGAAAACCTTTGGAGGGAGTTGAAAGTCCGTGTTGCCCAGCGACAGCCCCAAAACATCACTGCACTAGAGGAGATCTGCATGGAGGAATGGGCCAACATACCAGCAACAGTGTGTGCCAACCTTGTGAAGACTTACAGAAAACGTTTGACCTCTGTCATTGCCAACAAAGGATATGTAACAAAGTATTGAGATGAACTTTTGTTATTGACCAAATACTTATTTTCCACCATAATTTGCAAATAAATTCTTTAAAAATCAGACAATGTGATTTTCTGGATTTGTTCTCTCATTTTGTCTCTCATAGTTGAGGTCTACCTATGATGTCAATTACAGGCCTCTCTCATCTTTTTAAGTGGGAGAACTTGCACAATTAGTGGCTGACTAAATACTTTTTTTCCCCACTGTATGTGGCTGTCTTGTCAAGAGGTAAATGAATATATTTATACCCATATAGTTGCCGGGACATTAATATATATTCATATTGCTAATTATCAAACATCTAACCCTTATATAATATCTATAACTTGATAAGACTTAACTTTTATTTGTAGATCAAATAAAACCTCAACTTAGATCTAAATATTATATGTTAAAAATACAGATACCGGTGGCAAAAGTGTAGAGGGTAGAACTGTTGCAATCAGTTTCTGTATTTTTAATACATAATATTTGGATCTAAGTTGAGATTTTATCTACTAATAAAAGTTAATTCTTCTCAAGTTATAGATGTATATATATAAAGGGGTAGATGTTTGCTACTTAGCAATATGAAGATATTGTCAAGTTAGGCACATCTTCCTGGCATGATTGATCCTGAAGAAAATCTGTGCCAGTTACTTTCTGGCATAATATGATGTAAATGATGATAAATGTGACAAGGGTGAGGAAACTTCCCATGCATCACCCCAGCCATGCCTATTTTCCGAGAAGTGGCGAGGTTGGTGTAAAAATAACATTTGTGACTGTGCACCTGTCACCTGCGTCTCCGCCCCGATCCCTGCCTTAATCCATCCACATCTGCTCAACATGGCAATTGAAGCGTGGATCAGGGCTTGTACCACTTGTTTAGTGCAAGAAAGGGCCTTGGGCCAAATGTGCTCCAAAATATCATCCCTTTATGCCAGAAAACTGATTGTAGAGAGATTGATGAATTCCCCCCATTGGGTCTGATAATATTAATGTTTTTGTATCAGAATCATGGTGTGTTTTCTCATGTTTTGTGCCTTTTTTATGTGTGCATTATTGTTTGCTCCATTTCTTTTAATGTACACCTAATTTAATATATGCGATTTTTTAAAAAGTCACTAAATTTTTTGCGCAAGCAAACTCCACTTCTAACTTGGCTTGAAGATGCACCAAAAACCTTTAGTTATCTCTGGAGTTCAGCATGAGGCATATTGATAAATTTGTCAAAAAAATACTAGTCTTTTAACTAACACTAGTTAAAAATAAACCAAGACAGAAAAGTGGCATAAAATAATTCCCTTATGATAAATCAGTCTCATTGTATCAGTTGGAGAATTTCATTGCTAGTCACGTGCTAGAGCTGAGGACCTGAAGGTAGTGAATATCTCACACAAACAGCAACTGGTAAGATTACCTTTACTACAATTTACTTATACAACCTTCTAATGGGCAAGAGAATACAAATTTAGGGAGAAAAATGGGGGAAGATTTCAATAAATCAAACAGTGGAGAAAAAATGTAAATGTAAATAATGTATAATAATAACCTAATGTAATTTGAGCCTTCTGTTTCATTTGTTTTGCAGGGATGTCATGAGTCTAGGAATCACTTCTGTGGAACATCAGAAAACTATTTTGAGTGGCATTCAGACCTTACGTGCTCAAGTTATACAAATGCATGGAAGAGGAGTGCAGGTGTGACCCTCAAGGGCACAAGACAAGCTCTGAGACTAAAAAATCCAAAGGGAGCGCTGCTCAGCCCCCATATCTGGCCAAGAAACATGAGCAGAAAAAGGCAACATATAAGAGGAGGCAACTAAATCTAGGATTATACTGGAGTCAAATCCTTTTTTGAAATTGTGAAAATTGCCCTGTGGTTAGCCCATGGGTGAAGATGTCACAGTCGCAAAGAAGATTTTATCTCTTTCATTGAGAAGATGTGAAATCTGGCTGTTGAACCTTCAATCCAGCCATAGACTGCAAGACTGGGCAGATTTGAGCAGCCTATAAATATGGCCAAGTGTCTGTATGACGCATAAGCGTACAGGGTGAGCTGGAAACGCGTGCACTTGTTTTTACATGGGGTACATTGTTGTAATATTGTGGTGCCAACTACTCCATTAACTCTAAGTACTTAAGTATTTTTCTAACAGCAACTGTGTTGTACTGACTACCATAAATAGCTTTTATTTTTACAGAATGTAAAAGAAAAAAAAAGACTTTTTTTTATACCAGATCAAGTGTCCAAGTGATATGTGTTTGGTGCAGAAAGTGCTAGTCTTTTTCTTTTCTCCTCCTTACTAAGCACTTTTTCCTCGGCGGCATTAAATGATGGCTTCTTTCTCATGGGGCAAATGCGATGAAGCTGAAGTGGTGCAATTTGTCTTGTAGTTGAAGTTCAATGTGAACAATCGCTTACTTTGCAAAGGTTTGTCTGACAGTTTCTATCAGCGGGGAGGTGAAATGGAGAATGAGGCAAGCATTACAGGCAAAAACACAATAATATAGTTATAAAGCCTTTTAAGCATAGATAGAATGGTTGATGGGAAAGAAAATTAATTAAAAAATACAAGTGTCTGACATTGTTTATGTCACCGTACCTTCAGGAAGATATTCCTGCAACTAAACAGTTTTTCAGACAGGGTATGCCTGAGACTTCTTAATCCCAATGTATTCATACATAATTCTATTGTACTTAACTTGCTCCATTTTGCCTCTTTGAGCAAAAAGTAAACCTAAAAGTTACTTAGTTTGTTCGTTCATTCATTCATTCTGTAAGTAGCTTCTGATGATAAATTTACCTGAAGCTGTATTATAGTGTTCTCTCCATATACGCATAAGAATGATAATAGCTGTGTCCCCATTTTTCTTTCTGACGATAACTCAATTTTATTTGAAACGTGTTGTTTTTAACCCATCTTCTTTTATGTGCAAGGAAAGTGCCGGTTGACTGGCCACCACTTCTGACTTCCACTTGTGATTCACTTCCTACAGTATAATTATTAAGAAAGAGTACCTGTTCTTAACAGGGTATAAGCGTGATTCATAGCACTTAAAAGCTTAGGGAGTGCTTCATGCAGTCTTATAGTCTTAAAAATACATGTGCTGCATCATCTCTCTCTGTACACACAGGTAAGCTCCCACACTTAGTGATAACAGCTTTGAAAATGTCTTAAATGATTTGCAGAATATAGAATTAATAACTTCTGCTTACATCTCTTTCTAGTGACAGAAAATGGGTTGTAAAGTCATTTGTGCACCTCATAGTGTTGGCTTCTTAACAGTGCATCATGAAGGGGCATATTCACATTTTACAATTGTTGTGAAGATACATAAAAAATTAACAAATTTCATAATCCATACAGTTGCAGGTTTCAGAAAAATTTATATATATACACACAGTGGATACGGAAAGTATTCAGACCCCTTTAAATTTTTCACTATTTGTTTCATTGCAGCCATTTGCTAAAAGCAAAAAAGTTCATTTTATTTCTCATTAATGTACATTCAGCACCCCATCTTGACAGAAAAAAAACAGAAATGTAGATATTTTTTAAAATTTATTAAACAAGAAAAACTGAAATATCACATGGTCCTAAGTATTCAGACCCTTTGCTCAGTATTGAGTAGAAGCACCCTTTTGAGCTAGTACAGCCATGAGTCTTCTTGGGAATGATGCAACAAGTTTTTCACATCTGGATTTGGGGATCCTGTGGCATTCTTCCTTGCAGATCCTCTCCTGTTCCGTCAGGTTGGATGGTGAACGTTGGTGGACAGCCATTTCCAGGTCTCTCCAGAGATGCTCAATTGGGTTGAGGTCAGGGCTCTGGCTGGGCAAGTCAAGAATGGTCACAGAGTTGTTCCAAAGCCACTCCTTTGTCATTTTTGCTGTGTGCTTAGGGTCATTGTCTTGTTGGAAGGTGAACCTTCGGCCCAGTCTGAGGTCCAGAGCACTCTGGAAGAGGTTTTCTTCCAGGATATCTCTGTACTTGGCGGCATTCATCTTTCCTTCAAATGCAACCAGTCGTCCTGCCCCTGCAGCAGAAAAACACCCCATAGCATGTTGCTGTCACCACCATTTTTCACTGTTGGGATTGTATTGGGCA
Organism: Leptodactylus fallax; assembly: GCA_947044405.1. Lineage (NCBI taxonomy): Eukaryota > Metazoa > Chordata > Amphibia > Anura > Leptodactylidae > Leptodactylus > Leptodactylus fallax. The sequence continues at coordinate 3,303,906 of CAMRHE010000015.1, forward strand.
GGTGATGAGCAGTGCCTGGTTTTCTCCACATATATCACTTAGAATTAACGCCAAAAAGTTCAATCTTCATCTCATCAGACCAGAGAATCTTATTTCTCATAGTCTGGGAGTCCTTCATGTGTTTTTTTGGCAAACTCTATGCGGGTCTTCATATGTCTTGCACTGATGAGAGGCTTCCTTCGGGCCAATCTGCCATAAAGCCCCAACTGGTGGAGGGCTGCAGTGATAGTTGACTTTGTGGAACTTTCTCCCATCTCCCTACTGCATCTCTGGAGCTCAGCCACAGTGATCTTTGGGTTCTTCTTTGCCTCTCTCACCAAGGCTCTTCTCCCACGATTGCTCAGTTTGGCTGGACGGCCAGGTCTAGGAAGAGTTCTGGTCATCCCAAACTTCTTCCATTTAAGGATTATGGAGGCCACTGTGCTCTTAACAACCTTGAGTGCTGCAGAAATTCTTTTGTAACCTTGGCCAGATCTGTGCTTTGCCACAATTCTGTCTCTGAGCTCCTTGGGCAGGTCCTTTGACCTCATGATTCTTATTTGCTCTGACATGCACTGTGAGCTGTGAGGTCTTATATAGACAGGTGTGTGCCTTTCCTAATCAAGTCCAATCAGTTTAATTAAACACAGCTGGACTCCAATGAAGGAGTAGAACCATCTCAAGGAGGATCAGAAGGAAATGGACAGCTTGTGAGTTAAATATGAGTGTCACAGCAAAGGGTCTGAATACTTCTGACCATGTGATATTTCAGTTTTTCTTTTTTAATAAATTTGCAAAAATATCTACATTTCTGTTTTTTTCTGTCAAGATGGGGTGCTGAGTGTACATTAATGAGAAATAAAATGAAATTTTTTGTTTTTAGCAAATGGCTGCAATGAAACAAAGAGTGAAAAATTTAAAGGGGTCTGAATACTTTCCGTACCCACTGTATATATAGATGCTGAATCAACCTCAAAAATTCCACATATCATGTTGGAAAAAAAATGCACCAGGGCCATAAATACAAAGAAAACATAACAAACAAAACTCAATATCCCACATTTACAAATTCTGTCTAATATTTAGACAGCATAAACATTGAGCAGACAGTCTGAAGATACAGCAAATTGATCAAAGTGGCCCACACTGGGGCAGATTTACTAATATTGTGAAGTTTTAGATCAGGAAAGTTAAGACTAGACAGTCCTAAACTGAGACAGATTTATCAAATAGTCTGATGCCCTGGCATATTGTTAGACTGTCTGGTCTAGCTTTACACCACTTATTAGTTGGCTTTAAAGTTTTGGCGTATTTTTGGCACATTGTTGGCACACAGTGTTGCAACTTAGGCCACCCCTTTCCCAAAAGACCATGCCCCATTTTCATACAAGTCCAAAAAGTGTTTAAAACACCTGATAAATGTGGCACACAGTATGTAAGTCTTTTGGTGCAAATTAGACCAGAATATTTGCACATTTTGCTTGATAAATCTCCTCCAGTATGTCATAGATTTGCGCATCTTGCTTGAAATTAGACACTTTCTCTCCTATATAATAGGTAAAGGTTGACTAACTTTCAGCATTATTATGCACCAAAAGAGTGGTATATGCCAGTAATATGTCTGGTCCATTTTACTGCTCAATCAAATCATGTTCCTTAATAACAAGGTGCAACTTCCAATAGAATTCTGGTGCACCACCAATAGTAAATGTGGGCCAGTAGGTAGCGAAAGTAATATCTGGCTTATGAACTTTAGCAACCAAAAATCACAGGAAAAAAAAAATTCCTGTATATCCCTTAAGAAAACAACATTTCCAAATGTCAAGAACTTTCTGTTCAGTTGTGACATTGTTACAGGCCTTCATCCCCAAATCGATTTGACTCTGTTATTGTGCCAAAATTAAGTAATAGTTTAGTATATTGAATGATCCCACAAAATGACAATTTTCTTGTGTGCTGTAATGGAGTGGCCTGTCATAGCCCATTTATAGACAAGCACTTGCTTGCAACTACCGTGTTTTCTGTCTGTTAAACACCATTTGTAAGAAGTAGAGAAGTAGACTTGTAATTGAAGCCTGTCCTTACAATGTATTTTATTGAAGCCATGCTTCTAGCAAGAAAATCTCATTTAGGATTTAATTATATTTAACAGCACCTTTTATACTGCCAGCAAAAGTCAAATGACAGAGTGTTTTGGGTTATTAAACATAACATTAAAAGTACATTATATTTCTCTTTCTCTTGCTAATGCAATTGTTAAAATCAGGAAACGCAATGGAACTTTAGAAATGAAGTTATTGTTGGAGTCTTATCCTAATGGAGGCCATAATTAACAACAATTCATCTTCTGTTACACTGGCGTGAATGTAACATCACTATAAATGTCATGTAACTTTTACCATAGATAAAGGAATAATGAAAGTATAGCAGCGGAGTCCTATCTCTTTACATGGGCAAATTCATTAACAATGATGAGTATAAAATAATTCCAGTCTCATTGTGAAGGATTTAGGATTAATACATATTTCAGTACATTAAACAGAAAATAGATCTTATACTAATGGTAATAACGTTATTGGGGCTGGAGCTTTGTTTTTCTTCCAGCGCTGCGGAATATGATATAAGTAATAATAAATAAATAAGCATAATAAATAAATAAATAAAGTGTATCCATGGAGTCAATCTAAAAAAAATTAGTAATATACTATATACAGTTATTGTAGCTTTTCAGCCCTTCCCATGGTTTTCAAACAAAAATATAAACTTTGACCTAAAATGACAAGTTATTAGTGGTTTAAACTTCATATAAATCAAATAATAATATACCGAAGTTTTAAGTCTTATATTAACAAATATCCTTTGGATAGCTGAAATTTGAAATTTAGTGACCGTCCAGGTGGTTGTGATCCTGTATTTCTCTGTCAGTGTTCACATTTAAGCATGCCATCTACTAGTGCATCTCAATAAATTAGAATATCATCAGAATTACCCTCCTTGTGGATTGTGTCAATGACTGCCTTCTGGATATCTGTCTTCCCCATGATTGTGTCGCCTACTGAATCAGACTAAGGGGCCTTTTTAAATGCTTAGGAAGCCTTTGCAGGTGTTTTGGGTTAATTCTTCTAATGATAATGACTTTTGGTTTTCCAGGACTGTAAGCCATAATCATCAACATTAGCATAAATAAAACACTTTAAAAAGTTCACTCTCTTTGTAATGACTCAATATAATATATGTGTTTCACTTTTTCAATTGAATTACTAAAAAAAAATAACTTTTTGATGATATTCTAATTTATTGAGCTGCACTAGTATATTAGATTAATGTCCATTGAACATGTCAATTTCAGCTCGACTGGCCTCTTCATTCTCCCCAAAGGCAAATGTTGGTTCTTGCTCCACATGCACTCTGTGCATATACACACGTGGACAAAATTGTTGGTACCCCTCGTTTAATGAAAGAGAAAACTACAATGGTCACATAAATAACTTAAAAAAGCCAGTTTGGAATTTGCCAAACTACATGTTGACAAGCCACAAAGCTTCTGGGAGAATGTTCTATGGAAAGATGAGACAAAAATCAAAATTTTTGGCAAGGCACATCAGCTCTATGTTCACAGACAGAAAAATGAAGCATATCTTGAAAAAAACACTGTCCCTACTGTGAAAAATGGAGGAGGGTCTGTTATGTTCTGGGGCTGCTTTGCTGCATCTGGCACAGTGTGTCTTGAATCTGTGCAGGGTACAATGAAATCTCAAGACTATCAAGGGATTCTAGAGAGAAATGTGCTGCCTAGTGTCAGAAAGCTTGGTCTCATTTGCAGGTCATGGGTCTTGCAACAGGATAATGACCCAAAACACACAGCTAAAAACACCCAAGAATGGCTAAGAGGAAAACATTGGACTAGTCTGAAGTGGCCTTCTATGAGTCCTGACCTAAATCCTATTGAGCATCTTTGTAAGGAGCTGAAACATGCCGTCTGGAAAAGGCACCCTTCAAACCCAAGACAACTGGAGCAGTTTGCTCATGAGGAGTGGGCCAAAATACCTGTTGAGAGGTGCAGAAGTCTCATTGACAGTTACAAGAATTGTTTGATTGTAGTGCTTGCCTCAAAAGGTTGTGCAACAAAATATTACATTAAGGGTACCAACATTTCTGTCCAGACCTGTTTAATGAGTTTTCTTTTTTAAAAAAAATTTTGTTGAAGCATGGTTGAAAAGCAATGTCTGACTTTCATTTGTTCATTTTCATAGAATTTTTATATATTATTACTTTTGTAAGATTCAAGTTATTTCTGTGACCATTGTGGGTTTTTCTTTAATTAAACGAGGGGTACCAACAATTTTGTCCATGTGTGTATATGGGAAGAGAGGGGAGGATAGGAAGACTGTCTTCCAACAAGTGTTCGGTCAACAGCTATCAAATGTGTATGACCATCCATAAAGTAGCTATTCCATTAATCTACTTCTACTCAAAGTGAAGTGTTCAGATGAAGGACTCCTGCTCTTATGAAAGCAAGTACAAAAAGTACCTCCAAAATAGCCCAAAATTATTTATTGAAGGTCAATTCACAGTAGAAGTTCAAGCATCTATATTGAAGTCTATTTCCTTTATTTATGTGATACCTGTGGTTAATTACTATGTAACACAAATTTTGTTCCCAGCTTTTAAATGTTATATTCCAATTGCTTATGTCTAAAACAAATTAAAAATTGCTTACATTCATCATAAACTTCGCTTTTGTGACCACGGCAACGAAAATTATGCATTTTTACTATAGAAACAGACGATTTTGCATCTTCTCATTTATACAGTCAGACTAAGAACACTATATGCATTGCAAATTTACACAGATTACCAAAAACTGTTCAGAAGTGTGCGGTTTTTCCGAGATTTACGACTTTACTGCAAATCAGTTTCACGAATCAATCCCCAAATATAGTCGCCCATCATGTTTTCGTTATATTGTCCTTGGTAACGGCATTCAAAGTTCATAATGTCCTGGTGAAAGCGCTTGCCTTTCTCCTCTGAATAAGCTCCCATGTTCTCTTTGAACTTATCAAGATGAGCATCAAGGATATGGATTTTGAGTGACATCCTGCAGCCCATTGCAGCATAGTTCTTTATCAGAGTCTGAACCAGTTGTACATAGTTTTCATCTTTATGATTGCCTAGGAAGCCGCGAACCACTGCGACAAAACTGTTCCAAGCTGCTCTCTCCTTCCTATTCAGCTTCTTGGGAAATTCACTGCACTCTATGATCTTCTTGATTTGTGGTCCGACGAAGACACCAGCTTTGATCTTTGCTTCAGACAGCTTAGGTAAAAGATCTTGGAGGTAATTGAAAGCTCTCAACTCCTTATCTAGAACCCTGACAAATTGTTTTATGAGCCCCAACTTGATGTGTAGTGGTGGCATCAGCACCTTGCGTGGGTCCACCAGTGGCTCCCACTTTACATTGTTCTTCCCCACAGTGAACTCTGTCCGCTGAGGCCAGTCCTGCCTGTGGTAGTATCCCGGCTGTCCCAAAGGCAAATAAAGCAAGGATACTTAGTAAAACCACCTTGGAGGCCCATCAGGAATGACATCATTTTGAAATCTCCGATAACTTCCCAGCCGTACTCATCATACTTCAAGGCACCTAGCAACATCTTGACACTGGTGTATTCCTCTTTCAGGTGCACCGAGTGAGCTACAGGAAGAGACGGATACTTGTTCCCATTGTGAAGCAGCACGGCTTTAAGGCTCTTGCATGAGCTGTCTATGAAGAGGCGCCACTCATTCGGGTTACAGGTGATACCTATAGCCTCGAATAGACCGGCCTCATTGTTGCAGAAGCACAGTCCATCTTGATGACTGAAGAAGATGGAAAAAACTTGGTGACGCTTCCTCTGATCTGTGACTTGGACGCTTTCATCTAATAAGTTCCATTGCTTGAGCCTTGATGTCAGAAGCTCAGCGTTGGACTTGGTGAGACCAAGGTCTCTGATCAGATCGTTGAGGTCTTTTTGGTTAGGGTAGTATGGCTTCCGCTCCTCATCTGCATATGAAGAGAAATCGTGATCTTCAACATCTTCCTCGATGTCTGACCTGCTGTTTTCTTTTGAAGGTGGTGTAGCTCTGTCTGGAGGTGTTGGTACAGGAAGTTCAGGGCAGTATGGTACTGGGGCAATAGATGACGGAATGTCAGGATACGTTACAGGCAGTACATTTTTGCCAGTGCGACGTTTGGAAGGGTCCACAATGCAGAAGTAGCAATTTGTTGAGTGATCAGTTGGTTCACGCCAACTTCTTGGGATAGCAAAATGCATGGCTCTTTTCTCTCCCCTGTACCAACCTATAAGCAAACAAAATAATATTTGGATTGAGAATTTGATTTAGGCCTATTTCACACTAATGACTAGTGATATTTACAATATTAATACAGTTAATCTGCTATTTAAGAGAGTAGCATTTATCCACTTACCTTCAAGAGTTTTCTTGCAGCGCTCACATGTGAAATGAGGAGCCCATGGTTTGTCTTGGTCACCAACCGGCATGCCGAAGTATGCTTTGTAGGCCTCACACATCTTAGCAGATGCTTCCACAGAGTACTTTTTCGCTCTTGTCTTTATAAACTGGCCACATACGTAGCAAAATGCGTCTGCTGGATGTATGCAACCTCTTGATGCCATCTAAATTGACTAAGTTGCTGTGAACTGTAAGGAAAAAGGATGTCTCTCCAAACTTGATAAAAATGGTCTTTATTCCATGCAGTATTAAAGTTCAAGAGTGTACTGAGGATTCAGCAGAGCAATATTGATCACCCGGTACCAGAGTAACACACAATATATACATTTACATTCCTAAGCTCCTCCTGTAATGGGTGTGGGGTGAAGTGTGAATACTGTTGTTATCAGAATCTGAATAGATATTGAATTCACACCTGTCTGTCTAGGTCAATTCCCCTTTGTCTGTGATGGCCATTGCCCACTTACTATGCAATCCCAATCAATTAGATCCTGTCTCTCCGTCTCTCAGGAAGGGCTATAGTGGCCCTATATAACTGTAGTTATACAGCTACCTACAATTCTGTACAGTCCCAGAAAGTTCTAGATAATTCTGGGCAGTTCTAGAAACTTCTTGATAGTTCTCACAATTCCAGAAGCTTCTTAAGTATCTTGAAATATTGGAAATATCCTTAAAAATAGATCAATTTCAAAATATCATTGTGCTGACCACAACAGCAAAGTTTACAGGGAATAATAACTTTTTTTCTATTCATTTAAGGTACAAACAATCAGGAAAACACATTTAACAACTGGGAACAAATATTTTTTTGAAAATTGTTACATGGTGATTATCAGAGTTTGCAGTTGCAGACATCTTGAGTAAAAGGCTCATATGCCTATAGCAAAATATCCTGTCACTATGCACTAACAGATCTGTATTAGTATAACATTTATATAGTTTTACCATACTAGAATTGCTTTAATGCAAATATTCTGTTAGTTCTGCTTTGTGTCTCCAAAATTATTTTCTTACACCTGAGTAGTCACATTGATTTTAGAAGTATAACTTACTAAATGCAAAATTCTCTCCTATATTAGATATTCATGTAAGCATGTAAGGTACATTTAAATACTGTACAGAAAGTTATTATTACTTAGGAAAGACACCAAAACTAGCTGAAAAAATATACGCACATATCTATTAAAGTTCTTACAGGTACCCATTATTAGGCTTTCAAAAAGATTATAATAGAGTCTGAAGTATTGACATTCCCTGCACATACTTTAAACCTGCTTTATATGCATTCAGTAGAAGTAATCTGCATTTACCTTAGGGAGAGACGCTAACCTTACAAAAGCATGTTTGCTCAACTGCTTTATTTCTTTCTCAAATTTGCATACCAAATTAATAAAAAAGAACCCTCTTTCTCTGGCCTGTTGACATTTAAATTTATGATAAGTATTGAGAACCTTTTAGCATACATAAATTTTATTCATGTAACACTACACCTCGGTTGTTAAGAATTGAAAGGAATAGAATATCAGTCATAGCCAATTTAAGCTTATTCCAGGCAGATGCTTTTAGAAAACCTACAAAAACAAGCTGCAAGGCATCTCGATGTATTTGAACATTTTCATTGTTTTAAGTACATTTCAGACCGCTTGGATCGTCATTGCTTAATTATAACAACGTATTATGTAGTGAAATATACATTTCTGTTCTAATTAATTGAGCTGTTTCATCCGTATGAAGTAGCCATTATTGAATGTTCAAGTTATTATTCAGATTTCAAAGTGCAGATACATTTTATGTATTTGTATTTTTATCTGAAGTCTATTAGATGGAAAATCTGTTGTTACATTGTTCATGTGAAATTTCAAATTACTGAAGAGTTTGAGGAAAAGAAAATTTTTAATAAATTAAATGAAACTCCAGCAGACATAAGAAATCATTCCTACAAAACCCCACAGTATTTCCTATGTTACGCTATACAGCCTTCTGTAGCCTTTTAGAAGAGAATATACCAGTTTCTCCAGAAGTATTTGTCTGGTAGTTACAGTCATATGAAAAAGTTTGGGCACCCCTATTAATCTTAATCATTTTTAGTTCTAAATATTTGGGTGTTTGCAACAGCCATTTCAATTTGATATATCTAATAACTGATGGACACAGTAATATTTCAGGATTGAAATGAGGTTTATTGTACTAACAGAAAATGTGCAATATGCATTAAACCAAAATTTGACCGGTGCAAAAGTATGGGCACCTCAACAGAAAAGTGACATTAATATTTAGTAGATCCTCCTTTTGCAAAAATAACAGCCTCTAGTCGCTTCCTGTAGCTTTTAATCAGTTCCTGGATCCTGGATGAAGGTATTTTTGACCATTCCTCTTTACAAAACAATTCCAGATCAGTTAAGTTTCATGGTCGCCAAGCATGGACAGCCCGCTTCAAATTATCCCACAGATGTTCAATGATATTCAGGTCTGGGGACTGGGATGGCCATTCCAGAACATTGTAATTGTTCCTCTGCATGAATGCCTGAGTAGATTTGGAGCTGTGTTTTGGATCATTGTCTTGCTGAAATATCCATCCCCGACATAACTTCAAATTCGTCACTGATTCTTGTACATTATTCTCAAGAATCTGCTGATACTGAGTTGAATCCATGCGACCCTCAACTTTAACAAGATTCCCGGTGCCGGCATTGGCCACACAGCCCCAAAGCATGATGGAACCTCCACCAAATTTTACAGTGGGTAGCAAGTGTTTTTCTTGGAATGCTGTGTTTTTTTGATGCCATGCATAATGCCTTTTTGTATGACCAAACAGCTCAATCTTTGTTTCATCAGTCCACAGGACCTTTTTCCAAAATGAAGCTGGCTTGTCCAAATGTGCTTTTGCATACCTCAGGCGACTCTGTTTGTGGCGTGCTTTCAGAAACGGCTTCTTTCGCATCACTCTCCCATACAGCTTCTCCTTGTGCAAAGTGTGCTGTATTGTTGACCGAAGCACAGTGACACCATCTGCAGCAAGATGATGCTGCAGCTCTTTGGAGGTGGTCTGTGGATTGTCCTTGACTGTTCTCACCATTCTTCTTCTCTGCCTTTCTGATATTTTTCTTGGCCTGCCACTTCTGGGCTTAACAAGAACTGTCCCTGTGGTCTTCCATTTCCTTATTATGTTCCTCACAGTGGAAACTGACAGGTTAAATCTCTGAGACAACTTTTTGTATCCTTCCCCTGAACAACTATGTTGAACAATCTTTGTTTTCAGATCATTTGAGAGTTGTTTTGAGGAGCCCATGATGCCACTCTTCAGAGGAGATTCAAATAGGAGAACAACTTGCAATTGGCCACCTTAAATACCTTTTCTCATGATTGGATACACCTGGCTATGAAGTTCAAAGCTCAGTGAGGTTACAAAACCAATTTTGTGCTTCAGTAAGTCAGTAAAAAGTAGTTAGGAGTATTCAAATCAATAAAATGATAAGGGTACCCAAATTTTTGCACCGATCAAATTTTGGTTTAATGCATATTGCACATTTTCTGTTAGTACAATAAACCTCATTTCAATCCTGAAATATTACTGTGTCCATCAGTTATTAGATATATCAAATTGAAATGGCTGTTGCAAACACCCAAATATTTAGAGCTAAAAATGATTAAGATTAATAGGGGTGCCCAAACTTTTTCATATGACTGTACTTGTCCCATGTATCAGATATCACACATGCAGGTATACCCAAATCTTCTCTATCAAAAGCTATGGGAGAGACAGAATGAGTTAGTTAGCAATAGCCTTACATCATCTACAAGAAAAAGGAAGCAGCTTGAAGGTGATTCCATGACATTAGCAGAATGTACATTCTATTTATTGATTCATAAACCTATAGTTGACAGCATATAAACCTACATAATAATTACATAATAGAAGAGAAAGGGAGATGTGAAAAGCTTATGTAAACATAATAATGACTCATAATATATTTGTGGAACATTTGTTTTTCAATTTTTACAAGAAGCAAAGGAAAACTATTTACAGCTAAAAGAGAACATAGTTGCCCTACTTATCCTACTTAAATGGGTTGTCCAGTTATGACTTTTTATAATGCTACTCATAATAGAAGTCATACTCATCTTACCAATCAACCTTTCCTCTCTCATTCTGACACTACCCATTTCACCTCCAATCTGCATTTTTGCCCCAATGTTGATATCCTGACATAGACATATGACTACTTCAAACAATCACTGCCTGTCTCTGTACTTTGTTCTCCAGTAAACATCTCCTGATATAAACATGTAACAACTGCAGAGGTGATCCTTTATAGCCAGGGATTGGCTGCAGCTGTCACATGTCCATGTTAGGATGTCATTACTAGAGCAGAGAGTACAGAAAAGTACAGAGACCAGTAAGGGACTGGAAAGCATTGGAATGGGAGCAGCTGGAGATGGGTAAGGTGAGTAGGATTTTTAATTATCTTATAACTTGTTGAGCTCTTTACAAATACATTATCATGACTTAAAAATCCATATTTAAGTGAACTAACATAGTACTGCGCCTTTCTCAACAGTTGATTCCTCATTCTATATGCTGTCAACTATAGGTTTATAGAGCAGTGCAACAAACCAATCACCCTTTCTCTGATAATAGCTAAACCATATCATTATGAACAGGCACTTGGGGAACAATGTGCAAATATTCAGTAACCAATATAGATAAATCAGAATAACAACTCTGATGCAGAAAGAAACACAAAATATGCATTTCCTTATCTTTAACTTTAATGATGATGGTCATTAGTAAAAGACCCTTAGGGAATATGCTGAGAAAATTGTATGTGCACATGTATTTTTTAATATCACCTATTGACCTAACTTAAAACAGTTTTTTTAATTAAATATGAATTCTAGTTTTCACTTTAGCCCAGCTACTAATGTACTTTCAAGTAGCAGCAAACCTCTTAGTAAACTCCTTGCACCTTGCCATTAACATTAAGACATTAAAAAAAAAAATAATTAAAGCAGCATTACCTGTGAAGACTTTAATATATTAGAATAACTAACACATGGTTTGTCTATGAGCCATCTTGTGAATATTGCAGTATGTATTTTGAATCTGTAAGATACTCCACAAAGAGAACAAAGGAAAAATGCAAATATTATCAACTGATATATCTTGAGGGTGACAAGTGCTTAAAATGAATGTCTTCTGTTGGTGACCCTAATCCATAAACTAGCTGGAATAAAAAAAATTCAGTTCTAAGAAAATCAGTAAATAACAGATTAATATATGTAGTCCCATCACCTTCCAGCTATTACACATAACCATGCCTTGACATCATCAAGATAATCATTCAAGAATTTTCATGAAGCTCCTAACTTCTTACTAGGTTACACATTCCATAGTAAGTGCTAAAGTTGTCCAGGTCTTTTGTTCTGTCTTTTATACAGGGTAGTCCAAAGTTATGGAGAAACCCGAATAAATAGAAAATGGTGGCTGGGAATGCCATCCTGTGTTTGGCATTTTGCTAAGGGGAAAATTTGTGAGGGACTGTATCCAACACTGTGGCCATTTTGAAAGCCACCATCTTGGAACCAAGTTGATGATTTTTTTTTTTTAAATGGAAAGGGGTGCATGTGACATGTATCTGATGAATTTTATAAGGAATCAAAATGTGCCATATCTTTATTCTTGCCAAAGATATTTTCAATTTTATAGAGATTGTGCTGATCTCCAGGGAGTGCAGTACCCAAATCATTGCAGAGGATTTCAGTACTCGACACCCTAATAGACCATCCATCTGCCATGGCACAGTTGGTAAATTGCTTGTCAATTCAGGTTCTGTGTTGGACCTGCTAAGAAGTGAATGTAACAAAACTGCCACAGACGAAACAATGTCCACTTTTTGGCAGGTCTTTAACTGTACCTGTTGGTCTGGAATTAGTGGTCTGTGTCGAGTGTTGAAATTCACCGCGATGACTCAGGTACTGCGCTCCCTAGGTTTCATCACTGTCCTCTCTATGTGTGTTATTCTTATTATTTGGCAGAATTAAAGATAAACCACAACAAAAAGTGTCTCATCAAATTCTCTATCAGATACATATTTCACATGCACCTCTTCACATTTAAAAAAATTTATTTGGTTCCAAGATGGTGTGTTTCAAAATGGCCACGGTTTTGGACACTGTCCCTCACAAATTTGCCCCGTCCCCTTAGCAACATCCCAAACACGCCCAACCACCATTTTCCATGTATTCAGGTGTACAAGGGCATCTTAGTGTCCCTCAAAAATGTTTAGAGATATATACATTTGAAGTTTCCATTTTAGATCAAGTTAATTTGACAAAAGTGTCTGTCCTACAATTTAAGCAGTATACCAAGTAAATTTATGCCAGAAACAGATCATAATATTGTCCATTACAAAATATTAAATCCAGTTTAATGTCTGTATTAACTAAAATATAATTTGATCTAAAATACCAAAAATAAAGCAGTTATGATGACCCAGAACATCTTTCTGTTTGCAGTTGCTTTTATCTATCGATACCTGGTAGCATTATTTATTATGATCCAGAGCTTACAAAGAAAAGTCCTCTCCAATTACTGTATAATCACCATAAGGCTTGGCACATTTCTTAGAAAGTCCCACTATTTTCACAGAAATGTGAATGTGACTAAGGCAACAATTTATGGTAGATGCTATATAAAAGTGAACCTAAAGGTTGTCCATCTATTTAAATTTCGTGAAGCAGATTAAAAGGTTATAAAATAAGAAAAAGAAACCTTACTAAATCCCCACTGTACCCAATGGCCGATGAGTACAAATGACCATACTGGGATGTTATTGCTAGAGCATCAAGTACAGAGACTGGCAAGAGACTAGGAAGTTTTGGAAAAGTCAGTAAGGTGACTTGTTTCATGATTTTAAAACATTGCAATGTTAACAGGCCCAGTGGTATTGGTCAAGTAAACTTCAAATGTCTTTAGAAAGTATTATTTGCAAAAACAAAAATGTGTCCCCTTCAGCACATTTTTTTCATGCATTTATATTGTCCAGATCTATATTTAATTTGATAAAAGGTGAATGGGTCTCCACACATCCCCCAAGATACTGGGATTTTTCTTTCTACTGGTTGGTAATTTTTCATATTGTAACCCAAAAGTAAAGCATATTCATGTTCCTCAAGCATTATGTCACAAAAGGGACCATGCAGAGTTAATGTAGTAGACATTAAATGGAAAATTGTTAAGATTTCTTGATAGCTTTCTTTCAATATTCATTTATTTTCAGTATCAACATGACCACTTTCACATAACAATATCCTGATCAGTATTTTGCATCAGTATTTGTAACCCAAACAAAAATCATGTCCAAAATGCCAAAAAAAAACCTGCAAATCTTTCCCTTATAACTTTTGTTTATCAGTGTGTCATCTGGAGTTGGCTTTCACACTGATATAAAATGCTGGCCAAAATGCTGCCATGTAAAAGTGGTCTTTGTGGCACAAAGCAATTTTCCACTACAATAACATTATATGCTATGGGTTCTTCTGTATGAACACACTTACCAGAACGTCAAAATATTACTACCGCACAATTTTAACATTTGCAAAAAATGTACCAGTAATTTGCATTTTCTTTAGAGATTCTGGCAACACAGTTTACGGTAATAACTTATGTTTTTTGCATATAGGGCCTGTGAAATGTGTAAAAAAGAATTTTTGAAAATGTAAGCTTATATATATATATATATATATATATATATATAGCTATTTGAAATATAATATATATTACAGAGAAGAACCCTATATCTACTACTTGCTATTTTACATTAACCACTAAAGTTATCATTAGGTAGCACTTAGGTGGTTGTATTATACTTGTGTGTAACAGTCTGTAGTTGTATGCAACACAAAGATTTACTGTGGTCAAACGTATGCTGTACTACCACAGTGATCTGTAACGCTTTAAGTTTAGGTCAGCAGAACCATGACTCATATGATTGCTATATAAAGAATATGCACTGTGAAACACAGGTCAAATGCATTTGTCTGAATGAGACCTTAGACTGGATAGTCCAGAAATTACTTTTCAGTATATTATTAAGGAATATGCTCAAGAATGTGGAATCCAGGATCAACCTGTGGTGTCAAATAACGGCAAATTTTAAAATACCTTATGTTTTATTTGATATCTTTATTAATTTTATATGCTGTCTATACATATGCATTAATCTTATTGTTAAATAATGTAAATATACCTTTTAAAAAATGACTATATTTTTCTATGTTTTCTGAAAAGTGTGGGAGCATGAATGTGAGGGTGTAGAGTACACAGCATTAGCCGAAAATGATTAAACCATTTTTTACAGTAAGCAGACTGAAGGCCATTCATTTACTCTTAGATCAAAGCTGGTTTAACAAGTAAACATTCTTGTATAATAACCTATGTTTTGCTATAAAAAGGTATTAAAAGGCGAATTCACATTTAAAAATGACCATACAATGATAAATTTGCCTTGACATTTGAGCACTAATTCTGAACACAATTTCTTGAAAGAAGTTGAGTAACTAATGAATGGCAAAACTAGTGGACACTATAAAACTCTGTCTCTGGGAAAGATTTTCCCATTAGTTACTATGCCCATACAGACTTTGAACTCTCCAAAGTCTTTGTTGTTGGTGATCTGACTGCTTCTCAGTGTTTACAACCCCTCTTTCCTTCCTCCTCATGGATCATCTGGTGATATCATCATGTTAAAACCTTGAATGTGTTACCTGCTAGGACACTAGCAGTGATCATACACATCATATGAATGCTGGTCAAACTTGATTATTTCAAATGTATTGGTGGACCATCAAATATGTATGGCAGAAAAAGAGTAACACGTGTTAGATTCCAGCAGGAATCCTTTTGTTCTCACAGGAGATAAACTGCTGGTAACAGTAATAATATATAAGAGGACCTTGCAGCAAAATCTCAATCGTCCTGCAGTGCAACAGGAGAAATGTTACACACAGTTTTCATTGAAGTCAATAGGTTATATAGAATTGAGATCCCAGGTTATATCCTCTCCTATCAAGTTGGTAAACATTTTGTTTTACTCCAACTAGTTATAACTGTTCTTGGAAAAAGTCTGTGACAGCCGATATGGCTGCTGTTACTGCACCCATATTCAACATTTCCATATGACTGCATACCTAGGCATATAAGCAGCTCAGGATTCTGAATGAGAGGAAACAATGGCCCCTCAATGGTCTACATAGAAGGAGCACCATAGCAAAAATGAAACAGGACACTCATTAAATTAGTTTGTTTCTTCTTCCATGCCCTTTGGATAATTATCAACCCCTAGTTTGCTAACAATGCAACAGGGAAGGGAGTCCTGTATAAGTAGTTGCCTCCCAACAGCAAAGTGGAGGGGATCTCTCTCCATGGGTATATGGTATATTTGCAGCCTTTTTTGCAGTTTTCAATGACATATACTTTCTGACTCTGACCTTGAAGTGACCAGATAATAGTCATATATCTTTTTAGAAACTCTTATTGCCACAGTCACATTCATAAATAGTGGAAACTTTCCATATAGTAAAAACTTCACATTACAGCAATGACTATAATTAGTTGCAAAGTAAATATACATAGTTACATTTTAACAAAAGTGTCCACAATAAACCCTCTAAATATTTCTTCTTAGGTCCTTTTCCCACACACAGGTATTTACTCCAACTCTTCCTCTGTCAACTAAAGCTCAGCAGAGCAATGAAGAGCGAAGTCCCAAGAGGTAGGCGCGCATGTACGAATGGCAATCATTTGCATTCGGTAATTATCTTGTTACTGTTCCACTTTCCACTAGAAATCCTTGGCAGAGACTTTCAGTTCCAGGTTTTGACTAAGAGTAAATGCTCCTTTTAAACAAAGGGCTTAAACTGCAAAATTAAACAATGATAAACAAACTAATATCTCTGTTCACTTTTGTTATTTTTTTCTGGAGTATTTTGTATGAATCAACTTGTTTTAAGACTGAAATAATGAAGGGTTATTAAATATATAAATTGAGCCAATTCTGCCTGCCATTGTTTGTTTTTTGGGTTTGTTTTTTTCTTTTGCCTTTTTCACTGAATGGTTTATTTAAAGTGCCCGGAGGAAAGCATTAATTAGCATATTTGGCAATTATGAAGCAATTAGCACTTTATGGTCTGGCAATAAGAAAGTTAATTTGCTAGTGATTTATTAAAACCTATGCAAGCTGCAAGGGAATAGTTGCACTCATTGAAGGAATCAACATAAGAAAGCAGTGATCATTACATATAAACAGAAAAAACATTTTGTTACCTTTCTCTTTTTGTTAGCTACACTCTTGCATTTAAGGGCTTTTCTTTGCTTCTTCAAACTTTACATTAATTTTGAACCAGCAAGATTTTCTGTTATTTAAACATTTAATGTTCACAGTATCAATATACCCAGGGCTGGAGTCAGCACTGACCCCACTACACTTGGAGGTCCATAGACATCTTGGTCAATATTCTCTATGTTTGTCAAGCTGAGGTTGGTAGGCAGGCAGTGAGCTGTCACTCTGTTACTCAAGGAATGACATAAAGCTATAACCAGCCCTGACTGTACACAATACTAAATGTTAAATAGCTTAACCTTATTTTAAAATGTTAAAACAGAATTAAGATATCAAGAAACAATGCTACAAGAAAAGTATGTGTTTTGCCTTACTCACAATCACCAATACAGTATGTACTTCTCCATGGCTGAGCTACACTACATACACCATATATGGAAAATGTATTGGGACATAACTCTTATTCCTTTCATTCAGGTGTTTCATACAGAAAATTCTTTACAAACATTTGTGAAATAATGGGTCCTTCTAAAATGCTCACTGGATTCTGGGTGAAAGGGTACAGTAATAGGATGCCACCATTGCAACAAGTCAGTCTGTGAGATGTCTTCCCTCCTAGATATTCTACAATCAACTGAGAGTTGTATTATTGAAAAGCGGAACCACAGAAACTCAGCCATGAAATCTCATACTACATAAAGTTATTGAGTTGAGATCCATAGTACATAAAAGTTACCTATGCTCTGCTGCCTGCCTCCTCTGGTATTAACATTAGCACAAAAACTGTGCGCTGGTGATTCACAGCATTCACAGCATGTAACTGATGCATACAATTGTCTTGCTACATGCACTGGTGGGTCGGTGCACAAAAAGGCCCTTACTTGGCGGTGTCCAGCAGCTGATATACTTTTTGTCTGGATGGCCTTCAGGGAGCAGCTATCCACCCACACCACCTCCTTCCCTTGCTGGTCATTTACTGGAGGGCTTTATTAGCAGAGGAATGGGGACACACACACTGGACACTCTGGTCCTTTTTCGTAGAGTTCTATACTAACATTGCATAAGCAGATACAACTGAACAGAAGCACTCGATATCAGCAATACTCGCAGCTCTGGGCCCTTGGGGACAGACACCCTGGTCTTGCTGGCCCAGAGGATGTGCTGCCTAACTTAAAAAACTTGTGTCACCACTAGCAGGATCTGACTAGTGTTCCAGTTCCCGGAACTGGCTATTGAATCAAGGGTTGCCCAGGTACCCCTCCTGCTTAAGTTGATGAAGTCATGTGTGCTGTCTTTCAAGCAAGGTGCTCTACCTCCCTTCACAGTGCTAGAATGTACTTTTAAATAGTATACCCCTTCCCACCACATACAACTTCTCCTGGAGTGTATCTCTCAGATGGAATTCCATTCTGCCTAAAAGCAATGACTGCACGATGACCTGCCCCAGCTCAAATGACACATAACATTCAATAGATTACACAGTGCAAGTCATATATCAACACAGTACAATATGCACTACAACTTGAGTAGCAATGGCAAGACTACACCAAGCCAGTTCAGACTGCACTTCATGATCTGGAATGTGAGCAGTGTAAACAATGGGAGATATAATATCACATAGCAGGAAAACAAAGCAGCATTGCTAAAGCAATATATTTAGGAAAACTTCAATTTACATAAACATCCTTGAGATGGGAATACCCCTTTAAGGTTTTCTTCCAAACAACCATACAGCTTAGCAGCTCCATCACCAAGCACAATGTCAAGCACAGGATAGGGTGGTGTAAGCTACCACTGGACTCTAGGGTATTGAAAATGTGTTCTGTTGAGTGACACATCATGTATCTCAATCTGGCAGTGTGATGGATTAACCCAGGTTTGGAAAATTCCCGAAAAATGTTACCTGCCTGAATCGAGTCAACTGTAGAATTTGGTAAATGAGGGATTTACTTTTTACTCTGCTTACTTGTAGAGTGCCATCTTATCCCACAGCACTTTTACAGACATTGTTGTCACAGTCCTATATAGGGCTCACAATCCACATTCCCTATCCGTATGTCTTTGGAGTGTGGGAAGAAACCCACGCAAACACAGGAAGAACATACAAACTCATTGCAGATATTGTGAGTGGCAGGATTTGAACCCAGGACGCCAGCGCTGCCAGGCTGCAGTGCTAACCACTGAGCCACCATGTTGCTTATGGGGTCTTTTTTTATCTGGTAAGGATGAGAGTCACATGATCTTACTGAAGAGAAGGATTCAGATAGAAAGAAATAACTAAATAATTAAAGAGAGATTCTTTAATGCTTCAGTATACCACATTTTTTACACTTGTATGCTTCTAACTTTGTGGTAACATTATGGGGAAGGGCTTTTTGTTCCAGCATTACATCATTACCCTAGTGCACAAAGCAAGATTTATAAAGACATGATTGGCCCAGACAGAGCCCTGAATTCAACCTCAAGGAACAATCCAATGCTGGGTTAGCAAGAGTGCATTATTTGAACTTGGACTGTTTTTTCATTATTTTTTTTAAAGCTGGACTTTTCAATCACCTTTTATTATTTTTTGAAGGCTAATCAAAATTAATGTGTGATTTTTTTTTTCTAAATAACTGTTTTATATACATATTTTAATATTTTTTTATACATTAATTTTGGAATCCAACCATTTTTTTCAACTCACTTAATAATTTTGGTTACCATTTATTCCTGATATATTGTATTTTATGTACTTAAACATAGCACACCAGGATAACCATGATAGACTAGACTTAAGTACTACTTTTGTCAGTTGCTCTTAAGTCCTGCCTTTCCAGTTGCCAAAGTGTTGTCAGATTTCAGTTAACACTATGACAACGGGAAAGAAGAAATTTTTTTTTTTTTTGGTGGGGCGGTGGAAGAACCTGAAAAAAAAATGAAGAGAAGTATAGGGTTAGTAAAAAGTGGATATTAATAAAAATGCTACTGTTTACATAATATTTCACCAATAAAACATTATTCTGTGTATGGGAACTAATGTGGTTTTAAACTGTGTGTGGCACTTTGTTATCATGTGTGCGGTCACTTTAGTGGCACTATACAATGTGCTGGGAACTTTCAGGGGCAGCATACTGTGTGTACGTGCATTAGATTATGTTTGGGGCATAAAGAAGAAGAAATATTGAGCATTAGATTGTGTGTGTGTGGATCTTGGCATTAGTGTTGGTGAACAAGAAATATTTTAAGAATGTGTGTATTCACAGTGATTTTAAAAAATATATTGTCTAAACATTTTTTTTCCAACAGAACATTGACCAGCTTCTTGAAGCAATGAAATAGTCAAAGAAGGTGGATGTGGGGGAGTGTTTATTTAAATTAAAAAAAAATTCTGTTATGTGTGTGGGTTTTTTTTCACCGTTTATACTATGCCATTAGTAATGGAGCTCACTGATTAACAGCATCCATTACTAAGGCAGGGGATCACTGTCATCCATGGCGGACAGTAACCCCCCTCCAATTATTACCCCACTACCCAATGCCTCCAGGGGTGTTGGGAAAAGCTGGGTTCGGTCCAGTAAACTAACCATCTATTGATAGTCAGGTACTGGGGTGGCTGCAAACTGTTGTTGCTAGGCTGGAAAAGCCCCAAAATCATGGGCTTTCTTACCCTGGTAATACCAGGCCACCATTGCTTTATTGGATCTGGCTGGATGAAAAAGGGGGGACCTAGATTTTCTTTCCACATTAAATTTATTATAAAAAAAAGTGGGGTCCCCCACATTTTTCATAACCACACAGATTTATAAAGCAGGAGCAGCCTGGCTTTACCAAGGTGGGAAAGCCCAAGGATTTTGGGCTTTCCCAGCCTAACAAAAACAGCCTGCTGTAACCCCAATACCTGACCATCAATAGATGGTCAGTTTACTGGACCGAACCTATTTCTTCCCAGCACCCCAATAGGAGTTGGGTACCAGGCTAATAATTAGGGGGGTTGCTGTCGACATTTTTGGTAAAGTAAGCCCCTGTCTTAGAAATTGATGCTGTCAGTCAGCTCCATCTGCTTTGGGAAAGCTGTGTAAATATATACAGCCTTTAATGCTGCTATTTAGTGAAATATGACTGTCACCCATTTTTGCAAGGAACAGATAAAATATATAGATTTCTAAATACCTAGCCCACCCCTATTATTAATCTAATGAACCTACACCCCCTCAAACCCCTTTTTAACCCTATCTAGCATAAACCCAAACACCCTAAATATACCCACTACCCAAGACATATATAAAACAACATATACCCACCCCTAAATACATTTACAAATCACCACTCCAGCTACTACTATATCAATCCCACCCTTAAAATTCTAAAAAACCTACAGCAACCACCCCCCAAAACAAAAAACCTCAGGGGTTGCTTACATGTCCAGCGTCTGCTGCTATTCTCAGGCAAAAAAATATTAGAGGTGTTTTTAAATGGTTTTGTTGGATATTTTGGCATGTGCAGAGAAGAATGAAGAGGAAAAATATAAAGTATTGCAAAACCGACACAAACGAATTACAATCAGTTTGCGTCCACCTTCTATAGACCTCAATGTTAAAAAAGACTGATATCTAGCTGTCCATCATCTATCCTTATTTTTTTGGACGGATTAAAAGTGCTGCAAGTCCAACTTTTGCCTCTCCCAAAAGAGCAGATACACGGAGGAAATGTCCCAAACGCACACCTGTGGATGATTTTAAAAATCCTTTGAAATGAATAGTTTTTTTAAACAAACTGTTCTAATCAGTTTTCATGATTTTTAGGTGGATCACAAAATCTGATTCCATGTGGAGACACCAACTCTGATGTGAACCCATTTACAGGTGCATCTCAATAAATTAGAATATCTTTGAAACTTTTATTTCTTTCAGTAATTAAATTAAAAAAGTGACCTCCTATATTTTCTAGATCCTTTACACACAGAGTGTTCTATTTCAAGTGTTTTATTTCTGTAAATGTTGATTATGGATTACAGGTAATGAAAACCCAAATCTAAGAAAATTAGAATATTGTAAAAAAGTTCAGTATTGTAAATTCAGTGTGTCACCTGCAAAGGTTTCCTAAGCTTTTAAATGGTCCCTCAGTCTGGTTCAGTAGGACACACAATCATGGAAGACGCTGATTATGAATTGTATTACTGAATTACTGAAATGAATGAACGTTTCAAAGATATTCTAATTTGTTGAGATACACCTGTATAGTGCCTCATATATCCCACTTCTTGTCACAAAATAATCAGTGTTTTTCGCTTCACCAGGTAATACGTTTACATATTTGTAGTATTTCATCTTTTAATTATTTCAGCTGTTGAAATGTGGTCAAACTTAGAGTGAGAAATAAAGTTTCTTATTAAAATAAAATGCTTTAAGTTCAAGTTGAAGACAATGATCATCACAAGAGAACGACATCTAGAATTCTGCTAGTTTACTAGAGCAGTGTGACCATCATTAAAAGTCAATAAAAACGTATTTTATTTCTGAAGTGCTGCATTTGTTTATAGAACAAAAGCAACTAAAAGCATGATGATTATTACCACATTGCATTATTGATTCCTACATCTCAGTCTTCTCTTAATGTTATTTACAGTTACTGTTCTTTATCCTGTGCTAGGAACAATAAATTCTGGTCTACATTTTCAGTCTTTGTGGTATTATCAGTGTCATAAGAAGGGAATAGTACACACCACAAGAAAACCCTAGAGAAATGGTATTATGAATAAAGATATAAGAATATCTTTGTGAATATGTTAACACTGAAAACAATTAACTAATGTCAGTAACTAATGTAAGTATTCAGGAAATAATATTACAAATTCATAGTAGTAGAAAAAATTCATGTAATCTAATAGTTTATAGTCCAAAAAGTCTGATAATCCAGGAACAAAATGTAAGGTAAGGAAAAAAATAAGAACTGTACAGACTAGGGGAATTTGCTGAAATGTTTGAATGCCTTTCAAATTTTGGTGAGTTTATACAGATATGTAATACTCTGATTCATCATTTCACTTGATACATTGCATGCCATTGGGTCACTGAACACTTTTTGGGACAGAGAGATGTAAAGAACTTGGAGAAATGGGAGCTCCTCTAATTAGTGACAATGAACTACTGACAGAATGGTCCTTAATCCATCATCATGCATTACAGCTTTATTTTATGGGTCTATGTTCAAGTTCTTATTACTACTTTCCAATAGAAACAATTAATTTCAATTTCCCTGATCTAGATAGCTAATTAATATAAGTAATGTCGGGAAAAAGTCATGTAATTACAAATGAATCACTAATTACATGTCAGTTCACGATTCCCTAGCAGTGTCTAATATAAATGACTATTTTTGCACAGTATCTCTTTTCCTTTTCACTCTTTTCTGAATGTGTGAGTGAATATGTGGTGCTCTCAGATTTTTAGAAGATATTTCAGCAGGAATGTCAATAGTATCAGTATAACTAATGTGCTGTTCATGACAGAGATATTTTTTGTATTTGGGTTTAATTATATTTGTTGCTTGTTTGGATTCTTACTGCAATGTAAGCTGTAGAATGCTATTTATTAGCTAATCCATCTGGCTAACTGCCCAATGGCTCATTTCTCTGACCCTCTCATGAAAAAATTTTAGGCTGATTTATGACCAGATCAAAGTTCAACTTTAGTCTGGTCATAAATCAGCTTTATAGCTTTATTCAATAATAATAAAAAAAAAAAATCAGTGACCGCATTTTCATGTTAACTGCATGACTGCATCGCTGCAAAATGGAAAATTACCCAACATAGAGTATGGTAGGGAGTGAATTGTGTATTTGCCAATGAAAGAGGGTAGTGGAAGTAGGTAATAGAACACAATTGGCTGAAAGTCTAAAATAAAACAAATATCTGACTCAATATCTGACTCAAGTGTTTCCTTTTACATATGACTTTCCTTTTTCTTTACCTTCTTTATTTTGACACAATACAGTATATTGAGTGAATAGTGCTACATAAAGGTTGAACCAAGTATCCTGCGAATTTCTCAACCGACTGACACCCTCCATCTTGTTTTATTCATCACATCTTTCATGACTCCAATTGCACAACAGCAAATGCAATTTTTAGAACCAAAAATATTTAACAAAAATCTTTTAGATCTTATATATTTATTTAGGATATTTGTTTAAGGCTAAAGCTCCATGTAGCGAGTCGCAGCGAAAAATTGCTTTTTTGGAAATCGCAAATCTAGCGAATCCCATCCACTTTTCAGTGACTGTAAAATACTCTGGACAAACTGTGGCATTTACACCACGTGGGGCCCTGGCCTTAATCTTGAGGACTTGGAAAATACAATACTTTCCATCTTGCTTCTTACAAAAGAAGACAAAAAATTTACAGCAGTAGATATCACTTTTCAAAGCTGAAAACATCTTCTGACTTCTTATTCTTCAAAGATTTCCGCATGCATAATAGCAGAAGATTCCTAAGTAAGAAAAATGTTTAGAGCCAAATCTATGTCATTAACATCACCACACAATGGTAATATAAATCAGTCAATACTCTAATGTTAAAAGGGCAATTGATGGCAAAGAAGGTCATTTAGAAAGCAAAAATGTGAGTGATCAGATCTAACACTTGCAGATATATAAGTGGTGTATCCCAAGGTGTGAAGAATATCGCCTTGCCAAGCCTCTTGGCCTACCTGCGATCACCCTTCTTAACCTTCCACTCACAACCCGTGAGCGGACCGGATTCGTAGGATAGAATGAAACGAGCTTTATAAATTTTATGTATTTAATAACCCAAGTGGGTCGGTACTAATTAATAGCATATACAGAAATATACAATATTAATATGATCAAGCATAAACATACGAGCAAAAGTGCGATGACACAGCACATAAAACAAAAATGGGAATAAAGTATAGAGTAATACCTGAACCCAGCTGCTCTTAGCTGTCTCTCTTTCAGGCTCCACACAAAGACAAAAGACCTCACCCCCACCCCAGTGTGAGACCCTCCCCAGCTACACCCTTCACCTCCCCCAGCCAGCCCTCCTTCTCCCTCCTTTGCAGAATCCTCGGAGAGATGGGTACCTTCCTAGGTCCTGGGAGGGATGGGTGAAGTTAAGGTCACTGGACTACTATCCCCCATCACCATCTGGCCAGGGATAAAAACCAGTGAAGCGTATCGTCCAGCGATGTAAACCCAACTTAAGCACAACATTCCAACAAGTAGGGGGAGGACTGACATGAGCAAGTAAAAACACACTTCCAAGAAAGATATAAAACTTAGGGTCTGCTCATCACACAAGGTTTGGAATATTATTTAAATTATTACTAATGGTATATAAGACAACATTAATAGCACTGTTTCTGTTTTTTCAGATACAGTACACGGATTTGTCCCTTCTCGCCTTTCTTCTTCTTGGCTGGGCATGTCCAAGATATGTGTGAGCAACTTTTGACAACATGATATCACAGAATGGTATGCTATCATAAAGTGATATACTATGTATCTTATATGTAGATAGGATTCAGGCTGTCACTTCATTTTGCAATATTGCATTAGATTGGTTTTCTGAGAAATTTGACCTCTTAACCACAGTTAAGAGTTGGTGCATCTGTATGTGAAATCATGCCACTCTGAGTTTATGATTTTGGTTTTTATCAGAACTTCTGATGATACCTGGAATATCACCATTGTAGAAAGACTTTGGTAATGGCACTAATGGTATGTAATCACTAGGAGAGTGTGGGGTGGGGTTTGGAGGGTTTGCAGAGTTTTTTTTTAATTTATTTAATTATATATTTCTAATTTAGAAAAAGGCTATGGAAAATGTTCCAAAATTGCAATCATGTACCAATAACCTGTATGCACCATATGTCCTAGGTGACATAAAATGGGAGGATCACATGTAGAGAAGGATTCAAGTGTACTTCCAAATCATAGAATAAATACCAGCATGCAATATGATAGCAGGACACTATTATGTATTTAAAAAAGCATAGACTCCATAAATGCCAATGATGGGGTGTCCATTTTGATGTGTTTTTATTTTTCACCAGTATTTAATAATTGAATTTAAGCAACAAAAGAATATGAAATGTAAACAAGAAGTAACTAAATAAATAAACAAACAAACAAATAAAAAAAAAGATTAAATATGTCCATCAAGCAGTACCTTCCTATGTGATAACGTATGGTATGTTACACTCTACAATATTTATTGTCATTGTGAAACGCCAGTCATTGTAAAATACATTGTTGCTGTATGAATAGGAGGCAATAAGCTATGATGTAAACTAAAGGAGAATAATAGACTGGACAAAAACAGGTCTTGTAGATAGACCACATTAAACACTAGAAAGAGCAGAAGTATCTGGGGGAATAATAACAGATTGGAGAATAAAGAAAAAGATACAGGTAGAACATTATCTAAAGTTCAGCAATGACAGCACTGACCCATAGAGAAGTGATCTAGAGGTACTACAGATCGAGACAGTGGAGGTTCACAGTGAAGCAGTCAAGGGGATAGTCACAAAGCTGAGATTAGAGGAGACACAGATAAAAAAACCTCAGGGAAACAGTGAGAACATGGAAGCAAAGGTGGAAAATCAATGAGCATGAATAACAAAGGTTAGACAAAATGAAGTATTTTCTCTGCAATGCATTAGTACAATATGGGAGAGCTTTTAAAATGTCAAGAATATAAAAAGGAAAAGGAAGCTTCTGCATGTAGATACTCCCCAGTACATTATTCCAAATCTGAACTTTCAGAAACTCTGCAAAAGGATATGAAGATGCTTATTGCCAGCAAAATTATATTTATTTGCCTTAGATATGCCCTTTAATACCAGAAAGTTTGGACACTTTTTCCTCTATAGAATTATCTTACAGAAGTATACTGCTATAAAACACATATAGCTAGAACACAAAGGAGCTGAAAATGACAAAGCTACCAATTTAGCTTCTCAAGCTTCATTATTACGTATACACTACCGTTCAAAAGTTTGGGGTCACCCAGACAATTTTGTGTTTTCCATGAAAACTCACACTTTTATTTATCAAATGAGTTGCAAAATGAATAGAAAATATAGTCAAGACATTGACAAGGTTAGAAATAATGATTTTTATTTGAAATAATAATTTTCTCCTTCAAACTTTGCTTTTGTCAAAGAATGCTCCATTTGAAGCAATTACAGCATTGCAGACCTTTGGCATTCTAGCTGTTAATTTGCTGAGGTAATCTGGAGAAATTTCACCCCATGCTTCCAGAAGCCCCTCCCACAAGTTGGATTGGCTTGATGGGCACATTTTGCGTACCATACTGTGAAGCTGCTCCCACAACAGCTCAATGTGGTTGAGATCTGGTGACTGCGCTGGCCATTCCATTACAGATAGAATACCAGCTGCCTGCTTCTTCCCTAAATAGTTCTTGCATAATTTGGAGGTGTGCTTTGGGTCATTGTCCTCTTGTAGGATAAAATTATCTCCAATCAAGCGCTGTCCACAGGGTATGGCATGGCATTGCCAAAATGGAGTGATAGCCTTCCTTATTCAAAATCCCTTTTACCTTGTACAAATCTCCCACTTTACCAGCACCAAAGCAACCGCAGACCATCACATTACCTCCACCATGCTTGACAGACGGCGTCAGGCACTCTTCCAGCATCTTTTCAGTTGTTCTGCGTCTCACAAATGTTCTTCTGTGTGATCCAAATACCTCAAACTTCTTTGATTCGTCTGTCCATAACACTTTTTTCCAATCTTCCTCTGTCCAATGTCTGTGTTCTTTTGCCCATATTAATCTTTTCCTTTTATTAGCCAGTCTCAGATATGGCTTTTTCTTGGCCACTCTGCCCTGAAGGCCAGCATCCCTGAGTCGCCTCTTCACTGTAGACATTGACACTGGCGTTTTGCGGGTATATTTAATGTGTCTGCCAGTTGAGGACCTGTGAGGCATCGCTTTCTCAAACTAGAGACTCTAATGTACAGTGCCTTGTGAAAGTATTCGCCCCCTTGAACTTTTCAACCTTTTGCCACATTTCAGGCTTCAAACATAAAGATATAAAATTTTAATTTTTTGGTGAAGAATCAACAACAAGTGGGACACAATTGTGAAGTGGAACGAAATTTATTGGTTATTTTAAACTTTTGTAAAAAATAAAAAAATAAAAAGTGGGGCGTGCAATATTATTCGGCCCCTTTACTTTCAGTGCAGCAAACTCACTCCAGAAGTTCAGTGAGGATCTCTGAATGATCCAATGTTGTCCTAAATGACTGATGATGATAAATATAATCCAACTGTGTGTAATAAAGTCTCCTTATAAATGCACCTGCTCTGTGATAGTCTCAGGGTTCTGTTTAAAGCGCAGAGAGCATCATGAAGACCAAGGAACACACCAGGCAGGTCCATGATACTGTTGTGGAGAAGTTTAAAGCCGGATTTGGATACAAAAAGATTTCCCAAACTTTAAACATCCCAAGGAGCACTGTGCAAGCGATCATATTGAAATGGAAGGAGTATCAGACCACTGCAAATCTACCAAGACCCGGCCATCCCTCTAAACTTTCATCTCAAACAAGGAGAAGACTGATCAGAGATGCAGCCAAGAGGCCCATGATCACTCTGGATGAACTGCAGAGATCTACAGCTGAGGTGGGAGAGTCTGTCCATAGGACAACAATTAGTCGTACACTGCACAAATCTGGCCTTTATGGAAGAGTGGCAAGAAGAAAGCCATTTCTCAACGATATCCATAAAAAGTCTCATTTAAAGTTTGCCACAAGCCACCTGGGAGACACACCAAACATGTGGACGAAGGTGCTCTGGTCAGATGAAACCAAAATCAAACTTTTTGGCCACAATTCAAAACGATATGTTTGGCGTAAAAGCAACACAGCTCATCACCCTGAACACACCATCCCCACTGTCAAACATGGTGGTGGCAACATCATGTTTTGGGCCTGCTTTTCTTCAGCAGGGACAGAGAAGATGGTTAAAATTGATGGGAAGATGGATGGAACCAAATACAGGACCATTCTGGAAGAAAACCTGTTGGAGTCTGCAAAAGACCTGAGACTGGGACGGAGATTTATCTTCCAACAAGACAATGATCCCAAACATAAAGCAAAATCTACAATTGAATGGTTCACAAATAAACGTATCCAGGTGTTAGAATGGCCAAGTCAAAGTCCAGACCTGAATCCAATCGAGAATCTGTGGAAAGAGCTGAAAACTGCTGTTCACAAACGCTCTCCATGCAACCTCACTGAGCTCGAGCTGTTTTCCAAGGAAGAATGGGCAAGAATTTCAGTCTCTCGATGTGCAAAACTGATAGAGACATACCCCAAGCGACTTGTAGCTGTAATCGCAGCAAAAGGTGGCGCTACAAAGTATTAACTTAAGGGGGCCAAATAATTTGGCACACCCCACTTTTCAGTTTTTTATTTTTTACAAACGTTTACAATATCCAATAAATTTCATTCCACTTCACGATTGTGTCCCACTTGTTGTTGATTCTTCACCAAAAAATTCAAATTTTATATCCTTATGTTTGAAGCCTGAAATGTGGCAAAAGGTTGAAAAGTTCAAGGGGGCCGAATACTTTCGCAAGGCACTGTAATTGTCTTGTTGCTCAGTTGTGCAGCGGGGCCTCCCACTTCCCTTTCTACTCTGGTTAGAGCCTGTTTGTGCTGTCCTCTGAAGGGAGTAGTACACACCATTGTAGGAAATCTCCAGTTTCTTGGCAATTTCTCGCATTAAATAGCCTTCATTTCTAAGAACAAGAATAGACTGTCGAGTTTCACATGAAAGATCTCTTTTTCTGGCCATTTTGAGAGTTTAATCGAACCAACAAATGTAATGCTCCAGATTCTCAACTAGCTCAAAGGAAGGTCAGTTTTATAGTTTCTCTAACCAGCAAAACTGTTTTCAGCTGTGCTAACATACTTGCACAAGGGTTTTCAAGGGTTTTCTAAACATCCATTAGCCTTCTTACACAGATAGCAAACACAATGTACCATTAGAACACTGGAGTGATGGTTGCTGGAAATGGGCCTCTATACACCTATGTAGATAATGCATTAAAAACCAGACGTTTGCAGCTAGAATAGTCATTTACCACATTAATAATGTATAGAGTGTATTTCTGATTCATTTAATGTTATCTTCATTGAAAAAAACTCTGCTTTTCTTTCAAAAATAAGGAAATTTCTAAGTGACCCTAAACTTTTGAACGATAGTGTATGTATTCCATATACTATTTCTGTAGGAACTTTTCTTCTTCAGCTCAATGTTAATGGGGCTTTCAGTGTTATTTTCTCTACGGAAACAATCCCAGTACTAGGATAAGAGTTCTAAAGTTATATTACGGTAATGAAATGGAGGTGTGATGCAATATAAAATGTACAGTATTTATTACCATCTCCGGTATTTATAGCTCTACTCACAAGATACATCTGCAAGATATTCCATAAAGATCCGATCGATGCAGGTCCTTTTCTCAAGAAGAGGGGTTCACTGACCCCCATTTTAAGTCCCGCACAGAATGTAGAAGCGTTTCTGCAGGCACTGTTCTGTACATTAACTAACTCGGCTACTTTTGGAACTTTTGTAAAAGTGAATGGAGAGAGCTGCATCCGCACAACCTCCTCTTCATTCCATGACAAAGGTATGTGTTCCAGAAATGGGAATATCCATTTAAGTCTTGGCAGAAATTAAGTTTTGGGTTGATTGAATAGATTATTATTTGAACATAATTTTGTTATTTCTTTAACATAAAATATCTCTTTTCTAGACTTTTTTTTGTCTAAAACTGTTGAAATAATTCCTCAAAAGGAATAAGACATTGAGCTCATAATCTTGTCCAGCAGAAAACAAATAGGGAACTCAATAAATAAGCAGGATACATTTAATTTGAACCAAGAGTCACAGCCATATGCAGTAACATGAAAAACATCCTGTGGGCCATATTCAGTGGGGAAAATAAGTATTTGATACACTGGCGATTTTGCAAGTTTTCCCACTTACAAAAAATGGAGAGGTCTGTAATTTTATCATAGGCACACTGCAACTGTGAGAGACATAATCTAAGAAAAATCCAGAAAATCACATTGTATTTAATTTAAATAATTAATTTACATTTTATTGCATGTAATTATTGCATTGTTGAATTATTGCATTATTGCATTGTATTGCATGCAAGTATTTGATCACTAACCAACCAGCAAGAACTCTGGCTCTCACAGACTTCTTATATTTTCTTTAAGAAGTCCTCCTACTCTGCACTCATTACCTGTATTAATTGCACCTGTTTGAACTCGTTACCTGTATAAAAGACACCTGTCCATACACTCAATCAATCACACTCCAACCTCTCCACCATGGCCAAGACCAAAGAGCTGTCTAAGGACACCAGGGACAAAATTGTAGACCTGCACAAGGCTGGCATGGGCTACAAGACAATAGGCAAGCAGCTTGATGAGAAGGCAACAACTGTTGGCGCAATTATTAGAAAATGGAAGAAGCACAAGATGACTGTCAATCTTCCTCAGTCTGGGGCTCCATGCAAGAGCTTGTAGGGTAAGGATGATTCTGAGAAAGGTCAGGAATCAGCCCAGAACTACACAGGAGGACTTGGTCAATGACCTGAAGAGAGCTGGGACCACAGTCTCCAAGATTACTGTTAGTAACAAACTACACTGTCATGGATTAAAATCCTACAGGGCACACAAGGTCCCCTGCTCATGCCAGCACATGTCCATGCCCGTTTGAAGTTTGCAATGAGCATCTGGATGATCCAGAGAAGGCAAGGGAGAAGGTTATGTGGTCAGATGTGACCAAAATAGAACTTTTTGATATAAACTTCACTCGTCGTGTTTGGAGGAAGACGAAAGAGCAGTACAACCCTAAGAACACTGTCCCAGCTGTGAAGCATGGGGCTGGAAACATCATTCTTATCGTTTGCTATAAAATCTTTAAAAACGCTTAAAAAAATCCTGCATAAGCTGCATATTGTCAGTCATTGATACAAACATGCAATTTACAGTATGTTATTCATCAACAGCAACGCGCACACCAATAATAAAATGAAAAGATAAATTGTGGATAGAAGATATTGTCAGTCCAATGATTAAGCATTTACTGAAAGATGATATACAGTGAGTAAGAGGATTGTAGCATTCCGCTGGAGACACAAAACTTCAATGACGGTCAGGGATGATGATATACTACCTGCTTCAAAATATATCATAAAGGAACATCATAAACTCCTCTCCATTCATCTCCAGTATAAAAGTTTTTTTTTGTTTTGTTTTTTACTATTGTATTGGGGGATGACCATTTTCGGAATATACTTTATTAACCTATCTAACTTCGTTTAGATAGAAAACAGGCTGTAACATTCTCCTTAGCACCCCTCTAAGTGAGCTGTTACTAGGAAAAGTCCATACACATTTGTATTGTGAATATGCAGGAGCTTGAAGTTGGTGTAGACTCTAAATTTAGACAGGCTGTCCATCAACAACATGAGTAAAAAAACTTTCTTCTTAGAGATAATTGTGTCCTTAGTATTTTTTGGTATTTTTACTGTTGGTGCAAACTTATTTCCCAGACATTATGCTTTCTTAAAAATAAATAGAGATTTAACTGGAAAAGATGTCCCAATAATTTGTTACAGAAATGGACACTGTATTTTGTAATAATTGTTAAATCCATGGTTTCATCATTAATTCTTATTTTGCCCTTTTTCATCATTTCTACATCTTTTGGAGCTAGCTCTATTGGCACTTTCTTTGTCATAGTATTTCTCAGTTCTCAATTGTTACTTTCATAAAATTAACACTTGTTACGCTAATGGTCAGAAAGAAATGTAAATTATATTGATTCAGATTAATAATACTTAAAGTATAACTAAACTTTTAGTTTTTCCATAAATGCATAGTGTGGGTGAAGATTGTAATATACTTTATTTAAAAAAGTGCCTGCTTTTTCACTTATTTGGCTCTTTCTGCCACTGATCAAATCTGTACAATATCTATAAGTCCATGCGAGGGGGAGGAAGAGGAGAGCTCGTGAAAACAGAGGGAGACATATGCCCTGTAGAGAGAAGGTAGAGTTTTCTTTCACAACACAGCTTGATTATCTGGAATTATTATCCAACATTCTCCTTAGAGATATATGACTCATTTAATACTGTAGACAACATCATATCTCTGTCTCTCTCCTTCTCCTCCAACTCCTCACCTTCCTCCTCCATAGAATTAATTGTAAACTGAAACTGCTTGTATGGGAAAAAAATCTCTCAGATAAGAAGTAAAGACAGAAATGATCATTAAAAACACAGACACTTTTCTTTAATGGAGTATAGTGCAAAGTGTCTTCCCTTTAACTGCACTATTGATTTATAAAAAAGAAAGCTTATGTATGCTTTAAGAAATTATTAAGGGAATTTTCATCCACTCTCTATATAAAGAAGATGTTATCAATAGAATACCGCTATGGGACAAGAAAAATGAATAAAGTACAATAATTTGCATGTATTTATCACTGACTGCCCATATGCAATTCATGCAGGCTACTTTATATT
This sequence comes from Leptodactylus fallax, assembly GCA_947044405.1. Classification (NCBI taxonomy): domain Eukaryota; kingdom Metazoa; phylum Chordata; class Amphibia; order Anura; family Leptodactylidae; genus Leptodactylus; species Leptodactylus fallax. The sequence continues at coordinate 3,337,313 of CAMRHE010000015.1, forward strand.
AAGTGTTTGAGTGTGCGAATTATTTGGAAGTGTTATAATACACCCCCTCTAGAACTTTTTTCAAGGTAGTGGCATTTTTGGTGATTTTATAGTGGATATGCAGCACCTATACTACTTTGTGGTGTGTTTCTTAAAGTATTGAAAATTTATCTTTATGCCAAATCTGACTTAATTTGTAACATAACTTGGTTTTTCTATGGGTTTTTTTTTTCAACACATGTTCAGCTTTTATCTCTCACAATTATTAAAAATGTCTTTTATATTCAAATATACATATAAGAGCTGTGCATCATTCTCCACTCCTTTCATCCCATGCCTATACTTGCATTTCTCATAAATTTAATAACCATGTTTTATTAGCTATTTATCAGCATATAATTTATACAAATTCCAACTGCAATCTATGTGCAAGTGTTGAGTTAAAAGAAAACATATGATATCCATTAATTTGCAGTCTGGATGTCACTGTAAATTAATTAACATTTCACCACCAAACACTATGGTACAATGTATATACAAGTGGATCTCCTTACTTTGGATTATTCTTTCTTTTGCTATGGGCAAAGTTTATGTTTAATTCATTTTCTGTAATTTTTATGCTGAATTGTAAAACTAGTGTGCTGTGTCTGAAATATTATGCTTTACTAAATAATATGTTACACATTTTTTTCACTAAAAATAAATTTAATAATGTTCTTCATAGGAAGTGTACGTATTTCCAGGCAGTGTTTAAGTGGAGTTCCCTGGGACCTTCAGAGGAAATAATTATTAGGGCCCATAGCTTCAGCTATATGAAACATGCACATTAATTGTTAAAGTATAAAAAAAATTTTTGGCCAGAGCCCCACGTGGTGTAAACACTGCGTTTTGGCCGTGATGGAAACCCCGCAGAAAAAAACGTTGTGTTTTACAGTCCCTGCAAAGTTTTACAGCCTCTGCAAGTTCTAGCAAATCCCATCCACACATTGTGGAAAAATACATGCAGCAAAAATGCTATGCTTTCCAAAACTGTTGCAATTTTGGAAATCTCAGCATGTCAATTATACCTATAGAAACGCCCGTGGTTTCCCTATAGGTATAACGGAAACAGAAAGTGTTTCTGTGAAAAGTGTAGCGTTTTGCTCTGAACTGCTATGTGGGGCCTTAGCCTTAGTTATTTTTTTATAAATCAATCTATTTTTTCACCTCACAATCATCCCAGGCTTCTTACTGAAGCTGCTGCTGCTCCAAGGATAATGTTCCTCTTACCATTCCCCTTGACAACCCTTTCTCATTGTGGAACATCCTTATGATGTATATGAAAGAGATGTGCATTCAAGCGGCTTCACGTTTGAAGCGTTACAGGGAACAGGTAGTGAGAGACTTACTTTCTAAAATCTGCAACTTGGAGTCTACAAATAAGAAGCTGGTGACCCCATCTGTTACAGATCTGCTGAGAAACCTCCGTAGACACCTACAAGTTGCCCTTTCAATTCCATGTAAACATGTTCTTAGTCATTTGAAAGCTAATTATTATGTACACAGCAATAAAACCAGATTATTTGGCAATGCAGCTTCAACACATTGAAGACTTCAATTCTGCTACACAACAAGTTATTAGGTCCTCATTTCCTTTCCAGTGAAAGCATGCTAAGATTATATATCTGAGGGTTTCATTGACTGATTTACCAGATCAGTGGTTCCTGAGTATGGTTGCTTCTGTCAAGGTATTTAAAACATATTTGGCAGTATCTCTGAACTGGAAAATATTGATCTTACTAAGTTACCCCTGTGATTTGTTTAAACTATGATTCCCCTTACGTCCGATAGCAGCACAATATGGGGTATCTCTGCCCCTGTGTGTTGTTTAGGACAGGTGGAACCTTTAATTAGCACCAAAAAGGTGCCTCCTACTAGCCCTATAAGAGGGCACAAGAGACCTCCCTCCACTGTGTTTTTTTCTGTCCTGTGTGGAACAGGTGGACGGAGGTCTCTTGTGACCTCCCGTTGCTAGGGGTTTTATTTACTCCTGGCTTACCTTTTTGGGGTACCTCGGTCCCAAAGAAAAAACCTCCGGGCCTTCGGGCCTTCGCACCGCAGCGCAGCGTTATCCGGCATCCATCTGCAGGCAGCGCGATCCCGGAAGTAAGCGGGGAACCTCCTCGGCCGGAACTTTTCTCCAGTCCCGTGTTCCCAGGGGAAGGAAGCCTTTGCGCACCACCGCGCCCTACTTCCGGTTTTCACGGAAAAAGTGCGGTAAGTTTGGAAATTTAAAATTTAAAGGCAAAATATAGAATTGATTTTTGCTGCTTGTATTTTGAGCCTCTGGCTTAGGCTTATGCTCCCTTATGTTCCATTATGGCGTTTGACTTGTTTTGGTGCTGTATAAATGTTTCTTTGTTGGCTTCCTCCCCTCGCTGCTGGATTATATTTAAAAGGTCTGAATGCAGTCCTTTATTTGTTGAGTGAGTGGTTTCTAGCTCCTCTGCTGTGGGTTGCGGTGGCTGGTTTTTTTTCTGACGGTTTTTTTCTCTCTTCAAGTGACCCATTCAAAAAAAAAAAAAAAAAAGGTACCCCTTGGGTTTTTATGTGATGCTTGGCGATCTTCCTTGTTTTAGTGTCACGTGGCTGTTTGATGTTTCAGATGTCATCTTCTGCATCACGTAATGGCGATGCGCTTAGGAGGAAAAATTCCTCTAAACTTGAAACACCTAATGTGTTTGGATTGCAATACCCCTTTACCTGACGGCTATGATTTTACCCGCTGTCACCAGTGTCGCGGACCCTGCCGGAAGTACCTTCTATAAGAGGTTATTACTTGGGTAAAGGACTATATGAGGAGTCTCTTAAAGGAGATTCGTTATTCCATCGCCCAGATTGCCAAGAGACCGCAGATTGAGACACAATCTTCCTTCCGGATCTCTGATGAAGATTATCAGATAGTGGACGAGACACTCTCATCTGACGATTCCACTGAAGATCCCAGCAGGCCGTGCTTCCACTCGAAAAATTAAGCCGGCTGCTGAAGTCCATCCGGTCTAAGGATCGTGATGTTGACGGGGGAAGCCTCCGCGTCCACCTATAGAGGGCCTAGGGTCTTCCAAGTGGACCAGACATTACAAAAGTTAATGTCCTCAGAGTGGAGAAGTCCTGAAAAACCTCTTGTGGTTCCTAGGAGGTTCAGCGCTTTATTCCCAGTTGCTCAATGGGATCAATGGGGTACTCCTCCCAAGGTGGATATGGCGGTGGCTAAACTGTCCTGCCGCACTAAGGTACCATCAGATGATGGAGCAAATCTGCACGACGCCATGGCAGGCGCTTCGACAATACCTTCAAGAAGGCTTATTCAGCTGCCTCGCCCCAGACCGCTGTGGCGGTTGTGTCCTGTGAAGTGTCAGCCAAATTATGTACTGACCTGGTCCACCTCGAAAGTGACCGACTCTGGAGTCTCCAGACGAGCTGCTAGGGTTTCTAGGCTCAGTTTCCCTAGCAGCTGAATATTTAACGGAAGCCTCCCACCATCAATTAAGGCTGGCGGCCAAATCCCTGGCACTTACCAAGAACACTGCAGCAGGAAGACCTCTATGGTTAAAACCTTGGAGAGCTGTGTTCCCCTCAAAGTATAATTTGTGCGCATTACCCTTTGAGCCAGGTAGAGTCTTTGGCTGTGCCCTAGACGAGATCCTAGAGGGCTTGGCCGACAAGAAGGGTAAAACTTTACCCCAGGCCTTCAGAGGTAGGTCTGGCTCTGGCCGTGGTAGAGGCTATCCGCCTCGTCGTGGAAGGCAGTCCAGAGAGGCTCTAGTTATTCCTCTAGAGGCGCCGGCCGGAGAGTCCGAAGTCTGATGATAAAAAAGTCAAGCCTAGCTTTTGACATCAGAAGCAGTTTTCCTGTGGCCGAGATTCCTGTCGGAGGTCATGTCTCTCACTTTCTCAACTGCGGGCAGGAAAAAATTCGAGACCCATGGGTCCGGTAGGTAATCCAAAGAGGTTATGCAATCAAGTTCCTCCGTCCTTCTCAGGATAGGTTTGTGTTAACTCGCAACCTCCCTGGAATGCTTCATCCGAGAGTACATTCACAAGGGAGCCCTGGTGGAAGTCCCTTCTCTAGAAGAAGGATCCAGTGTCTATTCTCCCGTCTTCCTGATGCCAAAACCGGCAGACAAGTGGAGAATGATCATAGACTTAAGGTACCTCAACCGCTTCATCAAAAAGAAGCACTTCCATAGGAAAACCATAAAGTCTGTCGCCACCTTTCTCCTCTAAGGCAATGTTTTTTGTGACTTTGGATATAAAAGACGCCTATTTGCATATTTCTATTTACCTCCACACAGAAGGTTTTTTTCTAAGGATTGCCGTAGTAGTTTCCGGCCACAGGAAGCACTTTCCCAATTCACAGCACTACCCTTCGGGATCTCCTCTGCTTCCCACACCTTTACAAAGGTAGTGGCCCCCATAACGGCCGCCCTCAGGCTTCAGGGGATATTCTTGGTGCCTTATCTAGACGACTGTTTGATAAAGGCCCAGTCAGAGTCTGTTCTGCTCCAGTACCTACAGACAGCCTTCAGAGTCTGTGATGGCTTATAAATTGGGAGAAGTCAAAAACAATCCCTTCAACTCGAAGGAAGTTCCTCTGAGAAAACTACTTCCTAGATTCAGTCCGCCTGCAAATCTCCTTGACACCAGCAAGGAAGGAGAAGCTGGTTGCGGCAGTCCGGCACCTCTTCAAAAAGCCGATAGCCTCCATCAGAACATTGATGAAGATCCTAGGCTTGATGTCTTCCTCAGTGGAGGCAGTCCCATGGGCCTTGTGGCACTTACGTCCCCTCCAGAAGGAGTTACTAGAGGCTTGGGATCACTCCCTTCTTACATTCAGCAAGAAGATTCAACTCTCCCCCAGGACCCGTCTTTCCCTCAAGTGGTGGTTGCACCTGAAAGACGGAAGGTCCACGGTCCAACCTTCTTGGACCCTGTTGACTACAGATGCATCCCTCTCGGAATGGGGAGCCCATTGGACAGAAACTTCATAAAGGGAGTCTGGAGCGCTCCTGAAAAAAGGACCTCGTCCAACTGGAAGGAGCTCAGAGCCATATATCGTGCCTTACTCTATTGCTTGCCTCTTCCCAGGGAAGAGCAGTCAAAATCTGGTCAGACAACATGACCACAGTGCTGTACGTGAACAGACAGGGAGGCACCAGATCACCAACCCTCCTTAGGGAGGCAGATCTGATATTTACATGGGCAGAGAAAAATCTAACCCATTTATCCGCAGTTCACATCAAGGGCTCCCTGAACATAGTAGCGGATCGGTTGAGTTGGGGTTATGCCGTATCAGGAGAATGGTCACTCAATCCAGAAGTCTTTCATCAGATTACCCTGAACAGGGGTCTTCCAGAAATAGACCTCATGGCAACCCAACTCAACGCCAAGGTGTAAAAGTTCTGTTCCCTTTACCAGGAGGACAATCCCTTGGCAGTGGATGCCCAGTGGAGGTCCAGGCTGGCATATATCTTCCCTCCAGTTCCAACAATACCGAAGGTATTAATGAAAATCAGACAGGACCAAGTCTCTGTGATAGCCATCATTCCATTCTGGCCAAAAAGAGCTTGGTTTTTCCCAACTCATGGAGATGAGTCGAGCGATATATTGGAGGCTTCCCCCCATCCAGAACCTGGTTTCCCAAGGATCTCTGAAGTGCCAGGATCTCTGGAGATTCAACCTGACAGCCTGGAGGTTGAGCAGTCCCTACAGCAGGATAGAGGACTGTCAGAGGCTGTCCTGAAGACCCTTTATTCTGCAAGAGCAGAATCTACCAATAAGAATTACCAGAGGACAGCCAAGATTTTCATGGAGTGGTGCTCCAAGAAGGGTATTAATAATCTAGAACCTTCAACGGCTGATATTTTCTTCAGGACGGTTTGGATAAGGGCCTTGCCCCTGCCACTTTGAAAGTGCAGATTGCAGCCCTCTCCGCTCATTTGAACAGACGTCTGTCTCAGGATCCTCTGGTTTGCAAGGTTCCTTAAAGGGGCAATGAGGCTAAAGCCCTCAGTATCATCCCCAGTGGGACCTTGCGGTAGTCATTACAGGCCTGTGCGGTCCTCCATTTGGACCCTTGGAGACTACGGAGATAAAATATTTAGCCTACAAAACCACTTTTTTGTTGGCTATTATATCTGCCAAAGAGTAGGGGTACTCCAGGCCCTCTCTTCTAGAGAACCGTACATTTTGTTTTTGCAGATAGGGTGCACCTTAGGTTTGCCTGGGTTTATCCCTAAGGTCCCCTCATACTATAATAGCAATCAGCTAATTTCGTTACCTGTGTTTTTCCACTCTGCAACCTCTGAGGAGGAAGAAAAGCTCCACACCTTAGATGTGGTAAGGTGTCTGTGGATTTACCTATTCCACACTCAACTGCTTAAGAAGGCCGAAAACCTACTAATTGATATGCAGGGTAAAAACAGAGGCCTCAAGGTTTCCAAGCCTACTCTATCCACATGGATCAAGGAGACAATTAAGTCTTCCTTTTCTTATTCAGGAGTTATTCCCTCCAGTCTTTCTACGGCCACTCGACCTGGGTTGTCGACTTCTTTGGCTGAGTATCGGTCCTTACCATTGGACCAGATTTGTGCGGCTGCATCATGGTCATCTCAGTTGACCTTTTGTTAAACATTATCATTGGACATCCGCAGTTTCCAGACAACTGCCTTTGGTCAGTCAGTCCTTGACGTTGTAAGGCGAGGAAACCCTCCCTAGGGGAATTACTTGCTATCTCCCCATATTGTGCTGCTGTCGGACGTAAGGGGAATCGTTGATTGTAATGTCAATCTGTATTCCCTTAGTCCAGACAGCAGCACAAGGCTTCCCTCCCTAGAAGCTTGTTTCCTGTTACTTTATAATTTACACAGTGGAGGGAGGTCTCTTGTGCCCTCTTATAGGGCTAGTAGGAGGCACCTTTTTGGTGCTAATTAAAGGTTCCACCTGTCCTAAACAACACACAGGGGCAGAGATACCCCATATTGTGCTGCTGTCTGGACTAAGGGAATACAGATCAGCGATACTCAGTATCTCTTTTGAGGGTTGGATTAAAAAAGGGAGTGTGACTTTTAGATATTTGTTCTACAGTGGCTGGCTGAGATCCTTCTCTGACATTTCTTCTATTCATGGCATTTCTGACAGGGATTTCCATAAGTATTTATCTCTAAGACAAGTAGTGCTTTATATTAAAGATAGCTCTACTTTGTTCCCTAAGCTACCATTTCAATTATTTTCTATTCTGATCCATTCACATGGGAGTTTTGCACACTGCTACAACTTATTACTTCCACATTTCTTCTCCAACAAACCATCATATTGTTATAAATGGTAGGCATACCTGCATAGTACAGTTTTCCCTACAGAAGGGAAAAAACGGCTTTCCATATAGCATATATGGAAGCAATATTTCTAAGGGAGTTAAGCATTGGTAAATGTTGCTGTTTTGGTACTGTGCTCCCCACTTCAGAAGCTTGACAACATATGTTCAAGTACCTGCTTGAGAGAATATGGGCAAATAGGTTCCTGCTTACATATTTGGTGACAGTATCTGGTAATTACTTGTTACTGATATGAGATATTTGACATTTCCTCCAGGCTGAGTGGGAGGCGAATACTTCTGAGAATTCCAATATAGCCTTATTCTTTTTGCATAAGGCATCACTCCAAATTGAGCCAATATATTTATAAGTGATATAATACTTGCTATCCTTGCAAAGCAATGGCCACTTTTCTAACCCACCATCTATTACTGAGACTATTAATATGATTCATTCTAACTACAGTCTTGGACTTCTACATGCCCAAAAAACTAGAAAGGACATCCGCCACTTACCTAGGCTGTGTTCTCTGTATTGCTCACTTGCCGTAATTAGAGATGAGTGAATAGATTCTGCAGAAATGGAATTTGATCCGAATTTCAGGAAATCTTCAATTTTCCATGATTCCGGATTTCCTCACGCTTCGATGCATCGAATCACATTTTTTTATAAAATGGCTGCCGCACATGTTAGGACAAGGGGGAAACAACTCTGGGAGTGCAGGATCACCCACAATGCCAAGCGTGCAGCTAATCATCAGCCAGCAGGACCTGTGATGTCACAGCCCTATAAAAACCCTCGGCCATTTTAGGTACAGTCATTCCACATTGCTCTTACTGTAGGGACATTGCAGCACTCACTGCCGTTATACTGCTGCTCATTACTCATACCTGTGTCTTCAAGGTGGAACACAAAAAGCCTTTTGCAGTACAGTACAGCAAAAAAAGTGAAATATCATACACTAATATCTGCACGTATCTGTAAAGTTGCAGGTCATTTTTAAAAACAGTATTGTCAATAATTCAATAATTCTTAGCGGTTATCATCACTTATTTAACCCTTTGCCGACATCCTCCGTAATAGTACGGCGGATGCCGGGTGCTTAAATATGGCAGCCACTCGAGACCCGAGCAGCCGCCATAGCCGCCGGGTTTCTGCTGTATTATACAGCAGACACCCTGCGCTAATACCTGCGATAAGTGCCCGCAATGATAGCGGGCATTATCCCCTCTGGCTCCATTTTACCGGCGGTGCGTTGGTGCAGCCATTTTGCCAGGGATCGCCGGCACCCAGAGCAAGCTCCGGGTCCGGTGTCTCATTGCTATGACAGCTGGAAGCCTTGTGAAGGCTCCCAGGCCTGTCTTTCAGTAACTTCTATTGCAGGCTACTCTATGTAGCCTACAATAGAAGCGCCATTTCTTTGCAATGCATTGCAATGCATTACCATTGTAATGCATTGCATTAGTGATCAGACCCCCTGGGGTTCAAGACCCCTAGGGGGTCTAATAAATGCAAAATAAAAAAAAAAGTACAAAAAAAAATAAAAAATATTAAAAGTTCAAATCCCCCCCCCCCTTCCCTACAACACATATAAAAGTAGTTAAGTACTGTGAAACACATACACATTAGGTATCCCTGTGTCCAAAAATGCCCGGTCTACAAATCTATAAAAATATTTTTCCCATACAGTAAACGTAGCGAAGAAAAAAAATCAAAAGTGCCAAACCGCCGTTTTTTCACTGTTTTGCCTTTGATAAAAATTTGGATAAAAAGTGATCAAAGCAATAGACATTCCCCAAAATGGTATAACTAAAAAGTACACCTGGCCCCGCAAAAAAATGACATGCTATGCATCCCTGTACACGGAAGTATAAAAAAGTTACGGGTGTCAGAATATGGCGACTTTTAAAAAAATATATACACTACTGTTCAAAAGTTTGGGGTCACCTAGAGAATTTTGTGTTTTCCATGAAAACTCACACTTTTATTTATCAAATGAGTTGCAAAATGAATAGAAAATATAGTTAAGACATTGACAAGGTTAGAAATAATTATTTTTATTTGAAATAATAATTTTCTCCTTCAAACTTTGCTTTTGTCAAAGAATGCTCCATTTGCAGCAATTACAGCATTGCAGACCTTTGGCATTCTAGCTGTTAATTTGCTGAGGTAATCTGGAGAAATTTCACCCCATGCTTCCAGAAGCCCCTCCCACAAGTTGGATTGGCTTGATGGGCACATTTTGCGTACCATACGGTCAAGCTGCTCCCACAACAGCTCAATGTGGTTGAGATCTGGTGACTGCGCTGGCCACTCCATTACAGATAGAATACCAGCTGCCTGCTTCTTCCCTAAATAGTTCTTGCATAATTTGGAGGTGTGCTTTGGCTCATTGTCCTCTTGTAGGATAAAATTATCTCCAATCAAGCGCTGTCCACAGGGTATGGCATGGCATTGCCAAAATGGAGTGATAGCCTTCCTTATTCAAAATCCCTTTTATCTTGTACAAATCTCCCACTTTACCAGCACCAAAGCAACCCCAGACCATCACATTACCTCCACCACGCTTGACAGATGGCGTCAGGCACTCTTCCAGCATCTTTTCAGTTGTTCTGCGTCTCACAAATGTTCTTCTGTGTGATCCAAACACCTCAAACTTCTTTGATTCGTCTGTCCATAACACTTTTTTCCAATCTTCCTCTGTCCAATGTCTGTGTTCTTTTGCCCATATTAATCTTTTCCTTTTATTAGCCAGTCTCAGATATGGCTTTTTCTTGGCCACTCTGCCCTGAAGGACAGCATCCCTGAGTCGCCTCTTCACTGTAGACGTTGACACTGGCATTTTGCAGGTACTATTTAATGTTGGCTGCTGCCTATCTACGCCATTGTCCATCCTCTCGCATGTCTGACCGAGGGGAGCCCGGAGTGCTCAACTTGCACTGGTATGGCAGCTGTGGGAGGGGGTGGGGGTGGCAGGAGCAGTATCGGCTCCATCAGTAGCAGCCTAAGCCTAGAGTTGCTGATGAGCAGTTTTCTTCAGCCGCATAGTGAAGAAGCTGCTCATCAGCAGCTAGACACAGAGCAGAAGTTGAACCATCAGGTGGTGACATACTTAGAGTGCACCTTGCCACCCGTCATCGAAGATCCGCTGGACTACTGGGCAGCTAAACTGGATTTGTGGCTGCAACTGGCCGAGTTTGCCCTGGAAAAGCTGTCCTGCCCGGCCAGTAGTGTGGCATCAGAGCGGTTGTTTAGTGTGGTGGAGGCCATAGTTACCCCAAGGAGAACTTGCCTGTCCACCCAAAATTTGGAGATACTGACCTTTGTGAAGATGAATCAGGCGTGGATCAGCCAGGATTTCCACCCACCAATGCCTGATGCAGAAGATTAAATGATCCATGCTGCCTCACCACACTCTGCCACTGGTTCACTGTATGGCCTCCTAAGGCTGGTGTTACCTACACATTATATCACCTTGCCATCTTATGGCCTACTCACACTGCTGCCTCCTCCGCATTCTGCCACTGGATGACTGTATGGCCTCCTAAGACTGTTGCTACCTACATATTATATCACCTTGCCACTCTGTGGCCTACTCACGCTGCTGCCACCTCCGCACTCTGCCACTAGATGACTGTATGGCCTCCTCACGCTCCTGTCACCTCCTCACTGCCACTGAGTGACTGTATGGCCTCCTAAGGCTGTTGCTACCTACACATTATATCACCTTGCCACTCTGTGGCCTACTCACATTGCTGTCACCTCCGCACTCACCACTGGGTGACTGTATGGCCTCCTCATGCCGCAGCCACTGGATCACTGTATGCCCTCCTCATGTTGCTGCCACTGGTTCATTGTATGGCCTCCTTATGCCGCTGCCACTGGGTCACTGTATGGCCTCCTAATGTTGCTGCCACTTGGTTTCTGTATCGCCTCCTCATGCCGCTGCCACTGGGTCACTGTATGGCCTCCTAATGTTGCTGCCACTTGGTCTCTGTATGGCCTCCTCATACCGCTGCCACTGGGTCACTGTATGTCCTCCTCATGTTGCTGTCACTGGGTCATTGTATAGCCTCCTCATGCCGCTGCCACTGGGTCACTGTATGCCTTCCTCATGCTGCTGCCAAATTCACATTGTCACCTTGTCACCAGCAACTTGGCCAGTTGGCGCCACTTCCACCTCCACATTCTCACATCGTTGGTCCTGCAACAATGTCCACCTCATCCTCCACTGTTTCCTCAGCCTCCACTGCAGGGACAATTCACAGTGCTCCTCCAGTATACCACATGTGCAGGGCACTGTGGTGTCACACTGTTCTACACCTCGTTTGCCTGGATGAACAAAGTCACACAGGGGAGGAACTGGGCCACTGTATGTCCTCCTCATGCTGAAGCCACTGGATCACTGTATGGCCTCTTCATACCATTTTCACCGGGTCACTGTATGGCCTCCTCATGTTGCTGCAACTTGGTCACTGTATGGCCTCCTCATGCTGCTGCCACTGGGTCACTGTATTCCCTCCTCATGCCTTTTCCACTGAGTCACTGTATGGCCTCCTCATGCTGCTGCCACCTCCACATTATGTCGCCTTGCCACTCTGTGGTTTCTTGATGCTGCTGCCAACTCCACATTATGTCGCCTTTCCACTTTGTAGACATATATGTGGAATCTTTCACTCTACAGTAGGATGTTGGGTCTCTGCACAGTTCTTTCTACCTGGCACTAACATGGACCTGTAAGGCTGGGTTCACACTTGAGTTAGTTGGTCAGTTTTGGCCCAGTAACTGTCTAAATAAGTGAAATGTGCAGTGGTTCTAAGAGCGACGCCTGTCATGTGCGTGTCATTCGGACTCACAGGATTGTTTGACTACCACAGTAGGCTCCCTATGCGTTTTACTGCAAGGCACAGTGTTCTACACCACTATACAGGCTCTCTGAAGCTAGGAAATAGGTGTTTTTTAGCGACATTCGCCGCAAAGTAATTCAGATCGAAGCAAATTTTTTTGGAACTTTGAATCGAACTGCCAAATCGAACTTTTGAGAAATTCACTCATCTCTAGCCGTAATGTGGCAACCTTTATTACATTATATTGCTTACTTACATATATCTGTAAGACTAGGCCTGAAATGCGACTTTTGTAGCATTGTAGGCCTACAAAAGTTGCATTTATCTACAGCTGCAGTCCAAATGAATGCATTGATTGTGTGCAATCTTGGGAACTGCAGTTGTCACTAAATATTTAAAATCAATCAGTAGCGCTACAAAAGTTGCACTGTAGCCCTGGCCTTATTGTGGATAGACACCTAGGCATTCCTCTTTAGGGATTATTTTGCCATTGTCCTTTATTTTATGTTACTCCTTGTATCTTTTCCTTGAATGACTTAATAAAAATTAATGTTTAAAAAAATATATAGCAACTATCATTTATTATTTTTTCATATAACTAGTCAAAATAGAATAGAAAAATTGTTGAAAATGTGTAATTTTACTCTCCTAAAATAATAGAAAATTATATTCAATAGATTTTAGGAAGAAAACCTATTTCTACATAAACACGATTCATGATTGTTTTATGACAGCTGATTTTTTAATACTAAGTCATACAAAGCAAACAAAGGTAGTAATGGATGGGAAGATTTTTAATTATGTAAAGGAAATAAGAAACATAGCACATATCTACACAATTCTTATTACACACGGCCACCAAAAAATTATCTAATGATTAATGACCTATCTTTCTATAATACTATAATGTTATTCTCTGTGATATAAATTAATTATGTAACTCTAAATGTTTGTGTAATCTGACTCATTTTTATGAAAACCATAAAGCACGAGATTGCTATAATAAATGGAATGGAATAAACAATAAGAACAAAGATAGTATTTCAGGTTACTCTCGGCTATATAGCTAGGGCTTACACCAATGGTCAGAGTAACAAAAATACTTACACCAGTCTATAAAAAGAAATAAAAAAATCTACAGTATACAGTTTATTAACCTTCCTGTCTCAGTCATTTAAGACTTTCTGACAGAATTCAAATCTAACATGTGTCATTTTATGTGGTAATAACCTAGTTAAAGGAGTTAAAAGAACACTTCAACTCATCAAAGTGATTTTGAGACTGTTTTATCATGATACATTGTACTTTGTATTAGTAGTAAATTTTGGTTGATATGTTTTGTGTTTAATTATGAAAAAATAGGAAGTTTGGAGATTTGGAAAAGTATGCAATTTAAAAACATTGACATTATCTGCTTTACATACAGATAGTCATACCACCCACATTAGTTAATAGATATAATTTTCCATTTCTCTGCTTTAAGTTGTGATCAAAATTTAAACATTGTTTAGGCCGGGTCTCCACATTGCATATTATAGTATTTGCAAAGTGGAAGGGATTCTGGCTAAAAAAAAATCTGCATCGGAAATGCTGCGATTTCAAAAATCATTGTGTTTTTGTAGATCGCAGCATGTCAATTATACCTACGGAAACGCTGGCATGTAGGAAGTTTGTTAACCCTTTAAATATTTCACAGTAACTAAATGAAATTGAAGTTTACACATTTCAGTTTCTTTCACTAATATATTCATTTAGCCCTAGAATTTAAACATTCACAAGGGGTTAAAGGAAAAAAAATTCACCCCACAAATTGTTATGCAAGTTCTCCACAACATAGAAATACCTCATATGTAGATATAAACTAATATTTGGACACACAGCAGGATGCTTAAGGGAAGGAGTGCCAATGAGTTTTTGGAGGGCAGATTTTGCTGGACTGCTGTTTCAGGCACCATGTCACATTTGCAGAGCGTCTGAGGTGCCAGAATAGTGAAAACCCCAAAAAAGTGACCATTTCTCATGAACATGGCAAAACCCCATATTTGGGCATAAGGCCGGGTTTGAAACGAAAAAAGAGCTATGCCTTGCAGTGCCTTGCAAAAGTATTCATACACCTTGAACTTTTTCACATTTTGTCACCTTACAACCACAAACTTAAATGTGAATAAAAATCTGAAAAGTCTGACATGCAAAAGTATTTGGGGTTAATGAGAGACAAGCTGGCCCTTGCTGAAGTGGACTACCCCCTCTCCAATTGGATCCTAGACTACCTCACAAATCGACCTCAGTATGTGAGGGCCCAGGACTGTGTGTCACAAACCGTGATCTGTCATACGGGGGCACCTCAGGGTACAGTTCTTGCCCCTTTCCTCTTCACACTGTACACTGCAGATTTTAGGTGCAATTCATCAGAAGTATTCTGATGACTCTGCAATAGTAAACCTCATCACAGATGAAGATGACAGGGAGTACAGAGAACTGATCCAGGATTTTGTGGATTGGTGCCAGCAGAAACACCTTAGGATTAATGCCGGGAAGACCAAGTTGATGGTGGTGGACTTTTGCAAGCACAGATACTCTCCAAAACCAGTGGACATCCAGGGGATGGGCATTGAGATAGTCAACACCTATAAGTACCTGGATGTACTCCTCAATAATAAGCTGGATTTGGCAGATCACTTGGATGCACTGTACAGAAAGGGCCACAGAAGGCTCTACTGGCTTAGGAGGCTGAGAGCCTTTGGAGTCCTTCTTAGGACTTTTTTCAACTCGGTAGTGGCATCAGCCATCTTCTTCAGAGTGGCCTGTTGGGGGAGCAGTATGTCAACCAGGATTAGAAATAAACGTGACACGCTAATTAGAAGGGCCAGCTCTGTCCTGGGGAGCCCACTGGACCCAGTGCAGGTGGTGGGTGACAGAAGGATACTGTCCGTGGTGAGCTCCACGCGGGAGAATAAGTCCCATCCCATGCATGAGACCTTGATAGCGCTGGGCAGTGACCGTCTACTTCACCCTAAGTGTGAGAAGGAGCACTATCGGAAGTCTTTCCTCCCCACTGCGGTCAGGCTGTATAACCAACACTGACCTAAGAAGAGATTAGTGCATACAGAGAACTGAAATATCTTTTTGTTGTGATATCCCCCCCTCCCCAACTACTTCTTTACCTGTACTTTTCTACCTGTCTGTCTACTATCAATGAAATGCCTCTACCTTGGAAAGTTACATGTTGTATTTGTATTGTTTATCTTTGCATTGCATTTCTTTGCTGCTGTAACACACTGAGTTTCCCCATGGTGGGACTATTAAAGGATTATTATTATATTATTCAGCCCCCCATATCAATACTTGGTAGACCCACATTTCGCTGCAATTACAGCTGCAAGTCTTTTAGATTATGTCTCTACCAGCTTTGCGCATTTAGAGACTGAGATTTTTGCCCATTCTTCTTTGTAAAATAGCTCAAGCTCAGTCAGATTGAATGGAGAGCGTCTGTGAACAGCAATTTTCATGTCTTGCCACAGATGCTCAATGGGATTTAGGTCTGGACTAAACCATTCCACTGTAGCTCTGGCTGTATGTTTAGGGTCATTGTCTTGCTGGAAGGTAATTCTCCTTCCCAGTCTCAAGTCTATTGCATCCTCCAACAGGCTTTCTTCCAGGATTGCCCTGTACTTCGCTCCATCCATCTTCCCATCAACTCTGACAAGCTTCTGTGTCCCTGCTGAAGAAAAGCATCCCCACAGCAAAATGCTGGCACTACCATGCTTCACCGTGGGGATGGTGTGTTCAGGGTGATGAGCAGTGTTACTTTTCAGACAGACATAGCACTTTGCATTTAGGCCAAAAGGTTCAACTTTGGTCTCATCTGACCAGAGCACCTTCTTCCACATGTTTGCTGTGTCCCCTATATGGCTTGTGGCAAACTGCAAACAACACTTCTTATGTCTTTCTTTCATCAATGATTTTCTTCTTGCCACTCTTCCATAAAGGCCAGATTTGTGGAGTGCATGACTTATAGTTGTCCTGTGGACAGATTCTCCCACATGAACTGTGGATTTCTGCAGCTCCTCCAGAGTGACCATGAGCGTTTTGGCTGCTTCTCTGACCAGTGCTCTCCTTGCTCGATTTGTCAATTTAGGTGGATGGCCATGTCTTGGTAGGTTTGTAGTAGTAGAATACTTTTTCTATTTTTGAATGATGGATTGAACAATGCACCTTGGGATGCTTAAAGCTTGGGATATGTTTTTATAACCTAACCCTGCTTTAAATGTCTCCACAACTTTATCTCTGACCTGTTTGGTGAGTTCCTTGGTCTTCATGATGCTGTTTGTTCACTAGTGTTCTCTAACAAACCACTGAGGCCTTCACTGAACAGGTGTATTTATACCGAGACTAAATTACACACAGCTGGACTTTATTAACTAATTAAGTGACTTCTGAAGGCAATTGTGCGCACTGGATTTTATTTAGGGGTATCAGAGTACAGGGGGATGAATACTTTTGCACATCACACTTTTCAGATTTTTATTTGATTCAAATTTTGAAAACCATGTATCATTTTTGTTCCACTCCACAATTATGTGCTATTTTGTGTTGGCCTATCACTTAAAATCTCAATAAAATACATTTAAGTTTGTGGTTTTAAGGTGATAAAATGCGAAAAAGTTCAAGGAGTATGAATACTATTGCAAACCACTGTAATTTTTTGTATGGACACACAGACACGCATAGAAAGGAAGAAGCACAATTGAGCTTATTGGAGACCAGATTTTTCAAGAATTGTTTGCAGGTTTGATGTCACATTTGCAGAGTCCCTAAGATACCAGAACAGTGGAAATCCCCAACAAATGACCCCATTTTGGAAACTAAAGCCCTAAAGGAATTTATCAAGGGGTATACTGAGTATTTGGACCCAAAAGCTATTTCATAGTATTTACTACTATTGGGACATGAGAATGAAAAATTATTTTTCAATAAAATATTTATTTAGCTCCACATTTATCACTTTAACAAGGTGTTAAAGGAGAAAGTGCACCCCACAGTTGGTTAGACAATTTTTCATGAACACTGCAATATCCCATATGTGGGGTACATAGCATAGCTTCGAAAGGAAAGATCACCAAGTGGCTTTTACAGAGCACAGTTTGTTAGAATAGTTTTCGAGTGGCATGTCTCATTTGTACACCCTAACAAAACCTTTACAATAGAAAAACCCAAAAAGTGACCCCATTTTGGAAACTACACAAACTACACAACTACAATGGATCAACCGCTATAGTGAACATTTTGATCCTATGGGAGTTTCATAGATTTTATTAACTTTGGGCAGTGAAAATGTCAAATTTAATTTTTTGCAATAAAAAGTCGCTTTAGTCAAATCTTTTTTCATTTTCACAAGGGGTTAAAGGAAAAAATGCACCTCAAAATTGGTAATGTTATGCAGTCAAAGTACCTCACATGTGGATTAAAACTACTGTTTTGGCACATGGCAGGGCACAGAAGGCATGGAGTGCCAGTAGCCTTTTGAAGGGCAGAAATATTTTCGGGTGCCATGATGCATATTTCCCTAAGTTGCCCATGTAGTGGAGAGTACCAAAAAGTGACTTAAATTTTGGAAACTACATCTCTCAAAAATTTATCAAAGAGTATAGTGATCAGTTTGACCCCAGAGATGCTTTCCAAAAAGAAATATTCCGCAGATGGTGCAAAATGAAAATTTTCAATTTTCAATATTTATATGCTATTTCAGTGCCCAGTGTGTCACATTCAGCTTGTTACACTGTATAAAGTTAGCTCTCCAGTTATTATGTTCTATTTTCTAATTTTACAAATGCCCTTCATGCGGCCCTAATCTTTTTATTTATTTACCCTAATTTTACCCCTTGAGTGTTACATTTGCATTTTAATTTCTAGCAATGAATGAGAAGTATAGAGTGAAAAGTTAAAACTGTGATTTTTCCAGAAATATGCCTTTTCAGCAAAAGTAAAAACTGCAATTTTTCCAGAAAAACTTCATTTCAGTATGCACTCAATTGTGCCCAGTTTGTCTCAGTAGAGACAAACAATCCAAAAACTGTTAAGCAGGTTTTCCTGGGTACAACAGAGTGTTTGTCTTTGACACAAGCTAAACACAATATATTGCACACTGAAATTATGTATTTCTGGAAAAATTGCAATTTTCACATTATGCAGCTGATGGCGAATTAATTCCTGGAAAATAAATTAATGAAATACTTGGGGGGTAAAAATTCTCACTACATCCCTGTGTAAATTCCTTGATGGTAGAGATGAGTAAAAAAAATTCGAAATGAACTGTTTTTGACCCAAATTTGCCAAAACTTTTGGTATTTGATGAAAATGAAACTTTTGCAATTCTTCCCAGGCAAACTAAAATGACCACCACCACATGTAACACAAGGTAGAAAAGCTGAGAAGGAGGAATGTCACGTACAGACTGTCCTAGCTTGTGATGTGGGTGCGGCTATCAGGGATCAATTCACTCCATTCACTCAATCTTGCACTCGCCCTTCACTCAGACTGCAAATTGAGTGTAAATTGAACCCCAACACAGTCCATGCTCCCCAAATACACTCTTCCACCACTGACTTAACAGGGCTCAGCAGAAACCTCACTCACATATGGACAAGTCTCTCTAACAGTCAGAAAACACAAACACACTTTTAAAAAGGTAATGGGTTCATAAAGCAAACACAAAATAACATTAAATTAAATATTTTAATAACCAAGGGGTTCAGTACTGATATATAAAGAATACAAGCAAGGTGACAAACAAGCAAATAAAAAAGATAAAAATCTGACAACTAGAGTCCTGTTGTTTGCATGGAGCTTGGAGTATATCTCAGATGGGTTTGGCACACCCAGCTTGTTTGCTGGCTTCAAAGGTGTGACAAAGTTCCAAGGCATTCCCAGTTTTTTGTCAAGTGAAGCTCCTGGCTAGTGCTTAGCCATGCCCCCTCCTCTCCCTTTCTGCATCTTGAAAAGTTGGAAAATGAACTGTTTCATCTCCATCAGGTAGAGCTGGATGCCACAAAGATCTGAGGTTACTGTTTGGTCACAACCACACTCTTGTATGCCTGACTGGTTTTCATTAGGGACAACTAGTTGTAAAGCCATAAACCTGGCCTGCAGGATATCTGGACTTTGTGATTTCAAAAGGTTAATAGTCTCACTTGTATACGCACATACCATTATAATATATTGATGACACATGCTTAAAAAATATATTCACTAATGATATATACATCGACAATATAATTCTGTAATGATACATACACAAGTGGGGCTCCTTTCATCACAAGGAAGTTCACATGGTCTCTGTGGCCTTAGTGACAAAGTCAGCCATTTCAGTGCAAAATCTCCTTCATTTTTTAATAGTGTTTTTTGTTTAACAATGCAGAAAAACATTCATTATTTATAACCGCAAGAATCCAAGGTGACTCATGCAGTGCATTCTATCAAATACTCAATAGCCAGGCCATTTTAGTGCTAAACCTCATCTTCTTAAGTATTTTTAAAATGGTGTTTTTGTGTACAAATAGAGAAAACTGCCATTATCATGCAGTGTGTCCTAGTCTATACTCCCTACCCAGGTCATCCTTTCATTGCCAAATCTCATTTCTTTGCTAATTTTCTTGAAATAGAGTTTTTTTGTGTAAAATAACAAGAAAAAAACAAACAATAAAAAGAAATACACATAGTGTCAGAATTGTTGCCAATCACTATTTTATAAGATGAGCATTAAAATAGCTAGAGAAAAACAGGCCAGGGGACAGACTAAAGGAGGATGACAAGGAAAGACTTGTGCAACCTTCACACCATCACTTTTTCTGTTTTTAGTGACGCTGCCAATAGCCACAGGTTTATTGTATTTACTGAGAATGAAGATAAAGTTTTTGATTACTTAATTGAAAGTAGAGGAAGCAGAGTTAGAAGAGGAAGACTTGACTGTTGGTGGTAGAGGTAGTAGCAGCAGAGGGTGTGGTGCTGGTAATTAATCAGAGGAAAATGCTGGTGATAGCAAAGTAAAGTATTGTCAGCAGCAACTACATGTGGTTATCTCCCATGTGGAAATTTTTTTGTACATTGCCAATTGACAAATCCATGTGCAAGATCTTCAAGCAGAAATGTAGCCGTGGCCTTGCAGGAACTAATGTAGAAACTGTGTCTCTCCATACTCACATGAAAAAGTATCACCGGCTCAATTGGCAAAATAGAATTTGACGTGGCACTGGCAGAGAAAGTGAGCAAGACTGTCCTCCCTCTCTCCATAATCTTCATTGTATGTGAGCCACATCCCCACCTAGCACATAGCAATCTTTATCATTTTCATCACCATCTGCTTCTCCTCCTCCATGCCAACATCAGTCAACCATAAAGGAATGTGTGTATAGGAAACAGCAATACGCACCCAGTCATCCAGTGGTTCTGCAACTTAACTTGCACCTGGCGAAGATGTTGTTGGTTCAGTCACTGCTGTACCACTTAGTGGATTCCACTGTGTTTAACCAACTGATGGCATGCGCTCAACTTGATGGAGAACTGCCTAGCCACCATTATTTCTCTAGGAAAGCTGTTCCTGCTTTAGATGTGTTTGAGAATGTTGGCATTTCCTGGGAAATACCAGTGTGGGGAAAGATTCATGTCACATCGACACATGGAGCAACAATTAAGGAGAATACATGGCTTTTACAGATCATGGGTCAATGTTTTGAGTGGCAGCGGTCACGGTCCATAAATGCAAGTACCATTGCTTTGTGCAGGTAAAGTTCCAACACCAGTAAGGGTCCATCTGCCTCCTCTGGATCTTCCTCTCTAGAGCTTTCCCGCGCCCAGCTTCACCAGGGCAAGCTGTTACTTCTAATTCCCCTTCCTCATTTTATGGTTGTAAGATGAAGCACTGCCAAGTAATTTTACAGCTAATAAGCCTGGATCAGAGAACCCACACAGTGGAGGAACTGCGTCACTTTATCTTGCAGCAAGGATCCTGTTAGATAGCTCTCTGCCAACTACAACTGGGAAGTGTTGCCATCACCAATGGCACAAATATTGTGGTGCACAGCTTCATTAACATATATATAGTGGCTTAAAAAAAAAGGTGCTGCTCATGGCCAGAAACATGTTTGCACATTTCATCCATTCTTATGTGACTAAAAACACCCTGCCAGACTTGCAGGGACAAAACAGTCTGCTCTTGCACAGTCTCATCTGCAACGTTTCAACTCACTAGAATTCCATGTGAATGATTACTGCATGCAACAGACCAGAGACATGTAATTTAAAGATCCACATATGTGTCGCCTTTTGAAGCCCTTTGAGGACCAGTCACGAGATTGGAGAGTGAGTCACGTGAGCGGGAGGAGTCAGCTGTGAGCTGTGAGCGGTGCTTTGCACAGCGGTGAGCAGAGGCCCAGCAGCGGCCCAGTGCGGCCAGGAGAGAGCTGCCGGCCTACTGCCAGGCGGCAGCAGCAACAAGAGGAAGAGCGGAGACACCCTACAAGGGAAGGAGGGATGGACACCCAGACCGCCACCCGGGGAGCAGCCCTCCATGCCCGCTGGTCAGCTGTGAGCGTGAGTCAGCTGTGAGCAGGAGTCAGCGTTGCAGTGTGCGGAGGGTAGACCGCTGTGTCCCGGGGGCTTTTCATAGCGGCGAGCAGCAGCCCAGTGGGGCCAGGAGTGAGCTTCACGGCGGTGAGTAGCGGCCCAGCACGGCCAGAAGAGAGGAATATGGAAGAGGAGAAAACTCACATGGTAAGCTGCAGCATATGCTATATGTTTACAGATTTGCCTGACCATAAAGCCAACTTCACCTGTATGAAATGCAAACTAGTGGCCCTTTTAGAAGATAAAGTGCAGAGGTTGGAAGAAAGAATAGAGACGTTGAGAGGCATCAAAGAAAGTGAGGTTTTTATTGATGAAGCAGAAGCAAGCCTCTTGAATATAGTAAGGGAAGAAAGTATGAGAGAGCCTACAGTGGTGGAGGCTGAAGCAAACCTAAATATAGTAAGGGAAGAATACTTGAGTGAACCTACAGAGGCAGATAAATGGATACAGGTGACCAAGAGATGCAAAAGGATCACAAGGCCATCACCACTTACACAGCTAGGTAACCGATAGGAAACTCTTATGCAGACTGATGAAAACGATAAGAATAATCTATCAGCAAAAGAAGAAACAAAAGTCACCCAGAGACAAGAGGGAGCAACAAGAAATAGCATAGCGAGGAAAAAAAGAAGAGTAGTGGTTATGGGCGACTCACTGCTAAGGGGCACAGAGGCAGCTGTATGCAGGCCAGATTTAACTGCACGAGAAGTATGCTGCCTCCCAGGAGCAAAAGTTAGGGATGTGGCCGATAGGATTCCATGCCTCTTCAGCTCTAAGGATAACTACCCATTTTTGCTGTTACATGTGGGTACAAACGACACGGCTAAAAATGATTTACCAACTATTCGTAAAGACTTTGAAAATCTAGGAAAGAAAGTGAAGGAACTGGATGCGCAGGTAGTATTTTCATCAATTCTCCCAGTTGATGGTTATGGTATCAGGAGATGGAATAAAATACTAGAGGTAAACAAGTGGCTTCGGCAGTGGTGTAGAGAGCAAGGATTTGGATTTCTGGACCATGGAGTGAATTACCTCTATGATGGACTCCTTGCTAGAGATGGGATACATCTCACAAAGCCTGGGAAACACATATTTGCCAGAAGACTTGCCACACTTATCAGGAGGGCTTTAAACTAGAAGAGGAGGGGATGGGAAGTAAAAAGGAAGACAAGAACATGCAGCTAAAGGATATACTAAACAAGGTTACTAGATGTGGTAATGAGGACCCAAGACAGGATACTCAGAATGAAATTAAGAAAAAGGAAGTATCAGAGCGCAATCTGAAATGTTTTTACACAAACGCGCAAAGCTTGGGAAATAAACAGGGAGAATTAGAGCTGATAATACAGAAGGAAAAATATGATGTCATTGGTATTACAGAAACTTGGTGGAACGATAAGCATGATTGGAATATACAGATGGAAGGATACAACTTATTCAAAAAAAATAGAACTAATAAAAGAGGGGGAGGAGTTGCATTGTATGTTAAAAAAGATCACATTTCCACGGAAATCACAGTTTTACAAAATGATAATTTATTGGAAAATATTTGGGTAACAATTCAGGGGAAAAACAATGATAAGGACATCATAATAGGTGTTTATTATAGACCACCAGGACAGACAGAAGACATGGATGAGATTTTTTCACAGCAAATGACCACGCTTTCGAAGAAATTTGAAATTGTTATCATGGGAGACTTTAATTACCCAGATATTCATTGGGAAACTCACACAGCTACGAGTAAAAGCTCTATCAAATTTTTATCCTCTCTAGCAGACAACTTCATTGCCCAGTTAGTAGAAAAAAACACGAGAGGAACATCCATTCTGGACCTAATTTTAACTAACAAGGAGGACATGGTTAAGGAATTAAGGGTAGCAGGGACATTGGGATTCAGCGACCATGCTATACTCGAGTTTGGAGTTGTAAGAAGAAGACCTGAGAAGACAAATACTAGAAGGCTCAATTTTAGTAGGGCAGATTTTAGGGGCCTAAAGGTAAGGGTTAGTAGAATTCCATGGCGAAAAATACTTAAGCACAAAAATGCACATGAGGGGTGGGAAATTTTCCGTAGGGAAATCATTAATGCACAGGAACTAACAATACCTAGAAGCAAGAAAAATGGGAATCACCTAAAAACTCCAGGATGGATGACCAAAAAATTACATAACCTACTAAAAAAGAAAAAGGAAACATACAACAAGTGGAAGATGGGAGCTATATCTAAGGGAGAGTATACAGCAGTTTGCAGACTCTGCAAGATAAGCATTAAAAAAGCTAAGGCTGAATACGAATTGAAGCTTGCAAAAGAAGTTAAGAGTAAGGTAAAAGGTTTTTGGGGATATGTTAAGAGAAAAAGAAAAGTGAAGGAAACCATTGGAGTCCTGAAGAACGAAAAGGGTGAAAAAGTTAACATGGTGGATCAGCAGGTGGAGTTACTAAATTCATATTTTGTATCCGTCTTCTCCCAAGAAATGGATGGAAATATCAACATTAATGGTGATAGTGATGAGGGGAATGAGGACTCCAAGCTGATTATAAGTGAAGGTTTGGTAAGAGAACATTTAGCTAAGATTAAGGAAACCAAGTCCCCAGGACCGGATGATTTACACCCTAGAGTTTTAAAAGAATTAGCAGAGGAAATAACAGAACCCCTTGCAATAATCTTTAATAAGTCATGGGAAACAGGAGTGGTCCCTCTAGATTGGAAAAGGGCAAATGTGGTCCCCATCTACAAAAAGGGGAATAGGGACGACCAAGGAAATTATAGGCCGGTAAGTCTGACCTCGATAGTAGGAAAAATCTTTGAACAAATCGTTAAAGAACATTTAATTAGGTACCTGGATGGGAAGGCTTTAATTAATCAGAGCCAGCACGGCTTTATGCCTAATAAATCTTGTCAGACTAATCTTATTTCCTTCTATAATAAAGTCACTGAATGGTTGGACCAGGGGAATGCAGTGGACATAGTATATCTTGACTTTAGTAAGGCCTTTGATAAAGTATCACATAACATTCTTATTGAAAAAATGATCAAGTATGGCTTTGATAAAATATCAGTAAGGTGGGTTCACAATTGGCTAAATGATCGGGCACAACGAGTAATTCTAAATGGCTATACATCAAACTGGAAGAAAGTAAAAAGCGGGGTGCCGCAGGGCTCTGTCCTGGGCCCAGTACTTTTTAATATTTTTATAAATGATCTGGATGATGGGATTAATGGGGAACTAATAAAATTTGCAGATGATACAAAGATAGGAGGAATGGCCAACACTAGAGAGGAGAGAGAGTGCATCCAAAAGGACTTAGACACACTGGAACAATGGGCTGAGGTGAACAAAATGGTATTCAACAGGGACAAATGCAAAGTTCTACATCTGGGTAACAGAAATGCAAGAAGCATATATAGTATGGGAGGAATAGTACTAAGTGAGAGTACAGGGGAAAAGGATCTGGGCATAATAATAGATCACAAATTCAACATGAGTCAACAGTGCGGTGCGGTGTCTAAAAAGGCTAACCAAATTCTAGGATGTATCAAGACGAGCATTGAAGCTAGATCAAGAGAGGTAATTATTCCGCTGTACTCTGCCCTGGTCAGACCCCACCTGGAATACTGTGTACAGTTCTGGGCTCCCCAGTTTAAGAAAGACATCGATTTATTGGAGCAGGTCCAGAGAAGAGCAACCAAAATGGTGGAAGGTCTACAAATCATGTCCTACGAAGAAAGGCTAAAAGAATTGGGACTGCTTAGTTTGCAGAAGAGAAGGCTAAGGGGAGACTTAATAGCGGTATTTAAATATCTGAAAGGTTGTCACAGTGCAGAGGGATCTACCCTATTCTCATTAGCAGAAGGAAGCACGAGAAGTAATGGGATGAAACTAAGGGGAAGGAGATTCAGATTAGACATTAGGAAAAACTTTCTAACAGTAAGGGTAGTGAGGGAGTGGAATAGGCTGCCACGGGAGGTGGTGAGTTCTTCATCAATTGAAATCTTCAAGCGGAATCTGGATAGGTATATAGCTGGGATGATCTAGGAATTCCTGCTTTTGCAGGGGGTTGGACTCGATGGCCCTTGAGGTCCCTTCCAACTCAAACAAACAAACAAACAAACAAACAGACCACCAAATTTGTCAGCAGGGACAAGTGCAGCATCAGTGAAGTCATCCCTTTATTATATTTCTTAGAGGGAAAACAATCATGTATCAAGAAATAGAAGAAAAAGAACAGCTTCCACCTCTTGCTCACCGTCATTGCCCTGGATTGAGGAACTGCAGAAGGACGAAGAACTGGATCGGGGTCATTGTGGTGGAGAACCTTGGACTCCCAGACTAGAAAAGGCAGATGAAGCATCTTCTTTGGATGCAGAGAGGGGCCTTGATATGTCACAGCCAGGGGAAGAGGCTGACCCTTATTTGTTTCAAGATGATGATGAAGACAGTGGCTACACTGGTCAAGGAGAACAACCAATCACTGCTAATGTAGTGACAGGTGTATTATTAGCATGAAGCAGAGGTATGAGTACAGGCTTTAATCACTTTTTAACTGTCAAATCGCAGCGTGTCTTCTGCACATATTTTTCCTCAAAATGTGGATGGGATTTGCTTAGAATCCAGTTTGCAGTGACTATAAAACACTGAGGTTTTTGCTGCGGTGTTTATGCGACATGGGGCCCTGGCCTTAGAGAGCTAGAAATGGGCTATATAGAATCCTAGGATCCCTGACAGTATACTGAGCTTACAATCATTATTCCTTAAGCCAATTTAAGCTCTGGTTCATAACAAACATATTCAACCTAAAACAGATCTTTGGACCCAACCACCCAAACCCAAAACTAAATGAATCTTCAGTAGTTCTCCCAATGGTGTGGTTTCCAAAATGGGGTCATATTTCAAGGCATTACACTTCACTGGCATTTCCAGGACTTTGCAAAAGTAGCATGGAATCTATAAACCAAACTGTCTGAATCTGTGATCTAAAAACCAAATAGCTCTTTTCCCTTCTGCACCCTGCTGCGTGCCCAAACAACAGTTTATACCCACATCTGACATTGTTAAATGGGGTATCCTGGGTACAACAATGACATATATGAGGGCATAAACTTCTGTTTGGGCACACATTAGCAGATATCTAAGGTTTTAACACCCTTGATTGAAGCTGTGCTCTGACCATGGGTGCTACACCAGGGTCACAGGTACTTCTGAGTGGTCACCATGATTCTGCCGTATTAGTACAGCGAAACGTGAGAAACCCTTTCCTGTCAGGAAGGGGTTAAAACTCTTAGATTCTGCCAAAACCAACAGTATCAATTACTGCTAGTTTCTTGTCACCAGTCTTGCACTAAATTTGTACTAATTGTCATAAAAAGGTGTAGAACTAGAAGAAGAAAGAACAAGATCATGGAAAATCTTGAGGACAAGAATTGGTATTCAGAAAATTAATGAGTGTCACTGACAGTACAATTCAAAGTGGTTGCATTCTGACTTTTATTATACAGCCCCATGATCTATATGTATGTCCCCTTTAATAGAGCCCGAGTAGCTGAACAGATTGATATAAAGTTCTGTGTGCAAAGATTTAGTAGAATTTGTCATTGATTCATTTATACATTCCTTTCAGTCATGGGGGCAATTCTACTTTGTGATTTCAGCCCTTCATGAATGGAAGTATGTAAAAGCATGATACTTTAAAGTACCTGTAAAGAGTCTACAGACTTTACCACCACCAAAATGATCACAAAAAAGGAACTAGAGTCCCGAATCAGGCTAAAACATAACTTTTAATATTGATACAGTAGAATAAAAAGACCAAATAATCCCAAACTCTTATAGGTAATGAATGATCAGAGTAAACCATGGTAGAAGAGTCTTTTAGACTAAATTCCTGGTGTCAGAGGAGTCAGAGAAGTTAAGTTCTATAGACTTGAAGGCTATGTACATCTTTGCCATTTTTGTTTTTGCTCATTGCATTTACATACTATTTAAAAACATTTCCCTAATAGAACTTTAGAAAAAAATTACTATGGTTTGCCTCAGACAGCTTAAATGTACAGTCATGGCCAAAAGTTTTGAGAATGACACAAATATTATATTTTCACATGATCTGCTGCCCTCTGGTTTTTATGTGTGTTTGTCAGATGTTTTTATCACATACAGAAATATAATTGCATTCATATTATGAGTAACAGAAGCTTATATTGACAGTTAGAATGAGTTAATGCAGCAAGTCAATATTTGCAGTGTTGACCCTTCTTCTTCAGGACCTCTGCAATTCTCCCTGGCATGCTCTCAATCAACTTCTGGACCAAATCCTGACTGATAGCAGTCCATTCTTGCAGAATCAATGCTTTAATTTTGTCTGAATTTGTTGGTTTTTGTTTGTCCACCCGTCTCTTGATGATTGACCACAAGTTCTCAATGGGATTAAGATCTGGAGAGTTTCCAGGCCATGGTCCCAAAATCTCTATGTTTTGTTCCCTGAGCCATTTAGTTATCACCTTTGCTTTATGGCAAGGTGCTCCATCATGCTGGAAAAGGCATTGTTGAGCGCCAAACTGCTCTTGGACGGTTGGGAGAAGTTGCTCTTGGAGGACATTCTGGTACCATTCTTTATTCATGGCTGTGTTTTTAGGCAAGACTGTGAGAGAGCCGATTCCCTTGGCTGAGATGCAACCCCACACATGAATGGTTTCAGGATGCTTTACAGTTGGCATGAGACAAGACTGGTGGTAGCGCTCACCTCTTCTTCTCCGAATAAGCTGTTTTCCAGATGTTCCAAACAATCGAAAAGGGGATTCATCAGAGAAAATGACTTTACCCCAGTCCTCAGCAGTCCACTCCCTGTACCTTTTGCAGAATATCAGTCTGTCCCTGATGTTTTTTCTGGAGAGAAGTGACTTCTTTGCTGCCCTCCTTGAGACCAGGCCTTGCTCCAAGAGTCTCCGCCTCACAGTGCGTGCAGATGCACTCACACCTGCCTGCTGCCATTCCTCAGCAAGCTCTGCACTGCTGGTAGCCCGATCCCGCAGCTGAAACACTTTTAAGAGACGGTCCTGCCGCTTGCTGGTCTTTCTTGGGCGCCCTGGAGCCTTTTTGGCACCAATGGAACCTCTCTCCTTGAAGTTCTTGATGATGCGATAGATTGTTGACTGAGGAGCAATCTTTCTAGCTGCAATACTCTTCCCAGTTAGGCCATTTTTGTGCAGTGCAATGATGACTGCACGTGTTTCTTTAGAGATAACCATGGTTAACAGAAGAGAAACAATGATGGCAAGCACCAGCCTCCTTTTAAAGTGTCCAGTGGTGTCATTCTTACTTAATCATGACAGATTGATCTCCAGCCCTGTCCTCATCAACACCCACACCTGTGTTAATGGAGCAATCACTGAAACAATGTTAGGTGGTCCTTTTAAGGCAGGGCTGCAATGATGTTGAAATGTGTTTTGGGGGATAAAGTTCATTTTCTAGGCAAATATTGACTTTGCAAGTAATTGCTGTTAAGCTGATCACTCTTTATAACATTCTGGAGTATATGCAAATTGCCATTAGAAAAACTGAAGCAGTAGACTTTGTAAAAATTAATATTTGTATCATTCTCAAAACTTTTGGCCATGACTGTACTCATATATATGGCACATCTTCTCTGTCATGTTTTCTCTCATTTCCATCAGAGAGCTTCTCATATAGATGACTGACAGCTCCCCCACCCTCCCCTTCCTCCTTCCCTCCCTTGCACAATCTGAGTTATGAAAGTTAAATACAGTAGTAAAACATAAAGCCTTTAACTTTCTGCTCCACAATTCAGGCTGCCACTAATGATGTCTGCAGCTCAGTGAAGACCTGCAGCATCGAGCCTGAATCAAGTGGGGAAGAGCCCCGTGGGAATAAACCTGGGATATGTATGACTTGTAAGTCCTGACACCAGCCAAAGACCTCATGCTGCTCAAATGGCTACAATGTCTAACACTGACAGTTACTGAATTCAATGCCAAAGTTAACCAAATCTCTAGATTTCAGAAATTGTCCAGCTGGGTGAACATGAAACCAATTCCTGGAAACTTGGCTACCATGGCTCACTTACCAAGTACTGGCTTGACTAATTTGTTTTTATCTAATATCTATGTGTACATCTCATTATTATTAATGGCTTCATTTAAATAAATTATGTCACATACAGTGGGGAAAAAAGTATTTAGTCAGCCACCAATTGTGCAAGTTCTCCCACTTAAAAAGATGAGAGAGGCCTGTAATTGACATCATAGGTAGACCTCAACTATGAGAGATAAAATGAGAAAACAAATCCAGAAAATCACATTGTCAGATTTTTAAAGAATTTATTTGCAAATTATGGTGGAAAATAAGTATTTGGTCACCTACAAACAAGCAAGATTTCTGGCTCTCACAGACCTGTAACTTCTTCTTGACGTGTACTAGCTTCTCAAGCCCTTTAAATAAACCACCAAATTTGTCAGCAAGGATGACTGCAGCATCAGCGATGTGATCCTTCTATTGTACCCTTTTACTCATTCAATGAGGGATGGCAGAAGAGGTACAATATTCATCTGTTCAATATCATCGTCCTGTTTTGATGGAGGAGGATGACAATCCGGGTCAAGATCATTATGGTGGAGGAACTGGGACTCCTACAATGGAAGAAGAGGAGGAGGAGGAGGAAGACACTCCCTTGGATGCAAAGGAGTCCCTTGATATGTTACAGGCACAGCCAGATAAGGAGGCTGATCATTATTCATTTCAAGTTCATTCTAGTCCACCTCACTCAGCCAGCGCTCCACTTCCTCTGCCAGTGCTACAAGTCAGGAGGAGTAAAAGCAGCAGCATCAAGAGGCAGGCCCAGTACAGAATCTGAAATTTTTCAGCTCGCAGAGCCAAGCGGAGCCACAACAGACAACTGATACCCACTGGCAGCACCAGCAGGTACAGTCGTACCTAGAGTGCACCTGTACTTTAGCATATATATTGTCCATTCACAAGCGTAAAGGCAGAGAGGGTGTTCAGTGCTGCTGGTAGCGTAACTGGGGGGTTATGGCTATCTGGCCTAGTGAGAGGAAGCACAGAAAAGAGCTCCTCAACCCACCATCTATAATCCAGTTCCAATCGGCTTCATCCTAGGCTATTTTATCCCAGCTACCCCAAGGCTGTCCTTAGGCCTCAGTACCCTTTTTTTGGGTACTCTCTTCTCACCAGCAGTGCAGATTTAGGACTTTCAGAGACTGTAGCCTACCTCCGCCGCATGGATCAACTGCCATCTTGCATCCTTACCTCCGCGGCCCATCCCTGCACTACAGCATTGGCCCAATCTACTGACTGGATAACTACCTGAGACCCACAGGACCAGCCCTCCGCTGAGGTAACTCACCCACTGGTGATCAAGATATCCTTCCCCACTGGGTCAACGTACATCTGCACCGCTACCCTGCAGCTACATCCGGGAACCAGGACTCCAGCATCTCTCCACAAGCTGCTGCACCAGGCTATCCCTGCAGCCTACCTTCTCATCTCCTCCTCTTACCAGCTTACCATCTTGTCAGCACTGTGACATTCTGCAATTTCTGATCCACAGCGCACATCTCATTACCCACGTTATCACTACCCGCATAGGCCGAAGTCCGCCATCTTTACCAGCTGACTCTCATCCTCCAGCACCATACCATCGGCTTTGCAGTACACTCTGGAGGTGAGTCCCGCAGTACGCTACTAACTCACCGGTCGTCTGCTATTAGCCCATTCAAACAGACTAACTGACACCGTTTGATACCCTCTTCTACGATCTCTGCTTTTTGCTTCACTATATTGCCTTTCCCCTCCAACGCAGACTTGCAGTTATGTCCTTGTGTGATACAAACTTGCCTTTTTACTTTGATAGAGGAGAGGTCCATCATATGCTCAGTCCTTGTACCGATCTTCAGCTATCCTCCTTCAACTTCCAACACTGTCAAAACTTCATTTTGCTCTGCTCACTATGATAGCTTAACTTACCAACTTCAAGCACTGTATAGTTTCTCAACGCATGCATTGCCCCACTACTTCAATTTCTTGCATCTGTAATCTACAACTCTACATATATAAATTGATGAAAGGCAAGAAACAACTTAAACAGTCAGTCAACAACCTGACTAATTATTTTGAATGGGACCGTAGTAGAGACAGAGATGGCAGGCATACTCCACCTAGCCCCGGTGAAATACTTTCTCCTTCCCCGACTGTCAATGTTCTCACCATGGGAGACTACTTGAACACAGTGGTCCCAGACAATTCAATGGACACACCGGCCTTACTGTACACCTACCCCCTACTCCGGACGGCATTCACCAAGGGGTCAAAAATCTTCAACCCTGTCACTGACCATCTGGATACTCCTGCTCTCACTCCAAGTTCACCATCCCCCATTGCTAGTCCGGTCAAATAAAAACCCCACCTGGACCTACCCTCCTCTGTGAAAATACTCACTCTCAAATACAGCAACAGATACACACACAGGTTCCGGAAGGTGGCCTTGACAAATTTCACACCTCCAATGGGATGGCCTCTGAAAGCACTCTAAAGGACATGCTCTTAGCCCTCCACAGCACCTTGCAAGCACATATTTACCAACTTTTTGCACTGCTACAATCTTCTGTCTTTGCCCTGGACGGTAGAGTGACGCATATTGAAAACAAGATGGGAGAATTTGTGACCTCTCACAACAAAGTGATAGATGGGCACAATGATCTAGCAGAGGACTTTGAAAAACTTAAAACTAAACTGGTGGACCTGGAAGACTGTTCCCATTATTAAATTTCATGGCATTCCAGAAAATGTGAAATCACCTGATTTACACTCTTATTTGCAAGACTTCGCCAAATTCCTACTCCCAGATTGCTCTTCTGCCAATCTCATCATTTTCAGAGTGCACCGACTGCCACGCCCTAGACATCTTGGTGACATAACACCTCGAGATGTCCTAGCCAGGTTCCATTTCTTCCATATCAAAGAACTCATCATGGCTCAAGCACGTAAACAGAGATCCTGGCTCACTAGATTTCGAGATGTACAGCTGTACACAGACCTTTCTTCAGACAACCTACGACTCCGCCGGGAGTTGTCACCCGTGACCACTTCACTGTGACATAAAATCAACTACAGATGGGGATTCCCAGTTAAATTGCTCATCACGAAAGACGGCACTGTTCACACTGTTTCCACCTTAAACGAGGGTAAGGAAATCCTACTTTCCTGGAATATTCTGCTCTCTCACCCGCAATATATATACAACCCTCCTTCCTGTCTTCAATACAAATGCCACCCGACCATCTGATCGCAACTGACTTCAATATGGGGCTTTTGCCTTCACAACACAGTGCAAGGCCTCCACATGGAGTCTTTCCCTGGCTAGCCCGTGCTGATACCCTCCACTTTCTATACAGTACTACAATAAACTTTGTTCTTCTCCTAGCCTCATCAACCAAATCTACCATATTAACACCACCTCCAACTCCTTCTTTTCCACGACTACGACAAAGCACTGAAGAAATCTAAAGCGAGATTCTACTCTCAGAGCAATAAGGCAGGGAAATTACTGGCTCATCAACTAAAAACCAAAGCGGCAAAATCAAAAATTCCCCACATGACACACACAGAGACCGCAGAGAAATTGACGGACCTGAGAGACATTGCAGGTATTTTCAGGACATAATATGCCCAAATCTACAACTTACAGAAGCATGCACCACTGCCTGTAAACCACCAGACCCTCATCCCTGACTTCCTAGTTCATTTACATTTACCGACCTTAACCAGGATCATCTATCTAACTTAAACAAACCCATTACAGACCTGGAACTGGAACAGATATGAAGTCTCTACCTAAGGGGAAATCCCTGGGCCTGTATGGATTTTCTAATGAATATCTCCTCCATATTAATCACATTCTCACCCCTCACCTTCTGTGGTTCTACAACCAAGACATGTCTGGGACTCCTTTCCCGAGAGAAAACCTCAAAGCACTGATCATTACTCTACCCAAACCAGATAAATCGCCGGACTCCCCTCAGAATTTCCATCTAATCTTGTTGTTGAAAGCAGACATTAAACTATATGCTAAACTATTGGCTTCCAGATTGGCTCCCATATTACCTAACTTAGTTGGAATAGATCACGTGGGATTTGTCAAAGGCCGCCAAGCCCCGGACACTCTCCGTCCACTGATTGCCTTGAACGCTGAGAAGGCATTCAACCGCATTAACTGGTCCTTCACTTTCTCAGTACTAGATAGACTAGGATTCTCTGGGACAACGCTACAGGCTATGAAAAACCTATATTCCTCCCCAGAAGCGTAGTTAGCTGGGGGGGGGGGGGGGCAGAGGGGCGGCTGCCCCGGGCCCACTGACTCTTTGGGGCCCACCCCGGGGCCGCCATTAATACATCCTTTATGTCTGCAGACACCGATCTAATTACAATGCTTCCTGGTGCTTAACTGTCTTGTAAACCACAAGCCACTTCAGGCCTGCTCTTCTCAGTACAGGTGGTGCGATGACGTCACAATATCGTACCGCCTGCGCTCAGACACAGATGTCATGTGCGTGAACCAGGAGAAAGCGGCGGCTCCATTCATCAGGATCTCAGGTAGGTGAGTATGACTTTTTGTTTTTTTGTTTTTTTTAGCGCAGTTGTGGATGTATTAATAGTATAAGGGGTGGTTAAGAGGGGGAAATATAACTAAAAAGGGGGCATTATGACGATGGGGGGATCATTTATATAAGGGTTATTACAGGGTATTTTGAATACAAGGGGGGAGGTTAACTATATAAGGGGCCATTAGAGGGCATCATTTATATTAGGAGGCATTATGATTATAAGGGGGTGGTCATTGATATAAGGGGTCATAAGAGGTGCAGTATTTACTGTATGTCAGGGGGAATCAGGGGCATAATAGGGTCAATTAATTTAATTAAATTGGCACTTGGGCTTTATTAAGACTAAGGCCCCACATAGCTGGCTGCCGCAAAAAAAGCACTGCAGGAAAAACTGCGGCGGTAACATTGTGGTTTTTCCCGCAGCGCTTTTCACAGAAGTTCTGCAGAGACTTCCCATGTGAACTTTCTGTTTTCAATACACCTATATGGAAACCGCCAGTGTTTTCATAGGTATAATTGACATGCTGCAATTTCCAAAACTGCAACGGTTTTGGAAATCGCAGTGTGTCTGCTGCACGTATTTTTCCGCAATGTGTGGATGGGATTTGCTAGAATTTTGCATTTTTTTCTGTGGGGCCCTGTGAAGGATCTCGTCCTACCGAAACCCGCTTTCAGCACACCTGAGATCATTTCAATTACCTCACACCTACCTCCAGTGATTGTTCTGGGCCGATAGGATAATACGAAAGACGAGCCTTCTAAATTTTATATATTTATTAACCCCTAAACGGGTCGGTACTAGACACTTAACACATACAGAGAATACATGCAGAAATTAGCAAGTAAATACAAGTGGAAAGCAACATGACACGGTGCACAAAATA
The DNA here is from genome assembly GCA_947044405.1 of Leptodactylus fallax. NCBI lineage: Eukaryota > Metazoa > Chordata > Amphibia > Anura > Leptodactylidae > Leptodactylus > Leptodactylus fallax. Next base: position 3,372,633 of record CAMRHE010000015.1, read on the forward strand.
AAAATGGGAATAACGGAAGGAAAAGAACATATTACCAACACAAGCCTGTGATTGGTTCTCTGGCTCCAGATGATGATGGTGATGATGATGAGCTCAGGGCACGTACTTCAAAAGTCCAAAAGGCATGCATCCAGGCATACTATTCCAGGGGTACCACCCTGGAAAGTCCTATCCAGGTGAATTTCAGCAGAAAAAAAGGCAAAAGACCATGTGACCCTCACATGGCAGGCTTTTGTATTTTACCTGGCCCCGCCCAGAGTGATGTCACTGGGGACGGAAGTTACACCTACCAGCTTGGAGCACCTGGACTAGAAAATGGTCCTGATAACTTCTCAGGTGACCGGATTGTCCGGCAAGGGGAAGGGGGGAACTCGGGGTGAGATCCTCTTCGTATACATACCAAGAATGGCACCCCAATTCTCTTTGGGTAGGGAGTTGAATGTCTGGACCTGTCTTGGGCTCACAACGGCGCCATGATTGCAGTGACCACGTGCGTCTTTCTCTGGGGCACCTATAGAATTTATCAGGGTAACTATGGGGTGCCCCCTTTAGGAGATATGGGCATAAAACTATTATCTCTCTGATCTATAAGTGGTGCCAGGCTGGCTGGCTGTAATGTGGTTCAACAGGAAACCTCTTGGGGGGAGGTTGAATGTTTGCAAAGGTGTGTTAATTACTCAGGACAATACAACAGAGGGACCTTCCTCTAGTGTTAGGGTCATGACCGACCCGTTTTAGGTTTTAAATGCATACAAATTCTACATACATTTGTTTATTGCATCAAGACTTTTTGACTTTTTCAGGAACTTATTTTTAAACAAAATACAATAAAATAAAACTATTTTACTAAATTGTAAAATGCTCTTATTAAAATTATAACATTTGTGTTGTTGGGGTCAACTTCGACCCAGGTCTAATATAAGAGTAAAAAAACAATAATAAGTCCCAAAACTGAACTCATAAACACAATATAAACCAACAGCCCACAGCCAGCTCTACCTCCAACAACTTGAGTTAGGGACATGTCCAGGCATGTATGGCCAAATCAGCTTACAGTTGGTACTTTACAGAGTATACATCTTCAGTTTACACCATGCAACAATGAGGAGAAGATTAGATGCAAGCCAAATTCTGGATTATATCTTGGATGATAATGAATCAGAGGACACACAGCAGCAAACTGATACAGATGAACAGGTTTCTGAGGAGAAAGATGATGTGGAGTATCAACCGGAAGACACAGACAGTTCTGATCAGTCTGATGAGGAGGTCACCGGTGCTGAAGCTGCTCCCGCTGAAAGATTCAAATCCAAAAGTGGCAAGATCATTTGGAGCTCAGTACCTCCAGATGTACATGGCAGGGCAGATGCTGCAAATGTCATAAAAATGACCCCTGGGATCACAAGGTTTGCTGTGACAAGAGTAAGTGACATCAAGACATGTTTTGATCTGTTTATGCCATTGTCAATAAAAAAAGTCATTATTGCTATGACAAACCTTGAAGGAAAAAAAGTCCACGGCAACATGTGGAATGACCTTCATGATGATGACCTGGATGCCTACATTGGTGTTCTTCTCCTTGCTGGAGTGTACAAATCCTGCAATGAGGCCACTGATAGTCTCTGGGACGCATCGACAGGCAGGAATATTTTCCGGGCAACAATGTCACTTCAAAAGTTTCAAATGATATCAAGAGTCCTCAGATTTGACAACAGAGACACCAGAACAAAATCTGACAAACTTGCTCCCATCAGGGATGTTTGGGAGAAATAGGTGCAGCTCCTTCCACTGATGTTCAACCCAGGGCCAGAGGTGACAGTAGACGAACGTTTTCTCCCTTTCCGTGGAAAATGCCCCTTCCGGCAATACATGCCAAGTAAGCCAGGCAAATACGGCATAAAAATCTGGGCAGCCTGTGATGCAAAAACTAGCTATGCATGGAATCTACAGATTTACACAGGCAAGTCTGCAAGCGGCATCCCTGAAAAAAACCAAGGAAAACGTGTAGTCCTCGATATGACTACTGGACTGCAGGGTCACAACATTACTTGTGACAATTTTTTTTACCAGCTATGACCTTGGACAAGAACTTCTCAGGAGGAAAATCACCATGGTGGGCACAGTGAAAAAAAACAAACCTGAGCTGCCCGCTGAATTGTTGCAGATGAAGGACAGGGCTCCACTTTCCTCAAAATTTGTTTTTACAGACACCACCACTGCTGTTTCATACTGCCCCAAAAAACGACAGAATGTGGTACTGATGTCCACACTTCACAAAGATGCAGCTGTGTCATCAGGAAGTGACAAAAAGCCCAGAATCATCCTGGACTATAACAAAAACAAAGGAGGAGTGGACAACCTGGACAAGCTGACTGCCACCTACACTTGCCAGCGAATGACTGGGAGATGGCCAATGGTTGTATTTTCCAACATCCTTGATGTGTCAGCATACAATGCATTTGTGTTGTGGACCTACATTCACCAAGGATGGAATTCAAAGAAAAAAAACAAGCGGAGGATGTTTCTTGAGGAACTAGGAAGATCCCTTGTCAAGGCGCACATTGACCAAAGGGAATGGGTGCCCCGAGACCCAGCCGCTGCAGCCTTGGTCCGACAACTCCAGAGCTCAACAAGTGCTTCGCCCACACCCACAGCAACACAAAGAGCATCATCACCAGCATCCTCCTCAACCAGCCCTGCCTCAACATCAACCACAACAGCCACAACCCCAATGAGACCACCTGATTCTAAAAGAAAGAGGTGTCAGGTCTGCCCTAGCTATAAGGACAGAAAGACAAACACATCGTGCTTCGCCTGCAAAAAATACCTCTGCAAAGAACACACAAAAAGTGTCACTTTTTGCCACACATGCATCTAAATACTAATGCATCTAAAAACTAGTACTTGATTTCTGTTGATTTGATTTGCTTGATTGATTGTTGTTTGTTTGTTTGACCTAGAAAAGCTACTTTTTATTATTATTGCTATTAATGTTAATATAATTTTCATCTTTTATTTGTATTAAAGTTCTATAAAAAAAAAAAAATCTGTTTTTTGCCTTTTTCATAAAGTAGTTAGATATGGGTCAAAATTGACCCGTAACGCCATAGATGTTACTAGAGTTAATAGTATAAAATATATATATGTATATTTTTTTTACATTTAAGAAATGTGTTCTAAAACCCTTCAGTAATAGTCAGGTAATATAACAAACTTTTTAAAGTTTATATTATTCTCTTGAGGTTCATTTGACAATATTTTTATATTGAAAATGAAGGGTACACTCTCAAATGAAAGGCCCAGGGGGCCACAACAAAAATATTAAAATCAATCCTTCCATGGATGAGAAACCCTAACAAGGTAACTAAGAGGTAAGAAACAAATTGGATCATAAATAACTGTTTTTAGGGTATCCTAGGGGTGATTTAAGACACGGGTCAAAACCGACCCGTTAACATAAGAAAGAGTAACAGAAAGCTAACACTAGAGGAAGGTTAACCAGCTACAGGGATCCAGCTCACTATAACAGAGCGGAGGGGGAGTTTGAACAAATGGTCCACCAAAGGGGAAGGTTCGACTAGATACATATTTGTACAGAAATACATATACGGGAGTCCCCGATCATTACAGGCCCCCATCCCCACTTTGCAGTAAAATATGCGCAGCGGATACGCTGTGATTTCCAAAACAGTCGCAGTTTTGGAAATCGCAGAATGTCAATTATACCTATGGAAACGCCAGCGGTTTCCCTATAGATATAATTGAAGCAGAAAGTCTGCAGAGGAAACCTCTGCGAACTTTCTGTGCAAAGTGCTGCAGGAAGAACCGCGATGTGTCTCCGCTGCGGTTTTTCCCGCAGCTCTTTTTTGCTGCGGGACGCCAAATGGGGCCTTAGCCTTAAGGCGTTTTCCAGCTCATTTTGATTGATGATCTATCCTCAGAATAAAACATCAATAAGAGATAAGTGATTCCCCACTGACCAGCTGTATGAAGGGGCTATGGTGCCTGTTTATATCACAGTGTCTGTTTATAGTGACCGTGTGATGTAATTACAGCCTTGTTAGATAGACGTGTATAGGACGAGGCTGTAGTTACATAACATGGCCGCTATGAAAAGAATAACAAACAGAGAAGGTGTCACAGCGCTTACACAGGTACCACGGTTCATTCAAACAGTTATTCCTGGGGGTCCCGGGTATTGGAACCCCAATAATTTTTTTTCCTTTTTTTTTCCTTTTTAATTAGGAAACACCTGGGGCATTATTAATAAGGGGCACATTATTTAAAGGGGTGCACAGGGAAGTTATTAGTTTAAAGATGCACTTGGGGGTATTATTGATTATGGGGGGTTATATTATATATTTTATAATTGGGGGTAGCAGCAGGATGAGGGCTTTGTGTAGGTGAGGACAATATGGGTCAGGTGCCTGGAAAAGTGAGGAGTCACTGTATTCACCTAAATCATCTGTAGAGCCCTGTGTAGAACCGCTATATACCACTATACGCTCACTGTATACTGATAGTATCTGTATACGAACATGTCCAAGTAGGGTGCCCACTTGGACATGTTTGCCCCTCCCTGTGCTGAAACCTTAGCTACGCCTCTGTTCCTCCCCATCGGCCAGAGTCTTCACAAACGGCATTCTATATGATAGCTTTAATATCTGGAAAGGCACAAGACAGGGATGCCTGCTCCCTAACCATCGAACCTCTGGCGCAAGCTCTTAGACAACATAACTCTGACATCTCTGGAGCGACTAGAAACACAGTTTCCTTTTGATTGGAGGACCTCCACATTGGACTACCTGGGCATAAAGATTACTCCTTCACTCACTAAAACCACCCAAGTCAACTTACTACTGTGTCTACCTGAACTGGAGAAGGACTTCCCGCCCTACATGAAACATAACTTATCTTGACTTATGTATCTTTTTCAAAACTTCTGTATCTTTTTCAAAGAATCAATTCTATGTTCAACAAATTTTTATGGAACTATAAAAAACCTAGGATCTTTTCTTCCATTCTCTATAGACGGAGGGTTCTTGGAGGATTGGGCATCCCTAATACCCACAAATAATATATGGCATACTACTTATCCTCTCTCAGAGACTGGTGGTATGCTACAGGAGGCAAAACTTGGATACGAATTGAATTCCTCCTTGTCCCCAAGCACAATCTCAGAGCCTGGCTTTACTATTCCCTCCTGCATGCGAATGTCCAACCTCTCTCCTTTCCTATCCTGTCGCATCTCACGAATGTATGGAAATGTACCCACAAACTTACTGGGAAGAAACTCCCATTGAACCTTTCATTGGCTCCAATTGAACTTCTTGAACTGTGTATCCCAGATCTCTGCCTAAAGATGTGGAAAATTGCTAGCATATCCTACATCTCACAACTAGGGATCGAGGGTTGTATACTTGTTTTTGAATGCCTTCAATCACAATTTGCTCTCCCTTTCAAATGTTTATTCGCATACCTTAGGATTAAAGTCGTATACAACAAAGGTCTCCTGGATGTTTTAAAAATTCTCAACACCTCAATCAAATTTCTCAGTTACATTTACCACATGAGGGGACCTAGGGATGTTTTTGTTAAAACCGCTCCAATCCACAGTTGGGAAATCTGCCTCCAAAAATCCTTTTCTCCCACCCAGTGGAAGAGGGCAATGGACTTTACTAAAAAGAAGTTCAAATATGTGACACATTATGAAACCACCGTGAAAATTTTGCTCCGCTGGTACTACACCCCTGAGAAGCTTCGCAGAATGTATCCCCAATCATCAAAAACATGCTAGAGAGGATGCTCTACTACAGGTTCATTATTCCATATTCTCTGGTCATGTCCTCAACTGCAATGTTACTGGCGAGACATTTTCTTCTGACTCTCCTCTGTGGTGGGTTTGATCATTAGGCCATCCCCAGAATTAGCACTCCTTTTCTTAACTATACAAGACTACCCTCTCGCCTACAGACCTATTATTGGCCATAAGTTCCTTTTGGCTACATTGGCCCTTCTCAGACTGTGGAAAACTCCAAACATTCTATCAACCTCGACTTTAACTGACATGCTACACCAAACATTCCAATATCATAGGACGCTTTCACACAGAGTATTTGGAGATGTTCACTTTGATAGGAACTTGATGCCCTGGGTTGCCTAAAGACTTGGCCTCTCTTTACCCACATAAACCAGGATTACCACAACCTTCAGACTCTGTGTGCCCTTTCCCCAATTGCTTATAATTTGTTGACCACCATTTGTACTGTATTGTCCTTGCACTCAGTTTACTTATCCATGTTTTATCCCTTGCTTTGGATATTCAACAATGTTTTACTCCTTTTTCTTTTTTTATTACTGCTTTTCTTCCATTTATTGCCTTTTCCCTATTATCTAGGTTCACTACTATATTTTCCCACGACTTCGGGCTATTGTATACTTATAATGTATCTACTTAGTTTTATCAAGTTGTACTGCATATATTTCACCATTTTATCTCTGTTTCTTTATTACAAAACTTCTAATAAAAATATTTGAAAGTTAAAACGAAACTTTTGTCAAAATTGTCCTCCAAGTGTGCGGAATAATCAGGCATGGATCCATGAGGATTTTCAAACACCTTTGCCTCATGCCTCAGAATAGTGATGTCACCGTCTCTATTTATCCATTTACTGTACTGCACCTGATGCTGGCTGCTACTCTTAAACTGCTACCACCACTGCCATAACTCAGCCAGACATGTACTGTGGCCTGGTTCATCATATTATACCCTGCCGCACTGCCACACATGATTCTACAGATGCCTACTGCCACTGCTATCTCTCAGGCAGTCATGTCCTGCATCCTGATCCATCATATTATGCCCTGCTGCACTGCCACACATGTTGCCACAGCTGCCACCACTGCTACCACAGATATGCAAACATGTTTATAGGCAAATTTGAGGAATCACACATCTATAGTAATCAACCATGGGCACATTATATAGTGTATTATAAAAGATACATTGATTTACTCTTCATTTGGAATGGGTCACATGAGTGCTTTTCCGACTTTACCTCTCATTTCAATGATAATGTCTGGGGCATTACTCTGTCTAGGAGATGTGAGACAAAAGAAATTGAATACCTAGACCTTGTTTAAGTAGTTGAAGGCGACTGCATATATACAAGAACTTTCCTTAAGAAAGTGGACTGCAATAGCTTATTGGACTACAATAGTCTTCACTATAAAAAGTGGAAGAACAATGTCCCTTTTTAGTCAATTTCTGAGAATTAGTAGAAACCACACAAGAAGTAGTGATTATGTAGCTCAAAAAAAAAAATAATATAAAATAAAAAATATCCCCATCAGGTAAGATGTGCTCCTCTCTTACCAATGCGGTCCAGTGTACATCTTGCAGCATGTATTCTCTGCTTGAGCAGCCGCTTGAGGGGGCATACTGCTTTGCAAGATGTAAGCATATTGCACATTTGGAAGCCCAGATCATGGATCTAAATGAGCAAATTGCAAGTTTGAGATCCATTGATAACTTGGAAAGGAGTTTGTTGCTCACAGAGCAGGAACTCGCTAGGGTAAGTGCAGAGGGGGATGGTAGCATGGAGGTGCAGGAACATGAAGCAGCTAGCTGGGTGACAGAAATCAGCGGGGTAGAGGGAAGAGTGCCAGGGAGGTTAGTCCTGAACAGGCACACCCCAACAAGTTTGCTAAATTGGCAGATGAGGGGGGATGTTAGTACAGGGGTAACACTGCTGCAGCAAAATACTTCCTTTGACAGCCAAGGGAATGTCTGCTCCAGTAAGAAGTGGGATAGGAGTACAGAGAAGACTAGACAGGTGCTGGTAGTGGGGGATTCAGTTATTAGGGGGAATAGACAGGGCAATCTGTCACAATGACTGGGATTGTCGTACGGTGTGTTGCCTTCCTGGCGCTCAAGTTCGACACATCACGGATCGGGTTGATAGATTCCTGGGTTGGCCTGGTGTGGATCCAGTGGTCATGGTGCACATTAGCACAAATGACAAAGCTAGCGGTAAGTAGAAGGTCCTTAAAAATGATTTCAGGGATCTAGGGAGCAAGCTGAAGGCAAGGACCTCCAAGGAGGTATTTTCAGAAATACTACCTGTAACGTGAGCCATACAGGAAAGGTAGCGGGAGATTAGGGAGGTAAACAAGTGGCTCAAAAGCTGGTGTAGGAAGGAGGGTTTGGGTTCCTGGAGAACTGGGCAGACTTTGCTGTGGGCTACAGGTTCTGTGGTAGGGATGGGCTGCATCTCAATGGGGGAGGGTGCAGCTGTGCTGGGGGAAAAGATGGCTAAACGGTTGCAGGAGTGTTTAAACTAGGGACTGGGGGTGGAGGGTAACAGATGTAGAGGGCAAGATAGTGTAGAAATTGAAAAAGGGCTAAATAATGTAACTGGGGGTGGGGTTAGAACAGTCAGTAGGCAGTGGAAGAGTAGGAATAAAGATAAATCCATGAAATGTATGTACAGTGGGTACGGAAAGTATTCACACCCCTTTAAATTTTTCACTCTTTGTTTCATTGCAGCTATTTGCTAAAAGCAATTGACAGGAAAAAAAACAGAAATGTAGATATTTTTGTAAATTTATTAAAAAAGAAAAACTGAAATATCACATGGTCATAAGTATTCAGACCCTTTGCTGTGACAATCATATTTAACTGACATGCTGTCCATTTCCTTCTGATCCTCCTTGAGATGGTTCTACTCCTTCATTGGAGTCCAGCTGTGTTTAATTAAACTGATTGGACTTGATTAGGAAAGGCACACACCTGTCTATATAAGACCTCACAGGTCACAGTGCATGTCAGAGCAAATGAGAATCATGAGGTCAAAGGAACTGCCCAAGGAGCTCAGAGACAGAATTGTGACAAGGCACAGATCTGGCCAAGGTTACAAAAGAATTTCTGCAGCACTTAAGGTTCCTAAGAGCACAGTGGCTTCCATAATCCTTAAATGGAAGAAGTTTGGGTCAACCAGAACTCTTCCTAGACCTGGCTGTCCAGCCAAACTGAGCAATTATGGGAGAAGAGCCTTGGTAAGAGAAATAAATAAGAACCCAAAGATCACTGTGGCTGAGCTCCAGAGATGCAGTAGGGAGATGGGAGAAAGTTCCACAAAGTCAACTATCACTGCAGCACTCCACCAGTTGGGGCTTTATGGCAGAGTGGCCCGAAGGAAGCCTCTCCTCAGTGCAAGACATATGAAAGCCCGCATAGAGTTTGCCAAAAAACACATGAGGGACTCCCAGACTAGGAGAAATAAGATTCTCTGGTCTGATGAGACAAAGATTGAACTTTTTGGCGTTAATTCTAAGCAGTATGTGTGGAGAAAACCAAGCATTGCTCATCATCTGCCCAATACAATCCCAACAGTGAAACATGATGGTGGCAGCATCATGCTATGGGGGTGTTTTTCAGCTGCAGGGGCAGGAGGACTGGTTGCAATTGAAGGAAAGATGAATGTGGCCAAGCACAGAGATATCCTGGAAGAAAACCTCTTCCAGAGTGCTCTGGACCTCACACTGGGCCAAAGGTTCACCTTCCAACAAGACAATGACCCTAAGCACACAGCTAAAATAACAAAGGAGTGGCTTGGGAGCAACTCTGTGACCATTCTTGACTGGCCCAGCCAGAGCCCTGACCTCAACCCAAATGAGCATCTCTGGAGAGACCTGAAAATGGCTGACAGAACTGGAGAGGATCTGCAAGGAAGAATGGCAAAGGATCCCCAAATCCAGATGTGAAAAACTTGTTGCATCATTTCCAAGAAGACTCATGGCTGTACTAGCTCAAAAGGGTGCTTTTACTCAATACTGAGCAAATAGAGCAAATAGTCTGAATACTTATGACCATGTGATATTTCAGTTTTTCTTTTTTAATACATTTGCAAAAATATCTACATTTCTGTTTTTTTCTGTCAAGATGGAGTGTTGAGTGCACATTAATGAGAAATAAAATGAAATTTATTGCTTTTAGCAAATGGCTGCAATGAAACAAAGAGTGAAAAATTTAAAGGGGTCTGAATAACAAGATGAAGGAACTACAGTAGAAGTGATAATGATGGAAGAAAATTATGACATGGTGGGGATAAGTGAGACATGGCTGGACTATAGTTATGACTGGGCTGTACATATACAGGGGTACAGTATGTTTAGAAAGGAGTGTACCAATAAGAAAGGGGGAGGGGTTTGCTTATATGTAAAATCCTGCCTTAAGCCAGTCCTGCGTGAGGACATCTGGGAGGAAAATGAATATGTGGAGTCCTTATGGGTGGAAATTAAGGGAGGAACAAAGAATAATAAAATACTGATAGGGGTTTGTTATAAATCTCCAAATATAATGGAAGAAGCTGAAAATATACTTATAAAACAAATAGATGAGGCCGCAAAGCAGAATAAATTCATTATTATGGGGGATTTCAACTACCCAGATATCAACTGGGAGGCAGAAACCTGCAGGTCCAACAAAGGGAACAGGTTTTTGTTAGTAATAAAAGACAATTACCTATCACAACTAGTGCAGGACCCAACAAGAGGCGAGGCACTTTAACAAATTTTAACAAATGAACCTGACACATTGTCAAAACTGGAGGGTGGTGGTCATCTAGGTAATAGTGACCATACCATAATAAGTTTTCTTGTACACATCAAAAAGATGCTCAGTAGAGGGGGAACAAAAACAATAAACTTCAGGAAGGCCAATTTTAACCAGTCATCAAAGTAACTGGAACACGAACAAAATGGGACATTTTCAAAAGCATTCTAAATAGGACCACTAAAAAACATATACCTTATGGGAATAAGCGGACCAGAAATCATAGAAAACCAATATGGCTAACTAAAACGGTAAGGGGTGCAATGAAGGATAAAAAGAAAGCATTCTAAAGTACTAAAACAAGAAAGCAATGACACAGCATTAAAAAACTATAAGGAGAAAAATAAATTGTGCAAAAGACAAATAAAGGAGGCGAAGATTGAGGCTGAGAGAAAAATTGCCAAGGAAAGTAAAAATAATCCAAAATTATTCTTCAATGACATAATAAGAGAATAGAAACTGACAATGTGGGCCCTCTCAAAAATAATCTGGGTGTAATGGTGGAGGAAGACAAGGAAAAAGCACAACTATTAAATGCCTTCTTCTCTACGGTGTTTACACAAGAAAATCCAATGGCCAGCAACATAAATAGGGGTAATGTTAACTCTCCATTAAATGTCACCTGTTTAACCGAGGAGGAAGTGCGGTGCCGCCTTCAAAACACTAAAATAGAGAAATAGCCATGTCCAGAAGGCATACACCCCCGAGTTCTGAGGGAATTATGCACGGTGATAGACAGACCCTTATATCTAATATTTAAGGATTCAGTAATGACTGGGTCTGTTCCACAGGATTGGCGCATAGCAAATGTGGTGCCAATTTTCAAAAAGGGGCCTAAAAGTGAGCCTAGAAACTATAGGTCAGTAAGTTTGACTTCTGTGGTGGGTAAGATATTTGAGGGCTTTCTAAGAGATGCTATCCTGGAGTATCTCGATGTAAATAATCTTATAATACCCAATCAGCATGGGTTTATGAGGAATCGGTCCTGTCAGACTAATCTGATCAGCTTCTATAAAGAGGTCAGTTCAAGACTGGACATGGGTAATGCAGTGGACGTGGTGTATCTGGACTTTTCAAACGCTTTTGATACTGTACCACATAAAAAGTTGGTATGCAAAATGAGAATGTTGGGACTGGGGAAAAACATATGCATTTGGGTTCGCAACTGGCTCACTGATAGGAAACAAAGGGTGCTTATTAATGGTAAATATTCAGACTGGGTCACAGTCACCAGTGGAGTGCCATAGGGGTCAGTATTGGGTCCTCTCCTGTTTAATATCTTTATTAATGACCTGGTAGAGGGTTTACAAAGCAGGGTGTCCATATTTGCAGATGATACTAAACTTTGTAAGGTAATCAAAAATGAGAAAGATAATAGAATATTACAGGGGGATCTAAGGAAGCTGGAAGCATGGGCGGAGACTTGGAAAATCAAGTTTAATGTTGACAAATGTAAGGATATACATTTTGGTCGACAAAATAAAATGTATGATTATGTACTTAATAGTAAATTACTGGGTAAGACTTCCAAAAAAAAGACTTTGGGATTTTGGTGCACAGCAAGCTTACCTTTAGTCACCAGTGCCAGGCAGCTGCTGCCAAGGCAAATAAAATTATGGGATGTATCAAAAGAGGTATAGATTCTCATGACAAGAACATAGTTATGCCTCTATACAAATCACTGGTACGGCCACACATAGACTATAGATTAACAAACGTGGGGTTATTCAGTTTAGAACAAAGACGTCTACGGGGAGATCTAATAACAATGTACAAATACATGAAGGGACAGCACAAAGAACTTTCTAATGATCTTTTTACTCCTAGGTCAGTGACCCAGAGGGAGTCTTCAGTGTAAACACATGAAACGTAAATGTTGTGCATAAGTTACCGTAGCATAACAGGTTGATCAACGGGTGAGATTTTCCCCATAAAACATTTTCTTAACTATTCTTCTATGTACGTTATACTGTATATGTCGGCCAAACAGTTATGTGCCTCAGGGAATCCATAAACAAGCACCATTCCAATGTTATTAATGAGTGCCTGATACATATATATATATATATATATATATATATATATATATTTTTTTTTTTTTATATATTTTACTGCCCTAAGTGTTTATAGTTTTATTTAATTATTTATTTACCATCCATTAAATTTGTTATTGTTTATGTATTTTATTATATGGTACTCAAGCCCGACCACTTTTATAGTTTTTGATATATATATATACTTATGATTGCTTTATTGCACTATATGTATCTACATTTGTTGCATATATTTAATTATTTATTATTTTCTATTATACCTTCCTGGGTTTTACCTTCCCCATAAAAATCTACTGGTCCCTTTTTGAACATTATTTTTGCATATGTATAGCTAATAATCACACCAAAGTCTTTTGCACTGGTATGTGCTGTTGTACTCAATATATGCTACATACTTCTCTCTGTTCAGCTGATGCACCTAAAACCTTTAACGCATGTGCCACCATTCACAGAGGGCTCCTGAAAGTTCCTTTTCTCTGATAAGACATTTTTCCATACAGCGCATGCACCGCCTTAATTTGATGATGGCTGCGCTTGGCTCGGTCCTTGGTCCACAGCACCTGCAAGGCTTTGGCCTTACACACATGGGCAGTTGACATTTCATGATGCTGACCTGTCACCAGGAATTAAATAACAAAGTCGATTAAATTCATGTATAGGTTGTTTTTTTATTGCAACCTGCTATTTTTTGTTGTGTATTTTTCTGGACTGTTCCCCAACTTTATTTAATACATTTATTTTTTACAAGAATACTTAGCTCTTCCCCCCATGGGAGAGCCAGGTGAATATGACCATACAGTGCTGGCCAAAAGTATTGGCACCCCTGCAATTCTGTCAGATAATACTCAATTTCTTCCAGAAAATGATTGCAATCACAAATGCTTTGGTAATAATATCTTCATTTATTTTACTTGCAATGAAAAAACACAAAAGAGAATGAAAAAAAAGTCAAATCATTGATCATTTTACACAAAACTCCAAAAATGGGCCGGACAAAAGTATTGGCACCCTCAGCCTAATACTTGGTAGCACAACCTTTAGACAAAATAACTGCGAACAACCGCTTCCGGTAACCATCAATGAGTTTCTTACAATGCTCTGCTGGAATTTTAGACCATTCTTCTTTGGCAAATTTCTCCAGGTCTCTGAGATTTGAAGGGTGCCTTCTCCAAACTGCCATTTTGAGATCTCTCCACAGGTGTTCTATGGGATTCAGGTCTGGACTCATTGCTGGCCACTTTAGAAGTCTCCAGTGCTTTCTCTCAAACCATTTTCTAGTGCTTTTTGAAGTGTGTTTTGGGTCATTGTCCTGCTGGAAGACCCATGACCTCTGAGGGAGACCCAGCTTTCTCACACTGGGCCCTACATTATGCTGCAAAATTTGTTGGTAGTCTTCAGACTTTATAATGCCATGCACACGGTCAAGCAGTCCAGTGCCAGAGGCAGCAAAGCAACCCCAAAACATCAGGGAACCTCCACCATGTTTGAATGTAGGGACCGTGTTCTTTTCTTTGAAGGCCTCTTTTTTTTTCCTGTAAACTCTATGTTGATGCCTTTTCCCAAAAAGCTCTACTTTTGTCTCATCTGACCAGAGAACATTCTTCCAAAAAGTTTTTGGCTTTCTCAGGTAAGTTTTGGCAAACTCCAGCCTGGCTTTTTTATGTCTCTGGGTCAGAAATGGGGTCTTCCTGGGTATCCTACCATAGAGTCCCTTTTCATTCAGACGCCGACGGATAGTACGGGTTGACATTGTTGTACCCTTGGACTGCAGGGCAACTAGAACTTGTTTGGATGTTAGTCGAGGTTCTTTAGCCACCATCCGCACAATCTTTTGTTGAAATCTCTCGTCAATTTTTCTTTTACGTCCACATCTAGGGAGGTTAGCCACAGTGCCATGGGCTTTAAACTTCTTAATGACACTGCGCACGGTAGACACAGGAACATTCAGGTCTTTGGAGATGGACTTGTAGCCTTGAGATTGCTCATGCTTCCTCACAATTTTGCTTCTCAAGTCCTCAGACAGTTCTTTGGTCTTCTTTCTTTTCTCCATGCTCAATGTGGTACACACAAGGACACAGGACAGAGGTTGAGTCAACTTTAATCTATTTCAACTGGCTGTAAGTGTGATTTAGTTATTGCCACCACCTGTTATGTGCCACAGGTAAGTAACAGGTGCTGTTAATTACACAAATTAGAGAAGCATCACATGATTTTTCAAAGGGTGCCAATACTTTTGTCCACCCCCTTTTTTATGTTTGGTGTGGAATTATATCCAATTTGGCTTTTTGACAATTCTTTTTGTGGTTTTCCATTGAAGACAAATTAAATGAAGATATTATTACCAAAGCATTTGTGATTGCAATCATTTTCTGGAAGAAATTGAGTATTATCTGACAGAATTGCAGGGGTGCCAATACTTTTGGCCAGCACTGTATGTATGATCATACTCCATTTATGCATTTCATAAAGGGGGACTTTTGCCCCAGAATGCTTTGCCTGTTTCATGAGTTTTATTTTTTTTTTTAATTCTGTGGAAGCATGGTTGAAAAGCAATGTCTGACTTTCATTTGTTCATTTTCATAGAATTTTTATATATTATTACTTTTGTCAGATTCAAGTTATTTCTGTGACTATTGTGGATTTTTCTTTCATTAAATGAGGGGTACCAACAATTTTGTCCACATGTGTACATCTGTTTTTCACTTGTAGTGTGAACACTCTACACGCTTTTTCTCTCAAATACGGTGTTACACTATGTGCCGCTCGGTGCCATTTTTCTTTCTCATGTCAGGTAGATCAGTGCAGGTCAGGGGACAGGATAAATCAGCTGGGGACTGCGGTCCAGATGGAGAAGCTGCCATATGTTTAGACCAAAGAGTCTGTAATGAAAACAGCCAGGAGAAACTACTCACCTCCCAGCTGCTGTCCTTTACCATTATTACATTACAATCACAGCAGCAGAGATCAGTAATCATCCCTGTTATCTGTACAACGTGTGTGCAGGCTGCAGGGATGAATACTGTCCCCTGCTGCCACTACAGTAATGTAATAATGGTAAAGGACAGTGGACAGGAGGTAAGTGTATCTCGTGACCACTGTCAGGCTCTGTATGTATGTAGGGCAATCAGTAGAAATATACTATGTGTGTTGGGGGGCATTAAGAAACATTATACTGTGTGATGGTACTAATGGAAATTATACTTTGAGGGGCACTAATGCCTCACTAGTGACTCCTACACAGTGTAATGCTTCTTAGTGTTCCCACACAGTATAATGCTCCGCTAGTTTCTACTACATACCGTGTTTCCCCGAAAATAAGACACCCCCGAAAGTAAGGCATAGGAGAGGTTTCGGAGAATTGCCCAATATAAGGCATCCCCCGAAAGTAAGACGTATGTTCCCGAACAGAACATACAGTATATACGGTATGTGAGGCCGCGGGCCGAACCCCACAATCACTGCTATCATTATACTCCGGGGTCTTTGAAAAGACCTCGGAGTATAATAATTGGAGGCTCAGGGGAGGTGAGGGAACATAAAAAACAATGTACTTACCTCTCCTGCGCTTCTCCAGGCTTCAGGCCTGTTTGGTGACGTCACAGACGTCAGCGGACGTAATTTTGTGTCGCGACGTCGGCCCGCGTCACGTGACGCCGGCCTGGTCCAACAATTGAAGAAGGCTGAAATAGCCTGGAGTGGACCGGAGCGAGGAACAGGTAAGCAACGTTGTTTTTTTTATGTTTCTATCCTCCCCTGGGTCTTCGATCATTATACTCTGGGGTCTGAAAAGACCCCAGAGTATAATAATTGTTCACTGGTGGTCCACAATGGGACATATAATAGTGTGTGTAGTGGCCACTATGGGGCAAAATACTCAGTGCAGGGGCCACTATGGGGAATAATAGTGTGTGCAGGGGCCACTATGGGGAATGATACTGTATGCAGGGGCCACTATGGGGCATGATACTGTGTGCAGGGGCCACTATGGGACATGATACTGTGTGCAGGGGCCACTATGGGACATGATACTGTGTGCAGGGGCCACTATGGGGCATGCTACTGTGTGCAGGGGCCACTATGGGACATGATACTGTGTGCAGGGGCCACTATGGGACATGATACTGTGTGCAGGGGCCACTATGGGACATGATACTGTGTGCAGGGGCCACTATGGGACATGATACTGTGTGCAGGGGCCACTATGGGACATGATACTGTGTACAGGGGCCACTATGGGACATGATACTGTGTGCAGGGGCCACTATGGGACCTGATACTGTGTGCAGGGGCCACTATGGGACATGATACTGTGTGCAAGGGCCACTATGGGACATGATACTGTGTGCAGGGAAATTAATGGTTTGGATTGTTATGATGATGTCCTAGAAGATGATGACATAACTGTCATTGAATAAATTTTACTTTCTATTCGTACTGTAAATATTGGTAAATGTACCATACTGTTAATTGTTGTACATGGAAATAATGGTACGGTAGTAGTAAGAAATTCTTGATAGGATTCACAGTTTGTCTGGTTATGCTGGTTTGTGATGACAACTACTGTACAGTACCGTATATAATAAATGTTCATTTTTTTGTTCAGCAATAAATGTGAATTCTTCTTCATTGAAAAAAAAATAAGACATCCCCTGAAAATAAGACACAGCACATCTTTGGGAGCAAAAATTAATATAAGACGCTGTCTTATTTTCGGGGGAAACAGGGTAGTATAAAACTCCTTAATGCTCTCACACACAGTATAATTCCTTATTAGTGCCCCACATAGTAGAATGCTTCTTAGTTCCCACCATACAGTATAATGCCACATTAGTGCCCCCACACAGAATATTCCTCCTTAGTGCCCCCAGTATAATGCCACTTTAGTGCCTTACAAATGGTATAATGCTCCATAGTGCACACAACATAGAATAATGCCCTATTAATGCCCCACACACAGTATATTGCCCAGTTATATTGTGTGAAAACACTAATACGACATTATACCATGTGGAGGCCATTAATGGGGCTTTGTGTATGTGCACCTTCCCTAGCATACCCATTAGTGACATTGATCCTTCTACTCCATTTGACCACCAGAGAAGGTTAAATTTGATATTATTTTTATATGCCCAAACCTGGGGTGCGTCACATGTGTCTTATCGTCTAAAAAATGTGGTACTTTACAGAGATTGTTAAAATATTTTCAAGTGAGAATGCATTTCTATAGACATTAATGGCTTGTAGGGAGGGCTAAAAGTGCTTTATATTTATCTCAGCCACTTTAAAGTAAATGTTTCTTAACTGCAATGCCAAAAACATCTAGTGGAAATGTAGTGCTATTCTTACAAGAAATCAACCATGTTTTCTTCCCTTAACAACCCCTTTAACAAAAGGATGGCTACAATATTGCTCTGGAAATTTTGATAGAAAAGAAGAATATTAACTTCCTTTGGAAAGTTTGGAGAGAAAGATAGATAGATATATAGATAGCAATATATAGATAAGTAAAGATATACAAAAGTAACATAAAGATATACATGCTAACTAGTAAAATGTATATCATCTCCTCAGGATTTCTTACTCTGGTTTTGCAACAGAAAGGAAAATAACCGGATACTCCGGTTTCCTCCCACACTCCAAAGACATACTGATAGGGAATGTAGATTGTGAGCCCTATATGGGACAGTGACTGTCAATGTCTGTAAAGCGCTGCGGAATATGATGCTGCTATATAAGTAAGCATAATAAATAATAACCACAGTGAAAGTGACATACAGTATAAAATACGAACAGGTAAGAGAAAATTAGTAATTCGGTCACAATGGAAAGACTATGGCATAGTTGCTAGTATCACGCTTTGTTTCCAGAGTGGCATGTATTCACTCCTGATGTGTGTTGCTAAGGCAGCTGAAAATGTGTAGATTTCTGCTGAGCTTTCATCAGCTAGACACAGAGATTTGTGAACCAGATCTGACCACTTTGCGAAAGGTTTTCACCTGAGCACCTGAGAGACACAATGAACTAGTGGAAGCAGATGTGAAGAGAGAGATCAAAACAACAGGAGCTTCGTTGATGCTGGAAATGATGCAGGCGTTCAGAGAACATTTTTTTGACTCATAGTAAGTATTTTAAAGTTTGTAGTTTATTTATCATCTTTTCTCCCACCAAGAAATAAGGCTTCAGAAACTACACTTAAAAATTGTGATTTTAGACAGCTACTGTATGAGCTGCTTACACAGAAGATGTTGAGTTACTGAAGTCATAAAACAAACTACTTTGAAAGGTTAATTGTCTTGACAATACCAGCAGACCTTTTTTCTGCGTTTTTTTTAACCTTTTAAGGACGTGGAGTAGTTTGGTCATTAAGGCACGACAATTTTTTTCCATATTTGCCTTCTCCTCCTTTAAAAAATCATAACTTCTTCATTTTTCTGTAGACAGCCATATAAGAGCTTATTTTTTCTGTGACTTAGTTTCCGCCAATTTCCGCCACTTAATGTTTTCTTTAGCTTTTATTATTTTTTTGGGGTCCATGTGAAAAAAATGTACAAGTCTGTATTTTTTGTGGTTTGTTTTAATGGTGTTCACACTGTATTAAAAATGAAAAGGTAACTTTTTCCAGGAGGTCATTAACCCCAGCCAGTTTCGTTTTGGACTCCCTGCTTTCCAAACCCCATATGATACCATTTATTATTCTGTACAATGAAGCTGGAGAAAAATTCAGCATGAGGTGGAATTGGAGCAAAAGTACATTTGTGCATTTGGGCTTCGTTTTTACAGCGTTCACTGTGCAGCCAAAATGACATACATGTCACCTGTATTCTATGTTCCGGGAAAATTCTGAGGATACTAAATTTATATAGTTTAATTTACATTTAACCCCTTAACAAAAATCCAAAACATGGTTTTTATATTTCTGTCTACAGGGATGCATAGGCGTCTTCTTTTGTGGGACCAGGTGTAATTTTTTGTTATACCATTTTGGGGAATGTCTATTGCTTTGGTCACTTTTTATTCAAATTTTTATCAGAGGCGAAACAGCAAAAAACGGTGGTTTGGTACTTTTGATTTTTTTTTTTCCTGCTACAGTGTTCACCATACGGGAAAAATATTTTCATAAGTTTGTAGACTGAGCGTTTTTTGGACAGAGGGATACCTAATGTTTTTGTGTTTTACAGTAATTTTTTACTTTTATATGTATTCTAGGAAAAGGGGTGGTTCAAATTGTTAATTCTTTTTAATTTTTTTAGTATATATATTTTTTTTTTACTTACTTTTTATACTGTAACTATTAGACCCCCTAGGGGTGTTGAATCCCAGGGGGTCTGATCACTAATGCAATGTTCTTCAAAATACCAGCATTTCTATTACAGGCTGCATAGAGCAGCCTGTAATAGAAGTAATGCTGAAACAAGCCTGGGGGCATCCAATACGCTCCCGGCTGTCGTGGAAATAGATTTCTGGCCCCAAGTCTCATTTCGGGAGCTGGCAATCCTACCTAAAATGGTGGCACTCATGTGCCACCAGGAAAATGGTGCGTCGGTCAAAGTTGAGCTGGGGACCTTAAAGCCGCAATCAGTGACCTGGCGGCTATGGATAAACAAAAGGTCTAGAACTGTTGAGTTCTCTTTTTTCATCCCTCAAATTTCCATTCCTATGCCTAAATATCCCCTCTCCCCTCCTTGTTAAGTCAACCAACAGTTCTCATTTTCATTCTTGTGTTCTCTACTATATTGTATCTCATGACTGAAATAACTCCCTGCTGAGTCAGGAAACTTTTCATTGCCTGTTTTATATCTCATGTTACTCATTTTTCATGTGACTCAATCTCTGTTATGCTATAATGATAAATCTATGTAAAATCTTTAATAATGTTAAAAAAACATAATATACCATTGCAATAGAATGCTAAGACCAAAAAACAAAAGGAGTTCAAATCATCTAAAAGTATAAGCCCAACATAACATTAGCACTAACAGACCTTTTTTTTGAAAATTCATTTTTTGCCCAGAAAACTCCTTTTTTTCCTGATGGAGAATGAGAAGCAGGAGTATAAATAGGAAAAAAACATAACTGGGTTTGAGGCCCATCAATCTAATAACAGCAATCATATTTTTAGTGTAACTTAAGAAATCAATTGCAGCTATTGAAATCAAATCTTCATATTTAATCAAATGTAGTATGGAGAAACAAATCATTTAAGCACATTAATAAAGTATGACTCACAATGCCATGTTTATTTTCATTCACATAGAAATCCCACTTATTTTCCTACCTGTCAATTGCGAATGAGTTTCTGTGAGAATTTTTGACATTATGTACATACTTGCATATATTTCCAAAAGCTGCAGTATAATTTCATTATTTTTATTTTTTTACTGCAGAGCTGAAAAAATGTCACATAATGTGATGAATATAATAAGAATATAACATTCTTAATATAATTTGCAGTAGGAAAAATTCTAAGTAGTTTTACAGAAAAAAGTAACTGAAGATTTATTTAATTAATTTTAAGCGTAACGTGTTGCATTTCTGTCCAATTCAAAGGAACCCTGGGAAACCATAGACCACAAAGAGCATATAAATAGTTCTGGTCCAAGTCTACTTGTCCTATGTGCAGGGATTGTATTTGCCAGGAATTGTGAGCACATATGTTTGCGATTCAATACTTAAGGGTCAATAAGTATTGTTGCTCAGAGGCTTGTTTTGCTAGTGTTTATTTCAAGTATCAAAAGTCAGATGTGACCGAGGTTTGAAATTTCTCAAGCTCTGCTATGCGAGTCTGCAGACCCTCGACCTCATGCTTTACTTGCTTAAGGTCCTGAGCCCAGGCCTTTTTCACGCTGATTGGCATCTTATCCATGTTACTCTTGGTAAGAAGCTAGAAGTACTCGCAACTCAGGGTGGTCCTTTAAAGTTTTGAGTGCCTCTTCAGGTGGGGGGTAGATCAGGGGAGGTCTCAGGAGTAGAAGGAAACTGTAAGGGAATAGAGGATAACACTTCTCTGTAGTTCCTACTTTGTCTTTGGGGGGGGTGATATCCTCTTCTGAGGACGTATCATCTCTGAGGGAGGTAGAATATCTGTGGCTGATGAAACTGTGACTTTTTAGTTAGGGGGGATTGCTCCCCAGTCATTGCCTGTCTGAAGCCTCTGAAAATGTGGGTGATCTTTGACTGGGTGCCATGGGGTAGCAGGAGGAGACAGAGAGCCTACCTCAGGCTGCAGGCTGTTAGTAGCAGAGGTGCCCATGTACTCAACAGTAGGAGAGGTTGGCGCCACTTTGGGTCTCGAGAGTCTGGATTAGGATTGCTGGTTTCAGAAGGGAGGAGCCCAGTACTGTATCAAGAGGGAGCTGGTGCTGAGGGAACATGGAGTCCATGGAGCTTGTAAGGCAGTGGCCGTGTTGAAGCAAGGAGGCACTTGATGGAAAGATGCCTGAGCTCCAGTCCCAAGTCATCCTTCAAGGACTGTGCCACCTCCTGGAGTGGTTAGAGATAAGAAACTGCCAGGGGTTGTAGGAAGCCCTTAGGTACCATTTTCACCATAGTAGATAATAATGGCTGGTTGCAGAGACATAGAGAGGAGCTCACTTCACACACATCTGCCCACCAGTGCATCAGGCCATAGCCCCAAATATTATTTTTTTATATAGAATGTGTGCAAATGTACTGTCAAATATGAGTCATCAGCACTGCAGCCAGTGAAACCGGACAGGAACACCACAGTAATGGCATTTGAACTGTGGGGAATTCAACAGATGTTTTTTTTTTTTAATTCCACTGCCTGCCTTTGTCCAGTCGTAGACTAATTCAGACATAGTAGATTTACTGAAGATTTTACCAGCAGATTTCAATTGAAATCTGTGGTAAATATGCAGAACAATTAGGTGTAAAATTTGCAGATTTTGCTGTGGATTCATTGTAGTTGTGAGTGACTTCATGTAAAAGGTTTTATATTTTAGCTATAAACTGATTTAAGGCTGGGGCCACACATGGCGAATTCCATCCACACATTGCAGAAAAATACTGCAATTTCCAAAACTATTACGTTTTTGAAAATTGCAGCATGTCAATTATACCTAGGGAAACACTGGCGGTTTCCCTATAGGTATAATTGAAGCAGAAAGTCTGCGGAGGAAAACTCTGTGAACTTTCTGTGAAAAGCGCTGGGGGAAAAACCACTACGTGGGGCCTTAGCCTAAAATTTGAATGACATACAGTAAGGCTACTTTCATGTGACTGAGGTGCAAAACAACCATCAAAAATGTCCATTTTTCACGGGCATCTTGCACCCGAGGCAACCCAATTTCCAATACATTTAAGTGTATGTTTGGGTCTATGAAAATGGACAAAAAAAGGACATGACCTATATTTTGATATTTTGGTCCGTAACAACAGACTATTAAAATAACAGTCATGTGAATATCCCCATTCATTTGAATTGAATCTAATGGTGACATGTGAGACTTCTTTTAAAAAAAATGGATGTCACCAACCACTGTTATGTGAATATTGCTTAACTCTTAAACTATAGAAGAAAAAAAAATAAATGGCAATACATCTAGGGTATGCTGTGATTCTACTTGAGTATTATATACATGGGGGCTTGTTTAGACAATAAATTACATTTACAACATCTAATTAGAGATGGGCGAAACTTTCAATGTATGTTTTGTTTCAAGTTGCTTGGGACCAAGATTTGTTTCGGCTTAAAACATAGTATAGAACAGACTTAGAGCTCCTAAGAACATAAATATACAATTTCTAACCGTTTAAGGTGTAGCGAGCCGCAACCAAAAAGCGCTACAGGAAAAACTGCGACAGAAATGCATTGCGGTTTTTTCCACAGCACTTTTCACAGAAATTCCAGTGTTCATTCTATGTGGGGCCCCAGCCTAAGGCAAATAAAGCCGAAGTTATGTTAAAGTGAAAGTGACATGTATGTCTATGGAAAAACGAATGATAAGCAGTGGATACAAACTTCAACTTAAAACTTCTCTGACACTCGCTTTTACCTATTGTAACATTTCAAATGCTCAAAAAATTATTATTACCCTTTTTTGGAGAAAAGGTGCTCGTCCGTGGTTTTTTAAAGACATGTGGAGGTTATATTGCAAAAAGCATTAATTTTGTAGAAAACCCATTTTGATGACTTGTAAGTGCTACAGGCTTATTGTTATTTGAAAGACAAATTTGTGGCCATGAGCCAAGCTGAAAAGTGATGAGTTGACTTTTCAAAAACACAAAAAAAATGACAGAAAAATATCCCATTATGGGAGCAGATGTGAAATCAAAATGATTTTTGTTTTTTTTAATAACAACAATGTGGCACCAACAGTGTGGTATAGTGGAATGTGATGGTGGACCAGACTGCAGGACAAGTCTGGTGTAGTGGTGGCAGTGGTGATAGCTGTGGAAACATGTGTGACAGTGCAGCAGGGCATAATATGATGGACCAGGCCACAGGACATGTCTACCTGAGTGTTGGCAGTGGTGGTAGCTGTTTAAGAGTAGCAGCCAGCATCAGCAGCAGTACAGTAAATGTAAGATGATGATAAAGGTAGATATGCCTGGCTAGGCAGCTGAAAAAGCTAGAATATCTTCTGATATGGAAAGGATTTTATGACCCTGGGAACAACACTTGGGAGGCATAAAGAACCTGGATGATCCTGCCAGTTATCCCTTTATGGGAGCAAATGCCACATCAATATTATGTTGGTGGAGTGACAATTGACAAAATTTCCAAAAAAAATTTGAGGCGTGACCTGGCTGCCAAAACTGATCATTGTGTTTGTGGTTTGCAGCATGCAGTAACCTTATACTGCTGCTCAAACTTAAGCTCCAGCCTGTACAATGCTGCACTCAATGTGCCCTTCACTTACCAAGCATGTAGTGTAGTAAGTGAATGAGTGATGGCATAATTTCAAGAAAAATTTGGGCACATTATCAGTATACCTAGAGATGAGCAAATCGAAGATGATGACGTGGAATTTGTTCTGAATTTCAGGAAATATTCGATTCGCATCAAATCCGGATTTCCTCACGCTTCATGGTAACGAATCACATTTTTTCCTAAAATGGTTGCTGCGCATGTTAGGACATGGGGCAAGCCCTATAAATACCCTCTGCCATCTTGGATTCAGGCATTTTTCAGACTTGAAAACTGATATTTTGCTCAATCGAAATTCAGGGAAAGCGTATTCCCTATTAGTGTAGGGAAAGGATAAGGAGGGATTTATACAGAGAATTGAAGCAGAACAGGGTTCATTTGGGGTGTTTGCAGCCTGGGTAATAGGAACAATCCTACTACAACTTGCTGCACTGACTGCCATTATACTGCTGCTCATAGCAGGTTTGCAATAGATCATACATGTGAAATTCAAATTATTGGGGTCTTATTAGTCCTTGTGCGGTGCAGTTATATGTTGTAAAGCCTTTTCTTGGTGTTTATTAGTGGGGAAAAAATAAACTGCTTATTCGCCGTCGTGTGTTGAAGGGAGAAAATTATAGGCCTTTTTGCCGCACATTAGTCAAAATGGGGGCCTTTTTTACACCCGCTGAGATGGAAGACAAACTGAACTACTATAGAAACATCCTATGTAGTCAGTTGGCCACTGCCTATCTGCGCCATTGTCCATCCTCTCGCAGGTCTGACCAGGGGAGGCCCTGGGCGCTTACCTTGCACTGCCATTGCTGCTGTGGGTGGGTGGGGGGCAGGAGCAGTATCAGCTCCATCAGCAGCAGCCTGAGGCTAGAGTTGCTTATGAGCATCTTTCTTCACCCGCACAGTGAAGAAACTACTCACCAGCAGCTATACATAGAGCAAAACCTGAACCAGCAGGCGGTGGCATAATCGGAGTATACCCCGTCAACCGTCATCGAAGATCCGCTGGACTACTGGGCAGCCAAACTGGATTTGTGGCCGCAACTGACCAAGTTTGCCCTGGAAAAGCTGTCCTGCCCGGCCAGTAGTGTGGCATCAGAGCGGGTGTTTAGTGCGGCAGGAGCCATAGTTACTCCAAGGAGAACTCGTCTGTCTACCCAAAATGTGGAGAGACTGACCTTTGTCAAGATGAATCAGGCATGGATCAGCCAGGATTTTCACCCATCAGTGCCTGATGCATAAGATTAAATCATCCATGCTGCCTCACCTAAACCTTGACAAAGAGACCAGTTTCTTCTGGCTACCTGCCTCAGCTACTATTCTGATGCTGCCACCCACCTGATGCCACACATCTGATGCCAAGTGCTCCTTCTTACAGCCACCATTATCAGCGGGTAATGTTTGTGCCACCCCACTCTGTTACCGGGTCACTCTATGGCCTCCTCATGCTGCTGCTACGTCCACATTATGCCACCTTGCCACTATGTGGCCTCCTCATGCTGCTGCTACCTCC
Source organism: Leptodactylus fallax (assembly GCA_947044405.1). Taxonomy (NCBI): domain Eukaryota; kingdom Metazoa; phylum Chordata; class Amphibia; order Anura; family Leptodactylidae; genus Leptodactylus; species Leptodactylus fallax. Next base: position 3,398,699 of record CAMRHE010000015.1, read on the forward strand.
ACATTATGTCACCTTCCACTCTGTGGCCTCCTCATGCTGTTGCCACCTCCACATTATGTCACTTTGCCACTCTGTGGCCTCCTCATGCTGCTGCTACCTCAAAAATATGGGCAGCACGGTGGCTCAGTGGTTAGCCTTGCAGCACTGGAGTCCTGGGTTCAAATCCTACCAAGGACAACATCTGCAAGGAGTTTGTGTGTTCTCCTCGTGTTTGCCTGAGTTTCCTCCGGGTACTCCGGTTTCCACCCACACTCCAATGACATACTGATAGAGAATGTAGATTGTGAGCCCTATATGGAACAGTGACTGTCAATTTCTGTAAAGCGCTGTGGAATATGATGGCACTATGTAAGTAAGCATAATAATAATATGTCACTTCTCATGCTGTTCCCACCCTCCCCACTCCATGACTAGGCCACTATTTTGACTTGTTGGCCTGGTTGACATCATTATTTATTTGACCCTTCTTCTGATCTGTCAGAAGGAAGGAAAAATGAGACTCACAACGGATCCTGTCTGTGTAGCAGCTGTAAGGTCTGTATGGTCCCATCAGAATTGGCTTATGATTTGGTAGCCAAAAGCAGGAGTGGGTACAAAACACAGAAGACATGCAAATATTCCATTCACGTGTCATCTCTGTTTTGGATCCACTCCTGTTTTTCTTTGGCATCAGCAATACTGATGGATTACTGACCAAATCCTGACCAAGTGATGGCAGATGCGCAACAGACAGGATCCGTTTTTTTGGGGGGTTATTGTTCTGACTGATCAGAGGAAGGGCAAAATAATCAGTGACACCAACATAAAATTACTGCTGACACCCTCTCCACTCTGTCAGGGGGGCTCTACTTGAATAAGCGTTTAATAGAACAGGTGCTGTAGACATCTATGTGGAATCAGCAGACAACGGTGTAAAAGGAGTGCCATCTTTCATGCTACAGTAGGATCTTGGGCCTCTGCACGTTTCTTTATACCTGGCACTAACATCGACCTGTAAGGCTTGAGGTAGTTGGTCAGTTTTGGCCCCGTAACTGGCCAAATAAGTGAAGTGTGCAGTGGTTCTAAGGGTGACGACTGTCATGTCCGTGTCATACTGACTCACAATATTGTTTCACTACCACAGCAGACTCCCTATGCATGTTACTGCAAGGCACAGTGTTCTGCACCACTATACAGGCTCTCTACAGCCAGGAAATTGCTGTTTTTTAACGTGATTCGCCGCAAATTAATTCGGATTGAATCGGTTTGGAAAATTTGGCAAAGCATCCGGATCGAATTTTTAAAAAATTCGCTCATCTCTAAGTGTACCTACTGCCTAGCTTGCCAACTGAAAAAGCTGGACTATGTTCCAAAAGTGATCATTGTGACTGTGGTTTGCTGCATGCAGCAATCATATACTGCTGCCCAAACTAACGCTCCAGCATGTGCAAAAGAGCCATTCAATGTGCACGTCACCTTACAACCATGAATCAAGGGAGAAGAGTAGAACCAATAGCCAATAGTTGCCCTGGTGGAATTGGGGTGGGATATAGTCCAGTGTGTAGGAACTAGAGGAGGAGGATGGATTTTGTCTGGTGTTGAAACTGAGTCTGCCGTGTACCTGTGAAGTGATGTCAGTACTAGAAGTACATTTTACAGTGATTTTACTGCATAGTCCTTGTTGCGTTTTTAGACTGTGGCCTCTGACACTCAAAACATTGGCCCAGTGGACCATGACAGCTAAAGTATTGTCCCCTACCCATAATTGATGCTCCACGTATTGAGGGTGGCATGCGTCTTTCCCCACATGGACTTTTACAAGGACAGGGACTTTTACAAGGACAGGCCCACATGGGCATCAGGGACAACTTTCCTTGAGAAATAATGGTGACTAGGTATTCTCCATGTAGACTGTGCACTACCATCAGTTGGGGAAACGCAGTGGATTCACGTGTCTGCCAGTGCCACCACCACCCAAGCATGTCTTAGATCTACCTTAGGCAGGTCTTTTCGATGCTGCACGTCGGGTGGAACTATTGCAGCTGCCACCACCCTCTTCCTGTGTCACCCTGAATTGGTTGCTAGGTCTTATCTGTAATAAAATTATCATCAGATTTTATACTATCTTCCTCACTTTTTTGTGACTCATCATGGCAATGGGATTCCTTTATGCCCTCACAATTCCTAACAGATTTCCCCCTAGTGCCCATACCAGCACTTCCACCAGTAGCCCATCCCCTGACACTTCCACCAACACTCATGTCTTCCACTTCTACCTAATCTCAAAAAAACACTGGCAGTTCTCATGCAATTAATAAAAAAAGGCGAGGAAGTCTTGGGCTATGAGGAATATCTCTTAGCAGATGCCACATGACTACTACAGAATGAAATCTGTGTCAGGGAAGATAATGAAAAGACATGGTTGACAGAACAGAAAGACAGCATGGTAAAATACATGTTGAGGAGGAACACACAATATTTGTGATTCGCTGCTTTCAAGAAAGGCTTTATTCTCAGGACGTACAATAACACTGCGGCTACTGGCAGGACTGTCAAGACCAGTAGTGTTGCTGTTGCCATCCACATTCTAATTGCTAGTACTAGTACTTGCACAAGTGTTTCCTCCTCCCCCTTCTTTTTCCTGTCCCCTACCCTCTTTTTTCTAGTCATTTTACTGCACACTGCTTAGATATTTGACAACAATTCTGACACTGGATATATTTCTTTTTGTTATTTTTTTAACAAAAAATATTTCTTGACCTCCTGGTCAGTGAGTATTAGACTAGATCAGTAAAACAGTCTCAGGCAGCTTATTTTAAATAACCATATATTTTTTTCAATTTTACAAAATGTTTTTTTTTTAAGATTAGTGCAGACTAGACTGTATATTGGGTGAACACATAAAAAAAAAAAATAATAGATATAATGGAGATTTTTTTTTCACATTAGAGGAGGATGCACTACTTTATATATGTATATATATATATATATATATATATATATATATAATATAATTGTTTATATTGTTAATGGTCAGTCACCAAAGCCATTGTGTAAGAAATTTCAAAATCTTTTTTTAAGATTAGCACAGACTAAACTATATATTGCATGAACACTCAAAAGCCCCCCAAAAAACACTGAAATAACAATGATATTTTTTCCATTAGCGAAGGATACACTACTGTGGGCATCTATCTATAAATCGATAGATATATGCACATTTGCGCATATAGAGAGTGACACTTAAGCAATAAATATTTAGTTTAGATTAACAACAACTTGGGGGCGTGGCCTAACTGTGAATAGGAGCAGATGCATATCTGTAGAGTTCCTGTATATATTCCAGCATCTGTATTTTTAGACACTCTTCAGTGATCCATCATGCCTGTGGCTTACTGCCGCTTTACTAAAGCCTCCCTTCTCTTTTTGGTACCTCTCCGAGGCTCAGGAGAGACACCAGAGTTTTGCGGCCTACTACCTACTGGACTCCAGTGCTCACCTCCTGCACGACTGAGAGGTGTGACACTTGGGTCTTGACTGGAGCCTTCATCTGCCTGGTAGCTATAACCTGGAACAAGATTTGTGGCTGGCGATCCATTGCCATGACAGCCGGAAACCTATTGAAGGCTCCTAGGCTTGTCTGGGTATGATTTGTTTGTCAGGCTGCTCTATGCAGCCTGTCATATAAAAAATACCAATATTTTGCAATGTATTAGTATTGTAATGCATTGCAATAGTGATCAAACCCCCTGGGCTTCAAGACCCTTAGGGGGTCTAATAAATACAATATAAAAAAGTAAAAAAAATAAAAAGTTAAAATTCAAATCACCCCACCCCCCTTCCCTAGATTACATTTAAAAGTTAAAAAATACTGTGAAACACATACACATTAGGTATCACTGTGTCTAAAAACTCCCGGTCTACAAACTTATAAAAATATTTTTCCTGTACAGTGAACTGTAGCAGGAAAAGAAATCAAAAGTGATGAAATACCATTTTTTCGCTGTTTTGCCTCTGCTAAAAATTTTAAGAAAAAGTGATCAAAGCAATAGACATTCCTCAAAATGGTATGACTAAAAAGTACATCTGGCCCCGCAAAAAAAAAAGACACCCTATGCTTCCCTGTACATGGAAATATAATGTAAAATACAAGTGACATGACATTTTGGCTTCACAGTGAAATCCATAAAAACTAAGCCCGTAAGAATGTGGCCCAAATGCATGTTTTCTCCAATTCCACACAATTTTTTTCTAGCTTTCCAGTATATTGTACAGAATAATAAATGGTACCATTATGAAGAACAATTTGTCCTGCAAACATTAAGCCCTCATATGGCTCAGTGAATGGGAAAATAAAAAAGTTATGGGGTTTGGAAGGCGAGGAGTCAAAAGTGAAAATTTAAAAATGTCACCAGCAGAAAGGGGTTGAATCGGACACCCCCTTCTCCAGACTAAGTGATGACTTTGGCAGATTTTTGTTCCTCAAAGGTTAAATTGCTAACACCATGTTCACGATTGGTAATATTTATGCCTCCAGAAGTTTGTGAAGTCACTTCTTTTTTTGGGTATCTCCCAAATATTTTGGGAGAGTTAGCAAGTATGGATTTCATATATCTATATATATGCTGAAACCTCCCAAGAAGACAAATCTTTTGAGAAGACCACACGTTCCAGACCAATGTTTTTCTTAATTATACTTTATGAAAGCTACCCTCTATAAGCAAATAACCCCAAATTTGATCAAAGATAATACTAACATGATAACATGCGTCATGAATCTTCTGAATGTGTCTGTGCAGTGACACATCACTGCATTGGAGTGATCATCCAGCATCGTGATGCACAATTATAGTAAGAGCAGTAGGATGAGCATTTCCAATACCACAGAGCATCAAAGGAGAAGGAGGGAAGTTGTCAGAAAAGGGAGAGTGCTGCCAGAAACAACCTGTACAATTGCTGAACAAGGAAGCCTGCCATTCTTTGGAAAAATCCTAACCAGGCAGCAATTATGTGAAATCCACCCCAAAAAGGACATTCCTAGGCTGTAGTTTCACAATTTTGGCCAATGAAAATTTTGACAAGCATGATCAAGGTTAGCAGTGATATAGAGAATGTCGAAGGGGAGCCATGTTGGGGGGACAAAGAATGAGAAAGGAACCATATTTGGTGATGAGAAATAAGATATTGAGATTTAGGAATAAGAGGAAGTGCTGATGACTAGAAATGAGAGAGGAGCCATGGCTAAGACCAAGAGTGGAATCATTCTATAGACCAAGATCCAGAGCAGTGCTAAGCTGAATAAGGAACAAGGAAAGTAAAAGGTTAAGACTTAGAAAGAAAGGGGGGTTATGTGTGTGGGCTGGGACAACTTGTGTACAGTATCATAGTTGTTTTATTAGTTCTTGTCTAGGCCTGGGTCTGCATGTTAAGCTGGGTTGATGCCAATCATAAAATACATCATTAAGGTTTTTTAATCATTATTTTTGGTTGCTGTATGTTTGCCAGCTCCATTAGACATTTTAAGCTTTATCCAGTATACTTATTTCATTGAGAGGCTTAACCCATTTAAAACCATTTTTCTGTGCATGTTTGGGTGCTCTGCACAAAGAGATTTCTCTATATAAGATAGCCCTATTCATTAAATGGAGTTTTGTTGTAAATCCCATTTATGACATATCATATTCAAGTGAATGGAAGCTGAACTGCAACAGCTCTGTATTCTGTGCAGATATCAGCTGATAGGTGGAGGCAGTGGTGAAGCTAGCCTCTTTGCTGCCTGAGGCGGACTATAGAAAGACGCCCCCCCCCCCCCAAAAAAAAAACCAAAAAAAAAAAAACCTGAGTTTCCATGCTACTAGTTTAACACACTGTTATCGTCGCACAATATACACAATACACAAAGTTATAAAACAGTTTTTAAGAATTCTTCTTCCTGTATTACTTCAGTATCAGATCAACAACACGGCATTAACAATGAAAGTAACTTCACATATCTTCTGCTTGGTGGATGGACGAGTCCACGTGGCCCCCATTCTCTATAATAGGAGCCCCCAGATAGCTGAGTACTGGACTTCGGCTATCTTTGGCACTCCCATTGAAGTGAATGAGAGCCACGCGGGTTCATCTATCCACCAAGTGACACACCTATATATGGCTGCGGTCAGGCTGGATTCCCACCTAGTGTGGGGAAAATACCCAATTCTCAGGCTCAGTGGGGGTCTCAGCAGACAGACCCCATCAATCAGGTATTTATCCTCTATCATTTAGGTGAATACAGTGCAGTAACATTCTGTGACTTACAGGTGACGTCTCTGACTAATCCGTCACATTTCCCTTCTTTTCCCTCTGGACCGCCATGACCACTTCTTCCAGCTGTGACTTGTCTCTGTAAAGATTGCAACACAGTCATCTTTGGCTCCTCACTTTTCCAGGCATCCAACCCACATTGTCCTCACCTACACAAAGCCCCCATTCTGCTGCTACCCCCAATTATATAATATATGATATAACCCCCCATAATGAATAATACCCCCAAGTGCATCTTTATATTAATAATGTCCGTGTGTACCCTGTATAAATAGTGCCCCTTATTAATAATACCGCAGGTGTTAACTAATTAAAAGGTTTTCCAGGTCATTAATAAACTAATCAGTGGGGTTCAAAAACCCAGGACCCCCACTGACCAGCTGTTTGAATGGTACCTGTGTAAGCGCCGTGACCGCTTCTCTGTTTACATAGTGTAATTCATCTCATAGCGGCCATGTCATGTAACTACAGCCTCGTCCTGTACATGTCTATAGTATGTGACAAGGCTACAATTACATCACACGGTCACTATAAACAGACAGCGTATAATATAAACAGGTGCCATAGCCCATGTTTATAGCGCCCCATTTACACACACTATAATGTTCCACAGCAGCCCCTGCACACAGTATTACACAGTGTTATGGCCTGCAGCGGTCCCTGCACACTGTATTATGCCTCTCAGCGGCCCCTGCACACGGTATTATGCTCCATAGTGGCCCCTGCTCACGGTATTATGCCCCGCATTGGCCACTGCACACGGTATTATGTTCCACAGCAACTCCTGCACACAGTTTTATGCCCCATATTTGCCCCTGTACACGGTATTATGCTCCATATTGGCCCCTGAACATGGTATTATGCTCCACAGTGGCCCCAGCACACGGTATTATGCTCCATAGTGGCCCCTGCACTGGTATTATGCTCCATAGTGGCCCCTGCACTGGTATTATACTCCATAGTGGCCCTTGCACTGGTATTATGCTCCATAGTGGCCCCTGCACTTGTATTATGCTCCATAGTGACCCCTGCACCTGGTATTATGCTCTATAGTGGCCCCTGCACACGGTATTATGCTCCATAGTGACCCCTGCACCCGGTATTATGCTCTATAGTGTCTCCTGCACTTGTATTATGCTCCAGAGTGGCCCCTGCACAGGGTATTACGCTCTACAGTGGTCCCTGCACAGGGTATTATGCCCCATAGTGGCCGACCCATGAACTATTATTATAATCTGGGGTCTTTTCAGACCACAGAGTATAATGATTGGAGACCCAGGGGAGAATACAAACATAAAAACCAGAGTTACTTACCTATCCTGGACACCGGTGCACTCCTTGCAGCTTTCGGCCCTGTTTAATTGCGCACACACGTCACGTGATCAGGCCGGCGACGCGACCTGATGACGCACCAGAGGCCTCAAGCCTGCTCGGAGTTACATCGGATCGCAGGAGGTGAGTAACACTGGTTTTTATGTTCCCTCACCAACCCTAGGCCTCCGATTATTATACTCTGGGGTCTGAATAGACCCCGGAGTATAATAATAGTAGTATTTGCGGCCCGCGGCCTAACTTACCGATCCCCGCGGCCGCTCACAGCGGCATCCACTTCCCTTTCTTCGGCCCATAGCAGAATGGGAAGCGGGGCGGTCACGAGCAGATGCAGGGTAGGTAAATAAATAGGCCCTGACCTCCCGGGGATACTCCAACAGGTTACGGCCTATTTATATATATAAAAAAAAGCTATACTCACCTGCGATGCCTTGATGCAGCCGCCGCCTCCTCTTCTTGTCCGCGACGTCTGTGTCTCAGCGTAGGCGGCGTGATGACGTCATTGTATCGCCGCCTGCGCTGAGATGCGACGTCTTGTAAACCAGCCTAGGACAGGCCCCGCTCAGCTGTGTTTTTTTTTTTTTTTTTTAAAGCGGCCTGTCCTGGGCTGGTTTACATTGAATAGTAAAAATGCTGCCCCCCGGACAGTGCCGCCCGCCTCATTAGCGGTGCGCCCCTGGGTGACAGTTGTTGGACCTACACCAATCTAATATTGATGACCTATTCTAAGGATAAGTCATAAACATGAAATCTTGAAACTCTTCAAAGATATAAGACACTATTTGTTGTCAATATGTTTAATGTTGATGAAAGTGTCCCTTTAACCCTATGACTACCCTAGACGACTATGGATGCAATTGTTAACCAATTTACTGCCATATGTCTAAAATGATGGTTACACTTGTCCTTTCTTTCCTCTACACCAGAGAAGCTGATAATAAACCCCTTTTTTCCATAGACCCTCAAGGACACAGACACTAACCCCTTAGCCCTGTCCTAGATCATTAGTGTTGCAGACATTTCTCTTTCTATGCCTTAGACTCCAATGATGTCGCCGTAAACCATTAACTATCCTGGTTAATTATTTGGGGCAGTGTAGTGATATTTAGTCACAGCTTTTCAGGAACGCATGGTTTTGAAGGAACCATGCCTAGAACTATAACTGCCTCGCTCAATGGCTAGAATAGCTTAGAGGGAATATTTGTTATAATATGGTCTCAAATGTATCAAAGTTTAACTTGAAACTGATAACTTTCTACAGCAAGAACACAAAAAAAGCCATTGAAAAGTTTAAATGTATTTGCCATAGTATAGTTAATGCTTTAAGTGTCAATTTAATATAGGCTAAACCTCAAAAAAAAAAAAAAAAAAAAAAAAGTAAAAACTTCACTTTAAAAAGAATTATTACAAATTTTTGCTTAAAAATATTTAACAAATTGTATTTAAAATCACAAACCCAAGCATTACATCATAGAGAGACATCCTTCCTGCTGTGTATGAACCATTGGACGCAAACTATTATACATTAAGCAAAATAGATGTGATAAAAATCAGGGTTTATGCTGCTATTCCCAAAGATGTTGACAACAAAGCATCATGTTAAGTTAAAATCAAGATCAATATTTTTTTTTTCAAATTTACATCCGTTCTAACTTGATAACAGAGTACGCTTAAGAAGACTATAGCAAATGATCAACAATTAGCAATATCCAAGAGGCTTGAAAGAATACTTAAAAGAATTTTTAGCTGCTTGATGAAGGGCACCAAAATGAGTAGAGGAAAATGTTTATTCCAATTATAGACTTCTCTTTTATTCTTTTGCCTAGGGTGAAAGTAGCAGAAATGAAAATCAATGTAGCATAAAAGAACACATCAGCATCATGTTTGCTTGTAATCCTGATGTCTTAGCTACAATACAGCAAATGATGGCACTGGACCAATATTATAAATGTCTGGCTTGTTTCCTGTTTTGTGACTCAGAGTGAAGCTGGAACTTATCAGTTTATTTATCAAATCTTCCTACTGAGTGCCTTGCACTTGTAAATTCTGGCCTTGGCACACCTACAGTAGGAAACTGTCATAATTCATGAATACTGATGAGGAAGGGCAACAGACTTGATTCAAATAAATACATTTTATTCAAATATGTCAAGTATTCGGTAGAATTGTAAGAAAAAATGCTAATACACACTGAGGTAGACACACATTTATGTTTTTTTCTTACCTGATATTAGTTTTTCCTATCACTTTTGCAGATTTTTCTAGTCTATTGGGGCCTACTTGCAGAAGATTAGATTATCCCTCACAATAGCTGCAAAGTGTCTGACATTCAAGACTCTTTCACATAAATGATTTTTCTATATGAGTACTGTTCATGAAAAAAAACAGACAGCAAACTGACCCATTATAGTCATTACAGCTATGCACATATCTATTTTTTTCATGGATGGATGGTCAGTAATAAAATAAGTTTAATGCACTATTTTTTTTTTCTTTTTTCTAATTGTCTTGATCATTCAAGTCTATGGGGTTGCATTTTTTTTATAGGTATAATTCAAGACTTTCTGCTTGAATTATACCTATAGGGAAACCGCTGACGTTTCCATAGGTATAATTGACATGCTGCGATTTCCAAAACCGTGACAGCTGTCCGCTGTGCATAATTTTCCACAATGTGAGGATGGGATCCCATCCACTTTGCAGGGACTTTAAAAAGCCACATTTTTTTCCGAGGCGTTTCCGCTGCTGCCAAACTGTGGCGTTTGCGCCATGTGGTGCTCCGGCATAAAAAAGATCTCATCTACATGTTGCAAAAAAGTCCACAGCACAAAATGATCTGCATTGCAGGTTTTCACAAAGGATTCTACTTTTACAAGGCAAGGTAAAAATTGTGGACAACTTACAGTGATTACTCAGGATTTTGTCACAAAAATCTAATGAAAAAAAAAATCAACTGCTGATTTATCACAATGAGAATTCAGTAGTTGGCATGTCTCATATGGACTCAATCTAACAATGACGTTTGAGATCCCAAGTCATATTCATTCTTGTTTGTAATAGGGAGTACAGTAACAAGGGCAATTCTAAAAAGCTGAATAATGTGCAAAATCTGAGTCTCTGGGAGCAGGGAGGAAATCATCATGGAGTAATGAAAAACAAGGAACAGGCTATATTTACACAGAAATTTGCAACAAATCCACAATGGGAAAATTTCCATGCAGATTTGACCATGATTTTCCCATTTCTGCAGCAATTGTGTTATGAAATCTGTTACCTTTCCACAGCATATTAAGGATGTATTCACATGAAAGGAAAAAACAACTATTTAAAAAACACCAAAGAATACAAATGGGTTTATTCTATTTTTTATGAGTCTGCTTTCATGGATCTTCAAAAAATAGAACATTTTCTATTTTCGGCCATTTTCACAAGCACGCAGACCCAGAAGAAGTCAATGAGGCCGTCAAAATGGAGTGGTGGTCATTAAAAAAAAAATCTGTTTTTACGAAACGCAGGGACAGTCTGGTGAAACCCCTCCAGAGTGTTCCTGTAACACAATAAATCTCAGAACAGGAGAGACACAGCACATTGCAGTCCTGTTCCTATGTTTTGGTAGCAAAATGCCAAGTCACATGGATCCTGAATAGCTCATTGCACTTGTCCTTTGCAGTCCTGCAATTTGGGACTCAAGACGTGAGCTTTATCATGGCCGCTGGTCAAAACAATCAGCCTGCGAGGAAATAGGCAACTATACGTTTCCTGAGGAGTGGATGAAAGACCTGACTACTTGTTGGTAAGTATTATTGTCTCTACCCATTTGGCTATTTTTAGCCATATCTTGCCACTCTTTAATCATTTTCCTCCCATTCTTCATTTAAAATCATAAGTAAACATGATGCAGGCAAAGTTAACAAACTTTGCAATATACTTTATTAAAGAAAACTGTATGTTGCTTAATTTGCATTCTTCTGACACTGACAAAATCTATACACTATAAGTAAATGGAGAGGTGGGGAAATCAAGAACGAACTTCTATGTTTTCTCATGATTTTTCTATTTAGCCTTCTCATGACTTAAATGACTCATTTTAATGCTCATAACTTTGTCTTTCCCTTTCTTCTCCCCATAGACTGAACTGTTTACCGATCTACTTTTGTACAAAGTATGGACTGAAATCACTCAAATATAAGAAATAAAGACAGGATTTTTAATATTTAGTGCACATGCATTTTTATTAATGGAAATATACTACAAAGTATTTTTACTTCACATACACTATTGATTTCAGTTACATTCTAAATAAATATGACATTTAATTTAACATATTTAAAATGCTTTTATGAACTATGAAAGATCTTAAGGCCTGGTGGGAGAGTTGCTGTGGCCAGTGATTTTCAGGCTGAGGCCCCACGTTGCGGAAACACAGCTTTTTTTGTTGCAGATTTTGTTGTGGTTTTTTGAGCAAAAGCCAAGAATGTCTACAAAAGGAATGGGAAATATATAGGAAGTGCTTATACTTCTGCCTTCTGCTCAATCCACTCCTGACTTTAGCTCAAAAAAACAACAAAATCTGCAACAAAAAAAGCTGCGTTTCCGCAACGTGGGGCCTCAACCTTACACTGTTTTTCTAAGTAAATATATTTCATAAGGTGCTATTGACATGAAATTTTCACCAGATGTTGGTAACAACCCATCCAATCCACCCAGGCAAAGACATCAAACCATAGATGTTCATAAATTAAGTTATGTGTAATAATGAGATATGACACAGGGAAAAAGTATTGAAAACGCTTACTGAAATTATTTAATACTTTGTCCAAAAGCCTACATTGGCGATGACAGCTGCAAGGCACCTTCTGTATGTAGAAAGTAGTGGCATGCATTGCTCAGGTGTGATTTTGGCAAATTCTTCCACACAAGCACTCTTCAAATCCTGCAGGTTTGGTGGGCTCCTTCTATGAACTGTGAGCTTTAGGTTCATCCATTGATTTTCTCTTGGATTAAGGTCAGGTGGTTGGCTGGGCCATTTTCTTTCTCTGAAACAAATTGAGAGTTTCCATGGCTGCGCCGTATACTGTCAGTGTTTCTAGGAACCTACCTATCCAATGTGTTAGCAAAGCAAACACAGCCGGAAAGTATGTCAAAGTGAAAGTGACATCATTATACTTTGGGGTCTCTTCCGACCCCAGAGTATAATAGGTGGAGACGCAGGGGAGGTGTAAAAAAACATTCTTACTCACCTTCCCTTACCTTTTTAGGGCCTCAGCAGTGACCAGGAAAGTGCCAAACGCCATGAGGAGGACCAAAAGGGGCGGTGAGTGTGAATGTTTTTTTTTTTTACCTTCCCTTGGCCTCCACCTATTATACTTTGGGGTCAGAAGATACTCTAACTCCTTGGTGGGTCTATAGATTACACCAAAATGTATTTTATCAGAGTTCACATGCTCATGCAATTCCACCCACAAGGATTCCACCTCCTCACAATCTTCACCCACATTTTCACCTACATTTGTACCTTTAAGGCTAAGGCCCAACGTAGTGGGCAAAACAGCAGCAAAACAGCGCTTCGAGGAAAACTGTGGCTGAAACCCACTGCAGTTTTTCTCGCAGAACTTTTTAGGTTTCCTCTGCAGACTTTCTGCTTCAATTATACATATAGGGAAACCGCCAGCATTTCTGTATAATTTACATGTTGCGATTTCCAAAACGGTGGTGGTTTTGGAAATCACAGCGTGTCAGCTGTGCATATTTTTCCGCAGTGTGTGGATGGGATTCACTAGAAACCCATCCACTATGCAGGGACTGTAAAATGCCGCATTTTTTTCCGCAGTGTTTCCACCTCGGCCAAACCGCAGGGTTTACGCCACGAAGGATCCTGGCTAACACTCACTTTCATGGCATTTCTGACATACATACACACTCCACCTCCTCTCCTTTTAGCCCTGATTTGGGAACAAATATAAATCCTGGAATGTTTACAGCCCAGTCATATGACAAATCTAGCCATATCTCAGCCACACCAACTACATTCTCCCCCAGTTTGCTTGCTAGTCTTCTGGCATTTGTGAAAATACACTCTAACTTGCCATCCAAGTTCACACATTCACCTCCAGAAATGTGTATCCTTGAAGTATTATGGCCAGATTAATCTATACTGTTTGGTTGCAATAAATAGATCTCCCTATCAACTATTCTAACCCCCCATCACAATCCACTTCTCCACCCACCACGATAGTCTGTCCCCTCTTTGTCCTATCTACCCATATATCTGCCTGGCCTCCCCCTGCATTCCCAGATTAAATACTCCGCCATCCCCACTAGTTATCTGTGGAAAAAAACTTGTACCCCAGTGAAAAGTCAGCCCAGTGCTCTAGAAACCCAAAACCTTCTTTTCTGCAGCAAGACTTGAGCCATAAATTTAACTCCCTAAGCTCCCACTGTCTTTCCTGTGTAGTGCATGGCATAGGCAGTATTCCAGAGATTACTACCTTGGAAGTCCTTCCCTTTAGCTTGCCTAGTTCTCTAAAATTATTCTTAAGGAACCTCCACCTATCATTTATCCTGTCATTGGTACCCATATGGACCACGACAGCTGGGTCTTCCCCATCCCCTCCCAGCAATTTGTCCACCTGTTCCACCACATGCCAGACCCTGACATCAGGGAGACAGCAAACTGTTCAGTTGAGGCGGTCCTGGTGACAAATTATTCTATCCATTTTTGCTGATTATAGAATCCCCTATAACCACTAACTGCCTTGCCCTACTTGCACTACCCAGCTAAATGTCTAGCAGTATCGGCTAGGTCTGCCATTTCTGACACTGATATCCTCACATAATCACCCAACTAGAGAATTTTGTTTGGATGAACAGAAACAGGAGTGGATACCCTTCCATCCCTTCTCTCTGTATTCACCTCCTCAAACTTCTTTCCTGGTCTTCTTTCCAACCTCCATATCTAACCCACTGACTACTTTCACAGTGCGCAGCATGCTCTTCTTAAGATTGTCATGTGTCCTCAGCATTCTGCTCTTCCAAATCATCTAATTCGAGTTTCCGGATGGGCAACATGTTCACATCTGCCACAGTGGTATTCACCCTGGAGCTCTTGCTCCAGTAGTGCATTCATATAACATAGAAAAGATGTCCTAGAGTTGGAAAAGGTTTAATGGAGGGACCAAAAACTGATTAGGGACATCGAGGACATCAGTTATGAGGAGAGATTAAAGGAGTTAAATTTGTTTAGTCTTGAGAATAGGTATTTAAGGGGAGATATGATAAACCTGTATAAATATATAAATGGCCAGTACAAGAAATATGGGAACAAGTTGTTCCATTCAAAATCCCTATAACATGCAAACTCCCTATGCCTGGAGAAAAAAGGTTTAATCTCCAGAGGTGATAAGGCTTCTTCACTGTAAGGACTGGGAATCTGTGAAATAGCCTACTCCAGGAGCTAGTCGCACCAGCAACAGCTGACACCTTCAAAAATGGCCTACTGTATATGCCTTTTTAGGGCAAAACAGCATTGATGCTTATGAAAATGTATAGAATACTTATTTTCTTATTCATCCCTTCAATCATGCCCTTTCCTATTCCCTGGTTGAACTTGATGGACATATGTCTTTTTTCAACCATACTATGTTACTATGTCCCACTAGGGGACTTGAACCAACATTGGCTGTTTTTTTTTTCTTTAACAACAAAGGAGTCAGAGGTTGAGGAGGAGGGTACAGATGCTGGAAATTCCAACACCACAGAGATAGGAGAGGTGTCTTTTGTGGGAGCTGGAACATGTGGAATCACCACTGGTACCACTCTGAGGATCACCGGTACAATCACCACCAGAACCTCTGGCTGCCTTACTGCCACTAGCACTGGCACTAGTAGAAGAGGCACTAGTAGCTGTAGGTGCTGCAGATCCTTAAAAACATCACAAGCACTGGCCAATATATGCAGTCAATGATTGATGTCAGAGTTCTGGAGCAACTGGATATCAATGTGTGGGGAAAGGAAGATAAGCTCTTCCTTTTTATCTTTGACCCTTCATGTACGCAAAGTCCCGCCAGAACACAGGCTTCATTTGGAAGTTACCCTGGCATCAGTCATTTAGGCATTTATACTACCAGATAATCCAGCACCAATTCTCCATGTCATTAACTAATTTCAAATGCAACCTGAAGAAAAGCTCTTCCACTCTTCACTGGCCCCATCACAGAACAAATGGGTCAGTTCCCAAAGTCTGTTTTCACAGGACAGATCAACACCTTACACTTCAACATCTGGATACAGTTCTTCATGGGGCATTTCCTGTGGTCAACAAGGACCGGTTCACTGTCAATATGGATTACAGTCCTAACATTCTGGCCCACTTTATGCTCCTTATTTTAAAGCCAACCTTCACCTTCAAACAGTGCAGTCTTTGTTTGTACCTTCATAGTCTCCTGCTGGCTCCTCAGGCTTTGATGCTCTCTTTTCCTCCCAGGGAGACATGACCAGTCAGAGAATGGAATGGCCACTATGTTTTTTTAGTCTATCTTAAAATCTGAGTTTTGTGCATTTTTTCAGTAAAACGCTAAGAAATGTGCTGACCCATCATATTATTTAATTTAATAATTTTTAAAAAGTCAGCTTTTATAATGTTGCTTTTTTTCTGTAAATTATAAGCTTCACACATCATTAATACCTCTAATACTGCTACTATGATGGGCCAATTGTGGTCTCCAGTAGGTGTAACACATACTATGAGCGGAAGCACTAGTCATCAAGTTTAGAACAAGCCATGCAAAGCATTATTTTGATAATCGGTCAGATATTCATAGAATTCATAGCATACTAAAGTCAAAAACATGGCAGCAAAAACAATGCAATATTATCATTAATAGAAATGGGTCCTTAAAGCGTAAATAAGTTTTGGGACAACTTTTGATTTTCTGGCAGTATTTGTATATTTGCTATAATTGAAGAAGAAAGTCCGCAGAGGAAAACTGCAGACTTTCTGTGAAAAGCACTGCGGGTAAAACCGTGATGCATTTCCACCGTAGTTTGTCCCGCAGCACTTTTTGGCTGCAGCTCGCTATGTGGGGTCGTAGCCTTAAGCTGATTTCATCCATTTTTTTAAGGTCCTTGTGCATACGTTTCTTTGAGCATTTTTATTGTTTTTATTGGAGTGCGCTTTTTTGTTTTTTGTTTTTTTTTGTACTATTACAAAATTGCATCCAGAAGTTACAGGTTAGTCAATAGTAATTTATACATATATATATATATTGTGACAATTTGGGGGGATTAGTCTCAAATGGTGGCAGACTCCTGGTCCCGACAGCAGTGGTTCGTGGTACTGGGCGCCAGAGAGACAGCGTTCAGACGGTGCCAATTTAAAACAAAAATGGCTTTTTATTCAGCTTAAGTGCAACATAACAAAACAAAAAAAACTAGGCCACGCATAGGCCCTAACTCACTGCTTGACCCCATCTATCCTAGGGGCAACAAGCAGCCTGACTTATGCTCCGCTTGAGCCAAAAAGTCCTCTTTTGGACCCCAGCCCTCCTGGGACAGACCGCCTATCTGTCCTTGGCTGGGTCCACAGTCCCTGCTTCCTGCAGGACTTGACAGCAGCTCTGCCATTGTAACCACTCCCCTTGGAGTTACGCCGCCCCCATCCAAAGGTGTGGCTGAGGGCCTTTTCTGGCCCAGCCCTGGGTCGCTCAATAGCGCCGTCTGGATTCATACTCTCACAATATATAAACTTACATACAGAATATCACATTTTTTTTGTCAACTTCCCTTGTGTTTTTCAAAATGCAGTGTGTACTGGGTCTGACATTTTTGCTATTTTTTTTTCTATATTTAAATGTTGTGTAGCATTGCTTGACATACAGTATAGGTATGCTATTTGTGAAAAATAAAACTACCTCTGCACCAATATAGATTTTGTCACCACTTTCATTAGCAAGTATGTAGAATCCACGTTTTTGATTGTTATAAACATTTTACATTAGCCATGTGCTTTTTCCAGTAATGTTAAATACCAAACTGAAACTTGATTGTTTTTAGAAAGAAATGTCTATAATGACTGGTTCACTTAGAACCGTGATGGCAAACCTATGGCATGCGTGCCAGAGAGGGCACGCAGAGCCCTCTCAGTTGGCACGCGCGCCGTCGCCATGATCGCTCACTAACGGGGAATCTGGTACAGGAATCCCGGTTAGTGAGCGATCGCTTCTTTCAGCTGTATGTGCATATGTACATACAGATGAAAGCTGTTACTGTAGGCTGCAGTCTGCGGAACAGCGGCCTACACTGACTGCAGAGTGTTACCTCTGCTCCGACGCAGGCGCGATGACGTTATTCATCAGCGCCTGCGAACAGAAGGAGGAGGAGGATGCTCTTCGTGGGACTGGGTAAGTAACATAAACTACAGTATGGGGGCCTACTGTGAAGCATCTAATACTGTATGAGGGACACTGAAGCATCTAATACTGTATGGGAGACACTGAAGCATCTAATGCTGTATGGGGGGCACTGAAGCATCTAATGCTGTATGGGGGGCACTGAAGCATCTAATGCTGTATGGGGGACACTGTGAAGCATCTAATACTGTATGGAGGACACTGAAGCATTTAATACTGTAGGGGGACACTGAAGCATATACTACTGTGTGGGGGACACTGAAGCATCTAATACTGTATGGGGGACACTGAAGCATCTAATACTGTATGGGGGACACTGAAGCATCTAATACTGTATGGGGGACACTGTGAAGCATCTAATACTGTATGGAGGACACTGAAGCATTTAATACTGTAGGGGGATACTGAAGCATATACTACTGTATGGGGGACACTGAAGCATCTAATACTGTGTAGGGGACACTGTGAAGCATCTAATACTGTGTGGGGGACACTGAAGCATCTACAGTAATACTGTGTGGGGGACACTGAAGCATCTAATACTGTGTGGGAGACACTGAAGCATATACTACTGTATGAGGGGACACTGAAGCATCTAATACTGTATGGGGGACACTGAAGCATATACTACTGTATGGGGACACTGAAGCATCTAATACTGTATGGGGGACACTGTGAAGCATCTAATACTGTGTGGGACACTGAAGCATATACTACTGTATGGGGACACTGTAGCATCTAATACTGTATGGGGGACACTGTGAAGCATCTAATACTGTATGGGGGACACTGTGAAGCATCTAATACTGTATGGAGGACACTGAAGCATTTAATACTGTAGGGGGATACTGAAGCATATACTACTGTATGGGGGACACTGAAGCATCTAATACTGTGTAGGGGACACTGTGAAGCATCTAATACTGTGTGGGGGACACTGAAGCATCTACAGTAATACTGTGTGGGGGACACTGAAGCATCTAATACTGTGTGGGAGACACTGAAGCATATACTACTGTATGAGGGGACACTGAAGCATCTAATACTGTATGGGGGACACTGAAGCATATACTACTGTATGGGGACACTGAAGCATCTAATACTGTATGGGGGACACTGTGAAGCATCTAATACTGTGTGGGACACTGAAGCATATACTACTGTATGGGGACACTGTAGCATCTAATACTGTATGGGGGACACTGTGAAGCATCTAATACTGTATGGGGGACACTGTGAAGCATATACTACTGTGTGGGGGACACTGAAGCATCTAATACTGTGTGGGGGACACTGTGAAACATATACTACTGTGTGGGGGACACTGAAGCATCTAATACTGTGTGGGGGACACTGTGAAGCATATACTACTGTGGGGGGACCCACTGTGAAGCATATAATAATAATAATAATAATAATAATAATAATAATAATAATAATAGTCCTTTAATAGTCCCACAATGGGGAAATTCAGTGTGTTACAGCAGCAAAGATAAGATAAGATAAGCAGATACAAATACAACATGTACAGGAATGTCCCAAGGTGAGAGGCATTACATTAATAGCAGACAGACAGATAGGACGTAGCAGAGGGGGGGGGGGGGATTTAACAGGCAGAGAGATATTTCAGTTCTCTGTATGTAATGATCTCCGCTTAGGTCGGTGTTGGTTGTACAGCCTAACCGCAGTGGGGAGGAAAGACTTCCGATAACGCTCCTTCTCACACCTAGGGTGGAGCAGTTGGTCACTGACAGTACTGCCCAGCGCAATCACAGTCTCATGCATGGGATGGGAGTTATTCTCCCGCATGGAGCTCACCACGGACAGTATCCTTCTGTCACCCACCACCTGCACTGGGTCCAGTGGGCTCCCCAGGACAGAGCTGGCCCTTCTAATCAGCTTGTCAAGTTTATTTCTGTCCCTGGTTGATATACTGCTCCCCCAGCAGGCCACTCCAAAGAAGATGGCTGATGCCACTACCGAGTTGAAGAAAGTCCTAAGAAGTGCCCCCCGGATTCCAAAGGCTCTCAGCTTCCTAAGCAGGTAGAGCCTGCTGTGGCCCTTCCTGTACAGGGCCTCCATATGATCTGCCCAGTCCAGCTTATTATTAAGGAGCAAACCCAGGTACTTATAGGTGTTCACAATCTCGATGCCCGTCCCCAGGATCTCCACTGGTTTTGGAGGGCATCTGCCTTTACGGAAGTCCACCACCATCTCCTTGGTGTTCCCCACGTTAATCTTCAGGTGGTTCTGGTGACACCAGTCCAGAAAAAAACGGTTCAGTTCTCTGTACTCCCTGTCATCATCGTCTGTGATGAGGCCTACTATTGCAGAGTCGTCAGAATACTAGCAGCTGGATGAGTTGCACCTAAAATCAGCAGTGTACAGTGTGAAGAGGAAAGGGGCGAGAACCGTACCCTGAGGTGCCCCCGTATTACAGATCACGGTACCTGACACACAGTCTTCGGCTCTCACGTATTGAGGTCGATTTGTGAGGTAGTCTAGGATCCAGTTGGAGAGGTGGTGGTCCACTCCAGCAAGGCCCAGCTTGTCTCTCAGTAACCTGGGCTGTATGGTGTTAAAAGCACTGGAGAAATCAAAGAACATTATTCTCACCGTGTTCCCTGGTTTTTCCAGGTGAGACAGAGCCCTGTGCAGAAGGTGGATGATGGCATCATCTACCCCAATGCCCGGTCGATAAGCAAACTGGAGAGGGTCCATAGTGGGGCTCACTAGAGGGCGTGGCTCACTAATGTGGGGGGTCCAAAGTGGAGCATATAATACTGTGCGGGGGCCTCTGTGAAGCATATAATACTGTGCGGGGGCCACTGTGAAGCATATAATACTGAGTGGGGGTCACTTTGGAGCATATAATACTGTGTGGGGCAATTTTGGAGCATATAATACTGTCTGGGGGCCACTGTGGAGGGCATTGTACTGTCTGGGGGCCACTTCGGAGCACATTGTACTGTGTGGGGGCCCTTCACTATTTATATCACACAGTATCTGTTTTATAGCAGACATGTGATATTATTACAGGCTTTAATAACATTGCACGGTCAATATAAAACAGATCCTGGTTAATTTAAGGTTAAATTGCCGTGTTGGCACTTTGCGATAATTTAGTGTGTTTTGGGTTGCAGTTTGGGCACTCGGTCTCTAAAAGGTTCGCCATCAATGACTTAGAATCTGGCATGCAGTTTAATGAGATGTCCACAGGAAGACAAGTGGGTACATAGCAGTGATTCTGTGCTGGATCAGAGACACCACTGTACATCCTGCAAGTGCATACACAGATGAAAGATTGTTTGAATTAAAACTTCAAATATTCTGGAGTGTGAATTCATTGTGGCACACCCTGTGAAATAAATCTTGTCTGAAAGTATCCTCAGGTGTGCGGTGACACAAAAAATTGATGTGATTTGCAAAACATTGCAGCTGAATGATTGAACACCTGATAGACAAAGTTTTAATAAGTCAGCACTGACAAAAGAAGTGCAAGAGAAATAGAAATGCGCAAAGCATGTCTGCCTTATGAATTTAGGATATTTTTCTGTTGTAACTTTACAGTAATAAAATGACCTCATGGATTCTCCATGGTACAGAACATGACCACTATTATTAATTATGATATTAAGTAGGTGACATTACAGGTCATTTAAAAAGGCTGAAACCGAACAAATGGCAATTCGCTTTGGATGAACAAAAATGGCCATGCTATGAGAAAAATGCTTCCACCACGTATTTAGCTAGGAAATACAGAGCAGACACGTAAGCAATGACTCACACATGTCTGTGACATAGCAGCAACATCTGACAGCCTCTCAGCCAATAGACAATGGTAGGTGAACCTTACAGAACATATGTCATATGGAGTATAAAAGCTTCTGCATTCATTTTCAGCGTTCAGTTGCTGTAAATGGTGGACATGCAAATAGATCTTTGATCCATCTCACTGCATCATTGGCTATAATTCAGAAAATTCAGGAATTTCAGCAATAGGTATAGGACTATCAAGCAATTATTTCACAGGCAGATTAGTGCAAGACTTCAATAGACATAGGACACGTTCATACACAGTGACTGGAATCTGTGCTGCTTCTGCTACTTACACAGAGTCAACCATTTCATTGCCAATAATCTAATGTTGTCTGTTCTTGTAATAGAGCAATTTCCCAATGCTGTTAGTGAAAAATGTTTTGTTAAGGAGTTTTTTGGGCAAGAGTTAACATTTTTTCATTAAGTACATACTGCTGTTTTAACAGCAAAGTGCTGATGATTTTGCCTGTATAAATCTTAACAAAAATAACTTTTAAATACAAGCAAATTGATTTTTTTCTGCTCTGGTCTGGTGTCTGGCCCATACACAGTCTGAAGGAACAATATTTTAAGGGTTTCTCTGTACAGTCATGGCCAAAAGTTTTGAGAATGACACAAATATTATGTTTTCACATGATCTGCTGCCCTCTGGTTTTTATGTGTGTTTGTCAGATGTTTTTATCACATACAGAAATATAATTGCATTCATATTATGAGTAACAGAAGCTTATATTGACAGTTAGAATGAGTTAATGCAGCAAGTCAATATTTGCAGTGTTGACCCTTCTTCTTCAGGACCTCTGCAATTCTCCCTGGCATGCTCTCAATCAACTTCTGGACCAAATCCTGACTGATAGCAGTCCATTCTTGCAGAATCAATGCTTTAATTTTGTTTGAATTTGTTAGTTTTTGTTTGTCCACCCGTCTCTTGATGATTGACCACAAGTTCTCAATGGGATTAAGATCTGGGGAGTTTCCAGGCCATGGACCCAAAATCTCTATGTTTTGTTCCCTGAGCCATTTAGTTATCACCTTTGCTTTATGGCAAGGTGCTCCATCATGCTGGAAAAGGCATTGTTGAGCGCCAAACTGCTCTTGGACGGTTGGGAGAAGTTGCTCTTGGAGGACATTCTGGTAACATTCTTTATTCATGGCTGTGTTTTTAGGCAATACTGTGAGAGAGCTGATTCCCTTGGCTGAGAAGCAACCCCACACATGAATGGTTTCAGGATGCTTTACAGTTGGCATGAGACAAGACTGGTGGTAGCGCTCACCTCTTCTCCGAATAAGCTGTTTTCCAGATGTTCCAAACAATCGAAAAGGGGATTCATCAGAGAAAATGACTTTACCCCAGTCCTCAGCAGTCCACTCCCTGTACCTTTTGCAGAATATCAGTCTGTCCCTGATGTTTTTTCTGGAGAGAAGTGGCTTCTTTGCTGCCCTCCTTGAGACCAGGCCTTGCTCCAAGAGTCTCCGCCTCACAGTGCGTGCAGATGCACTCACACCTGCCTGCTGCCATTCCTCAGCAAGCTCTGCACTGCTGGTAGCCCGATCCTGCAGCTGAAACACTTTTAAGAGACGGTCCTGCCGCTTGCTGGTCTTTCTTGGGCGCCCTGGAGCCTTTTTGGCACCAATGGAACCTCTCTCCTTGAAGTTCTTGATGATGCAATAGATTGTTGACTGAGGTGCAATCTTTCTAGCTGCAATACTCTTCCCAGTTAGGCCATTTTTGTGCAGTGCAATGATGACTGCACGTGTTTCTTTACAGATAACCATGGTTAACAGAAGAGAAACAATGATGGCAAGCACCAGCCTCCTTTTAAAGTGTCCAGTGGTGTCATTCTTACTTAATCATGACAGATTGATCTCCAGCCCTGTCCTCATCAACACCCACACCTGTGATAATGGAGCAATCACTGAAACGATGTTAGGTGGTCCTTTTAAGGCAGGGCTGCAATGATGTTGAAATGTGTTTTGGGGGATAAAGTTCATTTTCTAGGCAAATATTGACTTTGAAAGTAATTGCTGTTAAGCTGATCACTCTTTATAACATTCTGGAGTATATGCAAATTGCCATTAGAAAAACTGAAGCAGTAGACTTTGTAAAAATTCATATTTGTATCATTCTCAAAACTTTTGGCCATGACTGTATGTGGAAGTGCAATACATAAATAAACATACACACACACACACACACACACACACACAGTAGTAGTGCAGTTGTAGTAGTACATCCTCCACGAATGAAAAAAAGAATCTCTATTATTTCAGCATTTTTTTTGGTATGTTCACCCAATATACAGTCTAGCCGTTGCTAATCTTAAAAAAAAAAAAAAAATAATAACATTTTGTATTTTGATGGTTTTATTTTTCCTTTCTGGTGACTGACCATATACAATGTTACAGATCGTTGTTGTTGTTAATCTGAACTATTGTTTTTAAGTGTTTCTTTGTATGCGCATATATAAACATTTATTATATATATATACATACACACAGCAGTAGTGCATTGTCCACTAATATAAAAAATAATCTCCATTATTTCAGCATTTATTTTGGTTAACAATTGAGCACAGTCACTTTGCATTAAAAAAATGATTGGAAAAAAAAAGGGCAGGCGACAGAGAAAAGGAGGGGGTGGAGGAAACACTTGAACAAGTCCTATTAATAACAAAGAGAATGTGGGTGATAAAAGCAAGACTATTTCTGGTTTTGGTGTCACCACCAGTAGCCACAGGATCGTTGTACTTCCTGAGAATCAAGATGAAGTTTTTGATTATTTAGCTGTCTTATCTGAATCACAGGAGGATATTGCATCTGAGAGTGATGTGATCTTGAGTCAGGTTTCTGTGTGTTCCTCCTCCTTCTCCTATAAAACAGATAATTTAAGACAGGGCCTTTATGGACTGACAACCATGTCTCCTTTACATTCTTCCTTGACACAGATCCCTGGTCGTGATGTGGCACCTGCTATGCAAAAATCCCAGAACCACACGGGGAGACCTAGTGAATAACCTGCAGAAAGCTGGTACTAACTAACAAAGGCTACCGTCAGTAACACACTACACCGCCAGGGACTCAGATCCTGCAGTGCCAGACGTGTCCCCCTGCTTAAGCCAGTACATATCTGGGCCCATCTGAAGTTTGCTAGAGAGAATTTGGATGTTCCAGAAGAGTATTGGGAGAATGTCATATGGTCAGATGAAACCAAAGTAGAACTGTTTGGTAGAAACACAACTCGTCGTGTTTGGAGGAGAGTGAATGCTGAGTTGCATCCAAAGAACACCATACCTACTGTGAAGCATGGGGGTGGCAACATCATGCTTTGGGGCTGTTTCTCTGCAAAGGGACCAGGACGACTGATCCGTTTACATGAAAGAATGAATGGGGCCATGTATCGTGAGATTTTGAGTGCAAACCTCTTTCCATCAGTAAGGGCACTGAAGATGAAACGTGGCTGGGTCTTTCAGCATGACAATGATCCCAAGCACACCGCTACGGCCACGACGGAGTGGCTTCGTAAGAAGCATTTCAAGGTCCTGGAGTGGCCTAGCCAGTCTACAGATCTCAACCCCATAGAAAACCTTTGGAGGGAGTTGAAAGTCCGTGTCGCCCAGCAACAGCCCCAAAACATCACTGCTCTAGAGGAGATCTGCATGGGGGAATGGGCCAACATACCAGCAACAGTGTGTGCCAACCTTGTGAAGACTTACAGAGAACGTTTGACCTCTGTCATTGCCAACAAAGGATATAGAACAAAGTATTGAGATGAACTTTTGTTATTGACCAAATACTTATTGTCCACCATAATTTGGAAATAAATTCTTAAAAAAATCAGACAATGTTATTTTCTAGATATATTTTCTCATTTTGTCTCTCATAGTTGAGGTCTACGTATGATGTCAATTACAGGCCTCTCTCATCTTTTTAAGTGGGAGAACTAGCACAATTGGTGGCTGACTAAATACTTTTTTTTCCCCACTGTATTTCTTTCAGTAATTAAATTAAAAAAGTGACCTATATTTTCTAGAATCTTTACACACAGAGTGTTCTATTTCAAATGTTTTATTTCTGTAAATGTTGATTATGGATTACAGGTAATGAAACTCAAAATCTAAGAAAATGTGAATATTGTGAAAAAGTTCAGTATTGTAAATTCAGTGTGTCACCTGCCAAGGTTTCCTAAGCCTTTAAATGGTCCCTCAGTCTGGTTCAGTAGGACACACAATCATGGAAGACGCTGATTATGGATTGTATTACTGAATTACTGAAATGAACGAACGTTTCAAAGATATTCTAATTTATTGAGATGCACCTGTACGCTTAGCACATGGTCATTGTTGTTATCATTATCATCACCAACTCTTTCTCCACCTCTTCTTCCACCCCAATGTCAGTCATTCATAAAAAAAGAAAAAAACTATTTTGATTTCACATTTGATCCTTTCAAGACCTAAACTTTGGTGGCTTTTTTGAAAAGCCAATTCTTCATCACTTTTCATGTGGCTCTCAGCCACAAATCTCGCAAATAATAACAAGCCTATGGCACTTACAAGTCATAAAAACAGGCTAAGTGTTAAAGTGAGTGTCAGCACAGTGTATTGTACTCTGCTTACCATCAGTTTTTCCATAGACATACACTACCGTTCAAAAGTTTGGGGCCATGCAGACAATTTTGTGTTTTCCATGAAAACTCACACTTTTATTTTTCAAATGAGTTGCAAAATGAATAGAAAATATAGTCAAGACATTGACAAGGTTAGAAATAATGATTTTTATTTGAAATAATAATTTTCTCCTTCAAACTTTGCTTTCATCAAAGAATGCTCCATTTGCAGCAATTACAGCATTGCAGACCTTTGGCATTCTAGTTGTTAATTTGCTGAGGTAGTCTGGAGAAATTTCACCCCATGCTTCCAGAAGCCCCTCCCACAAGTTGGATTGGCTTGATGGGCACTTTTTGCATACCATACGGTCAAGCTGCTCCCACAACAGCTCAATGTGGTTGAGATCTGGTGACTGCGCTGGCCACTCCATTACAGATAGAATATCAGCTGCCCGCTTCTTCCCTAAATAGTTCTTGTATAATTTGGAGGTGTGCTTTGGGTCGTTGTTCTGTTTTAGGATGAAATTGGCTCCAATCAAATGCTGTCCACAGGGTATGGCATGACGTTGCAAAATGGAGTGATAGCCTTCCTTATTCAAAATCCCTTTTACCTTGTACAAATCTCTCACTTTACTAGCACCAAAGCAGCCCCAGACCATCACATTACCTCCACCATGCTTGACAGATGGTGTCAGGCACTCTTCCAGCATCTTTTCAGTTGTTCTGCGTCTCACAAATGTTCTTCTGTGTGATCCAAAAACCTCAAACTTCGATTCGTCTTTTTTCCAATCTTCCTCTGTCTAAGGTCTGTGTTCTTTTGCCCATATTAATCTTTTCCTTTTATTAGCCAGTCTCAGATATGGCTTTTTCTTGGCCACTCTGCCCTGAAGGCCAGCATCCCTGAGCCACCTCTTCACTGTAGACGTTCAAAGGAAGGTCAGTTTTATAGCTTCTCTAACCAGCAAAACTGTTTTCAGTTGTGCTAACATACTTGCACAAGGGTTTTCAAGGGTTTTCTAAACATCCATTAGCCTTCTTACACAGTTAGCAAACACAATGTACCATTAGAACACTGGAGTGATGGTTGCTGGAAATGGGCCTCTATACACCTATGTAGATATTGCATTAAAAACCAGACGTTTGCAGTTGGAATAGTCATTTACCACATTAACAATGTATAGAGTGTATTTCTGATTCATTTAATGTTATCTTCATTGAAAAAAACTGTGCTTTTCTTTCAAAAATAAGGAAATTTCTAAGTGACCCTAAACTTTTGAACGGTAGTGTACATATCATTTTCACTTTGACATATCTTCATCAGTGTTTGCCTTATAAAGCTAGAAATTGAATAGATAGTTCATAGAAGCCCTGAGAGTGCTCTACACTATGTTTTAGGCTGAAGCCCCATGTGGAAAAAACTGCAGTGTTTTACAGTCCCTGCAAAGTGGTAGGGATTCTAGCAAATCCCATCCAGTCATTGCAGAAAAGTACCTGCAGTGAAAATGCTGCGATTTCCAAAACCGTTGCATTTTTGGAAATCGCAGCATATCAATTATGTCTATGGAAACATTTGCGGTTTCCCTATAGGTATACTTGAAGCACTTGTGAAAAGCGCTGCAGAAAAACCACAATGCGTTTCCGCCACGTTTTTTTCCTGCAGCACTTTTTCGCTACTTGGAACCTTTGCCTTAAGCTGTTTTAAGGTGTGGTTCGTACCAAACTTGTTCAACCTAAAATAAATCTTAGACCTGGGCCACCCAAATCTTGAGAGGTTTATCCATGTCTAGCTTAAACCCAGAGCAGGATACATTTAACACTAGAAGTCCCAGAAATTTCGAGCTCCCCCTTGAAGTCCTGAAAGAGGGTCAAATGACCCTTAGTCCAAACTGACAACTCTGATGGCTCCAATTAGCATTTCCTTTCATTTGTAAATGTGGCCATTGTCTGAGGAATCTGCAGGGGGGAATTGTGTTGATCCACCTCAGGTCTTGTAAGAGAGTGTAAAGAAAAGAATGTAAGCTGCTCCTGAGTGTCTGCCCACCCCCCAGCTGCATTGTTGTGCTGGGAATATTTGCTAACACCTTAGCAAATTTGCATGCAGCCTTTTGTGCTGTGGGGGATGTGACTGCTTCTCAAAGTAGTCTGCGACTTGAAATCAAAGTACATCTGTAATGTCCTCCCATATCTTGGCAAGGACCCCAGTTGTCCCAGCGGGGAGAGACTGTCCGAAACTGTAGTGATGAGGCTGATGGAATCATTCATGGACAAGGGCAGAACTGTAACCACGAACAATTTCTTTACATCATTGTCACTTGCACAATGACTGCTTAGCCGGAAAACCACTATCCTCGGCATAGTCAACAAGAGTCGCCGGGAAATTCCTCAATCCGCTAGACAGATGGACCGCACTGAAATCACCACTCAGGTGTTTTCAACCACTGGTGCCACACTGACAGTGTATGCACCCAAACGAAAGAAGGCCGTCTACATTCTCAGCAGCATGCACAGCGTGGTTGAGACTGAGGATACCAACAAAAGGAAGCCAAACACGGTCACACAATACAACCACACAAAGTGCGGTGTGGATGTAATGTACCAAATGGTGCGGGAGTACAGCCTGCATGCAGGAACACGGAGATGGCCAGTCGCCGTGTTCTACAACATGATTGACATGGCAGCACTGAATGCTCATGTTCTTTATCAGGCATGCACTGGGGTGCAGGAGAGACGGGTGGACTTCCTGGTTGAGCTTGCAAAAGAGTTAGGTGGCTCTCATGTGACTGAAAAGAAGGCACGCAAGGAGAAACTCCTTCGGCAACAACCTTCCACACCCAGCCCTGGCAAAAGGGCGAAGTGTCAGGTCAACCATCGATGCACGAACAATTGTGCAACTGAGAGATGTGTTTATTGCTACAAATACACGTGTGGCAAATGTACCAGGGACATACCCAGGCAGTGCCAGGTATGTTCCGACAGTGCAGACAGACTGCTGAGTGAGTGCTGAAATGCTAGTCACACAAGAAGGACATGCCACTCACACACACACACGCAGCCCCCCACAGCAGCCTATTGTAAATATGTGTGGAATTGTTTTATTCCTTGTATTTTTTTTATTATTTTCATAACAAAAATAAAAAGCATAGAAACAAATAACAGTTGTTCTTTTGTATATTTACATTTTTGTATATTTAGATTCAAGTCAATGGGTGCAGAAAAAAAAAAAAAAATCGCAAAAAAATCACAGCTACTTGCGATATTTTTGTGATCTGTCCCATTGGTCATATAGATCACTCCTCTGGGATTTTTTCGCACGAAAAAAATCGCACAAAAAAAAAAAATCGCAGGAAAATCGCACCTATGAAAAAAAATCACACGAAAAAAAAATCGCAGGTGTGCTTGGTGCCATTGAAATACATTGGCAAATCGCAGAAAAAAATTGCATCGCATTGCGATGCGATTTTCGCGCAATTTTTTTTCGCTAGTGTGCTTGAGGCCTTAGACCAGGGGTCGGCAACCTATGGCACGCGTGCCACTCTTGGCACGCGAGGCTTATTCCCCTGGCACGGCAGCGGACTCCTCACCCAGCAGTTTCGATCGGACCAAACACGGCCGAAACGAAACTGCTATTATTATACTGTGGGGTCTCTTCAGACCCCCGAGTATAATAAGCGGAGCCCCCGGGGAGATGATCAAACATAAAAAACAATGTACTCAGTATTCCACGCTCCGCAGCCGCTCTGTACTCTTCGGGCGCTTCTGCCTGCAGGGGCCACTATATAGCATAATACCGTGTGCAGGGACCACTATGGGACATATACCGTGTGCAGGGGCCACTATGGGACATATACCGTGTGCAGGGGCCACTATGGGACATATACCGTGTGCAGGGGCCACTATGGGACATATACCGTGTGCAGGGGCCACTATGGGACATATACCGTGTGCAGGGGCCACTATGGAGCATAATACCGTGTGAAGGGGCCACTATAGAGCATAATACCGTGTGCAGGGACCACTATGGGACATATACCGTGTGCAGGGACCACTATGGGACATATACCGTGTGCAGGGGCCACTATGGGACATAATACCGTGTGCAGGGACCGCTATGGGACATATACCGTGTGCAGGGGCCACTATGGAGCATAATACCGTGTGCAGGGGCCACTATAGAGCATAATACCGTGTGCAGGGGCCGCTATGGGACATATACCGTGTGCAGGGTCTGCTATGGGACATATACGGTGTGTAGGGACCGTTATGGGACATATTGCTGTGTGCAGGGGCCGCTATGGGACAAATACTGTGTGCAGGGACTGCTATGGGACAAATACTGTGTGCAGAGGCAGCTATGGGACAAATGCCGTGTGCAGAGGCAGCTATGGGACATATACCATGTTGAAGGGGCCGCTATGGGACATAATACCGTGTGCAGGGACCACTATGGGACATTATTCTGTATAACGGTGTGTTTTCTATATTAAGGATGTGTTTTTGCACAGAAAACTCCGGCTTTGTTTTTTTTTGTGCAAAAATGCACCAGTTTTACATTGAATGAAAAAGTTCCAAATATAGCTGCATCCAGATACATAGTGTGTATTCACCATAAGGATGCTGCCATACGGGGCTCCTGGACACAATAAATTTACCACTAATTGGGGGCTGCACATGGACTTTCATTGCTTCTAATCAGAAAGTACAGGAGTATCCCAGGAAATAGCAGTAAACGCATGTGTCCTAAAGCATCTGGTGGCAGCACTTCTTTGTTATGGTTTGTGGTATATGACTTTAGTTTAGGGGTCGTCAGACTTACAATTATTGACCGGCACTCCGAGTACCTCATCTTTGATTTTTTTTATTAAAATCGGCACGCCGAACAAAAAAGGTCGCCTACCCCTGCCTTAGACAAATGCTTCTGGTCATTACTCACAGCTGTACCTTGCTCTAAAATTTCTAATTCTATTTAAAATATATAAAAAATGATTAATTGTTTCAGTGCTTTTTTGCTCAAATAAAACTAAACTAAATACAATATGTATAGTCTTTATATTATCAAATACAATAAACTGAATAGAACTAACTAGAAACTAAATGGCTAAACTCAATGGAAAACAACAACCTCCTGTGGTGTGACAGTAATGGCCTTAATTACAGAACAAAAGACGGTGATTATAGGATGTTAGATAAAATCCTTCAGGTCATTCGACCCGTCTCTGGGTTCCAAAGGTAGAAATGTTAAATGACCCCTCTCTGGGACTTCTAGTGTTAAAACTGTCAAGAGATTAAAGGTGCTCTGTTGTCTGCCCTTCGTGTCCATTCGGTCTTGTGACAGTGCCTGGATGCCGATTCTTAGTCTCGTGACCACTGAGACCAATCAGCAGCGCAACAGGTGACTTATGTTCGTGTCTTTTGGCATCTAGGTGTGAGTCCAAATGAACAACTGTGAACCGAGAGCAAGGCAGGTGGTTTGGACTCCGCAACCAGAAATGAACGCACACGCGGTAGTTCAAGAAAAGAATATATATTTACTATAAGTTAATAAAGGCTATTTGAAGGTAAAATGACAGGGATAAAGACAAGCAAAATATACAATATAGCATGAACAATTTCAAGGCAAATTCTGCAATGGTTTCTACTTTTACTCTGTCCACTTCTGCAGTATGGACACTGAATGAACAATATACTCAAAACTATCCCTAACTGACCCTGACATCACATTTGGGTGCACCCCCTTTTCCCCAGTGGTCCAGGTGGACCGCTTACAGTCCGTAGAAGCGCGCGGTGGGGCCCAAAGTCGGTCCTTTCTTTTATAGTGAAGTGTCCTCTCCTCACGGTTATCAGGATCTTGGGAGAAATGAAGTCCTCTTTAACAGACAGGAAAACCAACTGAATGCAATGTAATCCAACAGCAGATTCCACTCAGCACACTGACAGTCCTGCCGAATCCATACACTGAGCTGGGATGTAAACCGGGGTTTAGCAGGTGCTGTCCAGTACATCAACAGCACTGCGAGTCTCTATCTGTGGTATCCAAATACACAGTCACAATGTCAGTCTCACTGATCAGCCACTGAGCACAGTTCCTTTCACGTGGACTCACTAGTCCTGTTGTCTCTTTACACCCTGTTTGTCTCTGGACCAAGATACAGCTTAGCTGTACAGAAAAATCTCCACACCAGTTCAATACAACACTTGCCAAGATGGCTGCTGCTCTCTGTCTCGTCACTTCCTGCTTCTCTGCTCACACTCTGTCTGCAGAACAGGCAGGCTGACATAAAAGGGGGGGGTCTCACTCCAGCATCATGTCACAATTACAATGGCTGCTGTCTTAAAGGAACAGAATCACAGAAATACATTCAACATTAACAGTTTATACAGACAAATGAAGCTTAAGACAACATTGGCTGTCTCTTACATATTCCCCCCCACTTTAAGATTGGCAGTCCCTGCCTATGACTGTATATCCAGAGGGTTGTACTTTTATGCACAGGGTGGTAGTATACCGATGTATGGCAGGCCAAACAAACTCATCCTGCGCATACCGAACAGGGGGAATACCAGCATTTGGCCTAGTGGTCCGTCTGAGGACCGGTGGTATATTATGGGGTGCTGCAGCTATGGGCTGAGAAGAACCAGCGGATTCCGCACCAGAGGGGGCACAGGCCGGAGATACAGTAGTCACAGGTGGAACATCCCCAGGAGCAGGGATCGGACAACAATCATCCTCCTCGTCGGAGGCCCATTCCGCACCTCCATTCTCTGACTGTGGGAGCTCATTCACATTGGCAGGCCCATCGTGATTTGTCCCTTCAGAATGACACAGGCGCAACATATTTCGGTGAAGTACTCGAACACAATCAGTTCCTTCTTTCTGGACCTGGTACACTGGCCCATTCGCATACTTGCGGCCAACAACACGATACGGCAAAGCCTCCCATCTGCTTTCCAATTTCCCTTGGGGTTTCTTGACACGAACTAGCACCAGGTCGCCTGGTTGCAATGGTGCTTCTTGCACTGGGGTCTTATCAGGATGGGGATGTTCTTGCAGGCGCTGCCGCACCAATCGATGGATCGTCTCAAGTCTCTGCCGATGCGCCCGCACCCAAGAGGTTGGATCCCTCGGAGGGAACCCATCCACATCATTCAACTGTAATTCTCCTATACTTCGCCCAGACCGCCCAAAGAGAAGTGTATAAGGAGAGTACCCCGTTGTAGAATGGACCTGATTGTTATAGGCCCACACCATTTCAGACAAGAACTGAGGCCACTGTAACTTCTTGTCTTCCTCCAGAGTCCGCAGCATCTGTAGCAGAGTTCTGTTGAATCTTTCACAGGCCCCATTTCCCTGAGGGTGGTATGGAGTCGTGTGCGACTTCTTTATCCCGTAGATACGTTGAACTTCTTTCATTACGTGTCCCTCAAAGCAGGCGCCCTGGTCGGAGTGGATGCGTTGGGGGCACCCATATACTCGAATGAAATCTTGGCACAGAGCACGAGCTGCTGACTCAGCTGTCTGGTCCTTGGTGGCGGTTACCACCGCAAATTTGGTGAAGTGATCCACCATTACGAGGCAATACTGGTGTCCGCTATTGGATGGGCCCACCATTAGATAGTCTATCATGACGATTTCTAAAGGTTCCTGGGTCACGATGGTTTGCAGGGAAGCTCTCTGTTCTATTGCCTTATGGATCTCACAAGTTCGACAGCTGCGGCATACTTCTTCGACCATTTGACGAAGACCAGGGCAGTAAATCAGTCGCTGTAACCAACGAAAGGTCTTCTCATGACCAAAATGTCCATTCTTATTATGAGCCTCAACTGCCAAGGAGCGAGCCAGTTCACTAGGCACCACAATTTGGTATCGAATGTCGATCTCAGAAGGTAAATAGACCTTTCGGCATAGCACTCCATTTTTCATCTCCAACTTTTCCCACTGACTCAAAACAGATAATATCTCACGTGTCAGTCGTTCTCTTTCCTCTCTACAGGGCTTCTGGCCTTTCTCAACACACTTGATCATCTGCGCCAGCCCCTCATGGGTCTGTTGTATCTGTGCCCATTCCTGTCGTGAGGGACCAAAGAAAGGAGCCGTTTCAGTCCCCTCCATCTCAAACTGATTAGCGGCGGCCAAGGCCTGTGAAAATCTGCTGAAGTCGGGCACCTCCACATGCTCCAACTCATGATCCACGTCTACTGTGGGGGTCTGGGTGGTTACCCTAGAAAGTCCGTCAGCATTCTGGTTCTCTGTCTTGGACCGATACTTAATGCGGTAATTGAACTTAGTCATTCGGGCTATCCACCTCTGCTCTAACGCCCCGAGCTTGGCATTTTCCAGGTGAGCTAGTGGGTTGTTGTCAGTCAGTACTAAAACTTCAGCACCGGTCAAATATTCAGAGAATTTCTCGGTCATGGCCCATACCAGTGCCAACAGCTCCAACTTAAATGAACTATAATTCTCGGGGTTTCTTTCAGAATCTCTCAAAGACCGGCTGCCGTACGCTATGACCCTCTCCTGGCCATCCTGAAGCTGGGAAAGCACTGCTCCAAGACCATACAGGCTTGCATCCGTATACAGCTGGAACGGCAAGTGGTAATCAGCATATGCCAAGATTGGGGCTGTTGTCAGTGCATCCTTTAATGCCTGGAAGGCTTGTTCCTGTTCAAGTCCCCACTTCACGGACCGGTTCTTTGGACCACCGGATGTGCCTCGTAGGAGAGCATTAAGTGGTGCTGCTACCTTGGCGAAATCCTTAATAAACCGTCGATAGTAACCGGCTACTCCAAGGAACGCCCTCACTTCTCGCAGGGTAGTCGGTATTGACCAATTTTGAACAGCCGCTATCTTGTCTCTTGATGGTCTCACCCCTTCTCCTGATACGCGGTGACCCAAGTAATCAATTTCAGATTGGAACAACCGACATTTACTGGGTTTCAATTTGAGCCCATGTTCCCGCAATCTTCGAAATACTTGCCCCAACTGGTGGAGATGGTCTTCAAAGGTCGCAGAATACACTATAATGTCATCCAAGTAGATGAGAGTGAACTCAAAGTTGAAGTCACCGAGACATTTCTCCATCAACCGCTGAAACATTCCGGGTGCATTTGTCAACCCGAAGGGCATCCGGTTAAATTCGTATAGTCCCATGGGCAAGATGAATGCCGTCTTCTCCTTGTCTTTTGTGGCCATCGGCACCTGCCAATACCCACTAGCCAGATCTAGTGAGGAGAAGTACCGGGCTCTCCCCAGCGCTGAGAGGGACTCCTCAATCCGTGGCAAGGGGTAGGAATCTCGTACGGTGCAAGCGTTTAACTTCCGATAGTCTACGCAAAATCGGATGGACCCATCTTTTTTTCTTACTAACACCACAGGAGCTGCCCAGGGACTCTGGCTTTCTTGGATGATCCCACCCTGTAGCATCTTAGCTAACAGTTCTTTTACTTCCTGATACAACTGTGGAGGAATTTGTCGGTAGCGCTCTCTAATTGGAGGGGTGTCTCCTGTGGGAATCTCATGGTAGATCCCTGTGGTACATCCAAAATCTTCAGCATACCGTGAAAAGGCGGCTCGGTTCTCCCACAACAGTTCATCTACCTTCTGCACCCATTCCAGAGAACATGAACTTGCATCCATCTTCATCTGTTCTCGAATTGCACGGCCATTCCATTCAGAGGTGGGTTCCTCATCTTCTCCCATGGACACAGTTACGGTCCACTCATCCCTTTCAGTCGGCTTCAGCTGCATTGGAGTTACTTTCCTTACTTCCTCCGGAGTCACATAGATGTTAGCCAGCTGCCTCCCTGGGGTCAGGTCCACACTCTGGTCCTGAGTGTTTACACATCGAAGTGGTACTCTTCCATTGCGAACTATTGCCAAGGAACGGGCCACTAGCGGATCAACACCTCCTTCGGTTGCCTGCAGTGGTTCTACCAACACAGCTATGCCCTCTAGTTTCCGACAGGTGCCTACGGGCATAGACACTATTGTCTCCCGACTGGGTGGCAGTGTAACTTTTGTATGCAAAGGAACTGAAATTCGAGCCAGAGGACGCTGCGCATCCGAACTTTTCTGTAAGCCACATGTCCGGATCAGCCGCTGGAAAGCTGTTTGAGTAGGCCGATGGGTGGTGGTTTCTTTCCAATAACCGTGACCTTTCTTTTCAAAGAGGATCTGATCTAATTCTTTTAACACATTCATCCCCAAAATGACAGGGACCTTTACTTCATGTGACTCCTGTACCACCACAATGCCTTTCCTACCTAGATCTTGGCCACATACCCGGACATTCATCCAGGCCACTCCCACGACTGGAACTGGTAACTGGTTAGCTGCGACCACTCGTACGAATGTATGGGGATCATATTTCACATGTTGCTGGAAGTACCGTTCATAACAGTCTCTACTCAAGGTCGTTACTTGGGAACCCGTGTCAATCATCCCGGTAACCGGAATACCCTCCATTTCCACCTGTATAACAGGACTTGCAGCGATCAGGTCATCATTAGGGCATTCTCCCCACATAGTCTCCTTGTCAGTCTCCCCTACTACACGCCCTACAGCAGCAGGGGACTTCAGTTTAACGGCGGTCTCTCATAAGTTTGTCGCTGCTCTGGACATCTAGCAGCAACGTGGCCCATCCGTCCACACTCCCAGCAGCGTATCTCCCGTCGTTCTGGCCATCTGTTTGGGCCCCTTCGGTAAGCCCCTTCGATTTCTCCTGAGCACTGCATTAACTGATTTGGACCCCTTCGGTAGGTCCTATCCTCATCCCTCCAGCGGGGTGGTGGGTGATTCTGATTTTCTGGGTATGGACGGCTCACCCTTTCACCTCCAGTTTTCTGGAAGTCTGCAATTTTCATAGAATGTTCATCACAACGGGTGTGCAAGTGTTCCATTTGCTCTTGCAGTTTCTGCATTACTGTGAGAATTTCTTTAACCGTCCCCTTTTCTACTGTCTCTGAGCCAGAACTAGCCCCCTGTGACAAAGTAACTCCAACTGCGGTCTGGGGCTTCGGGACCATACTATTGGCACGGGAGATGGCCTCTACCTGTACATCATGGAATTTAGCATCAGTCTCTCGTCGTATAAAATCCTGCATAGTCACAGTTAAACTGCCGTCACGTATCCCCAGGACAAACTGGTCACGGAGAGTCCGATCAGGGTTACAGAAGGCTGGCGAGCCCCCTCTTTCCTTCACTTGAATATCTCGGAGCAGTTCTTGTAGGGCATTTGCATATTGGGGAAGGCTTTCATTCTCCTGTTGTACCCTCTGGAAGAACCGAGCCTGCAGAGACCCCA
This sequence comes from Leptodactylus fallax, assembly GCA_947044405.1. Lineage (NCBI taxonomy): Eukaryota > Metazoa > Chordata > Amphibia > Anura > Leptodactylidae > Leptodactylus > Leptodactylus fallax. The sequence continues at coordinate 3,436,444 of CAMRHE010000015.1, forward strand.
GCAATGCAGTTTCTCCATAAATGGTTTCTAGAATCTGGACTACTTGCTCAAATGTCTGCCTTTGTTCAAATGGCCTCAATATCACCGTGGTCTTAGCATCCCCTTGTAATGTCAATATTGCTAGCTCTACTAGTACTTCTGGTGTGGTCTGATACATTCGCTGTATCATTCGTATCTGTTCCACCCACATACTCACTGACATATTATTGCCATCAAATTTAGCTAACTGACTTATTATAGCCCCTGCTGGCATTCTTCCTCCAGCACCATTCTCCCGAACGGGTGCGTCACCGTCCATTCTGGTAAGCGGATCCTGCCGACTACGCCAATTTGTGAACCGAGAGCAAGGCAGGTGGTTTGGACTCCGCAACCAGAAATGAACGCACACGCGGTAGTTCAAGAAAAGAATATATATTTACTATAAGTTAATAAAGGCTATTTGAAGGTAAAATGACAGGGATAAAGACAAGCAAAATATACAATATAGCATGAACAATTTCAAGGCAAATTCTGCAATGGTTTCTACTTTTACTCTGTCCACTTCTGCAGTATGGACACTGAATGAACAATATACTCAAAACTATCCCTAACTGACCCTGACATCACATTTGGGTGCACCCCCTTTTCCCCAGTGGTCCAGGTGGACCGCTTACAGTCCGTAGAAGCGCGCGGTGGGGCCCAAAGTCGGTCCTTTCTTTTATAGTGAAGTGTCCTCTCCTCACGGTTATCAGGATCTTGGGAGAAATGAAGTCCTCTTTAACAGACAGGAAAACCAACTGAATGCAATGTAATCCAACAGCAGATTCCACTCAGCACACTGACAGTCCTGCCGAATCCATACACTGAGCTGGGATGTAAACCGGGGTTTAGCAGGTGCTGTCCAGTACATCAACAGCACTGCGAGTCTCTATCTGTGGTATCCAAATACACAGTCACAATGTCAGTCTCACTGATCAGCCACTGAGCACAGTTCCTTTCACGTGGACTCACTAGTCCTGTTGTCTCTTTACACTCTGTTTGTCTCTGGACCAAGATACAGCTTAGCTGTACAGAAAAATCTCCACACCAGTTCAATACAACACTTGCCAAGATGGCTGCTGCTCTCTGTCTCGTCACTTCCTGCTTCTCTGCTCACACTCTGTCTGCAGAACAGGCAGGCTGACATAAAAGGGGGGGTCTCACTCCAGCATCATGTCACAATTACAATGGCTGCTGTCTTAAAGGAACAGAATCACAGAAATACATTCAACATTAACAGTTTATACAGACAAATGAAGCTTAAGACAACATTGGCTGTCTCTTACACAACACTGGCAGAGAAGGGAGTGTCATGGACATTTGAGTATGCTTTATTTTTTATTTTACATCTTACCTGGCCTCCACAGGGGTTGCTCCTATTCCTGGAAAACCACTTAAAATGCTTCAATTATAAACTGTATGCAGTTCTTCAAAATGAAAACCAGCATACAAATTGCTATGTAAACCCATTCTTAGCAATACTCATTCCCAATATCTGCCCTGTGTGAGGCTGGGTTTACATGGCACTTTTTTATTGAAGAACTGCATGCTGTTTTTAGTGGCAGTAATGACTAACACATGTTACTATACATCTCACCTGTGAGATAATGGACAGTAAATCAAAGGTTTTCAATTCAATGGCCGCTATCATACAGAGATGCTTAGTAACATGTGCTGGACATTATTGCATTTAAAAACTGCATATAGTTTTTCAGTAAAAAAAAAGTCTGGTGTAAACCCATCTTTTGAAAATACAACATGTGAATTTTACCTGCAGAGTTTTAATAAGGGAAGAAAAACCACAGAGAAAATTGCAGCGAAGTCACCTGACTGCTGGCTCATTAGTATTCACTGCACTGTGACCTGAGGGGGTTGCCAGGAGATGCTCTATCAATTTAACCACTTCCATATCAGATGCTTTACCCCCTTTCCAGACCAAGCACATTTTCAAGTTTTTTGTATGTGCGGTTTTGAGGGCTATAACATTTTTATCATTTGCGTTATTCAACTAATTTCTGCTTTTTCTTTTTGCATGTGTTTTCATTTTTTTTATATCCGGGAAAATATAAACAAAAGAGGAGGGAAAACGTGTCTGTTTTTCACATTTTTTTTTTATTTAATAACACAAAGTGCTACAAAAATTTTTTATAAAATACAGTAGTTTTCCTCTCCGTTACAGTAATTTTTATTTTCTATAGTGTCATTGGGGGTGGGCCTTTAACCTTTAATAACAGCGTTTTATTGGCGTATTATTTTATTTATTTTTTTTAGTTATTCTATTTCAATTTTGTTTTTTACTTTTCTATTAATTTTTTTTTTTTTTACATTGTGTCTCCATAAGGTCATAATAGACCTTTGGGGACATCTGATCACTTTTTTTTTTTATGGGGGAGGCTGATTTTCCCTGTAACTGGGACTGGTAAATTTATCCCCAGTTGCAGGAGGAATACAGTCTCCTGCCCATTACTATAGGGCTGATCTAGGTCTTGTAGGACCCAGCAGCTCTTACAGACACTGATCCCGGTGGATCACGTGACCGCCATGTCAGAGGGGGGCGCCCATAGCAGTGTATACAGCGCTCATTGAGTGATCGGGAAGGCAGGGAGGGTAATAAATCTTCCTTGCCTTCTCTCTGGGAGCTCCAGCTGAAGTTACAGCTGGCTCCCCATTTTAGCAGCTGCACGATTTCGCTAGACGCAATGGTATGTCCTTGCAGAGCTAGACAACCACCTTCCGGACGTATATACTCTATGGGCGGTCCGGAAGTGGTTAACTTTATTTACTTTTTTCATTATATATGTGTGAGAATTTAAACCCAAGACACAAACCATCTACAGCTGTCATTCTACTGTATTAGTTTCAATAGAGGTCTTATTCTTATACCAAACTGCAATAGTATTGTACTATGCCTACATAATGTATTGGTACATAGAGAGATCTCTATATGTCAGTATATTATATACTTAAAATATATTTTATAAGCATGTAATATACTGGCATATAGAGAGATTTCTATGTAATCTATATCATACAGATGCAGGGAAAAAAAGCTTGGCATGAGAAAAAAACATACTGAATGAAAAAAATTATTAAAACACAGCAATTTTTTTTAATTATTATAAATGTGTGTATATATAAATATATATTATTGGTATAAATAAAAATGGTACATTTTTTATTTTAATTAACTCGTAACAATCTGGGGTCTAATATTATTATACAGTAATATGTAACTGTGCCCTTTTATAAACACTATTACCATTAAAAAGGTCACTCCCACTTTTGCCACGACTTGCCATTTGCGAATCACCCTGTGAAGGGCTCTCCTGGCCGGTTCCCGGGGGGTGGAGGAGCAGGGATCTCACCAGCGGGCTCCCTCAGCTCTGGCCGGCGTCCCTGTCTCCTGCGCAGACATCTCTGCCGTTGGAGACTGCTGGAGCTGACAAGCAGCCAGCAGGAGAATTTTTTGCTGATGCCAGCAATTTTTCTGGAGGGAGGGGGAGGAGAACCCAGGGCCAGGTCATCTTTATCCTTGGATGAGGGGCTTGCTGATGGATATGCCGTGCCCCATGCAAGACAGCTTCCGCCTGGTACTCAGTGTTCTGCCGGTACCCCTCCTGGGTCTCCCCTGGGGATTACGTCGGGGGGGCTGGATCCAGGGGGTGCTCTGCTGGTTTGTCGTTGACGCAGCCTAATCTCTCCTCTCTTTCTGAGTCTTTATCCGCAGATGGTAGCGGTCATCGTCGGCGCAGAAGGAGTCGGTTCATCGCTCGCTGGATCGGCCCTCCTCAGCAGTTTCATCTCCACTGCCACCAGCCCAGACGTCTGATGCGGCGAAGGGTGGTGAGTACGCCGGTTTGCCGGCACCTCTATCCCTTCCAATTTCCGCTACCGGTGATTTTGTCTCTTCCTTAAAGCGTATGTTAGATGTGTTGGAGGGCCAATCGGCTGCTCCTGCCGCGGCTGGCCCTCCAACGGTTTCTTCCGTTAATACTGGTTTCGCTTTTCGTGATTCCATATTTTGTGGTGTGGCCCCGCTGGGTACACATGTACTGGCGGAGGTCAGGGAGCGAATCACGAGGTGCGAATATGTTGATATATGGTCTCTATTGTTGACGGACCATATAACCGTTGACAAAGAGCGGGTTATAGAGAGAGGTGTGGATAAAAAACCGCGGGTTGCGAAGACTTTTGGCAACTGGCTTCAGGCCTTTGCCACACTGTCTTATGGCATTTCACAGTCGTCTCCAGATAAGGGTCCAGAGTTGTTTGTTTATCTGGATACGATTTACAGCATACAGAAATTACATGGCGGTTCTGCCTGGTGGCGTTACGACGAAGAGTTTCGTCGGCGCCTGGCCCATAATCCGTCCGTCGGTTGGGCCTCTAAGGCCACCGATGTGTGGATTTAGCCTATCTTGTCACAACGTCCGCAGTGGCTGTTTCAGAGTGGAGCCGCCGGATCGGATGCTCAACCTGGCTCAGCGGCCCCCAAGCCCAATGGGGCATGTTGGCTGTATAATGAAGGGCACTGCTGCTGCTATGCTACATGCCGATTCAAACATGAATGCTCCATCTGTGGAGGGACGCATTCAGCATTGCGGTGTTTCCGACGTCAGCCTGCCAAGTTGGGTGTCGCCGGCGGCGCAGAGAACGCTGGTGAACGGCCCGCGGCTGCACCTGTAGTTAGATCGGTACCCTCAGAAGCAGGAAGCAAGCCTGCTTAAAGACGTTTTTTTACCATGGGTTTTACATACCGCATGAACATTCGTCTGTTTTGTTGCCGTCCCCCAATTTAAAATCTGTTCGGGACAATGTTGAGTTAGCTTGGGAAAAGGTTATGAAGGAAGTCGAGTTGGGTCGTATGGCGGGTCCTTTTAATGAACCGCCTCTGCCTAATCTGCAGGTTTCTCCTTTGGGCCTGGTGCCTAAGAAAGAATCCGGCAAGTTTTGTTTAATTCATCACCTTTCATATCCCACTGGTTCCTCGGTGAACGATGGGATATCAAAGACGGATGCGGCAGTCTCATATACTTCCTTCGATCGGGCGGTTCAGTTAGTTGCTAGGGCAGGTCCGGGGTCCTTATTGGCCAAATCAGATATTGAATCGGCATTTCGTTTGTTGCTGGTACACCCATCCTGTTTCTATTTGCTGGGTTGTATAGTTGCTGATAGGTTTTTCGTGGATATGTGCTTGCCCATGGATTGCTCTATCTCGTGTTACTATTTTGAAGTGTTTAGCTCCTTTTTGGAGTGGATGGTACGGTTTGAGACGGGCATCCCATCGGTATTGCATTATCTTGATGATTTTTTGTTCGTTGGCCCGGGGGGTTCATCAGTTTGTGCCTACCTCTTTCATACTTTTCGTGTTCTTATGGGGAATATTGGGGTCCCGCTGTCTGAGGAAAAGACAAAGGCCCAACAACTAAGTTGTCTTTCTTGCCCATTGAACTGGATACGGTGGACATGGTTTTTCGGTTGCCCGAAGATAAGGTTGCACGACTGGTGTCCATGGTAGATCAGTTCGTGCATGCGAAGAAAGTGTCGTTACAGCAGATGCAGAGTTTGTTGGGTCTCTTGAATTTTGCATGCAGGGTCCTGCCCATGGGCAGGGCTTTCTGCAAGCGTTTGTCTTTAGCTACTAAAGGGGTCCTGATGCCTCATCATTTTATACGTATTACCCGTCCCCTCAGAGATGATCTCTTGATTTGGCAGTCCTTTACAGCTACCTTTAACGGTCGGACTCTTTGTCAAGGTGAGGAGGTTGTTAGTGTAGATTTGCATCTGTTCACTGACGAGGAGGGTAGCGATGGTTTTGGGGTGATTATTGGGGATGCTTGATGTCGAGGTGTTTGGCCGCTTTCCTGGGTGGAGTCGGGTCTGGTGAGGAATCTGGCTCACCTAGAATTGTTCCCGATTGTTGTGGCTGTAGAGCTTTGGGGCTCGGGTATGGCGAATCGAAGGTTTTGTTTTTGGACGGATAATATTGCGGTTGTACAATATTTGGTTTAGGGCAAGACATGTGCCGGGAGTGCAGAATTGCGTTGCTGATGCTCTGTCCCGTTCCGATTTTCAGATGTTTCATGCGCTACACCCGACGGCAGAGGCAGTCAGTACAGCTTGCCCGGACTGCTTATGGAACCTGGTCGGGAGCATCTAGTTGAGTTGGTGTGCAGCTCCGTATCCGAGGCCACCTGGCGGAGCCACGGGACTACATGGTTTTCTTGGCTGTCCATCTCCGGCGATATCGTACCTGTGGATGATTGTCTTTTGCTGTAGGTCATGCTTGATTTTTTGGCGAAGTTGGGGTGTAGGGGTGCTTCGGCAAACGTGGCTCAAAAGAGATTAGCTGGAGTTGTGTTTATGCTTAAGCTTTTTGATTGGCGCGATATTACGAAGCATTTCATGGTTCAACAGGTGGTTAAAGGGTGGAAGAAAGTGTCTGTGGGTGTGGATTCTCAGCACCCAGTGTCTTTCAGTCTGCTGTCTTATTTGTGCACAATTTAAGATGTCATATGTCGTGACGCTTATGAAGTTTTGTTGTTTAGGACGGCCTTTTCGATTGCCTTTTTTGCCACATTGCGGGTTGGGGAATTGTTGAGCAGGAGTCGTTTTTGTCCCAGGGGTCTTTCAGTTGGGGATGTGGTTGTTTTGGGTGAGGAGGTTAAGATTGGTGTTAGGGAATCGAAAATGGATGTTTTTGGCCAGGCTAGTTGGGTGACTGTTAAAGGATTAGGCTCCTCTTATTGTCCAGTGTGGGTCATTAGGGAATTTGTCTTAAGTCTTCTGTCTTCCTGGTGCATGCCTCCGGTTTGCCTCTTACATGTTTTCAGTTTGCTTCAGTTTTTCGTGCATGCTTGGTTGGGTTGGGTCTGGATCCAAAAGAGTTTGGTACCCACTCTTTTCGGATTGGCGCGGCAACTATGGCTGACGCTTATGGTTTGGGTGAGAACGCTGTAAAGTGATTGGGCAGATGGAAGTCGGACTGTTATAGGACATATATCCGCCCTGATCTGCTTACTCAATGATTGTTTGTTTTGTTTCTAGTTTTCTATTACTATGTTTTGTTTCGTTTTGTGTCTTTTCAGGACCCAGTCTCCCTTCTGTGTGGATATTTGGACACTCATATATTTTCTGGGCCAAGCGCAGAGCTGCGGTTCGTCCTGGCAGCGTATCTCTTGGGCTCTCCGCTGAGGTACACTGGTGTGGTCGTCGCAGCTTGAGGTGGCATCAGATCTTGCCGGAGCTCGTATCGGTCAGCCGCCAGGTTCGTGGTCCTGCCATCGTCCTTGTCCACGCTGGGAGCAACGACCTTGGTCAGGTAAAATTGGCAGAGCTGATTGCTTTGATTAGACAGGATCTTCAACGGGTCTCAGTATTCTTCTCTGACGTGGTGTTAGTGTGGTCCGAGGTGGTGCCACGGCAGGTGTGGAGGGGTGCCAGGGACCCCCTGGCTATTGAAAGGTCGCGGAAAGTCCTGAATGTTCGGATATCTAAGTTTGTACGATCCCTTGGTGGTGTAGTGGTTCGTCATCGGGAATTGGAGGGTGACAACGGTAATTTGTTGTTGCCTGATGGGGTTCATCTGAATCCTATCGGTACAGACATATTCTTGCTAGGGTTGCAGGAAGGGCTTGAGAAGGCTTTGGTTTTGCTGCGTGGGGAAGGTCACAGGCAGTTGTAGGGGGTACACTGCCAGCTCCATGGCGGGAGAACATGCCCAGAGGAAATATGGAATATGAAAGTAGGTCCCACATGCCCACTGCTTCACAGCGGGGCATTCGGAGAAGAGTTCTTGGAAGACTGGAAAATTTGTCATGGGCATGGTTATCTTTGTGGCATTCTATTTGTTAGGAGTTTTGGTGTTAATAAAGCTGTGGCCAACCCCACAATTTACCCAAATACAGGTTTAATGTTTTTCTTTTAAGGTTATATGGAGATAATTGGTATCACCATTTAAGTGGAGTGACGGTCAGAGTCCACTCTGTCTGATAGGCCCTGAATTATATAAAGAAAGGGCCAGGGACAGAGTGGCGGGAATACATTATTTATTTTTAAAAGAAATGGTGACGTGGGAAGGATGTCAGAGACGGGGGGGTTAGAGAGTATATAAGTCTTGTAGTGCGCGTAGGCGGGGTTCTTACCTTTCTGCTATCTTGGTGAGAAGTACACCCGCCCATCCTACCCTTTTTTTCTACTGTTTTCGGTTCGTTGGTGTTTTTCTCTTTCTTTGTTACAGTTGTCACAGCATGGCGGGAGAACATGCCCAGAGGAAATATGGAATATGAAAGTAGGTCCCATATGCCCGCTGCTTCACAGCGGGGCATTCGGAGAAGAGTTCTTGGAAGACTGGAAAATTTGTCATGGACATGGTTATCTTTGTGGTATTCTATTTGTTAGAAGTTTTGGCGTTAATAAAGCTGTGGCCAACCCCACAATTTACCCACATACAGGTTTAATGTTTTTCATTTAAGGTTATATGGAGATAATTGGTATCACCATTTAAGTGGAGTGACAGTCAGAGTCCACTCAGTCTTCCGGAGTAGCCAAATTCAAATTAGTTAGGTGATACAGTGGACCCGCTGTCTGTTACTGGCCCATTTCCATGGTTTTAGTAAGTGAACTGACTTGAAAGTCAGCTTCAGAGGGGGCTGCTTGCAGGTGAGAAGGACAGCTTGAAACATGGCAAGATTGGAGTCTTGTTGAATAGCTGGAGAAAAGGAGCCAAGTCGAAGTCAGAGAGATGGCAATTAGTTTGAACTGACTCATCTTATAGGCACTCCTGAGAAGGAAAGTAGGTTCTCTGGTGGTGGGCAGTGCATCCACCGTGATAGCTGTTCCTGATCGCCACCATGGCAAACTAGGCCTTATGTTCTATTAGTGATTTTCATTGGGCATCTGTTTTCCACTGAAGTATTCCATCTGCTTTATTTGAGCATCTACTGTATCTTAATAAAAAGAACTTTGTTGAGAAATGAGTATCCATATGTCTTTCATCGCAAGTACAGTGGGTACGGAAAGTATTTAGACTCCTTTAAAATTTTCACTCTTTGTTTCATTGCAACCATTTGCTAAAAGCAAAAAAGTTCATTTTATTTCTCATTAATGTACACTCAGCACCCCATCTTGACAGAAAAAAAAACAGAAATGTAGATATTTTTGCAAATTTATTAAAAAAGAAAAACTGAAATATCACATGGTAATAAGTATTCAGACCCTTTGCTGTGACACTCATATTTAACTCACAAGCTGTCCATTTCCTTCTGATCCTCCTTGAGATGGTTTTACCCCTTCATTGGAGTCCAGCTGTGTTTAATTAAACTGATTGGACTTGATTAGGAAAGGCACACACCTGTCTATATAAGTCTTTGGGTGACTTGAAGGGTCAACGTCTGGGCAGCAGTTTGGAGACAGGCCAGAGACAGTGGCAGTGTTTTCCACACAGAGCATGCAGAAAATTCCATTGACCCAGCTTTGGCTCAGTATCCAGAGTGACAAGCTATACTGCTATTGATCTAGATTCGCCAGTGTAATTCTGGCCATTTTTTAATAGGTCTACATTTGGTTAGCGTAAAAGGGTTTTCCAGCGAGTTAGGATTATCTTAACTGATCCAGCTTTAAGATGGTGAGACAGCACTCATGTTGTGAATGTACCTGTTTCTGTAAATAAGTTTATTATTTTGTTATGTCAACTGACATTTGGTTGTTTGACCACAAGAGGCCATTGTTACCTAAGAAATGGGAAAAGACTGTATTTCCCTGGAGTAGTGATGTGGAGACCCTGTTCTGCAGAGGTGGAGCTACAAGGAGGAGCAGAGTGTGTGTGGCAGACATATTGAGAGTGTGCTTTGAGCTCTAAAAGGAGGACTGGAGTATGAGTAGGAGCATTCCTAAGGGACCAGAGCTGCAGCAAAGTGGAGCTGAATCAGTGACTGTTCCAGAGTTGGTCCAGACAGCATCCTGAAAGAGAAGATTGCCATCTTGGCAAGGACTCGGATGAGACCCGCTTCCAGATGCTCCAGACAAAGGCTAAAGGTACCCAACAGACCCAGGTCAGTAAGAGAAGTAATCGTGCATGCACCACTTTATGTTTTCGGCGCCAAATTGCTTGGGACTGAGTAAGTAGTTAGATTAATTAGGCATACTCATCATCACAGACCATACTACTGGTGAATTATCTACCTATTCGGTAGCAAGGACTAGGACTCAGAGAAATCTATTGAGTTGTAACTCTCAGAGAGGAGCTTCTAAGGAAGTCCAGAAGCGACATTTTATGCAATTTCACATTTCTTTGGCTTGAAAGCTGACCTACTATTATATTGGTTGTACTTTGTTTGAGGGGAATAGGGGTATTTTGATAAGTTTGTAAGCTTTTGTGTTATACCGCCGGTGCCCCTATAACACTCACTGAATTGTTCCTGTGACTAGGGTGATAAAAGGTAACAAGCGGCTGGTTAGTTGCAGCCTTTAAATAGGTAAAAGCTTGGAGTATATTGGAGGAGCACATTAGAGGGCACTGAGCTGTACAACACCAGGGTCTCAGGTTCCTGGCTGAGTGTATGTAAATATCTGGGAGTGTTCTTTTTGTGAAGGGGTGTAACTAAACTAAGTAAAATCTTGTTTTTACTAAATTGAGTTGTAGTCGCTTCCTTTGTTCGTGACTTCGCTGTATCCGGGGGGAGCCCACCACAGTACACGGCTTAAACAGCAGACACTGGATGATGGACTCAGGGGTTTTGGCCTGGTTCCGACACTGGGATCACGTGATAGGAACCAGCCCCTGAACCCCAGGTTGCTCTGCCTTCTCCTTCCTTCCCTGATATCACAGTTAATTACATGTGCTGTGGTGGCTGGCTGACTATAGTAAAGCAAGATGTTCTGATGCATCCTTGTACTTCCTGGCTTTTCTGACATTTTCTAGTGACCCAGTGCCTGTTACAACTGTTGAAGTATATATGCTCATTTGAACATCGACATTTGAATTGGCAACCTTTGAAATTTTTTTTCTAGGGATACATGGAATGTATTGATTGTTGTAGGTGGGGTTTCTTGAACATACTTTCTTATGAGGTGGGGTTGCCAGAGTATATATTTTTTTCAGGATATTTCTATGTGTTGTCCTCACTATAACTAACCATGCGAAGCATGAAATAACAGTATGTTCTCTCATTTAACTATGCTGTTTCACTCTAAAATGTTGCAGTATTTCATAGTAAATATAGTTTTAAAATATGCCACAATGATACAGAAGAATCCACTGTGGTGGATTCCCTCCTGCTTTTCTTCACCCTGCAACGCTTGGCTGAAAGGTCTCTACTTATTCATAAATAAAAAGAGACCTGTCAATCAATTCCTATATGCAAATAAGGAAGAAATTGCTGAGAGATTCCCCTTTAGTATGAACACCACTGGCGATCTTTCTAAGTGAAATAGTTAATGGGCATATTTCTACATACCCCTCTGGCTCCAGCGGGGTTCCTCTTTATCAGGTGATGATACTCCTCAAGAAAGTGAAAATTATCATCAAATTCTACCTACTGCATTCATGAGTAGTTCATGCATTCTTCATCACACTCCAAAATTAATAAAGACTACAGACGGAACACCAGAATAGACAACCCCCAAAATTAATGGATTCCACACAATAGCTACAAACATCTGAATAGCTCCAGACTACACCCCAAAATACACCCAGATGAAAAAATAAATACAGACCTCAGACGAGACTGCAGAGTAGATAGACTCCCCTGAATAATTACAGACATCACAATAAATACCCCAAAAGTGAATGTAATCCCCTACAAGGATCAGTGTTGTTACAGGTGTAATATTTTTACCTGTTCTTGCTCACTAGTAAAATAGCACTTGTCACAATGGGAGACACTGTTGGAGAGAATGGCATTGCAAACCCCTTGAGCAGTTGCCATTTTAAAGAAAAAGAGACAGGGCTGTCCTTGGAAAAGTCCTAAATTTGCAGGTGCAAGTTCATTGTGGTAGACAATAGCACAGAAATTCCAAACACTATGGGGGGAGGTTGGATACAGTGAGTAAGGTACACTAAAGTACAATGTAATTATATGACAAAGAATTGAACTAACACCAGCAACAAGGAAAAGCAGTCCCTCCTACGGAATTAAACGGGTAGTTGTCCAATATAATGTAAAGATCTGATAGCTAATCTCTGAGGCTTGGGGTAGATAAGAAATGGTGGCAAGGAAAATATCAGGTTCCCCAATGTACTAATGCGTATAAGATGATGTAGCAGAGAGCGTCATAACCCCTGTCCCTTCACGGAAAACCATCCACTGTTAACAGGTGGCCTTGAATCTGATATGAGTTCTCGTTTCCCAGCTGACCAATTCCTCTAACCTCTTAATTTTGGTCTACGTTGTATAGCTAGCTATCTATATTCAGCACAAATGAATCACAAGTTTGTATAAGTTGCGGGGTAAAGTCACATCTTAGGGATTTTCAGGAAACACTGGGGAGTCACAGTAAGACCATGTATACATGGAAAGGACCACATATTGTGAGCCAAGAAGCTCAGTTTCAAGCCACAATGCCAACAGGAGTTCAGGCTGTGGCTTCCCTTTTCCCATGGTGTCATATACCATCTGGTCATTGTCTTATACAAATGTTCCTGAATTCTTACACATCTTGAGAACCCATGGTAGTTTTTATGTATGACTGCAATTGTGGGCTAGATAAAGATGTAGAATCTGGATTAGTGTTACTAACTTACTTACTAACATTCCAGCTGTGTGGGATTGTGCCACTGAGTGTAAGAAATTCGAAGTTACGCCCTTCATAGAACCCTGTAGAGTTGTCGGTACCAGTGGATCTGAGAGGAATTGCCTCGCCATCACCTCCTCCATGCTGCGCCAGACATCCTGTACTTTTGTTTTTGGTTGGGGCGAAGTACAAATGATAGCAGGCAAGCTGGCACAAGTGGGAAGGGAAAAGCAATAAATAGATATTCTTCTTAAGATCTGTGAGAACCTGCAATGTGCCTTTAGTCAGGATATTCACCAATGTTGGGGTTATAAGCTATATAGAGGCCTTCTGGATAGGGATCATCCCTTCAAGTTCAACCTCAGTGCTCAAGTTGGTTAGTGCTGGGTTTAATAATTGTATCCACCTTTTCACCTGTATAGCATGGTAGTATGTATGGACATCAGGAAGCCCAAAAGTTCTAAATTACATGACCAAATAAATTTAATGACCTATCTATCATATGCTATTCAAGGGCATAGAAAAGAGATGATAGAAGAGTGAACGTACCCCCTTAAAGAAAGACTCGGGGGAGGCTTATCATTTAAAGCTAATATTAATTTAGTCATAATGAAAGACTTAAGAAAGTTGTTTTTCTCCATCAAAGTGTTTATTTGTGATTTTATCATAGTCAAGAGGGGCAGGTAGTTATCTTGATATAATATTTCAGGTTTATTGGTAAGTAGGACCCCTAAGTATTTGATGGTGAGTTGGGCCCATACAGTGGGGAGAAAAAGTATTTAGTCAGCCACCAATTGTGCAAGCTCTCCCACTTAAAAAGATGAGAGAGGCCTGTAATTGACATCATAGGTAAACCTCAACTATGAGAGACAAAATGAGAAAACAAATCCAGAAAACCACCTTGTCTGATTTTTTAAGAATTTATTTGCAAATTGTGTTGGGTGAGTGACCCCTCAGTATTCTCTCACTTTATGTAGATTGTTGTTTACATTTTGTTTGACCTTTGTTGTTCCCTCTCTGTTCTTACTTGTTATTTGACTCTGCTGCGTCAGAGTATTTATTTGTTTCCTTTCCCTCTCCCCCCCAATTTTCCCCTGTTGTTGTCTTTCCTGGTGTCCCTCCTTTTATCCATCTCCCTGCTCTCAGTTGTTGTTTGTATTGATTTACTTTTCCTGAAAAGTTCAATAAAACTTTTAATAAAAAAAAAAGGGGTCAGATACTTTGTTGGGGCCATAAAAAGGGGTCAGATATTGTGTGGGGGCCATAAAAAGGGGTCAGATATTGTGTGGATACTCATTTCTTATCTACATCCAAAAACACTGGCTGTTTTTACCAACTCATCAAGAAGAGGAAGTCTTGGGCTATGAGGCATATTTGTCTCTGCAAATGCCACATGACTACTAGAAAATGGGATCTATGTTAGTGAAGAAGACATGATTGACAGTACAGAAAGACAGCTGGGTAAATTATGTGTTACAACAGAGCAGGAGGAGGAACACACAGAATCCTGACTCAACATTTGTGGTTCACTGCTATTAAAAATGTCTTTATTCTCAGGAAGTACGACACCACTGTTGCTACAAGGAGGGCTGTCAAGACCAGAAGTAGTGTTGCCATCCACATTCTTATTGTTAGTTAAACATGGGCTAACCTTCTTAAAAAAACAAATAATTTGGAATATTCAGGTTGAATGTGGTTTGTAACAAACTGATCTGCCTATCTTTATTGTTAGTACTTGTACAAGTGTTTCCTACCTAACTATAATAATGATTAGTAACAATTCTGTCTGTGTATTTTTTGTTGCTGCTTTTTTGACAAAAACTATTTCAAGAAAAACAGCAAAGCTCTAAAAGCACTAAAAGGGTGACCTGGTCAGTGAGTATTAAACTAGAACTGAAGTCAGCTTGTTTGTTTTGTTTTGTTTTTTTTGTTTTTTTTTCCTGTTACATTGGTGGCAGTTTGTATATATAAAAAACAAACAGGGATTTTTCAGATTAGCAGGTTGCATCCAACTGTTTACTGATTGAGCAAAAAACAGCCTCTTAGTAATCAGAGATATTTTTCAGATTAGCACGCTGTGTCACACTATTTTTTGGGTTAACAGAATAAGAAATTGAGATATTTTTTAGATTAGCACAAGCCAAATCAGTGTTTTTGCTGTTAGAACAGCAGTTTGTGTGTATTTAACAAAAAAAATTAAGCTCTTGCCAAAAAAAACCCTTAAGAAAAGATTTTTCACTAACAAGTGTGACTTGGTCAGTAAAAATAATGTAATACACCCTGACAGTCACAGAGCAAATTACTCTATTGCAAAACAGATTTAGACAAAGTTAGATTATTGGCAATGGAAGTGTTAACTGTCATTGGTCTGTCTATATCACTACAGCTCACACAGCACAAATATCCTCCCTCACTCCTATCTATGATTTCTGCCACTGTCTACCTGTAATTGATTAAATCTGTCAAAACTTTGTTCTCATTCTCCTAATTATATGATTCTCTAGTTCTATCAAAGCTTTGCTGCACTCAGTGCTGTTTATTGTTGAAGAAAATGTTCTGAAGTGACTTGGAGTTGCCTATATAATAGAAAACACCCATAAATGACCCCATTTTAGAAACTATACTCCTCAAATTATTCATAACCGTGTATAGGAACTTTGTTAACCCTTTAGATGTTCCACAGGAATCAATTAAAATTGCAGGTGAGATTTCCAAATGTCATTTTTTTATGCACATGTTCCATTTTTACAGTTTTTCCTATAACAAAACAGGTTTAACAGTAAAGTCTGCCATAATATTTATTACTTTGATTCTGCAGTTTGTAGAAATATCCCATATATGGCCCTACGGTGCAACTTGACTCAAACACAGTCCTCAGAAATGGAAGAGCATCTTTAGGGATTTTGGTGCAGTGATTTCATTAGGATAGTGTTTAGATACCATGTTGCATTTGCAGAGCCCGAGAGGTACCACAACAGTGGAAAACCCCCAACGTGACCCCATTTTGGAAACTAGACCCTTAAGGAATTCATCTGTGGTTGATTTGACCATTTTGAACCCCAAGGCTTTTCACTGAACTTATTTGAATTTGACCATCAATTTGAAAAAAATGATTATTTTTCCAGTTATATGTACTTTTTCATCTTTTTTTCCCTTTTACAAGAGAATAAAGAAGCCCATCTTGTTACACGATTTCTCCCGAGTACAGCAATGCCCCATTTGTGGTCAAGAGACACTGTTTGAGCACAGAGGAGGGCTCAGAAGTGAAAGACCGTTGTCTTTTGGAGCTCTGATTTTACTAGAATGGTTTATAGGTACCATGTTTAATTTGCAGAGCTCTAGAGGTAGCACAATAGTGGATGACCCCCAAAAGTGACCCCATTTTGGAAACTAGACCCCTTAAGGAATTCATCTGAAAGTAATATGAAAATTTTTAACTCCGGGCTTTTCACTGAACTTATCTGAATTTGGCTGTCAATTAGAAAAAAAAAAAGATAATTTCTACAGTTATATGTTCTTTTTTGTCATTTTTTTCCCTTTTATCAAGGAATAAAGTAGCCCATCTTGTTTCACAATTTTTTTCCGAGTACAGAAATGCCCAAATTGTTGTCAAGAGCCACTGTCTGGGCACAGAGGAGGGCTCAGAAGTGAAAGAGCGTTATTTGTCTTTTGGATCTCTAATTTTACTGGAATGGTTTATAGGTACCATGTCGCATTTGCAGAGCCCTAGAGGTACCACAACAGTGGAAAACCCAGAAAAGTGACCCCATTTTGGAAACTAGACCCCTTAAGGAATTCATCTAGGGCTATAGTGAGCATTTTGACCTCACAAGCTTTTCCAAATGGTACTGCACAGCAGATGGCACAGAAGTAGAATTGCAATTTTTTAATCGTATATGCCATTTCAGTGCTCGATATATTAGGCCCACTTTGTGTCATCAGAGACAAGCACTCCTAAAACTAATACGTGGGCTATCCCGGGTACAAAAAAGTTGTACATGTTGGCATAAACTGTTGGGTTCACAGCAGGGCTCACAACAGAAGGAGCACTACGCGTTCTAGCTTTTGAAGTACAGATTTAGATGGACATTATGGACACCATGTTTTTTTGCAGAGCCCTGGAGGTGCCAGTAAATTGGAATTTCCCAAGAAGTGACTCCATTTTGTAGGGGCATTTTTAGAGTCTCTGCAAACCTAACATGGTGTCCAAAAACCAACAATCTAAATTTGTGCTCCAAAAACACATAGCGGTCCTTCACATCTGCACACTGCTGTGCACCCAAACAGTAGTTTATGCCCTAATGTTCGACACTGTTGTACCCACTGTAAAAGCATAAAAGGAACAACACCAAGTGGCTCCTTGAGTGATACCATGCATATGATATGTAAGTATAAATCAATAGGTGCTTTGCTCACCTTTTGGGGTTGTGATAGAGTCACAACTGCCGAGGATGCAGAAATACAAGAAGATGGGCTGATGCAGCTGCAGGATTCCAATCGTCCGAGGACATTAAAGGACAGCGATGAACAGGACCTGCTCCAGGAGAGAAGCAATGAATCCGCACTTACCCAGGATCTTTTTAAAAAGGTTATCTTTTATTGGTTACTATAAACACATTTCGGAGTAAAAACACTCCTTTATCAAATGTATGATTGGTAGAGGCATTGACATCTAGGCATTACGTTTTACCTTTTATATTTTTTGCCATGCAGCATACAATATAAGTAACATGTTACCTTTATTCTGTGGGTTGGTACGATTATGACGATACCCAATTTATATTGTTTTTTTATGCATTACTAATTTTGCAGAACAAAAATCCTTTTGGGCACTTAAATCAATTATTTTTGCATCACCATCTTCTGTGATGCGTAACATTTTTATTTTTCGGTTGACAGAGTTGGTTGAGGGTTTATTTTTTGTGAGACAACCAGTTTTTTTTACTTTTTTTTTTTCCGACGTTCACCGTGTAATAACAAATAATTGTTTCAGTTTTATTATACAGGTTGTTACAGATGTAGCAATACCAAATATGCTTTGTTTTTATAAACATTTTTTGCATAATTCTTTTTATATAGGAAAAAGGCATTTTTGGGGCTTTATTCATTTATTAATTTTTTTCACACACTATTTTTTTGCACTTTTTTTTATGTCACACTAGGAGACCTGAACCAGGGATGCTCTGATCATTGGTTCAGTAATATACACTGCAATACACACGTATACATGACGCATAGGCTGACTTCCTCTCATCTTGGCAGGATCAACCAGGTATTGGGGTCTCCTAACAACCTGGGGTCACTGGCCAGACCCTGGGTTGCAGAAAATACATAACGCTGATCTCGCTGGGGGGGGGGCCTATGGAGGTCATTATTATTGTGCAACCCCTGCTCTTTGACTGTAGCATCCAAGGGGTTAAAATCCCCAATCAGAACAGAGCTCTAACCAGGGGTTAATAGAGCGGCTGGTCCTGGCCCCCAGCTGTGTAACAGAAGGTGTGCCCGTGGCATTACAGCGCCATACTATTACGGCACTGAGCGTTAACGATACGCTCAGCGTAATGTAATAGTATGGCGTTAAGTGGAAAGGGGTTAAACACTGTAGGTATGTGAGCCAGAGGGCGCTGTGGAGTGACCCAGGCCCAGCCCTGAAAAGGCCTTCAGCCACACCTTTGAGGGGGTGGCGTGTAACTCCAGAAGGCTGGAGTATCCTGCATGGAGCAGGAGGTGGTGGACCAGCGGCACAGATAGACGGTCTGTGCCAGAGGGCTGGCGTCCACAAGGGACTTTTGCTGAGTGGAGCATTAGTCCGGCTGCTCAAGTGGACCAGCTAGGACAAGAGAGATAGGCTCTGTCCAGAAGGGCTGGGTCCCACAGAGACTCTTTGCTAGAGCTGAGCAAGAGTCAGGCTAGTGAGGGGCTCTATAAGTGAGTTAGGGCCCTAACGGCGGCCTAGGCGTTTATTGTTTTGTTACGTTGCAGTTTAAGCTGAATAAAAGCCACTTTTATTTACACTCGGACCGTCTGAAAGCTATCTTTCCAGCGCCCAGTACCACGGACGACCGCTGTCTGGACCAGGAAAAGCCACCATTTGAGTTTAATTTCCCCAAGCTGTCACAACACCTTAGGGATCAATTGAAATGCTGATTACAAGTGAGACCCTGTCACAAAACCTCAATGCTGAACCTTATACTATAAGGCTAGATTCACATGACTGAGGTGCAAAACGGCCGTTAAAAACATCCATCTATCTTGTACCCTAGGGGCACCCATTTTCACGGATCACTAGAGGCGTAGCTAGGGGTTGAGCACGGGGGGGCGAACATGTTCAAGTGGGCCCCCAACTTAGGTATACTGATATTATCACTATACGGTGAGGGCAGTGGCGTAACTAGGAATGGCTGGGCCCCAAGGCGAACATTTGACATGGCCCCCCCCCCGAACTGCTGCCCCCAATCGCCCCCCTCCGGACCGCCCCCTCCAACCCACCCAAAAAAAAAAACAAAAACGCATTCTTGCGCACACTATTATGTGCCATAGTGACTCCTTCACACAGTATTATGCCCCATAGTGGCCCCTGCACACAGTATCATGTCCCATAGTGGCCCCTGCACACAGTATCATGCCCCATAGTGGCGCCTGCACACAGTATCATGTCCCATAGTGGCCCCTGCACAAAGTATTATATCCCATAGTGGCCCCTGCACACAGTATTATGCCCCATAGTGGCCCCTGCACACAGTATTATGCCCCATAGTGGCCCCTGCACACACTATTATTCCCCATAGTGGCCCCTGCACACACTATTATATGTCCCATTGTGGACCACCCATGAACAATTATTATACTCTGTGGTCTTTTCAAACCCCAGAGTATAATGATCGAAGACCCAGGGGAGGATAGAAACATAAAAAAACAACGTTTCTTACCTGTTCCTCGCTCTGGTCCACTCCCTGCTACTTCGGCCTTCTTCAATGTTGGACCAGGCCGGCGTCACGTGATGCGGGCCGGCGTTGCGACGCAAAATGACATCCGCTGACCCCGGAGTATAATGATAGCAGAGATTGTGGGGTTCGGCCCGCGACCTCACATACCGATCCCCGCTCCTGCTCACAGCCGCCTCCGCTGAATCCAGCAGGTAACGGCCTATTAAAAAAAAAAAAAAAAAAGCATCGGGGGCCCGCGGGGCCTCGTAATGTCCTGGGCCCTGTGGCAGCTGCTACCGCTGCTACCCCGGTAGTTACGCCCCTGGGTGAGGGTATATTGGTAGATATCGGCTGTACACAGGGTGAATACAGGGCAGTATCATTTTGTGACTTACCAGTGACATCTCTGACTAATTGTTCACATTTCCATTCCAATTTTTCTTCCATCTGGACCACCATAACCATTTCTTCCAGTCTCTGTAAAGTTTGCAGAACATACATCTTTGGCTCCTTACTTTTCCAGGCTACACCCAGTTATAAAATATATAATATAACCCCCCATAATGAATAAAACCCCCAAGTGCATCTTTAAATTAACTTCCCTGTGTACCCCCTTTAAATATTGCCCCTTATTATTAATGCCCCAGGTGTTTCCTAATTAAAAGGTAAAAAAAAATTAGTGGGGTTCCAATACTCGGGAGCCCCAGAATCAGCTGTTTGAATGGACCGTGGTATCTGTGTACGTCTATGTTACAAGACTGTAATTACATCACACGGTCACTATAAACAGACAGCATGTGATATAAACAGGCACCATGGCCCCTTCATACAGCTGATCAGAGGGGGGCACTGATCTCTTATTGATGATCTATTCTGAGGATAGATCATCAATAAAAATGAGGTGGAAAACTCCTTAAGGCCGGGGCCGCATATGGCGTAAATGCCGTGGTGTGGCCACTGTGTAAATGCCGCTGAAAAAATGCAGCCTTTTCCAGTTCCTGCAAAGTGGATGGTATGCTGGCGGCTTCCCTATAGCTATAATGGAAGCAGAAAATCCGCAGAGTTTCCTCTGCGGACTTTCTGTGAAAAGCACTGCAGGAAAAAAACGTGATTCGTTACCACCGCGGTTTCCCCTGCAGCGTTTTTTTGCTGCGGCCTGCTACATGGGGCCTTTGTCTTAATAAAGCCCTAGTGCCACCTTAATTAAATTAATGTCCCCCTCATATTATGCCCCTGATTACCCCTGACATAGCCCTTATATAAATGACCCCCTTACGTTCACAATGCCCCCTTATAGAGACAGTTTACAGACAGTTAGTTGCTGGATGGGTTTTAACTAGTGTCTGTCCCTCTCTGCCCCCCGCTAGCTACGCCTCTGCGGATCACCCATACATTTCAGTGCATAAGAAATTCTTACAGCTTCCAAAAAAGTCTCAAATCCATATTAACATCCATGGTTTTAGAATGGAATGTCCAAAAAACTCATATATATGTGATGGTCATGTGTCCACTTGCTTTCAGCCATATTGGGTGCTTCTGTAATCTTTTACTACTGAACTGTATTTGCACATTTAAGAGACCATACAGGTACACCATTACACTTAAAGGTGTTTTGCCACTAACATAACCATTTTTAAATTTGTAAGCAAATATAATTAATTCAAAATTTTGCAGAGTTTTAAAGATTTTTTCAAATTATCTAAGTGGTGACAGTCCATTGTCGTCATGGGTTGGAAATTAATAAGACCATGAATAAAGGAACTTTCTATATTCTCTAAACCCAGCCATGATTACCTTATTGTGACTGGGTTATCTTCTCATGTAGTGTCCACAATAAGGAAATCACATCTGGGTTTCTGGCAAGTGTCAGACCATAGAAAGTTCCTGTATTCATGGTCGTATCCATTGCCAACCTATCAAGACAAAAAACTGTCACCGCTATGATGGTTAGAAAAAATCTTTAAAACTCAGTAATATATGGTTATGTTTGTGTGAATACCCCTTTAAGGTATCTTAGGCATAAAAGGAACAGGGTTTGGTACAAAGCTACCTATGGAACCCTGTAGTATCAATAAAACAAAAAATGCTTAGAATATAGTATTGAAATGGTTGGAATAGATGGACTGGAAATGCAATGAACTGTGGAATAAGCTGCATGGAGTAATAAGCATAAGTATCCATATGAGACTTCTGAGCAACCTTGCATGCATTTCTAGAGGTTGATAGGACCATTGGGTATAAGATGAACTTCACTTGTAGGTCAAAGACATTTTAAAAAAGGAATCATATGCGAGCCTGATTTTTTGAGTGCTAAATAGCTACTGCCTTTAAAGTTAGTCCAATGACAAATTACAAATGGCCTTCAAGGGACATCTGTAAAGAATACAAAGAAATGTATTCAATCATTCATTCAACTTTACTAGCAAATTGCTAAGAAATTAACATCATGACAAATATATTTTAGCTTTAACAGCCAACATAGAAGAGCTTAAAAGCCTACCTATCTCCTTTACTGGCAGAAGTATAAGAACAATCTGACCAAGTCAATATGAACGTATTATGGGAAGCTTTGGGCCGTCATTATTTTTGGTATGCTTTCCCTTAGTACATAGTTTAAATATGATTATTACTTATTTTCCCATACACTGAAGCCTTGCTCTGGGCTACTAGAAAAAGTCAGAAAAGCCAGGCTGGATCAAGCAGAACATCTCATAAGTATAAAATAAACATTAAGCTAACCAAAAGAAGATGAAAGAAAACCTGGAGGTAGCTATTATAAAGTTATTTTGAATAAGTTGAACACCATAGTTATGTTAAAGCAATTCAACATTCACCTCCTCTTTCTCCAATATATATTTTCTTTTAATTGGATATGCATCTTTGAGTACCATCCAGATTTTTTTTTTTTAATTTTGTGCCATTATACATTGTTGCTTCCATTGGCGAGATATCTATGTTTTTTGCCAATATGCAAATGAGCTTTTTGGAGAAACAAGGGAATTGCTGTTGCTCCAAAGATCAAACATCAATGCCCTCATTGCTCCAAAGAACTCATTCTCATATTGACACAACCGGCAATATCTAGGTAACAGAGGAAAACCCTGTATAATTCAGTTGACCCTTACCTATCTATTTACAGGGCTGGGTTGCTCTGCTGGTTTCTGATGACAGACTCCATTTAAACTGAAGTGCCTTGGAGTAAATTTTGCTACATTTATCAAGGAACATTCTCAATACAAGGACAACAAAACCCTTGATAAATTCTCCTCTAAATTTCTGAATATGTGAGGGGTAAACTACCTATATGGACAGTGGTAATACGGCATTAGCATAACTTTGGAAGAGATGGTTTAATCTGGCATACGCTGCTCTCACAAGTTCTCCAGAGGGAGTTCCTAATGCTAAAGGATATGTATTATATAAGTACTTTTTGTCAGAGAAATATGAGATTATTTTCATATCTGCTTATCACATACACGCCATCCTAGCACGTGACACGAGTGCAGCTGTCAGGGATCAACTAACTCCACTCGCTCAGTCTTCCCTTAAGGCTGCAAATTGAGCATAAATCGCACCCCAACACAGTCCATGCACCTCAAATGCACGCTGCCACCACCACGGATTTTCCAGCTCAGCAGAAACCTTGCTAACATATACAGACATATACCGGGTTATCAGCAGTAGCGACTGCCACAGGGCCCGGGGCATAGGGGCCCTGATGTTGTTTTTCTTTTTTGTTTTTTTTAATAGGCCGTTACCTGCTAGAGTAACCCCAGCAGGTAACGGGCCCTATTTACTTACCGATCCCTGCTCCTGCTCACAGCCGCCTGCGCTTCCCCTTCTGCAGAAGCGGAGGCGGCTGTGAGCAGGAACGGTGATTGGTAAGTAAGGCCGCTGGCCCGCAAACCCCACAAACACTGCTATCATTATACTCTGGGGTCTGAAAAGGTCTATAATAATCGGAGGCCCATGGGAGGTGAGGGAACATAAAAACAATGTTACTTACCTCTCCTGCGCTCCGGCACTGTTCAGGTCTCATTGGTGATGTCCCAGACGTCATGTGGGCAAGGTGGCATCATTATGCGTGGGCAGGGGCCACTATGGGGAATAATAGTGTGTGCAGGGACCACTATGCAGCATAATAGTGTGCAGGGGCCACTATGGGGCATAATAGTGTGTGAAGGTGCCACTATAGGGCATAATAGTGTATGTAGGGGCCACTATGGGGCATAATAGTGTGTGCAGGAATGCGGTTTGTGTGGGGGAGTGGGGCCCATGTTAAATGTTTACCTTGGGGCCCAGCCCTTTCTAGTTATGCCACTGGGTAATGGGTTCATAAAGCAACACAAAGTAACCTTAAATTTAACAATTTAATGTCCAAAGAGTTCAGTGCTATATATACAAGAAACAATAACAAAGGACACAAAATGCAAACAGCTTTAAAATAATGGGATAAAAGCAGAAAAATACTTAAAAGCCTTGTTTGGTCCCAGGAGCTTGGGAATCTTCTGCTGGAGATGGACACACCCAGCTCTGTTAGCTCTGAAGGCTAGGGTTTAGACACACCACCCTGCCAGGGTGCCCTCCTCTTACTTCCTGAGGTGGGGGATGAACAACTCATCTTTATCTGGGAAAGAGGATATACTTTTTTCTGTGCAGTTTAAAGGCAGAACATGCATCAATTGCAGAGTTATAACTACAGACCATTTTACTTTTAAACCTGAAATTAGTTACTGTACATGTTCTGAACTTCTGACAAGGTGATTACGGAATTGTTTTTAAACATGAACTTAAGTAATACGCATTCAATAGGGGAATGTTCCATGACTGCAAGTGCATACACCCACATGCACATTGACGTCAACTTGTCATTAAAATGTTTCTGCGGTGTCTTGACTTACTTAGTTTTACTTAGTGTATATGAAGCACAGAGAGCAATTTAAGATTATGTACCTTAATTTCAGTATTTTTGGAGGTCACAGTGAAATGTTGAAAAGTATGAAACATCAAACATTTTAGATTTGCACTGAAATTTGCACAAATTTACTAATTATCATGAATTTTCTAATGACAAGCAGGTCACAGGCAGGTCTAGTGTTAATGTATCACCTAAGCAATGTTGTAGCCTATGAAGACAAAGCTTTCTAGCCTAATCATCACCAGGGCTTTATGTTGCAAACTGGTGTTTCCAAAGCTCTATGTACTCTGCTGTGTAAGATCTGGTTTAATTTTATGATTTCTGCTTTTGTCTGTTGTTGTTATCCTTATTGACTCCAACTGTGTTGTTGATCTTTTGCTATAATTCCTAGATTTATGAATTTGTTTACTAATCTGGTACTTTTGATAGTTTATGTGCTATTGACCACCTTGCCTGACAACAATCTCTTGAATTGCTACATATTGCTTTCTATCCAACTCAGGCCCTTCTCCTACTTATACCTCTGACCAGCAACTCCATACCTATTCCTGTCTTTTTACTCTGTGTTATCCTATCTATTGCATCAGAAAATATCTGCCTATAGGTATGCTTTCTAATAGTGAGCATGATAATCTCTGAAATTGTCCTCAAAATGTTAGTCCATGTTTGTCAGGGGTACCATCTTTTTATTTTTTTCTTCACTTCAAATTTTTTATTCCTTTTAAAAAAACAAAGAAACAAAACAAAAGTGCACATTTATATTGAGATACAAAGTACAGAGTGGACTTTTGTAAAGCATAAAGGACATGTGAATAAACAATAACAATGTACAGAAAAAAACATACATTATTGGGAAACAATAAATATATCAAATTACACATAGAAATAAAATATTGCAATACACAAACTCTATGCTGTAGAAAATTCCTGTGAAAACTGAAAATTGATTGGTTTACCATATTACTTTCTAAATTATTTATATGGAATAGTCATGGTAATTGGTCTAGGACAGGGGTAGGCAACCGTTTTTTGTACGGCGTGCTGATTTAAATTAAAAAAAAAAAAATCAAAGATGAGGTAATTGGTGGGCCGTGCACGAATTGTAAGGCTGACCATCCCTATACTAAAGTCATATACTACAAACCATAACACAGGGCTGCCAGGAGATGCTTCTGGACACATGCATTTACTGCTATTTCCCAGTGTAGCAGTCCAAATTAACCCCTTCCCAGATTAAGCCTGGGTATAACTTGGCCGAGGCCAGAGTATACCCCGGGGATTAACTGTCCTAGGCCAAACTATACCTCGGAGTGTAAAATAGCTGAAGCCAATCTATACCCAGGAATGTAAAATAACCTAGGCCAAACTATACCACTCCAGGCCAGAATATACCCATCGAATGTGGAACCCAGGTATAGTTTGGCCCAGGCCACAATATACCCTGGGGGATAAATTCTATACCCGGGGGTTTAAAATAGCCTAGGCCAGACTATATCCCTCCAGTCCATAATGTTATCACTTTGCTGGTTTCTCACCCTGTCTCTAATTTATTGAAAAGTGTACAGATCTTTTTGTATCATACTCAAACACATAGCTGCTTCCTCTTGTTGGAAAATACAGTACAGTGCTTATATTGAACTGACAGTAGATGGCACTGTCTCATCAGTGCATAGTTAATGTTATGTATTGTAACTTTTTATGTATGTTTCTCTCTACTCTCTATGACACCAAACTTTTTCCATTTTTGACAACCATGGAAGACCAACTGTATGACCAGTTTTTGAGATTGTACATTGCAACACAACAAAAGTACTCCCAGTTGATCTACAATCTACCTGCAGAGAAATGTGTAAATGCTAAGTCCCAGTTCAGACAAAGAGCTTAGCCATATCGAGCAGACAGAGGGATTCTTTACCATGGGAAAAGGAGGTTCTCACAAAAGTCGGCTGCCAAATATCCTGAAGGCCTGTCATGACAAAACTATTTCTGGTGGCCATTTTGGCAGAGATTAAACGTTATTACTGAAGGGAATGAAGAAAAACATTCAAGAACATGTCTGTTTCTGTCAAAATTGTTTTGTCATAAATCCCAAAATCAGCAAGGAAGCTCCAACACGCAACAGTATACCAGTGCCTGGGAAAGTATGGAGTTTAGTCAAGATTGATATGATTGGTCCTCTTCAGGAAACATCAAATGTCAACAAATATATAGTTACTGCCAGTGGCGTAACTAGGAATGGCTGGGCCCCAAGGCAAACATTTGACATGGGGCCCCCCCCGAACCGCCGCCCCCGACCCCTCCCCCCGGACCGCCCCCTCCAACCCCACCCCAAAAAAAAAAAATGCATTCCTGCGCACAGTATCATGTGCTATAGTGGCCCCTGCACACAGTATCATGTCCCATAGTGGCCCCTGCACTCAGTATCATGTCCCATAGGGGCCCCTGCACACAGTATCATGTCCCATAGTGGCCCCTGCACACAGTAGTACGCCCCATAGTGGCCCCTGCACACACTATTATTCCCCATAGTGGCCCCTGCACTGAGTATTTTGCCCCATAGTGGCCCCTGCACACAGTATCATGTCCCATAGGGGCCCCTGCACACAGTATCATGTCCCATAGTGGCCCCTGCACACAGTATTTTGCCCCATAGTGGCCCCTGCACACACTATTATTCCCCATAGTGGCCCCTGCACTGAGTATTTTGCCCCATAGTGGCCCCTGCACACACTATTATTCCCCATATTGGCCCCTGCACACAGTAGTATTCCCCATAGTGGCCCCTGCAAACACTATTATTCCCCATATTGGCCCCTGCACACAGTAGTATTCCCCATAGTGGCTCCTGCACACACTATTATTCCCCATATTGGCCCCTGCACTGAGTATTTTGCCCCATAGTGGCCCCTGCATACACTATTATATGTCCCATTGTGGGCCACCCATGAACAATTATTATACTCTGGGGTCTTTTCAGACCCCAGAGTATAATGATTGGAGACCCAGGGGAGGATACAAACATAAAAAAACAATGCTGCTTACCTGTTCCTCGCTCCGGTGCATGCCCGTGTGCTACTCCGGCCTTCTTCAATGTTGGACCAGGCCGGCGTCACGTGACGCGGGCCTGCATCGTGACGCAAAATGACGTCAGCTGATGTCTGGGACGTCACCAAACAGGCCCGAAGCCTGGAGAAGCACAGGACAGGTAAGTACATTGTTTTTTATATTCCCTCACCAACTCTGGGCCTCCGATTATTAAACTCCCCGAAGTTTAATAATGATAATGAAAAGACCCCGAAGTATAATGATAGCAGAGATTGTGGTGTTCGGGCCGCGACCTCACATACCGATCCCCGCTCCTGCTCACAGCCGCCTCCGCAGAATCGGAAGTGCAGGCGGCCGTGAGCGGGACCTCGGGGAACGGTAAGTATAATAGGGCCTGATACCTGCTGGGGTTACTTCAGCAGATAACGGACTATAAAAAAAAAAAAAAAAAATGCATCGGGGGCCCGCGGGGCCCCGTAATGTCCCGGGCCCTGTGGCAGATGCTACCACTGCTGCCCCGGTAGTTATGCCCCTGGTTGCTGCCACTGATAAGAGTGCCAAGTCTGTAGCAATTTTTTTGTGTTCTGCTATTTGCCGCCTTGGCTGTATGGACACTCTGATTAGTGACAAGGGACAAGAGTCTGTGAACTCGATCATCGACAACCTGGTGGAGCATTTTCAAACACATCACCACATTTTATCTGCCTACCACACACAAACAAATGGTCAACGAAAACGTGACACTCGAACAATCAAAGAATCTCTTCATCAGCTTGTCAATGACCAAGGAAACAACTTTTCTGTTTGCCTATTACACATCTATGCATGCCTCAACCAAGTGCACTCCATTTATGGTCATGTATGGACAGAAGGCCAAGCTTCTTATAGACCTCAATCCCTCAGAAAATGACACTGTGGACCCCATGACCTTTTCAGATGATGTTAACGCTGATGTGCTAAATACATTGACAACCATTCTTAAAAAGCTACACTCAACTGTCAGTATTAACACTCTACTCTTCCCAGGAACACCTGAAGCGTGGCTTTGATCGCCGACACAACAGCAACAAAGAAATCACTGATGGTACCATTGTTTATATCAAGAATCAGTGCCCTACTTAGATGTGGAAGCCTTGACTAAGTGACGACTAAAACTTAAGAACAATAAGACTGGCAAGAAGCCACTGGGCGTGGCGAAACGCGTGTAGCGCATCTCTCTCCCCCCTTCTTCTTTGGCACACACTCCTAGGTGCATTCATTGTCTTCCAATATGGCGACTGGTATGTGGAGATGGTACAATTGATTTTTTTTTTTTTTATGTGCATGGGATTGTAAGGTCATCATTTAGGCTTTTATATTGAAGCCAGGCTGGTTTATCTATATATATATATATTACATTTCTATATTTATTATTTTTTGAGTTGGTATACTTATTTATATATGTGCCATATTTCTGAGATCTGATATACTGTGTCTATATTCTATGCACATATTATATAATTGTACCCTAATAACATTTGTATTCAATACTGTTATCTTGTATAAATTCAGGGTATGTTATTCTCCTCAAATCCATGTCTCAGTATTGACTTTTTAGGATTAAGTTTGGTTATTTATATGACTTGTTGGTATTTCATTATTCATACTGTAGGAGTGTGTTTCTGAATTAGTTGGGGAGGGTGAGACTCCATTTAACTGTACACGCTGTTTTCCATCTGCGTGCTTGTTGGCACAATCTTATGATTATATTATATATGTATGTTTATGGTATTTTATTAATAAAATTTACTATTTTTCTATATATATGGTCTCTATAAACTCTTTTTGCAGGTTTAAAAGATGCTGAGGAACACCTACTACACCAACAACCTTACGATTTACCAGGATGAAGAGACTTCTCCACCATCCCAGCAGTCCCATGATAATTTTCACAGTGACTTTGCCACACAGAAACACAAGCAAACTAAGACTTTCAATCCACTACCAAGTTCAGTAAGGAAGTATCTTAGCACCACTCTTGACCTTACGTTTGGTAGGGTTGTATACTATGGATGAACAAGGGACCTTGGACAACCACGGCGTATATATAAAACCAAAGGTGATGGGAACTGCTACTTCTGGGCCATCAGCTGCATCCTGACAACCACTCCCTTCTCCAAGATAAAGTCATCCACCACATGTAAACTGACTTGACAAAAAAGACTACTTGAACCAAAATATGAATGAATATGTGAACATCTCTGGAATGTCTGGAATGTCTCATGATGGAGTCTGGGCAACTGATGCAGAGATCATGGCCATAGCAAATCTGTTAAGTTGCGACATCATCATCTACCCAAACGTTGGTAACTCCATGGATTGGATGACATTTCCTGCAAGCTTCAGTCTGCAGTCAACAATAGAACATGCACTTTATCTTGAAAATAAGCATGATCATTTTAATGTTGTTATCAGTGTTTATCTTTAAACGTTTATATTGCAACAAGGACTTGGCAGTCTAAAGTTCCCAATACACGGGACGACTATTGAGTGATTTGTTGTTCCTTACATTGAGCAATAAGTGACTTATCGCTAACGAGAAATCACTGAGAAAAAAAAAAAATTAAATACCGCCCAGCATGTCCTGGCCTTCCTCTGTCCCTCCTCCATGTCTCCATGCCGCCATTTCTCGCTTCTGGCTGCAGCTTTAAAATTTCACACTGTCTCCTATCCCCCCAGGTCTTCCAGGTCACCTGATCAGTGTATGACACGTCATGCGCTGATCAGGTAACGCATAAACATTCGGCCGATAATCGCCCCATGTAAAGCCACCTTTATAAGTTGAAGTTTCAAGACGTTATAACTTTTATTATATTATAATCAGTCAAATTTTTCTGGTTGAAGTAATAAAAGTCTATGTGTTTAGAGTTTTAAGATTTAAGTCATTAGAAGCAATAAAAGTACATGTACAGACCCCAATTAGTGGTAAATGTAATCGTCCAGGGACACCATATGACAGCACTCTTAGGGTAGTGACACACTATGTATCTGTATGCAGCTATAGCTATAACTATAACTATAGATGCATCCAGTCGTAGGCCACTGGTACTTTCACTTCAATGTAAAGCTTTATTAACATGGTGTTTTTTTGCACAAAAATGCATGCATTTTTATTGGAAAACTGCCTGAGTTTTTTAAGCAAAAATACACCACTATATAGAATAATGTCCCATTGTGGCCCCTCCACACAGTATAATGATCCATAGTGGCCACTCCACATGGTATAATGTCCCATAGTGACCCCTCCATGTGGTATAATGTCCCATAGTGGCCCCTCTACACAGTATAATATTCCATACTGTTCCCTCCACATGTATAATGTCCCTTTGGTTCCCCTTCATACAGTATAATATCCTATCAAATTTTCCCAAAATTTTGGGTTCAGAAAAACCTGCAATTTTTGGGGTTCACCACTCATTAGCTATTATTATACTGTGGGGTCTCAGACCCTAGAGTATAATAAGTGGAGACCTAGGGGAGTTGATCAAACATAAAAAAAAAATGTTACTCACCTTCCCTGGACTCCAGGGCAAATCTCTGTTCTCCTCAGTACTTTTGCCTGACATCAGCGACTGCTGATTGGCTCTCAGGGGTCAAGTCAACATCATTATGCGTCATGACGCCAATGTGACCCCTGAGGCCTTATCTGTGGTCTCTGATGTCAGGCAGTTGTGCCAGAGAGAACAGGGAGTCGCTCTGGAGCACAGGAAAGGTGAGTGACATTGTTTTTTCATCACCTCTTCTTGGCCTCTGCTGAAGAGACCCCACAGTATAATAATAGCAGTTTTGTTTCGGCCATATTTGGTCTAAATGAACCTGCTGGGTGAGTTAGTCTGTGTCCGCTGCCGGCCCCTCAGGCACTCGGGCTGCTGTGCCATAGAAATATACCTCACTTTCTACTCTTGGCATGTGTGCCGGGGGTTGCAGACCCCTGATGTAGGCCATTACTAAAGCTACAGCCTTTAGATTCATTCAGTGTGAAGTAGTAAAATGTGTATTGCGGGGATGTCACAATTCTACTCAGGGCCCTTAATTATGGTGAGGCAGAGAGAGTCAATTGTTACAATAGCAGAAAATTAAACGTCTTTCTATAAAGGTTGTTCATAGATTATCTCTTGGCCTGGTACGACTGGTCTCTAGTAGCAACTCTGCTTTGGCTTGGTCTATAGTCACTCTATTTGCATTTGGAGCCCCAGTGGATACCTCTGTTGCTGCTGAGTTCAGAATTTCATAAGCCCCAAATGGATGTAACTACTTTGACTGTAGGTTTCAAATTATATCAAGTTATAATTAGCTCTTCACATTTTTATACCAACATCACCTCTCCTCTTTTCAGATCCTGCAGTAGTCAACAGCAGCGTTCAAAACAGGATACACAAATACAGGACCCTCTTGTGAATCTACTGTATTGTTTTCTTATGTAATTAAGTGAAAACCTCTGCATCACAGGAAAGAAAGAAAGAAAGAAAGAAAGAAAGAAAGAAAGAAAGAAAGAAAGAAAGAAAGAAAGAAAGAAAGAAAGAAAGAATATGCCCAACCAATAATGTAGTCCTCCCTCTAAGTAATTCTCATGGGAAATACAATCCTAAAAATATGTTACCATAATCAG
The DNA here is from genome assembly GCA_947044405.1 of Leptodactylus fallax. Lineage (NCBI taxonomy): Eukaryota > Metazoa > Chordata > Amphibia > Anura > Leptodactylidae > Leptodactylus > Leptodactylus fallax. Next base: position 3,468,731 of record CAMRHE010000015.1, read on the forward strand.
ACAACTTATTTCTTAAAGACTTAGAACATCATCTAACCAAAGTATAAAATATCCACATACTACATAATTGGTTGGCATTTATGGGGCCTATTCCTAAAACACATGGGCTAGGGAATGATTGTATTGCTTTGGCAAATTATTTGCTCTCTCCGGGAGGCTGATTCAGGCCCTCAAGTTACACCCCTGGCTCTTGATAGAAGGAAAACTTTAACCAAATCAATATATTCAAATCCTCCAGAGTTGGTCGGGATCAAATGAAAACAATGGAAACAATCATCTATATTTTATAGTGACATCATAGCACAGGTATACACACTAAAAGATCACTGCGTTCATTGTGACATAGCATATGAAGAAAGGAATTATAACAATAATCACATATTAAATTATTTTCTAATCCATGTTACAAGACTCCACTCTCAGTAGGAACTGGTCTAGTCTTCACTGCTTTACCTTTACTGAAAGGTAGAGTGGAGAATAAAAATCAATATGTGAGAGGAAAATATACATATTCATACACATAGATACATACATACAGTACATACATACACACATGGACAGACTCTTTCTAGCAAGCCAGGTGGAGATTAACACAACCAACCATATCCAAATATGAACTAAAAAGCCAAACACACCTGCAAACATACACGTATATAAAAATAACCAAGGTCTCAGCAGTGATTGAAATCCACAATGTAGATCTTTCCATTGTAGATAAAGACCGAGTATTTCCTCCAAAACAAGGGTGTTTTAGTGTTTAGTGTTCTAAAGTCTTGAACTTGAAACACTTTATCTCATTTTAAGAGACAACTCATATAGTACAAGTAGTACAGCCCTGCTTAATTATTCATACAGTACAAGTAGTGCAGCCCTGCTTAATTAGTAAACTTTGTTAATATGATATTACAGTAGCATATATACTATATATGGTATGTTTAGAGGGGCAGAAGGGACTGTCCTTGTGTAATATACACAACACACACTTTCCTAAGCTCTTTACCCTTTTCTCCTATCATCAGTGATCCCTTCAGCATGTGATGCCTACCTTTCTTCAGTTTTAGCAAATACAAATACATAAACCAAATATAATATGGGCACAATACTATACAATGCATTTCACAATACAATACCTATTCCCTTTTTGCTCAAATTGTCAATTCACCCACTTGACAAATATTTAGCTTAGCTTATCATACACACTGGATATTCCACACTTGTCACTCTCACTTGGTCACATATTCTTTTGGCAAGTGGCACCTTTCTTATAGTACCTCCAGTGCTACTCACAATACTGCACCACAATAGGCATAATAGCTGTTGTATATTTTTCCTCTTGCCTCCTAATAACATACATTTTCATTTTTCTGTTACCTGTTTCACACACAAATTCCAACATCTCACATGCTCTTACTTGTTCATAATCTCCCATACTTTTATCCACTGTTCAACTTACTTTTTCATTTCTATTCTCTTTTACCCAAGGATTCTGCTCTTTTTGGAACTCCATCTATCGTTTCAAATTTTGACACCCATCCTGTAGAATGTTTGCTTTCTTAAAATTTCTGCCCTTACCTTTGACTGCTTTTTTTCACGCACTGTTCTCTGACCACATCCCTGAGGGTTACCCGCCCTGAGCGGCCTCTTACGACTGGTGAATACCTATCAGGCCCTCGAGAGATAATTGGGCTCTCGCCCCTGGCTTTAGCTGATTTAGATTAGCCTGGGGTATCCTATTCTCTGATCCCAGACCACCTGGCACCCCATACACAGCACTAGCAAACTGATCAGAACTACCAGTGTGAGAATCCCTTTGGCCAGTCTATGTCTATCCACTTAAATCATACTTCACAAGGATAAGTGTCTCTCATAGTCATACCATTTTTCAGTCACCTCTTGTGAACTTGGGGCTCTTGGGAGGAGGATTTTGGAGTATTCCTGACTTCTAAAGTTCTTTAATAACTGATGTAACTCTTTGTGAACACTTATGCTGAACCTTTGAGTACACAAACCAATGCTACCTTTTATCTTACAAAATCCGTGAATCTCTCTTATAAATGCAAAGTTACTCTCACACTACACTCCAGTGACCTCATACCACATAAACAGTTGGCCATTTTTCTTCACACTTGGTTCAGGCCTCCTAAGCCCCCACATACATTCACTTACTCCTGGGCGGGGGATGGTTACCCGTAACTTATTCAAGGATCATTTTGCAATCTGATCTAAATACAACCCAGACCCAACCAGAGGGAGCACTTTGGGCATCTTGCTTAGTGTTATCTCACGTATGGATGAGGGGGGCCTTGTATTTCTTGAGATCACAAAACAAATGCTTTCTTATCTCAGCCACTTTCCTTACACACACCTTTCTCTAACTAAACTTCTCTCACACAATACACATAAAGCATAACTGCAGACACAAAGGAACACAACATACCAGCAATCATACACGAGAACTGCCTCACAGACAAACCAATAAATGAAGGCTAATATTAATTTCTATAACACATCCATGCCCACTCTGTGTTCTGCAGCTGCTGTAGCCTACTCTACTGCACAGTGCATGTACAACACAGGGCCGGCATTAGGGGGGGCAAACTGGGCAATTTTCCAGGGCCCCAACACACACAGGGGCCCCCTGCCAGTGGCATACTTTCCCTATTATTGGGAATAAATATCAGGAGGACACCATTGGCAGCTGCAGCTACCCAGCACTTAGCAGCAGCAGCTACCACTGCCATCTTATAAAGACCTGTCTGTGCTGCCTTAACTTCCCCCTCCCTCTCCTCCTCACAATCAGTGACTCATCCATCAGATTGTAGCATGTGAGGACAGGGAGAAGTCTGCTGTGATGTAACAGCTTCACTTATGACAAATGTGAGTATATTTTTAGTAAAATATGTGTATTTAATATGTACAGTACAGATCAAAAGTTTGGACACACCTTCTCATTCCAAGAGTTTTCTGTATTTTCATGACTTTAAAAATTGTAGATTCACACTGAAGGCATCAAAACTATGAATTAACACATGTGAAATTATATACTTAACAAAAAAGTGTGAAACAACTGAAAATATGTCTTGTATTCTAGGTTCTTCAACGTAGCCACCTTTTGCTTTGATTACTGCTTTGCACACTCTTGGCATTCTCTTGATGAGCTTCAAGAGGTAGTCACCTAAAATGGTCTTCCAACAGTCTTGAAGGAGTTCCCAGAGATACTTAGCACTTGTTGACCCTTTTGCCTTCACTTTGCGGTCCAGCTCACCCCAAACCATCTCGATTGGGTTCAGGTCTGGTGACTGTGGAGGCCAGGTCATCTGGCGTAGCACCCCATCACTCTCCTTCTTGGTCAAATAGCCCTTACACAGTCTGGAGATGTGTTTGGGGTCATTGTCCTGTTGAAAAATAAATGATGGTCCAACTAAATGCAAACCGGATGGATTAGCATGCCGCTGCAAGATGCTGTGGTAACCATGCTGGTTCAGTATTCCTTCAATTTTGAATAAATCCCCAACAGTGTCACTAGCAAAGCACCCCCACACCATCACACCTCCTCCTCCATGCTTCACGGTGGGAACGAGGCATGTAGAGTCCATTCGTTCACCTTTTCTGCGTCGCACAAAGACACGGTGGTTGGAACCAAAGATCTAAAATTTGGACTCATCAGACCAAAGCACAGATTTCCACAGGTCTAATGTCCATTCATTGTGTTCTTTAGCCCAAACAAGTATCTTCTGCTTGTTGCCTGTCCTTAGCAGTGGTTTCCTAGCAGCTATTTTACCATGAAAGCCTGCTGCATACAGTCTCCTCTTAACAGTTGTTGTAGAAATGTGTCTGCTGCTAGAACTCTGTGTGGCATTGACCTGGTCTCTAATCTGAGCTGCTGTTAACCTGCGAGGCTGGTGACTCGGATGAACTTATTCTCCGCAGCAGAGGTGACTCTTGGTCTTCCTTTCCTGGGGCGGTCCTCCTGTGAGCCAGTTTCTTTGTAGCGCTTGATGGTTTTGGCCACTGCACTTGGGGACACTTTCAAAGTTTTCCCAATTTTTCGGACTGACTGACCTTCATTTCTTAAAGTAATGATGGCCACTCGTATTTCTTTACTTAGCTGCTTTTTTTCTTGCCATAATACAAATTCTAACACTCCATTCAGTAGGACTATCAGCTGTGTATCCACCTGACTTCTGAACAACACAACTAATGGTCCCAACCCCATTTATAAGACAAGAAATCCCACTGATTAAACCTGACAGGGCACACCTGTGAAGTGAAATCCATTTCAGGTGACTACCTCTTGAAGCTCATCAAGAGAATGCCAAGAGTGTGCAAAGCAGTAATCAAAGCAAAAGGTGGCTACTTTGAAGAACCTAGAATACAAGACATATTTTCAGTTGTTTCACACTTTTTTGTTAAGTATATAATTCCACATGTGTTAATTCATAGTTTTGATGCCTTCAGTGTGAATCTACAATTTTTATAGTCATGAAAATACAGAAAACTCTTAGAATGAGAAGGTGTGTCCAAACTTTTGGTCTGTACTGTATATATGTGTACATTTGTTTACAGTATGTGTCTTGTATACTGTGTGAGTACTGTATGTTTGTATACAGGTATGAGTGAGTATATATGGTATAAGAATGTATATGTGTAAATATACGTATACAAATGTATATACAGTTGTGCTAAAAAGTTTACATACCCTGGCAGATTTTTTGGTTTTGTGGCCTTTTATCAGAGAATATGAATAATAACACAAAAACTTTTTCTCCACTCATGGGTAGTGGTTGATTGAAGCCATTTATTGTCAAACTTCTGTGTTTTCTCTTTTTAAATCATGATGACAACCAAAAACATCAAAATGACCCTGTTCAAAAGTTCACATACCCTGGTGATTTGGGCCTGATAACATCCCAGAAACCAAACCACGGTCAGGTAGACCAACCAAAATTTCGGCCACAACTGCCCGGAAAATTGTTCGGGATAAAAATAAAAACCCACACATAACATCAGCTGAAATACAGGACTCTGAAAATTATCTGTGTAGCTGTTTCAAGATGCACAATAATGAGGCACTTGAAGAAAAATGGGCTGCATGGTCGAGTTGCCAGAAGAAAGCCATTACTGCGCAAATGCCAAGCCTGAAAACTTCTGGAACAAGGAAATTTGGAGTGATGAGACAAAAATCTAACTTTTTGGCCACAACCATAAACGTTACATTTGGAGAGGTGTCAACAAGGCCTATGATGAAAGGAACACCATTCCTACTGTAAAGCACGGAGGTGGATCACTGATGATGTGGGGACGTGTGAGCTTCAAAGGCACAGGAAACTTGATCAAAGTTGAAGGAAAGATGAATGCAGCACGTTATCAGCAAATACTGGAGGCAAATTTGCACTCATCAGCCAGGAAGCTGCACATGGGACGTACTTGGACGTTCCAACATGACAATGATCCAAAACACAAGGCAAGTCAACCTGTCATTGGCTACAGCAGAAGAAAGTGAAGGTTCTGGAGTGGCCATCTCAGTCTCCTGACCTCAATATCTTTGAGCCACTCTGGGGAGATCTCAAGCGCGCAGTACATGAAAGACAGCCCAGAAATTTACAGGAACTGGAGACTTTTTGCCAAGAAGAATGGGCAGTTTTACCATGTGAGAAAATAAACAGCCTCATCCACAACTACCACAAAAGACTTCAAGCTGTCATTGATGTTAGAGGGGGCAATACACGGTATTAAGAACTGGGATATGTGAACTTTTGAACAGGGTCATTTTGATGTTTTTGGTTGTCATAATGATTTAAAAAGAGAAAACACAGAAGTTTGACAATAAACGACTTCAACCAACCACTAACCATGAGTGGAGAAAAAGTTTTTGTGTTATCATTCATATTCTCTGAAAAAAGGCCAAAAAACAAAAAAATCTCCTGGGATATGTAAACTTTTTATTACAAGTGTATGTAAGTATATATAGTATTCATATAAGTATATGAATATATATATGTGACTTATATATGGTATATGAATATGTTTATATGGAATACCAATGTATAAGTGTGACAATATACAGTACATAAAAGTGTATCTGAGTATATATAATAAATAAATGTATATCTATTAGTATATATGGTATATGTATGAGTGTGTAGGTATATATGATATATAGTGTGTGGCATATGTGTGAGTCTATACAGTATACTAGATTCCCATCCACACATTGCAGAAAAATACACGCATTGGACGCACTGCGATTTCCAAAACCGTTGTGGTTTTGGAAATTGCAGCATGTCAATTATACCTACAGAAACGCTGGCGGTTTCCCTATAGGTATAATGGAAGCAGAAAGTCCACAGAGGAAACCTCTGTGGAGTTTCTGCGAAAGCGCTGCGGGAAAAACTGCGTTTTGTTGCTGCCGTGGTTTTTCCCGCGGCGCTTTTTTGCTGCGGCCCACTACTTGGGGCCTTAGCCTTATAGTGTGATGCACAGTAAATTGAGATAATAAGGATTAGGCCCAACAGTGAGATGCAGCTAAAAAACACTGTGGAAAAAAAATAGCAGTGAATCACAATGTTTTTTTCCTATAGTGTTTTTCATTGAGCTTTTGATGTATTTTTCCCAGCATTTTCTCCTCCTATTAAATATATGTGGAAATGCTCGCGATTTCACAGCTAAAATTAACCTGGCATGTTTTTTGAAGTGCACGCATTTTTGAACTTTCAGCTCTTCCACATCTTTTTTTTCCTGCAATATGTGTATGAGGTAAATTGTTTACATTTCTTTCACTTTGCTGGTAATATAAAACATGTAATTTTTTTTTTCTGCAGTAGACAAAAACGCTGTGTTTTTGCAATGTGGGGAAGATTTGCTGCGGTTTTCTAAGCCAAAGCCAGGAGTGGATTGAGCAGAAGGGAGAAGTATAAGACCCTCCTATATATTTCCCATTCCTTTTGTAGCCACTCCTGGGTTTGTCTCAAAAAAAAATGCAGCCAAATCTGAAACAAAAAAAAGCTTCCTTTCTGCAACATGCAGCCTCAGCCTAAAGGTTTTTTGTCAAAAATCAAAATTTATAACCTAAAATAAGTATCTAACGCTTGTGCCATGAGAACAGGTGTCCTGTGATCTCCCATTTGAATTGTTTGGTGCTTGAGTGAACGCACTGCTCGTCTGTGCAAAGTGTATGGAACTGACGAAGGTAGTGGAGGTCAGCGTTCAGCTGTTGTCATCTTTCCCATAAACTTTGAATGGAACGGCAATGCGCATGGACGCCAATCCATTCAGACAGGAGAACATGGGAACTTGTGTTTGTGATTGATGGCAGTCATAGAACTCCACTGATCAGACATATATCACCAGTTCTGTGGACAGATAGATATGGTTATAGGAAAGCCCCTTTTAGAGTAAGGCTAAGTTCACATGAAAGAGGTGCACGATGGCCATGAAAAAACTCAGTTGTTCACAGCCGTCTTGTTCCCGAGGGGCAATAGTTTTCTCAGATCCCCCATACATTTCAGTGTATGGAGGGATCCATGAAAACACACAAAAATAGGACATGACCTATATTTTGATGGTCTGTGTCAAGATAACAATTATGTGACTAGCCCCCATTCACTGACAGTGAAATTAATGCTGCCATGTGACTTCCTTTAAAAAAACGGAATTCACACAGCGATTATTCCCTGTCGTGTGAATGTAGCTTAAGTCTGCATGGGATGTACATGCAGCAGATTAGTCAGTGCAGACTTTTCAGTGGCACTGTATAGTAGCAGCAAAGTGGATGAGATTTAAACAAATCCCATCCAGGCTCTACTTAAAAATCTCACAGCATAATCGGAACTGAGGTACAGAATATCTCACAGCAGCCTCATGTCAGCTTATGCTACAGGTCATTTTGAGTGGTTTTTGTTGTGAAGTAGTTCAGGAAAATCCTCTGCTGGTTTCCTGCAATAGGATATCAGTAGCGAACACTTATCCTATGTGGAAGTATCTGCAATCTATACAGAAGACTAGGTACGGGCATGTCGGCAGTTTACTAATATATTCTCTCTACAAGTTGTCTTGTTGAATTTCATTGTGAAGTGTCACTCTTGTTAGCCTGAAAAAGGGTGATATGATGCTGCAGCGCCCACCACCACAACCTATTTAAAGAGAACCTTTCATGTCCTCATAGATGAGTGGTACAGTGGGGAAAAAAAGTATTTAGTCAGCCACCAATTGTGCAAGTTCTCCCACTTAAAAAGATGAGAGAGGCCTGTAATTGACATCATAAGTAGACCTCAACTATGAGAGACAAAATGAGAAAACATATCTAGAAAATCACATTGTCTGATTTTTAAAGAATTTATTTTCAAATTATGGTGGAAAATAAGTATTTGATCTTTAAAGATAATTCACAAGCAACTAGTTTGACTAGGCAAAAATAATTTACAAATTTACCATCAACCCCTTAAAAGACATTAGGAACACCTTTGTAAGTACCAGTGATAGGCACTGCAGCACATCGAATTAACAGAATGTGACTATGTTGTAGTTACAATATTTCAGCATTTGGGGCTCCACTTTTAATTTTGCCCAGGGCCCCATTTTGTCTAAAACCCTGCAGCCATGTATACATCTTAGTGGAAAAACAGCCCTACTGCATATCCATTCTCTCTTGGCACCTGATGTGGAGGATGCAGTATGTAAAGGTCCCACACCAGTTTTGGCCCCTCAAAGCTACTCTTTCTCTCTAACTATAACCTCTGGATGCTATTACATGATGCAACCTGCAGAGCAGTACCACCAAAACCACTAAAAGAATTAAGGTTACATATGCATAAAACAGCATATAATATACATTTATACTTATCAACATTGTATAGCCACATTTGCATATTTCAATATTATTTTTGAGGCACAAATTGTATTTCTTAATGGTGCCATTTAATATTCTATTTGATGTACTGGGAAGCTGGAAAAAATTTCAGAATGAGGTGGAATTATAGAAAATCTGCATTTGCATGACTTTCTTACTAGCTTTGTTTTACAGCATTCACTGTGCAGCCAAAATTACAGTTTTTGTTACATTTTAGAACCTTAAAAATAAATACAAATCTTTAAGAAAAAAAAAACAAAAAAACAAAAAAAAAAAACATTTCTTGGAGTCCCCATACTCTGACACAATTTTTTTATATAAGGTGTCTTTTTTGTAGGGACACATGTACTTTTTACTTATACCATAATGGGGAATGTCTGAGGTTTTGATCACTTTTTATTTTAATTTTTATGGAAAGCAAAACAACGAAAAAGCAACAGTTTGGCTCTTTAGATTTCTTTCCTGCATTCATCGAAAATATTTTTATATTATTTTAAACATAAGGATACCTAATGTGTGCATGTTTTATTTTATTTGTTTACTTTTATATTTGATCTAGAGAAAGTGGTTTGATCAGTAATACAGTATACTGCAATGCTAATGCATTGCAACGCATTGCAAAATGCCTATGCTTCTATTACAGACTGCCTAGTGCAATAGGCTCCTAGTTGTCACAGCAACTGATTGCTGCCTCTGGATTTCATTCCAGGAAATTGCAATCACCAGTAAGATGACGGCCTCGGTCAGGTTTGATGGAGGCATTAGAGGGGTTAATGCCTGCGACCATGTCAGTGATAATAAAGAGCTTGTTTTACCCCTTAAGGACACAGCCTAAAAGTACCTTAATGACCAGGCTTCAGTTTTCAAATCTGACATGTGTCACTTTATGTGGTAATAACATTGAGACACTTTAAGTTATCAAAGTGATTCTTGTTTTTTCGTGACACATTCCATTTCGAGTCAGTGGTAAATTTGTTTCAGGCATCATGTTGCATTTGCAGAGCCCCTGAAGTGCTAGAACAGTCGAACCCCCCCCCCATCCCAAAACCCCATTTTGAAAACTAGACCCCTCAAGGAATTTATCAAGGGGAATAGTGAGCACTTTGACAACACAGGTGTTTCACAGAAGTTTTAACCATTTGGATGTGAAAATGAAAAATTACTTTTTGTACAGTACAATAAAATGTCACTTTAGCCCCATATTTTTCATCTTCACAAGGGGTTAAAGGAGAAAAAGCATCCATTATTTGTTAAGCAATTTCTACTGACTAAACACCCTAAGAATGGAGGGTGGCAGAGGAGGATGGACAGAGTAAGATGCACGATGGCAGAGGAGGATTGACGGTGGCAAAGGTGATGCAGGTAGTCACAAATTGCAGTGGTAATGCACTCTAAACAATGCTCAGGGCAGCACACTGAATGCTCTGCTCACAATCCCAATGGGAGTAATGCCAGCAGATCAGTGACTGTTAGTTTGAACTGCCCTGCGCGGCTGCAATTGGTTGGTCTGTACAAATTGACCAATTACAGCAATTGGGGGTCTGGCTCCATTACACATCCGCCTGATACTCGTTAGTGATTGGTGCTATATATAGCACCAATCACTGCCAATTTTAGAGTCACCTGCCAGCACAGATAATTGGATCTGTGCCGGTAAGCTGCTATTGGTAGATCAGAATCGATCAGCCAATAGCAGCGATCTGCGTTGTGGTGGGGGAATCAAACCCCTCACCCCCAGTATACATGCGAAGATTGTCTGCTGTCATGGACGGAGACCAATTAACGCCCGGACATCCATTTGCATTAAATACCATACAGCAAAGATGTAATGGTATGTCCGCGGTCACTAAGGGGTTAAAAACTCAATGCATTTATGCTTATCACTGTAACGTATAGGTGGTAGATGGTGTTGCATAGTTGTGTCACAGAAGAAGCTTGAGAGTAGATTATATGGGATAATCAGCATTTACTTCTTAGAACATGAGGTAAACAGCATCAAAACGTTAACACAGCAAAACTTGAAAGTAAAAAGGACCTTTTACAATAGAGAGATAAAAAGCAAGGTACAGCAAGTCTCACATAGCATACCATTACACTCTATTCAGCATATAACACTAATAACATCGCCATCTACTGTCAGATAGATGTAAACTTCTGCACACAAATAAGTCTATCTGTTGCATATATATGTATATAGTATATACCAACACCCTTTCTCAACAGTAAGAACTTATTCAGTTAAATATAATCTCTTCATCAGTCTCTGGTGTCTTTCAGCACTCAACGCCTTTGTGAAAATATCTGCTGTCATATCTTCAGTTGGGCAATATTCTAAATTCAGAATTCCTTGTTCCTGATGATCCCGTAAGAAATGAAACTTCACATCAATGTGTTTAGTTCTGGGATTAACTCTTTCCATCTGTATCCCAGGTAATGCTTCACATTTCCCAGATCTTTGATCTCAAAGTGTTGATCCAAAATTTTCCGTATTTCGGCTTCATCCCTTTCTCTTTCAAAACAAACTAAAATATCATCAACATATATCAGTACATAGATCCATCTGTCATCTAGTTTCTTTGTGTATAGACAGGGATCCGCTTTGCTTCTTAGAAAATGTTCATTTATGAGCACTTCAGTGATTTTATCATTCCACGCTTTAGCGGCTTGTTTTAAACCGTATATACTTTTCTGTAGCTTACAAACCATGTTTGGTTTCTCTTTATCTTTGAATCCTGGAGGTTGTTCCATGTAAATTTCTTCTGTTAAATCTCCATTTAGAAATGCTGTCTTTACATCCAGATGTTTCAATTCCATTCCTTTAGTAGCTGCAACTGCAAGCAAAGTTCTGATTGTAGTATGCTTGACAACCGGAGTAAATGTTTCATCATAGTCTTCTCCGTATTTTTGAGAATAACCTTTAGCTACGAGTCTTGCTCGGTATTGTTCAGCGGTGCCATCTGTTTGGTATTTAACTTTAAAAACCCATTTACATCCTATAGCTTTTCTCCCTTTTGGTAATTCTGTCAGTGTCCATGTCTTTGAATCATGCATGGATTTCATTTCTGTTTCTGTAGCCTTTATCCACTTATTGGCCTCTTCTTCTGAAAGTTGAGATATATCCTCCCAAGATGTAGGTTCATATACTTTATTTGTACTTGCCTTGTATGAAAGACGTACTGGTGGTTTTCCTTTGTTTTCTCTCATTGAACGTCTTGGTTCTGTGTCTGTCTGTAGTTCTATCTCTTCACTTTCAGTATTTTGAACTTTATCAATTTCAACTTCTTTTTCATCAGATGTTCCTGGACTTATATCACTGTTGTCTCTCTCATTTCTCATTTCCAGTGATGTCATAATGTTATCATTTAGATCTTCAATGAATGTTACACTGTTACTCACCGTAACTCTGTCTTTTTTAGGATCTAGGATTCTGTATCCTTTGCAGTTGTCACTATATCCAACAAATATTCCTTCTATGGCTCTGTTTTGAAGTTTGGAGCGTTTCTCTTCTGGAACAAAAACAAAAGCTTTGCAACCAAAAACTCTTAAATGATTCACACTTGGTTTCTTACCATGCCACAGTTCATATGGGGTTTTTTCCAGTTTTCTTGAAAAAAGTCTATTTTGCAGATAGTAGCTGTCATTGCTGCTTCACCCCAGTATTTCTCTGGTAGTTTGGAATCTGTTAGCATGCATCTTATCATTTCAGTCAGAGTTCTGTTTTTCCTTTCTGCTACGCCATTTTGTTCAGGTGTGTATGGAACAGTTTTGTGATGCTCTATTCCATTCTGTCTTAAATAGTTCTCTATTTGGTGTCCTGTGAATTCACCTCCATTATCACTTCTAATGATGATTGGCTTCCTCTGAAACTTATTATACGACTTTGACACGTATTCTTCTAATTTACTGAAAACTTCACTTTTGTTCTTTATTAAGTACGTGACTGTGTATCTTGAGTAGTCATCTATAAAAGTCACCATATATCTATTACCTCCTGATGTGGTTACTTTCATGGGTCCACATACATCAGTATGCACCAAGTCAAGTGGTTTTGTGCCTTTTGTTTCACTCTCTTTAGGTATACACACTCTTGTAGCTTTAGATTTTATACAACATTCACATCTTACAATAATTGAGCAATCAGATATCAACAGATCTTTTGTCAAATTTTTGTTCTGTAATGCCATGATACTCTCAGGATGTCTGTGTCCTAAGCGTCTATGCCACATGTGAATACAATTCTTGTGATCATGTGTACATAACTTCATCTGTTCCTTTAATGTGTCTAGATGATATAATTGTTCACCTGCTTTTACATTTATTATTATCTTGTCTCCTGCTAGGATTGTACATTCATCATCTTTGAATTTTACAGTAATTCCTTTAGCTGTTAGACGTTTTACAGATAATAGTCCTCCATCTAGTCCTGGAACATATAACACATCCTTTACTAGTATCTTTGAATTATGCCCAAATTTATCAGAATAGATTAGCATTCCTTGTCCAGTACCTTCCGCGGTTATTTTGCTCCCATCTGCAAGGTAAATAGCTTCCTTCTTATTTAGATCAAGTTCAGTAAAGAAGCTCTTATTACTTGTCATGTGACTTGTTGCTCCTGAGTCAATATACCAACTCATTGATAACCTTTTATCGGTTACTTTAAATGTACCATTCCAGTGATCTGCATGTGGGTTAGATATTGTGCTTTTCACCTTCTGTTTACTTTCTTTATGGTATAACGTCTGTTCTGCTTTCCATATAGTACAGTCTTTCTTTAAATGTCCCTTTTTCTTGCATCTGAAACATTCTCTTGTTTCTGTTTTATAGGTCCTCTTATCTGTAATTTTAAGAGCATTTACACTGTCCTTTTCTGTGGAATCATTTGTTTGTTCTTTCCTTCTCTGGTATTCATCTATGAGTCGTGTTTTTACAAACTCTAGTGTAATGTCTGCTTCAGGTCTTGTTTCTAGTGCATTTATCAAAGCAGTGTATGAATCCGGCAAGCTACACAATAATATTGCTGCTACATGACTTTCTTTAATATCTTCACCAACTGATCTCAGCTGTGTTATCACTTCCATCATGGAGTTTATGTGCTCCTGCATGTCTTCCTGTGCACTTAATCTCATCTTGTAAAGTTTCCTTAGCAGAAACAATTTGTGATTTAAGCTGGATCTTTCATGTAACTTTCTCAATGCTTCCCACATTCCCTTTGCTGTATTCTCATTCCTTATGTGGATTAACTGATCATCTTCCACTAATAAGCTGATAGTAGCTCTTGCTTGTCTGTTTTTCTTATCCCATGTCTCATTATTATCATTGGGTCTATCTGTAGTGATTACATCCCATAAATCATCTTTAGACAATAACATCTCCACTTTGAACTTCCATAACTGATAGTTCTCATTGTTCAGCTTAGCTACTGTAAGTCTGAGTTCTGAATTGCTGGTCATTTTAACTTGTCTTACTTGTTTGGAGAGAATTGTTCTGAAAAATCCTTTTGCATTCACTGGGTCTGTTTGTCTTCTATGCCTGGGCCCATAACCTGTTGCATAGTTGTGTCACAGAAGAAGCTTGAGAGTAGATTATATGGGATAATCAGCATTTACTTCTTAGAACATGAGGTAAACAGCATCAAAACGTTAACACAGCAAAACTTGAAAGTAAAAAGGACCTTTTACAATAGAGAGATAAAAAGCAAGGTACAACAAGTCTCACATAGCATACCATTACACTCTATTCAGCATATAACACTAATAACATCGCCATCTACTGTCAGATAGATGTAAACTTCTGCACACAAATAAGTCTATCTGTTGCATATATATGTATATAGTATATACCAACAGATGGTGGAATAAGTGGCAAATAGAAAATGACCAAAACATGATCCATCTTGGGGGGTAGATGCCTCTGGGTATTTATAGACATATAGTGCTTTTGGAAGAAACCATGGATTTTATAAGCATTCCAAAAATGATTCCTTTTGGGGAGTAGCAACAAGTTTGATGTTTAAATTTTCAAAAGTTTGGCTCTGTTTTAGCCATTATGATGACATCATATACTGCTCTGAGTACCCTCTTTAACAGTACACTAGAGGCTGGACAAAACAGTATACAGATTGCAAACTGGCTCAGCTGCATCTAGTGCATCTGCTGCTGCAGCACAGAAGGGTCTTTATCCCTGCCTTCTAGGACCATCCCACCTATGTAGCAATGATACAGTTAGTTAGCATAATTAATGGTATAAGAACCGTCCTCTCCACTATCTCTTTGTGTTTTTATTTGTCCGCATTTTTTTCCTTAAGTGGCCCACAGGTTTTTTTTTTTACTTTTATACAGTTTTTTTTGTTTTCACACATTGCCCAGGCTATGTCTGAGGGGCTCTCAGATAGCTGATAAAATGCACCTGGAAGTTCCTCCTGTTCACCACATCCTGCGCATTTGCAACATCAGTGAAGGAGGAGCAGCGACAGGAGAAGCTCAGAAGCTGGAGCAAGTACCCAATCTTGGCAGGAGGATTCCCCAATGACAGAGGTACGTGGCATCACGGATTCGGAGCTCCCAGTGCAGGATTACACATTTAAAGCTTCCTGTGAATGAAGACCGGTACGCTGTGCCTGGCAAGCCAGACCCTCAGAGTACTAAGGTATTTCACCCTTCTGGGGCTTCCTTGTGTGAACTTACTGCTTGTACATGTACTAAGAGAGTCTGCACTCAGAGTCAAGCCTGTCCTACCAGTCCTCATGCATCTTCTAAAACTAAGCTGAAGACTAAAACTGAACTCTGCATTAGTTGTCTCCAACACCTTCCACAGGATTCTCCTTCCATTATCTGTAGTATCTGCACTCATGTTTCTGAGGATGAACAGATGACTGATAAGGAGACTAAAAAGTTTTTTTCTTGGTGGAAATCTTTTATGTCTAACAAAAAGAAATCCAAAAAACTCATGCAGGATTTTTCTCAATTGTTTGATTCTTCTAACTCTTCTGAGGGAAAGCTTCAGACATATGAATCAGATTCAGACATGGTGATTTCTGAAGATAATTATTTGTTTAAAAAATAAAATACTGATAAGTTAATTAAATATGTTAAACAAATTATAGAAACAGAACAAACTGTCTTGTCCTCTCTGTACAGGGAAAGTTTGTTTTATTTCCCTAAAAGAAAGGCTACAGTCCTTCCTGGCCATCCGGTCTTGAAATCCATAATGGAAATGGAATGGAAATTTCCAGCTAGAAGATTTGAACTTGGCTCTAGAATTAAAACTGTGTATAAATTAGATCCTGGGGAATGTGAAGCTTGGGATGAGCCAGCTAGAGTTGATCCAGCAGTGGCGAACCTCTCTAGAAAATCCTTTTTATCTGGCAGATGATTCATATCTTTTTAAGGATTCAATGGATCGTAGAGCTGATATTTAAAAAAAAAAAAAAAAAAATCATATATCTCATTTGCAGCCTTATCTAAAGCCACCATGGCAGCAGCAACTATGTCTAGAACATTAAGATTATGGCTAAGTCAATTGGGAAGAGACATCCAAGATGGTGTTCCCAGGGAAGAATTAATGGAGCAACTTTATTCTCTTAACTTGGCAACAGACTTTGCTTCTGACTTTCCCTTAGATACATTAAGAATTACCACAAAGAACCTAGCAGTTACCAATAGATGAGCCAAAAGGCTGAAGCCTTGCACAGAAGAAGCTACTTCAAAGTACAATTTATGTTCAATTCTTTTTGAACCTGGGAGACTTTTTGGAAAAAAAATTGGATCAGCTTTTGGAAGCTAATAAGAAGACAAGAGCCCTGGACTTTCCACAGAACAATAGAAGCTTTAAGCCTCTTTTCTGTTATTAGTGAAGATATGAATTCTTCCTTAAGAGAGGAAATAATAGACAAATTAATCATGGTGGACCCTATCAAAAATTCAGAACCACTACCTCAGAAAAAACAAAGAAGAAACATGAAGATGCAGGGGCTGGCAAACAGGATTTACACACTTGTGATTGAATCACACTTAAGATTGAATTGTATCAAGAACAACCCCAGCACTCGTGCCTCCCCTATTAGTATTTCTACTTATATAGGATACATAGGCTTAGATGTAGCACTAAATTAGCTCATAAAACAATTAATCAATTAAACTCAACACATGAAATAAGCAAGTTATGCACAGAAAGACTAACAGACTTGTAGGCCTTCAAGCATCATAAAACACAGGTTACAGCTACAAACAATGACAACATCATATGATTTAGAATGATGGGAGTTGATGTTATACTAGGAATTAAACTTTGCATAGATGAGGAGGTAGTGTCAGCAGACAGACAGATAGTTTGAAGTATGGAGTTGATGCTCAACAGGCACACTTGTACCTCCTGACCACTATAGATGCTACCAAGCGATCCAGACTGCAGGGACTTGAACTTTCTTTTATTCCTTTTAAGGTGCCGGAAATAACCAGACCAACACCAAGTGATGGTATAAATGTGGGGATGGCCACAGCTTTTATTAACAACGCCGTTAAACAGAACCAGTTAACTTTGCTGTCTTGTAAACTTAACCCCCTTTTATGCTCATATGCTGACCGCTTATGTAAGTGGGCATGTAATACCATATGCACTCCAACTCCTGAGGGCCGTAATCAATCCGCCAGCTGGGACATCTGAAACAGAGAGAAACAACAGCAGAAACGGGGCAATAGCAAACAAACGAAAAACCCAGTCCAAACAACCACTGTAGAAAAATTCTGGGAGGGAGGGCGGGGTCTTCCCACCAGTGTGGCAGAAGGTACTACTACCCCTCTTCTCTTAACTCCTCCTTTTATACTCCATCTTAAACCCACCTCTTCCTCCTCTCATTCTCCAACCACTGCTCGGCACCTTCCCGCTACAAAACACCAGCTTATTAACCCTTTTCCTGCAGTCCTTGTCCCTTTCTCTATTCCCTTCAGGGCCTTCTAGACTGCATGGACTTGAACCTACTTTTATTCCTTTTAAGGTGCCGGAAATAGCCAGACCGACACCAAGTGATTGTATAAATGTGAGGATGGCCACAGCTTTTATTAACAATACCGTTACAAAGAACCAGTTAACTTTGCCCTCTTGTAAACTTAACCCCCTTTTATGCTTGCATGCCGACCGCTTATGTAAGCAGGCATGTAATGCCATACGCTCTCCAACTCCTGAGGGCCGTAAACAATCCGTAACGGAGGAGAGGCTGCACCCCCACACCATCCGACGACCATCCCCACACAAAGGGACCAAAGCCTTTTCTATCCCATCTTGCAAACCGGATAACAAAATATCTGTACCAATAGGGTTCAAATGAACCCTGTCCAACAACAACAGGTCTTTGTTGTCCCCCTCCAACATGACATGGCAAACAACCACGCCACCTAGAGAACGAACATGCTTTGTGACTCTCATGTTTAACACCTGTCTGGCCCGCTCAAAGCGGCCGGGTTTCGGGCTCCTCTCCACACCTGGTGCAGAAACTAGAACAAAACGTGCTACATCTGCCTTTATAAGGGCAATCAGCTCCGAGACCCTCGCTTTACACATATCATTGCCTCCGCAATGAAGGACAAGCACCACCGGCCCTTGTGTACGGCGACTAATGCCCACAACTTCAGTAATGACCCGTAGCCACCTAAGCCCCCTGATTCCATTCCAGTAGACGTCTGCACCCCAGAATCTAAGGGCGGTACCACCAGGCCTCTGCGCTGCCCAACGCTCAGCCCAATAGATAATGGAATGCCCTAATATCGACACTTGCGGGCGCCCTGCAACCGACAACAAACAAAACAAATAAATAACAAATAAATCAGCATGACAACAAATCAGGCCAAACATAAAAACAATAACTGCCCAATCTCCACCTACCCAAACGCTTAATACCTTCGGCATCCATCCCAAGGCATCGGCTTCTGTCGCAGAACCGATGAGAAAGGAATGTGTATCATAATCATCCGGGTCCAGACCCAACACCCGTAAACATTTTTTAAACATGGCCTCAAACTGGTATTGTGTGAGAGGAGAACCACAGGTGTGCACAAGAAAGAGGGGGGCGGGCGGCCTCAGCCGCACAAATTCCCTAACCAGCTGGACCGGACAACCCGTTTCCCCCATGGCGCTGATAGTCAGCCACTCCCCTCTGCCAAGCTGATCAGTTTTGGACCTCCAGATACCCACTTTTATGCAATCCTGCAAAAGCACCACATCATCACCCCTAAGCCGGCCAGGTCTGCGCACACTCAAAGACACAAGTTCCCCCACCCGGAGAGCCGCAAAGAATGCTAATGCAAATGCCATCCTAAATAACGCGACTTCGAAGGCATCAGTTCAAGCCCCATTAACACTACTAAGCAAATCAAGTAAGACTGCAAAAGATGCTGGGCGCCTCCTGTCCCTACAAACAGTTTCATTTTTCCAACCCTTAAGAACCGGCTGTAAAAAGTACTGTTTTGTGGCGTCTCCCAAACCATGCAACTTAAACATAAAAGAAATGCCAGACAACTGGAGTTGTACTAATGACGCGGAGGCACCACTGACTCGAAGACCAGCTACCAAATTGAGGGTGACTTCACACCGCGCCCCATCAGTGTCAGGAATCCTATCTCCAGCTAAATCTATCCACTCCTCCCAAGCTATACAGTGACTTCTCCAAGTTGCAGGGACTATCGAATGTTGAACCAAGCTCATAAGTTGCTCCCGACTACGTCCCATAGATGTTCCGGACACGGATCCCCCACTACCGCTGCTCTTGGATGTAGTCTCCTGAACAAGGAAAACTGAGACGAGGATAGGGTATCAGCAACTGAATTCTCGACCCCTGGAATGTGCTTAGGCCTAAAACAAATATTATTCTGGAGACAACAAAGAACTAATCTATGCAGGAGCGCTAACACTGGCAGAGAGCTAGAAGATAAGCCATTGATTACTTGAACGACAGACATATTGTCCATCCAAAAACAAATACGCCTATCCTTCATCCTAAGACCCCAAAGTTTAACAACTACCACTATGGGAAAAAGCTCAAGCAACGTTAAATTAGCTGTCAGACCTGTCTGAAACCAACCCACTGGCCAGGGGGACCTGCACCAGGAGTCCTCAAAAAAAGCCCCAAAACCATCTGATCCCGCTGCATCGGTAAACAGAAACCAATCACAACTGCTAATTTCTTCCAACTGCCAAACAGTCCTGACATTATAGGTCTGAAGAAAAATTTTCCAAATCAGCAAGTCATCTTTCATAGATCTCGCAACTCTGACAAAATAGTCCGATCTATGAACTCCTCTAGTAGCCAGTGAAAGTCGCCTCGAACAAACCCTACCCATGGGGATTATCCTACATGCAAAAACCAGCAGCTCTAACAAAGATTGCAGTTGACGTAAAATAACTTTTTTAGCCACCAAAATATACTCAACCGTAACCAACAAATGTGACAACTTGTCTGCCGGAAGATGAAACTCCATCAACTGCGAGTCTATCTCCACACCAAGGAACGACAAGACGGTGGCAGGGCCTTCCGTCTTGTCTTCGGCCAAAGGAACCCCAATCCTACCCATTAATGACCTAAATACCTGCAGCAAATAAACGCACGCCCAGGAATCCTTCGGACCAACAAAAAGGAAATTATCCAGATGATGCAGGACCGAAGGTAGACCCATTTCATACTTAAACGGGTCTCCGGGTCTCCAGAAAAGAGCTAAAGGTCTCAAAATAGGAACAGGAAATAGAGCAACCCATCGGCAAACAAGTGTTCACGTAAAAAAGACCATCTAATCTGCAACCCAACAAGTGAATGCAACTGGGGTGCACTGGAAGGAGAAGATAGGCGGATTCAATATCTGATTTCGCCATAAGGACACCCCACCCTGCATCCCTAACCAACCGAACTGTGACATCAAAAGACGTGTATTCAACTGCCACTTCCTCCTTCGAGATCCCATCATTGACCGAATCCTCAAATTTGGAAATGGTGGGTCCACAAAAGGACCCACAATCCTACCTAACTCAACTTCCTTACCCAACTTCTCCCTAGCCATCTCTATCTGTTCCCTGACCAATCACAAATTATCAGACAAAACCAAGGACGTCCCTGGCTCATGTGGAATGTAAAAACCCACGCTGAAACCGTCATTGAGCAGTCTTGCCTATTGTCTCCTGGGGTACTGCCGCATCGCGACCACGTTTACTGGAGTTCTCAGCCTGGCCGGAAGCACCCAGCTTGGCAGAGGCCGGTGATCTGCAGAAGCAGCTTGTGGGCACTGTAAATTGTATCTAGATAAACAAATAACTCCACCCTTTTTTCCGGGAAGCGCTGACAGACTACATGAGCCAAAACCGAAAAACATTGTAGCCAATTTCCGAAGGTCTTTTATCCGAGCCTTGCTCAAAGGCCTCTCTTTGTCGATCATCACCTGTTCCACCGACACAAGGGACCAAATATTCACGTACTCATTCTTCCATTTCCTTGTGTCAGCGGAAAGATGAGTCCCCAAGGGAGCAACCCCACAAACATTGTATCTCTAAATGTCATACCTGTTAACTCGGTCGGCTTCTCAGGCAGGACAAGCGTCCCGCCCTGAGAACCCCCCAAGGTATTGGTTAAGACCACTCCGTCCACTTTTGACAAGACTACCCTAAGCATGGTAACTAAATCACTATTGGGTACAGTAGAAAATGCAGACCATGCCTGAAGGCATGACTCACCAGATCCAGGCATCCCAACAAGTAGAAGGGGTGCTGCAGGTGGCAGTGGAGTGTCTGGTGCTGAAGAATCCCTCCTCGTCGATGCACCATGAGTGCCAGTAGGTGGCGTCGGCCCGCTTGAAGACCGCTCTTGGCATCTGACCTGACGGATCCTCTTCACATGTTGTCACCGATGGCGTCTGCGTTCAATCATCACGGAAGAACCAGAGTAGGAAGATGAGGGCTCGTGCGCGGAAATGCTTGGCATAGAACTGGACGATTCTTTGTCTCTCCTGTGCAGAGCACCGTTGCCACGACAACTCCACCTGAGGGACCTCCTCTTTTGCCCGCGACGCCGCCCCTTGGAGTCATCCGATGGTGAGCCTGAGGAAAACAAAGGAGAGTGCGAGGAAGCGCAAGACCTAATGTGACTACTGCACTGCACAACACCACCCCTGGCTGCCAACCAGAGACCCGACCAGGGGATTGCTCGGGGGTGAAATGGGTAGAGGGCTGGATTTGCCGACGGGGCCTACCCGAACGGGAGCTGCTCTCAGCGGGAGCCACAGGCATCCCCTCAGCTGCAGCAGGAACTTTAGAAGTTCAGCGATCCACCATGGGCAGGAGCCAGGACGTCCCCTCCTTAGCCACACGCTCCAGGACAAGTCTCTCCAAGGCATCGGCCATCTCACTGAAGGACTTCCTCACAGAAGGATCTTCACAGCAGCGGTTTCTCACCAGCGTGGCAGAAGGTACTACTACCCCTCTTCTCCTAACTCCTCCTTATATACTCCATCTTAAACCCACCTCTTCCTCCTCTCATTCTCCAACCACTGCTCGGCACCTTCCTGCCACAAAACACCAGCTTATTAACCCTTTCCCTGCAGTCCTTGTCCCTTTCCCTATTCCCTTCAGGGCTTTCTAGTTCCTACGCTCCTGTAGTGCTGAGCATGGGAAAGAGATGACTCTAACTGTACTGTACTCTGCGCCTCCATTGATCCTGCCCTGTAAATGTTGTATGTGCTGCCTTCTCCTCCTTGCTAAGCATATCCTTCTCTTTTGCAGCAGTGAAGAGGATGCTTAGCAAGAAGGTGAGGGCAGCATGGGGTGACCCTGGTGCATACTATATAGATATGAAGACAGAGCCGGAGGTTCTTAGGCTGGTTCACACTGCTCCCACCACTGCAACAACCAACCTCTGACAAAGGTGGAACCAGAACAGGGCCGCTTCCCTCAGTGATCTTAAGATGCAGCAGGTTCTGGACTAGCATTTGATTGTTAATGTTGCCCCTCCTTGCTTGCTAGGTGGCGATACCTTAGGTGAGATACTCAATTTTACTCAAGGAAGAAGCTTCCTTGCAAACTGGACTTGTACCCACCACTGGTATAATCTGTTGATGAAGAAGACTATGGATTTGGGAATGGCGATGTATGGTGGAGAATATACACAGCTCAGGTATAACTAAGCCTGGTTGTTCAGGCAGTTGCTGATGTGCATCATTTTAGCACAATGGATGAAAAATAGTTCCATTTATTTTTCAGATTTTTATTTTGGCAAAGGTTTCTTTTTCAGAACCTAATTGAAGATCATCTTTAAGCCTTATGCATTCTGCTGCACCTACAGATGGTCCAGCATATGAAAGGAGGAATTCCAGCAAGTTGGAAAGATGGGGCAAATGCAGATTGGGGGAGGGTACTTAGCAATAAACGTTAAAGAAAATAAAAAAGTTGTTAAATATCTAAAATAAAATAAAAAAAATAAAAGTTTGAATCACCCCACTTCCTTAGATCAGATGTAAAAATGAAGCAAAAATAAATAAATAAACACATTAGGTATTCCTGCATCCCAAAATGCACCAACTATGAAAATGTAAAAAATTACTGTATTGCATACAGTAAATTCTGTTGGCCTAGTTGTTTTTTTGCCGTTTATCATAGTAACTAAACATAGTAACCAAACACTGAACTGTATATAACTAAAAGTGGAATAATAACTGCTATTTTGGTGTTATACATCAGCTTACTGTAGAATGTTTCAAAACTAAGCACTTAAAGGGCATTTCTGGCCCCAAATTGACCTTTTTATACTGATGATCTCTCCATATAATAGGTCACCAGTATATGATCTATGGGGGTCCGACATGTTAACTCCAAACAGATCAAAAGTTCTGGAAGTGTCTGGGTATCAGAAGCTATAGCAGTGGACAAAGAGCATGTCTAGGCTCTCCTATTCAAGTAATAGGAGTGGAGCTGCAGTAACCTAAAACCACCAGTATGCAGTGGACGGGGTTGTTGTGCCATTCCTGTTACTTGAATAGTAGAGTCTACAGTCATGGCCAAAAGTTTTGAGAATGATACAAATATTAATTTTTACAAAGTCTACTGCTTCAGTTTTTCTAATGGCAATTTGCATATACTCCAGAATGTTATAAAGAGTGATCAGCTTAACAGCAATTTCTTGCAAAGTCAATATTTGCCTAGAAAATGAACTTTATCCCCCAAAACACATTTCAACATCATTGCAGCCCTGCCTTAAAAGGACCACCTAACATCGTTTCAGTGATTGCTCCATTAACACGGGTGTGGGTGTTGATGAGGACAGGGTTGGAGATCAATCTGTCATGATTAAGTAAGAATGACACCACTGGACACTTTAAAAGGAGGCTGGTGCTTGCCATCATTGTTTCTCTTCTGTTAACCATGGTTATCTCTAAAGAAACACGTGCAGTCATCATTGCACTGCACAAAAATGGCCTAACTGGGAAAAGTATTGCAGCTAGAAAGATTGCACCTCAGTCAACAATCTATCGCATCATCAAGAACTTCAAGGAGAGAGGTTCCATTGGTGCCAAAAAGGCTCCAGGGCGCCCAAGAAAGACCAGCAAGCGGCAGGACCGTCTCTTAAAAGTGTTTCAGCTGCGGGATCGGGCTACCAGCAGTGCAGAGCTTGCTGAGGAATGGCAGCAGGCAGGTGTGAGTGCATCTGCACGCACTGTGAGGCGGAGACTCTTGGAGCAAGGCCTGGTCTCAAGGAGGGCAGCAAAGAAGCCACTTCTCTCCAGAAAAAACATCAGGGACAGACTGATATTCTGCAAAAGGTACAGGGAGTGGACTGCTGAGGACTGGGGTAAAGTCATTTTCTCTGATGAATCCCCTTTTCGATTGTTTGGAACATCTGGAAAACAGCTTATTCGGAGAAGAAGAGGTGAGCGCTACCACCAGTCTTGTCTCATGCCAACTGTAAAGCATCCTGAAACCATTCATGTGTGGGGTTGCTTCTCAGCCAAGGGAATCGGCTCTCTCACAGTCTTGCCTAAAAACACAGCCATGAATAAAGAATGGTACCAGAATGTCCTCCAAGAGCAACTTCTCCCAACCGTCCAAGAGCAGTTTGGCGCTCAACAATGCCTTTTCCAGCATGATGGAGCACCTTGCCATAAAGCAAAGGTGATAACTAAATGGCTCAGGGAACAAAACATAGAGATTTTGGGTCCATGGCCTGGAAACTCCCCAGATCTTAATCCCATTGAGAACTTGTGGTCAATCATCAAGAGACGGGTGGACAAACAAAAACCAACAAATTCAGACAAAATTAAAGCATTGATTCTGCAAGAATGGACTGCTATCAGTCAGGATTTGGTCCAGAAGTTGATTGAGAGCATGCCAGGGAGAATTGCAGAGGTCCTGAAGAAGAAGGGTCAACACTGCAAATATTGACTTGCTGCATTAACTCATTCTAACTGTCAATATAAGCTTCTGTTACTCATAATATGAATGCAATTATATTTCTGTATGTGATAAAAACATCTGACAAACACACATAAAAACCAGAGGGCAGCAGGGAAAAGCCAGTTATAAAGAAAAAATGGAAAAGCAAATGGAAAGAAAAGACATAAGGGTGGTCTGGGAGGGGCTTAAGTCAATTTCGGGTCATAAACAGTCTGTCTGCCAGATTGAGGCAGATGTTAATTGGCTTAATGAACTAAACCTATTCTTCAACAGATTTGATCACACACCAGCTCCTCCCACCCCAGTATGTCCTTCAGCTTCCCCCACCACAATGACTTCTCCCCATGCGGCCACTAACCAAAAGACCAGTAAATCCAGAAATCCGTCTTTATCTGGCCACAGTCTGACCTTCACACGGGCCCAGGTGAGGAAGGAGATGAAAAAGATCAAGGCGAGGAAAGCCGCAGGGCCAGATGACATCAGTGCAAGGCTAATTAAGACTTGCGGGGACCAGCTGTGTGGTATAATTACATATATGTATAATATGAGCCTGAGGCAGGAAATAGTCCCTGAATTATGGAAATCTTCTTGTGTGGTACCAGTTCCAAAGAAACCCCACCCTATGGACCTCAACGACTATAGACCTGTAGCACTGACATCCCACCTGATGAAGATCTTGGAGAGATTGGTTCTCACACATCTCCGCCCTCTAGTGAGCCCCGCTATGGACCCCCTCCAGTTTGCTTATCGGCCGGGCATTGGGGTAGATGATGCCATCATCCATCTTCTGCACAGGGCTCTGTCTCACCTGGAGAAACCAGGGAACATAGTGAGAATAATGTTCTTTGACTTCTCCAGTGCTTTTAACACCATACAGCCCAGGTTATTGAGGGACAAGCTGGGCCTTGCTGGAGTGGACCACCACCTCTCCAACTGGATCCTAGACTACCTCACAAATCGACCTCAATACGTGAGAGCCCGAGACTGTGTGTCAGGTACCGTGATCTGTAATACAGGGGCACCTCAGGGTACGGTTCTCGCCCCTTTCCTCTTCACACTGTACACTGCAGATTTTAGGTGCAACTCATCCAGCTGCTACCTACAGAAGTATTCTGACGACTCTGCAATAGTGGGTCTCATCACAGATGATGATGACAGGGAGTACAGAGAACTGAACCAGGATTTTGTGGACTGGTGCCACCGGAACCACCTGAAGATTAACGCGGGGAAGACCAAGGAGATGGTGGTGGACTTCCGCAAAGGCAGATGCCCTCCAAATCCAGTGGACATCCTGGGGACGGGCATCGAGATTGTGAACACCTATAAGTACCTGGGTTTGCTCCTTAATAATAAGCTGGACTGGGCAGATCATATGGAGGCCCTGTACAGGAAGGGCCACAGCAGGCTCTACCTGCTTAGGAAACTGAGAGCCTTTGGAATCCGGGGGGCACTTCTTAGAACTTTCTTTAACTCGGTAGTGGCATCAGCCATCTTCTTTGGAGTGGCCTGCTGGGGGAGCAGTATATCAACCAGGGACAGAAATAAACTTGACAAGCTGATTAGAAGGGCCAGCTCTGTCCTGGGGAGCCCACTGGACCCAGTGCAGGTGGTGGGTGACAGAAGGATACTGTCCGTGGTGAGCTCCATGCAGAAGAAGAAGTCCCATCCCATGCATGAGACTGTGATCGCGCTGAGCAGTACTGTCAGTGACCGACTGCTCCACCCTAGGTGTGAGAAGGAGCGCTATCGGAAGTCTTTCCTCCCCACCGTGGTTAGGCTGTACAACCAACACCGACCTAAGCGGAGATCATTACACACAGAGAACTGAAATATCTCTCTGCCTGTTAAATCCCCCCCCCCTCTGCTACGTCCTATCTGTCTGTCTGCTATTAATGTAATGCCTCTCACCTTGGAACATTCCTGTACATGTTGTATTTGTATTTGTATCTGCTTATCTTTGCTGCTGTAACACACTGAATTTCCCCATTGTGGGACTATTAAAGGACTATTATTATTATTATTATCATGTGAAAATAGAATATTTGTGTCATTCTCAAAACTTTTGGCCATGACTGTACACGTACTCCCCACATACTGCTATAGCATCTGGACCCTGACACTTCAGGAGTGGCTGATCTGTGCTAGTTTCATGTGTCAAATGCTATAAACCAACTTCCTCAAGAATATTTTGCATCTAAATACTAAATTGCATATAATTAACAGCAATGTAATAACTGTTGCATTGTCACAATATGCTAATTTACTGCAGGTTTTTTTCATGCCTAAACACTAAATTGCAGTATAATTAACAATGGTGTATAACTAGGGCTTTGGCATAATGTGCAATTTTACTGTAAATTTTTCATTGTTACTTAACACTAAATTGCAGCATATTTAATGACATTCTATAACTGTTGGTGTTTGGTGCATACAATGGAATAAAATAGTAAAGAATAGAATACTTTATTGATCCCAGGGGGAAACAAGTTATTCAATGACTCGGTACAACAAATAGTATAACATATATAATATAACCACAGTTGCAGTATAGCAATACAGTCAGAGAGTATACAGCTGAAGGAGGGGCACTAGTCCAGGACATACAGTTAGTTGTTGGGGCACCCAATGTGAACACTAGAACATTAGTCATTTGCAGAGCTGTTGAAGACTGAGATCACTACTGACGGGATATTGTAATTTACTGTACAATTTTTCATAGCAAAACATTCCTGTCTGTTCCTCCCTGCCTGACACTGACTCCTACCTTTCTCCCTAAAATCTATCTACCTTAACCCTTTCCCAACATTTGCCGTAATAATGCAACAGACGCCGGGTCTTTAACCCTTCAAGGACAGGGTAGTTTGTACATTAATGCTCAGCGACTTTTTTCATATTTAACTTCTCCACCTTCCAAAATTCCTAACTTTTTTATTTTTATTATTTTTATGAGGTCTTATTCTTTGCGTGACAAGTTGTACTTTCATTCACCACTATCTTGGGGTCCATATAATGTTTTGATTAGTTTTTATTAACGTTTCGAAGGGGTCTGTGTAAAAAAACCCACAATTCTCTCATAATATTTAGCATTTTGTTTTTATGGCATTCATTTTGCTTTAAAAATGCTTTGTCCAGTGGTTCTTTTACAGCGATAACATATTTATATTGGTTTTGCCACTTTTACAAGTAAAATGTCACTTTGAAAATGAACAATTTTCCTGTAGTCACCGTATTCTGACACCTAGAACTTTTTTACTTTTTTGTTGATGGAGATATGTAAGGGCTCTTTATTTGTGGGAAACTTGTACTTTTTATTGGTACCAATGTTTGATATGTATGACATGTATTATGGAGGTGCTCAGCTTAGTCCTTCCATGCCTTTGTAGAGATTTCAAATATTAACTCCATTGGACTACGATTCATAAGTAAGTGTGACCGTGCATCTCTTCCTTTTTTGGATATGCTTATCAAAAAGAATTTGGATGGATCTTTGTAGACGTCGGTAATCAGAAAGCAGGCGGCTAATTCCCTCTTTAGATGGGAGAGTAATCATTGTCTCCCACTCAAGAAAGGTATTCCTAAGGGTCAATTTTTTAAACTTTGAAGAAACTTTTCCACTATACAGGGCTTCAGACGCCAGCCAACAGTACCCATGTAAGGGAATTGCCAGTTGAGCAATTCCCCAGTGCTGCTGCAGAAACAAGGGAAGAAGGGAAGACAGAGACAGTGAGCCCTAAACTCGACCCAGCCCCTATCCCTGCCTACTTGCCTGACTGTCCTAGGTGACAGCCGACAACTTGGTGGCGATCCCTTCTTTGAATAAGTGACACACAGAACAAGACAAGACAAAACAACACAGAAACAAAGTCAGCAAGCCAAGGGTCACAGCCAGAGAGACAAATCAGTACCAAATTGTAATCCAAAGGAGTAGTCACAAGGGAAGCCAAAGGTTAGAGGTCAGAAATAATACAGTAAGAGCAAGTAGGAAGCTAGCGAGGACAAAGTCACAGGACAGAGTACAATAGCCAGCAAACCTGTGTGGGCTGGTGACCTGTATATAGGAAGTCCAGGACCTACCCCAGACTTGATTGTTAGACAGGCTGTCAATCACACAGGCAAGGCTAAGATTAACTGTTTGAGGAGCAGAGTGAAACAAGGTGCAGGAGACGGGTGTGGCTGAAATTTAATTACAGAGAAGTAGTACTAGGACAGTGTTCAGACTGAGCAACAAGAACCTTAAGCAAGGAATCAAACTGCGCCGCAGCGTGTGAGCGGAGGGTGGCTCAGTGACCCGAACGGGCAGAGACGTTACAGCCCATTTCCAAGAAAGGGGTTACCCTGATTACATACTAAGGATATCATTTAAGGAAGCCCTTTCTAAGGATCGAACAGATCTTTTACAAACTAAAGACACCGTACATTCAGGTACAGGCAGTGTTAGACTGATCACAACCTACGATAACGGGGCAAGCGAGGCAAGTGAGATAGTCCGAACACATTGGGATGTGTTGAAATTAGATCCGGACTTAACAGACATTATCGGAGACTTCAAAACACCTTTTTATGCACTTGGTATGCATCCTCTAATATATCTTGCAATCTCTATTGTTTCCAAATTTCATGCAATGTTATTTATATTTTTTGGAGGGGATTGTCTCTGGTTAAATTTGCCATTGTCACCGTTATGTCTATTATATTACCTTTGCAATTATGATCATTTGAAAATGTAATTATGTAAATACTGATCCTTTT
This sequence comes from Leptodactylus fallax, assembly GCA_947044405.1. Classification (NCBI taxonomy): domain Eukaryota; kingdom Metazoa; phylum Chordata; class Amphibia; order Anura; family Leptodactylidae; genus Leptodactylus; species Leptodactylus fallax. The sequence continues at coordinate 3,498,744 of CAMRHE010000015.1, forward strand.
GATATTTTGATATTGTTACAACCTGACAAAGGGTTGTCTAACCCAAAATGTTGTAATTATTATAACAAAAATTAAACATTAAAAAGCATAACCCTCTTGGAGTGTGGTTCAGATGTGTTTGTATTGCTGAATCAAGTGGGGAGGTGGTCAGCCCCTCATCAAACGTGCACCCTTTCATGATTCACTGCCTGACCGAATCTTGTCAATACATATGAGTCAACAGAGACCTCTTGCACTACAGGCCTTCATGATTGGCTAAAGGGCTGCCTGCAATGCATCATGGGATAGCCAGCCTGCCCCTAGCATATACTGTACATATCGGAATGATTGTTTAAAAATGTATAAATTCATATATGGAGACCATTAATACAATACATAGGTCCCCTCAATTTGCAATTTGTTTTATTGTCACAACCAACCAGGTTGTGACTTGCTGTTCCAAAAGGCATGCAGGGCCACTAACTTAAAAACCTGAAGCATGTTTCACCATCAGAATTTTCAAGGTGTAACAGTAATACAGTATATTTACAGTCCTCAAAATAGTCAGAGGGCTTGCTCCACTACCTTAAAGGCCTATAAGGTCCAACAGATGGCAACACTGTCTAAAGCTGAAATTAGAGCTGGTCTCATGTTGCTTAGGTCTACGATTTTTTTACTGGTTACATGACATGGGTGAATCCACATGCTTATAAAGGGTAGTCCTTGGTTCCCTAGTCTGACACTGTCTAATCAGAAATACTGTACAATGGGAAAAAAAGATATTAGTTTTTCTTCTATATGCCTGAGTAAGCAGACAGGAAAGCAGTTTCTGAATGATGCACAAATGTTAAGAAATTATACATATTAGTTCCAATTTTGTTTATAACTATTTATAATTTTAAAAAAAACATGTAAATGAAGCCATGTGGTTTTGCATAAAACAGATTTATAGTTGGCACATTTTTGTATTCTTGGAGTTCCCAGCTGATTCAGGACAAACAGTGAGTTTGAATGCTTCAGAAGCCAACTGTGGAAATTTTGCAGATGTTTGAATCAGACTCGTCGGCAGCAAATCATATATAAATTGCTCTAATAATTGTGCTGTTGCTAAATATCTATGAATAACTTTCTGGGATGTGTTATTCTTCGCTATGAAAACATAGATCACAAAGAAAAGTATAAAAATATATTTTTCCATTACTCGTTTTTCAGAAGGCAATAGAAAAATAATATCACAGTAAATGTTGGTGTTGTTGGCAGCCAAAGAGCACATTGGGGGAAATTTAACACTCCCTCTACCAGTTTTCTGCATCTGTCGGGGTCTTTATTAAGACTAGCATATGAAATGCCAAACCCAAAATTTGGGTTATAGCACCCCTTGATTTAATCCAGTGTCCTCCTTATTTTCATTCCAAACCTCTGTCACATGTGAAATATATGATCTATATATGAGCTATATTTGCGTGCTCTTCTTTACCTTTTCTATTGCCTGGATTTGTTCAGATACAGTATATGTTTTATTAGATGAATACTGTAGCTTGTGATATAGCATGTCAACCAGTCTATGCATCTATATAGCAAACTATTATGTAACATCCCAGCTTATTATTACAGATTAACTCTTAATTTAGCTTGAATAATTTATTACAATTAATTATTATACCAATTCAATACATTATTGCAACATACAAACAAAACTCTGGACAAGCTGCAATTTACAATGCAACTACTAGGTGGCCACATGAAGACACATAAAGCCTATCACTTTGTTGTATTGAAAAATTGATCCTTCTGTGACATATCTGGACATGGCCAGCAAAGATAAAAGGTAAGGAAGGACACACCTGTTTTAGTGATGGACAAGTCTCTCAAGTTTCATTTTGTTTCGGGTTCGGCTGGTTCAGTCCTAAGATTCATTTCTGTCTGAATAAATTAGTACTGAATCTCAGTTGAAATTGGCCTAAATCGTAGTGTGCAACACTCTCAGGGCTCCTATGACCCTATCTAACCCATTTCTAGCTCTCTAAGTCATACACAGGCAAAGTAATATGAAAGTAACCATAACATATATGTCTAAGGGAAAATGGATGGTAGACAGTGAAAAAACAGCTTATTTAACCACACATTGCACTATCATGTTTTTATATACAATTTTTCTAATTAAAAATGCTCTGAAAAATAGCCCGTTTTGGTGAAGGTGCCTGCCTGTGTTTTCAAACACACAACAGTTGTAGTGGAAGAAGTAAAGATAAAGATAAAGATGTAAAGATTTTATATTTAGAACCATTAGCCCCATCAACATATAGTTGAAACCAGAAGTTTACATACACTATAGAAAAAGACACATATGCATGTTTTTCTTACTATCTGACATGAAATCAGAATAAACCTTTCACAGTTGGGATGGTGTTCTCAGGCTTGGCCATAATGACTATTGTTACATTTGTAGGAAAAAGGAAGAAGTTTGCAAGCCTGAGAACACCATCCCAACTGTGAAACACGGGGGTGGCAGCATCATGTTGTGGGGTTGTTTTGCTGCAGGAGGGACTGGTGCACTTCACAAAATAGATGGCATCATGAGGAAGAACATTATGTGTCAATACTGAAGCAATATTTCAAGACATCAGCCAGGAAGTTAAAGCTTGGGCGCAAATGGGTCTTCCAAATGGACAATGACCCGAAACATACTGCCAAACTGGTTACAAAGTGGCTTAAGGATAACAAAGTCAATATTTTGGAGTGGCCATCACAAAGCCCTAATCTCAATCCTATTGAAAATTTATGGACAAAGCTGAAAAGGCCGATGCGAGCAAGACGGCCTACAAACATGACTCAGTTACACCAGTTCTGTAAGGAGGAATGGGCCCAAATTCTTACCAACTATTGTTAGAAGCTTGTGGAAGGATATAAAACATGTTTGACCCAAGTCATACAGTTTAAGGGCAATGGTACCAAATACTAATGAAATGTTTGTAAACTTTTTACTTTGCAGATAGTAATAAAAATGCCATAAAAAAATTCTCTCTCTCTCATTATTCTGGCATTTGGCAAATATAAATAATTTTGGTAATCCTAATTGACCTAAAACGGGAAAGGTTTATTCTGGTTTCATGTCAGATAGTGAGAAACACTTTCATATGTGTCTTTTTATATATTGTATGTAAACCTCTGGTTTCAACTGTATATACCTAAAGCATACAAGTTGTTTTACCAGTTGGCATATTAGCTGATCTATATTCTTATTTCCTATGTGCCTGTAATATCATTTTCTCCCTAAATTCATTTAAAATTCCCACTGCTACCAGTATTGGTACATATTAGTTGATTAACTTGTGTTCAAACAGATGGTCCTCTGTTGGTCAACAGGGATCTTCTGTTTGATAACTAAAAATGCTCTTCTGACACCTACAACAGCGGCATGTTTTGTTTACATTGCGCATGCGTTAAACAGAACTTTCGCGCATGCACAGTTTACTCCTACCATCGGAGCCTGTTTTCATTCAGGTCCGACAGGACACGTGCGAACTAGCAGTTTGCATCTGCACAAAATCCCTCCTTTCGGACATCGAGGTGGGCTCTCAGATTCTTACTGTCAAGGTCCTCTGCATTCATTGATTTATTTGGTAAGTTTACACCATTTATTTATTTACTGATCCTATTATATTCATCTATTACCTAACCTCGCTTTTATAATATGTCTCATAGAGATATTTACTGAATCTGTATCTAGCTTATATACCATAAAGAATCCACCAGACCATAAGTTTTGAGTTATTTGATTATTGATAATATCATGCATATTTCATATTTTGTATGCTACAGTTGTTACATATATGTAATATTGTTTTTATTATCACTTTTTGGACCCCCCCACAAAGGAAGTTTGTTTCGATTTTGACATACAGTATACATTGTTTGGACCTTCCTATAAGGGGTGTTCCCTGTATATGTCTCTTCCTTTATAAAGTTTTTTGATTGTGATCATTTATTAGCATATATCACTCCTGTTCACACTTGAAAAAGGGGAAGTGTATCCTCGAAACGCGTGGTGTTATAGGATTTGAATAAAGTAACTTTGCACTTTCAACCTGGGCGAGTGTGGTTCCTTCTTCTCCGGCCTTGAATATGGCTTGGAAATTGGTCCTATATCCTTTCAAATTTATTTAGTGTCAGGTTTGGGTGGCTCGGGTACCAGAATCCTTTTGGGTCGAATAAGTTTGATGCAAACCACAGCTTAAATTAGCTTAAAACATAGTATATAACATTGTCAGGGCTCTTTGGAACCTATCTATCCAATTTCTAGCTCTCTAAGGCAAACACAGCCAAAGATCTGTAAAAGTGAAAGTGACATGTATGTCTATGGAAAAATGGATGGCAAGCAGAGGATACAAACTAAAAGTTTAACCACTGTGCTGACACTCACTTTTATGCAATTTAACATTTAAAATGGACTAAAAAGTTTTGGGAAAAGGTGCTTGCCTGTGATTTCTTTAGGCACACATGGCAGCTATATTGCAAAAAAAACAGCCACCAAAAATGATCCATTTATGGGAGCAGAACACTACACTTACATTTTGTTAGTATTAGAAGAAGTAGTGGTGGCATTGTTTGTTACAATTTGAAGAAAAATTTGTGGTATACTGTCAATGTGCCTTGAAAAAGTGAAGTGGTAAGGAATTGACTTAATAAAAAAGCCAACAAAAATTGTCCCTTTATGGCAGCAGAGGCAGCAGCAATGAATGACAATTACAAGATTTGCAGAAAAAGTTGTGTCGGCTGAAAATACTACAATATACTCTGAAATGGAATGAATTTTATGATTCTGAGAACAGCACTTTATGATCTTGAGAACTGGGTTATCCTGCCAGTTATCCCTGTAGGGAACAAATGCCTCAACAACATTGTGGTGACAGAGTGACAATTTACAAAATTTGGGGCTTCTGCCTAGCCTGTCAGCTGAAAAAAGCTGGACTATCTTTCAATAGTAATAATAAGATAGAAGATGTTCTTTTTTTTTTCCTCTCACAGACAGTTATTAGCTCCATTGTGTCTGAGATTTGCTGCATGCAGTAATCATTTATCGTATACTGCTTCTGAAACTGACACTCTAGCATATGCCAAAGTGCCACGCAAATTGTGCTTACCTTACAACCATGAAATGAAGGAGGGGAGTGTAAACAAGGCTTGCCTCGGTGAAGTTGGGGACAGGAAATGTTCCAGTGTGGAGGAATTGAGGGAGGCGGATGGATCCCGCCAATTGTGCCTGCCCTGCACCAATGAAGTAATGTCTGTACTAGAAAGTACCAAGCCTTGCTGTGTTTGTAGACTGTAGCCTCTGACGCTCAAAGCATTGACCCAGTAGACCATGAAAACTATGTACTATTATGACTACCCATAATTGCAGGTCCACGTATTGGCCTTTCCCTACATGGACTTTTACAAGTAGGATTCGTTTCATGTTTGGGATCGGGGGCTCGGGTCTCGAAACCACACTTTAAATTGGCTTAAGACATATTGTAGATTACTCCTATGGCATCTCGGAACCTATCTATTCAATTTCTGACTCTCTATGGCAAACAGAGACGAAGTTATGTCAAAGTGAATGTGACATGTATGTCTATGGAAAAAGGAATGGTAAATAGAGGATACAAATTCATAGTATAACCATACACTGTGCTGCCACTCACTTTCATGCATTAAACATTTAAAAGGCTTCAAAAAATACCCATTTATTAGGGAAATGTGTGTGCCAGTGTGTTTTTTTACATACATATGGCAGTTATATTGCCAAAAGCAATGATTTTTTAGAAAAGTTAGCCCATTTTGATGGCTTATTGTTATATGGGAGACAAATTTGTGGCTCTGAGCCACTTGAAAAGTGATGAAGAATTAGCTTTTTAAAAAAAAGCCACCAAAAATTATCCCATGATGGGAGCAGGTGTGAAATCCATATTGTTTTTTATTGGCACCAACAGTGTGCTATAGTGGCATGTGATGGTGGACCAGGCCACATGACAAGTCTGCCTGAGTGGTGATAGCTGTGGCAACATGTGTGGCAATGTGGCAGGGCATAATGTGATGGACCAGGCCACAGGATAATTCTGCCTGAGTGGTTGCAGTGTTGGTAGGCACTAGACAGCTGTGTCAACATGTGTGGCAGTGCGGCAGGCCATAATATGATGGACCAGGCCACAGGACATGTCTGACTGAGTGGTGGCAGTGGTGTTAGCTAATTAGGAGTAGCAGCAGCAGCAATACAGTAAATTGAAGATGATGATAAAGGGAGATGGTAGCACCTCTATTTGGAGGCATCAGCCTGATTCATTTTGATTAAAGTAAATTTTTCCATGCTACCTGTGGAGAGTTTCAACCTTTTAGGTATTACAACAGCACTGAAAACCCTCTTGGCCATAACACTTTATGCCAGACAAGAAAAAATTTCCATGGCATACTGGGCCAGCTTCTTCCAATACTCTAACCTATTGGCCCAGAATTCCATGGGGTCACAGTTATCTGCTGGACTATAGGTGCACTCTCAATACGACTGTCAGTTGCCTATTGTGGCTCTGGTTGGCCTGGCTGCTGCTGCTTTACTCCTCCTGACACTTGCGGCACTGGAAGAGGAGGTGCGCTGGCTGAGTGAGGTGGACTGGGAGTGGGTAGAGGTCACCTGAGTACACGTGCGACTGGTAGTTGCAGTGCTCTCCTTAAAGGTATGGCAAGCTGGTTATACAGCCTATCCTGATAATATTGTATTTTTTTTTCCCTTTGGGAAGCAGGGAATAATTCCCCCATTTTGTCTTTATAGCAAGGATCTAAGAGCACTGCTATCCAGTACTCATCCCTCTGCTTGATGCTAATAATATGCTTGTTGCTGTGTAAGCTGTGTAACCATGCATGCCAGCGTATGCGCAGACCCAGGGGCTTGTCATGGTTGGTCTTTTTGGCAGATAATGGCAGCTAGGTAGCTTCAAGGTTAAACTCATGCCATCAGTTTTCGAAACTCAATGGAATCCACTAAGTGGTACGGCAGCAAGGTGAAATGTGAGTTAAGTTGCACAACTGCTGGATGACTGGGCTTATACTACTGTCTCCTGGTTACACATTTCCTTATGGATGGCTGATGTTGGCATGGAAGAAGTGGAGGTGGAAAAACAGTTGGTGATGTTGATGATAACGACAACGACCATGTGCTAGTTGTAGATGTGCACTGCCTACAAGGAAGATCACAGGGAGGAGTAGGAGAACAGCCTTGCTCATTTCCTCTGCCAGTGTCACTGTCAAGTCTATTTTTCCAAATACGTGAGTGATGCCTTTTCATTTGAGTACATAGACATTTGTTCATGCACAGCCATGGCTAAGTTTCTGCTTTCAGATCTTGCATATTGCCATGGATTTATTATTTGGCAATGTCAAAAAAATCCCCACACTGCAGATAACTGCATGTAGTTGCTGTCACCAGCAGCAGCAGAAAAAAATCTGCCACTACCATTACCAGTTCAACCACCCCCATCTTGCGAAGTTCCCTACTGCTCCATGCAGGCTTTTTGGATGTTTGGCCTGCACAATGGCTGGAATTACTATCACCACTGCCACCAGCCTCTTCATCTGATCTCACATTGTCACTAGAGATGAGCGAATTGATTCTGCAGAAGTGGAATTCGATCCAAATTTCAGGAAATCTTCGATTCACCATGATTCCGGATTTCCTCATGCTTCGATGCATCAAATTGCATTTTTCAAAAAATTTTTTAAAATGGCCGCCGCACATGTTAGGACAAGGGGAAAGGGACTCTGGGAGCACGGGATCACCCACAATACCAAGCATGCAGCTAATCAGCAGCCAGCAGGTCCTGTGATGTCACAGCTCTATAAAAACCCTCGGCCATTTTAGGTACAGTCATTCCACATTGTTCTTACTGTAGGGACAGACGTCGGCAGGAGCTAGGAAAAGACTTTGAAAACATATAGAAGTTCAGGGAAAGAGGCTGAGCCTTAGAACTGTAGGGAAAGTATAGGGAGGAATTGAGAGAAGAATTTGGGGTGGTTGCGGGCTCATTTACAGCAAGAATTTTCAGAATAATTCACATTGCAGCACTCACTGCCTTTATACTGCTGCTCATTACTTATATCTGTGTCATCAAGGTGGAACAGAACAAGCCTTTTGCAGTGCAGTACAGCAAAAAAAATTTAAATATCATACACTAATATCTGCACGTATCTGTAAAAGAAGCCTTTTTAAAGGTCTTTATTATAAGGGGCTGTTCTTACTTTTCTTACAAGGCATAACAGTGAACAGTACTATTGTGCCAAAGCCATATCTGCACGTATCTTTAAAAAAAAGCCTTTTTAAAGGTGTTTATTATAAGGGGCTTATTCACTGTTCTTACAAGGCATAACATTATTCAGTACTATTGTGCCAAAGAAAACTGAATTTTCATCCAATAATATCTGCACTTATCGCCATTTTGCTACCAGTATAAAGTTGCAGGCAATATTTTACAACAGTATTGTCAATAAAAATTCAATAATTCAATAATTCTTAGCGGTTATCACTTATTTAAAGGTGTTTATTAGTGTCAAAACACATAAAAAGGACCATATTCGCCATTTTGTTACCAGTATAAAGTTGCTGGCCATTTATAAATAGTATTGTCAATAATTCAATAATTCTGAGCCACAAATCTCTGCCTTTATCACGCTTTTTTGTATTGGTGTTCATTAGTGGGTGAAGAAATAAGGGGCATATTTGCCGTTCTCTTCAAAGTAGAAAATAACAGGCCTTTTTGCCCTTTACGATTAAGTTTTTTTCATCAAACAGTATGTCAGACAGAAAAGCGAGAGGCCATGCACAGGGTAGGGACGCAGGCCTAAATGTTTCTGGCGCAGGCACAGGTCGCAGCAGAGTAAGAGGGCATGGCAGCAGGGGTCAGTTACAGAGGCCTGAGCTCCCAGTGTCAAGTAGTGGTCGTGTCTTGACCAGCAACCCAATGGTTGTAGACTGGTTGAATCAGTCATTCAATTCATCCCAAGTCACATCAGACACCCCCAGCCAAGAGTCAGTGGGTTCGTCAGACACAACCCTTAGTTGGCAATGCCCGGCAGCAGGCCCTGTGCCCTCACCTGTCCTCAACCTGCCTCTGTCCTTTTCTGTTCCCTCAGCTAGAGAACTACTCTATGCTGTGGGCTCAGATCCACTGTATAGTGAGGAGGAGGTACTAGAGGACAGTCAGCAGCTACTGCTCAGCCAAGATGTGGAGGAGATATCCGCCTCTTCCTGCGGTAGGCGGGCAAGTAGTGATGAGGAGAGTGGCATGGGAGCTGGTGTTGAGGAGGACATCAGTGACCTGCAGACAGTAGTGAATAACAATGTAGTCAATCGTAATTGGGAGCCGGGTGATGAAGGGGCCTTATCGTCATCAGGAGAAGAGGGTTGCAGCTTGCGAATGAGGTGGCAGGGGAGTCAGCAGGGTGGCAGCAGTGTGAGGTCAGAAGCTAAACGTGCCCGGGGTACACCACCCGCTTCGCAGCAACCTACCTGCCCAGAAAGCAGTGGTGCAGGGTTTCAAGGAGGCAGTGGCGGTAGCAGTCAGTTATTGCAGAGTGTTGGGGGTAAAATCACCTACTCAGCGGTGGCAGTTTTTTGTAAAGCCACCGGGGCACATCAACATGGCCATATGTTCAATCTGTGGGCAGAAGGTGAAGCGTGGCCAGGGTGCAAATGTTGGCACCACAGCCCTGCGCCAACATATGCAGCATCACCATAAAGTGGCCTGGGAGAGCCGTGGCTCCAATGTGCTGGTCCAGCCTGTCGAAGCAACTGCTGCAGCATCCAGTGGCATACACCCCATTTTAGGCAGTCAAGGCTCAAGTACAGGACGAAAAGGGTATAGGCCCAAGGGGGAAAAGTGTCTGGGAGGGAGGACAGGGTCGAGATAGACCTGTGCCAGAACCAGAGGTGTCCCCATGTGAGGAGGCTCAGGAGGAGGTGAGGAAACCCCAAGACTTAAGGGTTGTAGGCCCAAGGGGGCAAAGTGTCTGGGAGGGAGGACAGGGTCCAGATAGACCTGTGCCTGAACCAGAGGTGCCCCTAGGTATGGAAACAAAGGGGGAGGTCCGAAATCCCCTAGAACTCTCCCAACTAGCAGCTAGTGCGGGAGAGACCCTGAGAGATCGCGGGATGGGGTCTCTGAACTGGAACCTCAAAGACCTTGGGCTGTGAGTATGGATCTACGGGATGCCAGCACTCTGAAAGCGGACCAAGAGCAGGCCAAAGGTAGCCAGGAGCGCAGAGATTGCCGGGATGGGGTCTCTGGACTGGTACCCCAAGGGCCTGGGGTTGTGAGTATGGATCTACGGGATGCCAGCACTCTGAAAGCAGACCCAGTGCAGGCCAAAGGTAGCCAGAAGCGCAGAGATTGCCGGATGGGGTCTCTGGACTGGTACCCCAAGGGCCTGGGGTTGTGAGTGTGAGTCTGAGGGACGCCAGCACTCAGAAGGCAGACCCAGAACAGGCAGGAGGTAGCCAGGTGTACTTGGCTCAGAGCCTGAGCCTTAGAAGTATCCTCATTCAGACTGGAGAGGAGAAGGGTATCGGGGTTAGGCCACTGAGGTGCCTGCAGAAGGTGATCTCCGGATCCGCCTTCCTCCGTGCACGCTCTAAAAAGGGGAGGTGTCATGATATGAGGCTCAGATATGGTTTTATATTCACTCACATATTATGGTTCCTGTCTGTTGTCAGCAATTTGGTCACAGGCTAGGTGGTTCCTGGGATCTGCAAACCCTTTGATCCCCAGGAATTCACTGACACAGGCCTTCGTTGGCATAAGACTGCTGTACTCATTAACTCAGCAGGGTGTTATGCAGAGGGGATGTGTTGGGGAAACGAATATCTTTGATAGACAGACTGGCACCATCTTTACTTCAAAGGGATTATGGTTTTATGACAATATCTGGCCTGGGGAACATCTTACAGTTGCCCCGATAAATTCCCCAGATGCGTCAGGTCAAGGCGCTCACTCAGAATATACACATTTCACAGTTCAAAGCCCGGGAAAGGTCCAGGCACTGATCTCCTTACCCAAAGGGAGATGGAGTGTCAACCTTGGAGTCTATGTGTTGGGGATCTCGCCAGTAACCCGATCCTACCACCGGCCCAACTCTATAATCATTGGGCAAAGAATTATACAGAAAAATAATTCTAAGAGATGTAGAGAGGGGGCGGGGCTCCTCCCCCCTGGTGACCTCACTTAGGGAGGAGACCAGGGGAAACAAAAGGTCTCCACCCAGGCTGAACCAGGCTCTTTTGTCTTCTGGTCTTGGTGATGTGCGATTCCTAGAGGAGAGGTGTGGAGGAAGTCAAGTGGGAGACTTCAACCATGTGCTCCATCATGTGATCACCATGTGCTACCCATGCGGCCTAAGCAGCCAGGCTTGCAGCCATTTTGTTAACATGGAACATGTAACCGCATGTAGGCATTACATGCTTTGCTCAAGACTGTATCCTGAGCCTGCCACATGGGCTCAAAGAAATGGACTAACTACTTGTTCCGGAAGGTCTGCTGCCCTTTGCAATGCTAAGATTCCTCTGCTACTTGACGTTTATAAGATACGTGCCCTGGCTCATCATCTGGGGGCCAGAGAAACCATCACAAGCTGGTGTTGGTAACATATATTCTTTTCTTTCTGTTATTTCCATTTTTATTTTATGTACCGTGTTATACTGCTTTTCACGTGTATCTGCTTGCTAATCGCTACATGTATTCTCTGTATGTGTTAAGTGTCTAGTGCCGACCCATTTAGGGGTTAATAAATATATAAAATTTAGAAGGCTTGTCTTGCGTATTATCCTCGGTGGCCCAGCACCCTCACTGGAAGTGGGTGTGAGGTAATTGAAGCTATCTCAAGTGTGCCAGAAGCGGCTTCTAATAGGACGAGATCCTTCACAGTGGTGGCAGCTTCATGTCACACTATGTATGACCTGTGAGGGTCACAAATCACCACCTCATTACAGATAGATAACAGATCCCTCTATCACGCACCACAAATTTTAGACTGTTTATTTCCTGACTTGTTATAAATAGCTTCTCTACGTATATTGCATTTTGTTAGTCCAAGAATCCTTTTGAAGACCCATGCCTTGTGTATGTATAAATAATGTGAATTTTCAGGTTCTTGTATAACACCATGTCTGATGAAGGGAGCTAGATTTCCGAAAGTTTACTTATCAAATATACTCTGTTAGCCTCTAAAAGGTATCGCCTGATTTCTTCACTCTTCCACTACTTTTGTATAGCTAACACGGTACAACATTATACTACAAGGCTCCACCACCTCAGCTGAAGGAAGCTGTGTGTCCTTCCCATCATCTGCTGGCCGTGATGCTCCTGCTCCTCCTCCTAGTCAGTCATTGCGTCAGCAATCGATCACAGAATCTATATCTAAGAGACAACAGTATGCGTGCACTCATCCAACAGTGCAGAAGCTGAATGCGCTCCTGTCCAAGTTGCTGGTGCTGCAGTCACTCCCTTTCCACTTGGTGGACTCTGCACCTTTCAGAGAACTGATGGCTTGCACCGAGCCGAGCTGGAGAGTCCCAAGCCGTCATTTCTTTGCCAAGAAGGCAGTATCAGCCCTGCACAAATATGTAGAAGAGAAGGTGGGCCAGTCCTTGAGCCTGTCGGTGTCTGCCAAAGTGCACGATAGAGTCGACGTGTGGAGACGTAACTATGGTCAAAGACAATATATGTTATTTACAGCCCACTGGGTTAATGTGGTGTCTGCCAGGACACACCAGCAACTTGGACAGGTGACGCAGCTTCAGCCTCCACGTTCTCGCGCCGTTGGTCCTGCAACAATGTCCGCCTCATCCTCCACTGCAGGAACAATTCCCAGTGCTCCTCCAGCATATCACATGTGCAAGGCACAGCGTTGTCTATACCTTGTTTGCCTGGACGAACGAAGTCACACGGGGAGGAACTTCTCTGTGTCCTCAATCAAGAAATCGAATCCTAGCTTTCTCCAAGAGAAGTTAAAATCGGAACAATGATGACCGACAACGGGAAGAACATGGTGTTGGCCCTGCGTCAAGGAGGGCTGAGCCATGCGCCCTGCATGGCGCACATATTCAATCTGGTTGTCAAGCGTTTCCTTAAGTGTTCCACCCATCTGTAAGACATCCTAAAAATCAGGGGACTGGAGATGTGGTGTCTACATCTCAAGGCCACATGAGCCCTGTGGTGGCTGAACTGCAGGAGGAGGACGATGAGGAGGACATTGGAGCACAAACAATGTGTAGTCAAATAGGTGGAGAGGATGAGCAGGAGCAACCAGAACAGCCAGAGGGAGATGAGGATGATGAAACAGATGACCCAGACACACAGTGGCATTATGTAGTGGAGATGGAAGCAGGGAGTCCCTCGGAGTCACTTGCACAAATGGCCTGATGCATGCTGACTTCCTTGCGCAGTGACAGCCGAATTGTCACCATTCGGCAGAGGGATGACTACTGACTCTCCACCATGTTAGACCCTCGCTACCGGGGAAAAATAGGGGCCTTTTTACACCCGCTGAGAGGGAGGACAAATGGAACTACTATAGAGACATGCTATGTAGCAAGTTGGCCGCTGCCTACCTGCGCCATCGTCCATCCTTTCGCATGTCTGACTGGGGGAGCCCTGTGCACTCAACTTGCACTGGCATGGCAGCTGTGGGAGGGAATGGGGGTGGCAGGAGCAGTATCGGCTCCATCAGCAGCAGCCTAAGCCTAGAGTCGCTGATGAGCAGCTTTCTTCAGCTGCATATTGAAGAAGCTCATGAGCAGCTAGACACAGAGCAGAAGTTGAACCAGCAGGTAGTGGCATACTTAGAGTGCACCCTGCCACCCGTCATCGAAGATCTAATGGACAAATGGGCAGCCAAACTGGATTTGTGGCCGCAACTGGCCGAGTTTGCCCTGGAAACTGTCCTGCCCGGCCAGTAGTGTGGCTTCAGAGCAGGTGTTTAGTGTGGCGGGGGCCATAGTTACCACAAGGAGAAATCGCCTGTTCACCCAAAATTTGGAGAGACTGACCTTTGTGAAGATGAATCAGGCATGGATCATCCAGGACTTCCACCCCCCAATTCCTGATGCAGCAGATTAAATGATCCATGCTACCTCACCACACTCTGCCACTGGTTTACTGTATGGCCTCCGAAGGCTGTTGCTACCTACACATTATATCACCTTGCCACTCTGTGGCCTGCTGACTCTGCTGCCACTTCTGCACTCTGCCTCTGGGTGACTGTATGGCCTCCTCACACTGCTGCCTCCTCCGCCTCTGCCACTGGGTCACTGTATGGCCTACTAAGGCTGCTGACACCTCCACACTCTCTTACCAGGTCACTGTATGGCCTACTAAGGCTGCTCACAGCTCCCCAATGTCACTGGGTCACTGTATAGACTCCTCATGCTGCTTCCACTGGGTCACTGTATGCCCTCCTCATGCTGCTGCCACTACTGGGTCACTGTATGCCCTCCTCATGTTGCTGCCACAGGGTCACTGTATGGCCTCCTCATGCCGCTGCCACTGGGTCACTGTATGGCCTCCTCATGCTGCTGCCACTTGGTCACTGTATGCCCTCCTCATGTTGCTGCCACTGGGTCACTGTATGTCCTCCTCATGTCGCTGCCATCAGGTCACTGTATGGCCTCCTCATGCCGCTGCCACTGGGTCACTCTGTGTACTCCTCATGCCGCTGCCACCAGGTCACTGTATGGCCTCCTCATGTCGCTGCCACCAGGTCACTGTATGGCCTCCTCATGCCGCTGCCACTTGGTCACTGTATGGCCTCCTCATGTTGCTGCCACTTGGTCACTGTATGGCCTTCTCATGCCGCTGCCACTTGGTCACTGTATGCCCTCCTCATGTTGCTGCCACTGGGTCACTGTATGACCTCCTCATATTGCTGCCACTGGGTCACTGTATGCCCTCCTCAAGCCGTTTCCACTGGGTCACTGTATGCCCTCCTCATTCCGCTGCCACCGGGTCACTGTATGGCCTCCTCATGCCGCTGCCACTGGGTCACTGTGTGGCCTCCTCATGTCGCTGCCACTGGGTCACTGTATGGCCTCCTCATGCCGCTTCCACTGGGTCACTGTATGGCCTCCTCATGCTGCTGCCACCGGGTCACTGTATGCTCTACTCATGCCGCAACCACTGGGTCACTGTATGCCCTCCTAAGGCTGCTACCACTGGGTCACTGTATGGCCTCCTCATACTGCTACCACCTCCACATTATGTCGCCTTGCCACTCTGTAGATATATATGTAGAATCAACAGACGACGGAGTAAAAGAAGTGCGCTCTTTCACTCTACAGTAGGAGGTTGGGTCTCTGTATGGTTCTTTCTACCTGGAACTAACATGGACCTGTAAGGCTGGGTTCACACTTGAGTTAGATGGTCAGTTTTGGCCCCGTAACTGTCAAAATAAGTGAAGTGTGCATCGATTCTAAAAGCGACGCCTGTCATGTGCGTGTCATTCGGACTCACAGTATTGTTTAACTACCTCAGTAGGTTCCGCATGCATGTTACTGCAAGGCACAGTGTTCTACTCTACTATACAGGCTCTCTGAAGCTAGAAATAGGTGTCTTTTAGCGATATTCGCTGCGAGGCAAATTTTTTTGGAACTTCGAATAGAAGTGCCAAATCGAACTTTTGAGAAATTTGCTCATCTCTAGTTGTCACCCTGATCTGGTTGCCAATCATCATCGGCAGTGTCATCATCATCATCTTACCTGCTTTTTTCTAACAGGTCATAATGCCCATGCACTCCCTCTGAATTTCCACCTCCAGATATCCCCTTAGCTCCCCTACCAAAATGGCTACTACTAGTAGTAGTAGTACCACATCCCCTTCCACTACTACCTACTCCACTTCCTTCTCTGCTTGCACAGAATGCTGAGTGTTCTCATCCAGAAATAAATTGCTCGGCACATGCAACATCACTACCAGGGATCTGTGTCAGTGAAGAATGTGAAGGAAACATGATTGACAGAAAGGCCCTGCAGCAAATTATGTGTTATGTAGGAGGAGGAGAAGGAACACACAGAAAACTGACTCAAGATCGCATTACTCTCAGATGAAATGTCCTCCTGTGACTAAGATGAGCCAACTAAATAATCAAAAGCTTCATCAACGTTCTCAGGATGTGTAACAATCCTGCAGCTACTGGTGGTGCCACCAAAACCCAAAGCAGTGTTGCTCTTGCCACCTACTCTCATTGTTAGTAGTAGTAGTAGTACTTACATGACTTTTTTGTCCTCCACCTCCATTTGTCTGTTGCCTGCCCTGTTTTTTTTCACTCATTTTTTAAAATTCACACAGACAGTGCTTAATTATTAACAAAAAATATGGTTAATAACAGAGATTTTTTTTTTTACATTAGAGAAAGACACATTACTAGTAGCACCACAGCTACCACTACTACTGTGTGTGATGTATATCTAGAATTACATATCCGCAGTGCACTTGCGCATACAGAGAAACACTTAAAATATTTTATTCAGATTAACAACAATGCTTCATCTCACTGTGTATGGGTCAGACCAGACCAGAGAGAAAAAAAAAATAACATGAAATTACTAAATGTTTTTTAAGATTTGTGCTTTCTAGACTTCATATTGGGTGAATATTGCAACAACAACAAGCTGTTTATATATAACAGTTATTTTTTTAAGATTTGCACAGGGCTCTATATTAGGTGAATAACAAGATACTGCTTGTATATAAATTAATAGAGTTATATTTTTTTCATGATTTGCGCTTTGCTAAAATAGCAGTATGCATTTAATGTTAACTCTTGCCCAAAACTTTTTAAACTAACAACATTATCTTCAGTATAAAAGTATGTTTAAATAATGTGTATGGAGATGAAATTATTCTATTGCAAATACTGTCAGACAATATAGATTTTTGCCTAGCAATAAAACACTGAACCTGTCCTATCTAAGCCAGTCTATTCAATTCTATTCTAGCACTACTAATCTGTCTGTGTAATTATTGTTTGTCTAAATATTCCTATAGCTATTGTTCAATTTTCTGATTTATACTGCCTATAGCCTAGCTAATAGCTATGAGATGCAGTGAGATAGAATACAGATTTCTTTACATGTCCACCATTTACACCAAATGAGGCTGATCATGCATGTAAAATCTTGTATAGTCCATATGACATCAGCACTGTAAGGTCCACCTACCACTGTCTACTGGCTGAGAGGCTGTCACATGTTGCAGTAATTCCCTCATGATGTATGAGTTACTACACACATGACATTGTCTGCTCTGTATTTCCGGGTCTATCATATAACAGCTGTCTTTTTCTCATAGTGTGGCCATTTTTGTTCATCCGAAGCAAATCACCATTGTTTGGTTTAGTTAAGAACCAAGCAATTCAGGGCAAACCTTGCTCGGTATGAACCAATTCACCCATCTCTACACAGAACCCTAACTCAACATTTGTGGTTCACTACTTTCAAAAATTTTCCAGAACGATTTGCTCACTTATATAAATTCACAAACCGTACATTTGCCACAGCAAAAAGTGTCCACCAGATCTTTTATTTGTCTCCCAAACCAATTTTCCTGATTCACTGGTACAAGATGACTGTGCACCAGTCTATCACGAACATTTGGACCTCTACGATATGTGATGGACGGATTTGCACTTAAAGATGATCCTATTTCGGGATCCGCTCTCAAAATGCTCCAAAATTGGCGTATCACGTGTCTTACTTCACAATGAGCCTCATCATAGGTACCTAAAATCCGCAATTCATCAGAACCTTGTTTTATCTTAGGTTGCAGTAGTCCCCCTCGCTCTGATGACGTGGCATGCTGGTACGCACTCCTGAGTACACCATCAGGATAACCCCTATTTCTAAATCTTTGTCACAGGATAGCGGCTGCATTCTGATAATCACCAAAGTTTGTGCAGTTCCTGCATAAACGCAGGAACTGCCCCTTCAGGATGCCCCTGCGCAACGAATTAGGGTGCCAACTGTCCCATACCAGGAGGCAGTTGGTGGCTGTTTTTTTTTCGAAAAATTGTGGTACTCAGCTTCACTGATGAAGATTTCTGAATTGTAAGATCTAAAAATGTAATAGACTGTTCTTGTATGTCTGCCGTGAAGTATAAACCAAGATCGTTTATGTTCAATACTTTCACAAATTCCAAATACTGGGTCCTGGTACCATTCTACAAAATAAAGACATCGTCGATGAATCTTATCCAAAGCAAGATCATCAACGACCAGTCGTCCATCGCTTCCAAAAAGACCACCTCCTTCTCCCACGAGCCCAGATAGAGATTTGCGTATGTAGGCGCACATGGACTCCCCATGGCTACGCCTCTGAGCTGGTGGAAGAAGTGGCGGTCAAACATAAAAGTATTATTCTCAACACAAAATTTAGAATCTCTAGCACAAATGTTATGTGCTGCAAAGTGATTTCCTCTCGTTTTAAGGAAGTCCCCCACAGCTCCACACCCCTTGTCATGGGGTATGGAGCTGTAAAGAGCCTTCACATCCAAACTGGCCAGCATCACATTAGATGGAACTGTTAAATCATCCAGATGTAATAAAACGTCTGTCGTGTCTCTGATATAAGAAGGCAAAGAGACAACAAACGGTCTGAGAATCTCGTCAATATAGAGGGATACATTCTGTGTCATACTATTAATACCAGTCACTATTGGCCTCCCCTTTAGGGGGTAAAGCCACTTATGTATCTTTGGGAGCAAGTAAAATATGGCTCTTATAGGATGTATTGGTGACATAAACTTCAATTCTCCCTCACTAATAAGACAATCCTCTTTAGCCTTTTTAAGGGTGGTATTAAGTCTAGAAATATATTCAGTTGTTGGATCAACTTGCAGGACCTCATAGCAGTTTTTATCTTGCAGGATATTTTTGCACATATTGATATAAGTACCCCGGTCCATTATCACCAAGTTCCCCCTCCCCTTATCAGCGGGTTTCACAACTATTGACTCATCACGTTCCAAGTTATTTAAACAATAAAGTTCATCCTGAGTCAAATTATGTCTCGTAGTCAAATGTCTTCTATCTATTTCTGATAGTTTTTCTACAACCACCCTTAAAAAGGTATCTATGACCGTGTCATCGGAAATAGGGGGATTTTTATTAGAAGGCAACCATAATTTTGTAAAAGGTCCTTCCCCCATGTTTTGTTGGCCCAACTCCCAGAGACTCTCTAGCAATTGAAGATCAGGAAGGTCTTGTTCGCAGATGCCCAGTGCCTCACACTCTCTTTTATTATGCAGTGTAAAAAACTTTTTCCATTTTAGGCGTCTGCAAAACAAATTTAAATCTTTCACCCATCCAAATAAATCAAATGCTGGTGTAGGGACAAACAAGAGGCCCTTCCTCAATACACTTTCTTCCAACACAGTCAAACTACGCGAGGATATATTAATAATCTGCATCTGATCAATTTCTTACTTATTTTGAGGAAACACTTTCTTGTTCTGAGCAAGTAGTCCGAAATAGGTGGACCCTGAGCTAAAAAACCACCTCATGTACTTTGGGTCCTACCTCTACTCCTGCCCCTCCTAGGGTGAGTAATTGATTGATTCACGGAGGGTCCTTGATAAGTGTTTTTACCCCTTCTACTACGTGAACCCTCGCCGTCCGAGGCCTCACATTCGGACGACGATGGCTCTGTATCTAACTCTCATTTTTTAGTATCTTTAGAGGAAAAATCAAATATTCTACCCTCCTTAAAGTCTTGCAGATCCCGTTTGAACTGAAAGTGTTTTAAGTAGGAAATTAAGCGCTCAACTGTCTGTTGGAGAGTGCATTCCCTTCGTTCGAAATCAATACTGTTAGAGAATTTTTTTACAACCTCTATTTGCTCTTTCAATTCTTGAGCAGAAGAATCTAATATAACTTTCTCTTCCTCCAACAATAAATGCATTCATTTAATTGACGAATCGATTGACTCTCTTTCCCACTTTTTAAGAAAGGTGGCAGAACGCAGACGCTGTGCAGGGAATATATTAATGCGCAGGCCCCTAGGTACTATATTATTCTTGATGTAAGCCTCTAAAGTTTGGACCTCCCAAAACGATCTAAGGTGATCCTTATATGTCTTTGTCAATTTGCGAAAGGACGCCGAAATGCTCAAATTATGAAATGTGGTTGGTAAATCACCTTCAGAAAAAACCTCCCTGGTGTCACATAGCCATTGATCAGTATTGATGCCCATCAAAAAACCTGCCATCTCCACTAATTAGACTTAAATATAAATCAAAAATATATCATATACTATTCCAATACTCATAAATATAATAGAAAACCTATAGAAAGTGTCACTTCCCAAAAGAGTATTTCTAAAATGCTATCTTTATTAATATAATCTAAAAGATGAGCCACAATAATCTCTCATAATAGAATTTAAGAGCAAGTAAAGTCTTGTATGGCCAGGGGACTTGAACGTGTGTAACACATATAATATGTCACCCCTAGTCATGAAACAACCCCTCCCCTTTCTTAGAAGTGCATGATAGTAACTTAAATTTGCTCAAAATAGGAAAGCCGACCCCCAGCAAAATATTTGCAATGCTGTTCAATGGCTGTCGGACTAGTCCTAGACAAAAAAACAAAACAAAAAAAAAAAAAAAAAAACACACTTCTGAGAAGCAGGAATAATTTAGTGCCAATATTCACATGGACACAATAAGAAGTCTAGCATCCTGTGCCAATCTGAAAAAAAAAAATCTCCTTTTTAATCTTAAAATCTTAATTTATTTTGTTGCTCAGCCTGCAACAATTAAAAAAAAAAATCTTTGTTATTTATGGGCTTTTTGTGTTTACCTAATAAACAGTGTGATGGAGCATGTTAATCCAAAAAAAAAAAAAAGTTTTTTAATCATTTTTTTTTGTTTGTTGCTCACCCAATAAACAATGTGACAGAGCATATTAATTTGAAAAAATACTTGTTTAAATGTTTTGGGTTTTTTTGTTGCTCACCCAATGCCAATCACTATTATAATTAAGTAGTGTACAGTAAAATGGCTGGAAAAAAAAAAAGGACAGAGGGCAGACAAAAGGAAGAGGAGAGAAAACACTTGTGCAGATACTAACAATAAGAATATGGGCGGTAACAGCAACACTACTTCTGGTTTTGGTGGTGGTAACTGCCAGTAGCTGCAGTATTGTTGTACTTCCTGAGTATGAAGATGAAGTTCCATAACACGTAATCTACTGCAGGGCCTTCCTGGACTGTAACCGTGTCAGAGCAGTCTTCCTCTTCTTTTTCATGAACTGGATGAGAACAGTCAGACTTGTTTTCAAGTAAAGGAGGAAGACAGGGGAAAAACTGAGTGTTGAGGAATCCCATGGCCATGATTCTGATTCTTTTACAGACAGGAACTGGCAATTGGGTCAGGGTGACAAGGAGACATCAGATGAAGAGGGTGTTATCAGTGATGATAGTAATGATTCCGGTCAATGCTCAGGCCCAGCATCTAAAAAGTCTGCTTGGGGCAGACATAGTGGAAGCTTGCAGAGTGGGCAGGGGCGAACCTCTAATGAGGCGAAGTGGCGGCACTATCAGAGGGGCGGCATTTTTAATATTGTTTTTTTTTTACTGTTTGTTTTTATCCTAAACGAGCCCAAGACAGGCCGCTCTGAAAACAAAGCTGTGCGGTACCTGTCTTGGGCTGGCTTACGAGACCTCTGCATCTCAGCGCAGGCGACGGTGCTATGACGTCATCATGCAGACGTCTTATGCGCCCGTGAAGCAGAGGCGGCGGCTCCATCAAGGTATCCCAGGTGAGGATAACTTTTTTTTTTTTTTAATAGGCCGTTACCTACTGGGGTTACTCCAGCAGGTTACGGCCTATTTACATACCGATCTCTGCTCCTGCTCATGGCCGTCCCTGCTTCCCTCCAGAAGCGGCTGTGAGCAGGAGATCGGTAAGTGAGGCTGCGAACCTCCAACCTCCAAATACTACTATTATTTACTCTGGGGTCTTTTTAGACCCCAGAGTGTCATAATCAGAGACCCAGGGGAGGTGAGGGAACATAAAAAACAATGTTACTCACCTCTCCTGTATTCGGTGTTACTCCCAGCAGGCTTCGGGCCTTTATGGTGACGTCCCAGACGTCACGTGGGCCAGGCTGACGTCATTATACGTTGCAACACTGGCCTGGCCCAAGTGATGTATGTGCCGACGATGAAGAAAGCCTAAAGCTGCAGGGAGTGCACCGGAGTCCAGATAGGTAAGTAGCAGTGGTTTTTATTTTTGTCACCTCCCTGGATCTCCGATCATTATACTCTGGGGTCTGAATAGACCCCACAGTATAATAATAGTTCATGGGCGGGCCACTATGGGGCAGAATACCTTGTGCAGGGGCGGCTGTGGGGCAGAATACTGCGTGCAGGCTCGGCTGTGGGGCAGAATACCGCGTGCAGGGGCAGGTGTGGGGCAAAATACCGTGTGCATGGGCGGCTGTGGGGCAGAATACCATGTGCAGGGGTGGCTGAGGGACATAATACCGCATGCAGGGGCGGCTGTGGGACATTATAGTGTGTGTAAATGGGGCGCTATACTGTGTGTGGGCCAGGAAAGGGGGTGCCCCATGTCAAAAGTTTGCTGGGGGGCCAAGTCTTTGCTAGTTACGGCAACTGATAATGGGTTGTTAGGAAGGGGCATATTATATAAGGGAGCTTTATGAACTTAAGAGGTGTTATTTATATAAAGGCATTATTAATACAAGGAGGGTTATTTATATAAGGGGCCATTAGGGAGCATTATATATATAAGGGGGTGGTAATTTATAAAAGGGTTCATTAGGGGACATCAATTATATAAGCGGTCATTAGGGGATATTATGAATAAAAGGGGGCATATTTTTATATATATATATATATATATATATATATATATATATATATACATACAGTGGGGAAAAAAGTATTTAATCGGCCACCAATTGTGCAAGTTCTCCCACTTAAAAAGATCAGAGAGGCCTGTAATTGACATCATAGGTAGATCTCAACTCTGAGAGACAAAATGAGAAAACAAATCCAGAAAATCACATTGTCTGATTTTTAAAGAATTTATTTGCAAATTATGGTGGAAAATAAGTATTTGGTCAATAACAAAAGTTCATCTCAATACTTTGTTATATATCCTTTGTTGGCAATGACAGAGGTCAAACGTTTTCTGTAAGTCTTCACAAGGTTGGCACACACTGTTGCTGGTATGTTGGCCCATTTCTCCATGCAGATCTCCTCTAGAGCAGTGATGTTTTGGGGCTGTCGCTGGGCAACACGGACTTTCAACTCACTCCAAAGGTTTTCTATGGGGTTGACATCTGGAGACTGGCTAGGCCACTCCAGGACATTGAAATGCTTCTTACGAAGCCACTCCTTCGTTGCCCTGGCGGTGTGCTTATGATCATTGTCATGCTGAAAGACCCAGCCACGTTTCATCTTCAATGCCCTTGCTGATGGAACGAGGTTTGCACTTAAAACCTCACGATACATGGCCCCATTCATTCTTTCATGTACACGTATCAGTTATCCGGGTCCCTTTGCAGAGAAACAGCCCCAAAGCATGATGTTGCCACCCCCATGCTTCACAGTAGGTATGGTGTTCTTTGGATGCAACTCAGCATTCACTCTACTCCAAACACGACGAGTTGTGTTTCTACCAAACAGTTCTACTTTGGTTTCATCTGACCATATGACATTCTCCCAATACTCTTCTGGAACATCCAAATGCTCTCTAGCAAACTTCAGATGGGCCCGGATATGTACTGGCTTAAGCAGGGGGACACGTCTGGCATTGCAGGATCGGAGTCCCTGGCGGCGTAGTGTGTTACTGATGGTAGCCTTTGTTAAGTTAGTCCCAGCTTTCTGCAGGTCATTCACTAGGTCCCCCCGTGTGGTTCTGGGATTTTTGCTCACCGTTCTTGTGATCATTTTGACCCCACGGGGTGAGATCTTGCGTGGAGCCCCTGATCGAGGGAGATTATCAGTGGTCTTGTATGTCTTCCATTTTCTAATTATTGCTCCCACAGTTGATTTCTTCACACCTAGCTGCTTACCTATTATAGATTCAGGGTCATGGTCATTATGACGTGCAGAAAGCTGGGATTAATGTAACAAAGGCTACCGTCAGTAACACACTACGCCGCCAGGGACGCAGATCCTGCAGTGCCAGATGTGTCCCCCTGCTTAAGACAGTACATATCCGGGCCCATCTGAAGTTTGCTAGAGAGCATTTGGATGTTCTAGATGAGTACTGGAAGAATGTCATATGGTCAGATGAAATCAAAGTAGAACTGTTTGGTAGAAACACAACTCGTAGTGTTTGGAGGAGAGTGAATGCTGAGTTGCATCCAAAGAACACCATACCTACTGTGAAGCATGGGGGTGGAAACATCATGCTTTGTGGCTGTTTCTCTGCAAAGGGACAAGGACGACTGATCCGTGTACATGAAAGAATGAATGGGGCCATGTATCGTGAGATTTTGAGTGCAAACCTCTTTCCATCAGCAAGGGCATTGAAGATGAAACATGGCTGGGACTTTCAACATGACAATGATCCCAAGCACACCACCAGGGGTATGAAGGAGTAGCTTCGTAAGAAGCATTTCAAGGTCCTGGAGTGGCCTAGCCAGTCTCCAGATCTCAACCCCATAGAAAACCTTTGGAGGGAATTGAAAGTCCATGTTGCCCAGTGACAGCTCCAAAACATCACTGCTCTAGAGGAGATCTGCATGGAGGAATGGGCCAACATACCAGCAACAGTGTGTGCCAACCTTGTGAAGACTTACAGAAAACGTTTGACCTCTGTCATTGCCAACAAAGGATATATAACAAAGTATTGTTCTGCCGTGCAATTTATGGGACGATACCCAGATTTGCTGGTGCTGCTACAAATGCTTTTTTGAGTTTTGAATTTCCTGGGTGGCGAGCACAGCAGGATGGACACTGTTGTAAGTGAGTCCAATATGGAATTAGCTGACACATTTACTTACACCAAGGAGGAAGCAACAAGGATCATTGCAGCAACCTCTACAAATGGACAATTCTTGGAGTCACAGCCTGTAGATCTTGTCAAGCGCAAGTTGGAAGGTGAGCAGAAACATCTTATTTCTTTAGAATTACATTGTACAACTCTCACCGAATATTATAAGGCCAGACGGATACCGAGGGGTTTAAGGTCACATCTGAGACCTACTTTGTTTCCCTGTAATCAAGCTTTTTGTGACAAATTTGAACAAATTTCTAACAAATATGCTTTTGACCTGATGCTTTTAAATATTCAGTTTTTAACTGAGGAAATTATGGTGGTTAAAGTGAATGTCACAGAAGAGGAAAATAAATTGATGGGACTGTTGTCTGCACAGGATTTAAAATCCTTTAAAGAAAAATTACAAAGCATATTGTTGAAATATAAAAATGAGATAGAATACACTAAGCGTATAAAATGGCACAGAGACCTGGAGGATTACCAGAAGGGTATGGTCTTTAATTGGCAAGACTCAGGAATGGGGCAGAATAAAATTAACTATTTCCCACAGAGTCGCAGGAGGTTGCAGAGACAATATAAACAAAAACGTGTTAAGAATTTTCCATCAGGCTTCACAACAGGTGACTCGGATTCCACTGATGAATCTAACCCGTCAAGACCACAGACACCTTTTTTGGACAAAGGTTCCAGAGGTGGATCAACAAGGTCAAGACCCGACGTGGAGGAAGGAAACACAGGAGAGGTAGAAGTTCCTCAACAGACACGGATGAAACCATCACAAATGAACAAACGCCAATAATGGATAATCAACTGGTGGTAAATATATCATCGAAAGAACTGTCTGATGTACAAATCAAAGTACTGTCTAAGGGTTTATCATTTTGCCCGAATAATACTGTTGATTGATTTTCTTTACATCTTGATTTAGAAAAGTTTTTTAGACGATTGAGAATGAGTGATTTTTTTCATGCACATAATAGGAATGATGGTATATCAACTAATACTAATGAAGGTCAACAAGTGATATACAAGTTACATGATTTTGATCTTTTTGTGAAAAGTGATTTTCAGCCCCCTAAGGCAAGGCATGCTATTGAGGCTTACATTGAGATGATTAGGGAAGATATTAAAATTCTTAAAGAGAGAGATGATATTGTGGTTAGGAAGAACTTGAGTCATATTGAACAGATACAACTTGATATGTTGAAGGAGGATCGTTCCATCACCATCAAGCCTGCCGACAAGGGTGGGGCCTTGGTGCTGATGGATACGAGTAAATATATTTCTGAGATCTGTAAACAATTGGGAGACACTGCAGTTTATGTGAAATTAAAGCAAGACCTCACAATTGAATTTAAGGGATTGATTAAGAATGTAGTAGAATCAGCCTTAGCGAGAGATATAGTTGATCCAAAGCTAGCTGAGTTTTTGTTGGTACAACATCCTACATTACCAGTTTTATACACACTACCAAAAATCCATAAGGATTTGTTAGATCCACCAGGTTGCCCGATTGTTTCAGGGATGGGCTCGATTTTTTTTGTAGCATAGCAATTTTTTTAGATAAAATTTTGAGAAGATTTGCCATAGAAGCAAGGTCCTATATTATGGATAAGAGTCACTTTTTGAGAAAGTTGGAAATGATGGAGTATATGGAGAACATGTGGCTGGTCTCCTTTGATGTCATTTCTCTGTACACTTCTATTGAACATGATGTGGGCCTTGAGGCAGTAGCCTCTGTCTTGGCCATCACCGGACGCAATCCCTTGGGTGCCCATTTCATTCTCACCCTTCTGGAGATTGTCCTCAGGAAGAATTATTTTCTCTTTGGGGACGATTTCTATTTGCAGAAGAGGGGTACCGCCATGGGGTCCAATGTGGCCCCGACTTATGCAAACATCTTTATGGCAGCCCTGGAGGAGAGGTGGGTATATACATCTTCCCATTGGGATCGTGTCCGGTGCTGGCTAAGGTATATAGATGATATATTCTTTATCTGGGTGGGATCAGAATCGGATTTACATGCATGTCATGCTGAACTTAATACTGTTGTGCCCAATATTGGATTTACTATGGTATATTCGAAAGAAAAAATACAATTTTTGGATACCTTAGTGTATGTGGAAAACAATACTCTTAAAACGGATATTTTTGTTAAACCAACTGACCGGAACAACTTATTGTTGTTCCAAAGTAATCACCCCAAAAAAATGATCGAGTCACTGCCCTGGAGTCAGTTATTGAGGGTTAAACGTATAGTTAGTGATGAACTTATAGCTGGAAGAAGAGTGAAGGAGATGTTTTCCAAATTCCGTAATAGGGGGTACCCCAAATCTATATTGGATAGACATAAGAAACGGTTACAGGAAGTTGAGAGAGTTAATCTTTTTGAACCAAAAATATGAAATAAGGGACCTAGGATCCCTTTTGTATCTACCTTCACACATTTGAGTGGTACTGTCAGCAAAATTCTTTCTAAACACTGGATGGTGATTCGACAAGGCTGTCCTGAAATACCTGATTTAGCTTATCCACTATTGATGTCTTACAAAAGAGACCGTAATCTAAAAGATATCTTAGTGAAGGTGGATATTGGGCCAAGGAAACAAACTAAACAACTATTGTTAGGTCCTTTGACTCGGGGTAATTTTCCATGTTTAAACTGCTCAAATTGTACCAATATGATACAATAGATAGATTTGTACATCCACAGACGGGACAAACGTTTATTATCAAAGAACGTTATACCTGTTCATCCGAATACGTGATTTATATGATTCAATGTCCGTGTAATTTGATTTATGTCGGAGAAACCACTCTTGAGATTAGAACTAGGATCAATCTCCATAAGAGCACAATCCGTAAAAAGAGGTTAGAACTTCCTGTTTCTAGATATTTTTCTGAGAAACGACATACAGTGGATGAGTTACGTTTCAGGGTGTTGGATCATATCCCAAAGAGACGTAGAGGTGGGGATCGTCAACGTGAACTGAAACGTAGGGAGCTAATATGAATCTATATGTTAAATACCCTGCAACCTATGGACTTGAATGTTGACTTTAAGGTACAAGTCCATATGTAGTGCATTGCTAAAAATGAGTATTCCCCTTTAAACTTTAGACTGTTTCTTGAGTAAACTTTGTTACTAATTTTTAATTCTTGTTTTTTGTTTGTTTTTTAGTTGGGTGTATCAAGTTTGGTGGATGTACAATACAGACCAAAGTTTGGACACACCTTCTCATTCCAAGAGTTTTCTGTATTTTCATGACTATAAAAATTGTAGATTCACACTGAAGGCATCAGAACTATGAATTAACACATGTGGAATTATATACTTAACAAAAAAGTGTGAAACAACTGAAAATATGTCTTATATTCTAGGTTCTTCAAAGTAGCCACCTTTTGCTTTGATTACTGCTTTGCACACTCTTGGCATTCTCTTGATGAGCTTCAAGAGGTAGTCACCTGAAATGGTTTTCACTTCACAGGTGTGTCCTGTCAGGTTTAATAAGTGGGATTTCTTGCCTTATAAATGGGGTTGGGACCATCAATTGTGTTGTTCAGAAGTCAGGTGGATACACAGCTGATAGTCCTACTGAATGGAGTGTTAGAATTTGTATTATGGCAAGAAAAAAGCAGCTAAGTAAAGAAAAACGAGTGGCCATCATTACTTTAAGAAATGAAGGTCAGTCAGTCCGAAAAATTGGGAAAACTTTGAAAGTGTTCCCAAGTGCAGTGGCCAAAACCATCAAGTGCTACAAAGAAACTGGCTCACATGAGGACCGCCCCAGGAAAGGAAGACCAAGAGTCACCTCTGCTGCGGAGGATAAGTTCATCCGAGTCACCAGCCTCAGAAATCGCAGGTTAACAGCAGCTCAGATTAGAGACCAGGTCAATGCCACACAGAGTTCTAGCAGCAGACACATCTCTACAACAACTGTTAAGAGGAAACTGTGTGCAGCAGGCCTTCATGGTAAAATAGCTGCTAGGAAACCACTGCTAAGGACAGGCAACAAGCAGAAGATACTTGATTGGGCTAAAGAACACAAGGAATGGACATTAGACCTGTGGAAATCTGTGCTTTGGTCTGATGAGTCCAAATTTGAGATCTTTGGTTCCAACCACCGTGTCTTTGTGCGACACAGAAAAGGTGAACGAATGGACTCTACATGCCTGGTTCCCACCATGAAGCATGGAGGAGGAGGTGTGATGGTGTGGGGGTGCTTTGCTGGTGACACTGTTGGGGATTTATTCAAAATTGAAGGAATACTGAACCAGCATGGTTACCACAGCATCTTACAGCGGCATGCTATTCCATCCGTTTTGCGTTTAGTTGGACCATCATTTATTTTTCAACAGGAAAATGACCCCAAACACACCACCAGACTGTGTAAGGGCTATTTGACCAAGAAGGAAAGTGATGGGGTGCTACGCCAGATGACCTTGCCTCCACAGTCACCAGACTTGAACCCAATCGAGTTGGTTTGGGGTGAGCTGGACCGCAGAGTGAAGGCAAAAGGGCCAAACAAGTGCTAAACATCTCTGAGAACTCCTTCAAGGCTGTTGGAAGACCATTTCAGGTGACTACCTCTTGAAGCTCATCAAGAGAATGCCAAGAGTGTGCAAAGCAGTAATCAAAGCAAAAGGTGGCTACTTTTAACCCTGCTGTTCTGTTCGGTCAAAAATGACCGAATTTGAAATTTGATATTTTTTAAAATATTCATTATGCGGTTCTGAAACTTGTGGTTCATTGACTTTTCCTCATTTGAGGGGTTCTTATTAATAGCAGTTTTTATTTATTTATTTTTTGTTTACTTTTTGCTCCACGTCTTTTTTTACACTTGTACTGTTCGGTCAAAAATGACCGATAGCCTTTTATACTAATCTCCAGCCATTTTTTAAAAAAAATAAAGGAGTTATAATCTCATTTTGGTCTATATAGTTCAGTTTTTGTGACAGCAAAAGTTCATACGCTGTAAACGCTCAAGTATACATAGGAAAAAACCCTGGAGAAAGAGCTGAAAAAAATCAAGGTATGCGAGTAGTTTTGGATTTGACACATGGACTCAAAGGACGAAATGTTACATGTGACAATTTTTTCACATCACACCAACTGGGGCAGATGTTGCTGAAAAGAAAAATGACCATGCTGGGTACTGTTAGAAAAAATAAGCCAGAACTGCCGCAAGGTATCCTCAGTAAGAGAGACGTTTATAGTTCTACGTTTTATTTTACTGAGGATACAACAGTAGTTTTATATAGAAAAAACTAGACTTTTTATTTTTTGTTTGTTTTTTTTTTTTGAAAAAAATATATTTACATACAGTTTGATGTTATTAGTTATAGTTTACAGTTTTATAAAGATTTTTTTTTTTTTGTGCAAATGTGCAATATGCATGAATAATGCAATAAGGCGATGTAACATTTTTTAACACAAAAAAAATAAAAATTAAGTTTTTGATTTCATTTTTCATTTGTTTATGAACAACCATGTTCACATACAGTATAATAATGCAAAAGAAATTCAAATAAAATACTTAAATTAGTTAAAAATCCAGACTTTAATAGGCCCGGTCAAAAATGACCGGAACATTATATGTGTATAGTAGAACCGAACAGAACAGCAGGGTTAAGAACCTAGAATATAAGACATATTTTCAGTTGTTTCACACTTTTTTGTTAAGTATATAATTCCACATGTGTTAATTTATAGTTTTGATGCCTTCAGTGTGAATCTACAATTTTTATAGTCATGAAAATACAGAAAACTCTTGGAATGAGAAGGTGTGTCCAAACTTTTGGTCTGTACTGTATATGTCCTGCTCAGTATCATGATGCCTCAATGCCTGTAAATTAAAAGGAAAAAGAAAATAGATCCCCGTTGTGTCGATAGTACCACATGGAGAATGGACGCCATATGGACGTCGATTTTTGCATTAGAATATAGATTTCATTAATAAAGAATATATTTGCCTATATATTGATGTGATTTTTCTAAAAAAATAAGGGGATGGTTTGGATTGTGTGCGGTTAGGTCTGAGTGCAGACAGGCCTGTTTTTGGGTGTATTTTTGGCATACTTGAGCATAGTTATTTACCTACCTTTTTCTGCCCCTTCTGTCCCCTTATTTCTATTATATGGATTTCCTTATTGGAATGGAAAATGATTAAAATATTTATAAAATGGCAAAAAATAAAAAAAAATTATTTTTTTTTTCCTGCTATAGTGTATCAATTTTGGCATAGTTATATGTGGGATCTTCAATTTTTCTATTTTATGGAAGCTTCTAAGACATTTCTCCGTCTGGATCTAATATGACATAAGTTAAAGTGTTTTAGATAGCGGTGGTTTTCCACTGTGGTATGGATCTATGATGTAGACATAGGTGGGGCATCTGTTAGGTTTGTGCACTG
Source organism: Leptodactylus fallax (assembly GCA_947044405.1). Taxonomy (NCBI): domain Eukaryota; kingdom Metazoa; phylum Chordata; class Amphibia; order Anura; family Leptodactylidae; genus Leptodactylus; species Leptodactylus fallax. The sequence continues at coordinate 3,530,184 of CAMRHE010000015.1, forward strand.
ACCCAGGTGATTCATGTAGTCATATGAGAGTTTTTTTGGCACGCCAGAGTAACATGCAGTAACTGAGCAGGACATTATATATCCGTTGGCAGGTAATATGGTGGCTATAGCCATGGTTTGATGCACTATATTATGTATGTTTATATCTTAATTTATGTGGTTTTAATGAGTATATATGTATAGAATTTGATGTTTATAGGAAACTAATGATTGGCTCTTTGTTACAAGGGCGGGGATTTGTGGTTTCTTGTATAAATTGCACTGGAGTAGATATTTGCACTTCAGAAAGGTTCCTGTGAGAACCGATACGTGGTGTGTTGCTTTTCCAATAAAAGGACATTTTCCATCTCTACAAGTTGCTGGCAGATTGGATTGTTTTTTCTATATATATATATATATATATATATATATATATATATATATGTTACTGTTAAAGTGCGAAATCAGTGAATGTGCACATTACCCAGGTAATCTGCAGATTAACTGATTTGCTCCGTTAAAGTGCGGAATCAGGAGTTTTCCGCACTTTAACTAGGTAATGTGCACATTGACGGCTTGCGGATAGTTAAAGTCCGGAAGTTTGTTTATCTCGTAGTCCTGCTGTCCTTACTCCGTCCGCCTCTTCTTCTCCCTCCTTTCGCCAGCAGCGTCTCCGGTCATCGTTTTTTCTTTATGTGCCACAATCGCCGTTGGCTGCACAGCGCGTAGCACAGCTAAGTCGGTTTGCTTTCAAAACCCATTCAACTTGAATGGGTTTTGAAAGCAAACGGATGGGTGTGTGTGTGTTCGCGCTTACACCCTCTGCGCTGTCAAGCAGCTGGCTTCTTTTTTTTTTTCGGACACGAAGGACATTGTGTTTCCGACGAAAAAACAAAAAACGGCTTTTCGCAGCTCAGAGGGTGTAAGCGCAAACACACACACCCACCCGTTTGCTTTCAAAACCCATTCAAGTTGAAAGGGTTTTGAAAGCAAACCGTCTTCAACCTTTCCTTATCCTGTCCCCGATACTTTTTTTTTTTTTTTTTTTGCCGGAATTACGTTCTCTGTAATGCCGGCGACGTTGACATGTCGTTATCTGCACTTTAAGGAGAGCCTAGTAGTTAATGTGCACATTATCTAGGTAATGTGCAGATTAGCTAGGTAATGTGAGAAATGAAAGCAGTTTTCTGCACTTTAACTGATCGCCCTAGTTAATGTGTACATTACCTAGTTAATCTGCAGATTAACTGAATTCTGCACTTTAACGGTAACATATATATATATATATATATATATATATATATATATACAGTATATGTATAAACATAATAAACATAATTGGCAGAGATAGTGAAAATGTACAGTAAAGACAATAATGCAGGTGCAGATATTGAGTTTTTGAGTTTGACTATAGAAGGGGTGACATGATCAGAGAATAGTGTGACTAGAGGAATCAATATAGTGTGGTACTGTGAATAATAATGTGGGTAGTGTGGATAATAATGTACACATGTGGACAAAAATCTTGGTACCCCTCGTTTAATGAAAGAAAAACCCACAATGGTCACAGAAATAACTTGAATCTGACAAAAGTAATAATATATAAAAATTCTATGAAAATGAACAAATGAAAGTCAGACATTGCTTTTCAACCATGCTTCAACAGAATTTTTTAAAAAAAAAGAAAACTCATGAAACAGGCCTGGACAGAAATGATGGTACCCTTCATTAATATTTTGTTTCACAACCTTTTGAGGCAATCACTGCAATCAAACGATTCCTGTAACTGTCAATGAGACTTCTGCAACTCTCAACAGGTATTTTGGCCCACTCCTCATGAGCAAACTGCTCCAGTTGTCTCGGGTTTGAAGGGTGCCTTTTCCAGACGGCATGTTTCAGCTCCTTCCAAACATGCTCAATAGGATTTAGGTCAGGGCTCCTAGAAGGCCACTTCAGAATAGTCCAATGTTTTCCTCTTAGCCATTCTTGGGTGTTTTTAGCTGTCTGTTTTGTGTCATTATCCTGTTGCAAGACCCATGACCTGCGAATGAGACCAAGCTTTCTGACACTGGGCAACACATTTCTCTCTAGAATCCCTTGATAATCTTGAGATTTCATTGTACTCTGCACAGATTCGAGACACCCTGAGGCAGATGCAAAGCAGCCCCAGAAGATAACAGAGCCTCTTCCATGTTTCACAGTAGGAACAGTGTTCTTTTCAAGATATGCTTAATTTTCCCATCTGTGAACAAAGAGCTGATGTGCCTTGCCAAAAATTCTGTTGAAGCATGGTTGTAAAGCAATGTCTGACTTTCATTTGTTCATTTTCATAGAATATGAAAATATATATATATATATATATATATATATATATATATATTACTTTTGTCAGATTCAAGTTATTTCTGTGACCATTGTGGGTTTTTCTTTCATTAAACGAGGGATACCAACAATTTTGTCCACATGTGTACAGTATGTGTCATGGAGCTGAACAATAGGATCATAATGGTAGTCAGTGATGTAAGTAGTCAAAATAATGTATATGCCATAAGCAGAGTATAGAGGTAGGAATAAACACAAACACAAACACAGAGGTAGGAATAAACACAAAATGAAATGGAAGAAGGAAAAACAAGAAGATAAAAAGAAGAAAAATATGCTCAAAAGCAAAGATGAAATGGAGCAGAAATAACTTATACAGTGCCTTCCAAAAGTATTCATACCCCTTGAACTTTTTCACATTTTTTCACCTTACAACCACAAACTTAAATGTATTTTATTGAGATTTTAAGTGATAGACCAACACTAAGTAGCAGATAATTGTGAAGTGGAACGAAAATGATACATGGTTTTCAAAATTTTAATCAAATAAAAAACTGAAAAATTTGACGTGCAAAAGTATTCAGCCCCAATATATCTAAACTTTGTAGAGCCACCTTTCACTGCAATTACAGTAGCAAGTCTTTTGGGGTATGTCTCTACCAGCTTTGTACATCTAGAGACTGAGATTTTTGCCCATTCTTCTTTGCAAAATAGTTCAAGCTCAGCCAGATTGGATGGATAACGTCTGTGAACAGCAATTTTTCTGTCTTGCCACAGATGCTAAATGGGATTTAGGTCGGGACATTGAATGGGCCATTCTAACATATGAATATGCTTTGATCTAAACCATTACACTGTAGCTCTGGCTGTGTGTTTAGGGTCATTGTCTTGCTGGAAGGTGAATCTCTGTATTCTCATAACTCTGTAATGCCCTGTATTTAGCTCCATCCATCTTCTCATCAACTATGACCAGCTTCCTCATCCCTACTGAAGAAAAGCATCCTCATAGCATGATGCTGCCACCACCATGTTTCACCGTGGGGATAGTGTGTTAAGGGTGATGAGCATTGTTACTTTTCCACCACACATAGCGCTTTGTATTTAGTCCAAAAAGATCAACTTTGGTCTCATCTGACCAGAGCACCTTCTTCCACATGTTTGCTGTACCCTATATGGCTTGTGGCAAACTGCAAACGGCACTTCTTGTGTCTTTCTTTCTGTTTTTTTCTTTCTGTCTTTTTGTCCCCTTGAACTTTTTCACATTTTGCTACCTTACAACCACAAACTTAAATGTATTTTATTGAGATTTTAATATTGTATGCTTTAATAACGGCATTCAAAGTGAAGATTGCTTAATGGGTGCTCCAATAGGGTCCCAAACATAGTATATAAAAATGAAGAATTGAAGCACTCCTTTGCGTTTAAAGTTTTAATATTGATAATCTACAGAGTGGTAAACGTTTTCGGCAGTAATGCCTTCATCAGACTCTATGGCAATGATACATAGTATGTATAATAGACTGGTATAGGCGAGAAGTTAGTCAATAGTAGTTCATACTTTTTCAAGAAATCCACTTTGTGGGAAAAGTTTAAGAAATCCACTTTGTGGGAAAACACAACAGATTTCAAGTATACAGGATACAAAAGCGGTGGATAACGTTTGCAAACACTTCTCCTAGAAATTCTGCATTTGAATGTTATCCGAGGAGACTTTTCCCACAAAGTGGATTTCTTGAAAAAGTATGAACTACTATTGACTGACTTCTCACCTATACCAGTCTATTATACATATTATGTATCATTGCCTTAGAGTCTGATGAAGGCATTACTGCCGAAAACGTTTACCACTCTGTAAATTATCAATATTAAAACTTTAAACACAAATGAGTGCTTCAATTCTTCATTTCTATATACTATTATTGAGATTTTAAGTGACCAACACAAAGTAGCACATAATTGGGAACGAAAATGATACATGGTTTTCAAAATTTTAATCAAATAAAAATCTGAAAAGTGTGAAGTGCAAAAGTATTCAACCCCCTGTACTCTGATACCCCTAAATAAAATCCAGTGCGCACAATTGCCTTCAGAAATCACTTAATTAGTTAATAGAGTCCAGCTTGTGTAATTTAGTCTCAGTATAAATACACCTGTTCTGTGAAGGTCTCAGTGGCTTGTTAGAGAACACTAGTGAAAAAACAGCATCATGAAGACCAAGGAACTCACCAGACAGGTCAGAGATAAAGTTGTGGAGAAGTTTAAAGCAGGGTTACATTATAAAAACATATCCCAAGCTTTCAGCACCCCAAGGAGCACTATTCAATCCATTATCCAAAAATGGAAAAAGTATTCTACAACTGCAAACCTACTAAGACATGGCCGTCCACCTAAACTAACAGATTGAGCAAGAAGAGCACTGGACAGAGAAGCAGCCAAGAGGCCCATGGTCACTCTGGAGGAGCTACATAAATCCACAGCTCATGTGGGAGAATCTGTCCACAGAACAACTATAATTCGTGCACTCCACAAATCTGGCCTTTATGGAAGATTCGTGAAGTGCATCACTTATAGGATGACTAGCTTTCTCAGCAGCCCTATTGTTGTTTTCTGGGTCAAGCAAGGTGCCTCGTAGTCACCAGGGATTAGTGTCAAAGCCAGTGCATCACTTTCAGATGTAATATCCTGATATTGAAAAACTCATATCAGTAAACCAAGTAATCAAAAATTTCTTCTTCATTCTCAGGAACTACAACAACCCTGTGGCTACTGGAGGAGCTGCCAAGAACCAAAGTAGTGTTTCTATTGCCACCCACATTCTTATTATTACTTGGAGTAGTGGATGGCATGTCAGTAGTTTCCTCTTCTACCTTTACTGTGTCCCCTGCCATGCATATTTCCAGATATTTTACTACTTATGTTTTTTGCATGAATGAATTATTATGCCAACACAACTGGCACTTAACTGCAAGAATAAATAAATGCAATGATAATATACTAAATTTCCTAATAAAAACAGACTAGCTGTCTACACCACTGTCACTTGACTGCAAGAAGAAATTACTGTGTGGAGAATATGCTAAATTTTATAGAAAATAAGGATTAGCCACCAACACAACTGGCACTTAACTGCAAGATGATATTACTTGGTGGATAATATGCTAAATTTTCTGATAAATGCAGCCTTGCCATCTACACCACTGGCACTTAACTGTAAGAAGAAATTACTATGTGAACAATATGCAAAACTGTATAGAAAATAAGGGCTAGCCACCAACACAAATGGCACGTAACTGCAAGATAATATTACTTGGTGGATAATATGCTAAATTTTCTGATAAATGCAGCCTAGCCATCTACACCACTGGCACTTAACTGTAAGCCGAAATTACTATGTGGACAATATGCAAAATTTTATAGAAAATAAGGGCTAGCCACCAACACAAATGGCACTTATCTGCAAGAAGAAATTACTGTGTAGATGGTACGCAAAATATTTTGTTAAATGCAGCCTAGTTGCCTACACAACTGGCATTTAACTGCAACAAGAAATTATGGTGTGAACAATGTCCTAAATTTTCTGTTTTATGCGGCCTACACTGGCACATAAGTGCAAGAAATTACTGTGTGGCTGGTAAGTTTTATAGCAAATGCACCCTACACATCTGACATGTAGATATTATTGACTGGACACTATACACAATTTTCTGAATAATGTGGCCTACTCTGAAATTACTTTGTGGACAGTATACAACATTATTTGGTAACTGCAATCTACACCAAGCATGGCTGTAAAAATAAAACAGTACACTATCATCATTAACAAAAAGTGATTTAAATTTTGTACTCAAAGAACTGGCTGCAGGTCATACAGACTGTATGTAACAAAAAACAAACAAACAATGAGGCTGTGATTAGCAAAAAGTAATTTAAATTGACACACAAAGGACTAGCTTTGAGTCACATGGAATGTATGTAAAAAATACAGAGGCAATAAAGCAATTAAAAAATAATTTGTAATCACTGACGTTAGTAGGAACCGAAGAGGAATACTAAATCACTGAAAATACATGCAACTAATATATAACTTTTATTGAATGATGCATATAAAATAATACATAATTGATAAACACACTAGGACGTACAGACAACTAAAAAATATAAATCCGGTTAGGTGAGGACCTATCAAGAGACCCCTTAGGGACATACAAGCCGAGGTCTAATGATCAACTGTTTCAGTAAGACAGTGTACCTCAACCTAAGAACAAGAGAGTATACGGACCAGGTGTCCCCAATACTGATTCTGCAAGGGATTCCCTGCCATCAAGAGATTTATCCTCAATAACAAAAAAGTTGTAGGACAGTGTTCCTCAAATCTCACATTAACATGATTAGTGATCGATAAAGAGTTGAAGTCTGTTGGATGAAGACACCTTGGGTCATGTGTGGATGAGGATACTTAGTCTCACAAAATTATTAAAAGAATGGGTTATCAGAATAGGTAGGTAGTAGTCCATGTATTTACAACTAATATCCGATCTGCAGAGTACACCTAATAACAAAATAGGGGAATGAGGGATTAATCCCCAATATAAAGTAGCGTTATTCCCCAATCAATATCGTGTAAATGGATTCCAACCACAGATCAGTTGTAACAATCACTACCGATAATTGAATAGACTCTCACTAGTATCTAAATGTGCATATAGAGACCCTAGGTCATCAGATAGCAAGAGACTAAGCAGCTAGAGGCACAGTGTACGATGTAATGAGCTACATGACCGCATCAGTTATCTACACTAGACGTGTCATGTCCCACACCTCGAAAGAACAAAAGGTCCTAATGTAGTAGAAGTCAGAGTAAGGAAACAGCCCTTCCCATTAATGTTATAGAGAAAGCATCCCAAAGTACTGTGGCCCACCAACGCCAGCAACCCAGGACCTCAAAGTGCACTGCCAGTGATGGGAATGGCACAGCAATGCACAGCACAATGCAGTGTAAATTGGTAACACAATATATGACAAACAACATTATATACAGTGGCATATCTATAGGGGTGTCAGCAGTTTCACTTGTGACCTGCCCCTAAGTCATGATGCACCACAGGACCCCCTTCACCATGCTACTGCTGCTTGATCTATTGAATTGTATGTCTACCCTCTCTCCCCACTGATGCAGCACTTGAGGGCCTGTGTGTGTCTTCTATTCACTTCCTGGATCTCCATTCTCCTGCTCTCAGAACCATCAATACCATAGACCAGGAGACACGGAATCCGGGAGAAGAATAGAAGACACACACACACTTCTGCACAACTCATTAGTGCTGTGTGAGAAGGTAGTTTTACAATTCGATAGAGCAGACAGTGGTAGTGTGACCTTGACAGTATGTGGGGATGGGGGAATTGGAAATTGGAAATATCCTGAATCCACAGATGATACTAAGGCAACGATTACTAAAATCATGATTTCCTTCTGATCCTCCTTGAGATGGTTCTACTCCTTCATTGGAGTCCAGCTGTGTTTAATTAAACTGATTGGGCTTCATTAGGAAAGGCACACACCTGTCTCTATAAGACCTCACAGCTCACAGTGCATGTCAGAGCAAATGAGAATCATGAGGTCAAAGGAACTGCCCAGGGAGCTCAGAGACAGAATTGTGGCAAGGCACAGCTCTGGCCAAGGTTACAAAAGAATTTCTGCAGCGCTCAAAGTTCCTAAGAGCACAGTGGCGTCCATAATCCTTAAATGGAAGAAGTTTGGGACGACCAGAACTCTTCCTAGACCTGGCTGTCCAGCCAAACTGAGCATTCGTGGGAGAAGAACCCAAAGATCACTGTGGCTGAGCTCCAGAGATGCAGTAGGGAGATGGGAGAAAGTTCCACAAAGTCAACTATCACTGCAGCCCTCCACCAGTTGGGGCTTTATGGCAGAGTGGCCCAAAGGAGGCATCTCCTCAGTGCAAGACATATGAAAGCCTGCATAGAGTTTGCCAAAAAACACATGAAGGACTCCCAGACTATGAGAAATAAGATTCTCTGGTCTGATGAGACGAAGATTGAACTTTTTGGCGTTAATTCTAAGCGGTATGTGTGGAGCAAACCAGGCACTGCTCATCACCTGCCCAATACAATCCCAACAGTGAAACATGGTAGTGGCAGCATCATGCTATATGGGTGTTTTTCAGCTGCAGGGACAGGATGAATGGTTGCAATTGAAGTAAAGATGAATGCGACCAAGTACAGAGATATCCTGGAAGAAAACCTCTTCCAGAGTGCTCTGGACCTCAGACTGGGCCTAAGCACACAGCTAAAATAACAAAGGAGTGGCTTCGGAACAACTCCGTGACCATTCTTGACTGAGCCCTGACCTCAACCCAATTGAGCATCTCTGGAGAGACCTGAAAATGGCTGTCCACCAACGTTCACCATCCAACCTGACGGAACTGGAGAGGATCTGCAATGAAGAATGGCAGAGGATCCCCAAATCCAGATGTGGAAAAACTTGTTGCAACATTCCCAAGAAGACGCATGGCTGTACTAGCTCAAAAGGGTGCTTTTACTCAATATTGAGCAAACGGTCTGAATACTTATGACCATGTGATATTTCAGTTTTTCTTTTTTAATAAATTTGCAAAAATATCTACATTTCTGCTTTTTTCTGTCAAGATGGGGTGCAGAGTGTACATTAATGAGAAACAATGAAACAAAGAGTGAAAAATTTCAAGGGGTCTGAATACTTTCCGTACCCACTGTATGTGCATTCAGAAAAAAAAAAGCTTAAAAAAATTAATTTTTTTTTAGATTAGTACTCCGTCACACGGTGTATTTGGGGAGCAGAGCTAAAAACCCATTAAATAACAATAGTTTTTTTTTTAGATTAGCGCAAGCTAGACTGTATATTGGGTGAACAAAAAAGAAAAAAAACACTTAAATAATGGAGATTCTTTTTTTAGATTAGTAGAGGCTGCAATATTGTAAATATGCATAGAAATTTTTTTAAAAAAGATTAAAATTGTATCACACCTTGTATTTGGTGAACAGAGCAAAAAAAAAAAAAACATTAAATAACTAATCTTTTTTTCAGATTACATGAATATCCTATATGACCCTAAACTCCAGATAAAATGCTCCATTATCAATCCAAAAATGAATAATATATGGTCCTGCAAGGAGCAATACACAATTAATAAAGCAAAAAACTTCAATTTACTACATATATAAATACATTTTATTGTATGCACACAAAGAGTTAAAATTAGCCAATTAAAAACATTTAAAACCACATGTTGGTGATGAGGCTTACAGCACCTCATATAGTGTGTATGACATCAGCACTGTAAGGTGTCCACCTACCATTGTCCATTGGCTGAGAGGCTGTCAGCTGATGTCAGGTGGTGCTAGAACATCACAGTCTGAGTCACACACACGTGTCTCTTCTGTATTTCTTGTTCAAACGTGGCGGTGGCCATTATTATTACTATTAGTTCGTTCGATAATAATCGCATTTGTTTGGTTAAGTTAAAAATTTAACAATTTTGAACATTTTTTGAAACATTTTTTTGTTTGGTCAACTACCAATTTATAGGCTGATGCAGACAGGAGATGATAGGGGTAGCAAGTGAAGTTTTTCTTTAACTCCTTATCGACATCTGCTGTAATAGTACGGCAGATGTTGGCTATTTAAATATGGCGACCGCTCGGGAGCGGAGCAGCTGCCATAGCCACCGGGACTCTGCTGTTTGCGACCCGGCACTAATGCCCATCGCGGACATTAACCCCTCTGGCGCCTCATTCAAAGCTGACTGAGGCGCCATTTCCCGGGGATAGGGGTCCAGTTACTATGACAGCCGGGAGACTTGTGAAGGCTCCCAGACTTGTCTTTAGTATCTTTCTATTTCAGGCTGCTCTATGTAGCCTGCAATAGAAATGTTGTTTTTTTTGCAATGCATTGCATTAGTGATCAGACCCCCTTGGGTTTAAGACTCCTAGTGGGACTAATAAATGCAAAAAAAAAAAAATTTTTAAAAAGTAAAAAAAAATATAAAAAAAAAACTAAAAATATTAAAAGTTCAAATCACCCCCCCCTTCCCTAGAACACATATAACAGTACTTAAATACTGTGAAACACATACACATTAGGTATTCCTGTGCCGGAAATGCCTGCTCTACAAATCTATAAAAATATTTTTCCCATATGGTAAACGCCGTAGCTGGAAAAAAAAAGTTCCAAACTGCCGTTTTCCCACTGTTTTGCCTCTGATAAAAATGTGAATAAAAAGTGATCAAAGCAATAGCAATTTCCCAAAATGGTATAATTAAAAAATACACCTGGCCCTGAAAAAAAAAGACGCCCTATGCATCTCCATATACAGAAGTATACAAAAGTTACAGGTGTGACAATATAGCGACTTTTAGAAAAAAATATTTTTTGCACAGTTTTTGATTTTTGTTAAGGGGTTAAAATGTAAACAAAACCATATAAATTTGGTATCCTCAGAATCATACTGAAACATAGAAAGAAGGTGACATGTCATTTTGGTTGAACAGTGAACGCTGTAAAAACAAAGCCCGTAAGATAGTGGCACAAATGCACTTTTTCTTCAAAACCACTGGATTCTGAATTTTTTTCCAGTTTCCCAGTACATTGTATAGAATAATTAATGGTAGCATCATGAAGAAAAATTTGTCCTGCAAACATTAAGACCTCATATGACCTCATATATCAGAAAAATAAAAAATAATTTTTTTTTTCTACCATTTGCTGGGAAAAATAATGGGCTCAAGGCTTCTAAAGCTTCTTTGGTACAATGAAGCCATAAAATTGGCTTTCACTTCACAGGAGTTAGACCCCCCTGAGTTTGTTCAAGCTCATTCTACAAGAGCCATTTCTACCTTTTGGGTGGAAAGAAGCTCTGTTCCTTAGGAACAAATTTGTTCGTCAGCTTCTTGGAGCTCTCTCCATACCTTTGTTAATCATTACAGATTTAACACCCGGGAAAGGAGGCCACTTCTTTTGGACATTCCGTGTTAAAATCAATTCTTCAAGAGGGCCCTCCCTAGGGTTTTTCTAGCTAGATCCCCAATATTGTGCTGCTGTGGGAGGACAGAGAAGTGTAGATTATGATGTTAATCTGTTTTCCCTTAGTCCCATTAGCAGCACAAGGCTCCCTCCCTATGTGTTATGTATTTGTCTTTATAATTACACGCTGGGGGGTTGGTACTTCCTTCCTCATATTGAGGAGGGGGAGGGGTTACAGTTAACTATTGGTTGTTCATTAAAAATTCCATTCTGTCCTACCAGCACACAGGGGCAGAAATACCCTAATATTTTGCTGCTGTTAGGACAAAGGGAAAACAGATTAACATCATAATCTACACTTTTTGTTCAATGGGGAAAAAACGCAAGATTAGTAATTACGCTAAAGGTTTGGACCATTTTGTGTGTCACCAGGGCCACTGATGGTGTCTTACATACAATGTAATTTCAGGAATTGACACTTAAATGGAATGAATATGCAGCTATAATTTACCTGCTTTCCATCACTGAATGCAATAATTTTATACATCCATTTACATTTTGTTTGGTGTGGTAAGCATTAAATGTGTTGAAAATAAAGAATGGTCATACATTTCTGGGGAATAGAAACCAATCCCTGCTGTCTGCAGATGAATCTTCTGTCACTTAATTAGTGGAAAATTGCAAAGCATTCGGCTTCTCTTCTTATTAACGATCAATTCGTCATGAATAGAAGAACAAGCATCTGGGCTTTTTTAGAAAACGAGAACTGTCTTATCCTATTTGCAAAACTACGAAACAGTATTTTTAATAGTGCTTTCTTCATAAAGAAGTTATTCCACAGAACAGAGCTTAAAATTTCTGGGACATTCTTCACTCATCATAAGCAGACATATATCTCAGAATTTTTATTTGACAAAATTTAACTAGCTTTTTATGTTACCTCGAAGACGTATTATATCTACTTTTTGAGTTGAATGCTTCATTATAATTGCATGAGGGCCAGTTTATTGTATAGTTTGCCATTTTAACATTGTACATATATTTTCAGCAGCACAGTTTCAGCAAAATACTGCTATTCCAGTATATTTTTTGTTAAACAAACACAAGTAAATAAAATAGAACTCAACATGACATATTTCTTTCACAGATAATAGACAGCTTTGAATATAAGAAAGCTTAAACATGATGTCTTTCTAGATTTCCACATAGCTAGAACCAACATGAAAAACTTTAAGCAGCTGCACACAAAAATAAATACCCTGGATTGTAGCTTACATTAACCTTTTAGTAGAGTTGCACCCATACCAGGATACATCTTTATTAGCTGATGTTTGATTTTGAAATTCTGGGTTTCTTTATTATTCTGTTCCTTGACTCTCTGTTGAGAGCTGAGATCTGTACACCAATTCTCAGTGGACTACAGGTGACTTTAAATAGTTGCATCTTGGGCATTATTATAACTAGAGCAGTGGTTTTTATGTTATATAAAGAATGACATTGTCAAGATCACAGTTCTACCTATTTTTAGGAATTTCAGTGTGTATTCTCCTCACAGCAGCACTGCTTGCTGCTTTTGGCTTAAGGTTGCCATGCCTACACGTGAAGTTTTCTGCAGCTAATCAGACCTCTGAGATACTGAACCAATTGGCAGCTGAGGAGGGATATTTAAAGTCTGTTCTAAACTCCCCTTTGTGCCTACTAGCAGTTAATTGTGACTAATTAGGCTCCTGTTCATACCCTCAGAGTATAATTAGCAGAGTCTCAGTAATACTGTTTGATGTTTACTGACCTCCCGATTGACGCCAGGGACCACTGAGGTCTTTGACTGGGACTCAGCAGTCTTGTGGTGTAATGACCCATTATAGATAGGTAGCTCTATCTGCAGTGCGTACCCCTGGGGATAGCAGGACGTCCCCCAGGGGAACATGTACTGCATGTTGAGAACTACTGCTGTAGACCATATATATAATTGCCATTTAAGTGTGAATATGATTCATTAATTAAAAGCCATGGCCTGTAAGGGGCAAGATCTCAGAACTCTACTATAAATAAAGTATGTCAAGGAGACCTGAGACATCACTCTCATTGACCATTCCTGTGTGTATAAAGGTAAATTTGAGATAAATTTGCTAGCCATAATTTGAATCCCACAGTCAAAAAAAGCAAAGTCCCCATGCTTTTGGAACTTATCCTAAATTATAAGGCATCACTACTCACCAGCATTCCAGGTAAAGCATGCAGAGGGAAAAACTACTAAAAACTGCAGAATATATGTCAAATGATGACTATAAATAGTGTTACTCCTTTTGTATAAATACATAACAGGTATGCTTTAAAGGGGTACCTCCAGGTATAAAGAAATTTTCATAAATGAAAAGTGCATATGAATATAAGAAACTTTGTAACATATCTTATTAAGGATTTCTATTTCCTTCTCCACTTATTAATCTGTTCTCCTGCTCCTTATCTTCACTCAGACTGCTTGTTTACATAAGATTTGTCTCTGTATTCAGCCTAACACACAGAGCTCTATGGAGTTGGGAGGGGTGAAGTAGGAGGATGCTGCCGGATAGTTAATTGCTTTATTGTCTCTGTGCACTGGTAGTCATCTATCTATAAGCCTAGCAGTGTTAAAAAAGCACAGAAACAGAGTGCAGCAGCAGCAATTATTTGAGTGTCTTTTCCCTCTCCCCTTTCCATAGACTAATATTTAGAAAGTAACTTTTCTTGAAAAGTGAAGAAAACATATTTCTTTAATAAGATATATTACAAAGTTTATTATGTTCACCTGTACTATTCATTTATGAAAAATTGTACACTTTGGGCTTATTCATGATCTTTTTTGTCATTTAGTAGGAACCCTTATTCAGCCTCACGAATTACATTGCCTGTAGAATACAATAACTACATAATACTTTGCCATAAAGCCGCACATAGAGTGCATTGATATTCTATGTACTAAGACTCTGGGTACTGTTAGGTATATTTATCCTTTAAGAGCTACCAGCAATTTGCCTGTGTTGCATGGCCACAACTTGCTGGTATACATAAGTATCTCAATATATTGTTAAAAATTAAGCTTTAATGTTTCTATAATTTCCGGAATAAAGGGATGAAAATCGTGTTGTCTTCAAGGGCAATATTGCCTTGGTATTAAAAGGTTATGTTTGAAAATTAGAAAAAAATACTGGATTTGACATTAGTTTAATTTAGTTTATACTGTTAGCTGGATACAATGTGACAGACTATTATCAATGAACGGTAGACCACCTAGGAGAATAACAGCCAGGAAAATAAGTTTCCATAAACGTTTTGACCTGTATTTCTAAACATTAAATGGATGTCTTAGAATGCAAGGGAAAAATAAATATAACTTGCAAAAGAGATGCAGGAGGATAAAATTAAAGGGAGATGAAATGGAAAATGAGCAATGTAATAAAAATTGTTGAGAGAGGATATGGGGGGTTAAATGGCAGAAGCTTAAACTGAGCTTCACTGAACAAAGGGGATTAGAAACAGCAAGTGGAAAGATAAAGTCTGCTTTCTGCTAAAGCCCCACTTTGCAGAAAAGCTGTTTTTTTTAATTGCAGATTTTGCTGCAGTTTTTTCAGCTAAAGCCAGGAATGGATTGAGCAGAAGGGAAAAGTATAAGAGTTTCCTTTATATTTCCCACTCCCTTTGTAGCCACTACTGGGTTTGGCTCAAAAAAGCACAGGAAGATCTGCAGCAAAAAAAGCAGCTTTTCCACAACATGGGACCGTAAATGTAACAGTAGGCATCATCACTTAAAACTGCTTCATAAAGATGTACCACAAATATTATTTTCGGAAAATCGTTATATAGTAATTTATTTTTTAAAGCATAAGTATACAGTATTTTCCATTTACAGTGTTTTTGGGGATCAGGATATTGATGGCTTATTTTAAGTATAGGCAATCCATACCATTGCTGTGGGGTCTGACTTTCAACACTCCCAGGAATCAAAAATTTGAAGCTTGGGAGAGTGCTGGGACCTTTTCAGTGGTATTGATTATTGGAACTTCCCATTCAAGTGATCAGGACATCTAGTAATCTGATACTAGGATAGGTCATCAGTATTCTGAACCTGAAAAAAAAAACTTTAAAAAACAGGTATCATCTTGTAATAAAAGGATTTTAAGGAATTAAAAACTCAGCCTTTCATAGAATAATGGAGTATAACCTGTTAAACTTCTGTGAAGGCAACAATCTAACACAAGAAGGCAGGCAGCTGCAGAGATTTTGTTTTACTATAGTTGAATGGGCTTTACAAGATTAGAAAAAACTGTAATGCCTCACTTGCCTCAAGTTGTGCATGGATATATAATAGAGCTCAGTCACAAACCAAGGACAGGTGGGGTGCTGATTTGGAGGAAAGCATAGATAGACTGGCCATGGTGCTAGAAAACAGTGCTTTTTTTAGATAAGGCTAAGGGCTACAAAGTAACTTTGACCCTAACATGTGCAAAACAGTGGATCTCTCCCTACATTGAACGAGATTAAAGTGAAGGTGGTGACATACTGATTTGTAGGTTACAACAGCATGGTGGTACAAAGAATTCTAAAACTGATGGATTTCTTGCCAATATTGTCTTGTGGTCACATTAGTGAAGGCAACCACATTTACTTAATTTCTTACAATGATGGCAACACTACACTGACATTGGCCATAATCATGTAATCATTTAAATTAGGAAATTTCTCTAAAACCATACATTGATGCAAAAGCTAATGGATGTTATAGCAGGTTGGCATCCACTCTAGAAATATACATTATTTGCCATGGAACAGCAGACATATACATTCATTGCCAATAAAATAACTCACCAAGATAGAAATATTGAATTATTGCAAAACTTGGCATTCAGCTTTGTCTCAGGCAGATAGGAAAATATTTACAGGTATGGTCTGTTTAGATACTAGGTCTGTGGATGTAAGTTTGCTCATATCCTTCTTTCTCTTTATGTAAGACCAGACAGACTCTTGAGTCATCACTTCCAGAAGTCCTTGTTCTTCTTTATGCTGAAAATAGTTCTTAATAACATTGACTTCATGTTTGGGGTCATTGTTCTGCTGCAGAATATATTTGGAGCCAATCAGACATTTCTGATTAGGGTTTCAAGATGTGTTGTTCAAGTTCTTTTGAAGAAGTATCAAGAAACAAGCAACATTAAGTACTGTAGACACAATGGTTGGTCAAGGAAACTGAGTGCAGCAGAAGAAAGACACATCGTGTTTGCTTCCCTTTTAAAATTGGAAGATGTCCAGCAGTGCCATCAGTTTAAAGCTGGCAGGAACTAGAGGGATCCAGGTTCATCCATCGACTGTCCTGGGAAGTCTGGCCAGAAGTGGTCTTCATAGAAGAATTGTGGCCAAAAAGCCATACCTTTGATATGGAAACAAGGACAAACAACTTAACTATGCATGAGAACATAGGAACAGGAATGTAGAAAAATGGCAACAGGTGCTCTGGACTAATGAGTCAAAATTTTGAAATATTTGGCTGTTACAGAAGACAGTTTGTTTACCAAACGGCTGGAGAGCGGTACAATAATGAATGTCTGCAGGCAACACTGAAATATGATGGAGGTTCCTTGGAAGTTTGAGGATGCATTTCAGCAAATGGAGTTGGAGACTTGACATGGATTAATGGTGTCCTCAGTGCTGTGAAATACAGGCATATACTTATCCATCATTGAATACCAACAGGAAGATGTGTGATTAGCTCCAAATTTACTCTGCACCATTAGAGGTACACTTATAGCAGAAGCCTATCACCTGAAATAAGAACGGTCTAAAGTTCAGACCTGGAACATAAGTTGTTAAAACTAGAGTTAGCTAATCAACTTCATCCATCTCTGACTTGATTAAATGTATCAGAGATACTAAGCTAAAACTTGACTCTGTTCTCACACATAAGACAGATAAAGCCCTTCGATGGACTCAGGTCAAATTCTACAAATACGCAAACAAACCCAATAAACTGCTAGCTTGTAAACTAAGAGCCTATCAGAAGTTAAACCTGGTATACCAGTTACGGGATTCGGGTGGTAGGATTCACTTCCAATCACAACTCTATATACAAAAATTCACCGATGACAAAATTTCAAACAATAA
Organism: Leptodactylus fallax; assembly: GCA_947044405.1. Lineage (NCBI taxonomy): Eukaryota > Metazoa > Chordata > Amphibia > Anura > Leptodactylidae > Leptodactylus > Leptodactylus fallax. Next base: position 3,547,636 of record CAMRHE010000015.1, read on the forward strand.
TCCAGTTATTTCTCAAATCGCAAAATGTTAAAAATAGAAAAAATTTTATTGGTATACACTAAAATCATAATCCCAGGTGTGTAAACAAAAATAAAAATAAAATAAAATAAGACACCAAAATTTCCTCCCCAGACAAATGTTCTTTAATTTTCACAAGGAAATCTGGGAAGAAAATGGTTTGTAAGTGTATATACATAAAGAGCTGCATATAGGGAGCCAGGTCAGTTACAAAGCCTTCCCACATGACCAAACTCCTCTAACCCCTCCTCCTCTAACTCCTCTAATCACTTGCTCTCAGCGTCTAAACAAGAAAGACTGTGGTGGTTTTTCTCTCATGACACCACAAATAAATTCTATTTTGTAGGGATAAACAACCACTGCACTGAGACCAGAATTCAACACATGTTCAGACTATGAGTTAGTGTCTGATAATACATTTACGGCTCTAAACTCATATAGATATCTCAGTGCTGTAATAAACTTCAAGCACTTTAATAGATGTCCCAGCCAGATTACATCGCCTTTACCCTGAGGTTTCACCCCTGTGTTTTTGAGGTTGTGATAATTATGGTGACGCTCTTCATATTTGATGGACTTGCTTCATGGTCCATCGCTTCTGGCTATCTATTCACAGGATGGTACAGTGACTTTTGGGACAGATGATACCACTAACTGTACTGCTTTTCTTGCTTGGCCTTAAACAGGTCAACCATCAAACAACCATCTTGATAAATCTTCCCCCCTCAAAAATATGCTTTCTTTAAAAAAGAGTCTTCCCCTATACTAGGGGATATTGTAAGCAGATTGTATTATATCTTCCAATGCATTTAAAGTGATTTGTCTTTCTTTTCATGGCAATACAAAGCACTTCGGATTTTACTTGTGCTTTGTTCTATGCATCAATCATCTCTTTTTCGGCTGGTCATGCAATGCTATCTAGAAAATCAGTACTTCCCCTGATGTCACAGCCCTCATCTGCGTTAGTTCACTTCAAGCCCTGTTAGTGTTCAGGATATCACAAATGCCATCAGAAATGTGGTTGGGGTTAGTGGGCTTAGAAAGTAAAAAAAGTGGTATAGATATTTCATATGGTCATGTGTTGTTGTGGGATTGATATTCTGCCAATTACTTGTATACTGTGGGAAATATAACATAGAAAAATATAAAACTGAATTTGAATTTGAAAAATCTCCATGTCTGCATTCTAACGTTCTTTGAAATATTTTTGTACTAGCTTGACCGGGGTATAGTCTATTGGTAATTATTTGAAGTGATGTCAGATTGTTTTACAGCTTTTTCCAAATGTAACATTTAAGATTTTTAACCTTTGTATTTTATGCTGACGATAAAGATGCAATTAGTAGAACGCCGCTGAATGAGAATCTACAGACACTCTTATTGGAGGACGGATTCCAGGCAGCCACTGTAATAGTAATATCAAACCAGATAAGCTCTTGCAGATGCATGAGAAAAGAATCTCATTTACCTAAACCAATTACAAGGTGCTACGGCTTTCAGGCCTGATGAAATATACATTGCAATAGGCGATCAATAATACTGTCACTAAAACTAATGGATCCTTCAGAGGCCTGACGTTATTTCCTCATAAAGCACAGGTGTTCTTAATAAACCGCCACCATTCTGGCATAACTTTTTTTTCTATAATAATTTATAAGAAAAATTACTTCTGAAATAAAGCGAATCAAAGATAAACAGTAATTTAATATTTTTATGAAAAAAATTCCCCAACAGAGAGCTAAAAATATGTTAAGAAGGTCAGGCTGCAAAAGTTGAGATGATAATCAAAGTCTTCCTACCTATATGCTCTATAATACATTGCATTTTATCCTATAAATATAGCATAGACTGAAAAAATAGTAATTATGTAGTTAGAAAATTTGCTTCTCTATTCACTTTCTTAATGGAGGCATGATGCAAGTTGAAGTTCATATGTAAAATATTAACCTAGTTAATAAGGTTGGATAAAGACACGTGTGTCAAGTCCAAGCTATGATCCAACCATTTTGATCCAGATAAAGGAAAGAGACCTTATGATGGGTTCACAATGTGGGATAAATATTTTAAGATTTTTATATCAGATGTGAGGTCGCCAAATGTTTTATTTAGTTTCATTGATTTTATTGATTTTTTTTTATTTCTAAAAACATTTTAAAATCATGGCGTCTGATAGTCTATGTAATGTACTGCAATACTGTGTGGGCACCATGTTTAAAAACCTGACATTTGCCAGAATATTATGAAGATTGTCAGGAAGAGGTTAAAGAGCAAAAACCTTTATTGCTTGACAGAGAGGGCATAGCCTTTTATGCTGACAGAATAGTTATATATTTATACGTATTGTAAATTTTTATTAGTTTTTATAGTACCAGCAAATACAGGTAAGGGAACATAGAAAAGATGGGAGGATAAGAATGCAGATCACACTTTAAAATGTACAGGCAATATTAGCAGGCAGCGTGTACATCACTATGAGGACACTGTTACAATAGGACATGGAGGCAAAAAGTCCATATTAGCTGTCAGTACCAGCATTTTTCAGCAGGATAAGTCTGGCTCACACAGAATTCCCCAGTTACCAGATTTATTTATTATTGAGCATTAATTTTTCCAGTTGGGATGCCGTCTCTACGAGTGTAGAGATTCTATTTGGATAATCAGTCGCAGTGATCCGCCATTTTCATCCGGCGGTTTCAGTCTAAAAAACAGACACTCAACACATGGCAGTAAAGCCAACGTGTAAAAGAAGTAATCCTTGGATATGTTCATTTTAAGTTTTTAATAGATCTACATAGACATGGATATCTAAGATGTTGATGCAGAGCTGGACAATCATCTTATTTTTCTACTAGTCAGAATACATTGCAGTACTGCACTGTATTCTGATTGCGTTCAGTTAAGATAGCATAATCTTGTCTCCTCCTAGGACAAAAAAGGTTTAAAAAAATAGAATGTTTAAAAATGTAATTAAAATAAAATAAAAAAAAAAGACATAAAAAATTCAGGTCCATGAAATTTTTTAGTTTTGAGTTTTTGCTTTTTACTTCCTCCCTTCCAAAAGCCTTAATTTTTGAGAATTGAATGAGTGCTTATTTTTGCAGGGCAAATTGTACTTCCTAATGGCATTCTGTACAATATTTTTTTTTATTTTTATTGATAAAAACAGCATTCAATTTTTCCAATTTTCAATTACACAAACCTCACAAAAAATAATTATGTGCTTGTGCAGCAGCGCAGACGAAATATCAGAACAAACATTCTTCAAAATGAACCTACCTACCTTATTTGGAATGAATCCCACTAATGTCTATACAGCAAGCCTACAAACTGGAATAGAGTAAAAAGGGTTTTTATTGTGTAAAATCAGTCTATCATAAAAAAATATACATGCAGATATCACTGCATCTACAAGACTTATTGTACTATAAATCTGATGGATAATTTGTACCACACAATAAATGTCATTAAAAAACCTAATTAAAAAAATCTTCCAGAAATACTATTTTTAGGTCACCCCACCTCCAAAAAAATTTAATAAAAAGTGATCAAAAAGTTATATGTACACCAGGATGAAATAGCACAGCTTATCTTGTGAAAAACAATTAACACTATGCTTTATAGGACGATGGCAGCTTGTACAACACAAAACTAATGAAAGGTTTTCTTCAGGCTGGGGCCCATGAAGCATAAACGCTGCAATTTTGCCATGGCAAAAACGCTGCAGCAAAAACTGCAGTGTTTTTCAGCCCCTGCAGAGTGGATGGGATTCTAGTGAATCCCATGCTCACATTGCAGAAAAATAACCACAGCGGAAAAGCTGTGATTTTCAAAACCATTGTGTTTTTGGAAATCGCAGCATATCAATTATACCTACGGAAATGTTGGTGGTTTCTGTATAGGTATAATTGAAGCAGAAAGTCCACAGAGTTTTCCTCTACGGGCTTTCTGTGAAAAGCTCTGCGGGTAAAACTGCAATGCGTTTCCACTGCTATGTGGGCCTTTAGCTTTAAATGGCAACTGTGTCTATCTTTCTAAAAGTCATTTAGTTTTGTATTATACTGCTATTTAAAAAGACTCACAACTGTTAGCTTATTCTAATATGAGAATTGCTCAGAGGTTATACCTGCTGTAATGGGAATTTTTTTAAATTGTCATAAATATTTTTTAGCGATTCATCATATGCTGCTGCTATATATCAATGTAAGCACCGATGAACTAAAGATCTTGTCCTACTCATATTAATCTTCAACCATCTGCATGTTAATGGTTCTAGCATGAAGAGCACTGGAATCGATCCAGACTCTTTAAATACAGTCTTATATCTTCAGATTTATATGTAAATTTTAATAGGTTATCATTTTCTGTCAATGACTTTTATAACCCCATAAGTGCTGAAAAATGCCTGTACTATATTCACCAATATTCACACAATCATAAATTTTATCTCATTGTCTATGCTTTTCTTAATAAATATACATTTATTCATTATAGTAACTTTATTTTGCATAAGCTGTTTTATGCATTGCTAAACTGAAGAAAGTACTTTAGTAAAGTATTGAGCGAGGGCTAGTGTGAAGAATATCGCCTCGCCCAGCCGCCTGGCACGCCTGCGATCAAACTTCTTTCTTAACCTCCCACTCACACACCGTGAGTAGACCAGGTCATAGGATAAAATGAAATGAGCGATATAAATTTTATATATTTAATAACCCAAGTGGGTCGGTATGAATTAGTAGCATATACAGAAATATACAATATTAATATGATCAAGCATAAACATACAAGCAAAAGGGAAATGATACAATACAAAACAAAGTAAAAGGGAAATAAAAGTTTAGAAAAGATACCTGAGCACACAGCTTTGTCCTAGCTGTCTCTCTTCCATGCTCAACACAATAGACTCGTAGTCCGTTTCTCTAGGCCACAGCAGAGTTTTGGGCCTAGGGCGCAAGCTTAAGCAAGTTGCATAAAACAATCCTTCTACATGCTGTCCAGAACTAGGCCCTCAAAGCATTCCTCAGTAGGGCAGGCCCTCTCATCTTCTCCCAGATCAGAGCTCCTTACTGCCTCTATGCTGAATGACCCCAGAATCCAGGTCTGCCCACTGCATATGGCTAGTGCTCCACCCACCCCTTGCACCCAGGCAGCCCCCCTTCTCCCACCTTTGCAGAACCCTTGGAGAGAAGGGTGAAGTTAAGGCTTTCTATCCCCCATCCCATCTGGCCAGGGATAATAAAAGTGCCTGGCTATAGCAAGCCATCTCCAATGAACACACATAAAACCAGTGAAGCGTATCGTCCAGCAATGTGGACTCAACTAAAGCACCGCATTCCAAGTGGGGGAAGGACTGACCTAAGCAAGTAAAACACACTTCCAAGAAAGATATAAAACTGAGGGTCGGTTCATCACAGCTAGGTTTAAAGATTTTTCAATGGCAGATGTTACCTATATCAGATGTGTCATAAAATAGCTTTTAAACACTGGCAGAAATTTACTAAACAATAATTTGGGCATAATTTGTGCTAAAAAAAATGTCTAACATGCCATGCGCCAAATATTACACACATTTTAGACACTTTTATGACTTGTACGAAAAGGAGCATGGCTCCTGAAAAGGAGTAGGATGTAAAATGTGACACTATACACCAAAAAAAGTGCAAAAATTTTTGTTCATTTTTTGACTGAAGCTAAGTCAACTAATAAGTGGTGTAATGTAACATTACATAGTCTAACAATATGCCTGGTTTCTAAAACAGCATCAGACTCTTTGATAAATCTGATGTAGCTTAAGGCTAAGCCTCCACATAGCGAAGCACAGCAAAAATACACTGTAGAAAAAAATATGTTGCAGAAAAAAATCCGGCGGAAACAAATCGTTTTTTTTCCCACAGCCTTTTTCATTGCAGACTTTAAGTTTTTCTCTGCAGAATTTCTGGCCTTATTATACCTATTTGGAAAATGCCAGCATTTTTACAGGTATAATTGACATGCTGCAATTTTCAAAAATGCAAGTGTTTTTGAAAACACATCTTTTCCACTGTGGATTTTTTTCTGCAATGTGTGGTTGGGATTAGCCAGAATCCCATCCACTTTGCAGGTACTGTAAAATACTGCTTGTTTTGCCGCAACGTTTCCGCTGCAGCCAAAACACTGGGGCCACAGCCTAAAACTGTCTAGTCTAAGTCTGCACTGCCTAAATCTTAGACACTATTAGCAAATCTGCCCCATTGCTTATTGTTTTAGACACATTTTGTGCCTTGTCCTACGCCACGTATCTAAAAAGGTTGGGACTAAGCAGAAGTGGCAAAACTTAACATACAACACTATGTGGTAAAAATATGCCCAAGATTATCATCCAGCATCAGGTACTGTGATAAATCTGGAACATTTCCAAACTGTTTAGTCTAAATTTACAGAGATTGTTTTCTTCTCTAATACTTACTGTGGCAGCTCACCCTTTCAGTGCTAAATCTCATCTTTTTGTTAAGTATTTTTAGAAAAAGTTATTTTTTATTAACAAATACAGAAACACTGTCATTCTTACTGCAAAAATCCAAGCTGATGCAGAGTATTCTACTCTAATATTCACTGTAGCCAGGTCATCCTTTCAGTACTAAATCTCATCTTCTTGTTATGTATTTTTTGAAATAGTATTTGTTAACAAACACAAAAACCAGCAAAATTCTAAGCCGACTCACACAGTACTTTCTACTCTAACACTTACTGTGGCAGGTCACCCTTTCAGTGCTAAATATCATCTTTTTGTTAAGTATTTTTTCTATTAACAAATACAGAAACACTACCAATGTCACTGCAAACATCCAAGAGTGATGCTGCAAGTGTGATCTTAAGTTAGGCTTCTTTGTGTTCCTCCTCCTCATGTTTAACATATAATTTGCCACACAGCCTTTCTGGGCAATCAACCATGTCTTCATCATCTTCACAGACACAGATCTCCAGTAAAGATGTGGCACTTTCTAAGAAAGATATTTCTCCTTATCTTCTTCTTTTTCAAATGTTAGGTGAGAACAGTCAGCAATTTTTGAAAGTAGAGGACGTAGAGGTAGAAGAGAAAGACATGACTGTTGGTGGTGAATGTAGTAGTGGCAGGTGGTGTGGTACTGGTAGTCATGTTGGACTGGGTACTAAGGAGAAACCTAGAGGGTGTGCAAGAATCCCATGGCCATGAAGAGTCAGAAAAAAAGAGGGGAAGATGATGACATTGACGATGATAATAATTCTTTTGCAGATAGGACCTGGTAATTGGGTTAGGGTTACAGGATGACATCAGCAGAAGGGGATGGTGGCAGTGGTAATAGTAATAAATCAAACCACAGTCTCAATTTCCAAAAATCCTGCCCGTAGAAGACCTAAGGGAAACTCAGGGGATGTGGCGGTGGCACTGGTGGTGGCAGTAGCAGAACTGATTCCAGTGCTGTTGCTGTTAACAGAAGCAGCCACATGCTGTCATCTCTCATGTGGGAATTTTTTTTGTACTTTATCAAAGACAAATCCATGGCGATATGCAAGATCTGCCAGCAGAACATTAGCCATGGTAGTGCAGGAACAAATGAAGGAACTATGTTTGACCATACATGAAAAGGCATCACTAGCTCATTTGGCAAAATAGAATTGGCAGTGAAACTGTCAGGTTAAGTGAGCGATACTGTCCTACTTTCTCCTTCCCGTGATCTTCCTTATAGGCAATATTGTAAATATTAATGTATCAGCACATAGTACGGAGTAGGTGCACGGAAAGGAGTCAAACATGTTAATTTAGAAATATAATGAAATGTGGCACTCTGCTGCATCCGGAACCATGACCCCCTTCCCCCTTTATGTCACTTCCGCTGCGTCGCAAAACAACACAGCCAGAAGTTTTTCTGGTTTCAACCCAGTACCTCTTCTTTATTTTTTTCTAGCTTCTATGTTGCACAAGAGTCCCTGACTTCTTTTAATGTTTTCCTCCAGCCTTCCACTCTGGCCCGACACATCAGCGACGCAACCAGATACATGGCCACTCCCCCCAACATTACTTCTGGCGCGACACATTTGTGACGTGAACGGAAGTCCCGCTTTCTTCTACATATTCAGGTTTACTGTTCATTCACTAGTTTCTTTTGGCTCACCTTCTCCTTCCTTCTATTTTTTTTTAAATCTATTCTATAATATTTCTCTTTTGGACACTTTCTGATCACAGATAGCCTCCGTAACTGAATGCGACGTCACGTCTGGTGTTTTACACTGGAAGTACCCTTTTAGCACCATATTTAAACCTTCTCTGCTCTCACATACAGCATCCATTCCTTGACCTTTTGGGCTTCTCCCTGATGCTACTTGTTACTCCTACTCTCCACAGTCCAGTGAGTTTGCATAGTTTGATGCTTTGCTATATGCTTTTGTCTCTATATATCTCATTCCATTGTATAGTCTTCTATTTTGTAAGCACTATAGCTGTATTAGAAATCTGGTCACTGCACCTCTAGATCGTCCAGCTCTGTATATGGAACATTGCATCGCCTCCTCTGTAGGTTGTTTGTTTTGCCTTATCTTTTATGTATTTTGTGTCTCTGTCTCTGTCTGTCTCTCTCTGTCTCTCTCTGTATACAGTATATTGTAGGGAACAGCTCACACAGTGGGGGCGGCAATGACCAAGTTCACGCAGGGAGCGGGTTTCAAAACTCCAAAGGTGACACAATACGATACAATCATATTTGCTCCAATAAAGCAGACCTGAACAAGCACCTCCTGGATCTGAGGATGAAATTTCTCCGATTGAGATACAAAACAAAAGTGACGGACAACCAATTAAACAAAGAGTCAGCCATTAACAGAGACAGTCTGCTCACATATAAAGAGACCCAGAAAGAAGCCAAGTGCCCCTAGTTTTCACCTACAACCCACAGCCGGAGATCCTACGAAGGATTGCCAAGGACGTCCAACCTGTGCTACATAGGGACAACAGACTCAAGGACATATTTCCAGTCCCCCCTCTCCTTTCCTTTTGACAACCACCAAACCTGAGGCGTATTATTGTCCAGAGTGCCCTGAAGGCCCCAACTGAAAATGGCACCTCACCTTGCCTGCAAAGCAGGTGCATGACCTGCAGGCACATCCACACCGCTGACAGTGTACCTATCCCACAGTCAAAACAGGTACACAGGATTAGGGGGACATTTTCCTGCAGGTCTTCCAATGTGGTGTATCTCATAATGTGTGTGCAATGTCCCACCACAGGCCTCTATGTGGGGGAAGCCGGGCAGAGACTTAGTCAACACATGAACTCACACAGATTCAACATTAATAGCAGCAGAACAGATCTCCCAGTGGCCGCACATTTCTCTGGAGAAAACCACTCTATTGAAGATTTGCGGGTTGTGGTTTTAATGGGACATTTTAAGACGCAGAAGGAGAGGAAAGAATGGGAATACAAGTTTAGGCAAAAATTTCAAACTCTGTAATTTGGACTTAATATTCTAGCCAGTTTCATGTCACACTATGTATGAACTGTGAGGGTCACAAATCACCACCTCATTGCAATAAGATAACAGATCCCTCTGTCACGCACCACAACTTTCCAAATTGTTTATTTTTTGACCGGTTGTAAATAACTTCTCTACTTAGATTGCATTTTGTTTTTTTAAGGACTCTAAGATCCTTTGAATGTCCATGACTATAGGGTATAAAAAAATCTGTGAATTTTCAGTTTCTTGTATAACACCATGTCTGATGAAGGAAGCTAGTACTTCCGAAAGCTTACTATAGTATATATACTATATACAGTACTATACTAAATATACACAGTTAGCCTCTAAAAGGTATCGCCTGATTTCTGCACTCTTCCACTACGTTCTGTTAAAGCAGCATGTATCCTCCTGGATTTCCTCTACCTTGCCTGGCTAAGGAAACCAGGCGAGATATACACCCCATCCAGCACTTTACCATACACTTTACCACAATATATATGTAGCTATTATGTCATTATACTGCAATACCAGTTCGCAATTAACTTCCCAATGCTGTCCTATAGACAATATTATTATAATGATTTGTATATTATCCATATACAGTTTATAATACAGCTTATGATATTGCTGTTTTGATCACAATATATGTCTTATACTATGTATATGTTTGATCTATGTCTATTGTCTATTTGATATCACACTGACTGTATATGTATGTGCAGTGTCCCAGAACGGGATGTTAACGTTCTGTTTAAATCGTCATTATGCCGCCATAATATCTTGTATTTTGTCAGGTGGTAATTTCTCATGTCAGCCTTTTTTTTTGTGTGCTGTATATTGTATTCTACTGCATTACTTAGCATACACTGAGGATTGTCTGCAACAGTGTAAGGGTTAACTAGCTTTGCACCTTGTCTTAGCTCTGCAAACTCACATGTCTAGTCTCGTGCTGCTTCAGTCACATGTTTTGCTCTCGGCCTATAGAAGCACATGCTGCTTCTGGGGCAAGCCGAGACAAGTCCTAACCATCCCCTGCCTACACAGGGGAAGGTTGTTGCAAAGAAAGTCTCAGCCTGGCCTCCAGCCAGTGCACATGTCTGCCAGCATTGCTCCAAGCTGGTAAGACTCTCACATGGGCTATACACAGCTACCAGTCCATCCCAACTACTGAACTCCTGCCGGTCCACAACTGGGAGATCATCTAAAAACCTAACCCTGTTCTATTGGCCTAAGCCAGAGGAATAACCTGTTGGATAAAGAAGTCCTCTGCCTGGATACATGCTTTTCATGGGTTCCCCAGCTTGATCTAACCTAAGCGGCTTCCATGTCGTTGAATCAGTGCTTTAGCACCCTGCGATAGGGCATTGCTCTAGCACCTACCCTGTAAGTACTCTTTTGCACCACATTGAACAGTATAGCCGAGCTGTGTTATATCTCCCACGGTAGAGCTAAAGCTGCACAGGACTGTGTACACAGTAACTATTACGTACTCAGAATCTGCATACCTGCTATTACAGAGGATATATGAAACTGTGACTGAAGTACTGCAACTACTTGTAAGAAGTGTAAAAGCTGTACTACCATTTACTACCAAAGAGACTATGATATATGTACTTTGCCTTACAAGAGGCGTTCCTAGTAAAGTTCCTGGACTCTTTGTCACAGAAGTCATTCCAGCCTGTGCGCTGCAGAAAAGTAACAGCTGAATTGAAAGAGGTCCATGTGTGTGACAGGGGAACAGGGTTGTAGACCACTCAGGCCAGTGACACAACTGTGACTACTACCCCATTAGCCTTGCACTACCACCACCATAATGCATCCTCTTGCTCACCACATGCCCCTTATTACATATGTAAATTTTCAGATATCTGATGAAGGTTTTTAAAATCAAATCATCATCTGTTATGGACTGATTAATAAAATTGGAGTTTATATTCACATATAATATGAGTGCCTTGTATTTACTTCTTTGTAGGCAGGTCACATCCACACCTAGAAAATTATCATCGTTATTATCATCATCACCATCTGCTTCTCTTTCTCCTCCTCGTCGCCAACATCAGTCATCCATAAGAGAATGTGTGTCCAGGAAACAGCAATATGTGCCCAGTCATCTGACTCTTCTGCAACTTAACTTGTACATGGCCAAGCCGCTGTATACCACTTAGTGGATTTCACTCCATTTCGTGAACTGGTGGCATATGTTCAAGCTCAGTGGAGGATTGTCCCTGCATGGCATATGTGCTACATTTAGTAGTGACACTTTATTAAACTATATAGTGTATTAAAGGAGGTGCTACTCATAACCAGAAAAGTGTATGTGTATTTTTAGAGGCTAAAAAAAACCTTCTGGACTTTCACTGCCTCATCTTTGATGTTTCAACTTGCTGGAATTCCATGTTGCACATGCTGGAGCATCTGTGTTAACCACAAAAGGTGGTGAATGATTACTTCATGCAACAGACCAGTCGGCAATGTGTAAATTTTGAGATCCGCCATTGGAGGCTCATGAGGAAAGTGTGTTGCCTTTTGGAGGCCCCCAAATTTATCAGCAACTGCAGCAGAAGTGATAACATCCTTTTATTATATATCTTACAGGAAATACACTCGCACAATGAGGGATGACAGAAGAAGAAGCTTCCACCTCTTGGTCACTGTCATCACTAGAGATGAGCAAATTTCTCAAAAGTTCGATTCTGCAGTTCGAGTCGAAGTTCCAAAAAAATTTGCTTCGATCCGAATTAATTTGCAGCGAATATTGCTAAAAAAAAACCTCCTATTTCCTGGATTCAGAGAGCCTGTATAGTGGTGTAAAACAATGTGCCTTGCAGTAACACGCATAGGAAGCCTACTGTGGTAGTGAAACAATACTGTGAGTCAGTATGACACGCACATGACAAGCGTCGCTCTTAGAACCGCTGCATACTTCACTTATTTGGCCAGTTACGGGGCCAAAACTGACCAACTAACTCAAGTGTGAACTCAGCCTTACAGGTCGATGTTAGTGCCAGGTAGAAAGAACCATGTAGAGGCCCAACATCCTACTGTAGCGTGAAAGAGCGTACTCCTTTTACACCATCGTCTGCCCATTCCACATAGATGTCTACAGAGTGGCAAGGCAACATAAAGTGGAGTTGGCAGCAGCATCAGGGGCCACAGAGTGGCAAGGCGACATAATGTGGAGTTGGCAGCAGCATGAGGAGGCCATAAAGTGGCCCAGTGGCAGCAGCATGAGGAGGCCATACAGTGACCCGGTGACAGCAGAATAAGGAGGACATACAGTGACCCGGTGGCAGCAGCATGAGGAGGACACAAAGTGGCAAGGCAACATAATTTGAAGTTGGCAGGAGCATGAGGAGGCCATACAGTGACCCAGTGGAAGCGGCATGAGGAGGCCATACAGTGACCTGGTGGCAAAGGCATGAGGAGGGCATACAGTGACCAGGTGGCAGCGGCATTAGGAGGGTATACAGTGACCCAGTGGCAGCTGCATGAGGAGTACACAGAGTGACCCAGTGGAAGCAGCATGAGGAGGCCATACAGTGACACATGGCAATGGCATGAGGAGTACACAGAGTGACCCAGTGGAAGCGGCATGAGGAGGCCATACAGTGACCTGGTGGCAGCGGCATGAGAAGGCCATACAGTGACCCAGTGGCAGCAGCATGAGGAGGATGCTGAGTGACCCAGTGGAAGTGGCATGAGGAGGACATACAGTGACCCGGTGGCAGCAGCATGAGGAGGACATAGAGTGGCAAAGCGACATAATGTGAAGTTGGCAGCAGCATGAGGAGGCCATACAGTGACCTGGTGGCAAAGGCATGAGGAGGGCATACAGTGACTGGTTGGCAGCGGCATTAGGGGGCCATACAGTGACCCAGTGGAAGCGGCATGAGGAGGCCATACAGTGACACAGTGGCAGTGGCATGAGGAGTACACAGAGTGACCCAGTGGAAGTGGCATGAAGAGGCCGTACAGTGACCCAGTAGCAGCGGCATGAGGAGGCCATACAGTGACCCGGTGGCAGCAGCATGAGGAGGATGCTGAGTGACCCAGTGGAAGTGGCATGAGGAGGACATACAGTGACGCAGTGACATTGTGGAGGTGTCAGCAGCCTTAGGAGGCCATACAGTGACCCAGTGTCAGAGTGACCCAGTGGAAGCAGCATGAGGAGGACTTACAGTGACCCAGTTCCTCCCCTGTGTGACTTTGTTCACCCAGGCAAACGAGGTGTAGAACAGCGTGACAATGCTGTGCCCTGCACATGTGGTATGCTGGAGGAGCACTGTGAATTGTCCCTGCAGTGGATCCTGCGGAAACAGCGGAGGATGAGGTGGACATTGCAGAACCAACGGCGTGAGAACGTGGAGGTAGAAGCAGCATCACCTGGTCAAGTTGCTGGTGACAAGGTGACAATGTGGAGTTGGCAGCAGCATGAGGAGGACACAGAGTGGCAAGGCGACATAATGTGAAGTTGGCAGCAGCATGAGGAGGCCATACAGTGACACAGTGGCAGCAGCATGAGGAGGGCATACCATATCAAATTGAAATGGCTGTTGCAAACACCCAAATATTTAGAACTAAAAATGATTAAGATTAATAGGGGTGCCCAAACTTTTTCATATGACTGTATTAGTAGATGATATAGAAGACATAGGTATGAGTAATGAGCATCAGTGTAACGGCAGTGAGTGCTGCAATGTGTATTACAATTCTTGCTGTAAATGACCCTGCAACTACCCCAAATTCTTCTCTCAATTCCTCCCTATCCTTTCCCTACAGTTCTAAGGTTCTTTCCCTGAACTTCTATCTGTTTTCTAAGGCTTTACCTAGCTCCTGCTGACTTCTGTCCCTACAGTAAGAGAGATGTGAAATGACTGTAACTAAAATGGCCGAGGGTTTTTATAGGGCTGTGACATCACAGGGCCGGCTGGCTGCTGATTAGCTGCACACTTGGCATTGTGGGTGATCCTGCGTTCCCAGAGTTCCTTGCCCCTTGTCCTAACATGTGCGGTGGCCATTTTATAAAAAGTGTGATTCGATGCATCAAAGCACAAGGAAATCCGGAATTGAGGCGAATCAAAGATTTTCTGAAATTCGGATTGAATTCCACTTCTGCAGCTTCGATTCGCTCATCTCTAGTCATCACCCTGGGCTGATGTAAGAAGAACTGGAGGAGGATGAAAAACTGGGTCAAGGTAATGGTGGTGGAGGATCTGGGATTCCTAGACTAGAAGAGAAGGAGGAAAATGAGAAGACTCTCCCATCTCAAGGATCCTATCTATACTGTTAGCTTATGTAAATTGAAATTATTCCCCCCATTGTTTACACATGGAGCCGGACCTGTCTGATAAGATAAGCAAATTATGTCAGTCACTGCTTTTCTGGGCGGGGCTACTGAGATGAGTGCTCTCACTGATATATACAGCTTTTCAGGCAGGACAATCAGTTCAGCTAATTGCAGTTTATTAATAAAGGCATATCTGTTACCTCTTTATGTAAACACGAAGGTAACACTGAGTCCATTCTTTCCTGCAGCATGTAAGTTTGTTTTTTCTCTCCAAACCTGTGTAATGTAATATAAATTTACCATGTATATTATTTGATCTGCATTTATATTAGATTTCTAGTAATCATAATAAATAATCTCTCATGTAAAGGCAAAGTCTATATTATGATACTTCATAGTGTCCTGTTCAGCAAGCTAGGGGGAGGTGGCTTTCACTATTTGATGAAGAATACATGAAGTGAGAAGAAGAGACAGGCAAAGCTGCTGAAACAGGGAGATGGGAAAAACCCTTTAATGCAAAGGAGAACATTGAAATATCACATCCAGGGAAGCAAGCTGACCATTATTTGTTTCAACATGGTGATGATGATAATGACGATCACTCTAGCCAAGAAGATATTCTATGGCAGGCCCCTGGGTCTGTGCACACACTTGCATGGAGCAGTGGAATGAGTACTGGATCTCAGACCCTTGAGTTTTATGACTGACCTTAATGGGGATATCCGGTACTATGATATTGATTTTTACTTTCTGTTTTCAGGTAGTGATATCACTTCTGGCTATGCCAGATTCAGGGTCGGACTGGCCCACCAGGGGACCAGTGAATCCCCCGGTGGGCCCTGTACCAGTAGAGGGCTCTATCGGTCCCCCACTGCTTTTTTATAATAGGCAGTGGAGGTGCGGTAACAGCTCCTATTCACTTACCTCACCCCATTCCTGGCCAGGGGACCCCCCACCTGCACACCGTGGATTACGTCATCATGGCGCACAGGCCCAGGATGAAGCGGGAAGTGGAGAGGCTTCGAGCAGGAGCGGGGAGAGGTAAGTGATGCAGCCAGGTTCTCCTCAGTTTTAAGAAAAAGATTGCAAAACCGGGGAGAAGTGGTGCCGCCAACCCGGTTCTGCTACTAGTAGAGCAGAAAGCCACAGACTTCCTGCTCTATCACTCACAGGCTTGTTGGCCACAGGCCACATTGAGCCTGTGACCTACAAGCTATACTCTGATACTTATCTGCTCTCCGACGCCTCCTGCTTCTTCCTTCTCAGGGCACACATGACATCACATCAGTGCGCCAAGAGCAAGAAGGAGCGGGACTGGGCAACAGATGGATAAGTAATCAGCCAATCTACTATAGGGGGGACCAGTGAAGGGGCCTCTTAACTATTCCCCCCATACAGTGGTCCCTTCACTATTCCACCCATACGGTGGTCCCTTCACTGATCCCCCCATACAGTGTCCCCTTCACTGGTCCCCTATACTGTATGGGGAACATTGATGGGGCCATTATATTGTGATGGGGCAGTGATGGAGGCCAATAGCCTGGGGGATATTAAAGGATAACATTTTTTTTTTTAATTACGCAGGGGCAGGTAAAAAAAAAAACAAACAAAAAACCCCCAAACTTTCTCTCCTTTCTCCAGTGTCTTGCAGCGCGTTTTGGTCCGGTAGCTCTGTTGTTTTATTCTAGTGGAAGTTCCCACTGCACGCGAAAACCTCTTTAAAGGATTTTTCCATCTTTCTAATATTGATTGTCCTGAGGATAGGCCATCAATATTACATCTCCGGGTATACAACAGTCAGGAACTCTGCAGATCAGCTTTTCCAGGACAAAGCGGCTACAGGTAGTGGTGACAATTCTAGGAGCCAAGCTGTTCACTTGCCATACAGGTGTAGCAGTGGGTTTAGGTAGTGCAGTGGTGCACATCGTATGGTGGGTGAGCAGCATGGCTACTGACATGTTATTACCTTTAGCTGTCCTGCCACTGATCTGCAGGGGTCCTGACTGTGGGCCCCTAGAAATAATTCCACTGCTGGGCCCTAGACATCCCAGTACGACACTGGCCACAGCTAAGTCCAAATGGATCTTACTTTGCCCTATGGTATTTTACATACAATAGAGTACATATCTGGATCCTACTTCTCCTGAATTTACTTTATAGGCCTAAAATCCAGGGCAAAGAGAAGTATGCCTGCATAGTGTGGGCTTCCATCTGAAAGAAGTTGCCCTTTTCAAGAATAATGGGATTTCATAATTTGATCAAATAGTGCGCCAAGAACTTTAAATTCATATATATAGGTAGTGACTATATCACTTGTTTGTCTACAGTATGTCTTAGAATCCTCTACAGAATGCTGCATATATATATATATATATATATATATATATATATATATATATAGTGAGAAAGTGACTGGTAAGGTTCTGGAGGGTCGCTATGTCTCTCCCAGATTCCTCACATATGTGTGGTAAGTGGGTTTACAACACAGGTAACAAAACCTCAGTTGTGAGAAATCATTTTGTTAACTGCTTCTTGTTTTACTAGGGAACACAAGTGGGAGCTTGGCCTCATCAAAGGCCTATAAAAGGTTGCTAGGTTCTCAGTCCTGAGCAGTTCCTGGGGGAGAAAGGAAGTGCTCGGTTCTGCCCTCACATTGAAAAGGCTGGTGAGACTCTGGAGTGAATTCCTGCCGTTGCTCTGCGCTATTTATTGACCGGGTGGATGAAGTAAGCCACATGTACAGATAGGAGAGCCTCCTGTATAGCTAGTTGCTCAGACGAGCAGGAATTCTGTTATTTTTTTTGCCTGAAAGTTAAGGCTTATTTGTTTTGCTGTTTTTTCCTGAAAAAATAAACACACAGGATAATACCTGTTGGACTGAACCTTTGTGTCTGTCTCTGGCTGTCTGGGTCTGCTGCAGCTACCTCTGAGCTTATTCCCCCACAATATATATATAAACATACAGCAGAGTTTTCATTTTATCTCTCACATTAATTCAGTTTTTTTTCCCATTCCTCCATAAGACTTTTATTACTGTCATTATATCCATTCTCTGAGCATTATTGGTACACAAGAGGATAGGAGAATTACCTGACACTAGAACACTAAAACTAATAAAATGTATTAATTTTGTGTTAAAATGGGCCAACAAAGGGCTCAAAGCATAATCAAGTCAGGCTCACCAGAGAGATTATATAGAGACAGCAAGTGCAGAAAACCACCAGGGCTATTGGATTCATATTTATATTGCCACTGTGGTTCCAATAGAATCACTCCGTTATTTTAGTGTTTCTTTTGGTGTATTCGTCCAGTACAGTCTAGCCTGCTGTATTCTTAAAAAATACATTTAGGAATAGGAATTTCATGTTTTTTTCCCTCTCTGGTCTGGTGTCTGATCCATACGCAGTTTGAAGGAAACGGATCATTAATTGTAAATATGAACAAACTATTTTAAGTGTTTCTCTGTATTCACAAGTTCACTGTATGTGCGTAGGTAATTCTACTACAATAGTAAAGTAGTAATGGTGTCTGTGGTGCTACTAATGTAAAAAAAATATATTATTTCAGGGTTTTTTTGGTTAATAATTAAGCACTGTGTGCATTAAAAAATGAGTGAAAAAAACATTGAAGGACACAAGGAACACACAAAAGGAAGGGGAGGAGGAAACACTCTTGACAGTGCAACTACTGCTACTAATAAGAAGAATGAGTGGCAAGAGCAGCACTGCTTTTGGTTTTGGTGGCACAACCAGTAGATGCAGGTTTTTTCTTCTTCCTGAGAATATTGATGAAGTTTTTTATTATATGGCTGGCTCAGCTCAGTTACAGGAGGATATTGCATCCAAGAATGATGTGATCTTGAGTCAGGTTTTTGTGTATACCTCCTCCTACATAACACGTAATTTACCGCAGGGTCTTTCTGGACTGTCAACCATGTCTCCTTCACATTCTTCACTGACACAGAATCCTGGTAGTGATTGGCACCTGCTGAACAAACTATTTCTGCTAGTCAGAGCAGTTCTCCTCCTCTTTTTGATGAGCTGGACGAGAAGAGTCAGCATTATGTATTACCATTACCAAATGTATTACCAGTTAGTATAAATCTGCAGCCAGTGGTCAGCTATGACCTTGGTCAGTGCATTTTCAAGGTGCAGTTTCTAAGTGTATAGACCAGACTTAGGCCAGACTTGGACCAGAAGGGAACAGAAGGTAACAAGCCACTAATAGGACACTTAGTTTTAAAGTATAGAAATGCTTCTCACTATAATCACTGTTGTTCTTCCCATACTTGTAAAAACCGCTCTACCACCCCAAACCAGCCATGTCACTAAGAATATCTTTATATCTCCATCTATTCTACCCCACCATCTGACCTTCTCTGCGCAGCTACTCACACACCTACAAGCTTTCTGCCCCAGACACACACAACCACCCCACACCCTCTCCTATTTACACCTGCTATCCCTCTCCCTGCTACTCCTCACTTCTGGTGACATATCCCTTAATCCTGGACCGCCCCAGCACTCCCCTGCTGTCAGATATTTCCGCACAACCACCACCAGTGCACGGAACCCCCTAAATCTTACACCTACCTCACCTGCTCCTGCCCCTCCCCACACACTTCCCGGCGCACTATGGAATGCTCGCTCTGTATGCAACAAACTTGACTACATCCATGACCTCTTCATTTCCCAGAAATTATCATTTCTAGATCTCACAGAAACGTGGATAACACCCTCAGACACCACCTCCCCTGCTGCCCTCTCCTATGGAGGTCTGCAATTCTCGCACACTCCCCGCCCCAACAATAAACCCGGTGGAGGCGTAGGTGTACTCTTGTCTGCCAATTGCTCCTTTGCCCCAATCCACCCGCCACCTGCTCTCAACCTCCCCACCTTTGAGGTGCACTCTGTCCGAATCTACTCACCCTCCAACCTTCAACTGGCCGTCATATATCGACCGCCAGGACCTACTACTGCCTTTATCGACCACTTCACCACCTGGTTAATGCATTTCCTATCCACAGACACCCCCACCATCATCATGGGTGATTTCAACATCCCCATTAACACATCCCACCCCGCTGCTTCCAGTCTCTTGTCACTCACTACCTCCATTAACCTCTCTCAATGGTCCTCCTCTGCCACCCACACAAAGGGGCACACGCTGGACCTCATATTCACCCGCCTCTGCCCTCTAGTCAACCTCTCTAACTCTCTGTCCACGCTTTCCAATCACAACCTGCTGACATTCTATGCCCTCTCCTCTGTAATTGAACCCCAAACCCCTAAACCAGCACGTCCCCGCAGGAACCTTAATCGCCTTGACATCCGCACGCTCTCAGACTCTCTCCGACCGCTCGCTGACATATCCTCACTCCAGGACACAGATACCGCTGCTGACTTCTACAACACCACCATTACTTCAGCCCTTGATTCTGTGGTCCCTCCCACTAACACCAGAGCTCGACTGATCAATAGGCAGCCCTGGCACACTGATCTGACTAAAAAACTGAGACGTGCCTCACGAGTTGCAGAACGCCTCTGGAAGAAAAGCCACTCCAAGGAGGACTTCCTTAGGTATAGAGAAGCAGTTCTCACATTCAAGAACGCACTCACCTCCGCAAAGCAGGTCTACTTCACCACACTAATATCTGCCCTATCCCGCAACCCCAAACAGCTATTCACTACCTTCAACTCCCTCCTCCGTCCTCCTGCACCCCCTCTGACATCACTTATCACAGCTGATGACTTTGCCTCTTATTTCAAAAGCAAAATTGACACCATCAGAGACAGTCTCACCCTACACCCCCAACAACCACTCTATCCAACTACTCGGTGCTCATCATCTTTAACCTGTTTCTCCACCGTCACTGATGAAAAGCTCTCTACCCTAATCTCTAAATCACACCTCACCTCCTGTGCACTCGACCCAATCCAGTCACATCTCATCCCAAAACTCTCAGAAGACATTACTCCTGCCTTAACCCATCTCCTCAACCTATCCCTAACCAATGGATCCTTCCCTTCCGCCTTCAAACATGCTACCGTCACACCTATACTTAAGAAACCCTCCCTGGACCCATCCTCTCCAGCCAACTATCGCCCTATCTCACTGCTCCCATATGCCTCAAAACTACTAGAGCAACACGTCCATTCCGAACTATCCTCCTACCTCTCGTTCAATTTGCTTCTTGACAGACTACAGTCAGGCTTCAGACCCCATCACTCCACAGAAACTGACCTAACCAAGGTCACTAACGATCTTCTAAATGCCAAAGCCAAACGTCATTATTCTGTCCTCCTCCTCCTTGACCTCTCCTCTGCCTTTGATACAGTCGACCATTCCCTCCTGCTAGAAACTCTCTCATCCCTTGGCATCTCAGACCTGGCCCTTTCCTGGATCTCCTCATATCTCGCCAACTGCACATTCAGCGTCTCCCACTCACTCATCACCTCCCCGCCACGCCCTCTTTCTGTAGGTGTCCCCCAAGGCTCCGTCCTAGGACCCCTCCTGTTCTCAATCTACACCCTAGGCCTTGGCCAACTCATAGAATCCCATGGCTTCCATTACCATTGCTATGCTGACGACACCCAAATATATATCTCTGGTCCAGACATTACCTCCCTGTTGTCCAGAGTCCCAGAATGTCTAGCAGCCATAGCCACCTTTCTCTCCTCCCGCTTCCTCAAACTCAACATGGAGAAAACAGAATTCATAATCTTCACCCCTCCTCGCACGGCCCCCCTACCTGACCCATCTAGCAAAATTAATGGAACCACTCTCACCCCAGTCCCACAGGCCCGCTGCCTTGGGATAACCCTAGACTCCGACCTATCTTTCAAGTCGTATATTCAAACCCTCAACACCTCCTGCCGCCTCCAACACAAGAACATCCACCGAATCCACTTTTTCCTCACCCCTGAATCTACAAAGATGCTAGTCCACGCCCTCATAATCTCCCGCCTAGACTACTGTACACCCTTCTCTATGGCCTCCCAGCTAACACCCTAGCCCCCCTCCAGTCCACTTTAAACTGTGCTGCTCGCCTAATACACCTCTCCCCCCGTTCTTCATCGGCCGCTCCCCTCTGCCAATCCCTTCACTGGCTCCCCGTTGCCCAGCGAATAGAGTTCAAATTACTAACACTGACATACAAAGCCATCCACAACCTGTCCCCTCCATATATCTCCGACCTAATCTCCCGCTACCTGCCCACACATAACCTCGTATCCTCCAATGACCTCCTACTCCGCTCTGCTCTTATCCGCTCTTCACACAAACATCTCCAAGACTTCTCCCGTGCATCCCCCATACTCTGGAACTCATAACCAAGACACATAAGACTGTCCCCCACAGTCACAAGCTTCAAGAAGGCCCTGAAGACTCACCTATTCAAGAAAGCCTACAACCTCCAATAACGCTACTGTCAACACACCACCACCTGAGCAGCCTCTACCCCCACCTTCTGTCTCTATCCCTCTTCCCTCATAGATTGTAAGCCCTTGCGGGCAGGGCCCTCTATCCCACTGTACCAGTTAGTCTCTGTCAGCATTATCTGTTTTGTATATCTGGTGTACCGTATGTAAATCCGCAAATGTAAAGCACCATGGAATTAATGGTGCTATATAAATAAACAATAATAATAATAATAATTATGTGCAAGCAGAGGAGGAAGACATGAAACTGTTGGTGGTAGTAGTGACAGGGGATGAGGTACAACAACTACTGGTAGTTGTTCTGGTAGGAGAGCTATGGGTGATATCTGGAGGTGGAAATTCTGAGGGTGTGTATGGCCATGATGATGTGTTAGAAAAAAGAGAAGGTGATGATGATGATTCTTTTGCAGATAGGACCTGGTCACCGGGTTAGGGTGAAAAGGTGACATCAGTTGAAGAGGGTGGTGGCAGTGGTGATAGTAATTCCAGCCATTGCACAGGCCCAACATACAAAAAGCCTACTCAGGGAAGACCAAGGGGAACTTCTTAGGGTGGGGGTTGGTGATAGTGCAGACTTGTTTCGGCTGGCAGCATTTTGTCAGGAACTGAGCTCACTGGGTCTTGAACCCTTGTCTTCCAGGACATATTCTGCAGCCTTGGCCATTATGCCATTGTAGAAGCCTGTTTGCCCTTTGCTTTGCTGAACCTGGTCCTTTTTATTGGAGTGATTAGCTTATGGATCTCACCTGCTCTGTGGCCAATCACAGGGTAGCTATCCCTATATAAACCCACAACTTGCTCCATCCTGTGCCTGATTATTCTGGCTATCTGCTTCTTGTTTGCCCTGATCCTCACCATTACTCTACTGCTCCTGTGTACCAAACTCTGCATATGGCTGACCTACTGCTCCCATGTACCAAACTCTGTATACGTCTGACTACGATTAATCTACTACTCCTGCATTCCGAGCTCTGCAAATGTCTGACCATGGTTACTTCTACTCCTGAGGTACTATTCCTGTATCTCTTACTATTTAAGTACTGTACTGTTTGCCTCATCAATTGGATTCCAGATCTGATAACTAGCATCATTACACAAATACACTCGGTCATCTCACAAGTGAGCATATTTTTGCACATTGCCAAACAATAAATCCATGGCGATATACATGATCTGCAAGTAGGAAAGCTGTCCCTGCTTTATACTGCCATGTTTTGGAGAACATGTGCCTTTCCTCGGATACGTGAGTATGGGGAAAGGTGTACGCCACTGTTGACACATGGAGCACCAATTATGAACAAGGATAATACATAGCTTTCACGGCCCACAGGGCCAATGTTTTGAGTGGCAGCAGCCACAATCCAGAAACACAGCAAGGCCTGATGCTAGTTCCACCCCGTTTGTGCAGGCCCAGTTCCAGCACCATGAATGGCCCATCCTCCTCCTCTCTGGACTGTTTTTCACCACCATATTTACCAGGGCAAGCCATCTCTTCCTTCTCCTCTATCCTCATTTCATGGGTGTAAGGCTATGAGCTGCTATGCGGTTTTGCAATTAAGGCTGGATCAGAGGAGCCACACAGCAGAGGAGCTTCTTCACTGTATCCCGCTGGATGGCTCCTCCCCATCTCAAACTGGGCAGCGTTGCCAACGGCACCAATATTGTTGTTGCACTGCAGTTAGGACAAATAACATTGTCCCTATAATTTGGTGGTTTGCCACTTTATTAACCTGTATAGCGACTTAAAAGAAGTGCTCCTCATGGCCAGAAAAATCTCTGCGCATTTCAGCCGTTATTATGTTGCAAAAAATACCCTGCTCAATTTGTAGCTACAAACTGGTCTTTCTTTGTACCACCTTATCTGCAACATTTCAATGTGGTGAAATTCCAACTTAAATATGCTGAAGCATCTATGTGAGCAGCAGAAGGCGATGAACAATTATTGCATGCAGTAGACCACAGGTACAATGTGTTACTTCTAGATACATCATTGGAGACTCATAAGGGAAGTGTACTGGTTTCTCAAGCCCTTTGAACAAGCCACCAAATTTGTCAGCAGGGAAGACTGCATCATCAGCAATGTATACCCTCTATTGTATAATTACAGGAAACCCTTACAGTCATGCAATGAGGGATGGAAGAGGAGAAACAGTTTCTACCTCTTAATCAGTATTATCGCCCTGTGTTGATGGAGGAGGATGAGGATAGGGGTCAGGGTCATTATGGTAGAGGAACTGGGACTCCTCGACTTGAAGAGGAGAAAGACTCTTCCTTGGATGTAAAGGGGGCCCTTGATATGTCACAGGCACAGCCAGGGGAGGAGGCTGACCCTTATATGTTTCAAGAAGAAGATGATGATGATGATGATGATAATGATGATGGCGATGACCTCACTAACCATGAACACCAACTATGGCAGGCCCCTGGGTTCACACATACACTGGAAAACATGGCAGGCTGTATGCTCTGCTGCCTACATAGCGACAATTGTGTTATCAGCATCAAAAGAGGGATGAGTGCTGGATGGCAATGTACTTAGACACTCGGTATAAAGACAAATTGGGGGAATTCTTCCCTGCTTCTAAAAGGTAAGAAAAATTAGAATATTATCAGGAAGAGTTATATTCCCAGCTTGCTGCAGATGGCATCTGCCCGCTCCCAGTCCACCTTACTTAGCCAGTACTCCACTTCTTCTGCCAGTGCCACAAGTGTCAGGAGGAGTAAAAGCAGCAACAGCAGCCAGGCCCAGTACAGTGTCTGGAAGTTGATGAACTGACAACTGACACCCACCGGCTGCACCATCAGTGCAGTAAAATGAGCTGGCCCAGTTTGCAATGGGAGTTTTATCATGTCCGGCCTCAAGTGTTATGGCCAAGAGGGTGTTCAGTGCTGCCAGTGGTGTTGTAACACCTAAAAGGACGAAAATGTTTACAGGTACACCCAATGGAAAGCCCCCAAAAGGTGACCTCCATTTTAGAAACTACACCCCTTAAGGAATTTCTCAAGGGGTACTATCATTTTGAGCCCAAGAGTGCTTCCCAAAAATGACTATACAAAATGAAAATTGAAATTTTTATAGAAATATGCCATTTCAGTGCTCAATATGTTGTGCCGACTTTGTGTCATCAGAGACACGCAATCCTACAACTATTAAGTGGGCTATTCTAGGTACAAAAAAGTTGTATATGTTGGTGTAAAATGCTGCTTCAGTACATAGCAGGGCTCAGAAGGGAAGGAGCACTGTGCTTTTTGACTTTTAGAATATAGATTTAGAGGGACATTCTGGACGCAATGTTGTTTTTGTAGGTGCCAGTAAATTGGAATTCCCGAAGAAGTGACTGCATTTTGTAGGGGCAATTTTAGAGTCTCTGCAAACGTGACATGGCGTCCAAAACCAACCATCTAAAGCGCTCCATAAGTCACATAGCGCTCCTTCACATTTGCGCCCTGCTCTGTTCTGAACTGCAGTTTTTGGCCACATGTATGACACTGTTGTACCCAGGATAACGTACTTAATGTCATACAGTATGTGGATATAAACTGCTGTTTGGGCACGTCTGGGGAGAGAAGGAAAGGAGCATTATTTTGTTTTTTGGAGCACAGTTTGGTTTTTTGGATGTCATGCCACTTAGTTGCCAGCTAAGTGGCATCCAGACACGTGACCCCATTTTGGAAACTGCACCACTGAATGGATTTATCACTTGGTGTAGCAAGCATATTTAACCCTTGAGCATTGCATTAATTTAATTTCCAGAAATGAATGTGCAGCTGATAATGAATAGTGAAAATTACAACTTTTCCAGTGGTACACCATTTCAGTGCCAGATATGTTACACCCAGCTTGTGTCAGCAGAGACACACACTCCAAAAACTGTTAAGCAGGAATCCTGGGCACAACAGCTTTTGGAGCGTTCATCTCCGATACAATCTGGGCACAACATATTGTGCACTGAAATGACATATTCCTTTCACCATCAACTGCATATTCAAACACTTGGGGGATAAAAATGCTCACTGTACTACTGGATAAATTCCTTCAGGGGTGTAGTTTCCAAATTGAGGCCACATGTCAGGGGATTCCACTTTACTAGCATTTCAGGGCTCTGCAAATGTCATGGCATCTAAAAACAAAACCGTTTAAGTCTGTGCTCCAAAAAACACATGGCACGCCTTTCTTCTGTGCCCAAAGAGCAGTTTATACCCACATATGACATTAGGTACGTTATCGTGGGTACAACAGTGTCATACATTTGGGCATAAACTTAAGTTTGGGCAAACACACCAGTGTTGTGATGGAGCGCTATGTGGCTTTTGGAGCACAGATTTAGATGTTTGGTATCTGGACGACATGTCATGTTTGCAAAGCATCTAAGGTACTAATAAAGTGGAATCCCCTAGAGGGTGAACCCATTGTGAAAACTGCACCCCTCAAAGAATTTATCAAGGTTGTAGCATTAGTATCCCAGACGTGAATGCACAGCGGATGGTGAATGGTGAATATATAAGTTGTGCAGAGTACATTGGGAATGCCAAATTCCCTACTATTTCCCCAGTAGCTCCTATGATTAGGGTGTCACTCTGGGGCCAATTCTGGTGACTTTTCACTCGTAAGTTCTAAATCTGGTTTTTCCCCTGATATATGCTCGCACAGCTTATACATTCCCTTCCTGCCACAGCCACTTTTTCCTAATTTTTTGGGATTTTTGTCTTCACATTGTACAAGCTATATTTTTGTTTACTTTTCTGGGGATGTAGCCAAATGAGGGCTTGTTTTTTGCAGTTTGAGATGAATTTTGTAATGACACCATTTGTGGATGCCTATAACTTGTTGACTAAATGTTATTCACTCTTTCTTTGTGGATTTAAAAAGAAAAAAAAATCTTGCAAAGCTTTTTACCTTTTATTTATTTTTTCAGTGAAGGGTACAGCATAAGTAAGATGTTACCTTTATTCTGTGGGTCAGCACAATTTTAGTGATATCTACTTTATATTGTTTTATGCATTACTAATTTTGCAAAACAAAAACCCCTTTGGGGACATAAATCAATTATTTTTGCATCGCCATCTTCTGAGATGTATAATATTTTTATTTTTCGTTTGACATAGTTGGTTGAGAGCATATTTTTTTGCAGGACGACCTGTTATTTTTATTGTTACTGTTTTGGGGTACATATGACTTTTTGATCACTTTTTATAGCATATTTTGTAAGGCAAGATGGTAAAAAATCATTACTTCAGGCATTTTCTTCCATTATTTTTATCAAAACGTTCACCATGCAGGTTAAACAATGTTTCAATTTTATTTTAGGAAGTTTTTTATCATTAATTTTATATAGGAAAGGGGCATTTTGGGGGCTTTATTCATTTATTTTATTATTATTTTTTTTTAACACACTTTATATATATATATATATATATTTTTTTTTTTTTTTTTTTTACTTATGTCCCACTGGGAGATCTGAACCAGTGATTCTCTGATTGCCGGCAGAGTAGTATACACTGCAAATGGGTAGCATTATTATAGCAGAACCCCTTAACATGACCACGGCATCTAAGGGGTTAAAATCCCTGACTGGCGCTCAGCTCTGACCAGGGGTAATGGAGTGGGGGTGTTAGCTGTCAGTTACAATGACACACTATTACGTCTATTTGCGCCAAGTCCCAGGTATCCAGGACATAATAGTACATTACTGGTCGTTAAGTGGTTAAGAGGTTACTTCTACTGAAATCAAAGGCTTTTTCAATCAAAAACATCTTAAATGTTATCCATAGGACCCTTCTTTGATATCACCTTCACAATTGCATCAACTTGTGAGTTTTTAGATAGTTTCTGCTTTAACCCCTTCCTGTCGGTGACATTTTTTGATTTTCGTTTTTGACTCCCCGCCTGCTAAAACCTACAACTCTTTTATATTTTTTGTTCACATAGCCATATGAGGGCTTAATGTTTGTGAGACAAATTGTTCTTCATAATGGTACCATTTATTATTCTGTACAATGTACTGGGAAGCTGGAAAAAAATTGGAATGGAAGTAAAAGTGCACTTGTGCAACGTAAGAAAAAGCCTGTAAGAAAGTTGCACGTAGTTTTTCTCCAATCCCACTCCATTCTGAATTTTTTTTTCGGAATGGTACCATTACAAAGTACACATTACAAAGTATCCCCCAAACAATAAGCCCTCATATGCCTCTGTGAACAGAAAATTGAAAAGTTATTGGGTTTGGAAGGTGGGGAGTCAAAAAAAAAAAATTTGAATAATGCCTGCGGCAAGTTTCCTTTAATTGGGCTCACCTGACAAACTAATTATCAGAGATGTTTGATATTGATTTCAGAGATCCGAAGAGCCCTGAGACCCAATACCATCCATGAGTTTAATTAAAAAGCAAAAAATGTAATCTCTATGACGTTTAAATCTGGTTTGCATAAAAATTTAGAATGCGGTGTAAAATATAAAAATAAATAATAATAAGTTAAAAACACCCACCTTTTAATTTAAAAAAATGCCTAACATAAACAAAATAAAGTAAACACAGGTTAGGTATATTTATGTATCTCCATGTAGGCACTATCCAAAAATAGCATTATTTATCCCATACGGTGAATGCTATAAAAAAAAAAAAAAATACCATAATGCGCAAATTAATGTATTTTGGTCAGCTTGCTTCCCCACAAAATAGTATAAAAAAATGATCAAAGATTCAAACATACAGTAAATAAGATAATAAATATATAATAATAAAATTATGTCCATCAACTAAACTGTGAAAAAGTCATAACCATCAGAATACATTGACCTCAGGAAAATCGTTCTTTTTCTGAAAATTACTTTATTAATAAGTGCTGTAAAATATAACAAAAACAATATAAATATGGTATTTCCGTAATCATATTGACCCTCTGAACAAATCTGCCACAACATTTTTAATGCAGAGTGAACGCCGTAGGAACAAAATGCAATTGTAGGTTTTTTCACACAGACCCTCAAGTTAATAAAAGCTAATCAAAATATTATATGTACCCCAAAGTAGTGCAAATAAAACTACAACTCATCATGCAAAGAATAAGCCCTCACATAGCTATGTCGACAGAAAAATAAAAAAGGCGAGGAAGGAAAATATTTTTAAAAAAGTCACCACCCTGTGTCCTTAAAGGGTTAAAGGTTTCTTTCAATATTGTGTATGTTATTATTGCCACTGTTCTGATTTAATTTGACTAAGGTAGCTCCTTGCCTTCAAAATAAAGTGGATATTCAATGATGGAGTAATTGTTTCTACTCAGAGAATTCTTTTTTCTGGGTAACTTTTTTGATGAGGAGATAAAACAGGAACAGCAAACAAGAAATGATTTGCTCTTTGCTTAAAATACCCTCTCTGAGATTTCCCATTAGTTGAATATTAGTCCCAATATTAAATTTCATGTTTATTGTATAGATTCTAAAAAAAAAAAAAAATAGCAGAGAACGGTGACTACTAGAAGCATTATCAGAATCAACCTTTGCATAGAAATGTCTATTGGCCCACTCAATAATTATAAAATTATGGACATATTGCAGCCTCTTTCCATATACTGATTAATACTACGGCCGCTCTTACTTTTAGCTCTTTATAGGGTAATTACTTAAGCAAAACTAACCATAAATAAATATCAAATATGTCATGTTCAATAAATGTATATCTTTTATTTACAAATAAATAATTTTGTTGATGGGGGGGTTAATTACAATGCTAATTAAAATGTCCACCATCCTAGAATATCGGGACCATCTGATAATGTTCATTTTGACTGGTTACAGTGCTGTTTAGCAATGATCAGAGGCAGTGGGAGCGCCACAGCATCGGTGAGCTTGCTGACTGTCCATCTAACACCTGACCCCAATCACCACCGACCACCAATACCTGGTTCCTCTGCATAGGTACTGACATTTATTGCTTACCATGATTAATACTACTGAAATGGCCATAAGGCAGATGGTAATGCTCTTAACCTCTTATGCTCCTGTATGTGTATTTAATACAGGCATGGACAAGTGCTGCTGATATTCTTTGGACACTATATCTTGACTCACTCTGTCCCTATATACCCAAAAACACAATGGTGGTCCTGCACAACTGATATTTGTTATACAGTATGTGTTGTGCAGAAGGATTCCTCCATCCCATATATATAAAATAGATTAACTGCGACACTCCAATTGAATGCAAGAAAGCACACAAGATTTATTGACAACACAACAAAACCTTTTGGGTCAAACATATGTAATTCATCCAGCTTGATCAGAGTATGTCTAGTAAATAATATTTCTGATAAGTAATCCAAATTTCAATTTGTACAAAGTTTGTATTTGAACCTTTGTCAAGTCATATCTGGAAACTGGATCAATAGTAGTCCCAGCATGTGTACCCACTGTCCCTATATACAGTGGGGAAAAAAAAGTATTTAGTCAGCCACCAATTGTGCAAGTTCTCCCACTTAAAAAGATGAGAGGCCTGTAATTGACATCATAGGTAGACCTCAATTATGAGAGACAAAATGAGAAAACATATCTAGAAAATCACATTGTCTGATTTTTTAAGAATTTATTTACAAATTATGGTGGAAAATAAGTATTTGGTCACCTACAAATAAGCAAGATTTCTGGCTGTCACAGACCTGTAACTTCTTCTTTAAGAGGCTCCTCTGTCCTCCACTCATTACCTGTAGTAATGGCTCCTGTTTGACATTGTTATCAGTATAAAAGACACCTGTCCACAACCTCAAACGGTCACACTCCAAACTCCACTATGGTGAAGACCAAAGAGCTGTGGAAGGACACCAGAAACAAAATTGTAGACCTGCACCAGACTGGGAAGACTGAATCTGCAATAGGCAGATTGGTGTGAAGAAATCAACTGTGGGAGCAATAATTAGACAATGGAAGATATACAAGACCACTGATAATCTCCCTTGATCAGAGGCTCCACGCAAGATCTCACCCCCGTGGGGTCAAAATGATCACAACAACGGAAAGCAAAAATCCCAGAACCACACGGGGGACCTAGTGAATGACCTGCAGAAAGCTGGGACTAACGTAACAAAGGCTACCATCAGTAACACACTACACCGCCAGGGACTCAGATCCTGCAGTGCCAGACGTGTCCCCCTGCTTAAGCCAGTACATATCCGGGCCCGTCTGTAGTTTGCTAGAGAGCATTTGGATGTTCCAGAAGAGTATTGGGAGAATGTTATATGGTCAGGTGAAACCAAAGTAGAACTGTTTGGTAGAAACACAACTCGTTGTGTTTGGAGGAGAGTGAATGCTGAGTTGCATCCAAAGAACACCATACCTACTGTGAAGCATGGGGGTGGCAACATCATGCTTCGGGGCTGTTTCTCTGCAAAGGGACCAGGACAACTGATCCATGTACATGAAAGAATGAATGGGGCCATGTATCGTGAGATTTTGATTGCAAACCTCCTTCCATCAGCAAGGGCATTAAAGAGGAAACGTGGCTGGGTCTTTCAGCATGACAATGATCCCAAGTACACTGCCAGGGCAACGAAGGAGTGGCTTCGTAAGAAGCATTTCAAGGTCCTGGAGTGGCCTAGCCAGTCTCCAGATCCCAACCCCATAGAAAACCTTCGTAGGGAGTTGAAAGTCCGTGTTGCCCAGCGACAGCCCCAAAACATCACTGCTCTAGAGGAGATCTGCATGGAGAAATGGGCCAACATACCAGCAACAGTGTGTTTGACAGTGTTTGACCTCTGTCATTGCCAACAAAGGATATATAATAAAATATTGAGATGAACTTTTGTTATTGACCAAATAATTATTTTCCATCATAATTTGCAAATAAATTCTTTAAAAATCAGACAATGTGATTTTCTGGATTTGTTTTCTCATTTTGTCTCTTATAGTTGAGGTCTACCTATGATGTCAATTACAGGCCTCTCTCATCTTTTTAAGTGGGAGAACTTACACAATTGGTGGCTGACTAAATACTTTTTTCCCCACTGTACCTATATTTAGCTTCAACAGAATAAAATAACAAGTTTCCCCTTGATCCCTATATTATGGACTGTAGTTTGCTCTGGTGCACCATAGTTTTCTGAATCAATCTTCCCAAAGTCTTTTCCCTCAATGAGCAAAAGACCATTAGGTGATAAACAGGGAATAAAATAACTAAATTAGGAGGGGCACACAACACCATTCAGTACTCATTCCAATAGATGGATAGAGTCCTTATATGTGGTGTGAATGATAATATATTGCACATATATAAGATTTCTGGGATATCCTCAGAATGAAAAATGTCAGTAGATTAATTACAATAAGGAATACATTCAAAATTATCTAGAATTGTTGAAAAATTTAATAGACAAGAAAAGTAAAACAATTGATTTCAAGTGTTCTTTAGAACAAAGCAGTCCGCTGTACTTCATGATGACCTGCACATTCTGGGGGAAAGCACTGTCTAATATTGCATGACAGCTAAATCTGATTCAGATAACTCTTCCCATTTCAGGACTTGGCAATACATTTCAACAGGGTTAGGCAACCTTTTTTGTTTGGCGTGCCGATTTTAATTAAAAAATCATAGATGAGGTACTCGGAGTGCCAGTCAATAATTGTAAGTCTGACGACCCCTAAACTAAAGTTATACACCACAAACCATAATACAGAAGTGCTGCCACCAAATGCTTTAGGACACATGCGTTTACTGCTATTTCCTGGGACGCTCCTGTACTTTCCGATTAGAAGCAATGAAAGTCCATGTGCAGCTCACAATTAGTGGTAAATGTGTCCTGGAGCACCGTATGGCAGCACCCTCAGGGTGGTGACACACTATGTATCTGGATGCAGATATAGTCTTAGGCCACTGGAACTTTTACTTCAATGTAAAACTGCGTTCACATGGTGCAAAAACACATCCTCAATGCTGAAAACACACCGTTATACAGAATAATGTCTCATAGCGGCCCCTGCACATGGTATTATGTCCCATAACAGCCTCTGCACACAGTATTATGTCAAATAGTGGCCCCTGCACACCGTATTATGTCACATAGTGAACCCTGCACACGGTATTATGTCACATAGCGGCCCCTGCACACTGTATTAGGTCCCATAACAGCCTCTGCACACAGTATTAGGTCCCATAGTGGTCCCTCTACACAGTATTAGGTCCCATAGCGGCCCCTGCACACGGTATTAGGTACCATAGCGGCCCCTGCACACGCTATTAGGTCCCATAGCAGTCCCTGCACACGGTATTATGTCACAAAGCGTTCCCTGCACACGTTATTATGTCACATAGTGTCCCTGCACACGGTATTAGGTCCCATAGCGGCCCCTGCACACGGTATTAGGTCCCATAACAGCCTCTGCACACAGTATTATGTCACATAGTGGCCACTGCACACGGTATTAGGTCCCATAGCGGTCCCTGCACACGGTATTAGGTCCCATAGCGGTTCCTGCACACAGTATTAGGTCCCATAGTGGTCCCTCTACACAGTATTAGGTCCCATAGAGGTCCCTGCACACGGTATTATGTCCCATAGCGGTCCCTGCACACGGTATTAGGTCCCATAGCGGTCCCTGCACACGGTATTATGTCACAAAGTGTTCCCTGCACACGTTATTATGTCACATTGCAGTCCCTGCACACGGTATTAGGTCCCATAGTTCTATTCAGACCCCCGAGTATAATAAGTGCAGGACCAAGAGAGGTGACAAACATAAAAAAACAATGTACTCACCATTCCACGCTCCGCAGCTGCTCTGTTCTCTTCGGCGCTTCTGCCTGTAGTCAGCGACCGCAGATTGAGTCTCTGGGGTCACATCGCGTCATTATGCATAATGACATCAGACGCAGATGTGACCTCTGAGGCCCTGTCAGTTGTCAGAAGCGCCTGCTGATCTCACAGCCGCCGCGGAGCGCAGGGAGCAAGGTGAGTATCATTGTTTTTTATGTTTCATCACTTCTCCTAAGTCTCCGCTTATTATACTCGGGGTCTGAAGAGACCCCACAGTATAATAATAGCAGTTTCGTTTCGGCCGTGTTTGGTCCGATCGAATCTGCTGGGTGAGGACTCGGGCTGCCGTGCCAGGGAAATAAGCCTCGTGTGCCACTCTTGGCACGCGTGCCAGGGGTTGCCGACCTCTGCATTACAAAGTCACAATGTATTGTTCAGCTTGACAAGCCCTATGTTCTTCCATTATTAGTAGAGCAAGAATTTCTTCTGTTCAGGTTAACACATGAAAAATTATTAGTCACATGATAGTCCTTTAATCATTATCATTGCTGCAAAATTATCCTTGAAAGGGTTGCTGCTATAAAAACCTTATTTTCATATACCGTACCCTATTAAGGAATCTTCTGGTCAGGATGCTCATCTCTGTCCCACAGTGGAGTATAGTTAGTGTGAAAGGACTCTAATGTGGAAAGGATAGATATTTCAGATAGAGAGACTCATTTAAATGATTTTTCTGTCCGTGTGCTATCCATGAAAAAATTTGACAGCACACAGCATATGGACTTTTTATAGTGCATGGAGCAAATAATTTTGGCATGCACTACTATTTTTACTCTTTTCTATATTCACTTTGGTCATTTAAGTCTGTAAGTATGTGAAAAAAAATATACGTCATCCATCTGTGTGCTGTCCGTGTTTCACACGTCTTTCACATATTCATTGTTTGGTGATATTGAAACCATTCGGCATATGGACTGAAAAATTGAAATACACTAGGTTGCACATCTCCGTTTTTTTTAAATAACCTGCAAAATGGATAGTCTGTGTGAAAGTAGCCTTACACAGACAGCTCAGTGATTTGAATGGGTTGTATGCAATGTTAAATTTCCCAAGTGGTGGTGCTGTAAAGAAATTGAACACTTACTGTCAGATCGCTAGCGGCTCCAGCAGGGGGACACCTTGTGATCTGTACATTGTCAGTGTAACCTTCTAACAAGTTGAGAATGCTTTAAGAAAGAAGACTTAACCTGTTTCTGGAAGAAAATTGCTATGAAAAACTATTCCACAGAAGCCAAGTATGTTTCATATTGGCTGCTTGTATAAACTTTAATTTGATCATTTAGTCTTAGTTGCATGCTGTTTGTTCCTCTTCTCATTTTCTAGTGTTATCAGACACACTAATATAACAACAACGTGCTTGGCAAGCTATAATTCACAGTAAAATTTAATTATACAGAGTATAATCCCCATTCACTTAGGGTATTACTGTTCTTTGAACAGTTTACCACAGAGACCCAGTGATTCTCTTTGCTCTTATCTGTTCGTGCTTGTAATAATCCTGCTAATTGAACTGTACAAATAAACCTCTTGCAGTAAACCAGAGGCTGTAATAACCCACTCACTAATGTGGATTAGACATACTGTACACTAACTCAGAAGGAGTCAGTGTTGTTTTCATCGAATGCTTTCCTCTGTTGCGATTAGGTGAGTACTGTCATAAACCATTAATAGACTGTCCCACTAAATTAGCAGCGAGATAATTACTAGACATTAAACACTACTGCACTGATTATAGTGCTGTGGGTTGAACATAAGGACATAAACTCCCAACAAGGCACTATAAAGGTCAGTCATGCTTGAAATAAATAATAAAATCACTAATAAAAATCAGTATGGGTCAAATTAGTTGTATACATTTTAATACTTCTATTTAGTGCTTTGATAATTTTGCAATGAAGAACTGGGGTAACAGTAAGACCCAAAGTTTACGCAAACCATAAAATAGTTATAGGTACTTATTTACATCTCAATAAATTAGAATATCTTTGAAACGTTTATTTCTTTCAGTAATTAAATTAAAAATGTGACCACCTATATTTTTTAGATTCTTTACACACAGAGTGTTCTATTTCAAGTGTTTTATTTCTGTACATGCTGATTATGGATTACAGGTAATGGAAACCCAAATCTAAAAAAAATCTGAATATTGTAAAAAAAAGTTCAGTATTGTAAATTCAGTGTGTCACCTGCCAAGGTTTCCTAAGCTTTTAAATGGTCCCTCAGTCTGGTTCAGTAGGACACACAATCATGGAAGACGCTGATTATGAATTGTATTACTGAATTACTGAAATTAATGAATGTTTCAAAGATATTCTAATTTATTGAGATGCACCTGTATGTCCTGCTCATCTATACTCAGTTTTAAATGTGATTTACATCAATGCATTAAAGGGAACCTATCACCTCAACATATCTGCTTTCAGCACAGGGATATTCCAACGGGATTGTTGAATATCAGCTGTAAGCACATTTTTGCAAGCCCCATTCAGATGACAGGACATTGTTTAATCTTTCATACATTATTGGGTATGGTGGTGCTTAGAGATGACCAAATTTTTTGTAACAACACAAATTAATAAATAATTTCACTGTAATTTTGGATTCTGACAAATCTGAAATTTTGGGGATCTGATAAATGCAAATCCATCAAAGTGGTGGCCACCTGGCTACTATTTTTCTGTCTGTTTTTTTTTTTTCAATAGGGAAGGAGCTTAAAACTAATAAAACACCATACCCACCTATCCAAGGCCCTGCACAGCAGCTGTTTATCGTCTAATTTTTTTTCTATGGTGCTGTCTGCCATCTTTATAAAGTTGGAACAAGATTATGTGCATTGCCCCCATTTGACCACTCAGAGCTAAACACAGGCCTCATCTGTGATGTAGGTACTGAATGACGACATATAGATGGTAGATGGCACTGGAGAAGAGGACCAGAAGACAGCTGCAGCAAGCCCCTTCCCTGTCCCCCCAGTATTTGGGTTCTGTAGAGGCCAAGATATAATAAACCACTTTTCAGGGCACAGTTGCTTAGGACCAAATCTTCCAGCTCAAAGAGTAAATCTGCCTGAAATTGTCAGTGGGGTGGCGTGGCCTGACTCTGAATACACCTAGACATGTCTTGTCCTGGCTCTGGCTATACATGCGGCAAACTGACAGATTTCGGAGTCCCCACCTGGGTTTCCCCACTGCTCACCACCTCCAGATACTTTGCTGACCCCACTGGTCTAGTCCGACGTGGTCCAAAAGCCTACCAGTGCCTGCAAGCCAGTGGAGTCTGTGCGCCTCCACGTGTCGCGGGTACCATCTTACCAGCTCCAAGGCAGCCCGGCTTCATCATCCTTCCAGCTGCCTTGCTGAGGCAAGCCATACTTTTCCCAGCCAGCCGCAAGCATCTCCACGGCACTTCTCTGCTCTGTGCCTGTGTAACTCAGCACAGTCCTCTGCTGATGACTGATCCTCCTCCTGAGCTACACCAGTTAATCAGCCACTGCTCCTATGAATCTCTGCCTCTCCTACAGTGAATTCTCCTGCCCAGTGAATTAGTGAGCCTGTTGATCCCAACCTCCCCCTTTTGGATGCTGAGAAACCCTTGATGTGGACTATTGCATGCTGTTCTTGCCCTGAAGGACTTCTTTTGTTTTGCTATTGGTGGCTATTTTGGACTTGTTACTTTTTATACTGTTTATTATACTTCAAGCAAGCTCTCCAGAGAACGCTGCTGAGTACTTGTTGGACTGAATGCTCTACTCCCTGTTAAAGCTGTGACATGCTAATACCTGTTATGATGCTTATGTCTACCTTTTGGTCTGTTATCAACTTGCACATATTGTCTGGTTAACACCTCAGCTATCCGCCACAGCTTCCCCACCTGCACCAACAGCTTAATTTTGCTTCATATATCTCCGTCTCACCTGTTTGCTTTATAGGATGTCTACATGCTCTCAAAAGCCAAAGACCCGAAAGCCTAGAGAAGATTCAGCTGCTTGGCACACTTTATCTGAACTGTTCAAATCACCATGCCCATCTGGCTCTGCTAGAAGAGGATCTCTTCACTGTAGCACTACCTCCCTCGCCACCTCTGACCAAGAACCTATAGCAGACGCCGGGACTACTGACCTAGATCCTACTGCTGTTTTTGTGAAAATTAAACAACTGTTTTCTACTGAACTCTCCAGGGTGGTGGCTGACTTTAACAAACAAATCCAGGACCTTGGATCCAGGGTCTCAGAGGTTGAAGATGGAATGGACAAAGTTGCTGAAGCTCTGGAGGAGGATAAAACCCCCCTCGATGATTATGCTAAAAAAAATTTAAGGCCATTGATCTTAAATTAGAGGACTTGGAAAATAGATCTAGGAGAGCATATTTCGTATCAGAGGAGTACCGGATTCAGTGACTACACTAAACCTAACTCCTTCAGCCCAGCTCCTAGGCCGGACACTGACGAGGGGGGCCTGCGTGGTACCTGATGGTGGTGGTAGTTTTTCCCCCCGAAGTGCTTCCAGTTGGAGAGGTACCCTCTCTCACCCTGAGCCATGTGGTGGTGTTCAGGGGGGCCCTGATGATAAGTACAAGAATGACTGAGGAGGCAGTGGTGCAGTTGAACCAAATTGAAACTACTTATAAAACTCAGAACACACAACTCATGCAGCTTCCTGATAGGGGTAGTATGAAGGCTTGGGATGAGGGATGCCCAGACTGTGATGGTGATGGGGTACTGTTACTCCACTCCAAATAAGTAATATACTCCCAGTGTTTAGAGACCTGCGGACTGAACAGAATGAAGTCCCAGGGGCCCAAATACCTGTATGCCAAATGGGTCCCGTAATACAGCTTCTAGAGAAGCACAATTTCTATCTTCCTCCTAGGCTGACCCCCAGTCTCTTATGAAATGACAGTTGTATCTTCCCTGTCTCAGGGATGTCTTCTGTAGATCTTGGGCTGGTTTTCACCTCTTCCTCGTGGGCTGCTGAGAACATGCCTAACTGAGGCTCTAACGGTTCTCTGGAGACTTAGAGTCTCCAAGCCCTGCCCAGTGGCTTGTGATTGGCCAGGGCTGTACCAAGCTCTCTAAAGCAGAGGGGTAGCCAAGCAGTGGGGAAATACCATTAGGAAAACACAAAAGGGAAGCTGCAAAACATACAAAATACAATACAATACAAAAACAATATTTGCAACCAGTGGCACATAACAGACTAAAATAAAAGACAGACAATATAAGAAGTGACCACCTGGATCCTACATCTCAACAACAAGAACTACACCATTCACTCCCTAAAGGAAGGTCTCCACATCCTATGATGTGGATGATCCAAATCCTGCTGACCCTCTTCCTCAGAGACCATTACGATCCTGGCTACCGAAATGCAAGCAGCCATCGGGTCTTACCCGACCTTCACATCCTGCAGAGGCCTCCATGCCTTCCTGATAAATATATGGACATCTGTTCTGTTTCATTTCTAGGTTTTCTAGTATGGACACTACCAATTGAACTCACTGTTATATTTGTAGTCTCAGTTTCTTGGCCAGGGCGTATTATAGTTCATTTACTGCCTATGTAGTCCTTAGTTCTACTTTTGAATTATATATGGTCACTATGCAGGTGATGTTATTATTACTGTTATTTTTTTAGTTCCAGAGCAATCCCTGGATTCATATGTTGTATCCTTTAACAGCCTATTGCACTTAGCATTCCCTCTTTATCTAAAGGGATTAATCATGGTAGTCCCCATGTCCCCCCTATGACTTGTTTGTTATAGGGTCTGCTATGCACCATTCCCGCTGGTGTGTACATCCTAGTTTGGTTTGTTGCTACTGTTTAGTACTGTTGGTGTTTTTTTTTTTGTTTTGTTTTGTTTTGTTTTTTTCTTTTCCCTTTGCAGCACTACCCCTTCTTTCTCTATGATTATGGTTAAGTTCCTTACCTAACACTAATGGCTCCCTGACCTACACAGTCCTTTTCAGTTTCCTGATATTAAGTCCTATCTTAAAGGGGTTGTCTGGGATAAAATGCAATTTCTACACTAATCTAAACACCCTCCCCCCGCCTAATTTCTAAATTACTTACTTTAGCAAAAATATATATTTACCCATATCCCTGGGGCAGTCATGTGACTCCCACAGGCACATTTTTCTGATTATCCGGTGGCGTTCTGTTTCTCCGTTTCTGGAAATGGAATGTCACCAATACTAACCCCCTCCCCACCCCATCATACTTACCTGTCTTTATGATCAAGCTTCCTTCTGTGGGGACAGCTCCTCCTCTTTTTTGACCCTCTGCAAGGGCTCATGCGCAATAGAGCAGAGTACTGGCATTGCGCTGTAGCCGGAACTCTATCTCTATTGCGCAGGTGTGGGAGGCCGGAAGAGACGGCAGATGTCAAAAAGGAGGAACCGTCCCCAGAGAAGGAAGTGTAGTGATAATAATAACTTTATTTATATAGCACCAACATATTCCGTAGCACTTTACAAATCAGAGGACACATGAACAGACAATATAAGACATTACAATGTGACAAAGAAATAAACATATCAAACAATAGGAGCGAGGGCCCTGCTCGCAAGAGCTTACATTCTATGAGGAGATAGGGGGGACACAAGAGGTCAGAGGGCTTCTTTGCTACAATGGTCCAGCCATCTTTTAATAGAAAAGGTTGTGTAACTGAAGCTGTATGAACCTGTCACCAGATAGTATCTGTGAATAAACAGATACTAAGTGCGAGGATTGCCGTGTAACTTCTAGATGGAGGGGCCAGAATCTGAGGAACAGAGAAGGAAGGATAAAAGGTGTTATTGTTCTACACCTCCGCACAGTACACTGTGATCAGGGCACGTGATAAGCCTGACCATACTGATATAATTTTAGGGCAGTTTTGAAGCTGCTATAGTTGGGGATTAATCGGATTGTCTTGGGTAAAGCAATCCAGCACACCGGTGCAGCTCGAGAAAAGTCTTGGAGACGGGAATGGGATGATGGGATAACAGGGGTGCAAGTCTAAGGTCATTGGCAGAACGTTGAGGA
Organism: Leptodactylus fallax; assembly: GCA_947044405.1. Classification (NCBI taxonomy): domain Eukaryota; kingdom Metazoa; phylum Chordata; class Amphibia; order Anura; family Leptodactylidae; genus Leptodactylus; species Leptodactylus fallax. The sequence continues at coordinate 3,588,667 of CAMRHE010000015.1, forward strand.
TGGTTAGGGCAGTAGACAGTGATGAGAGAGGAGATATAGTTAGTTAGTTGGGAAGGGCTAGTGGTGGGCGGGATAGCTAGAGAGACAGGAGGGGAGAGAGAGGGAGGAAGTGAGAGGGAGGTAGTGTGAGTCAGCCTACAACTACCATGATGCATTGCATGAGCTAAGACAGCAGGAAGCGACACCACGTAAACAAATGCAGAGGATGCCAGGAGCTCATAGAGAAACCCAGAAATCACTCAAAACACTGCTAAAGGTATTTGGGTGCACTTATTAACCCATTAATAGCACTAACAGACCTTTTTTAAAAAATATATATTTTTTTTTTTTGTTCAGGACCAGACACATTTTTGGGTTTTGTATGTGTGGTTTTGAGGGCTGTAACATTTTTATCATTTGCGTTATTCAACTAACTTCTGTGTCTTTTTTCGGTGACACATAGGGCTTTATTTTTATGTTGCTTTTATTTTTGCATGTGTGTTAATTTTTTTTTTTCTATATCTGGGAAAATATAAACAAAAGGAGGGAAAACGTGTCTGTTTTTCACTTTTCATTTATTTTTTTTTTTATTTAATAACACAAAGTGCTACTAAACTTTTTAAAATAGTTCTTACTCTCCATTACAGTAACTTTTATTTTGTATGGTGTCACCAGGGGTGGGGCTATAATTTTTAATAAGGGCGTGTTATTGACATATTTTATTTATTTTTTTACTTTTCTATTCATTTTTTTTTTTTATTGTATTTTTACATGGTGTTTTGGTGTCCCCATAAGGTCATAATAGGGGACAGCTAATCTCTTTTTTTTTTGGGGGGGGGGGGGTGGGGAGGCTGACTTCTCCTGGTACACTTAGCCCAAGTTGCATGAGGATTACAGCCTCCTGCACATTAGTATAGAGCTGATCTGGGTCCTGTAGTACGCAGCAGCTCTAACAGGCTTTGATTCCGGCAGATCACATGACTGCCTGCGATCGGGAAGGCAGGGAAGGTAATAAACCATCCCTGCCCTCTCTCTGAAAGCTCCGGCTGAAGTTACAGCCGGTTCTCTGCTTGGACGTACTGGTACGTACTTGCAGAACAAGGATGTATATATCCAATGGGCGTTCTTACACATGTGGTTAACTTTCCCCCATGTGTAAGATTATCTCTCATAATGTAAGGGGATTTAATTCCCCTCAGAAACGCTATAAGGCGTTTCTACATTATGAGAAACTGCAACCTGATATCCTTTGTATTCAGGAATCCTATTTCACTCCCACCTTGTCCCCTAAATTTTTTTCTCTCACTATAACCTTATTGGGCATGCACCCAATCAATCTAAGAGCAGGGGAGTGGCGCCATGACAGTGGATCCCCATGGAATGTATATAATTCTGTGTCACCTTTATGGCCAACAACTATGCCCCCACTGTATCCCTGGTAGCTTTTCTCATGAGTTATGTGCTCTGTTAGAAAAGTTAGATTTTTGTAAAATGATCTGGTGCAGAGATTTTAATTTCACCTTTAGTGCAACCCTGGACTGCTCTCTCCCCCTCTGCAGATAAACTCTCCTCTAAGGCCAAGGGAAAGATTCATAAAGCTCTTCAGTCCCTCAATGTTGTAGATGCTTGGCGTTACTTTAATGGGAATAGAAGAGAATATACTTACTTTTCCCCATCCCATCACAATTATACTATAATTGATAGGATGCTCATCATGTGCCCTGTGTCTGGTCAGATCATGACCTAGTCATGATTGACATCAGTTTCCAGACCTCTGCAGCTACTCCTTCCCGGTGGCTTTTAAATGAGCCCCTGCTGACACACACTGGCATCAAGCAACGAATCTCGGATGCTCTTAGCAAGTTTTTTGCACACTATGATGCATCAGATACCAACCCAGCTATTAACTGGGGTCTTCGTAAGGCCACAATTAGGGGTACCCTTATAACAGAGGATTCTTGTCTGAACAAAGAGCGGTCTAAAATACGGGCAGTCTTAGAACACAAACTGTCAAAATTAGAATTCGCTAATCAGCTTCACTGCTCTCACTACCTGGCTAAATGTATCAGGGATGTTAAACTTCAACTTAACTCGTCCTAACACATAAGACAGAAAAAGCTATACAATGGACCCAAGCAAGATTCTATAAATTTGCAAACAAGATTTATAAACTAAACTCTAAACTAAGGGCCGCCAGAAGCTAAACGTAGTGTATCAAATATGTATCAAATGTAATGTATCAACTACGCTTCCACTTCCGTACTGTAACGGCTACTCAAGCCACCTCCATAAACAAAATCATAACTAAGGAGGAATTAGTTTATGCTATCGATGGTCTTAAGAATGGGAAAGCCCCTTCTCCAGTAGCTTTTCATCCTTATACTATTAAAAATATAAGTTTATCCTTTTGCCACACCTCTTACAAATGTTCAATCATATCCTGCAGGTTAGTAAATTTACCCAGGATATGCTCAGTGCGTCCATAATGGTTATTCCTAAATCAGGCATGGTTAATACTACCCCTGCTAAATATAGACCTATATCTCTGTTAAATTTGGATATTAAGATCTTCTCCTCCATCCTCGCCACCCAATTAAGCAACCTACTGCTGTCCCTAATACACTCTGACCAGGTAGGATTTGTCCCTGGTAGACCTCAGACATCAGAAAACATTGTAACTTTATTCCCTGGGTCAGTCACCATCACGAGCCTATCTCACTATTGGTCTTAGATATTGAAAAAGCTTTTAATAGCTTGTCATGGAGCTACCTTGCTCAAGTTTTGAGGTTCATAGGTGTAACTGGTCAATTCCAAAGGGCTCTTTGAGCACTTTATTGCGACCCCATGGCATTTTGAAGCTCCCGACTGACACTCCAATACCTATCAGGATCAGTTGTGGCACCCAACAAGGCTGTCCCTTATCTCCAGCACTATTTGCTCTTCCCACAGAACCACTAGCAATTGCCACCCGCTCCCATCCAGATATAGCAGGAGCCATGAATATAAAATTAACTTGTTTGCAGATAACATGTTGTTCACAAAACCCTTGATCACACTCTAGAAACTTATCAATACCCTCTCACGTTTTGCGCAACTCTCTGGCCTTAAACTTAACAACTCCAAATCAGAAATCTTACATTGTAATGTCCCTGAAGCTACCAAAAAGTTGATAGCCTTAAATTCTGGTTTTCAGACATGGGATAAATAACTGCCCTATCTAGGAATAAATCTCTGCAGTCCCCTGGATACCCATTTCAAATGGAATTATGCCACACTGATACAAAAGCTTCTGAAGGATTTTGTTGCCTGGCATTGCCCCAACCACTCCTGGGTTGGTAGGATCCATGCAGTTAAAATCGTTACTTTACAACACATTCTACATTACTTCCAACCCCGGGGACCTCCTCCTTCTTAGCCAGCCTACAGAGCGAACTCTTCAACTTTATATGGGCATATAAACAGCCATGAATCCAGAGACATGCTATGCATTATCAGAAGAGACTGGGTGGTCTGTCGGTCCCCAATATGTGCTATCTATATTGATATAGACTGCCCACAGTGGGTAGCCATGGAATCATCCTTGGTCACCACGTCTTCCTTACAGGCTCTCCTATGGACCCCGCAATCGATCTCTCACCCAATCCCAGCAACCACTAAAGTAACCAACTATATGCTTCAACTGTGGTGGAGGGTTCACTTTAGTTTTAGGTTACAAAGCACGATCTCACCACTACTGCTTAATAATCCCCTCTTCCCTCCAGGCCTGTCCCCCAAGGTGTTCACTTGGTGCAGGCACAATAGAATTAGGCTTCTCAATGACTTCCTCTGTGACTGGCGGGTCTCCACCAAGGACTACTTCATTCACACACATTCTCCACTTCCCTCAGAGGCCTTCAGGACTAATTAGGTCTTCCACTTCTTACGTTCACTTGCCCCACATAACCCTGAGATCACTCCCACTGGCTTTGAAAGAATGTGTCTCTATATAGGTTGGATGATAGAGGTTCCCTTTCCTTTAAGTACAGTGTGCTGAACGTCTGACCCTCTGAACTCAAACTGAACTATATAACCCCAGCTGAATGGACTGATTGTTGCATGTTCATTAGCAAAGGCAGTTGGCAAGTCACCTTTATGGAGCCCTACTTACAAATTCTTCACGGAACCTATTTGTGTCTCTCTAGACTGCATAGTTTGTAGTCTGCGGTCTCATCCCTTTGTTTCCGGGTCTGTACAACTTTAGGCGACACCTTTCATATCTGGTGGACTTGGCCTCAGGTCCGTCACTTCTGGATATCCATCCATAGGATGGTACAATGACTCTTGGGGCAGTCAATCCCACTAACGGTCCAATTTTTCCTACTCAGCCTTAAACCAGCTACTATCAGATATGTGCAACACAAATTACTCCAGTATATTCTAATGGCAGCAAAAATCCATATCGCTTTCAACTGGATGAAACCGAGTCTTTCATTATCAGATGTCATTGGACGTGTTGACTCGATCATGCTCCATGAAAATATTAATGCCATTATTTCAGATACCCATCCTCATTTTGACAGGGTATGGTCTCCCTGGGTTAATAGATCCAATATCCCAAGTCTTTGGTATTGTCTCAAGCTCTAATTTATTGATATGCTCAAGTGTTAATTTTTTTTCCCCCTAGATAGGGACCACCCCTCCCCCATGACCCATGAACTATAGTGCTTCCCATCCCTTTTCCCGTTCTACTGTGTTAATGGTTATTTACCTTTTTATCCCTATTATTCTGCAGGATTTATCACTTTGGATTAGTCATTATATCTTTGTATTCTGCTATATATATGTTTTTTTTTACTCTCATTTTGCTGCTATAATTCAATAAATACAATCGAAACTAAATTAATTGTTGCTAATGATTCTGCAGGCAATATGAAACATCAACAATCTGCTGTACAGATTTTTGCAGATTGCTGGGGACTCTGCCAGTGAGCTATCCTTTGATCATCAGAGTGTCATCAAGACTAGCCAAAGAGGAAAACCAGAGATGGATGAAATGGTTTGTAACAACCCAAATTCAACCAAAATTTCACAAAAAGTTTGGTTTCCAGTGAAACCTGAAAAGAAAGCAGAGAGAAGGAGGATCACATGATCTACGAACCAGGAGAGTTTTCTATTTGCATATAGCTGTATAGTGAGCCCCAAAATTAATTTCTCTGCCTGACCCTAGGCACCCCAGTCTGACACTGCTTCAGCTAGCAGGGACAGTGCAAAGATCAATAAAAATCCCATTACCACAGAAATGCAGGTAGATACAGGAGAAGAGACAGTGGTAACTGAGAAGAAGCAGATAGATTAGATAGATTCAATTAATTTAGACAAATCAGATACTGGATAAGATCATAGGAGTAAGTCACATTCTGGAACAGGCACTGTCTGTATAAAGAAATGCCAATTCTGACATCTCACAGCATTTTTTTAAAACATTTTTTGCATTATTTCCTGTGATATTGCCTCTAGCATTTGTGTGCAGCATTCTTTACCAAATATAGCATACTATAGTGGTGCAGTTAATTACTAATCCTCATTTATTTTTGAATGTATCAAATCTCCCCCAGTTGTTTTTCAGTCTATGGGACTAGCAATCAAATGATAGAAGGTTCAAGCCGCTTGGGGGTGGGGCGAATTAAAAAAAAAAAAAAAAAATTTAAAATGTATCCCTCCTTCCCTAGAATACATATAAAACTAAAAATTACTGTGAAACACATATGCATTAGGTATCCCTGTGTGAAAATGCCCGGTCTATAAACGCCGTAGTGGGAAAGAAAAATCAAAAGTGCTGAACCACTGTTTTTTCAATGGTTTGCCTCTGATAATAAATTTGAATAAAAAGTGATCAAAGCAATATACTATACATTCCCTAAAATTGTATAACTAAAAATTACACCTGGCCCCGCAAAAAAAAAAAAAAAAAAGCCCTATGCATCCCCGTACATGGAAATATAAAAAAAAAAGTTACGGGTATCAGAATATGGCAACTTTAAGAAAAAAATTTTTTTACAAAGTTTTGTATTTTTAAGGGGTTAAAATGCAAATAAAACGATATAAATTTGGTATCCCCGGAATATTACCAAAACACAGAATACAGGTGAAATGTCATTTTGGCTGCCGTAAAAATGAAGCCCGTAACAAAGTCACCCAAATGCACTTTTACTCCAATTCCACCTTTTTTCCAGGTTCCCAGTACATTGTACAGAACAATAAATGGTACCAAAAACGAAAATCGGAAAATTCCATCGGCGGGAAGGGGTTAATGGGAGTCTACCACCTTTCCCTCGCATATTCAACTGTCACCACCATGTTACAGATCATATTACAGAAATTAACAACATTCCATTGTTATGTATGTCACTTTTATAGATTTGGAGGAAAACAACAATAGGATAAGACCCCACATTGTGGAAATGCTGCTTTTTTTTGTTGCAGATTTTGCTTAGTTTTTTTTTTTTTTTTTTTTTTTTTTTAGCCAAATCTAGCAGCAGCCACATAAGGAACAGGAAAATATCTAGGAAGCACTTATATTTCTTTATGCACAATCCATGTGTCGCTTTCACTCAAAAAAAACTCAGCACAATCTGCAACAAAAAAAGCTGCGTTTCCGTAATGTGGGGCATCATCAATTTTAGGCTAAGGCCCCATGTACAATGTACTGGGAATCTGGAAAAAAATTCAGAATGAGGTGGAATTGGAGAAAAAGTGCATTTGTGTGAATTAATTACGTGCTTCGTTTTTACGGTAGCCAAAATAACATTTCACCTGTATTCTGTGTTTTGGTACTATTCCGTGGATACCAAATCTATAGAGTTTTATGGGACTTTCTGCTCCCATTATATCTATAGGGAAACCGCTAACTTTTTCGCTGGGCGTATTTTTCCTATAGGGAAACCGTCGGCATTTATATAGGTATAATTGACATGCTCAATTTCCAAAACTGCAACGGCTTTGAAAATTGCAGCATTTCTGTTGCGCATATTTTTCCACAAGGTGTGGATGGGATTCGCTAGAATCTCATCCACCTTGCTGTGACTGTAAAACGCTGCGTTTTTTTCCACAGCGTTTATGCTACGTGGGGCCTTAAAGTGATTTGCAAATGAGGCAGTTGGTGCACTAGGGGCCTTCAGCACCTGGAGCATTGCTCTTGCCTCTCAAACTCCTACCATGTCCTGCCTCTTTCTGTGCATTACCAAACAACAAATTCATGGCAATGTGCAATATCTGCAAGCAGAAAATAAGCCTTAGCCTTGCAGGCACAAATGTAGGAACTACATCTCTTAAAAAGTGTAAAAAAAATGTGACAGCACATTGTTTGGATAAACAAGAGCACCGTTTATACTGACTGATTTGTACCTATTGTACCTTTTTTCAAAACTGTTTGGCAATGTGGGTATGTTCTAAAGCTGCTAGGCTTGGGAAGTGCCTTAGAATTTTTGACATATTTATGAACTAGTGTGAGATGGTTTGATAAATTTGTCTTTAAAAAAAATCACTAGTAGAAAATAAGCCAAGTCAAAAAAAGTGGCCATGGTGACCCCTATGTTTTAAGACAATTTAAACTCTGATTCCAAAAAAATCTGCTGAACCAAAACAAATCTTGGGACCAGACCTGCCTAACAAGAAACAAAATGAGACTTGAGAGCTATACAGTTACTGGACAGAAATCTCTAAAACACATCTGTTGCATGTGAGTTCACCCTTTTGGAAGGGCTGAAATTCTTCCTAACCCAGTCCAGTCCAAACCTATATTATAAATATATCTATAAATTAATCTGTGCTGTAATATTTATTTCCAAGTGATCGCAATCACACTATTAAAGCATATTGCTAGAGCTAGTATATTTTTTTTTATGAGTTCTTCAGTATAATAACTCCCTCGCAGTAGAGATTAGAACAGCATGGGAGCGAGAGGGAGGGGGAGCTCTGTGACTGGATTTCTAATGGGGGAAGAATTGTGACTGTCACTTCATCTCCTGATATGAGTTATACACCAATAGGGTGTTCTTAAATTTCCAGTTTTATTGTCATAAGCTGCTCTTCAGATTCAGCCTTTATGTCAAAAAAGTTGGGACACAGTGTAAAATGTAAAGAAAACACTAATGCAATTATTTGGAAAGCTGATATAAGTATGCTTTATTCACAGTAGAACATAGAACACATGAGAAGTTTAAAGACATTTTTCTATTTCATTTGAAAAATTTACTCAGTTTGAAATTGATAGCAGCACTACATCTCAAAAAAGTACCACTGCCTCAATGACGCCTACTCCAGACCTGCTACCCGAGCTCTTGTTGGTAAAGACATGGAGCTAATCTCCTGCGGCACTTACAGTATTTTTCGGACTATAAGACACATCGGACCATAAGACGCACCTAGGTTTTAAAGAAGGAAAATAGGAAAAAAAATAAATTATTGGTGGGATCTGCTGCTGGAGGGCCACAGGTTGTACAACACTCTTGTATGCAGACACCAATGTTGCACAACCTGTGGGGCTCTCCAGCTGTTTCCAAACTACAACTCCCATCATCCCAACCTGTCCAAGCGTGATGGGAGTTGTAGTTTTGCAATAGATGCAGGGCCAATTTGACAGTTGGCCCTGCAGTGGAATTTACCTATGTTAATGTGGGACACACCAGTCACGTGATGGAGGCACATATGGGTGGTGCAGGCTTTCTTATCCTAACGTGCCTGTACTGCCTGGCCCCCACACAGTACAATATGCTTCCCATAGTGACCCCCACACAATACAATATGCTTACCATAGTGGCCCCCACACAATACAATATGCTTCCACAGTATAATATGCTCCATGTGCTACTATTATACACTGGTGTCTTCTCAGACCCCAATGTATAATATTCGAAGGCCCAGGAGAAATGATTAAAAATAACAAACACCTATACTTACCTTTCCTGGGCATCCTTGCTCCATTCTGTTCTCTTATGCAACTTCTTTGGGCCTCTTCAGCTTGTGATGTGTCCTAGACATCACTGCTGGGACTTATAACTCTGATATAAAAACACTACTTAAGGAAAAAAAGATGGCATTCAGGACAAGAGATAAGGAGGGGCTGAGGGAAGTACAAAAGGAGCTGAGGCATCAAATCAGGCAGGGAAAGACAGTTATAAGGAAAAAATGGAAAAGCAAATGGAAAGAAAAGACATAAGGGGGGGTCTGGGAGGGGCTTAAGTCAATTTCTGGTCATAAACAGTCTGTCTGCCAGATTGAGGCAGATGTTAATTGGCTTAATGAACTAAACCTATTCTTCAACAGATTTGATCACACACCAGCTCCTGCCACCCCAGCATGTCCTTCAGTTCCCCCCACCACAATGACTTCACCCCATGCAGCTACTTCCCAACAGACCAGAAAATCCAGAAATCCGTCTTTATCTGACCACAGTCTGACCTTCACACGGGCCCAGGTGAGGAAGGAGATGAAAAAGATCAAGGCGAGGAAAGCCGCAGGGCCAGATGACATCAGTGCAAGGCTAATTAAGACTTGTGGGGACCAGCTCTGTGGTATAATTACATACTGTATATGTTTAATATGAGCCTGAGGCAGGAAATAGTCCCTGATTTATGGAAATCTTCTTGTGTGGTACCAGTTCCAAAAAACCTCACCCTATGGACCTCAACGACTACAGACCTGTAGCACTGACATCCTACTTGAAGAAGATCTTAGAGAGATTGGTTCTCGCACATCTCCGCCCTCTAGTGAGCCCCGCTATGGACCCTCTCCAGTTTGCTAATCGGCCGGGCATTGGGGTAGATGATGCCATCATCCACCTTCTGCACAGGGCTCTGTCTCACCTGGAGAAACCAGGGAACACGGTGAGAATAATGTTCTTTGATTTCTCCATTGCTTTTAACACCATACAGCCGGGGTTACTGAGGGACAAGCTGGGCCTTGCTAGAGTGGACCATCACCTCTCCAACTGGATCCTAGACTACCTCACAAATCGACCTCAATACGTGAGAGCCCAAGACTGTGTTTCAGATACTGTGATCTGTAATACGGGGGCACCCCAGGGTACGGTTCTCGCCCCTTTCCTCTTCACACTGTACACTGCAGATTTTAGGTGCAACTCATCTAGCTGCTACCTACAGAAGTATTCTGACGACTCTGCAATAGTAGGTCTCATCACAGATGATGATGACAGGGAGTACAGAGAACTGAACCGGGATTTTGTGGACTGGTGCCAGCGGAACCACCTGAAGATTAACGTGGGGAAGACCAAGGAGATGGTGGTGGACTTCCGTAAATGCAGATGCCCTCCTAAACCAGTGGACATCCTGGGGACGGGCATCGAGATTGTGAACACCTATAAGTACCTGGGTTTTCTCCTTAATAATAAGCTGGACTGGGAAGATCACATGGAGGTTCTGTACAGGAAGGGACACAGCAGGCTCTAGCTGCTTAGGAAGCTGAGAGCCTTTGGAATCCGGGGGCACTTCTTAGGACTTTCTTCAACTCGGTAGTGGCATCAGCCATCTTCTTTGGAGTGGCCTGCTGGGGGAGCAATATATCAACCAGGGACAGAAATAAACTTGACAAGCTGATTAGAAGGGCCAGCTCTGTCCTGGGGAGCCCACTGGACCCAGTGCAGGTAGTGGGTGACAGAAGGATACTGTCTGCGGAAGAAGAAGTCCCATCCCATGCATGAGACTGTGATAGCGCTGGGCCGTACTGTCAGTGACCGACTGTTCCACCCTAAGTGTGAGAAGGAGCGCTATCGGAAGTCTTTCCTCCCCACCGCGGTTAGGCTGTACAACCAACACCAACCTAAGCGGAGATCACTCCATACAGAGAACTGAAATATCTTTCTGCCTGTTAAATCCTCCCCCCTCCTCTGCTACTTCCTATCTGTCTGTCTACTATCAATGTAATGCCTCTTACCTTGGAACATTCCTGTACATGTTGTGTTTGTATTTGTATCTGCTTATCTTTGCTGCTGTAACACACTGAATTTCCCCATTGTGGGACTATTAAAGGACTATTATTATTATATTCATTATTATTATTTTATTGGGCTTCAGTGGTCACATGACTGCGGCGTCCCAATCAGGGGCCCCAGCAGTGATATCCAGGGGAACAGGATCTAGAGGATCGTCAGAAGCCCAGGAGAGATGAGTAGAATTGTTTGTTAAATTTACTCTCCTCCCCTGGGAAGACTATGTGTATAGCGATCGGGGAACCAGGCTTTTCCTGATCGCTATCATGGTGCTGCGGGGCCCTGTACCACTCCAGGCGACACTGCTCCACTGTTGCCGCCCCCGACTACATTTGGACTATAAGACCCCCATTTCCCTCCCATATTTTGGGGAAAAAAGTGCGTCTTATAGTCCGAAAAATACGGTACCTCTTGCAGCCCCATCCTAGTCTCTGCCGCACAGACCTTCAATCTGCTATCACACAAGCTGTTGACGTCCTTCAATGCGCCTCATCCGACAAGTGCACCTGCTGCAGAGGGCCAATGTCCTGATATAGGCCCTTATCTCCCTAGTGCTGCACCGTGATCTACCACAGCTTCCTCTCCATCTCAGAAGCCAATGCCTAGCCCTCACTGAGGAGAGAACTCCCATCCAAGAAATCCCTGTTCCAGCATTCTCAGTCACCTGCTATCGGGTCTCATGCTCATGGTGATATTACATCTTTTGAAAAGGAAACTACTCTCCCTCTGACCTGCAAGTCTACTCGTAGGTGTTACAGAGGCACGCCACTCATAACACATCCTAAAATGGCTGCAATGCCATTTATTTCTACTTCTTTCCCCCAACTTGAAGAAGCCATTAACACTCTACAAAGCCATATGGAATTGCAAACCCTTCTCACTTTACTACCCACAAGGCATGATAAGGATATCTGATAATCTGGTGTCCGAATCTGAAAAAAAAAAACATGTGCACTTAAACAGGTTAAAAGTGAAGTCACAAATCTGTAATCTTGTGTCACAGAGTTAGATACCTTCCAGGTTACTACCACGTCTGATATCCAAGCTTTGAAATCAAGTCTGGATTAGCAAACTACACAACAATGATTCAGAAACAGATGCAACAATATCAGACTCAGAGGCCTACCTGAAGCCACTCAGGGGTCAGACCTCTCACCAATGGTAATCGGCCTATTTAACTCTTTATTGGGACGCCTGGTTGACACCCCCATTGAGCTTGACCAGGGTCTGCAGGGTCCTACATCCTAAGAATGCAGACCCATCTAAACCGCAAGACATTATCTACACTATTATACCTTGATACTCCATGACTCCCCTCCCATACACCCTGCACGATCCTATTCCCTCCTGAATCCCTAGCTTTTCATTACCTTAGTGCTACAGTTTTGTTCCCCCCCCCCCAGACCATCCGTTTTTGTACCTTACTTTAGACTTTGTATACTCTCTGCTACGTCAGAGAATTTGTTCAGTATTCGTTAATTTGCTAATCTCATCCACACATTTCAGAAAAATATCAGTGGAAATGCTGTCTTTTCCACAGAGTTTTTCAGCTGTGGCTCGCTAGGTGGGGCTACATGGATTGAGGCAAATTGAAAAACTGTTCTGTGGTCAGATGAATCAAAATTTGAAATTGTTTATGGAAACCAAGGATGCCGTGTGCTGTGGACTCAAAAAGGAGAGGGAACCATCTAACTTGTTACAAACTATTCAGAACCTTCAGCCTCTCTCACACTGAAAGACCCGGCATAATTACAATAATCACTGTGTAATAATTCATATCTCTTGTGGTGGTACTGTAGGCAAATGGACTGCCAAGTTGCTGTATATATTTCAGCAGAATACTGGAGGTCCTAGCAACGAGTTACAGGTGCATCTCAATAAATTAGAATATCTTTGAAACGTTCATTCATTTTAGTAATTTAATTCATAATCAGCAGTCTTCCATGATTGTGTGTCCTACTGAACCAGACTGAGGGACCATTTAAAGGCTTAGGAAACCTTGGCAGGTGACTGAATTTACAATACTGAACTTTTTTACAATATTCTAATTTTCTTAGATTTTGGTTTTCATTACCTGTAATATATGTACCTCCACTGCATATTAAGCTTGGATTGAAGAAACAATTCATAAAAACAACTGATAAAACTTCTGCTGCATTTATGCATTTGAAATCAAAATTTCCAAAAGTTAGTGATGCGAAACTCAAAGAAGGCATTTTTATAGGGTCACAAATCAGATCGGTCATGGAGGACAAACTATTTCAGGAACTGTTAAATCCATTACAAAAAGCAGCCTGGCTATCCTTCAAAAATGTCTCCTCTTCTTTTCTTGGTAATCATAAAGCAGCAAACTACAGTGATTTAGTGCGTGATCTTGTGAAATCATACAAAGCTATGGAATGCAACATGTCCTTAAAACTTCATTTCTTGGACTCCCACCTGGACTTCTTCCCAGAAAGTCTTGGTGCTGTCAGTGACCAGCATGGGGACCGTTTTCATCAGCAGATTTCTACGATGGAACGAAGGTACCAAGGCAAATGGAGCACCACCATGCTGGCTGACTATTGTTGTACTACAAAGAGAGACATCCCGGACACAAAATATTCCCGTAAATCATGAAAGAAATTTTAGATAAACTGTGTTTTAAATAATCTCGATTGAGTATGTATTATGTTAATATTAAAATTTCCATTAAAGTTTAAATGCCTGTCACAAAAAAACCCTGCCTGATGGAAAAAATCTGAAAACATATTTGAAATCAGCACAAAAAATACATTGAAATCTGCATATTTTTGTTTCTGTGAAAGAAAAAACATTTTTTTGTAGGCCAGTGTAATCAACATTTACAGAAATAGAACACTCTACGTGTAAAGAATCTAGAAAATATAGGAGGTCACTTTTTTAATTTAATTACTGAAAGAAATAAACGTTTCAAAGATATTCTAATTTATTGAGATGCACCTGTATCCTTTTATCTGCTTATCATCAGAGACTTTAACAAAGGAAGTAGCCAAAGCAGACAACCTCTTTAGTCATACTGTTACTGTACACCAACTTGATCAACACAGGCTATTTTCTCTAAACCATCTGATATATTACACATTCTAAAAGCACATCATTGAAAGTATCATATCAACATTCTCTGCTTATTTTATAGCAGAAATTAATATAATACAGATGTAGCAGTGAAAACTTGACTTTCAGCATTGTGATACCTTGCTGCAGTGTGAAATCTTTATCACAGAACACAACAAAAGGCAGTGGAAAGTCTTTGAAAAATGTTAGCACTTTGTGCCACAATGTTGTGTGTGATTTTAAAATTTGATACATCTGTATTTTAAGATGAATGTTTTTTTATGCAAATATAATATATGGGAGTGTTTGTCGAGGGGTGCACTAGAACTCTATTAGATTTGGACTAAGGTCTGCAGTCCTGAACACAACCACATTGCTTTCTTCAACATAAAGACCTCTTTCAACCTGACCCTGCATTGTGTAACCTACAGGATGCTGGCCAACCCATCTGAGGGTAAGAGTGCCAATTTGGCATAATAATGTATTTTGTTAAAGGGATATTACCATGAACATAATCATATCTATATTTGTAGATAATTAAAAGTTAAATATTTTTGCAAATATAAGTATTTAAAAATTCTGCAAAGTGTTAAAGATTTTCTCTAACTATTTTAGTGGTGACATCTTTTGTCTTGATCGTTACCAGTGGATACGACCATGAATGCCGAAATTTTCTATGGTCCGGTACTTTTCAGGAACCCAGCCATGATTTTCTTATTGTAGCTGAGTTATCAGGCAGGGACACTATATGTATTAGAAGATACAATCAGTCACAATAACGAAATCATGGCTGATTTTCTGACCTTAGAAAGGCCCTGCCTTCATGGTCGTATCCACAGGCAACCAATGAAGACGACAACTTGTGATCACAAGATATTTAGAGAAAATCTTTAAAATGCTGCAATATTTAATTACTTACATTTGCAAAAATGTTTAACTTTTAATTATCTACAAATTTAAAAATGGTTATGTTGGTGGGAATACCCCTTTAAGCATGTGATGGAAGTCTGCAAGTCTTGTATCTAGTGGTATGAGAACATTAATTGGCAAGCAATAGCAGACATTTTATAGACGTGGCAGCAGCAGATGAGTTCATAGATGTGCAGGACCATCAGCATTGACTATTGCTGCCCCTGTAATGTCCCCTGTAGTCAGGGTCGGACTGGCCCACCGGGGAACCAGTGAAACCACCGGTGGGCCCCGAGACCCGACTATTAGTTCTCATGTCATGGGTACCCGATCGGGCCCCTGACCAGTGGCGTTACGATCGCGGTCGCAGGGGGCGCGACCGCGACCGGACCTGGCAGGGTACGGGGCCCGCAGCCAGCTGGAGATGGCCGGGGCCCCGGACCACTATGATAGCGGTCGGGGAAAGCCTAGTTCCCCGACCGCTATACATACTGTTATTGGAAAGGGACCCTGGCATATTGTAGGCCCCTTTCCAATAGATGGCAGGGCAGGGGACCCAGGGGAGGTGACTGAAAACAATAAACAGATATTCTCACCTCTCCTGGGCACAGCCTCCTCTCCGGCGCTCTTCCGTCATGTGACTTAGGCCTGTGATTAGGCCCCAGCGATCACATGGGGCGCGGCCACGTAATGACGTCAGTGCGCCCCCACGTGACCGCTGAGGCCCAATCACAGGCCTCAGCAGCGTCGTTGGAAAAGGGCGCTGAAGACGACAGGATGGAGCAAGGATGCCAAGGAAAGGTAAGGCAAGGTGAGTATGAGAGTTTGTTATTTTTAATCACTTCCCCTGGGCCTCCGATTATTATACTCTGGGGTCTGAGGAGACCCCAGAGTATAGTAATAGCACCGGAGGGGGTGGGGCTATTGGGCGCATATAATACTGGGTGGGGGCCACTGTGGAGCTTATAATACTGGGTGGGGGCCACTGTGGAGCTTATAATACAGGGTGGGGGCCACTGTGAAGCTTATAATACTGGGTGGGGGCCACTGTGGAGCTTATAATACTGGGTGGGGGCCACTGTGGAGCTTATAATACAGGGTGGGGGCCACTGTGGAGCTTATACTCCATACAGTGGCTCCTTCATTTTTTTTTTTAATTACGCAGGGGCAGGTGAAAAAAACAAAACAAAAAAACCCCCCACAAACTTTCTCTCCTGTCCCCAGTGTCTCCCAGCACGGTTTGGTCCTGCAGTTCTGTTGTTTTCTTCCAGCTGACGTTCCCTCTGCAGGTGACTGACTACCTGTGACGTCACGTGACCCCTGAGGCCAATCAGTGGCCTAAGGGAAGGGACCTGGGACGTCACAGCCAGTGAGGAATTCCGGCAAAAGAAGACAGCGGAGCTGCAGGACCGGACCGTGCTGGGAGGACACCAGAGCACCGGAGACAGGTGAGTATGTTTAGCATGTTTTTTTTTGGGGGGGGGGGTAGGGGGGATTCACCTCCCCCAGACTAATTATAAAAAAGAAAAAAATTATACTGGACAAGCTCTTTAAAGTGTGGTGCATTAGGGGTGTATATTAAAGGTTTTGTCCAGGCATAATTTGTTATGGTTTATCTTTAGGATAGGCCACAGATACCTGATCTGTAGGGGGCCGACCCTGGACCGATCAGCTGTTCGGAGCCACTTCTGATGCCCATACTGTACACAATACAGTGCCAGAAGCAGAAAGCTCTGTCCACTGTGTATTAGCCGGGCACCTTCACTGTATTTCAGCACTTACTGAAGTCAGTAGGAGCTGAGCTGCAGTGAAGGCGCCGGGCTGCTATACAGCGGATGGATCTTTCTGCTTCCGGCCCTGTGTTGTGTACAGAACAGGTGCTGGAAGTGGCTCCGAACAGCTGATGGGGCTGTGTGTCAGCCCCCTACCGATCGGGTATTTATGGCCTATCCTGAGCATAGGCCATAAAAAAGATTAACCCTGGACAACCCCTTTAATATGCCCCACACAGTTTAATGTCCCCCCCACAGGATGTTAGCCCCCATCACTATTCACAATATAATGACACCATCACTATTCCCCATACAGTATGGGGGACCAGTGAAGATGCCACTGTATGGGGGGACCAGTGAAGTGACCATAGAAAAATTTGGCCCAGACAACCCTTTAAAAGAGGTTGTCCATAAACTGGAGCGACCACTGTGTCGGCCGCCAGGGAGGTGTAAAAATAAGAAAATTTTTAAAAAAGCATACTCACCTGTCCCCAGCACCCCGTTGTCCCCCGCCTGTGTCTGTTCGGTCTCATGGCAGCGCCTCATTTCTGGAAATCCTGTACCTAATTGGTCTTAGCGATCACATGAGGTGCAGGACTCCCAGCAAGGAGTCGCCGGCATGAGACTGAATGGACACTGGCAGCAGACAACGGAGCGACGGGGACAGGTGAGTATGCTTTTTAATTTACTTATTTTTTACTTTACACCTCCCGCCAGCTACATGGGTTGCTCCAATTCCTTCGACAACCTCTTTAAAGGATTTGTCCATCTTCCTAATATTGATGGCCTGTCCTTAGGATAGGCCATCAATATTACATCTGCGATGATACAACAGCCAGGACCTCTGCAGATCAGCTTTTCCAGGACAGCGCAGCTACAGGTAAAGGTAACAATTCTAGGAGCCACGCTGTTCACTTGCCATACAAGGTGTAGCAGTAGGTTTAGGTAGTGCAGTGGTGCACATGGTATAGTGGGTGAGCAGCATGGCTACCGACATGTTATTACCTTTAGCCGCCCTGTCTCGATACCGCTGATCTGCAGGGGTCCTGATGGTGGGCCCCTAGAAACAATTCCACTGGTGGGCCCTAGACATCCCAGTCCGACACTGCCTGTAGTTGCTGTTTTTTGTCTGTCGGCCACTGAAAACCTGTTATAAAAAGCGATCAAAAAATGCTTAGGGCTTATTCACATGACAGTGCTGTTTTTGATGGATCTAACGGCTGTTGTAACGGTAGTGAGTGCCTGTTTTTTATTCTGTTTTGCGTCCATTCCATACCATTTTTCACCTTTTTAAGAAGAATTTTGCATCTTTATTTAACTGACAGTTTCATTTTTTTTAAGTTATAAACCAATGAAAACACCCAGAGGAGGCTCAGATGATATTTATTATCCCTTAAATATTCTATATTCCTTTGCCGGATTCTTTTGCTTTTTTGCACTTGTTTCTGCCACTTGGCTACATTTGGATATCTAACATGAGCACATGATTTTTAACCTTTTATTTCTGCAATTTGGCCAGCAGCTGGAGATGTTGGCCGAAGAGCAGAGTAGGAAATTTTGTAGGTACTGACTTCACTCCATTGAGTCTCTGCAAGCCTTTAGACTTCCACTCTCCACCAGGATCTATGCTTGCACCTGGAGAAATATTGTATGTTCTGCTGGCTGTCCATTCTGATGTTTGACAGGCTGCTGGAGTTGCTGTGGACTGTTCTCACTCTCCATGACACAAATATGAGACATGTATTTTAACCTGACTCATTGCTCATTGTCACCTTAAGATAAGACACAAATAAGGATCTCTTTTTGACATTCACACATTTATTTTTTGCTGATGCCTCCTTTTTTTCCTTTGCAACATATACTGTATAGTCCTACACATAGTAAGTAAAAGAATGTTTAATACTGTATGTAGAAAAATAGGAGCAGAACTGCCATATATGGGGCTACAGCTGCTAAATAGGATGAGTTGCCTCCCGTATCATTCACTGCTGCTAACTCTAGCGCCTACAGACACCCGGATCACCAGATTTGGGTGACCACAACATATCACATACTGATGGCTTCACATACTGATGGCTTAGCCTGTGGAACCAATAGGGAAACATTATAATGTGTGAGCAACCCTACAAGGAGAATATTACACTATGTCGGAACCAGGATCAGACTGGCCCACCGGGGAACCGGTGAATCCCCTGGTGGGCCCCGAGCCCCGACTATATTTAGTCCTCATTTTGCCAATGCAAAGGTCAGGGGTCCGATCGGGACGGTCAGGGGCCCGATCAGGCCCCTGACCATCCCGATCGGGTCCCTGACCAATGGACAGTGGCGTATTGATCGCGGTTGCAGGGCGTGCGACCGCGACCGGAGGGGTACGGGGCCCGCGGCCAGCTGGAAGTGGACTACCGGACTACCATGATAGTGGTCAGGGAAAGCCTGATTCCCTGACCGCTATACCTATTGTTAATGGAAAGGGTATGCCAGCCCAGGGAAAGTGACAAAAAAAAAAAAAAAAAACTCACCTGGCTGTCCTGGGCTCAGCAACGTCTCCGGGCACTTTTCCGGCCTCACTACAGGGGCCTGTGATTAGGCCTCAGCGGTGACATGCGCGCTGGCGTAATGACGTCTTCACGCCCGAAGTGACCGCAAGCGGTGAACGCCGTAGTGGGGAAAAAAAAAATCAAAGGAGCAGAACTGCTATATTTTTACTATTTTGACTCCTATAAAAATTGAAATAAAAAGCAATCAAAACATGAGGTATTCCCAAAAATTCTATTAATTTAATGTACATCTGGCCCCACAAAAAAAAGATGCCATATGTATCTCCGTACATGGAAGCATAAAAAAAAGTTACGGGTGTCAGACTCTAAGAAATGTTTTTTGCATAGTGTTAGATTTTAAGATGTTAAAACGTGGGAAAAAAAAACTATATAAATTTGGCATCACCGTAGTTAGCATCACAGATTACAGGTGAAATGTCATATTGGCTGCACAGTGAACAAAACCTGTAAGAAAGTTGTGCAAATGCAGTTTTTTTTCTAATTCCACCATATTCTGAATTTTTTTTTCCAGCTTCCCAGTACATCTTACAGAATATTTATTGGTACCATTATGAAGAGGAATTTGTACCTCAAAACTTAAGTCCTCATATGACTCTGTGAAAGGAAAAATTTAACACTTATGCCGTTTCAAAGGTGGGGAATAAAATGAATAGAATGGAAAAAACAAAAAAATGGCTTTAGCGGGAAGGGTTTAAAAGTTAATGAGGAGATTTATGCTAGAAAATTTTGACTTTACATGCTCTTGCCACTTTTCTAAAAAAAAGGGCTAGACTTAGCGAAAGAGGGTCAGGTTCCTCTTAATTTGTGACTGGTGTAAATTAAAGCAGAAATATTTTACCATACTGGGAAAGTCCAAGATTTGTCAAATTCATTAAGACATTTGCGCCTCTTAATAAATTTGGAGCATCTTATTCCAGTGGGCTTCTGTTACAGACTAGTGTAGGAAACATGAGTCTTATTAAATTCCCTCCAATATGTACACCTTTAATTAAAAATGTGCTAATAAGGTCTGTCTTCACCTGTCACTAATGATAATGCTGATGACTTTAATGAGTGATGATATTTGACCAGAGCCATTGCCTTTAGAAGTCAATCATGTATGCTGCATTTTTTTCCTGTTTGGGTCACTACCTGTGATATGTAAATAATTTTATAAATTCCTATAGTAACAATAGCAGATATATTCCCAAACTTTTAAAGCAGGTAACTACATTTAAATGTGGGAGATTATCTTTAATGGTTTTGTAAATTGATTTCATTTGTAGCTGACTGGTGTTAACTGGTGGCATAGTAGGAGGTTGCCTAACGTGTCCTTTTCATCTTTTATTGATTTTTGCAAATATAGTCATCACCCAGAGAGTGACAGATGCCCTCAAGGTATCCTTTAATACATTAGCAATTTCATTTCATAATTAGAAATGCCTGTGGCCTTTTTATCGTCTGGAAGCTGACAAGCACCTTCAACATCAAACAAAAGAGACGCTTTATCAACACCAAACACAGCCTTGGATCCTGGGCAGTAGTGTTGATTTAAATGCAACAGAGTGTAAGGTAAACAATGCAAAATTATAGCTAGGTGTACGTCTCTGCATATACCCTGTAAGCGATAATGCTTTATATCAGCTGTGCTTGGAACAGGTAACATTACAGAAAGGGATCTCATTTATATTTTCTGTTGAGCATTAGCAATCCGTGGGACAATGGGACCTGATGATATGGCTAATTAATGTGACAAAACAGACTGGACAATATTTCTGGAATGTTCTTAGACTTAATACTCTCTAGATGATGGTAAAATGAGAATATATATCTATATATATATATATATATATATATATATAAACACACATACACAAAAAAATAAATATATATATATATATATACTGTATATATATACACACACACTCTTTGACAATAAAAAAAAAATCACCAAGAAGTAGTTGCTGGAATCAAATTAAACTTTATATGTGTAAATATAATGATGATATATGTAAGTCATTACACTATTAGAGTGAAAGTATAAGTGTAATGGGGACATTGAAGCCGTACAGGCTCCATATATCATCCTTGGCACATTTCCCCATAGATATTGCAACTGGGCATGTAGATTCTGCACACTGGTAGGTTGCCAAAGTTGGTGTCCAGCTGGACCCATAATTGTTTGTTTGGCAATAGGAGGTGTTGCGATCTGACAGACATTTCTGGGAAATCCTTTTTGTGGGTGCGCATTATCCTGCAGAAAGTGGCAGATGGAATCCTTGCTATGAGAGTTGCCAGTTGAATCTTTCAAAAACTGAACTTCTTGTGTTCCCTCCATCCTAACCGACCTAACCCTGATATCTCCATTTCTGTCTGTGGCCTTATTACACCGAAGTGGCATGCCCGCTGTCTGGGGGTTGTATTTGCCTCAGATCTCACCTTTACCCCACATATTCAGACACTTGCATGCTCTTGCTACCTGCACCTTAAAAACATCTCTAGAATTCGCCCTTTTCTCACCGTGGAAACATCAAAAACCCTCATTGTCTCTCTGATTCTCTCTCGTCTTCACTTCTTATTGGGCTTCCTCTTACTAGACTCTCCCCACTACAATCTGTCCTGAATGCAGCCACCAGACTCCTCTTTCTGTCAAAACCGGTACACAGACACATCTACCTTGTGTCAGTTGATGTACTGGTTGCCCATCCATCAAAGAATACAATATAAAATTATCACACGCACCCACATATCCATCCATAGTGCTGTGCCCCCCTATATATCCTCTCTTGTCACTGTCTACCGCCCTAACCGTCCTCTCCGTTCTACCAATGACCTTAAACTTGCATCCTCTGTTATTCGAACATCCCACTCCCATCTCCAAGACTTTTCTCAAGCTGCACTGGTGCTCTGGAATGCTTTACCCAAGACAATCCGATTAATCCCCAACTACAGCAGCTTCAAAACTGCCCTAAAATCACATCCGTTTAGTCAGGCTTATCACGTGACATGATCACAGTGTAGTGTGCGGAGGTGTAGAACAATAACACTTTTTATCCTTCCACCTCTGTTCCTCAGATCCTGTCCTCTCCATCTAGAAGTTATACTGCACTCCTTGGACTTAGTATATGTTTATTCACAGATATTAGCTGGTGACAGGTTTATACAGCTTCAGTTACACAACCTTTTCTATTAAAAGATGGCTGGACCATTGTAGAAAACAAGCCCTCTGACCTCTTGTGTCCCCCTATCACCTGAAATAACGTAAGCTCTTGCGAGCAGGGCCCTCGCTCCTATTGTTTGATATGTTTATTTCTTTGCCACATTGTAATGTTTCATGTGTCCTCTGAGTTGTAAAGTGCTATGGAATATGTTGGCACCATATATATAAAGTTTATTATTATTATTATTATTATTATTATTATTATTATTATTATTATGAGAGGCAATACATGAGACAATACAAGCGCTTACCACATCCTCGGACCCCAAACAGAACCTGGATTCATAACCAAAGACAATACAGTTTAAATCTGTAGAAGTCCAAGTTTCTTGTTCATGACACCATTGCAAACGAAGGCAAAAGTGACTGGCTCTCAATGGTAGGGCAAGTACCGTGACACCAAATTTCCTTCTGCTAAGTGTCTGGAAATAGTCCTGGCAGAGAAAGGGGAGTGTAATGTAGGTACCATCCATGTCTGGACAGTAGGAAAAAAAACCATGGGAGTTTCTCTTGCTTGTCAGTGGGCCATCCAAAGCCTGATCACTGTAAGTGCATACCCTCATATAAAAACTGTTCACAACACCTCTATACAGCTGCGTCAGCAGGATGCCAACAGTTTGGCACAATGTACCCCCTGCTACTCTCAGTCCAATGATGTGCCCCCTCTAAAGTCTGCCAAGTGAGCAAAATGTTTTTAAGTGTGCCATAGAGGCATGTCTAGCAGTCAATGATCTCTCACCACTCCTACAAAAACAGGTACACTACTCAAAAGTAGCATCTGAGAGCCTTTTCATAGGGCAGTGGGGAAAGCTATAACATGTTATTGCATTCTTTACAAATAGTATGCAGATAATAACCACAATACCTAACAAAAAACTGCATATGGCAAAAAATGCACAACAAAATTAAGTTCTATAGTTTTTGGAAATACTACGGCTAAAATGTGGTAATTCAAGAACAGATAAAATGATGGCTGACTAATGATCCAACAGGACAGATCACAATTTCAACTTATTGTCTGAAAATTGTTAACTGAATTAAATAACACTGTTACAGAGATTATGACGCTGCCGCAATGACATAACCATGTACTGAAGTGACCACTTTGGCCAGTGATTAACTGTAGCAGCCACGTGGAATTGGAGAATGAAGGATAAGACAAAGGCTACCATCCTGGGGGACTGCAATTGATAGAGTTCAGAGCAGTGAGATCTAAAGCGATCAGATATTTATTACCAAATTCCTTCTTCGCGTAGCCTCTTTAACAGCAGAAGCTATATAAAACAAAGTATGGTAACTCTACAATTCTACACAGTATTTCATGAAATACAGTCAGAAAATTAGCAAAAATAATGTTCACTAGGCCTAAAAACCATTTATTGATGGTCACTTTTTCTCATGATGGTAAAAAAAACCCATCATGACATTGATTTATAGACCACTGAAGCATTCTAATGACAAATATTAAACTGTTTTTGAAAAGGAATGAGAGCTACAATCTGTTTTATATAATCCTCATGTTCACTTTAGAACTATTCCACCATATTGTGGATAAAAGAGATTTCAGCATACGTTTCCTTTTATGTCAATATTAGAATTTATTATCCCTTTAAATGAAATATTGATCTGGCCTCATCTGCTCATAACCCCTTGTGTCAATAAACCTTTATATTGGCAAAACAAAGGTAATTTCTCAGAGATATGAGAAAAGAATCTTCAAATATTGTATATACATTATAGAACCATATGTCAGGCTCATACAAATGAGCTTTCTTCTTTTAGTTCTAGGAAGAAACATACATGTAAGAAATATTTACTGAATGAACATAAGATGAACCTATATCCATGTGACCCTTATAACTCACATATATTTAGGTGAGATAAGTATTTAAAAGGTGTGTATCATGATGGAGCTGGTAATTGAACACTATGCTCCAGGCTGTTCATTCACTACAAATCTTTTCTGCACAATGATTTGTGACATGGGCACTATTTTGTCATACAACCGTATTTATCAATCTAGTAAGGTCACATCTTAATTCAGATCTTGAGACTTTTCATTAACCATGGCATTCAGTAGGAAGAATGATATTTTGTTCATGCTGTATAGAACACCAATGAGAACACATCTGGAATACTGTGGTCAGTTCTGGAGACCCCACCAATAAAAAAGAAATAGCTAAAATAGAACAGGTGCAAAGGCAGCATAAAACATATCAGACTTACCGGGGCCTTGAGGAAAGAAGAGAAAGAGGGCACATGATTGAAACCTTTAAATGTGTTAAATGTATAAATAAGGTTTAGGTGGGAAGTGTTTTTAATGAAAAACTGGACACAAGAACAAGGAGCATTAGTTATAGAAAAGATCCCAAGCAATGTCAGGAAATATTGTTTCCCTAAAAGAGTCAATGAAAATCAAGCAATATGGATCTCTCTAAAACTTAATATTTACTACATAATTTTAAAAAATAGGTCCATAAAATAGGGCCATGAAACAATCTTACCAACCAAATTTCGGGGAATATAGATGTTTTCCTCAGAAAAGGGGAGGATGGATGACTCACCCTAATATCATTCCTAGGTTTCCCAAAATATAACCCTAATACACCCTACTCAAGTTGACTACTTCCAACACGTTTTGTTTCATGGCTAATCAGGGTACTCCTCAAAGCATCTACAAGTGAAACCAGAAAAAACAGGACAATCACAAAATCCCTCCTTATCATAATCAAAGCCTATGCAGCGAAATATACACCAAATAGACTCAATATAAAAGTAAACATAAAGCCAAATGGACTTAAGCTAGGAGTAAGGTATAACATAATTATATTGTAAAAAAAACAAACAAAGGTTGGGAGGGAAAAATCCCTTAATTTTAAAAAGACTAATGTTCCCAGGTTAAGGGCTCCACTTCAAGATATAGACTGGCAGCAGCTATTGTCATGTAGTGATACAGAGGTTAAGTGGGAGACATTTAAATCTACTTTGAGCAAATATATAGTAAAATGTATACCTAAAGGGAACAAGTATAAATGTCTTAAATTAACCTCCCATGGCTTACAGTTCTGGTTAAAAGGGCGATAAACAATAAGAAACAGGCATTCAAAAAATATAAAACCGAAGGGTCAGCTGTAGCCTTTGAGAATTACAAAGCACATAATACAATCTGTAAAAGTGAAATAAAATCAGCTAAAATACATAATGTAAGGCAGGTCTCTATGGAAAGCAAAACTAACCCCAAATTCTTTAAATATATAAATGCAAAAAAAAAACCAAGGATAATGGTAATGGAGAGTTGGGGGGAGATGCCACTTCAATTTTCACCTCAGGCAGCAGAAAAGCTAGAATCAACTCTGGACCTATTCAGAGTGCTGTTCCACTGTTTTGGGCAGTGGGTCCTTGCTTCCCCGATATGTCCAGACTCCAACTCATATGCGCCGTTCCGGTTTCAGATGAGTTGAATACAGCGGTGAAGCAGAGAGCCGTTCACTTCTTGCTTCAATATTCAGCCCCTGCTTCTTGCTCCTGGTGTACATGGTGGACATGAAAGAGTGGGGGCAACTGAAGAGGGACATTATACTGTGAGGACAACGGAAGGGTGATGTTATCATTTAATGTTTGAGGGGCCACTGGGGTGGGACAGGTTAATGTTTGAGGGAGGCCACTGCGGGGGCAGCTTAATGTCTCGGGGGCAGGTTAAAGTATGATGCCAATGCAGAGGCATTATACTCTGTGAGGGCCATTAAGGGGCATTATACTACGAGGAGGCCTCTGAGGGAGCATCATAATTTATGCTGGTCAGGTATGTCTTAGTGGTGGTGATGAGGAGGGGGGCAACTTATGAATCCTTTGCACTGGGCCCACCAATGTGTTAAAACGGCCCTGCTTCCAGCAGATGGGAAATCTACAGTAAGTGAATTTAAACATGCCTGGGATAAATGCAAAATAAAATGGAAGTAATATAAGAGCAGACTAGATGAACCACGCAGTATTTTTCTGCCATCAATGTTTTATGTTTCTTTTCACTGGTACTTCACCTAATGTTCTGGATATTTTACAGATAACTAGAAGACATACATTTTATTTTTACCTAGTGAAACCTTAATTTTTCTACATAGTTTTCTCTATAAACATGTAGTTGCAGTGATGTCAATAAAGAAAAAAGTAGATAATATTCAAATGCTCCAAATCACATTTTACACATACATTTTCATCTCAGTTATGTTAGGATTGAATGGCTCTAGATGTCTAAAACTCACATTTAAAGAGGACCTTTCATGTCCTCATCAATGTGTGGTATTATGTGCTGTAAGGCCCGCCCTTTTGACAGTGGTGAGATATCGGTCCTGAAATTAACGGCACCTACAGTGGGGGAAAAAAGCATTTAGTCAGCCACCATAAGCGGTCATTAGGGGATATTATGAATAAAAGGGGGCATATTTTTTATATATATATATATATATATATATATATATATACATACAGTGGGGAAAAAAGTATTTAATCGGCCACCAATTGTGCAAGTTCTCCCACTTAAAAAGATGAGAGAGGCCTGTAATTGACATCATAGGTAGATCTCAACTCTGAGAGACAAAATGAGAAAACAAATCCAGAAAATCACATTGTCTGATTTTTTTAAGAATTTTTTTGCAAATTATGGTGGAAAATAAGTATTTGGTCAATAACAAAAGTTCATCTCAATACTTTGTTATATATCCTTTGTTGGCAATGACAGAGGTCAAATGTTTTCTGTAAGTCTTCACAAGGTTGGCACACACTGTTGCTGGTATGTTGGCCCATTCCTCCATGCAGATCTCCTCTAGAGCAGTGATGTTTTGGGGCTGTCGCTGGGCAACACAGACTTTCAACTCCCTCCAAAGGTTTTCTATGGGGTTGAGATCTGGAGACTGGCTAGGCCACTCCAGGACCTTGAAATGCTTCTTACGAAGCCACTCCTTCGTTGCCCTGGTGGTGTGCTTGGGATCACTGACATGCTGAAAGACCCAGCCACTTTTCATCTTCAATGCCCTTGCTGATGGAAGGAGGTTTGCATTCAAAATCTCACGATATATGGCCCCATTCATTCTTTCATGTACATGGATCAGTCGTCCTGGTCCCTTTGCAGAGAAACAGCCCCAAAGCATGATGTTGCCACCCCCATGCTTCACAGTAGGTATGGTGTTCTTTGGATGCAACTCAGCATTCACTCTCCTCCAAACACGACGAGTTGTGTTTCTACCAAACAGTTCTACTTTGATTTCATCTGACCATATGACATTCTCCCAATACTCTTCTGAAACATCCAAATGCTCTCTAGCAAACTTCAGACGGGCCTGGATATCCTTTGTTACGTTAGTCCCATCTTTCTGCAGGTCATTCACTAGGTCCCCCCATGTGGTTCTGGGATTTTTGCTCACCGTTCTTGTGATCATTTTGACCCCACGGGGTGAGATCTTGCGTGGAGCCCCTGATCGAGGGAGATTATCAGTGGACTTGTATGTCTTCCATTTTCTAATTATTGTTCCCTAAGTTGATTTGTTCACACCAAGGTGCTTGCCTATTGCAGGTTCAGTCTTCCCTGCCTGGTGCAGGTCTACAATTTTGTTTCTGGTGTCCTTCCATAGCTCTGGTGTCCTTCCATAGCTCTTTGGTCTTCACCATAGTGGAGTTTGGAGTGTGACTGTTTGTTATACTGATAACAATGTCAAACAGGTGCCATTACTACAGATAATGAGTGGAGTACAGAGGAGCCTCTTAAAGAAGAAATTATAGGTCTGTGAGAGCCAGAAATCTTGATTGTTTGTAGGTGACCAAATACTTATTTTCCACCATAATTTGCAAAAAAATTCTTAAAAAAATCAGACAATGTGATTTTCTGGATTTGTTTTCTCATTTTGTCTCTCATATTTGAGGTCTACCTATGATGTCAATTACAGGCCTCTCTCATCTTTTTAAGTGGGAGAACTTGTACAATTGGCGGCTGACTAAACAATTTTTTTCCCCACTGTATATCCCCAACACCGGGGCACATACCGGGAAAGCTGACAGTGTGCTGAATTCAGTGTACTCTCAGCTTTCTAGCAGTATATAATACTGCACATTGATGAGGACATGAAAGGTCCACTTTAATGACATAAACAATGACCTAAACAACAAAGAGTACATCATGCAGCAGACATCTGATCGTTACACACATGAGCAGTATTCCTTTAAAAGTTATTACAAGAGCTCATTTGTGTATGTGCATGTGTGACTATTTAATCTTTATTTTTTTCTGTTTACATTTTATGGTTTTTAAATTTTAGATTTTAAATAATAAGCATTTGTGATTACTGAAGATTATGGAAAGAACATTTTCTATAAAACATCTTCTATGGTGCAATTGTAAAATTAAGTGAGCAGAGTAAGATTCACATTGGGCCTGAGACAGTGGAGGAACTACCGCAGTAGCGGTTGGCTCGTGCTGCTTTTTAAAAAAAAAAAAAAAAAAATAGGACATTACCTACTGGAGTAACTCCAGTAACAGGGCCTATTTACCTACCGATCCCTGCCCCTGCCCACAGCCGCCTCCACTTCCCCTTCAGCCCTACGGGGGCCCTGTGCATCCCATACCACGTTTCTGACAGGGACATGATATGGAACACAAGGGTCCCCGTGGAGTCTGGGGTCCGAAGAGACCCCTGAGTATAATAATAGTTTGTGGGTGATAAACCCCAAAAATATTAGCACCAAACACCGTAAGGGCCACTGCGGAACGTTATATTGTGAGGAGGGGCCACTATGGGACAGTAATACTATGTGGAGGGGCTGCTATGGGACATTATGCTGTGTGGAGGGGCCTCTATGGGACATTATACTGTGTGGAGAGGCCACTATAGGACATTATACAGTGTGAAGGGGCCACTATGGGACATTATGCTGCGTGGAGGGGCCACTATTGGGACATTATACTGTGTGGGGGCCACTATGGAACATTATACTTGGTGAAGGGGTCACTGTTGGACATTATAGTGTGTGTAAATGGGGCATTATATTGTTTGGGGGGACAGTAAAGGGGGCGCTATGCTTTGTGGGGTTGGGGTGCCTAAAGTCAAATGTTTGCTAGTTACACCCCTGGACTGAGAGTGTTACATTTCATGTGTTTTGGCCAAATAAAAGTAAGTTTTCTTTTTAGAGCATTCTTCAGGTTTCTTGTTTATTATTATTTGGTCTTGGTTTTTATTTAAAATAAAAATATTGAAAATTTTTACTTAGTCCTTATGTTTTCCTTATAAAAGTCTTTCTTCATGGACATAAAGACACTGAGATGGCCTGTTAAATAAAGGACCACCCTGCAAATGCTATTCATTTGAAGGAAGCATTCCATACCTTGCCTTTAGTTTAAAGGGTTATTCCAACCAAGGATGATATTTATTTATTTTTTATTATGCTTACTTATATAGCGCCATCATATTCTGCAGCGTTTTACAGATGTTGTCAGTCATTGTCCCATATAGGGCTCACAATCTACATTCCCTATTAGTATGTGTTTGGAGTGTGGGAGGAAACCCATGCAAACACAGGGAGAACATACAAACTCCTTGCAGATGTTGTCTATGGTAGGATTCAAACCCAGGACTCCAACGCTGCAAGGCTGCAGTGCTAGCCACTGTGCCGCCAATATGTGTAATGTGCACAGGATATGCTCTAAACATCTGTTATTGGTGGGGGGTTCAAACATTTGAAAGCCCCATCCCATTTCACTATTTAAGGTCACCAACAGAAAGATGAATTAGGAGAAGTCACAGCAATAGTACTCAGCATGGCGATTTCTCTTGAACCTTTTCTTCAATTTGTCTGTCCCCTTGTATAGAGAAACACCTCCATTTTCGATATAGACAAAAACTCCTGTGGTTGTATCATAAGTGCCTTTGGTTAGAACACTCAATAATGCAAAGCATGCAATCTTTACATAGATGTAATGTATGTATAATATAAATGCATATATGCACAGATAAAAGTAAACTCAGCTCAACCATTTCCACTAAGGAATGCATTTTTGTTATTAATCTGAATATTAATACATTAAATTAGCAGCATAGGAGAGAAAGTCTGAAAGAAGTTTAAAAAAATCCAATGTATTTAACAACAGGATATTTTCAAGCCTTGTAGTGAGTGAATTTTCTTCACAGTAACATTAATCACAGCAAGTTAATGTTGACTTGGCGTGCTTAATCTCCAAACCTACAACATGTGAAAGATATAGAGCCTAGACGTACACTGGAGAATACAATCAATACATGAATTAAAATGAATGCTACATCATTAGCCTTAAATATCCCTCAGATGACATATATGACCTAGTCCTATCGATATGCTCTCAATTCTAACGTCCTATTTCCGTGGAAAGGTATTGCTTGCCAAATTGCTTCTTTAAGAGTCTGAAGAAGACTTTATTATTAGGTGTGTCCTATGAAAGAAAAAGTATAGTCAAATTATTAATATACAGTACATATTAAAGGGGTTGTCCGATGTCAGTAAATATATATTATTGTTTGTATAATGAAAAGTTTTACAATTTTTAATAAAAAATGTGTATCAATTCCTGCTTGCTTTCACACCTTGATGATTTTCAGTGGATAAAAATCAGTCCATAGTCATGTGATGGATATGCAAGTGCATGACCGAAGGCAGTCACAGTACAGTATTCAGTGCTCTTTCTTGTAATGAGCTGTGCAACTGTGTGTGCATCCAGTGGTGAACTCTTTGCTGCCTGAGGCGGACTATAGAAAGACGCCCCCCCCCCCCCCAAATAAAATAAATAAATAAAATTGTGTTTACATGCTGTTAGCGTCACACGCTGTTATTGTCGTATAATAAACATACACAAACTTATGAAACAGTTTTTAAGAATTCTTCTTCCTGTATTACTTCAGTATCAGAAATCAACAACACGGCATTAACAATGAAAGTAACTTCACACATCTTCTGCTTGGTGGATGGACGAGCCCACGTGGCCCCCATTCTCTATAATAGGAGGCCGCAGATAGCTGAGTACTGGACTTCAGGTATCTTCAGCACTCCCATCGAAGTGAATGAGAGCCACATGGGTTCGTCCATCCACCAAGCAACACACCTATATATATGGCTGCGGTCAGGCTGAATTCCCACCCAGTGCGGGGAAAAAAAACAATTCTCAGGCTCAGTGGGGGACTCAGCTGACAGACCCCCATCACTCAGGTATTTATCCTCTATCATTTAGGTGTATACAGTGCAGTAACATTTTGTGACTTACAGGTGACGTCTCTGACTAATCCTTCACATTTCCCTTCTCTTCCCTTTGCACCGTCATGACCACTTCTTCCAGCTGTGACTTGTCTCTGTAAAGTTTACTACACAGATATCTTTGGCTCCTCACTTTCCAGGCATCCAAGCCACATTGTCCTCACCTGCACACCCATCCTGCTGCTACCCCAATTATAAAATGTGATATAACCCCCCATAATGAATAACTCCCAAGTGCATCTTTATATTAATAATGTCCGTGTGTACCCTGTATAAATAGCGCCCATTATTAATAATGCCCCAGGTGTTAACTAATTAAAAGGTTTTCCAGGTTATTAATAAACTAATCAGTGGGGCTCAAAAACCCAGGACCCCTACTGATCATCTGTTTGAATGAACAGTGGTATCTGTGTAAGCGCCGTGACCACTTACATAGTGTCATTCATCTCATAGCGGCCATGTCATGTAACTACAGCCTCGTCCTATACATGTCTTTGTGACAAGGCTGTAATTACATCACACGGTCATAGCCCCTTCATACAGCTGATCAGAGGAGGGGTCCACTGATCTCTTATTGATAATCTGTCCTAAGGATAGAACATCAATAAAAATGAGCTGGAAAGACCCTTTAATAAAGCCCAATTGCCACCTTAAAGGGGTTGTCCAGAATAACCACTTTTTAATATGAGGCTGGGGAATGTTTTCCGGTGTCTCCCAGTGCGTTCCAGTCCTGCTGCTCTGGTGTTTTCTTCGTCCAGCGGTCATGTGTGGTGGGGACTTCCGCCAGAAGAGGACACCAGAGCAGCAGAACCAGACTGCGGTGGAAGACATCGGAGCACAAGGGACAGGTGAGTAGGTGTTTTTTTTTTATACAGTATTACATGGTATTATGCCCCGCAGTGGCCCTTGCACACGGTATTATGCCCCGCAGATGCCCCTGCAAACGGTATTATGTCCCACAGCGGCCCCTGCACACGGTATTATGCCCCGCAGCGGCCCCTGCACACAGTATTATGCAGCGTCCCCTGCATACGGTATTATTCCCAGCAGTGGCCCCTGCACACTGTATTATGCTCCATAGTGGCCCCTGCACTAGGTTTTATGCTCCATAGTGGCCCCTGCACACAATATTATGCCCGCAGTGGCCCCTGCACTCGGTATTATGATCCATAGTGGCCCCTGCACATGGTATTATGCCTCATAGTGGTCCCTGCACTCGGTATATTGCTCCATAGTGGCCCCTGCACTCGGTATTATGCTCCATAGCAGCCCCTGCACATGGTATTATGTCCCATAGTGGCCCCTACACTCGGTATTATACTCCATAGTGGCCCCTGCACACGTAATTATGCCCCATAGTGGCCCCTGCACACAGTATTCTGCTCCATAGTGGCCCCTGCACACAGTATTCTGCTCCATAGTAACCCACCCATGGACTATTATTATACTCTGGGGTCTAAAAGACCCCAGAGTATAATGATCGGAGACCCAGGTGCTGACAAACATAAAAACCAGTGTTACTTACCTGGGCTCCGGTGCGCTCCCTGCTTTCGGCCCTCTTCAATGTCGCACAGACCGGCGTCGCAACATAATGATGTCGGGCTGGCTCACATGACGCCTGGGACGTCACCAAAGAAGGCCGAAGCCTGCTGGGAGTAACATCGGATCGCCGGAGAGGTGAGTAAAAATGTTTTTTATGTTTATCACCTCCCCTGGGTCTACGATTATTATACTCTGGAGTCTGAAAAGACCCCGGAGTATAATAATAGTAGTATTTGGCCTCACTTAGCGATCCCCGCTGCCGCTCACAGCCGCTTCTGATTCCCCCTTCTGCATCTGATAGCAGAAGGGGAAGCGGGGGCGGCCACAGCAGGCGCAGGGATCGATAAGTAAATAGGCCGTTACCTGCTGGGGATACTCCAGCAGGTTACAGCCTATTTATATATATAAAAAAAAGTTATTGTCACCTACCTGCAATCCCATGATGGAGCCGCTGCCGCCACCACCTCTTCTTGTCCGCGACTTCTGCATCTCAGCATAGGAAGCACGATAACGTCATTGTATCGCTGCCTACGCTGACATGCAGAGGTCTCGTAAACCAGCCCAGGACAGGCTCCGCTCAGCGTTTTTTTTTTTTTTTTTTTTAAAGCGGCCTGTCCTGGGCTGGTTTACATTAAATAAATGGTAAAAATGCCGCCCCCCCCAGACAGTGACGGACAGTGCCGCCTGAGGCGGCCTCCTCACTTCGCCTCACTAGAGGCGCACCCCTGTGTGCATCACATGACCATGGACTGTTCATAACATGACCGTGGACTGATTTTTATGCACTGGAAGTAAACAAAGAATGACACCAAACAGAGATCTAGCAAACTCCCAGGACAGGAAAACAATCTTTGTGTTTCTCAGTGCAGTCAGGGCTGGTTTTAGACAAAGTGTGGCCCCAAATTCTCATATTGTTCCAACAAAACAAACACATTCAATTGGCACATACTGTGAAGAGTGCTGCCGAATTCATTTCTATCATTAGGGTATTTGCTAAGATCTTAAAAGATAAGGGGCACGAGATCTGACTACCTACAGGCACAACAAAAATTTTTATAAACATATCTTTATTGAATAATAATGCTATACAAAAAACAAATGTAAATATTATGTCCATACTGTTACTGTTATGGAACAAAGCAACCCATGCACTGTTACCAATTATACTGCTATACAAAGCCCAAATAATACTGCCACACTATGACGGCAACCATTACCATTACATAGTGACTTAATACCACCATACTGTTGTTTCCACTGTACAAAACCAATATTACCACAATACAGTGACAGATATTGGGATACAAACCAAAAGTGACAGACAACCAATTAAACAAAGCAGCAGCCATTAACAGAGACAGTCTGCTCACATATAGAGAGACCCAGAAAGAAGCCCGAGTGCCCCTAGTTGTCACCTACAACCCACAGCTGGAGATCCTACGAAGGATTGCCAAGGAGCTCCAACCTGTACTACATAGGGACAACAGACTCAAGGACATATTTCCAGTCCCCCCTCTCCTCTCCTTTCGACAACCACCAAACCTGAGGCGCATTATCGTCCGGAGTGCCCTGAAGGCCCCAACTGAAAATGGCACCTCACCTTGCCTACATAAACGGTGCATGACCTGCAAGCACATCCACACCGCTGACAGTGTACCTATCCCACAGTCACAACAGGTGCACAGAATTAGGGGGACATTTTCCTGCAGGTCTTCCAATGTGGTGTACCTCATAATGTGTGTTCAATGTCCCACCACAGTGCCTCTATGTGGGGGAAACAGGGCAGAGACTCAGTCAACGAATGAACTCACACAGATCCACCATTAATAACAGCAGAACCGATCTCCCAGTGGCCGCACATTTCTCCGGAGAAAACCACTCTATTGAAGATTTGCGGGTTGTGGTTTTAATGGGACATTTTAAGACACAGGAGAAAAGAAAAGAAATGGAGTACAAATTTATGCAAAAATTTCAAACTCTGCAATTTGGACTTAATATTCATGCCAGCTTCATGTCACACTATGTTTGAACCATGAACTGAACTCAATATTCATGCCAGCTTCAAATCACACTATGTGTGACCTGTGAGGGTCACAAATCACCTCCTGATAACAAACAGATAACAGCAAGAATTACTGATCCCTCCGTCACGCACCACAAGTTTCCAGACTGTTTTTTTGACCTGTTGTAAATAACTTCTCTACTTAGATTGCAATTTTTTTTTAAGGACTCTAAAATGCTTTGAAAACCATGTGTATAAAAATCTGTTAATTTTCAGTTCTTGTATCACACCATGTCTGATGAAGGGAGCGAGTACTCCTGAAAGCTTACTTATAAATATACTCAGTTAGCCTCTAAAAGGTATCGCCTGATTTCTTCACTCTTCCAGATACCTCCTCTACAGAGATGCTCTGTTGCCCCTAATAACATACTGTATAATGCCAGATAGTGCCTCATATTTTGCCCTAAACATTAGTCGTGCTGTAAACAGTAGTAATATGCTACAGTAATAGTGCCAACTTTTGTACTCAGTAGAATAATAGTGACCACACACTTTTATCATAATAAAAATTGATTATATAATTAAAATAATAATTTAGCAATTTCTCTCATGATATTAAAGCTCACCTCTGTGCCCCTACACAGTAATGATGCCCACATTTCAGCCCTACATAGTAATAATGCCCACCATTATGCCCCTACAAAGTAATAATGCCCCTCCCGACCCACTACACAGTAACAATGCCCACCTTTGTGTGCTTTACAAAGTAAGCAAAACAGCTGATACGATACTGTGTCAGCATAAAACGTCCAAGAAGAAATATATTACCAGCAAAGACGTATTATATACTAAAACATAACTTTTAATAAATAGAGAATAAAAATTATACCACTTCTCAAAAAAAATATTCAAAGGTGTCAACATGAATACCACCAATGACATTACATATAGACCTCTAATTCACCGGATCTTATGTAAAAAAGTTTTATATTTTTCAATACCATACATCTCATATCTCATACCAAACAATTTAACATTAGCAGAGAATAGTGAATTTTTAAAAAATTAATAAATCAGTTTGATCTCACCACTCCGCTGGTTCATGTAGTTCGCCTGTATATCAGGAGGTCAGTCAGAATGGGTGCTGGGTACCTTAACTCACCCTTAATTCTCACCTCTAACCCCCATAACTCCTGCCCTAACAAGGGCAGTACCATGCAACTGTCCCTAAAAAAATTTTGTCCCTAAATGTCCCTACGTACGTTTCACGGTGGAGAAACCGTTCATCAGGGAACATATCTCCTAAGGAACTAGTAGAAAAATCTATATAGGGTAAATCTCAATACTCCAATAATGGAGGAGAAACATATATACTGGTCAACATTATATATAGTCCAATTCACAGACAAAAAACAGCAGCCTCCTGATCAATACAGTAAGGTCAGAAATTGAGCTACTCTAGTTATAAAAAACTTTGGTGGTAAAGTTACCTGTCATCTGACATGACATGTTTCTGCAGGTTCCACAGGTTAAATGGGGAGTGAGTGGCAATATCCACCCACATGTATATGATGCCGGCGTCCATAGTTACCAATAGCGCATGCGTGATGACGTCAGTCGCATGCGTGAATGCGTAATGACGTTACCCCGTTGATCATAACGTCTTGGTTAGGTATAAAGACTTCATCTATCACACTGCACAAGTCTGAATGTGTTAACGCAAGTGTGCGATGACGTCAATAATGTGCATTCATGCGTAATGATGTTATCCTGTTAACCATAGTATCTCAAGCATCTAGTTAGGTATAGAGACTTTATTTGTCACACTGCGCATGTCTACATGACCTCCAGATTGACGTCATTGCATCTGCGCAGTACTATCTCCAAACTAACCTTCGTATGATGCATTTCAAGGCAGCGTTCACAATAAAACTACCACACATGCGTTATTCAAATAAAGGTGATTAATGTCAAAACACTATCTCTAAAGGGGGAATAAGCATCTAAAGCCATCCATGTATCAAACCCTTCCCTACCATTACCGCATATCGTATATATATTAATTGAGCCTATAAAAAATGATATACTGTAACGTCCTTGCGTGTCCGGGCTTTGGCACCGTCCTCCGGGCGCACGCTGCGGCACAGGAGGCGTGCCCGGTTGTGATTCTTTCCTTTGGGTTTTTCTTGTATTGTCTGAACACTGTCCTATTCCCTCACCTCCTTAATTGATTTTCCACCACGGCCTTCTCCTTCACCTTGCTTTCCTCCTGCTCCACTAAGAGTTAACTTTAGTCCTGCCTTTGTGATTGACAGCCTATCCTCCTATCAAGTCTGGGGCGGGTTCTTTCTCCCTATTTATTGTTTGCTCACTTTCCCATTGGCGCCTGCTATTGCATTTCGCTTACTGGCTATACTCCTTGTTCCTTGTTACCTGCTCTTCTGATTTTCTGACCACTGGCTTACCTTTGACTATTCTCTTGGATTTTGATTCTGTACTGCATTGCTCGATTGTTACCAACCCCTTGGCTAGCTGACCTCCCTTTGTTGTTGTGCGTCTTGTCTGCGTTCTGTGTTATCACTTATTATAAGGAGGGATTGTCGACCAGTTGCTGGCTGTCACCTAGGACAGATCGGGCAAGTTAGCCAGGGACAGTGGGGGGGGATTCAGCTTAGGGTCCACTGTCTTGTTGTGCCCCTCCCCCCCAAGTTCTCCAGCAGCTACTGGGGAATCGCTCCTCTAGTGATTCCCTTACAGAATAGCAGGCCATAAAAAAAAAAAAACTTTAACCCTTCTACTCATTACTGGCATGGCTTCTATTCAGGACCTTGTGACTCGAATGGAGGGTTTGGCAGGTTTGGTGTCTGAGCTGGCCAATCAGGTACACACTCTCATCCAGAATCAAGCTGAGGCCGCTGCTACACCACCTGCTGTCATTTCCCTCCCCAGGGTTAAAATGTTATTCCCGGATAGGTTTTCAGGGGACCGAGGTAAATTTGAGACGTTCAGAGAATCATGTCTATTGTATTTTCGGGTCAACCCTCATGCGTTGCAGTCTCAGATGGTGGGGGTGGTCATTTCCCTCTTACAGGGGGATCCACAGACTTGGGCCCTTAAACTCCCCCCTGAGGCAGAGGAGTGGACGAATCTGGAAAAATTTTTTAAGTCTTTGGGGGCCATTTATGCTGAACCTGATCAAATTGGACTCGCTGAGTCCCAACTTCTTACCCTCCGGCAAGGTAAACTATCCGCTGAACCTTACTGCTCTGAGTTTCGGAAGTTGAGTATAACAGCAGGTTTGTGTGACTCCGCTTTGAAAGCTCTTTTTAAACAGGGCCTGAATGATTCAGTGAAGGATGTCTGGGTAGGTCACCCTGATCCCCCTACCTTAGAAAAGGCCATGACCTTAGCCATCCGCATTGACAGGAGACTCCAGGACAGATGTAAAGAGAGGGTGGGGATTGGTCCCACTAAGTCTTCTGTCTATCCTTCTCTTTCTGTTAAAAAATCTGTTTCTCCTTCTGTCACCCTTGGAGATGAGCCTATGCAGTTGGGAGCACTGGATACCAAGGCTAGACGAGAATATCGTCTCCGGAATCATCTCTGCCT
Source organism: Leptodactylus fallax (assembly GCA_947044405.1). Lineage (NCBI taxonomy): Eukaryota > Metazoa > Chordata > Amphibia > Anura > Leptodactylidae > Leptodactylus > Leptodactylus fallax. Next base: position 3,627,560 of record CAMRHE010000015.1, read on the forward strand.
GTATTGCGGCAAACCGGGTCAACTCATCCGAGACTGTTCCATCAAACCACGTACACCAGCGGAAAACTTCAGGGCCTGAGTGGTATTCAGAAGAACCACTCAGGCAGTCAGGTATCTTCTGAAAAATCTCACAAATTGATGTTACCTGTGTCTCTGTCCTTTGGGGGCAAATCTGTTTCTGGGCAGGCCCTAGTAGATTCTGGGGCTGCCACTAACTTTGTTAAATTTTCGTTTGTTTCTGCTTTACATATTGAACTTGTATCATTAGATACTCCTCTGTTGGTTACTGGGGCGGATTTTACTCCACTGGCCAGGGGTAAAATCCGTTTTAAAACCCCCTTACTCTCTTTGCAAGTGGGCTCAATACATACGGAGCTCATGAGTTTTTTTTGTTATGGAGGACCTCTCGTCTGATATTATTTTAGGGCTTCCCTGGCTAGACCTCCATAACCCTACCTTTGATTGGCCCAAAAAAGAGTTAGTGAAATGGGGGAATCAGTGCTCCTCCCATTGTATTGCTTTGCATGCCTCCGATTGTCTCAGTGAGGAGACACTTCTTCCTGAATTTCTTTCTGATTTTCATGATGTTTTTGATGCTAAAGCTGCTGAAGTTTTACCGCCGCATAGACCTTACGATTGTGCGATTGAACTCCTTCCCGACTCCAAATACCCTAAGGGAAGGATTTTCAATCTTTCTGCTCCAGAACGTGAGGCTATGCGGGATTACACTCAGGATAGTCTTCTTAAAGGTCACATCCGTCCGTCTCAGTCTACCATGGGAGCTGGGTTCTTTTTTGTTAAAAAGAAAGATGGCGAACTGCGACCATGCATTGACTACCGAGAATTAAATAAAATTAGGGTTAAAAATCAGTACCCTCTTCCCCTGATCCCTGATCTTTTCAATCAGATTGTAGGTGCCCGCTGGTTTTCTAAAATTGACCTCCGTGGGGCATACAATCTGATCCGGATTAGAGAAGGAGATGAATGGAAAACTGCGTTCAACATCCCGGAAGGTCACTTTGAATATTTGGTAATGCCTTTCGGGTTATGTAATGCACCTGCAGTATTTCAACACTTTGTTAACGATATCTTTAGAGACTTGCTCGGTCGTTATGTGGTTGTCTACCTGGATGATATTCTAGTGTTCTCTCCTGATTGGGCCACACATATTGAACATGTTAGGAGTGTTTTGCTACTGTTGCGTCAAAACTCTCTCTTTGCCAAACTGTCCAAATGCCTGTTCGGAGTCCAAAGGGTCACCTTCCTCGGTTACGTTATTACTCCCGATTCTTTTTGTATGGATCCACTAAAAGTCACGGCTATTAATAACTGGGAACGCCCCTCCAACCTTAAAGCCCTACAACGTTTCTTGGGTTTCTCCAACTATTATCGAAAATTTATTAAGAATTTCTCTTCTATAGTGAAGCCATTAACGGATCTCACAAAGAAAGGTGCCGATGTGACCAAATGGACTCCGGAAGCGGAACAGGCTTTTGTACATCTCAAGAAATGTTTTGTTGAGGCTCCTGTATTCGTACCACCAGACTATGATCGCCCATTTATTATTGAGATTGATGCCTCTGAAGTGGGGGTTGGTGCCGTGTTGTCTCAGGGCTCTGAAAATTTTACGTGTTTGCAACCTGTGTCCTTCTTCTCGAGGAAATTCTCTCCTACGCAGTGCAACTATGACGTTGGTAATCGAGAACTCCTAGACATTAAATGGGCATTCGAGGAGTGGAGACATTTCCTCGAGGGGGGCCAAACACCAGATCACAGTATTCACCGATCATAAGAACCTACTATATCTGGATAACGCTAAGCGACTTTCTCCTAGGCAGGCCCGCTGGGCGCTATTCTTCACACGTTTTAATTTTGTGGTGACTTATCGTCCAGGCTCTAAAAATGTATGGGCTGATGCCCTATCTCGCAGTTTTGGTCCCAGCGGTGCCCCTAAGGATGTCCCAGATAAAATCTTGTCTCCCGGAGTGGTTCTCGCCACTATTACTCCTGATCTTGCTACTTTAGTGGTTAATTCAAAAGATCTTGCTCCCAGTAATACTCCCACTGGGAAACTATTTGTACCTCCAAATCTTCATCTTCGTGTTTTGGAGGAAATTCATTGTTCTACCTTAACGGAACATCCCGGCTTCTCTGGGACTAAATACCTTCTCTCCCGCTCTTACTGGTGGCCGTCCTGGTCTCAAGACGTATGTGAATTTGTTGCTGCCTGTGAGACATGTGCTAAGATGAAGACTCCTAAGAGATAACCCGAGGGCCTTCTTCATCCCCTTCCTATACCTAAGAGACCATGGTCCCATTTGTCAATGGACTTTATTACTGATTTGCCTTGTTCCCAAGGGAAGACTGTGATTTGGGTTGTTGTGGATAGATTCTCCAAAATGTGTCATTTTGTACCCCTAAAGAAAATTCCTAGTGCTCCACGTCTAGCCTCGTTCTTTATTAATCACATACTCCGCTTGCATGGTGTACCGAAAAATATTGTATCTGATCGGGGTGTACAATTTGTCTCTAGATTCTGGAAGGAATTTTGTGGTCGTCTGGGGGTCTCTCTGTCTTTCTCTTCCGCGTTCCACCCTGAGACCAATGGCCAGACAGAGAGATTCAACCAAACTTTGGAACAGTACTTAAGGTGTTTTGTGTCTGATGCTCAAGAAAAATGGAGAACCTTTCTTCCTCTAGCAGAGTTTGCAATAAACAACAGGGTTAACGTCACCACTAAAATGTCTCCGTTTTATTGCAACTATGGTTTTAACCCCAGGTACTCCTCTCTCCGTAGCACAGAGTCTGTTAATCCCACCGCCGAACATACTTATCAGCGACTATGCACAGTCTGGGCCCAGGCTCGTCTGAGCCTGGTTAAAGCCCAAGAATATCAAAAACGGCAGGCAAATAAAAGATGCTTACCTGGCCCTGAATACAGAGTGGGAGACTGAGTCTGGCTGTCCACCAGGAATCTGCGCCTTAGAGTTCCTTCGGGGAAATTTGCACCACGTTACATTGGACCTTATGTCATTTCTGAACTCATAAACCCAGTATCTTTTAAATTACAACTTCCAAGTTCTTTTCGTATCCACAACGTCTTCCACAAGTCGCTTTTGAAGAAGTATATCTCCCCTCTCCTTACTTCTTCCAGTCCACCTGCGCAGGTGGTGGTCCAAGGGGAACTAGAATATGAAGTAGAAAAAATTCTGGATTCCCGTCGGGTGCAGAATGCTGTTCAGTACCTCGTGCACTGGAAGGGTTATGGCCCGGAAGAGCGAACGTGGTTTTCTGGTAGGGACCTACATGCGCCACGTTTAATTAATCTCTTTCATCGCCAGAACCCTTCGAAACCTGGGGAGGTACTGTAACGTCCTTGCCTGTCCGGGCTTTGGCGCCGTCCTCCGGGCGCACGCTGCGGCACAGGAGGCGTGCCCGGTTGTGATTCTTTCCTTTGGGTCTTTCTTGTATTGTCTGAACACTGTCGTATTCCCTGGAGGGATTGTCGACCAGTTGCTGGCTGTCACCTAGGACAGATCAGGCAAGTTAGCCAGGGACAGTGGGGGGGATTCAGCTTAAGGTCCACTGTCTTGTTGTGCCCCTGCCCCCTAAGTTCTCCAGCAGCTACTGGGGAATCGCTCCTCTAGTGATTCACTTACATATACGCATTGACTCATTTAAGAAAGAGAAATAAGGGAAACTTCTCTCAGTATCAGTAACGGTCAATAACACCATTCCAAAAATACCACAATTTAATATGTGTGCCGACTACATAACATGTATACACTAAAGGTGGAGTTCCTACATTACAAAATATTATTAATCTAAAAAGTTATGGTGATAAAGAACCTGAAGATACTAATACAGCATCAATGCAACTCACTGTAACAACCCTACTGGGTAATATAGCCATAATTTTAGGAATACGATATTTATCAGCCGATTTTAAACCATTGACATTCAATGTAAAGTAAAAAAATATATGTCTCACAACTATAATTGCATTCTCTTTCCCATATGTCCATTTCAATTACCTTTAAATAAAGCAGTGAAAATTCAAATTTTCATTCAGACCAAAAGGAGACATAGTATTAAGGCGAAATATCCATTGAGTCTCACGTTGGAGCGTCAAATGTTCCCAAATACCCCCTCTAGATGGTCGTTTAACCACATCTATGCCCATAAATCTCAAACATTCCAAATCATCAGGACATGTAATGAATTCTTTTATAACAAATTGTGTTTTAGACATAGAAGTCCATAAATACAGAACCCGATATCAAGAATGGACAGGCCACACAACCACTGCATTTAAAACAACCCTGGGGGGAGTTTAACCAAATGGATGGTTTTGGAGACTCAAAATGGCTGTGAACCAGCCTATCCCGTAATGACCTACCCCTCCTGTATGTTATTTTGGGGTATGATCCAATCACCTGCTCTAGGTCTGGGTCAGAAGTTAAAATACCCTAGTGTCTCTCCAAAAAGCCTTAGCACCATTATCAAAGGTTGCTATTAATCTGACCTCATTTGTCTCCCCTAGATCTTTCTCCTTTTTCACCAATAAGGTAACCCTGTCTTTTCTACAAGTTTCTTGATATGCACTTTTCAGAATGGTATCTGGGTAACCCCTCTGTTGAAAACGGAATCTTAAATCATCCGCCTGTACAATAAAATCTTCATTAGAAGTACAGTTTCTCTTAATCCTAAAGTATTGTCCTTTAGGTATTCCCTTTTTGAGGGGCAAGGGATGATGGCTTTCCCAGCGGAGGAGGGAATTTGTCGCCGTTGGTTTTCTAAAAACTTTTGTTTTCAGATATCCTAGACCATCCCTTGAGATCAAAACATCAAGAAATGGTAAATCCTTTTCTCCAGTTTCAAAGGTAAATAATAAAGCAATATCATTGGAGTTTAAACTATCGACAAATGATTTAAAAGATTCTTTATTACCTCTCCAGAGAACCAAAATATCGACAATGTATCTCACCCACAACTCAATCCGTGATGGCCCTGGGCCCCCTGTGTCTGTAAAAACAATGACCTCCTCCCACCAGCCCAGGAGCAAGTTGGTGTATGTGGGCGCACAGGGATTCCCCATGGCCGTGCCCCTGAGCTGGTGGTAATAGTGGCCATCAAACAGGAAAAAGTTGTGGGTGAGTAAGAACTCCAATAGATCCAATATTAATCTGTTATGGGCTTGATACTGTATGCCCTGTGATCTCAAGAAATGGTCAATGGCTCTTAAACCTGCTTCATGCGGGATTAATGAATAAAGAGCCTCTACATCAATAGAACAAAGTAAAATTTCCTCCTCCACTGGGACCCCCTCCAATTTCCTCAAAAGGTCTGAATTGTCTTGAACAAATGAAGGTAACGCTGAAACAAATGGACGTAATATATGATCCAAGTAAATACCTATATTTTGACTCAGACTGTTTATCCCCGACACTATAGGTCTTCCTTTTAAAGGGACAAGCCCTTTATGGATCTTAGGAAGACTATAGAAGGTGGCCTCCACCGGAAAATCTGGAAGTAGAAATTCAAACTCCTGAGATGATATTAAGTCTTCACCTTTTGCCTGTAAAAGGATTCGTTTTAATTGATCCTTAAATAAAGTAGTGGGATTAGATTCTAAAATTCTATAGTTAGCTCTTTGTCCAAGAATATTATTACACATTATTTTATATTGATCAATATTCATTATGACTGTATTTCCTCCCTTGTCAGAAGGTTTTATTACTAGGTCCTTCCTAGTTTCAAGATGTTTAAAGGCCAACATTTCATTCTTGGACAAATTGTAAGGACAGAACTCATTTGTAATTTTACTAAGATCTTTTGTAACCTGATTAATGAAAGCATCGATACATGATATCTCTGAGACGTTATGATCAACGGGGTAATGTCATTACGCATTCACGCATGCGACTGACGTCATCACGCATTCACGCATGTGCTATTGGTAACTATGGATGCCGGCATCATATACATGTGGGTGGATATTGCCACTCACTCCCCATTTAACCTTTGGAACCTGCAAATGTACAGTAATTAATTCATAAGGGGGTGTATTTAAACATGTCAGTTGACAGGTAACCACCAACGTTTTTTTATAACTAGAGTAGCTCAGCTGCTGACCTTACCACTGTATTGATCAGGAGGCTGCTGTTTTTTGTCTGTGAATTGGTCTATATATAATGATGACCAGTATATATGCTTCTCCTCCATTATTGGAGTATTGAGATTTACCCTATATAGAGTTTTCTACTAGTTCCTTAGGGTAGGTCCCCGATGAACGGTTTCTCCACCGTGAAACGACATAGGGACATTTAGGGACAAATTTTTTAGGGACGTTGCATGGTACTGCCCCTGTTTGGGGGGGGGTTTTGGGGGTTTGGGGGGGGAATTAAGGGGGGGGGGGGGATGAACCAGGGCCCAGCACCCATTCTGACTGACCTCCTGATTCAGGCGAACTACATGAACCAGCGGAGTGGTGAGATCAAACTGATTTATTCGTTTTTAAAAAATTCACTGTTCTCTGCTAATGTTAAATTGTTTGGTATGAGATATGAGATATATGGTATTGAAAAATATAAAACTTTTTTATATAAGATCCGGTAAATTAGAGGTCTATATGTAATGTCATTGGTGGTATTCATCTTGGCACTTTTGAATATTTTTTTGAGAAGTGGTATAATTTTTATTCTCTATTTATTAAAAGTTATGTTTTAGTATATAAAACATCTTTGCTGGTAATATGCTTTACAAAGTAATAAAGGTGGGCATTATTATTGTGTGGGGGGCAAAAATGGATTATTACTGCTTTGGGCAGAAAGGGGGTATTATTGTTGTTATTGTTAATAACACTCCCTTTTTGTCCTGCAAACAGTACAACCCTCCTCAGAATAATAATGATCCACTTTGCACCACCTAATAGGTAATAGTGTCTCCTAATAGATTACAGCTTATCAATTATGGTACCTTTTTGTGATAGTGCCCCCTTTTTAGTTCTAGTTAGCCCTTATTAGAGTGTCCCCCTATTAGTCCTAGCTCCCACTTATTATAGTGCCCCTTTATTAGTTCTCATCCCCCCATAGTGCCCCCTTATTACTTCTTGTTCCCCCTTATTAGTTGTAGCCCTCCCTTATTATAGTGCCCCCTTACTAGTTCTAGTTCCTCCTTATTATAGTGGCCCCTTATTAGTTCTAGTTCCCCATTATTATAGTGCCACCTTATTAGTCCCCCCTTATTATGGTGCCCCCTTATTATTTCCCCCTTATTATAGTGCTCCCTTACTAGTTTCCCCCTTATTATAGTTCCCTCTTATTATAGTGCCTTCTTATTAGTTCCCCTTATTATAGTACAACCATATTAATCCCCCTTATTATGGTGCACCTTATTAGTCCCCCCTTATTATAGTGCCCACTTATTAATTCCCCCTTATTATAGTGTCCCCTTACTAGTTCCCCTTATTATAGTGCCTTCTTATTAATTCCCCTTATTATAGTGCCTACTTATTAGTTCCCCTTATTATAGTGCCACCTTATTAGTTCTAGTCCCAGCTTTTTGCCTTATTATAGTTTCCCCTTTAGTTCTAGTGCCCCCTCATTATAGTGCCTCTTATTAATTACAGCGCCCCTTTGCAACTTTAAATCCCCTCTATCCTCCAGAAAATAAAAAAATAAATAAAAAACCTACTCACCTTACCTAATCCCGTGCCGACTAAAGCTGATAGTCTCCCAGGCTGCAGAAGAAGTCCAACACAGGCTGTGCGATGCAGTGACATACGATGAGCACTATACTGTGGCTTACTATATGACAGTGCATGGAGAATAGATCTCTATGCTCTGTCATAGATGACAGGTTCAACAGAAGCAGAGACTCTGCTTCAGTTGAAAGAGGTGCTCTCATGATCGGAGACACCAGGGGAAACTTCGGGTGCCCCGGATCCACTGGGGGACCCTTTGGCTTGCGGGGCCCTGGGTGGTGGCCCAGTTTTCGCCCCCTAATGCCGGCCCTGAGTACAGTCTTACCCATACTATCTGTGCTTTCTGCTGACAGGTTTTATATAACCTCTCCTCACAGAACCAGACAGTGAGCAGATCAAAAGCCTGTTTAGTACACATTTTAGTCATAGAAAAACATGTTACATGTTCCAGGATCATGAAGTGGTATCCTCATTGTGCCCCTGTCTATTAATTGAAAGAGTAAATGAAGCAAATTGATGCAAAATGTATTGATAGTTTTTTAACAGGCAGTCCAATTTTCAAAGGTCCTTGAATATACAGTAAATCTAGTTTACAAATAGCAATCTTATTTTACTATCAAGGAAAATAAGTGATTTAGCAATCTGGTTCCTAGTTAAACAACCACCACAGGTTTTCTGTTTGTATTTCTATTAACTACTTTGAAAATCTGCATGAAATATTCATGGTTTAGAGTAGAATAATACTTTATTAGTCCCCAAGGGGATATTCAGTATTCCACTGTTCCAGTCTAGAACAAACAACAAAGGTAAAACAACAAAACATCTACAATATTTCAAAACATCAATAATATACAGTGGGGAAAAAAGTTTAGTCAACCACCAATTGTGCAAGTTCTCCCACTTAAAAAGATGAGAGATGCCTGTAATTGACATCATAGATAGACTTCAACTATGAGAGACAAAATGAGAAAACAAATCCAGAAAATCACATTGTCTGACTTTTTAAGAATTTATTTGCAAATTATGGTGGAAAATAAGTATTTGGTCACCTACAAACAAGCAAGATTTCTGGCTCTCACAGACCTGTTGTCAGAATTGGAGCCGGCACCTCTGCAGTAGTGCTGTGAGGTGCCGCTCCAGTCCTCACACACTCCAGCATGCTCGCTTTTCTAGGGGTTAACTTTCCAGCACTCACCTGTCTATTTAGCCTCCCTTCCGGCGCTCTGCTCTTGCTGGTTATTCATTTCCCCAGGGTGTCAGCTCCTCCTCGTGCTCTGTCCCATTTGCCTTCCTTACCTCCAGCTCCTCATTCCTGACCTTCGATCCTATCCTGCTGCCTCTGTGTTTATTGCTCCCTCCGCTTGTGACCACGGCTTGCCTTCCAGACCATCTCTCCTTAAACGCTGATTCTGGACCTCGTGACCTTCTGAAATTGACCCGGCTTGTTTTGACTCTTCTTACGTCTCTTCCTCTGGTACTATGAGATTCTCTTGCTGCCGACACGGACTAATCGACAATTCTACTGTGCTGCTTCCACCTTCTGTAGAAAACCTGTTACTGCATCTTCTCCAGCTTTCAGTATAAATCTGCCTCCAAACTTGCTCAGGTGAGTGGTTTTTGGATTCCGGGGCCCTTCTGTGACTTGTGGTGTGCCATGCACTCTGCGCCCTTAGGACTGTTCTGGTTCTGGCCGAAGGTAGCGACCAAGTCCAACTCCACCATCAGGAGCTCTGGCGAAGACCTCTGGAGGCTAGTTCTGCTTCAGTTCAGGGGCTCTGGATGCTCAGCGCTGTTTCACCTTAGTGTACAGGGGCGGGTCTAGATTTCCTAAGACTAACTCTGTCTGTCACTGCGTTTGGTTCCTAACACCGTTAACTTCTTCTTTAAGAGGCTTCTCTGTCCTCTACTCATTACCTGTAGTAATGGCACCTGTTTGAAATTGTTATCAGTATAAAAGATACCTGTCCACAACCTCAAACAGTCACACTGCAAACTCCACTATGGTGAAGACCAAAGAGCTGTGGAAGGACACCAGGAACAAAATTGTAGACCTGCACCAGGCTGGGAAGACTGAATCTGCAATAGGCAAGCAGCTTGGTGTGAAGAAATCAACTGTGGGGGCAATAATTAGAAAATAGAAGACATCCCTCGATCAGAGGCTCCACACAAGATCTCACCCCGTGGGGTCAAAATGATCACAAGAACGGTGAGCAAAAATCCTAGAACCACACGGGGGGACCTAGTGAATGACCTGCAGAAAGCTTGGACTAACGTAACAAAGGCTACCGCCTGTAAGACACTACGCCGCCAGGGACTCAGATCCTGCAGTGTCAGACGTGTCCCCCTTCTTAAGCCAGTACATATCCGGGCTTGTCTGAAGTTTGCTAGAGAGCATTTGGATGTTCCAGAAGAGTATTGGGAGAATGTCATATGGTCAGATGAAACCAAAGTAGAACTGTTTGGTAGAAACACAACTCGTCGTGTTTGGAGGAGAGTGAATGCTCAGTTGCATCCAAAGAACACCATACCTACTGTGAAGCATGGGGGTTGCAACATCATGCTTCGGGGCTGTTTCTCTGCAAAGGGACCAGGACGACTGATCCGCGTACATGAAAGAATGAATGGGGCCATGTATCGTGAGATTTTGAGTGCAAACCTCCTTCCATCAGCAAGGGCATTGAAGATGAAACGTGGCTGGGTCTTTCACCATGACAATGATCCCAAGCATACTGCCAGGTCAATGAAGGAGTGGCTTCGTAAGAAGCATTTCAAGGTCCTGGAGTGGCCTAGCCAGTCTCCAGATCTCAACCCCATAGAAAACCTTTGGAGGGAGTTGAAAGTCCATGTTGCCCAGCAACAGCCCCAAAACATCACTGCTCTAGAGGAGATCTGCATGGAGGAATGGGCCAACATACCAGCAACAGTGTGTGCCAACCTTGTGAAAACTTACAGAAAATGTTTGACCTCTGTCATTGCCAACAAAGGATATATAACAAAGTATTGAGATTAACTTTTGTTATTGACCAAATACATATTTTCCACCATAATTTGCAAATAAATTCTTTAAAAATCAGACAATGTGATTTTCTAGATATGTTTTCTCATTTTGTCTCTCATAGTTGAGGTCTACCTATGATGTCAATAACAGGCCTCTCTCATCTTTTTAAGTGGGAGAACTTGCACAATTGGTGGCTGACTAAACACTTTTTTTCCCCACTGTATCATAACAAATAGTACAAGCAGTATGGGGACAGGGAAAAGAGGTGACCAGTTAGGTAGCATGTAGTGTAGTCAGAGTTGTGGCCACAGTTTAAAAGTTTTTTTGGTAGTCCTAGTTAGTGTGTCAGTCTCGTCGAGTAGACAGTGCATGGTTGAAGAGAGAGATAGCAGATGGCATGAAGAACTTTCTGAGTAACTCCTTACCACACCACAACTGAATGAACCTGTCGCTGAAGGAGCTGTGTTGATTCATGACTGTGTTGTGTAAGGGGTGCAGAGAGTTGCTGCAGATGGCCAGAAATTTCTTTAAGGTTTTTTTTTTTCCAGGGTATCCTACTCTCTGTCGAGCTTTTGGCCACCCACTAACAGCTCTTTTGATCAGTTTGTTGATCTTTCTTTCTGGCATGAGTTTTTCACACACTTCAAATGATTGTAGTTTTCAAAGTAGGAATATTCTGCTGATGTCCTTTTTCTATAATTTTTCAGTGTTTGTAGGATGATACCCTTTCTACTTCATGGTTGTTGAGTTCAACCAAGGTTGCGTCCTTCCTCACCAGGTTCAAGCCAATAACCATCTCCTTGGTTTTAGCTACATTCAGAATAAGTCCATTGTGGCTACACCAAGAGAAGTTATTGACCACTGTGTTCTTCAGGGACACCATCCATCAGGCAGCCTATGACTGCTGTATCATCTGAAAACTTCTGGAGGAAGCAGGAGCCAAGTCGTATTAGAAGTCAGACATGTATATGGTGAACAGGAAGGGGGTATATTCATCCTACTCAGCACAGGGTTCCCAAGTCTAACCTATTGGGACCTATCCATGAGGTAGTCCGTGATCCAACACACTATTGATTCCTAAACTGAGATATTTGGATGTTCCTTAGCCAACAGCCTCAGCTGAATGGTATTAAAGCCACAGCTGAAGCTGAAGAAGGTAATATGAACCAAAGAACCCCCCGCCTTCCAGGTGCTTGTACATTCTGTGCAGGAGGTATATGAGGGCACCCCATGTCCACCCCAATCTTTGCCCAGTATGTGAAATGCAGCCTGTTAATATGGCACTCATTTTTAGGTGAGAAAGTAGCAGTCGTTTAAACACTTTCATAATATGACAAGTCTGCACAGTTGGACGATTTGTTGTTAGTTGGATGGTTTGCTGTTCCCTTTTTTCTTAGGCATTGGGATAAGCCATGAAGTCTTTTAGGCCACTGGCATTCTCTGCGCGCATATGCTCAGGTTGAATAGGTCCATGTATGCCACTTTGCCCTCTTTCAACCTGGCCCTAAATTTTTTCTGTACTGATCTCACAATCATTTTGTCCTATGAAGTGAATGCTCTCTTTCTCTTGTTTACCTTCGTGACCCAAGGTTTGTTGTTGGGTTAGCATTTGATCTCTACAGTCAGCACTATGCAGACAGCACAGAAGTTAATGTAGTCTGTTACTGTCCCCACTTCCAGGTCTACGTCATTGTTTTTAAGGTAAAGGAGTATATCCCAGTCCATTGTTTTGAAGCAGGATCGCAGTTCCTTCTCCACCATTTCTTTAGCTTTTGCATGGTCAGAATTGCTGAGCAGAGGCAAGTCAGCAGACCTGTAAGCATTTTGTCATTGGCATAAAGCAGGTTGATGGTTTTTGCATCTTTGGTAGCACAATTGACATATTGGAAGAATTAAGAAAGGGAGACCGAATCACAGGCATAATTTAGGTCACCAGTGACAATCATGAGTGCATCCTAAATTGTAGCTTGGCCAATTTAGCCAAAAGTATCTCACATGTTGTTTCCCAGGAAGAAGATGGTGGGAGACACTGTAGACAACAATGACAAACACATCAGAGAATTCCCCTGGCAGGTAATAGAACCTTAGTACAACTCCCAGTATCTCGATGTCCCTACATCAGTAGCAGACTCTGATAGTGGCGTGCACAATACAGCACCACCCCACACTGACAAAGACCAACAGCCCATCCCCTCTTCTTTTTGGATTTATGGGGGTCCCTATCCCCTCTTATGATGTGTAACCTGGATATTTGAATGGCCAAGTCTGGGGTGTCATTGTTAAGCCTGGTTTCCATGAGGCACAATAAGCTCTCATCCAGTTCTCATCCAACTCATCAAAAAGAGGAGGAAGAAGAGGAAGTATTGGGGTATGCGGAATATCTCTCTCAGAAGATGACACGTCTACTAGAGAATGGGATCTGTGTCAGTGAAGATAAAGAAGACTTGGTTGACCGAACAGAAAGACTGCATGGTAAATTGTATGTTGAGGAGGAACAGAACCTTCATTCAGTATATGTGCTTCACTGCTTTGAAAAACATCTTTATTCTCACCTCAAGTATGACAACACTGCGGAATACTGCAGGGCTGTCAATACCAGAATTAGTGTTGCCATCTGCATTCTTATAGTTCGTAGTAGTACTTGCACAAGTGTTTCCTTCTCCCCCTCCTTTTACCTGTGCCCTGCCCTATTTTTTTCAAGTCATTTTACTGCACTCTGCACTTATGCAGATGAGAATACTTAAGCAATTAATATTTTGTCAGATTAACAATGCTCTACCACACTGTGTATTTGGTGACCAGAGTAGAAAGAACAAGTGCACAACCTTTTATAGTCAATATGACATCAGCACTGTAAGGTCCACCTACCACTGTCTATTGACTGAGAGGCTGTCATGCTACAACATTACAGACAGTGTCTGAGTCATACACATGTGTCTCCTCTGTATTTCCTGGTCAAACACGTGGTGGCGGCCATTTTCTCATAGTATCTGCCATTTTTGTTCATCTGAGACAAATTGACATATGTTTGGTTTTGTTAAAAACTGAACAATTTGGAATATTTGGGACAAACCTGGCTCACTAGGAAGCGGTTCACCCATTAACAGTTACTCATATTTTCCCCTAGTCCCAGTATTGTCATTTTCTGTACCAACCTTTTATGTGGAATAGTAACAAATGCATTCAAAAAGTCTGGCTACACTATATTCACAATTCCCCATGTGTCCAGTCTATAGCTACCTCCTCATAAGCTAATCACATTAATTTCACAGGATGGATCCCTCATAAACTCATGCTGATACTGTTGTAATTATTGAGATACGCCAGGATAGAATCTATAAATCCTTTGTATGTTTTTTTTTCCCCACAAAATGGGGTAAACTTACAAGGTGTATGGTCTCTTGACTCACTTTTAGACCACATTTATAATATTGCGCTATGCGCAAATCCCGGGAAACAGACGTCTTCATTACTGAAAACTTAAATATTAGATAATGTATAAGGGTTTGTCTATCATGGTACACAATTCCCTCAAAATTCAGGTTTGCATACCATTTAAATCCAATGATTTATCTGTTTTAGTGTTTTGAAGGTGATGCTGTTTTTCTTGCCAAGTTAAAGTGGTGACATTTAATGGAGAATTTACATTATACCTAATCATGTTATCTTTCATAGGATTATTCTATATAAATATAGTAGAGAAGAAGATATTTAACCGCTTCCCTCCACAGTGATTTTTCGATTAAAATTTTTGACTCCTCTCCTTCCAAACCCCATAATTTTTTTATTTTTACATTCACAGAGCTATATGAGAGCTTAATGTTTGCATGACAAATTGTGCTTCATTATAGTACTATTTAATATTCTGTACAATGTATTGGGAATCTGGGAAAAAAAAAAATTGCAGGGCTAGATGTACATTTTATTTATACTATTTTGGGGAATGTCTATTGCTTTTGATTGCTTTTTATTCAAATTTTTAAGAGAGGCAAAACAGCGAAAAAAACAGCGGTTTGGCTCTTTTGATTTTTTTTTCCTCTATGGCGCTCACCATAGGGGAAAAATTTATTTATAAGTTTGTAGACCTGGTGTTTTCAGATACAGGGATACCTAATGTGTATGTGTTTCACATTTTTTTACTTTTGCATGTGTTCTAGGAAAAGGGGGGGTGATTTGCATTTTTAATTCCTTTTAATTTTTTTTTTTTACTGTATTTATTAGACCCCACCCCCCCTCCAGGTGGTCTGGTCACTAATGCAATGCATTACAATGCTAATGCATTGAAAAATTCTGGCACTCCTACAAGCTGCATGGAGCATTTTTACAGGTGCATCTCAATAAATTAGAATATCTTTGAACCGTTTATTTCTTTCAGTAATTCAATTAAAAAAGTGACCTATATTTTCTTGATTCTTTACACATAGAGTGTTCTATTTCAAGTGTTTTATTTCTGTAAATGTTGATAATGGATTACAGGTAAGGAAAACCAAAATCTAAGAAAATTAGAATATTGTAAAAAAGTTCAGTATTGTAAATTCAGTGTGTCACCTGCCAAGGTTTCCTAAGCCTTTAAATGGTCCCTCAGCCTGGTTCAGTAGAACACACAATCACACAATCATGGAAGACGCTGATTATGAATTGTATTACTGAATTACTGAAATGAATGAACGTTTCAAAAATATTCTAATTTATTGAGACACACCTGTAAATACCTGACATCCACCACACTATTACAGTGGATGTTTCGAATGGGTTAATAGATCAGCCTTTTCCTTACTCTTCTCCACCACTGCATCCAAATTATTTTGAGTGTTTAGTTTCTTATTATTTATCTAGTTGAAATATAATTTTACATAATCATTTTACATTTATGTTTTTATTCATGTCACTACTTTTTTGTTTTAGTATTTTAAAAGCTTTATTTTTATCATTTATTGCACTCCTTTAGGTAGCCACATTGGTTTCTTATTGTTTCTAACATTTATTTCCATAAGGTATATATTTTTCACAGTCACCATTTAGTTTGTGGTAAAAAAAAAGGCCTTTCTGAAGTTTAGTGTGTTTGTAGCCCCTCTTCTAAACATTTTAATAAAATAAATTATTACTTACATAATCCAACCTCTACTTTGAAAACCTGCCAGGTCTATTTGGTATAAAAATGTCTCACCTCTCATTGGGTGCTGCGCTAGTTGTGAAAGGTGATTGTCTATTAATACCAACAAAACCTGCTACTTTTGTTGGACTTATAGGTTTCTGCCTCCCAATTTGCATTCAGGTAATTGAATCCCTCATAATATTTACTACATCATGTTTTGCTGCCTCATTTATTTGTCTTAACAGTAGATTTTCTTCTTCTTCCATTATACTTGGAGACTTGTAACAAACACCTATTGCAGGGTCGGATTGGCCCACCGGGGGACCGGTAAATCCCTGGTGGGCCCCGTGCCTTTAGGGGGCACTACCAGATCCCCACTGCTTTTTTTTAATAGGCAGTGGAGGTGCGGTAACAGCCCTTATTCACTTACCTCTCCCCGCCCCTCGCCAGGGGACCCCCACGTATGCCGCACATTTAGTCATCACGACGTGATGTGCAGTGCGCAGGGCCCAAGCTGCTGCGGGAAGAGGAGAGGCCGCGAGCAGGAGCTGGGAGAGGTAAGTGATGCAGCTAGATTGCTGCCTGTTTTGCGATCCGGTTTTAAAAACCACACCAGTGCTCGGTTTCCATTTGGGGATTCCGTCCCCCATTCCACTTGAAAAATGCAGAGAAAAAAGTCCTGCAAGTAGGACTTTTCTCTCTGCATTTTTCAGGCGGAAACCGTGCAGGTAACCAATTTTTAAGCTGATTAGGTTTCTGTTTTTCGGACCTGACGAAAGGAAACCCAAATGCAGGTGTAAACCTAGAGTAATTGTTTGGTTTTGTAAAGAAAACAAGCTATGAGACTGAAAATATTTATTTACTCTACACATTTAACGCTGAGCTGCACAAACTTATGACTTTGTTGTTTTGACTTCTTTAACCCATCTAAGATAAATGCTTTTGGTTGCGCTCCAATACACTCATCCACTTCTAATGTGACCTCCTCAATACTTATAAACATTTTTCCCTAAACTTATTTATTGAGCTGTTTATTGAGGTTAGGAAAGAAATAGAAATCCAAAGAGACCAAAGCTGAAGAGTAGGCTGGGAGTTTCAGAGTGAAAATCTCCCAATTGCTGGTGCATAATGCCTGCCTAGTAAGAGCAGAATTGTCTTGAAGAAACCAGATTCCTTTTAAAAGCTCGCCTTGACATTTGGAAAACAACGGCTGCAGTCGTGCTGACAAGTGCAGTATTTTGTAGTTTAGTATTTGACCATGAGAGTTGATCTCTTTTACTGTCTGTATTTTGTGGATTGTTCTTTTGTCTCTGGATCATATATATATTTTTATATATAGTTATGAAACAGATCAAAAATTGGACAGGATCCAGCTAAAATCAGTCCAAAATGGTTGCTCTAACAGTGTGACAAACAGGCACAGTGACTTCAGTCTTCTATCGCTCTCAATAAAATCAAAGTCTTTGTCTCAAGTCCAAAGTATATCACACTTACTCTGTATTATGTGTGCATTATTTCCTAACTCTATTGTTGAGATTCTCTAATCTATCTATCCCCTCTCCTTTCTGTCTGATCTTTTTACAATGCCTATAAGTCATCAGTGACCTCTTACCTATAGTCCCTCATGATTGGCTGTCCCTTCCCTTGTCATGATGAATTCTGGCAATGCTTTTTAGGGAAGTCCACCTGATTCCTGAGATCACATGATCCTTCTTATCTGCTTTCTACATGCTTTCACATGCCAACTGCTATTTTAGTTGGTTCATAAAATCCAAACCGCATTTTAAGATTTGTTCAATTTGAAAGGTTCATATAGAACCTGGTTTATTATATATACCAGTTCACACATCTCTAAATATCACAAGGCTTCTGAAAATATAATACACTTTGCTTCCAAGCTATATATATATACAGTGGGGAAAAAAAGTATTTAGTCAGCCACCAATTGTGCAAGTTCTCCCACTTAAAAAGATGAGGCCGGCCTGTAATTGACATCATAGATAGACCTCAACTATGAGAGACAAAATGAGAAAACAAATCCAGAAAATCACATTGTCTAATTTTTTAAGAATTTATTTGCAAATTATAGTGGAAAATAAGTATTTGGTCAATAACAAAAGTTCATCTCAATACTTTACGATATTTCCTTTGTTGGCAATGACAGAGGTCAAACATTTTCTGTAAGTCTTCACAAGGTTGGCACACACTGTTGCTGGTATGTTGGCCCATTCCTCCATGCAGATCTCCTCTAGTGCAGTGATGTTTTGGGGCTGTCGCTGGGCAACACGAACTTTCAACTCACTCCAAAGGTTTTCTATAGGGTTGAGATCTGGAGACTGGCTAGACCACTCGTAGACCTTGAAATGCTTCTTACGAAGCCACTCCTTCGTTGCCCTGGCGGTGTGCTTGGGATCATTGTCATGCTGGAAGACCCAGCCACGTTTCATCTTCAATGCCCTTGCTGATGGAAGGAGATTTGCACTCAAAATCTCACCATACATGGCCCCATTCATTCTTTCATGTACACGGATCAGTCGTCCTGGTCCCTTTGCCGAGAAACAGCCCCAAAGCGTGATGTTGCCCCCCCCCCATGCTTCACAGTAGGTATGGTGTTCTTTGGATGCAACTCAGCATTCACTCTCCTCCAAACACGACGAGTTGTGTTTCTACCAAACAGTTCTGCTTTGGTTTCATCTGACCATATGACATTCTCCCAATACTCTTCTGGAACATCCAAATGCTCTCTAGCAAACTTCAGACGGGCCCGGATATGTACTGGCTTAAGCAGGGGGACACGTCTGGCACTGCAAGATCTGAGTCCCTGGCGGTGTAGTGTGTTACTGACGGTAGCCTTTGTTACGTTAGTCCCAGCTTTCTGCAGGTAATTCACAAGGTCCCCCTGTGTGGTTCTGGGATTTTTGCTCACCGTTCTTATGATCATTTTGACCCCACGGGGTGAGATCTTGCGTGGAGCCCCTGATCAAGGGAGATTATCAGTGGCCTTGTATGTCTTCCATTTTCTAATTATTGCTCCCACAGTTGATTTCTTCACACCAAGCTGCTTGCCTATTGCAGATTCAGTCTTCCCAGCCTGGTGCAGGTCTGGTGTCCTTCCACAGCTGATGATAACCAGATAAACCAGATGATATGTAGAACCACGAG
Organism: Leptodactylus fallax; assembly: GCA_947044405.1. Lineage (NCBI taxonomy): Eukaryota > Metazoa > Chordata > Amphibia > Anura > Leptodactylidae > Leptodactylus > Leptodactylus fallax. The sequence goes on from CAMRHE010000015.1 coordinate 3,646,520, forward strand.
GAACTGATACAGGAAGTATACAGTAAAATCCGATAACTTCATTACTTAAAAATAACATTTACTTACTGAAACCCAAATACCTCTTTAATTTAATGCATCACTCCAGGCGAGAAGATATAAAAAAGTGAATGGTGTCATAATGTGTCAGAATAAAAACAAAGCTAATTTTACATGAATTCATGTTAATGTGTATGTTTATATGCATGTCTGCATGTCACATTTGTCACAGTTTCAAATCCCACATTTGGATTCTAATATGATACTGATCTATTTTTGAAATTATTCTATTATATTGTTACATTGTGTTAAAAGCCAGGTGGCTTTCCTATTAGAATTTTACAGTTCCCCATATTCTGCATAAATAAATGTAAATTACAGCTCCACATCTACTGACTATTTCTGCATAGTATAATATGTGTGGTCGCCTTGTGTAATATATGATAGTCTTTTATAAATCTCCTCTGCTATGCTCTTGTTGACTTTCATTTTAGTTTTTCATAATAAGAGAATATGAAATCTCCTCAAACAATCTGAGCTTTATGTTTATTCCTTCACATTCTAGGTTTCTGAGTGACCTTTCCCACAACAAGATAAGGTGCCGAGATGATCAGTGTTAGAAGTTATTTAAATATAGTCAGCTATTTTATTCTGTATGTAGTGCAGGATAATATAGTACATTTGCACATTTGGCAGATGGAATTTAACACTGTCAGGGATTCTGAAATTGAAAACTGCATTCTAAGACGCTGGTTGGAGAAGTTCAGAGTTTGAATCTTAAGGAATAAATGAGGAAATCCTATTATATTGTTTTGACATTTAGACCAAATGCTCTTTAATAATAAGCATGATCAATGTAGATAACATGTAGCCTCTAAAAGGTATCGCCTGATTTCTTCACTCTTCCAAAGCAACAAGGACTCACTTACAGTGTATTTAGCCTTCTGACATAGTTAAAAGAATATGTTTTTTTGTCAACAATCCTCTATATGGGCCAAATTTATTACAATAGTCTAAAAGCAAAACTGTCTTAGTAGCCCATAGCAACCGATCACAATGCAGTTTTTGTTTTTCAGGAGCAGAATACAAAATTAAGGGTGCGCTGTGATTGGTTGCTATGGGCAACTAAGACAATTTTGCTTTTAGACCATTTTAATAAATGTGTCCCTATGTGTTCTATGAGACACTTGAATGAGAGCTGAGCTGCAGTAATCAGGAACAGCCTAAGAGACACTTCAAGCACTGGTGGCTCCCAATATCAGCTGGTCAGTGGGGTGCTGGGATGTCCGAGCTGCCACTGATCCTGTGACTGCAGTGTCAGCAGATGATTGTGGAACAACGCAAACTCTCTTGCCCTCTGCTCTACAAACTTCTTCGGAAATCAGAAATCCTGTCAGGCTGCCAGTCAGTCTGAACAGAAACAAAGAGCTTTAAGCAACCCCACCACCCCACAGGTCTCAAACAGCATTTCATTTGTCATACCTACACTCTAGAACAAGTTTCTCATCCACTGACATTTTAATTTACTGGTTAAAGTTATAGGGGGAAATGCTATACAAACATGCAGAGTAGATATCACAAAAAAATGCTTTTAAAGCATTTTGAGCAATTTTCATAGAGGTTTTCACATCAGTTTTAGTGGCAATGTCTATTTTGTAAGATCTAAAACAGATATAGTGTATTGGAGTGCATTTGTACCTTTTTTACCCCTTTAACCCCTTAATGACTGGGCCATTTTTTTGTTTCTGCATTTTCGTTTTTCCCTCCCCACATTCCAAGAGCCATAACTTTTTCATTTTTCAGTTCACAGAGTCACATGATGGCTTATTGTTTGCGAAACAAATTGTACTTTGTAATGTCACTATTCAATATGCTGTGCAATGTACTGGGAAGCTGGAAAAAATTCAGAATGAGGTGCAACTGGAGAAAAACTGCATTTGCGCCAAATTCATATGGGTTTAATTTTTACAGCATTCACTGTGTGGTAAAAATTACATGGTTCCTGTATTCTGCGGGTCAGTACGAACACGGTGATACTAAATTTATATAGTATTTGTAATGTTTTGATACTTTTTAAAAAATTTAAAACTTTGCTAAATAGAAAAATTTTTTTGCGTCGCCATATTGTGTCACCTGTAACTTTTTCATATTTACATGTATGGAGCTGGGTAAGGTGTCTTTTTCTGCGGGACAACATGACGTTTTTATTGATACCATTTGGGGAAAGATCTGATGGTTTGATCACTTTTTATTCAATTTTTTATAGGAGGCAAAGTGTTGAAAAAAACGCTATTTTGCCATTTTGATTTTTTTTTCCCCGCTACACCGTTCACCGTATGGGATAAATATTTTAATATTTTAATAGTTCGGGCATTTTGGAGCGCAGGGATACCTAAATTGTTTATGTTTACTTTTGTTTATTTACATTTATATCTGATCTAGGGAAAAGGAGGTGATTTGAACTTTTGTGTTTTTTTTTTTATTTTTTCATACTTTTAAAAACTTTTTTTTTTCTACTTTTACTTCTATGATCAGACTCCCTAGGGACCTTGAAACCTAGGGAATCTGATCGATCATACTATTCACTGCGATACTACTGTATCGCAGTGAATAGCAAAATGCCTTCACTGCTATTAGACGATGCCTCTGGCATCATGTAATAGCTCTAATGTAATGACAGGCCTGGGAGCCTTCAATAGGCTCCCGGCTGTGATGGTAACCTATCGCCGCCCTCCGATGACGTTCTGGAGGGCGGCGATCAAGGAAAATGGCGGCGCCCGTGGCGGCTGCGCAATTTAGACGCCGCGGTCCCGTTTGACCGTGACATCTAAAGGGTTAACAGCCACGATCAGTGCAGGCACCGATCGCTGCTGTTAGTGGCGGGTCCTGGCTGTATTATACAGCCGGCACCCACCGTGTATGGAGAGCGCTCAGATCCTGAGCGCTCTCCTTACATCGTCATGCGACTCAGGACGTACTATTACGCCCTGGGTCGTTAAGGGGTTAAAATTCAGCACACTGTCAGCTTTACAGTGATATACAGTACAGACCAAAAGTTTGGACACACCTTCTCATTCCAAGAGTTTTCTGTATTTTCATGACTATAAAAATTGTAGATTCACACTGAAGGCATCAAAACTATGAATTAACACATGTGGAATTATATACTTAACAAAAAAGTGTGAAACCTGAAAATATGTCTTATATTCTAGGTTCTTCAAAGTAGCCACCTTTTGCTTTGATTACTGCTTTACACACTCTTGGCATTCTCTTCATGAGCTTCAAGAGGTAGTCACCTGAAATGGTCTTCCAACAGTCTTGAAGGAGTTCCCTGAGATGCTTAGCACTTGTTGGCCCTTTTGCCTTCACTCTGCGGTTCAGCTCACCCCAAACCATCTCGATTGGGTTCAGGTCTGGTGACTGTGGAGGCCAGGTCATCTGGCGTAGCACCCCATCACTCTCCTTCTTGGTCAAATTGCCCTTACACAGTCTGGAGGTGTGTTTGGGGTCATTGTCCTGTTGAAAAATAAATGATGGTCCAACTAAACGCAAACCGGATGGAATAGCATGCCGCTGCAAGATGCTGTGGTAACCATGCTGGTTCAGTATTCCTTCAATTTTGAATAAATCCCCAACAGTGTCACCAGCAAAGCACCCCGACACCATCACACCTCCTCCTCCATGCATCACGGTGGGAACCAGGCATGTAGAGTCCATTCGTTCACCTTTTCTGCCTCGCACAAAGACACGGTGGTTGGAACCAAAGATCTCAAATTTGGACTCATCAGACCAAAGCACAGATTTCCACAGGTCTAATGTCCATTCCTTGTGTTCTTTAGCCCAAACAAGTATCTTCTGCTTGTTGCCTGTCCTTGGCAGTGGTTTCCTAGCAGCTATTTTACCATGAAGGCCTGCTGCACACAGTCTCCTCTTAAAAGTTGTTGTAGAGATGTGTCTGCTGCTAGAACTCTGTGTGGCATTGACCTGGTCTCTAATATGAGCTGCTGTTAACCTGCGATTTCGGAGGCTGGTGACTGGGATGAACTTATCATCTGCAGCAGAGGTGACTCTTGGTCTTCCTTTCCTGGGGCGGAACTCATGTGAGCCAGTTTCTTTGTAGCGCTTGATGGTTTTGGCCACTGCACTTGGGGACACTTTCAACGTTTTCCCAATTTTTCAGACTGACTGACCTTCATTTCTTAAAGTAATGATGGCCACTGGTTTTTCTTTACTTAGCTGCTTTTTTCTTGCCATAATACAAATTCTAACACTCCATTCAGTAGGACTATCAGCTGTGTATCCACCTGACTTCTGAACACCACAACTGATGATCCCAACCCCATTTATAAGGCAAGAAATCCCACTTATTAAACCTGACAGGACACACCTGTGAAGTGAAAACCATTTCAGGTGACTACCTCTTGAAGCTCATCAAGAGTGTGCAAAGCAGTAATCCAAGCAAAAGGTGGCTACTTTGAAGAACCTAGAATATAAGACATATTTTCAGTAGTTTCACACTTTTTTGTTAAGTATATAATTCCACATGTGTTAATTCATAGTTTTGATGCCTCCAGTGTGAATCTACAATTTTTATAGTCATGAAAATACAGAAAACTCTTGGAATGAGAAGGTGTGTCCAAACTTTTGGTCTGTACTGTATAACACCGCCAATTTTAGAGGTCATGAAAGGTCTTATTTAATAAATGTGCCCCTGTGTCTTGCAACAAGAGGACGTAAAAGCGCTAATTCTGCTGCTCTATAAAAATAAAAACTGTCAGAAGCTGCTTTTGGGTAGTGTACCTCTTGGTGAGAGATCGTTGACTGCTAAACATGTCTCTCTGATGCACCTGCACATATTATGACCAGTTGACAGACTTTGAAAAGGGGCACAGAGAAGCAGGATGGTTGTTTTGAACAACTGATCGCCCTTTAGGCAATTCTGATCTAGCTGTTAGGAGCAGTGGCTATGTGAGGGCAAAAACACACAGTAAACAAGCTCCAGAGGGCCTAGGTAGACCACCAGTAGAGGGAATCATTTAAGACAAGTGCAAGAAGGTTCCACAGTTTTCTACCCACCATACAGACAGTGATGGTATCACTGCCAGGACCATTTCCAGGCACTTAGCATAAGGAAATTTGTTGTCACGGTTCCAGTTTTATGTCCTGCTATGAACAGCCAGCCACAGCTGCAACATCTGTGTACAAATGTGCTGCAGGATACCATACAGAATATGTATGTCTCCATGCGCAACTGTATCTCATTATTATTTCTTACTTTGCTTACTTATATAGCACCATTATATTCCACAGAACTTTAACACCTTAATGACCAAGGGTCATATGGGGCTGTATGGAGATGGCTCAGGAAATGAGCTCTCTCCATACATGGCGGATGCTGGCTGTATAATACAGCCAGCACCCGCTACTAATAGCTGCAATCGGTGCCGACCCCAATCCTAGCTGTTAACACTTTAGATTTCGTGGATAAACGTGACTGCGGCATCTAAAGTGTGCAGGCACCATAGGCGATGCCATCTATTACCGATCGCTGCCATACGATGAGGTCCGGAGAGTGTCGATCGGTAAAAGATGGCAATTGGTTGCCATTACAGCTGGGAGCCTAATTTTTTTTCTATTTTGCAAGGTTTTTAAGTTTTTTAAAAGGTATAAAAACATTACAAATACTATATAAATTTGGTATCGCCATGTTCATAGTGACCCACAGAATACAGGTAACATGTCATTTTTAACACCCAGTGAACGCCATAAAAATTAAATCCATATGAAATTAGCGCAAATGCGTTTTTTTCCAATTCCACCTCATTCTGAATTTTTTTTCCAGCTTCCCAATACATTGTACAGGATATTGAATGGTGCCATTACAAACGACAATTTTTCCCGCAAACAATAAGCCATTGCTCTTGGAAGGTGGGGAAGAAAAAAAAAACATACGCAAAAATAAAATAAAATTTGCTCAGTCTATAAGGGGTTAAAGATATTGTCAACACTATCCCATATAGGGCTCACAATGTAAATTCCCTATCAGTTTGTGTTTGGAGTGTCTTGTATCCAGGCTTGAGGTGACCCATCAGGGTACTGAAGCCTCCTTTCAATTGTACAGTACAGTATTGCCCAATAAACATATCCTTTCACTCAAATATTGTAATCACTTACATATATCATTATTACATTCACAGATACAAAGTTTCATTCAATTCCAACAACTCATTCTTGGTGTGGTATTTTTGTGGTCGATGAGTTTATATAATCACTGGGGCCTCACTGCTGTGGTTGCCTTCATCAACTCCATAGACTTTCAGTTTGGTGGCAGGGCACATAGGTGCCAGCAACTCCATTTAAACAAATCCTCATTGTGGTTGTGCAGTGAGGAGGAATAGGGGACTTGGGACCATGGTTCTAGTAATTTCTGGGGGTCCTAGAAGTGGGAACTCTATCTATCTCACATTTCTCATCTATGCTTTTCTTAGGTGAAATACGTTATTGGTGGAAAAAAATCCTTAAGACTGGGTCCCCACATTGCGAAAATGCAGTGTTTTGGCCGCAGTGTAAATGCCGCGGCAAAAAACTTTTATTTTTATTTTTTTTTACAGTATCTGCAAAGTGGATGGGATTCTGACTAATCCCATCCACACATTGCAGAAAAAAATGCAGTGGAAAAACTGTGTTTTCTGTATATGTATAATAGGGGGACTCAGTGGACTAAGGCCCCACGTTGAAGAAAAGTTGCTTTCATTGTTGAAAATGTTGCTGCTTTTCTTGAGCCAAACCCAGGAGTGGCTACAAAAGGAAATGATTCATGTCACTAGAAAATCAAGTAAATTAAAGAGTGAGTGCCATCGGACTAAGTGAGCAGTAGTAAAATACATCAAATAACAATCAACTGGTCATAACAATGGGAAGAGAAAAAAAAGTAAATAAAAAGAGAAGGGAGTGTAGGGAACTGCCATTTCTACTAGTATATAATGTGTCTAGCTTCTCTGCCCCTGCAGTTTGGCTTCAGAGACCCCAGGCATTCAGTGCAAGTTTTGTTTTGTAAATACAGTGAGTCAGAGACATGTGAGGCAGAGCTGCTGGGGGGAGAGATGTGAGCAGAGCTGCTGTGAGACAGACATGTTATGTCTGGGGGAGTCTAAGGCAGGTGGTAGGTGTAATTCTAAGGAGTAGATAAGTAGATATTTAAGAATCTATATCCTTGAGATCAGCTAGTGAAGCTGTTCTACCTTATCTCAGAACCACCTGTTCCACTTTACTTCACAGTATATAGTTAGGTATGTGTTCCCCCCTATAAACTCACAGGACCTAACTAGTAACTGTAGTTAGGGATCAATATATATATATATATAGTTCAGGGCAGTGATAGGTTAGGCTTCCGACGGACAACTAGCTAGTTAGAGGCCCGGTTGCACTAGTAGTTTAGCTGGCAGGTTAAGGACTCAGTGTTAGGGTAGTCAGGCCTGCATCTACTACCATCACCGTCGCCCTGTTTGCTGCCTGTGAAGAATCTCATCATCATCTCCTGATCGGCTGTCTATCATCTCCTGGAAGAATCCGAGGATCCACAGTCATCCACAGGGGCCCCTGCATCTCTTCTGTTGCCTGGAGGTATTGTGCACTGGACTCTTGCTATATATCTATATATATATAGATATATACCCGGGTATATAACCTAAGACTGTTGTGGACTTGCTGGTTGTTGTAGTACTGCTGTGTTCTGAGTATATTGTATGTATGTATTATTACCCTTTTGATTCTTATAAAGCTACTGTTATAACCTTATGTGGTATCTGTATGTATTCTTCAGACTGTGAGATTAGTACAGTGTTAAGTCCTTGTTAAGGCTACTAACTGTACTTCATGGGTAAGTCCCAGGAAGAGATTCTCCCTGTAATACAGAGGCTCTATCCTGAGTGGAAGCACTGATATATTTCATATATGTTCCCACTCTTCCCTTCAGCGAAGGCTTCAGGTCCCATTATACAGTACACACAGGTCAGCGCCAGAGTCTGTTGCGGGAGGGATAATACTCATACCCCCCCCCCCCCGGGGGGGGAGGGGGGGGGGGGGGGGGGGGGCCGGGAAATAGGGCTACAGGAGGGAGAAAGGGAAAGGGGGCAGGGGGGGGGGGGGGGGGAAGAGGGGGAAAAGATCCGTTATAAGAGAAGGAGGGGGGGGGGAATTGGGGGGGGGGGGAAAAAAGGGCCGGGGGGGGGGGAGGGGGGGGGGGGGGCCGTGGAGGGGGGGGGACTTCAGTCAACCTCATAGTTCAGAAGAGCGGTCAGGTGCTCCAGGCTGCGAAGTTCTCGTATTCTGGTATATACAGTGGCTTGCAAAAGTAATCATACCCCTTGAACTTTTTCACATTTTGTCACCTTACAACCACAAACTTAAATGTTTTTTATTTAGATTTTAAGTGATAGACCAACACAAAGTAGCAGATAATTGTGAAGTAGAACTACAGTAAAATGATACATGCATTTCAAAATTTTAATCAAATAAAAATCTGAAAAGTGTACAAAAGTATTCAGCCCCTCTATATCAATACTTGGTAGAGCCACCTTTCGCTGCAATTACAGCTACAAGTCTTTTGGGGTATGTCTCTACCAGCTATGTGCATCTAGAGATTTGGCCATTCTTCTTTGCAAAATAGCTCAAGCTCAGCCAGATTTAATGGAGAGCGTCTGTGAACAGCAATTTCATGTCTTGCCACAGATGCTCAATGGGAATTAGGTCTGGACTTTGACTGGGCCATTCTAACACATGAATATTCTTTGAACTAAACCATTCCACTGTAGCTCTGACTGTATGTTTAGGATCATTGTCTTGTTGGAAGGTGAATCTCCTTCCCAGTCTCAAGTCTTTTGCAGCCTCCAACAGGTTTTCTTCCAGGATTGCCCTGAATTTAGCTCCATCCATCTTTCCATCAACTCTGACCAGCTTCCCTGTCCCTACTGAAGAAAAGCATCCCCACAGCATGGTGCTGCCACCACCATGTTTCACAATGGGGATGGTGTGTTCAGGGTGATGAGCAGTGTTACTTTTCTGCCACACATAGCGCTTTGCATTTAGGCCAAAAAGTTCAACTTCTTCCACATTTGCTGTGTCCCCTATATGGCTTGTGGTAAACTGCAAACAGAACTTCTTATGTCTTTCTTATAACAATGGTTTTCATCTTGCCACTCTCCCATAAAGGCCAGATTTGTGCTCCCATAAAGGCTTGTGGATTTGTGCAGTTCCTCCAGAGTGACCATGGACCTCTTGACTGCTTCTTTGACCAGTGCTCTCCTTGCTCGATTTGTTAGTTTAGGTGGATGGCCATGTCTTGGTAGGTTTGCAGTTGTAGAATACTTTTTTCCATTTTTGGATGATGGATTGAACAGTGCTCCTTGGGATGCTCAAAGTTTGGGATATGTTTTTATAACTTAACCCTGCTTTAAACTTCTCCACTTTATCTATGACCTGTCTGGTGAGTTCCTTGGTCTTCATGATGCTGTTTGTTCACTAGTGTTCTCTAATAAACCACTGAGGCCTTCACAGAACAGGTGTATTTATACTGAGACTAAATTACACAAGCTGGACTCTATTAACTAATTAAGTGACTGAAGGCAATTGATTGCACTGGATTTTATTTAGGGGTATCAGAGTATAGGGGGCTGAATAATTTTGCACGTCACACTTTTCAGATTTTTATTTCATTAAAATGTTGAAAACCATGTATTATTTTCATTCCAATTCACAATTATGTGCTATTTTGTGTTGATCCATCACTTAAAATCTCAATAAAATACATTTAAATTTGTGGTTGTAAGGTGACAAAATGTAAAAAAGTTCAAGGGGTATGAATACTTTTGCAAGCCACTGTAGCTCCTCTAGGAACTGGGGAGCGGTCTGTCGCCAATGCTTGGATATAAGGCACCATGCAGAAGTGAGAATACATAAAAACAACTGGAGAGTTTTTTTTTCTTATTTTTTCTGCGGGAAAATTGAGAAGATATGAGTGGGGGAGAAGTGGGAGGCAAAGACTCAGTACCCGCTCTATCAAGATCTTGTCGCCAAAATGGCTGGATCATAGGGAAAAACCAGAATAAATAAAATATGGAAGGCAGTCATAGAGGAGTGTGGGAAGGAAAGATGGAAACACATAGCACAGGCGCGCCAAACATCCCAGGTCAGACCCATCGGAGCTAACCAGAGTTTCTCTATTTCCATCCATTTAGAATAAGCTAGGAGGGTAGATCCCACCAGGATCCTCTGAAGTTGGGCAGCCCAATAGTATAACATTAAGTTAGGGAGAGATAAACCACCTTTATATTTCGGGGCCATCATAATCTGCCTGGAGATATCCCTCTGGCCCAAACCTAGTGCAATATGGAGCCCTGCAGAGACAGTTTGTCCTTAAAAGGGACTTGAATCTTTAGGGTCTCAAAGAAATTGAGCAGCTTAGGCAAAATAGCTATTTTGACTGCAGTTATCTGGCCAAAGAAAGACAGTGGAAGGGTTTGCCACCTGGTAAGGAGGGCACGTATCTGTCCATATAAGTTTGACTGGTATAGTTGGGAGTAAGATTTAGTAAGGTGGATACCTAGATACTTCAGAGAATGCTCCTACCACCTATAAGGAAATGAGACCTGGAGTCCAGTCAACTGGGAGGGGGAATCCGGAAAGGCAGGACCTCAGATTTAGAAGCATTAATTTTGTACCTAGATGGGCGCCTGAAGCTATCTAAAAGAGTGTGAAGGTTAGGGAGAGTTATACGCGGGTTAGTTGAAGTTAGCAGGACATTGTCCGCAAAACAAAAAAGATTAAATTTTCTATCCCGTATCTTCACTTCACTAATGTCGGGTTGCAGTCGAAGAGCAGCAGCTAGAGGATCTATGCACATAACAAAGAGGAGCATAGATAGAAGGCAGCCCTGATGAGTGCCATTATGTAAGGGAAACAGGCGGAATGAGGTAAGAGGAAGTTTTACTTTGGTAGTGGGGATGGAGTAGAGGCTCCTGATTTCTTCTAAAAAGGGACCACGGAGACCAAAAGTCTGCAGCATTGCAAACAAGGGCCACCTGAGACGGTCAAAGGCCTTCAACGCATCTAAACTGAGTACCAAGAGCTCTGAGTCAGATCTCGAAGCAATGTCTATCAGATCGATCATCCTCCGGGTATTATCTGGGTATTATCACCACCTCGACAGCAATTCACGAAGCCCACCTTATGTATCAGAGAAGGGAGACAGAGGTTAAGCCTGGAGGCCAGAACCTTTGTAAACAGTTTGAGATTGGCATTCAAGAGCACTATGGGTCTAAAATTCTTAGTTTAGTAGATCCCTCCCAGGTTTCAGGATAAGGGTGAGGAAGGAGTGTAACACAGGGATAGGGGTCCTGTCCTTGAAAGCATTAAAAAGAGAGACCAGGCGGGGAGAAACTCCGCTTCAAATACCTTGTAGTACATGGACGTAAAACTGTCCAGACCCAGACATTTCACGTTTGGGAGGTCTTTTATGAGCTGTTCCACCTCATTATTGTGCCTCGACAGACTTATTACAGAGGGAGAAGGCAGCAGGAGTAAGGGAAGGTAGATGACAAATATGCAAAAAGGCCGAAAGGGCGTTATCCCTCTCAATGGAATCTGTGGGAAGAGCAGTCGGTAAGGAGTTAGAATAATATTGGTGAAATATGCGGGCAACCTCATTGGGATCTTAAATTACAGTCCCAACAGAGTTCATGTGCCATATCCCTCTCCGCCTCGTCCTGGAGCTGTTTAGCTAAAAGCGTGTGAGGTTTATTAGCTCGATCATAATAATGTTGTTTCATATTCAGGAGCAATTTGTCTTTAATTTGGGCCTGGAGATCAATCAGGGATGTAAGAAAGGAACTTGTCAGGAGCATCGACAATCGAAGTTCAGCTTGTTAGGCACGAAAGTCTCATCACCGCCTTATGTACCTCACACAGCATCGCCTCATTAAGTTCAAAGAAGGATTTCAAGTGGGTTTGGAGTTGGTCCTGAGTCTGTGCACACCGAAGAAGGCCCTCATTAAGCCGCCAGTGACAGACTCTAGTAGCCACATTGTAGACAGCTAGATCTATCAGGACAGGGGCATGGTCAGACCAGATAATAGAACCCATGGAGGCCCCATGGACAAGGTGCAGAGCAGAAGCATTTTCAAAGAAATAGTCTTCATGCATGTGGACCTTATGAGGAGATTAGAACATAGGAGTTATCGGATGGATGGTTTATCCACCAGAGATCATAAAAGGAATACCATCTAATAAGGCGGTTAAAGTGAGCTGATAAGCGTCTCTGCGCTGGATTCGGCACAGTGCCTGATAGAGTCTGACGGTCCATTCTATCCAAAAAAGCCATGTTAAAATCACCACATACGATTATAGCTGTAGGGGGAAGTTTAGACACCTTATTTAGGACCCAGCTGAGGAAATCAGGTTGGGAGGCATTAGGGGTAATGGGCTTGCACACAACAGATCATGTCACGTGGGGTAGAAGTCAGTCCCTTCCGGTGGAGGGTCCTATGTGCCCTATCCAGTTCAATGAGATGGCCAGGGGGTTTCCCCAGGATCATCTTAAAGATGGATTCCAGAGTAAGCATTAAATCCTCCTCCCCAGAAGTCTTTGGTAGACCCCTAATTCTAATACTATTATGTCAGCCTCTGTTGTCCAAGTTCTCAAGATGGTGTGTGGGATTATGGAAGGCCGCCGAATGAGAGACCACAATCTCCTGAAAAATGACAGATGTAGGTTCTGGTAGCATCATGAGCCAATTCAAGGGAGTCCATTCGCTCAGACAGCTGACGAAGTTCGACTAACCATTGCTATTTATTTCTTACAGGTCAGCTTGACCTCATCCACCAGGGCCCTTTAGTCCTGTTTAGTGGGAAGCTGGAGCAGAAGATTGTGCCACTGAAGAAGCATATCATGAGTCCATGCGGGAGGGGGGCCAGAGGCTAGCACAGGCTGGTGTTAGCGTATCCCGGGGAATCTCCACCTCTGTCAGCCACATCGGGGGTCCGGAGGGGAGACATAGGCAGGGTCCCGGGTAGCCATCCCGATATGGGGATGCATAACAGGAGCAGTGACAGGGACATGTACACAGGAGGAGGGCTGAGAGATGGCACCAGGAGGCACATAGTTCAGCTGATACTGAGGCTGATCCTGGAGCATGGAGTGAGATGGGACCCCAACAGTCTCTAAGGGCCAAGGGGAAGTCCCAGGAGAGAGGGACAGCGGAGGACAGGGAGGACTAGGGAGAGTCTGGGCCCCCTGAGATCACCTGAGAGGAGGAAGTCCCATTGCAAAGATGGCAGTGATCCTCCAGCATGAGGCTGGAACTCTGAGGCCGCAGGAGAGAGGGGTCCTGGGATTTGATGTAGAAGCCATGGCTCTGCGACCAGATCAAGCGAGCCCTGTAGCAGAGATGGCAGCAGTGAGGAGGGACACGCATCTTCCGATGCTGCAGACAGATCGTGAGTGTTGGCCCGCGTAAGACAGCAATGGCGGGCGGTCACACATGTTGGTGTGAGTATATCGGGGGTCTTTGCACATAGGAGTCCAAAGATGGGGTCCCTACAGGTAGTGGCTGGCAGCCCTGGAATTTCTTAAATAGCATTTTCTTCTCCATGGAGCAGGTAATGAGACAGATAAAGCTCTGTTTATAGCACAGGGGAGCAGGAGCTGCGATATCAGGCAGCCATTCGCTTCCACGGTCAGGCCACGTCCCCCAGCTGTTTATTGTTTTACTCATCTTTAACCAAATCTGAGTATATTCAAAAAATAGGAAATTTTAATATGTATCTTAAAATACATGTAATAATTTAAAATACAATTAGAATACCATACACTAGCATAGCTTGCCCTGCAGAATGTCTAAGACATATAGAGGTGACTGAAAGAACACTAGGAGCATAAATACACCAAATTACTTTTTGTTTTAAAGTAATGTAGACATAGTAAGGAGAAAATCACATAAAATATAATTAATAACATTAGATAGTAGAAATTAATTATTACTTGCAATTCGCATGGATTCCTTCTAACTTACATAGCTAATATATGCATCTCCTAGGAGTCATATCGGAATGTGCATAGTCACCTTGCCAGCAAATTTAATTAAACTCATAGTAGTTTAAAGTGTTACATTAAAATTTCTGAATCTTCCGTGCTAACAAGCTGACAGGGGTTAATTAACTTCGCTCGAGTTACTAGATCCTTCTGCTGAACATGTTTTTACTAAAGAGAAATGCCAGGGATTTCTATGTTTTGCTGACTTGAAATATTATGATTCAATTTTCAATTCTGCATATGAAACTAAATTAATGGAAAAGAGAACTGAATTCTGATTTGTCATTTATATCAAGCTTAGTGACAGATATCAAAATGTTACATCAGCATTTGCCAAATGTGCTATTAGAAAGGTTGTGCAAACGTGACATTTTTATAAAGCCAAGATTTTCTAGTGATGTCATCTTACTGCATTAATTTGTGCATTAAAATTTATGCAGAACAATTTTCTGGTAGCTTTAACTCATTCCCATTCACACATTGGGGCAAATTTATTAAGACTGGCGTTTTGTAAGGATACGGCCTCCTCATAAATCAGATACACACCCATGTGACAGAATGGAGATCTACACCAATTAGGAACTGGCATAGATTTCCATTATAACTCACGCCAGAAAAATAAATATGTCAGCTTGAGGTGTCCCCATCCAGGCCTGACCAGCTCCCCACCTCTCTCCTCACTCTGTTCCACCTACTTTCGCACAACGTGGTAAGCAAGGTACAGAACAGGAGTAAGATACGTTTGGAGCAAGAAAGGTGTATAGGGATTCCAAGTCAAGTCCCAGAATCTGGAAAGAGAGGGAAGACCCAAAAACGGTTCAGAGTGTGCTCCAGAAGGGAAATAAGGAAAGACACCATTTATCAGTGTGACACCTGCTCCAAAAAAACTGGCCTGTGCATGAAGGATTGCTTCAGAGTGTATAATTCATCCATCGATAATTAATTTTTTAATTAATTTTCCCTGGTATATCACCTCCTTATACCGTGATGTACTCTGCACAGATTTACCTTTCAACCTCTGTTCTGCATCAGTTTCTGGAAAATAAATTAATGTAATACATGTGGGGTCCAAATGCTCACTATACCCCTTGAAAATTCCTTGAGGTCTGTAGTTTACAAAATGGGGTCACATTTTGGGGGTTTCCACTGTTCTGGCACCTTGTGGGCATTGCAAATGGGACATAGTGCCTGAAAACTATTCCAGCAAAATCTGTCCTCCAAAAGCCAATGAGCGCTTTTTCAAGTGCTAGTATGTGCCCATGCATCAGTGTACTACCACGTATGGGGTATTGTCGTGCTCAGGACAAATTGTGTAATAAAATGAAAGGTGCAATTTCTCATTTAACCCCTTGTGAATATGAAAAACTTGACATTCTTTAAAAAAAAAAAAAAAAAAAAAAAAAAAGGAATTTTTAATTTTCACCTCCCATTGGTAAAAAATTCTGTGAAACATTTTTGGAGTAGAAATGTTCACTATACCCCTTGATAAATTCCTTAAGGGGTCTAGTATTCCAAAATGAGGTCAATTTGTGGGTTTTCTACTGTTCCACTACCTCAGGGGCTCTGCAAATGCAACATGGCACCTGTAATTGATTACAGTAATATCTGCCCTCCAAAATCCCAATAGCGCTCCTATGGCGCGCTGCCCATACATCAGTTTACATCCACATGTAAGATAATTCTTCTGGAGAATTTGCAAAACAGATTGTGAAATGCATTTTCTCTTTTAATCCATTGGTAACTTGTAAATTCTAGGGATAAATGAATATATAAGTTACAGAAAATGAAATGTGTAAATTTCACCTCCATAATGTTTTAGTTCCTTTGAAAATCTGAAAGGGTTAAGAAACTACTAAGGTAGTTTTAGGTTGCATCCTTAAGGTGTTAATGTTGGTGGAGGCATCCATAATTTAACGTCTTTAAATTCTTTTCTAAGTATCTTTAGATGGAATCTAAATTTAATAGGTGCTTAAGATGATTATTTCGACCATGTACATGTGTATTGCAGTGTATACTATTGATCCATTGATAAGAGAATCCATGGTTCAGGTACCCTATTGGGACAAAAAAAGAAAAAAAAAGTGTAAACATGGTAAAAAAATAAAAGCCCCAAAAATCCTATTTTCCCATATAAGATTTTTTATTATGTAAAAAAAAAAAAATAAAAATAAAACTGGTATCACCACATCCATAAAAACCTGGACAATAATAGTAAAAAATTATTTAATCCGCATGGTGAATGTCATAATAAAAAATGTAGAAAAACTGCAGAAAATAATTTTTTTTTTCACCATGTTGCCTCACAAAATGTTCAACAAAAAGTGATCAAAAAGTCAGATGAACCCCAAAATGGTACCAATAAAAAGCAGACCTTGTCTCACAAAGAATAAACCCTCTGTCAACAGAAAAAATAAAAATGTTATGCCTCTCAGAAGATGGCAATGCAAAAATAATAGATTTTTTTCTCTAAATGGAATTTTATTCTGCAATGCAAAAAAACGCATAAAAAAAATCCCCATAAATTACTTATTACTGGAATCATACCGACCCATAGAATAAAGGTAACATGTTACTTATGCTGTATGGTGAATTTCAAAAAATTTAAACGTTAAAAATCAGGTTTGTTGGGGGGTTTTTAAATCACACCCAGAAAGAGTTAATAAAATTTAGTCAATAAGTTATAGACACCCCAAAATGGTTTCATTAAAAAGTACATATCATGCCACAAACATCAAGCCCTCATATGTCTACATCCCCAGAAAAAAAAATATATATAGCTTGCCCAATATGAAAACAAAACCCCCCAAAATCACCAAATCATTTGGACAAAACTGGCTGCAGCAGGAAGGGAAATGCCTAAGCTGTGCTAGCATATACCAGTGTACACCCTATGGTTAGAGCTTACAAGAGAAAATACAAGAGCACCATAGAATGCCTTCCCCCTTGCCCGTGTCATAGGAGTTAGTGGAAAATAGCGTGGGATTTGGTGTACCCAAAGTACTCTGCACAGTTCATATATTCACTTCTGGGAAACTAATTCTCACTACACCATTTGATCAATTCTTTGAGGGGTGCAGTTTTCAAAATGGGGTCACTTTCTGGTGGATTCCACTTTACTGGCACCTCCAAACACCTGTAGGTCTCAAATGCACATGGTGCTTCATTTCTGAGCGTTGCTGTATTTTTAGCCAAAAGATTAGGGTCACATGTAGGGTGTTTCCAAAATAAGAAAACAGAATATAATAACTAGAGAGCTGACTTTTCACAGTGTCATGAGCTGGGCATGACATATTGGGCACTGAAATGGCCTATCTGTGAAAATTTCAATTTTCAGTTTTCATCATCTGCTTCACATTTCTTTTTTGAAAGCATCCCTGGGGTCAAAATGATCACTATACCCTTTGAGGGATGCAGTTTCCCAAATTAAGTCACTTCTTGGTACTCTCCACTGCATTAGCACTTTAGGGAGATACAGGTGCATCTCAATAAATTTCAATATTTTTGAAACGTTCATTCATTTCAGTAATTCAGTAATTCAATTCATAATCAGCAGTCTTCCATGATCGTGTGTCCTACTGAACCAGACTGAGGGACCATTTAAAGGCTTAGGAAACCTTGGCAGGTGACACACTGAATTTACAATACTGAACTTTTTTACAATATTCTAATTTTCTTAGATTTTGGTTTTCATTACCTGTAATCCATAATCAACATTTACAGAAATAAAACACTTGAAATAGAACACTCTGTGTGTAAAGAATCTAGAAAATATAGGAGGTCACTTTTTTAATTTAATTAGTGAAAGAAATAACCATTTCAAAGATATTCTAATTTATTGAGATGCACCTGTATGTGTCATGGCGCCTGAAAATCATTCTGCCCTCCAAAAGCCTAATGGCACTCCCTGCCTTCTGTGTCCTGACGTGTACCTACACAGCAATTTTCATCCACTTGTGGGGTATTTCTGTAGTCAAGAAAAATTGCGTAACAAATTACGAGATACATATACTCCTTTAACCCCTTGTAAAAAATAAAAATGTGTGGCTATATCAATATTTTATTGCAAGAAATATAATTTTTCATTTTCACAGGCCAATGTTAATAAAATCTATGAAACAGCTGTTGAATCAAAATGCTCAGTATAGCTGTTGATAAATTCCTTGAGGGGTGTAGTTTCTAAAACAGGTCATGTTTTGGGGTTTTCTGTTGTACTAGTATTTTAGGGATCTGCAAATGAGACATGACACTGTTCTGAAACTATTCCCGCAAAATTTGCCCTCTAAAAGCCAAATAGCGCTCTTTCCGTTCCAAGCTCCGCCATGTACCCATACAGCAGTTTACGACCATATATGGGGTATTGGTGTGTTCAGGAGAAATTGTGTAACAAACTGTGGGGTACTTTTTCTCCTTTAACCTTTTGTGAAAATGAGAATGTTAGGCCTAATGCCTAATTTCCTAATTTTATTGGAAAAAAAAATAATATTTCATTTTCGCATTCCATTTGTAGTAAATTTGTTGAAAAAGCTTTGAGTTCAAAATGCTGACTTACCCCTTGATAAATTTCTTGAGTGGTCTAGTTTACAAAATGAGATCATTTGTTGAGGCTTTCCACTGCGCTAATAGCTCAGGGGCTCTGAAATGCAACTTGGCACCTAAAACCAATTCTATCCCAATCTGCCCTCTGAAAAGCTCAGTGGTGCTCCTTCCCTGCTGTTTGCTCAGGGGCACATCTTCCATGAGGTGACCTGAGAAGCGCCTCATGGAATAAAATGGGGGGTGCCATTCTTTTTCTAATTGGCCGCTACTTATTGTATTATTGCAATAGGTAGCAGACGATAATTTTTACTCACCCATCCATGCTCCTGTGCAGGCCAACGTCTGCTGCCGCTTCTGTGCGCCTCTGCACATGTCACCATTCTGAAGAATGACAGGATGCTATGTCCAGTGTCCTTCCGTTCTTAAGCGTCAGCTACAGCACACCCTGGAATTCTAAAAATTATCAGCCATTACCTATTGCAATAATACAATAAGTAGCAGCCGATTAAAAAAAGAATGCTGCTCCCCAGCATTCTATTGACATTTCACTGTGGGGAGGCAAAAAAGGGGGTCATATAAAGGGGGCAAAAAAAAGGGGTTATATACTGTTGGGAAGGGGCCCTTATACTGAGTAGGTGCCAAAATGATGACAGGAGAACTGAAAGTAGTAGGTTCAAGATGTGCAATGCAGGGGAAGGACATTTCTAGGCAAGGGAATAAAAGAAGACATGATGTGGCGTAGGGGGAATCAAAGAACCAGGAGACACAGTATGTGGGTTGAGAGGGGCAAGAAGACAGTATGTAGGATGAAGCTCTGATGAAGGAGGTGGGGGAAGACAATGGGGGCCATGGACTCTGAAGGGAAGGGGGAATGAAAACACAGTTGGTGGGCTGGGGCTAGGAGGGAGATAATGAATGGCAGGGTTTCTATGGGAAATTATAAGGGTACTACACTAAAGCTGCTGCCTGTATAGGGCACAAGCAGCTTCTGGAGCTACATGACCTCTATTTCACAGACTCCAAACATTTAGTCTCTGACCTGTTGAGGACATGGATGAGTCTCTCTTTATAGCAGACTTCTGGTTGTCGGGAAGAATTGAGTAGTGCTGAAGACTTCCACTCCTCCTCCTCTCCCCCACCTTCCTTTACAGCCAGGGCAAGTCACACTGTGGGTCATAGCAGTGTTTCAGTATCATCAGGAGGCAGGTTCTCCCTCACCAAGACTTCCCATATAGCTGAACCCTAAACAGTTCTGGAACAGAACTTAATCCTTAATGGCGGAGGCCCTAGCACGTGTCCCAAATGCCCTCCCTTTAATCTGACCCTGATCACTGAATGCATAAATTGGTGCCACTAAAATGTGATAATTATCCGTATTATTTAAAGTTGTTTTGTGTGAAAAAAAGACATTTATTTGTTTCAGTGTGTAAGAGGTTCTACTGGTGACTCAATTAGAGAGGAAAAACAGCTTGTACTTGTTACTCCCATATCCCTGTAACAAAGCTAGACATTAGGAATAGACATAACTTTCTAAGGTACTAACGCTAGAAAATTATTATGTATCCATGTATCTAAAAAGCAGGTAACAAGAAATGAAAGGAAATTGGATCTCAGATGGTGAAGTTGATGGTTCCAGCAGAGGATGACAGTCAGGCAATAGAGCAGCTGAATGATACTAAACAAGTAAGCAGACAATAACTAATCCTAAATCTCGCTGAATCTTTCTCTATATCTATCTTTAAACCTACCACCTGCCTTACCATCACTGATCCTCACTGCTGCTAAAGATATACACAATGTATACAATCTGCAATGCTGACCCTAACACAATCATACTGAGCAGCAAAGAGACACTGACAAAGTATAAAGACTAAACATAATAGAACTGACCCTCTTGAAAACACTGTTGCTGCATGTTTCTTCATTTGATCATCGTGACAGACAGAAGAAACTATTAGAGAGAAAAAAATGTTTGGTCAAAATTGTTATGCATTAAAACATATCTAAATGGCCATTTGGACTTACGGCATTTCAGCTTAGCAAACCAAATTCACACTAAATTATCTCAGGATTTAAGTAGTATTCTCCACTACAAAAGCTATGCCTCCACAGTATTAGAGATGGACAAACCGATTCATCACAAGCCAAGTTTGATCAGAATATTCCAAATTGTTTGACTTTTAACAAAACTAAATAAATGGCATTTCATCTATGTACAGTATATTGCACAGTAAAAATATAGAAGAGACATGTTACTTATGAGTCACTATGATGTTCTGGAGCCACCTGACAGTGTGGCAACCAATAGTCAGTAGAAGGTGGACACCTTACAGTCCTGATGTCATATACAGTATATAAGGTTGTGTGGCCTCGAACTTATTACATGCATATTAGTGATAGAAGGAGTGAAGAAGAATACATGTGCTGTGTGAGCCTTACTGTGATAGTAATACAGTCAAAGGACAGTTAACTCTTTTATTGCTAATAATCTAATTTTGTCTAAGTCCATAATATTAAACTATATTTTACTGTCTACTCATGATGCAATAGCTACTACCACTGACACCACTTAGCCAGACACGTCCTGCAGCCTGGTCCATCATATTAAGCCAAACTTTACTGCCTGTCACTCATGATGCAACAGTTGCCACCACTGCTATCGCTCAGCCAGACTTGTCCTGTGGCCTGGTCCATCATATTAATTCATAATTTACTGCCTGCCACTCATGCTGCCACAACTACCACCATTCAGCCAGACATGTGCTGTCGCCAGGTCCATCATATTATTCCATGCTGTACTGCCACTCATGTTCCCACAGTTACCACCGCTTCCACCACTTAGCCATATATGTACTGCAGCCTGGTCCATCATATTATTCCATGCCATACAGCTACTTATGTTTCCAAAACTACTATCGCTACTACCACTCAGCCAGACATGTCCTGCTGGGCTGGTCAATTACGGTGCCACAGTATTGGAATCAAAAAACAAAACCATTTTGATTTCACATCTGTTCCCATAAAGGGACAATTTTTGGTGACTTTTTTTTCCTACCATGACTGCAGACTATTTGAAAACCAAGCACAACCCATAAACTGAGGTCATATTACATGAGGAATAAAACACAAAATCGAAAAGGAAAGGAGAAAACACGGACTGGGCAAATAAATGAACTGTAAAAAGAACAAGCAGTAATGTCTGAGCTTGTATCATTCTCAATGTATACCGCTTTAATAACTGCAAACAATTAATGATGGTTACAATAAATAACCATAAAAATTACACCCATATCATAATGCTTTAACAAAACCACTTACAAAGCATCAAGTAAGATGATTTCATATGAGATACTTGGTTTTAGCTGTGGAATAACAAAATTAATCTGTATAATTTCAAATACATAGTCCTGGTCGAAAGGTGGATAATAAACATTATGTTTGCTGGAGATCGAGAATGAAGTACAGTCACATGACAATCATTCATGACTCTCCATGGTAACGCTCAGGAGATATAAACATACATAACGACCAACCAACCTCACTTTTTATTGTATTATTTGAAATGTCCAACTTCACCTAGAGGATAGATAATACACCATATACCCACTAAAATGTTAAACCTATGATCCCTAATAGAAAGTAAAAGATACAGATTCCATTTGTAGAAAATCCTGTGATCCAGCAAATGCCAGCATATGTAAATCAAAATAAAACAACCTCTATTGTTGGTGCATTATACACAGAAGGTAAGTAATATATCATGTAAACAGATGATATTGAATATACAATTCCCATCAAAAAGGCAAACAATGACCTAGTGTCCCCTGATGCTAGAAACCTCACCTCCCATTGACACTACCTACAGCTGCACTATTTTTATACCTTTAAAAAAGACAAACAACCTCCATAGGTCTCTATCATCATTTGAATGACTCTGGACCAGTTCATGCCACCCCACCCAATCTCAGCTATCTAAGGCCTGCTCTATGACACCACTACTACACGATGTGGGAGATGTGTAACCCCCCTTATGTTATTTGTTTCCTTTTTGACATGTCGTTCTTATGAATGTTGATGGATATTGCTCTGCTGCGACAGAGACCACCACCACCACCTCTTACCTTATTTGTTCTTCCCTTCCTCGTCATTCATCTCACCTTCCATTTCTCTCCCACTACCCCCTATCTTCATGCTGTTCCTACTGCTGTTTTATTTTTGTTTTGAAAACTTTCTTGAAAACTTTAATAAAAAACCTTTAATTAAAAAAAAAAAAGGCAAACAATACCTCATGCGCTGGCTAGAAGCATGTGTTGTAGTGTTGTAAGTAGAGATGAGCGAATCGCTTCATCATGAATCGGATTCGACCTGAATATTCCAAATTGTTCCATTTTTAATAAAACCGAACAAATGGCGATTTGTCTCAGACAAATTAAAACGACTGCCACCACATGTTTGAGCAGGAAATGGTGGAGATAATGTAGGGTATGTGATTCATCTCACTGCATCATACAGAGCACATATCTGAAAGGCAATAGGAATTAGAAATAGCAATTACCCAGGCAGATTAGTGACAGGAATCAAAAGGCGTGAGGGCATAGCTTCTACTGCTGCTGCTGTTTGAGCCTGAGAGTGACTGCTGTGTTCCCATATACTCTAATACAGAATTACAGATAGACACATAGACAGGACAGTTAACCCTCTCATTGCTAATATTCTAATTTTGTCTAAATCTGTTGTGCAATAGAGAAATTTCATCTGTATACATAGTCTTTAAACATACTTTTTACTGGTAAAACAATCCTCTTAGTGAAAAGTCCTTTGTCAATAGAGAGAAAACAAAAAAAAAAGACATGCACACAGTGCCAGAATTTTTTCCAATCATTATAATTAAATTAAGCAGTGTGTTCAGTAAAAAAAAAATGATTATAAAAACACAGGGCAGGGGACAGGCAAGTAATACTCACACTAAGAATGTAGATGGTAACAGGATTAGCAACAGTACTTCTTCTTGTTATGACAGTCCCACCAGTAGCCGCAGTGTTGCCATACTTAATGAGAATAAAGGCGTTTTTGAAAGCCGTGAACCACAAGTATTGAGTGAGGGTTCTGTTAGTTCTCCTTCAACATGTAACTTACCATGCTGTCTTTCTGCACTGTCAACAATGTCTTCTTCTTCATCTTTACTGGTGGCAGTGCTGGTAGGGGCACTAGGGGTAAATCAGGAATCCCATTGCCATCATGAGTCACAAAAAAGTGAAGAAGTTGATGACAAGAAGAGAGTGGTGGCAGTTGCAATATTTAGAATTTTGCCTAACGTGCAGCTCCAACATCCAAAATAACTTGCCTGGTGAAGATCTAAGTCAAGGTGGTAGTGGCAATAGCAGACAAATTTCCACTGCTGCTGGTTTTGGCAGCAACAGCTATGGCAGTTATTTCCCGTATGGCACCTTTTTTGTACATGCCACAAAGGGAGCAAGACCATTTTATTCCTTCTTCACATGATCATCTTTGTAGGCAGGCCACATCCACACCTAGCACATGGTCATCATCATTATCATTCATTATCATCAACATCTGCCTCTTTTCCTGCTCCTCCACGTCCTCGTCAGTCATCATCCATAAAGGAATGTGTGTCCTGTAAACAGCAATCTGCACCCAGTCATTCAGCTGGTCTGAAACTTTAACTCTTCCCTGGCCAAGTTACTGGCAGTGCAGCCACAGCCGTGCCACTTAGTGGAATCCTTTGCATTTCGCCAACTGATGGCAGTCTCCGTGGAAAATACCTAGCCGCCATTATTCCTCGAGGAAAGTTATCCCTGCTTGAGGGCCTCTCTTTGTAAATGTCCATGTGGGGAAAGGTGCAACCCACCATTAATATGTGGAGCAGTACTTATAGGCATTTGGGCATGGACTATACATATCTGTCATGGCCCACTGAGTCAGTGTTTTAAATATCAGAGGTCACAGTATAGAGACACTTTTCCCACCCCTAAGTTCATCACAGCAAGCCATTGCTTATACCCACTCCCTCATTTCATGGTTGTAAGGTGAAGCGCACATTGAGTGTCACTGTTGCATATGCTAGAGCATCAATTTGAGCAGCAGTATATGATTACTGCTTGCAGCAAACCACAGACAGAATGGAATGGATAACTGATGTGAGAAGAACAGTTTCTAACTTTAGTTATGTTTCATGATAACCAGTTTTAAGTTTTGGAAGATAGTCCAAATTTTTCAGCAGCCAGGCCAGGCAAACACTGATAGTGTGCCCCAAGTTTTTCATGAAATTTTGTAAATTGCCACTTCACCAACACAATATTGATGTGGCATCTGCTCTAATCCCATAAAGGCCTAACCAGCAAGATAATCCAGGTTCTTTCCTGTCTCCCAAGTATTGTTTTCAGGGTCTGAAATGGAATCTTTTCCATTTCAGATGATATTCTAGCTTTTTCAGTTGACGGGCCAAGTACGCTGGTAGTATGCCCCAATTTTTTCTTGAAATTCTATAGTTGGCAGCGCCATATGCCACTGCCACTCTGTTGGCATAATAAAAAGAAAATTAAAAAACTATCCCACCATTGCTTCTTCCAATACCAATGCAATGTTGGTGTAGCATTCTGCTCTCATAAAGGAATAATTTTTGGTGGCTTTTTTGAAAAGCCAATTCTTCATCACTTTTCAAGTGGCTTATAGCCACAAATTTGTCTCCCAAATAACAACAATCCTTTAGCATTTTCAAGTCGTCTAACAAGGCTAATTTGTCTACAAAACCATTGCTTTTTGCAATATTAACCACCATGCATGTCTAAAAAACCATGGGCAAGCACCTTTCACTAATAAAAGGGTCATTCTTGGAGTGTTTTAAATGTTAAAATGCATATAATCAAGTTGCAGCGCATTGTATGGTTAGAATTTGTATCCACTGCTTACCATCCATTTTTTCCATTGACATACATGTCACTTTCACTTTAATATAACTTTGGCTTTGTTTGCCTTAGAGACAGGGGTGTAAATACCGGGGTAGCAGCGGTAGCAGCTGCCACAGGGCCCAGGACATTAAGGAGCCCGGAAGCCCTGTGGCAGCCGCTACCGCAAACCCACAAAACACTGCTATCATTATACTCTGGGGTCTTTTAATAATTCTATCCCCGAGGCGGAGGACCCATTTTATGGATCTTTAGGAGACCATGAAAAATGGTAATCATTGGATATTCTGCCTCTAGATATTTTGATTGGTGTTCAGAAATGATCTCCAAGCTAACTCCCTCCAAGATCACATCATGAAGGGATTGCGCGAAGGTTGTAGTTGGATCATGGTTTAATTTTCTGTAGGTTTGATGGTCCATCAAAATTTTAAGGCAACTGTTGTAATAATCCTGTTTCAACTTTTCCACCTTTGTCCACTATATTTATTATAATTTCATTGTTAGATTTCAGCTGTTAGAGCCCTTTTTTCAACACAAGTGAGATTAGAGTTAATATTCATTCAGCCATTTTCTACTTACTACGCTGAAATATACATCATCCCCTGATGAACCCAGGACCCAGATCAGCTCTAAAGTTATGGGCAGGAGGTTGTATTTCTCCTGCAACTGGGGCTAAATGTACCAACCCCAGTTACAGGGGAAATCAGCCTCCCCCACAAAAAAAGTGATCAGATGTCCCCAAAGGTCTATTATTTCCTTATGGGGACACAATGTAAAAGAAAAAAAAATGAATAGAAAAGTAAAACATTTTTTTTTAAATAAAATAATTAAAAAAATAAATAAAATAATACATCAATAACACACCCTTATTTGCAGGTTCTAGCCCTACCCCCAACAACACCATACAAAATTAAAATTCCAGTAACAGAGAGGAAAAACTATTTTATAAAGTTTTTTAGTAGCACTTTCTGCTATTAAACAAAAAAAAATATGAAAAGTGAAAAACAGACACTTTTTCCCTCTTTTGTTTATATTTTCACGGATATAAAAAAAATTAAAACACATACAAAAATAAAAACAACATAAAAATAAAGCCCTTTGTGTCACCGAAAAAAGACACAGAAATTAGTTAAATAACCCAAATGATAAAAATGTTATAGCCCTCAAAAAGGAACATACAAAAAAACCTGAAAATGTGTCTAGTCCTGAACCACAAATTGGCCTGGTACGAAAGTGGCTAATGACATTCTGAAAGTACAATTTGCATCAAGAGGAAAGGATATGAGACAGATTGGAATGGTACCAAAACATAGAATACAGGTGAAATGTAATTTTGGCTGCACAGTGAACGCTGTCAAAACGAAGCCTGTAAGAAAGTTGCACAAATGCACTTTTTCTCCAATTCCACCACATTCTGAATTTTTTTTTCAGCTTCCCAGTACATTATACAGAATAATAAATGATACCATTATGAAGAACAATTTGTCCTACAAACATTAATTCCTTATATGGCTCTGTGAATAGAAAAATAAAAAAGTTATGGGGTTTGGAAGGCGGGGAGTTAAAATGAAAATCTAAAAATTCCTCTGGTGGGAAGGGGTCAAAAAAGCAGTCAAACAAAATATTATTTCATTGTGTTTTAAGTCTTATATATAGTGGTTACTTTTTGATGCATAAAGCTTGTGGTATCATTTGTTTGTGCAAATATTTGTTCAAAGTGGTTAGATCCCACCATGCCTTCAACTGCTGTATAGTTATTTTTCCAATTGATGCAATAGTCCCTTGCAGTCCACAGTGTCAAAAACTTTTGCTACTATCTTTCCTGTCATCTTATTTGTTTGTGTTATTATTGATTCAGTATTATTTATTTATATAGCACCATTAATTCCATGGTGCTGTACATTTGAGGGATTACATATGGTACACAAAATATACAAAACAAATACAATACTAACAGTGACCGACTGGCACAGTGGGATAGAGGGCCCTGCCCGCAAGGGTTTACAATCTATGAGGGAAGAGGGATAGAGACAGAAGGTGAGGGGAGAGGCTGTTCAGGTGGTGGTGTGGTGACAGTAGTGTTATTGGAGGTTGTAGGCCTTCCTGAATAGGTGAGTCTTCAGGGCATTCTTTAAGCTTGTGATTGTGAGAGACAGTCTTACATGTCTTGGTAATGAGTTCCAGAGTATGGGGGATGCACGGGAGAAATCTTGGAGACGGTTGTGTGAAGAGAAGATAAGAGCAGAGCGGAGTAGGAGGTCTTTGGAGGATCAGAGGTTGTGTGTGGGCAGGTAGCGGGAGATTAGGTCAGAGATATATTTATGGGACAGGTTGTGGATGGCTTTGTGTGTCAGCGTTAGTATTTTGAACGCTATACGCTGGGCAACGGGTAGCCAGTGAAGGGATTGGCAGAGGGGAGCGGCTAATGAAGAACGGGGGGGGGGGAGAGAGTATTTGTTGGGAGGCCATGGAGAAGAGTGTTACAGTAATCTAAACGGGAGATTATGAGTGCATGGACTAGCATCTTTGTAGTTTCAGGGCTAAGGAAGGAGCGGATTCGATGGATGTTCTTGAGTTGGAGGCGGCAGGAGGTGTTGAGGGTTTGGATGTGTGACTTGAAGGAAAGGTCAGAGTCCAAGGTTATCCCTAGGCAACGGAACCGTGGGACTGGGGTAAGTCCGGTTACATTAACTTTGATAGATGGATCAGGTAGAGGGGCTGTGCACGGTGGGGCGAAGATGATGAACTCTGTTTTCTCCATGTTGAGTTTGAGAAAGTGGGAGGAGATAAAGGAAGCTGCTATGGCTGCTAGACACTCTGGAACTCTGGACAACAGAGAGGTAATGTCTGTTCCAGAGAGATATATTTGAGTGTTGTCAGCATAGCAATGGTATTGAAAACCATGAGATTCTATGATTTGGCCAAAGCCGAGGGTGTAGATGGAGAACAGGAGGGGTCCTAGGATGGAGCCTTGGGGGGCACCTACAGAAAGAAGGTGTGGTGAGGAGGTGGTGCGCAAGGTGCGAATGGGAGACGCTGAATGTGCAGTTGGTGAGGTATGAGGAGATCCAGGAAAGGGCCAGGTCTGTGATGTCAAGGGATGAGAGCGTTTCTAACAAGAGGGAATGGTCGACTGTGTCAAAGGCAGAGGAGAGGTCAAGGAGAAGGAGGACAGAGTAGTGAAGCTTGGCTTCGGTCGTTAGAAGGTCGTTAGTGATTTTAGTTAGGGCAGTTTCTGTGGAGTGATGGGATCTGAAGCCTGACTGTAGTCTGTCAAATAGTAAGTTGGAGAGAGTTTAGAGGCGTACGGGAGATGGGGCGATAGTTGGCTGGAGAGGACTGGTCGAGGAACGGTTTCTTAAGTATAGTTGTGACGGTAGCATGTTTCAAGGTGGATAGAAAGGATCCTCTGGTTAGGGATAGGTTGAATAGATGGGTTAGGGCAGGAGTAAAGACCTCAGTGAGGTTGGGGATGAGATATGACTGGATCGGGTCAAGAGTGCAGGAAGTGAGGTGGGATTTAGAGATTAGGGTGGAGAGCTTTTCATCAATGGCGGTGGAGAAACAGGTTAACGATGAAGAGCACCGAGCAGTTGGGTAGAGTGGTTGTCGGGGGTGTAGGGTGAGACTGTCTCTGATGGTGTCAATTTTACTTTTGAAATAAGAGGCAAAGTCATCAGCTGAGATTAGTGATATCGGAGGGGGCACAATAGCAGTTTGGGTTTGCGGGATAGGGCAAATATGAGTTTGGTGCAGTAGACCTGCTTTGCAGAGGTGAGTGCGTTCTTGAAGGTGAGAACTGCCTCTTTATACCTAATGAAGTCCTCCTGGGAGTGGCTTTTCTTCCAGAGGCATTCTGCAACCCGTGAGGCACGTCTCAGTTTTTTAGTTAGGTCAGTGTGCCAGGGTTGCCTGTGATTGTTCGGGCTCTGGTGTTTGTGAAGGGTGCCACAGAGTTAAGGGTTGAAGTAATGGTGGTATTATAGAAGTCAGCAGTGGTATCTGCGTCCTGGAGTGACAATATGTAAGAGAGTGGTAGGAGAGAGTCTGAGAGCGTGCGGATGTCATGGCAATGGTTCCTGCGAGGGTGTGTTGGTTTAGGGCTTGGGGGGTCTATTACAGAGGAGAGGGCAGAGAATGTCAGCAGGTTGTGGTCAGGGAGCATGGTCGGAGAGTTAGAGAGGTTGGATAGAGAGCAGAGGCGGGTGAAAATGAGGTCCAGTGTATGCCCCTTTGTGTGGGTGGCAGAGGAAGACCATTGAGAGAGACCAAAGGAGGTGGTGAGGGATAGAAGGTTGGAAATGGAAGGGTGGTTTGAGTTAATGGGGATGTTGAAATCACCCATGATGTTGGTGGAGGTGTCTTTTGATAGGAAGTGCATTAGCCAGGTGGTGAAATGGTCGATGAAGGCATCGGTAGGTCCTGGTGGTCGATAAATGACAGCAAGTTGGAGGTTGGAGGTTGGAGGGTGAGTAAATGCGAACAGAGTGCACTTCAAAGGAGGCGAGGTGAGAGCAGGTAGCGGTTGGATTGGGACGAAGGAGCAATTGTCACAGGAGAATGCCTACGCCTCCACCAGGTCTATTGTTGGGGAGGGGAGTGTGCGAGAATTGCAGACCGCCATAGCAGAGGGCAGCAGGGGAGGTAGTGTCTGAGGGTGTTAGCCATGTTTCTGTGATACCGAGAAATGAAAAATCACGAGAAATGAAGAGGTCGTGGATGTGGTCGAGTTTATTGCATATGGATCGAGCGTTCCATAGTGCACCGGAGAGGGTGGGGGAGGGGCCTGAGGGGGAGATGCAAGTAATATAGGTGTAAGATTTAGGGGGGTTCCGTGCACTAATGCCGGTTGTATGGAAAGATCCGACAGTATTGATTTGCTGGGGTGATCCCGGATTAGGAGATATGTCGCCAGAAGTAAGGAGTAGCAGAGAGAGGGACAGCAGGTATAAGTAGGAGAGAGTGCGGGGAGGTTCTGTGTTTCTGGGGTGGAAAGCTTGCAGGTTTGTGAGTAGCTGTGCAGAGAAGGTCAGATGGTGGGGTAGAATAGATGGAGAGATAAAGATTTTATTATTGACAAAGGTGGTTTGGGGTAGAAGAGATGTTTTTACAAGTATGGGAAGAACAACAGTGATTATAGTGAGAAGCATTTCTGTTAGACAATAGCTAGGTTTTGTTCTAGTGGTTTTTTGTTACCTTCAGTTTTCTTCTGGTCAAATTCTGGCCTAATTCTGGTCTGTACACTTTCATGATTAATTCCTTCCAAAAATAGGACATTACCTATATTTTGATGGTCCATAACATCAAAATAACGGTCATGTGAATAGCCGCCATTCACTAACAGTCAAATTAATGCAGACATTTTTCACAGTCATGTGAATGTAACCTTAGCCAGGTTTAAATATTTTACTTTTTAGTGCCTTTACATGTGGTTTTACATGTAGCTTCTTCTATTGGCTAAATAAATTAAACGTTAAGCTCTATTTATACATTATATATTACCTATATTATCCTTTTTCACTTAGTAATTCCTTCTCCCCTTCCTTGTCCCTTACAATTTCCAAAAAAATTTAATTAGACAACCCCTTTAAGGGCACAGATAGTATTGTTTTTTTTTTACATAATAAATAATTTTTTAAGGGAAAGTTGGATTTTTTGTTTCACTTTTTCAATATTTTTATTAATAGGAGACCTAGTACAAGGTTAAAGATCTTAGACAAAACATCAACAACCCCTAATTGGACTGCAGAGGAGGCAATGAGGGGGAATTTGTGACACTGTACGGTACTTCTGTGAGATACACTGGGGGGGAGACTTATCATAAGGGGAATTTTTAAAGTCACTTTTGCTGGAATCTGTGGTGGTGTAATTTGCGCCAAATTGTATAATGTTTGATAAATTTGGCACATCTGTAACTCTATCATTTCTGTCCGGAGATACACCTTTTTAATATGTCGCAGTTCATAAATCAGGAATATAGACAGCTTTAAAGGCTAAACACACCCACTTCTCCACCTATTTTTCAAAAGTGGAGTGAGTGTAAGGCTGAGGCCCCATGTGGCGGAAACACCGCGGAAAAAAACATGGCGTTTTACAGTCACAGCAAAGTAAAATAGGCGCAGTTTTGGAAATCGCAGCATGTCAATTATACCTACGGAAACTCTGGTGGTTTCCCTATTGGTATAATTGAAGCAGAAAGTCCGCAGAGGAAACCTCTGCAAACTTTCTGTCCAAAGCACTGGGGGAAGAACTGTGATGTGGGATATTAGCCTAAAAATGCAAAA
The DNA here is from genome assembly GCA_947044405.1 of Leptodactylus fallax. Lineage (NCBI taxonomy): Eukaryota > Metazoa > Chordata > Amphibia > Anura > Leptodactylidae > Leptodactylus > Leptodactylus fallax. The sequence continues at coordinate 3,678,349 of CAMRHE010000015.1, forward strand.
TGTCAGAAATGATTGCAGCTTTTTGCACTAAAATTCAGGAGTGCAGGGATTGATAAATTTCCTCTATATTTTCCCCTACAGTCATGGCCAAAAGTTTTGAGAATGATACAAATATTAATTTTTACAAAGTGTACTGCTTCAGTTTTTCTAATGGCAATTTGTATATACTCCAGAATGTTATAGAGAGTGATCAGCTTAACAGCAATTACTTGCAAAGTCAATATTTGCCTAGAAAATGAACTTTATCCCCCAAAACACATTTCAACATCATTGCAGCCCTGCCTTAAAAGGACCACCTAACATTGTTTCAGTGATTGCTCCATTAACACAGATGTGGGTGTTGATGAGGACAGGGCTGGAGATCAATCTGTCATGATTAAGTAAGAATGACACCACTGGACACTTTAAAAGGAGGCTGGTGCTTGCCATCATTGTTTCTCTTCTGTTAACCATGGTTATCTCTAAAGAAACACGTGCAGTCATCATTGCACTGCACAAAAATGGCCTAACTGGGAAGAGTATTGCAGCTAGAAAGATTGCACCTCAGTCAACAATCTATCGCATCATCAAGAACTTCAAGGAGAGAGGTTCCATTGGTGCCAAAAAGGCTCCAGGGCGCCCAAAAAAGACCAGCAAGCGGCAGGACCGTCTCTTAAAAGTGTTTCAGTTGCGGGATCGGGCTACCAGCAGTGCAGAGCTTGCTGAGGAATGGCAGCAGGCAGGTGTGAGTGCATCTGCACGCACTGTGAGGCGGAGACTCTTGGAGCAAGGCCTGGTCTCAAGGAGGGCAGCAAAGAAGCCACTTCTCTCCAGAAAAAACATCAGGGACAGACTGATATTCTGCAAAAGGTACAGGGAGTGGACTGCTGAGGACTGGGGTAAAGTCATTTTCTCTGATGAATCCCCTTTTCGATTGTTTGGAAAACAGCTTATTCGGAGAAGAAGAGGTGAGCGCTACCACCAGTCTTGTCTCATGCCAACTGTAAAGCATCCTGAAACCATTCATGTGTGGGGTTGCTTCTCAGCCAAGGGAATCGGCTCTCTCACAGTCTTGCCTAAAAACACAGCCATGAATGAAGAATGGTACCAGAATGTCCTCCAAGAGCAACTTCTCCCAACCGTCCAAGAGCAGTTTGGCGCTCAACAATGCCTTTTCCAGCATGATGGAGCACCTTGCCATAAAGCAAAGGTGATAACTAAATGGCTCAGGGAACAAAACATAGAGATTTTGGGTCCATGGCCTGGAAACTCCCCAGATCTTAATCCCATTGAGAACTTGTGGTCAATCATCAAGAGACGGGTGGACAAACAAAAACCAACAAATTCAGACAAAATTAAAGCATTGATTCTGCAAGAATGGACTGCTATCAGTCAGGATTTGGTCCAGAAGTTGATTGAGAGCATGCCAGGGAGAATTGCAGAGGTCCTGAAGAAGAAGGGTCAACACTGCAAATATTGACTTGCTGCATTAACTCATTCTAACTGTCAATATAAGCTTCTGTTACTCATAATATGAATGCAATTATATTTCTGTATGTGATAAAAACATCTGACAAACACACATAAAAACCAGAGGGCAGCAGATCATGTGAAAATATAATATTTGTGTCATTCTCAAAACTTTTGGCCATGACTGTATTATCAGTGATTCTATTGGCAAATATCTCCAAAAAGAAATATACTGTGGTTTATGCCACAATTCTTTTCTTCTGCTTTCTCACAGATGCTACAACAAAAAATATCTGTGTTATGAGCTTATTGGCCTGCAATACAATTCAACAAAGTGGTGGTTGTTTATTGATTTGGTAAAACTAGCTTAAAATATGTATTTTTTTCCTAATGAAAACAAATTTCTACCAAGTTCATAGCCCATACTATAAATGTGCAATATCAATCTACTTCTGGAAACCATCCAGCAGGAAAATCTCATATTGAATATATGCGGGGATTTGAAGGTCATTGTTCATGTGCTTGCAGCTTGTATAAACAAAGTATTATTGATTTCTGTGTGTGTGCAAGAATATTTTCCTTATAAAAAATATTAACATGGTCAAGCTGTAAAAAGTATACCTATGTATGTTTGTTTTTATGGTATTACGCATTAGAAGAATATACTCTCTATCATTAATGCAGTTAAAATTAAAAAAAAAAAACATTTTTGATGGTTCTCAAATTAGAAAGATTTAAAATGTCAAGATTAATTAACAAATTGGAAAAGGTAACCAAAAATATATATACAACATACATATTGCTATGCCTTTCAAATACATATTATGCGCACATACTAACACTATAGTGCACACTCCCAGAATTTATTACAGAAATTTTATATAACATTTTCCAAAGGGTCATTATGATTTCAGGGATACCATATTTATATAGGTTTTTGCTTTCGGGCCAGGTGAAGCGCACTATTGTGCTTTATGACTGTCACCTGCACTATGCAATTCAACCCTGCTGTTTTTTTTCCTGAAATGGAATAAAGTCTTAATGATTGTACTTTTCTGGTGAGTGCCCCTTTACTGATATCTCTGATGCTGGATTACTTTTATATTAGAGCATATTGTACAATTTTGCAGATGCCTATTAGGTCCTGTTTATGGCAGAGACTAATAGGCATTTGTATGTGACAGCCTAGAGGGAGCTAAGAGGATGGGAGAAGAGGACACCCCCTTCAATGACTTAGATGACATGATCACTATTGATGACACTATGTTTAACAGCTAAAAGAGACAGCCTATTGTCGCCGTAAGGAGAAAGCTGCATTTTTCAAATTTCACTTACTAAAGTGATATTGAGACAGTTTTTTTTAAGCTAAATTGTACTTTATGTTGATAGTAAACTTTGGTCCATAGATTTTGTATTCATTAATTAAAAATTAGGAAATTTGGTGAAAATGTGAAAAAAATTGCTTTCTAGGATGTTCTTGCTTATCAAGGCCATAAATGTCTGATTGGTAGGGGGCTGAGAGCTGGTCCCTGCATGGATCAGCATTTGGGGGTGCATCAGATCTCCTTACACTGCAGATGGCTCCATACATTATATACTGGCGAGACAATGTTCCCATTGAAGTCATTGAGTGCTGAAATGTCAGGAATTCCAATATAGGTACTATGAAAGAGAAAAAAACAGGAAAGACGCGCTCCTTGTGCGGAACCGGTATGAATATATAATGGAGAGCGACCAGATGTTAGGGAGTTTACAAAATGGCTGCTCACCTTTTTTCGTTGTGATAAGCCACAACTGCTAACAGGGATTGTATTGATGCAGGAATCTGGAGGGCAGCAGCCACTGGCGTAAGGCTAGCTGGAATTTCCAGAGTCGTGAGTAGTAGAACTAATCGTCTCCAGGAGTGAGTGACTCCCAAATAAAGAAGCCAGGATGCGTGCTCCTCTTTAGGAATATAGAATTCAGAGCTACTACAGGGCTTGACAAAATACGAGTATTTATTGAATATAATATGGATAGCGCGTTTCGGGGCATGTCATAGCTCACACCCGGTCACACAGGCTACAGTTTCTGTATGTTGGATCTGAGGAAGGGGTACACCCCAAGCGTTGTATCAAACCCCAAAACGCGTTATCCGTATTATATTCAATAAATACCCATATTTTGTCAAGCCCTGTGGTTGCTCTGAATTCTGTATTCCTAAAGAGGAGCGCGCATCCTGGCTTCTTTATTCGGGAGTCACTCACTCCTGGAGACGATTAGTTCTACTTGTCAGGAATTCCGGTACACTAGCTCCTGTTTGCAGTCGCCACCTTAAGTTTTTCATAGCCAGCAAACAAACTGTGTATGGGTCTGCAAAACCTGTCAGAACTTTAAGACAAAGACACAATCAGAGATCTGCATTATCTTCCAATTAAAAGTTAAGTGACTGTGATTGTCCTGTGCAGCTGGGCTGTTTACTCTGCTAGAGAAAGACTTGTTTACTACTGATTCTTGGTTCTGACTTCTGGGTTTGTTCTCCTTGTTAACCCTCTTGGTCTCTGAATTGGGTTTGTTTGTGACTTCTTGGATTCAACTTCAGCTTGGACTCTCCACTGATACTCCTTACACTCCTGCTATGACCTTAGCTTGGAGTGCTTTCCGAGAATTAATGTGAAGTTAATGGTGCAAAGAGAAAATAACATTTTTCCAGAAATATGCAATTTTGCCCAGCTTGTATCAACATAGACATATTCCAAACACAGTTAAGCAGGTTATCATGGGTGCAAAATTTTTTGGAGTGTTTCACTCTGTTGACACAAGCTGGACACAACATATTGGGCACTGAAATGGTATATTTGTAAAAAAAAGAAATTCAGTTTTCACTTTTCACTATCAGCTGAATATTCATTTCTGGAAATGCAACACTCTGCTAATAAAAATGCTTACTACATCTCTTGATAAATTTTTTGAGGAGTATATTTTCAAAAATGGGTTCACATCTCAGGGATTCCACTTTACTGGCATTTCAGCAATTGTGCAAACATACCATGCCATTCAAAAGCCAAACAAACTGAATCTGTGCTAGAGAAGCCATTTAATACTCCTGTCCTTTTGCGCACTATTGTGTACCCAAACGGCAGTTTATGCCTGCATGTACAAAGGCTGAGAAGCCCTCATTAATCTATCCTTCTGGAGGCAGGATAAATGACAGAAGGCATGTCTGGGATTAGTGATCAGACCCAGAACTGCCACAGGAACAGCACGGCCCCATGAAGGCAGAGGAGGTGGGGGGGGGGAAGGCTTATAAAACACCTTAGATGCTGGGCTCATGATTGACAACAGCATCTAAGGTATTGCAGCAGAGTGTCAACTGTATGTTACAAATGATACCCACTGTCCACTAGCACCAACAAAGCTACTGAGCAGGCTCAATGGCCATGAAATAATTGCAATCATGAAGCATTAACTGACAATGTTCCTTCATGTACTATTATCAGTGTATGCCTCAAATAGGAAATCACATAAGGATCTAGATTGTTATAACAATATTGTACATTTTTTAATTAGGGATGTCTCAGGGACAAAGACTAAGAATTTTTATCTAAATTAGGGACAGTCTCTGAAAAAAAAGACAGCTGGGTAGGCATGTTTCAAATATAAGCTCCTTAATAATTTAATCTTATTGTGCCTGGGGTTTTATATAATAAATTAATTGGTAGCACAAGAATACCTAGAGAGAGAGACTTAAAAAAGAATAAACTTTGCTTAGAAAAAACTCTCATAGTAGAGAGTAAAATACTTAAACACGAGCTTTAACCTTTAACATACAAGCAACTGAGAATCAAAGTATTAGACATTAATCTTGGAGGAAGCTGGGTAAAGATTAGCATTTCTCATGTCAGACAGTGTAATATCTTAAACAGATGAGTATGCATAGTCACCAAAACTATGATACTGTAATTTATATTATAATTAAATCAGAGATTGCAGTTAAATAAGGCCAAAGAGATTACAGTAGGACAAAATTGCTTTAGTTCTCATGTAACTTGTATCTCTCTCTCTCTCTCTCTACATATATATATATATATATATATATATATATATATAAACAAAAAAGTGTAGCAGCACTCTGACACAGCACAAGGGTATATAGAGAACAGAGATAGCATTAATGCTATTATTGGCACCTACAAATTAATATGGTGTATAAACTAAAATTTTGAGGTTCTTAGTTATACATATTTGATCAAGCAGTAGGAAGCCCACCTGCCCCGACAAGGCGACCTCATTAAGGTGGGACCCTATAGGAAATACCTCTATTAAACCCAAAATAAATCTACAATGTGAACACAGGGCAATAACATACCTCTCTTGGACCCAGAACAGGTCTACAATGTGAACACAAGGAAATAACATGCCTCTCTTGGACCCAGAACAGGTCTACAATATGAACACAGGGCAAATAGGATCTAGAGGACCTAGAACAGGTCTACAATGTGTACACAGGGCAAATAGGATCAATGTGTACACATTGTAGACCTGTTCTGGGTCCTCTAGATCCTATTTGCCCCTGTGTTCATATTGTAGACCTGTTCTGGGTCCAAGAGAGGCATGTTATTTCCTTGTGTTCACATTGTAGACCTGTTCTGGGTCCAAGAGAGGTATGTTATTACCCTGTGTTCACATTGTAGATTTATTTTGGGTTTAATAGAGGTATTAGTATAGGGTCCCACCTTAATGAGGTCGCCTTGTTGGGGCAGGTGGGCTTCCTACTGTTTGATCAAATATGTATAACTAAGAACCTCAAAATTTTAGTTTATACACCATATTAATTTGTAGGTGCCAATAATAGCAGTAATGCTATCTCTGTTCTCTATATACCCTTGTGCTGTGTCAGAGTGCTGCTACACTTTTTTGTTTTTATACATTTTACCACAGTAGCTTGCACCAGTTCACATTGGGATGTGCTGTCTGAATCTTTTTTGTGTGTATATATATATATATATATATATATATATATATATATACAGTACAGACCAAAAGTTTGGACACACCTTCTCATTCCAAGAGTTTTCTGTATTTTCATGACTATAAAAATTGTAGATTCATACAGAAGGCATCAAAACTATGAATTAACACATGTGGAATTATATACTTAACAAAAAAGTGTGAAACAACTGAAAATATGTCTTATATTCTAGGTTCTTCAAAGTAGCCACCTTTTGCTTTGATTACTGCTTTGCACACTCTTGGCATTCTCTTGATGAGCTTCAAGAGGTAGTCACCTGAAATGGTTTTCACTTCACAGGTGTGCCCTGTCAGGTTTAATGAGTAGGATTTCTTGCCTTATAAATGGGGTTGGGACCATCAGTTGTGTTGTTCAGAAGTAAGGTGGATACACAGCTGATAGTCCTACTGAATGGAGTGTTCGAATTTGTATTATGGCAAGAAAAAAGCAGCTAAGTAAAGAAAAACCAGTGGCCATCATTACTTTAAGAAATGAAGGTCAGTCAGTCCGAAAAATTGGGAAAACTTTGAAAGTGCCCCGAAGTGCAGTGGCCAGAACCATCAAGCACTACAAAGAAGCTGGCTCACATGAGGACTGCCCCAGGAAAGGAAGACCAAGAGTCACCTCTGCTGCGGAGGATAAGTTCATCCGAGTCACCAGCCTCAGAAATCGCAGGTTAACAGCAGCTAAGATTAGAGACCAGGTCAATGCCACACAGAGTTCTAGCAGCAGACACATCTCTACAACAACTGTTAAGAGGAGACTGTGTGCAGCAGGCCTTCATGGTAAAATAGCTGCTAGGAAACCACTGCTAAGGACAGGCAACAAGCAGAAGAGACTTGTTTGGGCTAAAGAACACAAGGAATGGACATTAGACCTGTGGAAATCTGTGCTTTGGTCTGATGAGTCCAAATTTGAGATCTTTGGTTCCAACCACCGTGTCTTTGTGCAACGCAGAAAAGGTGAACGAATGGACTCTACATGCCTGGTTCCCACCGTGAAGCATGGAGGAGGAGGTGTGATGGTGTGGGGGTGCTTTTCTGGTGACACTGTTGGGGATTTATTCAAAATTGAAGGAATACTGAACCAGCATGGTTACCACAGCATCTTGCAGCGGCATGCTATTCCATCCGGTTTGCGTTTAGTTGGACCAACATTTATTTTTCAACAGGACAATGACCCCAAACACACCTCCAGACTGTGTAAGGGCTATTTGACCAAGAAGGAGAGTGATGGGGTGCTACGCCAGATGACCTGGCCTCCACAGTCACCAGACCTGAACCCAATCAAGATGGTTTGTGGTGAGCTGGACCGCAGAGTGAAGGCAAAAGGGCCAACAAGTGCTAAGCATCTCTGGGAACTCCTTCAAGACTGTTGGAAGACCATTTCAGGTGACTACCTCTTGAAGCTCATCAAGAGAATGCCAAGAGTGTGCAAAGCAGTAATCAAAGCAAAAGGTGGCTACTTTGAAGAACCTAGAATATAAGACATATTTTCAGTTGTTTCACACTTTTTTGTTAAGTATATAGTTCCACATGTGTTAATTCATAGTTTTGATGCCTTCAGTGTGAATCTACAATTTTTATAGTCATGAAAATACAGAAAACTCTTGGAATGAGAAGGTGTGTCCAAACTTTTGGTCTGTACTGTATATATATAGGACCTCATTCTTTATTATGTCTGTGCAGATAACTCTAAAGAAAAGTGGCAACTCTATAGATGACCGCACCAGTAAAGATATATATATATATAAATGTGGGTGCTCACCACTGGGAAAAGATAGTATCCCATTCAAGCCATAATGTAAAAAACAGGCAGCACTCCATAGTATAGTGAAGTAAAAAAGTGGGTTTATTGCCCCATGCGACGTTTCGGCTCTATGATGAGCCTGTATCAAGCATCACAATAGTGATGGCATACAAATATAAATAGGCTGTACAATATCAATCAATTATAAGTGACAATCAAGCAATTAGATAAAAATATCTGAAAAATTGATACAAAATATATCATACATTGTGAAATATAAGACGCGTGATAAATATAAGTGCTATCTTGATAACAAGTGTAAAAGATCAGGTGTAAACCTGAATAATAGAATCATCTACCATAATGAATAATAAGTAACAGGTGTATAAATATATAATAGGTAAATACCTGATACAATCCAGAAGCATGTGTAACATGGTCTCCATGCCCTATCAGCGTGCAGTAACGTCTACCGCGCATATGCGTAAGTATGCGGTAGTATAATAAAGTTGTATATGCATTGAATAGTGCTTAATGTCTCGCGCATGAGCAATAGCCGCTAAAAATAGCGGGCGCCATCTTAGAAAAGGTAAAATACCTCAAACCAGCGCTAGATGTTATAGAAGAGTGTTAAACACATAAATAGACTCTCATAGTGCTCTAAATTAGTTGGATTACCCCATATTATAGGAATATAGATGTAAAAATTGTGCTATATCATGACAATATGTCCATGGTGTATATAGAAATATATAACACCACAAGAAACAACAAAATGGCCGACTATAAGTGTGAACACATACCTACATGTCACACATAAAAGTTAGAAAATTATTAATAGAGTATAATCTCATATTTATAGACCCTAAGGTTCAATAGAGGGTGAAATAACAATCTAGAGTAACTACTGTAGTGTTGGAGCAACAACCCTGATCTTGGGCTAAAGTCCATACTAGGGGGGAGGACATTAGCACACTAGATCTACAGTGTAGACTTGGGTGCTCTATATATGTTAACCCCACCTTTTATAATGATAATCACCCCAGAGAAACCTATAGTGGGTCAAGATGAAACAAGAACGGTATGTGGAAATCAAAATGATTTTTAATGGGGTCTCCATCTATAAAAATAAGAAAAAGGCATGCGAAAAAGACACAGCAAAATACATAACATAAAAAACTACATATACGCTGAGGGCGTTAATAAAGGAGTATACAAAATCACAAAAATATGCAAAATAACATAAATCTAGATGTATTCAAATAACTAATATTCTTCCTTAGAGGTCATTCATTCCTAAATGTAGTGTGAGTGATGAAGTTGTGATCAATGAATAAGACGTCTCTAAAAAGACAAAAACATAATTGAAAAAACAATAATATAAGACCATCAATTTTATTAATAGTATACGGAGTAGGATGCAAAGAGGAAAAACTAGGTAATTTATATGGGCAAGCCAACTAATCCAAAGTCATCTATATTAGACCCGAGGTGGAAAAATCCACCTTTAGTTCGCAGTGTGTCTAATTTATAAATCTTCTCGAGTTCCCTCAGTTTACGTTTCTTTGTACGATCACCTCCCAATCTTATTGGTGCCACATGATCAATAATAGCAAATTTAAGTTGTCTCTCTGTGTGGTGTGCATCTGTGAAATGCTTGGATTCTGGTTAATCCAATTTCTTTTTTCTGATAGTATACTGGTGTTGATTAATTCTCGTTTTAAAATCTAATGTGGTTTCACCAACATAAAGCAATTTACATGGACATTGTAATACGTAGATGACATGATCAGAATTACAAGTCAGATGGTGACGGATTTGATAGATTTTATTCGTAATCGGGTGTGTGTAGTGTGGACCTTTCAACATTAGGCCACAGTTCACACAACCAAGACACGGGTAACACCCCAGTCTCTGTTTAGTAATAAAAGTCTGTGTATTCTTTTTCAAGGGACCAATATCAGAGTGCACCAGCCTATCACGTAGGCTCTGGGCCCTGCGATATGAAAATAATAGAGGAACTCCAAACTCAGGAACATCAGAGATACAACGGCCTAACATGGGCCAATGTTTACGTGTAACAGCATTCACTTTTTTACTCTCCTCATTGTATGTAGTTACAAATGGGATACGTGAAACTCTCCTATCCCTTTGTGCAGAATTCAATAACTCTGATCTAGAGATTTTATCTATCTTATGTCTATGTTTCTGAATTACCTGATATGGATATCCTCTCTCAACAAATGTCCTCTCCATCATGTCCAATGATTTAATAAGAGTATCAGGGTTACTCACAATCCTTCTGACCCTCTTTAATTGTCCAGACGGTAGACTATGTATCATACCACATGGATGTCCACTCCTGAAGTGTAACATACTATTGACATCCGTTGGTTTAGTATATAGGTTAGTGACAAAAGAATTCTCTGTATATTGGACTAGAACATCTAAGAATTGTACACATTCAGTAGAATGCACCTGTGTAAACGTAACAGTAGAGTCAATAGTATTAAGATAATAGAAAAAAATCCATGAATAAATCCTCACCTCCAGTCCAGATTAGAAAGATATCATCTATGTATCGCCACCAACCAAGGACATGTTCATGGTGATGGGACACATAGACGAACCTCTCTTCCAGACCATGCATATATATATTTGCGTAGACCAGTGTGACATTTGATCCCATGGCAGTCCCTTGGATCTGACCAAAATACTGGTCACCGAATAGAAAATAGTTCTTAGTTGATACGATATCCAATAAATTCAAAACAAAATAAAGGTCTGACACTCAGGTGTATATATATATGGAATCCCTCAAAAAAGATTCATCCATCTGGATCCCCCTAGTATGATCAATAGATGTATGCAAACTTACAACGTCAAAAGATGCTAGAATAATTGAATCACATGCAGGAATTACAACATTGGATAATTTTTGGAGAAAATCGTTAGTATCACAGACATAAGAGGAAGTCATAACAGAAAAAGATCTTATCTAGAAAAATGGCTATATTACTGAAGACTGATTCTGTACCAGAGACAATAGGTCATCCTGGTGGATCCACTAATGTCTTATGGATCTTTGGTAATATATATATGACTGGTGTTCTAGGTTTCTTAATTAACAAAAATTCATACAAGTCATCATCAACTATACCCGAAATTTTGGCAGTATCTAACACAGTAGTAATATGTCTAATAATAGAGAATTTTGGATCCCCAGATAATCTCCTATATATCCTAGTATCATCTAATTGTCGGTGAATCTTATTTATATATGAACTAGTGTCCATGATGACTATGGCTCTGTCCTTGTCGGCCAGCATAATAGTCACCATATGATCAAGGACAAGTTTCATAAGGGCCTCATTTTCATCTTTTGTCAGATTAGGATGTCTAAAATTTTCACAATGTAAATTAGATTTAAGAATATCGATATCATTTTTTACCGCCTTAATAAAGGCCTCTATGACTGGTGGAACATTAGGAGGGACAAAATCACTTTTGTTATACAAATCAAATTACTTCAAACACAATTCTGTATTTTTAACTCTAGTCTCAAAACTACGTCCATGAAACCAACATTTAAGTTTAATATTCCTAAAGAATTGTACCAAATCAAACTCAAGTTTGAACCAGTCCACATGTGCAGTAGGGCAATAGGATAAACCCTTGTTAAGTAAGCTTAATTGTGAATCTATCAATGTCTTAGAGGATATATTTACCACAGATGTTTCTTTTTGTACTTCGTTCCCCGAGTGGCAACCCTCTGAGGCTGTAAGTTGTCGATGTCTCTGTCTACCCCCTCTCAAGGTACGTTTCCTTTTGTAGTTGACGTACCCGGGGTGAACCCCAAAAAAGAGTTCTCAGTCTCTATTCTTTGTCGATTAAACGGTCTCTTTCTGTTGGACCTCTGACGTGTTTCTTCCAGGGGTAATTCATCATGTGTCCAATTGTAAATCCGTCCTTTAATGTAATCCTCAGCGTCTCTGTGCCATTTTCTACGTTTTACATCCTCCTGTTCAGTATCGACCCTTTGTGTTAATAGTAATACGTTGTTTTATTGTGCTATTATTACACTCTGGTGTCTGAGTAGACACCAAAGTGTAATAATAGCACAGGTTTGGCCCGAAATGAACCAGAGGGCTGAACTTTACAAATGTTCATTAAAACGATTGTTGTGAGGTTTCCCATCTCTATCCTTTATCACTTTAGTGGTTCTTCTTTGTACCTTGTAACTCTAAGGCATCCTTTCTATGAACTGGTGCCCAGAGCTGAACTTCATGTTCTATGTAAGACCACAACAATGCTTTGTAAGGAGGTAATATTACATGTCCTGCCCTGCAAGTCAATACCTCTTTTAATTTACAAGATTATCCTGCTGGCCTTAGAAGCAACAGATTGACAGTGTAAATTGTTATTTAGTGTATAATCTACAAGTATACACAGATTTTTCTGAATAAGTGACTCTACCATTTTACTCTTGCAGATTATTACTACCCAGATGCATAATTTAAACATTTATCTACATTGAATCTCATTTGCCAAGTAGAGGCTCAAACTCTGTCTGTACAAATTGGATTGTAATTTATGAGCATTTCCTTAGATTGCACTGTCTACATCTTTGTACTGACTGCAGAAATTAAGACAGTGTTATATTTTTTATACCGTAAATAAATAAGATAATTTACAGTGGACCAAGCACTGAACCTGGGGATACACCACAACCTGGGACCAATCTGAGTAGTAATTATTGACCACAACTCTCTAGGTACAGTCCTTCGATATGACTAGTTTTTAATTCAAGTAAAAACTATATTTTTTCAACCAATACATTTTATTTTACCTATTGAAGTCTGTCTGTCACCAAGCACAAATTGTTAAATGACAAACATCATTTGATTGTCACTGTGTCCTTGATCAATGTAGTAATTATTTTTTTCTAGAATCCGTCTACCCATTCAAAAGATAAAGCCCCTGGAAGGTTATAATTAGCTCTGATACTCCAAGCAGTCGGTGAAGATATAGGTTTACTGAGAAAAACTAAAGGTTACCGCCCACTTGGAGAATAAGAGGTCATTCACATATAACTTTCCAAGTGCTATATCTTTTGAAGGGGTGTATGGCATTTAGAAAAAAATAAATAAAATTTTTACACAGACACAGTGACAATAAAGTGAGATATGTTATCTAACATTTATACTTGTTAATAAATCATCTTTAAATGTACAGTACAGACCAAAAGTTTGGACACACCTTTTCATTCCAAGAGTTTTCTGTATTTTCATGACTATAAAAATTGTAGATTCACACTGAAGGCATCAAAACTATGAATTAACACATGTGGAATTATATACTTAACAAAAAAGTGTGAAACAACTGAAAATATGTCTTATATTCTAGGTTCTTCAAAGTAGCCACCTTTTGCTTTGATTACTGCTTTGCACACTCTTGGCATTCTCTTGATGAACTTCAAGAGGTAGTCACCTGAAATGGTCTTCCAACAGTCTTGAAGGAGTTCCCAGAGATGCTTAGCACTTGTTGGCCCTTTTGCCTTCACTCTGCGGTCCAGCTCACCACAAACCATCTTGATTGGGTTCAGGTCTGGTGACTGTGGAGGCCAGGTCATCTGGTGTAGCACCCCATCACTCTCCTTCTTGGTCAAATAACCCTTACACAGTCTGGAGGTGTGTTTGGGGTCATTGTCCTGTTGAAAAATAAATGATGGTCCAACTAAACGCAAACCGGATGGAATAGCATGCCACTCCAAGATGCTGTGGTAACCATGCTGGTTCAGTATTCCTTCAATTTTGAATCCCCAACAGTGTCGCCAGCAAAGCACCCCCACACCATCACACCTCCTCCTCCATGCTTCACGGTGGGAACCAGGCATGTAGAGTCCATTCGTTCACCTTTTCTGCGTTGCACAAAGACACGGTGGTTGGAACCAAAGATCTCAAATTTGGACTCATCAGACCAAAGCACAGATTTCCACAGGTCTAATGTCCATTTCTTGTGTTCTTTAGCCCAAACAAGGCTCCTCTGCTTGTTGCCTGTCCTTAGCAGTGGTTTCCTAGCAGCTATTTTACCATGAAGGCCTGCTGCACACAGTCTCCTCTTAACAGTTGTTGTAGAGATGTGTCTGCTGCTAGAACTCTGTGTGGCATTGACCTGGTCTCTAATCTGAGCTGCTGTTAACCTGCAATTTCTGAGGCTGGTGACTCGGATGAACTTATCCTCCGCAGCAGAGGTGACTCTTGGTCTTCCTTTCCTGGGGCGGTCCTCATGTGAGCCAGTTTCTTTGTAGCGCTTGATGGTTTTGGCCACTGCACTTGGGGACACTTTCAACGTTTTCCCAATTTTTCGGACTGACTGACCTTCATTTCTTAAAGTAATGATGGCCACTCATTTTTCTTTACTTAGCTGCTTTTTTTCTTGCCATAATACAAATTCTAACACTCCATTCAGTAGGACTATCAGCTGTGTATCCACCTGACTTCTGAACACCACAACTGATGATCCCAACCAACTTTATAAGGCAAGAAATCCCACTTATTAAACCTGACAGGGCACACCTGTGAAGTGAAAACCATTTCAGGTGACTACCTCTTGAAGCTCATCAAGAGAATGCCAAGAGTGTGCAAAGCAGTAATCAAAGCAAAGGGTGGCTACTTTGAAGAACCTAGAACATAAGACATATTTTCAGTTGTTTCACACTTTTTTGTTAAGTATGTAATTCCACATGTGTTAATTCATAGTTTTGATGCCTTCAGTGTGAATCTACAATTTTTATAGTCATGAAAATACAAAAAACTCATGGAATGAGAAGGTGTGTCCAAACTTTTGGTCTGTACTGTATATGAGGGATAATGTCAAACACCTTTGCAAAGTGCAAAACACAGCCACCGCTCTGTCCACCCCTCTTTCCAGGCTTCTATTCTTCTCTTCATGAAAACAAATCTGGTTAGTCTGACACTGTATTATATACTGTACTATTACATATTCATCTGTTTACAGTACTCACACAATGTATTTCCTACAATGGATGGTAAGCTTACCTGTCTGTAATTAGCTGGGAAGACCCAGAGCCATTTTTGAAAACAGACATCATGTTTGCTTTGAGTCAGTCGCATGCATTATGCCAGCCAGTCACTGCGAACAGCAATAACTAAACCAGATTTGTTAAAGAGGACCTTTCACGTCATCATGTATATGCCGTTTTACATACCGCTAGAAAGCCGACAGCGCGCTGAATTCAGTGCACTGCCGGCTTTCCCGTTATATGCCCCAGGGCTTGAGATATCGGGGTCTAAATTTCACCATTCATTGTCAGAAGGGCGTTCCTTACCGCTCAGCGTCATCGCTGGGCGGTAAGGAACTCTGATAGTACTCAGCTCAGAGAGAGGGGGGAGTTCCTTACCGCCGAGTGATGAGGCTGAGCTGTGAGGAATGCCCCCTCAGTACAGTGCTATGGACGAGCACAGTCAGGGAGGGCGTTCCTCACAGCGCAGCTAGACTGTCAGGAACGCCCTTCTGACAGTGAACAGTGAAATTTAGACCCCCGATATCTCCAGCCCCGGGGAATATAACGTGAAAGCCGACAGTGAGCTGAATTCAGCACACTGTCAGCTTTCTAGCAGTATGTAAAACCACATATACATGAGGACGTGAAAGGTCCTCTTTACGTAATATTCTGTGTAATTTATCTAGACCCAGGTCTTTGTCCTACTAGAATAGTATAAAGTTTTTTAAAAAACATTGGCCCAGATATACTTTTGTGGTTATGACTAGACACTGGTGTAAACATGGCATGTCTTTGACAAATCTTTGGTTCAGTGTGTCACATCTCTGGTACAATGGTACAATGCGGCGCATCTCGGTGCATCTAGTTTGGGCTAACATTTTTTGACATGCTTAATAAGCCACAATGCACCAAAATAGTGTCTAAAAATTCTGGCACAAAGTAAGCCAACTAAAAGGTGGTATAAATGTAGACTAGACAGTCTAAAAATATGCCAGATTTAGCATCCAGCATCAGTCACTCTGACAAATCTGGTGTTTTTTTGCGAGCTATACCTATTTTATGATGTGTAGGGTCCATTGAAACAAGGCCCTCATAATTACTATAGAGACTGACTTAAATCCATACAGAGAGTGATAATATGTCAATATTAACCAAGCTGTCAATATCAGTGAGATAAATATTGCTTACCATGTTTCTTTGCTATCTAATTTTTAAGTCATAAAATGTGATATTCTTACATTCATTTTTACTACCACTACAATCCTCACATTTGTGAAACAATAGCTAATTTTTACAAGGAACTACTAGATATCAATGAAAAAATTGTAAGTTGTAAACTTTTATCCCAGTAATTTTGGAAGTGACTAGGTATATTCCATGAATAAACTAGGTTAAATGTTCCGTGAAGACTATATCTTCACAGTGCAAAAGCTCACTCTTTTGCATAGCTGGTTAAGTGAATGAATTGTGTTTTTAGAGGCATACATACAGAAAAAGAAAGGGGGCCTCAAAGCAAAAATCTAAATGGGCCACCCATGAAAAGGAAGAGTCTGCAATATCTGTGGATCAATCTTTAGTCAGGACCTCAAACATGATACAAAAGTCAGTACCTAGATTGGATGATTCCCTTCTGTTTATTTATCTAAGATCTTGTTTATTGGCTTCTTTGTCAGTTCAGCTCCCTTAGGACAGAGCTGTAACATCTGATTATAGTTTATACAGGAAATATGAGGAAGCCTGAGACCCACCCTCTGCAGTAGGGCAGCAGTCAAAGCTGATAATGAGACAAGGAGCATGACTTAGACTACCTCAGGCTCGGCACTGTCGCTAATCTGTAGTCACAGAACACAACTCAGCTCTAATGAACTGACCAAAAAAGTGGTAAAGTACTATGGAAAATAAATAACAGGTAACCATTACCATATAATTTTTTGGCTTCTACCTAAAGGGTTCTTTAAATCAAAACTTTCTGTAAAAATGGATGTATATAGTTAATGCTCAATTGTTTTACCTAACACAATTTTTATAATTTATATTAAACTAAACACTATAACATTGAGCAGAATCCTAACATTGCTTACATTATAATAAGCAAATTCCTCCATGGACTGGAAATTGGAAAAATATTCCTCACATATGGAGAAAGCATTTAGAACAACCCCACAAGTGCTCTATTGGGTTAGCCTGCTTTACAGTCTGGTTTGAAATTGTTCATTGTAGTGCTTAAACCAGTAAAATAATTTAATGGTATAATATTTAATGGAAAAAATGAGCTGTTCTTTGTGAAATGTATTCCTTCGAGAGATAATGCACATTATCCAAAATAAATTGCTCTTCTGTGCAGTAAACACAAACTTTCCAGTGTAAGTGTTATGTAAATTGGAAACAGTGTTCATCTCACTGAAATAACCATCTCACAGATATGAATTACAATGTTGGTGTCAGCTTTTGGTAACGCTTCAAGTGAAAATACAATGTGGGGGAAAAAGAAACATAACCTGTTAAGTTCTTTCCAAAACCCTTCCCAGACAACAATGCAGTGAACATTAGCATTTAAAGTGGTAGGTTCTACTCACATTATGGAGTATAAATGAGACAGAGAGTGCCACATAGGACATTAACTGAGACTAGATATAAAGTACAGGTCCTCACCTTATGTTGTGTTGCCCTCACAACAACATAGTTTGCTTATCCCTTCCGTAACAGATAAGTAGTTGTCACTGTTGCTTGATAGCAATGTCCAAATCACTTTTGGTCATAATCTAGTTAGCAATGAAGAAAAATGGTTACTTTGGTTCAATTTGCACCCTACTCATAATGTTTCAAAAAAGTAGGCAGATAGGGGCAATGAAGGTTAACTGGAGCAGGCAGTGGCATAACTAGGAATGGCTGGGCCCCAAGATGAACATTTGACATGGCTCCCCCCCTCGGCAACTGCCCCCCTCCCGCGCAAACCTCATTCCCCTCATTCCTGCACACACTATTATGCATCATAGTGGCCCCGGCACACAGTATTATGCTCCATAGTGGCCCCTGCAAACACTATTATGCGCCACAGTGGCCCCTGCACACACTATTATGCGTCACAGTGGCCCCTGCACACACTATTATGTGCCATAGTGGCCCCTGCACACAGTATTATGCCCCATAGCGGCTCCTGCACACAGTATTATGCCCCATAACGGCCCCTGCACACAATATTATGCCGCATAGCGGCCCCTGCACACAGTATTATGCCCCCACGAACAATTATTATACTCTGGGGTCTTTTCAGACCCCTTAGTATAATGAGCGGAGACCAAGGGGAGGAGAAAAACATAAAAAACTGGGTTACTTACCTCCCCCTGGTTCCAGCGCACTCCCCACTTCTTCAATGTTGGACCAGACGTCATGGTCGACATCGCAATGCATAATGACGTCGGCCTGGACGTCACCAAGGAGGCCCAAAGCCTGCCAGAGCCCAGGAGAGGTAAGTAACACTGTTTTTTATGTTCCCTCACCACCCCTGGGCTTCAGATCATTAACTCTGGGATCTAAAAAGACCCCAGAGTATAATGAAAGCAGTATTTATGGGGTTCGCCGGCCCACGGCCTTACCTACTGATCCCTGTTCCTGCTCACAGCCACCTCTGCTTCCAAAGAAATGGATCGGTAAGTAAATAGGGCCCGTTACCTGCTGGTGTTACACCAGCAGGTAACGGCCTATTTAAAAAAAAAACATCAGTGCCCGCCGCGCCCCCTAATGTCCCGGGCCCTGTGGCAGCCACTCCTACTGCTACCCTGGTATTTACGCCCCTGAGAGCAGGGATGCCTCAGCCTAACAAACTTACACTAGAAAACTGATGCAAGTTGTAGCTGAAGCCTACAATTTTCACGTAAGGACTTCCTGCAAGGTACTTGAATTATTAAGAAGCCAGGGCCTCTTAATTCTGCTGTATTTTATATTAGTGCACAAAAGGATTAAGAACAGTGCACAAAGCACTGGTCTTAATAAATTGGTCCCATTATCTTAAAGCTCCAGGGTCCCAATGTGAAACCTGTGACAGGGCACACCACTTAGAATGTACCATTTAAAACACCATCTTATGTGCTACTTTAGACGCCCCTGACTTCTCTAGGGTAACACAATGAACAGTGATATTCTGTGATATTCTGTATAGAAGGTATCTTTGCATTCTAGATATGAATAAGAAAATGCTTCAATAACTCTTATTTAGAAAGGATCCTCTTGAGAGAATTGCTTGAGACAAATAAGAGATTGTCTGTTATATAATTTCAAAGACTCCAGGTAGTTCCGCCTGGTGTTGCCTTTGTTATACAATAGAACTGAGCTGAGATCTCCTCTGCTTGAACCCTATGCTGAAGTTTAGGAGGTCACAATGTGTACAAATTCATGTGGACAGGTACAATAATGAAAAACAATATGAAATAGGCTACCCTTGGTGCTATGTGCTGGTCAAGTATTTGGAATGCAAAGTAATTTCAAGGAAACCTATTGAGTCCAACAGCAAAATTGACCTGATAAAAAAAAAATAAATCACAAGCTATTTTGGTCTTTAAATGAAAAGTTAAACCATGAGCTTTTTATATATATATATATATATATATATATATATATATATATATATATGTATACAGTGTGGGAAAAAAAGTATTTAGTCAGCCACCAATTGTGCAAGTTCTCCCACTTAAAAAGATGAGGCTGGCCTGTAATTGACATCATAGGTAGACCTCAACTATGAGAGACAAAATGAGAAAACATATCTAAAAAATCACATTGTCTGATTTTTTAAGAATTTATTTGCAAATTATGGTGAAAAATAAGTATTTGGTCACCTACAAACAAGCAAGATTTCTGGCTCTCACAGACCTGTAACTTCTTCTTTAAGAGGCTCCTCTGTCCTCCACTCATTACCTGTAGTAATGGCACCTGTTTGAAATTGTTATCAGTATAAAAGACACCTGTCCACAACCTCAAACAGTCACACTCCAAACTCCACTATGGTGAAGACCAAAGAGCTGTGGAAGGACACCAGAAACAAAATTGTAGACCTGCACCAGGCTGGGAAGACTGAATCTGCAATAGGCAAGCAGCTTGGGGTGAAGAAATCAACTGTGGGAGCAATAATTAGAAAATGGAAGACATACAAGATCACTGATAATCTCCCTCGATCAGAGGCTCCACGCAAGATCTCACCCCGTGGGGTCAAAATGATCACAAGAACGGTGAGCAAAAATCCCAGAACCACACGGAGGGACCTAGTGAATTACCTGCAGAAAGCAGGGACTAACGTAACAAAGGATACCGTCAGTAACACACTACGCCGCCAGGGACTCAGATCCTGCAGTGCCAGACGTGTCCCCCTCCTTAAGCCAGTACATATCCGGGCTTGTCTGAAGTTTGCTAGAGAGCATTTGGATGTTCTACCAAACAGTTCTACTTTGGTTTCATCTGACCATATGACATTCTCCCAATACTCTTCTGGAACATCCAAATGCTCTCTAGCAAACTTCAGATGGGCCCGGATATGTTCTGGCTTAAGCAGGGGGACACGTCTGGCACTGCAGAATCTGAGTCCCTGGCGGAGTAGTGTGTTACTGACGGTAGCCTTTGTTACGTTAGTCCCAACTTTCTGCAGGTCATTCACTAGGTCCACCCTTGTGGTTCTGGGATTTTTGCTCACCGTTCTTGTGATCATTTTGACCCCACGGAGTGAGATCTTGTGCGGAGCCCCTGATCGAGGGAGATTATCAGTGGTCTTGTATGTCTTCCATTTTCTAATTATTGCTTCCACATGTGATTTCTTCACACCAAGCTGATTGGCAGCTTGCCTATTGCAGATTCAGTCTTCCCAGCCTGGTGCAGGTCTACAGTTTTGTTTCTGGTGTCCTTCCACAGCTCTTTGGTCTTCACCATAGTGGAGTTTGGAGTGTGACTGTTTGAGGTTGTGGACAGGTGTCTTTTATACTGATAAAAATGTCAAACAGGAGCCATTACTACAGGTAATGAGTGGAGGACAGAGGAGCCTCTTAAAGAAGAAGTTACAGGTCTGTGAGAGCCAGAAATCTTGCTTGTTTGTAGGTGAAAAAATACTTATTTTCCACCATAATTTACAAATAAATTCTTTAAAAATCAGACAATGTGATTTTCTGGATTTGTTTTCTCATTTTGTCTCTCATAGTTGAGGTCTACCTATGATGTCAATTACAGGCCGGCCTCATCTTTTTAAGTGGGAGAACTTGCACAATTGGTGGCTGACTAAATACTTTTTTCCCCCACTGTATAGATATATATAGTTGAGTCACATTATTATGATCACTTCCTACTTTGGGCATCGGCAGTATGTAGCCCATGAAGGAAGCCATCACATGTTGTGGGCTGGCTTGGTGAGTATATAAGTTGTGTGATAGGCTGTATGAACACATATCACTCTTTGTTGTTATAGGTAAAAGGGGCAATTTATCAGAGTTGCAAAAAGGGATGACTATTGGCAGTGACAGGGTGGCAGTATTTCTCAAACACAGTTTGTGAACTATTTGTGTCTTGCTATGGTGAAAGTGTATGATGAGTGGACAAATTGCACCACTGGGAATAACCGACAAAGAAACTGTGCAGCACCATGTGCCATTAATAGTGTCAGTAGTGAATGTTGGCTATAAAGGTGTGCTAGGGTCGAATGACACGCTACCATGAAGCATCTCACTGTAAAAATGAAACAGAGGGCTAGCAGATGTGTGCATAAAACAACAGTTCAGTGAAACCAACTGTGTATGGAGCTCCAAAACATACAACTAGTCACTGCACCCTTACTAACAAAGGTGCATCAGAAAAAAGGCTTCAATTTCCATAGCAGTATTGGAATTGCACCACCAGTGATGAGTCACTTTTTCCATTTCATTGAACATAAGGACATTGACTTGCCAGGCAAGAAACATCAGAGAACAAACACCCTGTAACCATTGTTGAAAGAAAACAAGCCGGGGGATCTTTTCATGGCATTTTCTGGCCCCAATTATCCATATGAAGGCACACTGAACCAATTTGGGTATAAATCCATCTTTATAGATCATGTACATCCATACATGCTGTTTTTCTTCCAGAATGTTTTGCCAAGACAATGCAACATGTCACTCGGCTAGAAACATCCGACAGTGGTTGGACGTTAATGACCAAGACTTCTAAGTACTTCCCTGGTCCCATAATTCCCCAGACTTGAGCCCAAATGAGCACCTGTGGGACCACCTCAACGTTGTGTTTGTTCTATGGATCATCCCCCACACACTCCAGCAAATGTGGAGTGGAGACAACCCACCAGTCCCTTACTGAGTCACTACCAGACCATCTAGCTGCTCTCCGTGCTGCACGGAAATAACTCTGGATATTATCTGGTAGTTGGTGTATCTCTCTCTCTCTCTCTCTCTCTCTCTCTCTCTCCTTCAAGACTGTTGGAAGACCATTTCAGGTGACTACCTCTTGAAGCTCATCAAGAGAATGCCAAGAGTGTGCAAAGCAGTAATCAAAGCAAAAGGTGGCTACTTTGAAGAACCTAGAATATAAGACATATTTTCAGTTGTTTCACACTTTTTTGTTAAGTATATAATTCCACATGTGTTAATTCATAGTTTTGATGCCTTCAGTGTGAATCTACAATTTTTATAGTCATGAAAATACAGAAAACTCTTGGAATGATAAGGTGTGTCCAAACTTTTGATCTGTACTGTCATTTTTAGGCGCTAGGATTGCACGTTCACAAAGCCACTGATGGTTGTTAAAATTGTTCCAAATATCAGGGAAAACTTGGTCAATAAGTTCCATTACCGAAGATGTCATTTCACAAAAATCTTCCGAAAAGAAAATGAGACCAGTAGTGGAATCAGTAGGGAACCTGTCATTTCCAAGGCATAGTAGCTGGTGTGTAAATTTGTCTGCAGTTGTATTTCCCATCAAATGAACCCGCATATTAGTAGTAAGAGTTTGCTTCTGAACATGCATCAACAAATAAGAAGATTTTAGACAGGCATTCAGATCATCCGTTGGTGTTGCTCCCTTAAGAACAGGTAATGTCTGGCAGAAGTCACCTGCAAAAATTACAACAATTCCCCCTATTAAACAATTGGTTCCCCGCAGATCTTTCAAGGAGCGATCAAGGGCCTCGACCGCTTTCTTGTGTGCTATGGTACATTCATCCCAAACAATTACTTTGCAAGTTTGTAATACCTTAGCTCTCCCAGAGCCCTTAGTGATATTACAGACAGGAGTTTCTGACAGCGCTATATTAAAGGGCAATCCTAGTGCTGAATGAGCCGTGCACCCTCCATCTAAAAGAGTGGCCGCAATCCCAGATGATGCAACAGCCAAGGCAATGTCATTGTTTGAGCGAATTTCTGCAAGCAGCAAATTAATTAAAAATGTTTTACCAGTACCTCCTGGTGCATCTAGGAAAAATAGTCCCCCATTTCCACTGGAAATCTGACCCATAATTGCCATATAGGCCGATCTTTGGTCATCAACTGAAAGAGGTTTATTTAAAATGACAAATTCTTTACATTTTTCCAAATCCTAGCTTTTTTCTTGCAGAATATCTCTGTTCATAACATCAAAGTCTGGTCGATTTGGTGCTGGTAAACCTAATTCTATTACATCAAGAGGGCTTTGTTGAATATGTCAGCAGTGAAATTTAAGTCTAAGTCTGGATTAACTCTCCTTTGCGCTCTAAGAATATCTTCCCTAAGATATTCTTTGTATTTGTCCCAAAGCGCACAGGTATAGGAACGTGCGCAGGTTGTAATTATTATAGCGAACAGGTCTTTTAGTTGAGGTGGAAAGCGAGTGACAGATGCTTCCTGCAATGTCATGTCCCAGTGTTGATCGTCTTCGATCAGACCACGCTTTTGGCATGCTTCCCTCTAAGTTTGACACAGCTCTCCATCAACTATTTTCAAATCTGTGAAAGAAGTTGGCCCACGGACAGTGTGAAGTAGTAATCGGAGGTAGTAACACTCTGCGTTGTTTGGATGCACTGTATACACACGTCCAAGAGCATCACTGGAACGTCCGTCCCATCCTGGGACCCTTGCACCTTGTTTCCTCTTGCAAAATACTTTTTTCGATTTATTCCATGTGCAATATTTTGGAACATCTGAATATAATAAAGTCCTTGCAAATGGATCTGCTTGACATAGGAGAAAGAAAGCTGTCAATGTTGTATTGGGTGGTCGAGCAGCTCTTTCCTCTGCATTCTTGGGAGTAAAATAAACTCGTTGTCCATTTTCAAGATGGACACTGAAATGAACTACAGTCGGATGTCTTTCACGGATTGGAAAATTTAGTAATCGCCACATGGCTTCATTACTACTTATATACCTTCCTATCTGATACAGCATAATCTCATCAGATGTACATTTTGGATTCTCTAGCTGGAAAACTGCCATATCACTGTCCTTGTTAACATATTTGCAAATGTATTTAATTGACTTAACAGAGTTACAATATTCTATGTTAATGTGCGCATCAAACATTTTTGAAAGCAGTGGAGAGTACAACCCATTGATTATCTATTTCAACATCTGTGCTTTGTTTAACCCGTTTTAATCTGATTGTTGCAGTATATCCTCCCTGTTCAGGTTTCCGTCTTCTGTAAAGAGGATAACCATCATCCCCTGTTTGTGTTTCTACAATCAAGTTGCGAGGATACTTTTTAGTACATTTTCCTTCCTTCATATATGGCGATCTTGGGTTAAGTGGCCCACATGGCCCATGGATCATATTTTTAGAAATAGTTTCAAAAAGTACCGGATCCTCTTCTGGATTTGGAAGCTCAGCAGAAATAACACTGTCAATTTGATCAGGGCGTATCTTATCCTTTAGCCATATCAGTAAATGAGCATGTGGAAGACCTCTTTTTTGCCACTCAATTGAATACATCCAACACTGACTTTCACCTAAAATGCAACACTTTGTAATTACGTCCATGAGCTTGATCAGTTTTTGTTTAAAAACCCTTGCTATTAAATCATGTCGATCAGAGGGGCCCTGACCATTCAGAAGCTCTTCCTTTATCTCTGGCCAAGTTGGATTACATGTAACTGTAATAAACAAATCAGGACGACCATATATCCGAACATATGTCATGGTGTCCTGAGCATACTCATGCATATGTCTGGGACTTCAAGTAAATGTAGCCGGTAAAATAAACATACGCCCAATGTCAGCCACGTTGCCATCATTAGCAACAGCATCCCTTAAATGAATGTATTCACCCACTCAAAATTTTTGTTGGTTCAATCGTATGTACAAAAGACGCTCACTTTCCACCTTGGCATACATATCAACTATAAATTGATGAAAAAGTTTCCTACATTGTAAAATGTGGTTAGAAGACCCATGTCTGATCATTATTTGGTAGGCATAAAAGTCCATAGCTGATATTTTTTTATTGGTTGGCCTAGCAGTCTTGGGATCAGTTTGTGTTAGATTAAATTGATAGCCATCTTGGCCATTCCAAAATATTATCGGATATTGCAGAGCATCATATGATCTATGTGTTTCTGCAATACGTTGAAGATTGTAGCTTCTTCGCTGAATAATTATATCTCGGCTTTGAAAGTCCTGTGCAACCAGGAAATCGCCTTTCATGCTCACCAAACGGTGTCTTGTCTGCTCTTATTACAACTTGATATTCATCACGTGGTATTCTTTCTAAGGCTGTTTTGAAAAGGTTTACTAACTGATTGTGCTGATGGAAAAATCTTTGCAAATTCAACACAATCGCTTTTTCTGTCTCAAGTATAGCTTCACAACGTCTATCAGCTTGCATTTGTTCGTCTCCCAAAAAATACATTTGTAAAAACTTTGGATCTTCATTTGCTACAGGAAGCATTGAACCGATTTTGTGATATATTTGGCCCTGGACTTTAAAAGTTGGCATAAATCCTGCTTCCTGGAGTCCAGCTGTTGTACCAAAGGATGTCATCTGGAAAGATGAATTGTATCTCCTAATATTTTGCAGAGAATGCTTTGACTCGGGAGTTGTTCCTGACATGTATGAAAGAAGTGGTTCAGGAGGTAGATCTAAAGGTGGCAAACTGACTTTGCCATTTCAGCAGCACATACCAGGCGATTCCAAGTTAAACTTCTTTGCTTGACAATGTTTGCATATTATGTCCATTTTGCCAATTATGACTTTCTGATGTGACCTATAATCTTGAATTGGGTTGTAGTGAAATGCTTCCAAACACAAATCAACCTGCCTACATCTTTGCACATGTTGCATATGTTGTATGCGGTCATTTTCAGAATGTTCATCCTTTTGTTCAGATGTTTCCATATTCCTTGCTTCAGCCTGCCTTATCCGATTCTTGTGAAGACGACATTCCCGTTGCTCTGATGTCTCTACATTTAGCCTGTCTCATCTGTTTCTTTTCAATCCGCGAGTCACGTTGTTCACTTGTCTCAGCTCTTTGACACAATTTTGCGTTCTTAGCTTTTGGATGAACTTGTCCAATAGATGGTCGTTTTTTGGGCGTCATTTTAAAAAACAGTCCTTAGTATTATGACCCTTTAGTCTTCACCTGACACTGATAAGAGATGTAATAGGATGAATAGTAAATACAGAGCAGCCCTCACACAGTATTACTATGACCTGAAGGAGCTCACATCTCAGTAATGAAAACCGCCTCACAGGCAAACTTGTGTAGTTGCCCATAGCAACCAATCAGAGCTCAGCTTTCACTTTACCTCAGCAGCTTCAGTGATGAAGACTCCCTGTATAGTAAGCAATAATGTCAATTTTACTATGAGGCAGTTTTTGCCTGACCAATATTGCTGCTCAGTAAGGCTGCTTGCACACTACAGTATTTTTCACGGGTCTCCGGGCCGTGGATTCTACAGCTCCATAAACATTCCTGCAAAATTCACAGCTTTGTGCACAAAGAAGTCTATGGAGCCGACAAATCCATGTCCCGGAGGCCCGTGAAAAATACTGTAGTGTGCAAGCAGCCAGTAAGGATATCAGACGTGTTTTGTCAGTGCGTGCGTGTATGTGTGTGTGTGCACACGTGTGATCCATGTGTATGTATGCGTGCGTGCATGCACATGTGTGGTCCGTGTATATGTATGCGTGTGTGTGCGCATGTGATCCATGTGTTTGTGCGTGCGCAGTGCACGTGTCCATGCGTGCGGTAGGTGTGTGTGAGTACGCATGTGCTCTGTTCATCCGTGTGCGTAGGGTGCATCCATCTCAGTGTGTTTGCGTGCATGTCTGGTCCTTGCATTCCTGTGTGCGTGTGTGTGTGGTGTGCTTGTGGTATTTATGGAGTGGTGTTGTGGTATTTGTGGGGTGGTGTTTGTGTTGTGTGTGTCTAGCGTGGTCTGGTATTTGTGTGGTGTGTTGTGGCATTTGTGTAGTATTGTGCTTGTGAGTTGGTGTATGTGTGCTGTCTGTGTGATGTTTGTATGGTGTTTGTGAAATGTTTATGTGTTGTGTGTGGTGGTGCAGCTCCTTTAGCAGCGACTCTTTGGCACCGTTGCTACAATCCATCCCTGTCAGTCACAACTGTTGTTTTCCCCTCAGCACTGTCACTTTCACCTTCACATTTCCCCATTATATGTATAGGGCCTAACTTCGGGGGCCCCAATCTGATGACTGGGGGACGCTAGCAAGATTTAACATGCGCAGTATTCTGCTCCTGTGGATGGAGAGGGGACTTGCCAAATTTCACCCAAATTGGGTGAGAACTGTGGATTTGTATACAGAGGGCTACTACAGATTTCACATTTCCCCATTATACAGTGGGGAAAAAAAGTATTTTGTCAGCCACCAATTGTGCAAGTTATCCCACTTAAAAAGATGAAAGAGGCCTGTAATTGACATCATAGGTAGACCTCAACTATGAGAGACAAAATGAGAAAACATATCTAAAAAATCACATTGTCTGATTTTTTAAGAATTTATTTGCAAATTATGGTGAAAATTAAGTATTTGGTCACCTACAAACAAGCAAGATTTCTGGCTCTCACAGACCTGTAACTTCTTCTTTAAGAGGCTTCTCTGTCCTCCACTCATTACCTGTAGTAATGGCACCTGTTTGAAATTGTTATCAGTATAAAAGACACCTGTCCACAACCTCAAACAGTCACACTCCAAACTCCACTATGGTGAAGACCAAAGAGCTGTGGAAGGACACCAGAAACAAAATTGTAGACCTGCACCAGGCTGGGAAGACTGAATCTGCAATAGGCAAGCAGCTTGGTGTGAAGAAATCAACTGTGGGAGCAATAATTAGAAAATGGAAGACACTGATAATCTCCCTTGATCAGAGGCTCCACGCAAGATCTCACCCCGTGGGGTCAAAATGATCACAAGAACGGTGAGCAAAAATCCCAGAACCACACGGAGGGACCTAGTGAATTACCTACAGAAAGCAGGAACTAATGTAACAAAGGATACCGTTAGTAACACACTACGCCGCCAGGGACTCAGATCCTGCAGTGCCAGACGTGTCCCCCTCCTTAAGCCAGTACATATCCGGGCCCGTCTGAAGTTTGCTAGAGAGCATTTGGATGTTCCAGAAGAGTATTGGGAGAATGTCATATGGTCAGATGAAACCAAAGTAGAACTGTTTGGTAGAAACACAACTCGTCGTGTTTGGAGGAGAGTGAATGCTGAGTTGCATCCAAAGAACACCATACCTACTGTGAAGCATGGGAGTGGCAACATCATGCTTTGGGGCTGTTTCTCTGCAAAGGGACCAGGACGACTGATCCGTGTGCATGAAAGAATGAATGAGGCCATGTATAGTGAGATTTTGAGTGCAAATCTCCTTCCATCAGCAAGGGCATTGAAGATGAAACGTGGCTGGGTGTTTCAGCATGACAGTGATCCCAAGCACACCGCCAGGGCAACGAAGGAGTGGCTTGGTAAGAAGCATTTCAAGGTCCTGGAGTGGCCTAACCAGTCTCCAGATCTCGACCCCATAGAAAACCTTTGGAGGAAGTTGAAAGTCCGTGTTGCCCAGCGACAGCCCCAAAACATCAATGCTCTAGAGGAGATTTGCATGGAGGAATGGGCCAACATACCAGCAACAGTGTGTGCCAACCTTGTGAAGACTTACAGAAAACGTTTGACCTGTCATTGCCAACAAAGGATATATAACAAAGTATTGAGATGAACTTTTGTTATTGACCAAATACTTATTTTCCTCCATAATTTGCAAATAAATTCTTTAAAAATCAGACAATGTGATTTTCTGGATTTGTTTTTTTCATTTTGTCTCTCATAGTTGAGGTCTACTTATGATGTCAATTACAGGCCTCTCTCATCTTTTTAAGTGGGAGAACTTGCACAATTGGTGGCTGACTAAATACTTTTTTTTCCCCACTGTATGTATAGGCCCTAACTTCGGGGACCCCAATCTCATGACGGGGGGACGCTAGCGAGATGTAACATGCGCAGTATTCTGCTCCTGTGGGTGGAGAGGGGGCGTGCCAAATTTCAACCAAATCGGGCGAGAACTGTGGATTTGTATAGAGCGGGCTACTACAGATTTTGAGTTTTATATATATAGAGATATAAAAATGTTAAATTTGCATTTGTATGTTATACCTCTTGCTTAGTATCTATTGCAAAGGGACTTGTTAGGTCTCCTGACATGTATGCTTTGCTAAAGATTTGTATTCCACATTAAATAATAATGGTAGACATATTTTCTTAAAACTCTGCATTGTGCTATTCTTGTGTTAATTCTTATGGAAAATGAAAGAATAAATTGAAAACTGGGTGATATTTGATATGCAATATGTTGATGATATTCAATCAGAAATAACAATGTCAGACTGAGGAAAGACACTCAAGTCATAAGAGGAATGATAACACCCAGTCAATTCATACATTTTCAAATGGAACAACATAGAGCAGTCCTTAGAAAAGACTCTCCAGAATAATTTCATGTCAATATTTATTAATATAAAAATCTGAGGAGAGTTGACATGAACCTTTAAGACCGTGGCCCCAAGTGGTGTAAGCAGTACCTGCAAAGTGGATAGTATTCTAACTAATCCCATCCACACATTGCGGAAAAATACACGCTTTTGGAAATCACAGCATGTCAATTATACCTATGGAACCTCTGCAGACTTTGTGTGAAAAGAGCTGCAGGAAAAATCATGATGCGTTGTATCCAGCAGTGCTTTTTTGCTGCGGCCCGCTATGTGGGGCCCTAACCTAATATGGTCTTTTAAGGAGCAAAATGGAAATGATTGGGAGGATACTTTACAATAAAAGTTTTCTAGCCCATTCTCTTTTGGTTTGTATTTTAAAACATTCTAGAAGTTTGTTCTCATAATGTCATTTAATGCAGTTTTGCTGCATTTTTTAATACTTAAAACAGGCAGTGGACCCAAATAGATGGCTCAATTGCTCTTCAGTGATGCCATTACTAGGGAGAGAACTATAAGGCCAGTTCTGCTCAATAGGTGACCAACTAATGATTAAAAACTAATCAAAATCCAGCTTTTATTTCTTATGAATCCTTAGGAAAATGAAAATGGCAACCTCTTTGCTAGCTACGAATAACCTTTTTCATATTTCCCTTAAATGCATCATTTAGACTAAAACTAGAGACTCCTCCATTTTGTGAGACATTTGGCATTTGCCAACATGACTGCTATAATTGTGAGCAAAGCACATTAATAGGAGACGATTATCTGTTGTATATCTGAAGTATTTTGTGTGCGTGGATAATTTACAGGCCAGAGGTTTATGATGACTGCCCCTCACTTACCACATTAAGTACAATTGGTTAATCCTGTCATCACTGGAGATCTGTTCCTAGGAGGACTTTTTTTTTCCTCCAGAACAACTTCAGACTCCTAAAATCCCTCCTGGCCAGTGATGGGTGATTATGAAAAGTGATAAACCATTAATCTTGTGCTGTTATTTACTACATACTACTATGCATACTACAGAGAGTTAGTAGTATGCATAGTGTAAATGGGATCCTGTGGGTGAGGAAAGGCATGAAAACTATGATTTAAATGTTTTAGGCATCTACTGCATTTTCCTATACCTTCCTAAAGTGAGTGATGCAAATTAACTATGTATTGAGGACCTAGTCTGTTCCAGGTTGAATGCTGCCATAAGATATTATGTTCTTTATACATTTATTGTCTAAATCCTATAATGGGATATCCAAAATTTTCTAATTACTTATGTAAAGTTAAGAGTCCAGCCTCATAGGGCCTTAGTGTACATCATTAACATTACTTACTTTAATACACTGTTTTTAGGAATGTTATATGCCTTGCACTGCTGGTTTGTTTTAATTTGCCATAGTCATTTATATAAAAACTTCAGGTAGGGTTTAGGGGTTTTCCCAAATCAACCCTAGGTGGAAGAGTCTAACGCTTTGTTCACAGCCAGATAATGGCTCTGGTGGAAGCACTGCGTGATCAAGTTGATGCAGAGGTGAGAGCTATAACTATCACTATAATTTTCAACCCCCTAGCGGACCCCGCAAGAGGGGGTCTGACACTAATATATTTACTAATCTGCTCATTATGCATGTAAAAAATGATGAGAGGACAGTTCTTTAATTGTTATTGGTTATATATTCAATTGCTGAACCACTCTAAGGATACATTCGCACAACTGTGATTAATGGTCATTTTTGTAACGGACTTCACACGGCAGCATTAAATTAAATTTTTGCCTGTTTTCATGGATCCCCCCATACACTCAAATGTTTAGGGGATCTGTGAATGTGGTTGCCTCTCGGGTGCAAGACGGTCGTGAAAAATAGAACATTTTCCATGGCCGTTTTGCATCTCGGTGATCTAAATGATCTGATAGTTTTATTCCATAAGGATAAATTAAATTAAACATTTATGCCTGTCCTTAGATAACAAACCAGCTTTCTTATGTCTTTGACTCTCTCACATACATTGACAATAACAAAGTAGATATTGTCTGATAGAGCACACCAAGATGACAGATTAGGTGGCAGCATTTTTTAATACTTGAAGGTTTTACAAATATCACTTTGCTTTTATCTTTGCTATTGAGTTGGCTCAAACTCAACAATACTCTAGTTTCCTCTGGGAGAATTTGCAGCATGATCAGTTCTTCAACATGTACTACTGTATCGATCACCTTCTCAGAAAATATCAATAGGTGCAAGTGTCTTCCCAAAATACCTCAACGAATGAATGCCTAATGATGTAAAAGGGACATCTCGCTCTCCTCTAAGGTAACTCAAGGTGTCTCTCAAGTAATAGAACAGCCCTGTGCTGTAGAAAATAGTCCATCAGTCAGAAACAAGATTAGTTCATTGTTTTTCATTTTTCAGCAGCAATTTAAGGATAAAAATTAATGGTGTAATACTTTTGCCAAGCTCACTTTTTAAATCAAAC
The DNA here is from genome assembly GCA_947044405.1 of Leptodactylus fallax. Classification (NCBI taxonomy): domain Eukaryota; kingdom Metazoa; phylum Chordata; class Amphibia; order Anura; family Leptodactylidae; genus Leptodactylus; species Leptodactylus fallax. The sequence continues at coordinate 3,710,970 of CAMRHE010000015.1, forward strand.
TTGTGGAATATTGTACACACATAGGATGACTCCAGGGGCGCCGGAGTCCAAAGTACGTTGGCTTGCGTACGTGATGACATCATTGAACCTCCTTTGGGTCTCCAGAGTCAGGTCTCTCCTTCCTCCCCCTGCCTGTATTGGCAATGGGAGGGGTTGAACTGCTAGGAAATTTTTTTTTTCCTTAACTTCCGCCATTTTTTTTATAAAATCTGTGCAGGGCAGCCTTTTTTTTCAAAAAAAAAAAAAGTGAAGAGAAATAAAGGGCTTTTATTCTCTGTGTAACCTGTCACAGGTATTGGGAGAGTCTTTGCTCTCCATTTTTTCTATATAAGTCTGCCGCTTCCTTTCCTCTGCCTCTTTGTTGTTTGGCAGAGAGTGTGCATACTGTGCATTCTCATTCAACAGACTTGTACTGTTGCTGCATTTTTCTGGCTTTCTTGCTACTTACTCTTACACTTGCGGTAACGTATCATCCACTGCGTCTGGTGGTGATGAGTCCTTCAGGTAAGTCTGCGTATAGGTGCAAACATCTAACCTGTCGCTCCTGTGGAATTCCCTTGCCTGACGGTTATGAATTCAATACATGACACCAGTGCCGCCCAAAAGAACCCTCTGAGGAATCCACAATTAGAAATGTGGTTATTTGTGTCAAGGAGTATGTTCAGAACACCATGAAAGACTTGAAAGAGTCCATAACTCACTTGCCTGAAAGGCCTAGACACAGTGAGGCATCCGCTCCTGTCATATATTCTGACGACGAATTCAGGATCGTAGATGAAGCTAATTCTTCATATGAGAATTCAGATACGAATATAGCAAAACTGCTTTTTCCTCTGGAGAAAATTCAGAGATTATTGAAGTCCATTAGGTCAGGGGACCATGATGTTGACCGTGGGGAAGCCTCTAGTTCCACTTCTAGGGGGCCTAGGCACTTCAAAGTGAACAACATGCTTAAAAGAGCTATGTCCACCGAGTGGAAACACCCAGAGAAGTCCTACATGTTATCCAAGAAGTTCAAGACACTCTTCCCAATAGCTGAGGACCAGTTTGGGACTTGGGTCCTCCACCTAAGCTTGACATGGCGGTCACCAAATTGTCCAGGCGAAAACTTGTACCCTCTGAGGATGGGTCTAGCCTTCAGGATCCCATGGACCATCGGGCAGAGTGCTCCCTAAGGAAAGTGTATACGGCTTTCTCTGCACAGTGTTTGATTGGTATCGCTACTAGTGAGATAGCCAAGAAGCTGTGCTCCGGCCTCTCTTCATTAAAAAGAGATATCAATTTGGGGGTCTCCCGGGATGAATTGTTGTCCTCTATGAAGGGTATAGCCTTTGAGGCGGATTACCTCAATGAAGCCTCTCTTCTTCAGGTGAAGTTACCTGCCAAGTCTAGGACCTTGACTATGGCTGCCCGTCGCCCCCTCGAAGGGTGGATTATGCCTCAAAATTTAATATTTGCGGGTTGCCATATGAACCAGGTAAGTTATTCAGGCAGAACATGATAAGATTATAGAAGGACTAGTGGGAAATGAAGGAAAGTCCCTTCCGCAGTCCTTTAGTGGACAGGGCAGACAGCGTCGCAGAGGACAGTCTCCTCAAAGACCGACATCCTGCAAGAGGTCACGTGTGGACGTTCCAGGTTCCTGAGTGGGAACTCCAACCGTCTTTTTTTCTGTGATGACTGGAAAGTCAGAAAGACAGATTTCTATTACCTTCTCCCTCCTCCAAGACACGAAGTTCCTGTGGGAACAGATTCACATGGGTCTTGGAGATAATCTGGTCCGGTTACGGCATAGATTTTTCTGTGCCTCCCCAGGACAGTTTTATACAGACCTCTCGCATCCCTGCTGTCCATCACAAGGATCCAGAGTCCTCATTACTGGACTATATAAAAAGCATGTCTTGAAAGAGGTTCCACTGCAGTGTCAAGAGTCTAGAATTTATTCTCCAGTGTTCCTGGTTCCAAAACCTTGAGGAGACTGGTTGATGATAATAGACCTACGATACCTCAGCAGAGCTATCACAAAAAAAAATCCATATGGAAACATCTGTGATATCCATTCTCCAGCAAGGAGATTTCATGGCCACTCTGAACCTAAAGGACACATACCTCCACGTCCCTATTCTTCCTGCTCACAGGAAATACTTAAGAATTCCAGTGGTTGTAGAGGGTCGGCTGAGACACCTCCAATTTACCACACTTCCATTCGGGATAACGTCAGCATCCTACGTATTCACCAAGGTGGTATCCGCGGTAGCTGAGTCTCTGAGAATCCAGGGGATCACGATTGTTCCTTATCTGGAAGACTGGCTGTTAAAAGTCTCTTCAAGAGAAGGCCTACTATAGCACCTATCCACCGTGGTAAATTTTCTCCAACAGTTGGGTTGGATTATAAATTGGGAAAAGTCCCAAATATCTCCAGCAACCCAGAAGACACTTCTAGGGTTCATTATCGATTCAGGGCTAATGAGAGTATCTCTTCCTCCCTCCAGAAGGGAAAGAATAATCAATGCCGCAAAATTAATATTGGTTCCTCACTCATGTCAGACTGATGTCGTCTGCTGCAGAGGCAGTTCCTTGTGTGCTATGGCATCTTCACCCCCTGCAGAGAGAAGTCCTGATGGCCTGGAATCACAAAACCAGTGGACTAGACAGAAGTATTTTCCTGTCTCAGGAAGCCCACTCATTCCTCAGGTGGTGGATTCTGCTAATAGACTGAAAATCCATAGTCCAACCTCGCTGCACCCTGTTGACTATGGATGCATCACTCACAGGTTGGGGAGCCCACCTAAACAACATTCCAGCCCAAGGATCTTGGAATTTCCTCGAGAAAATGATGTTATCCAATTGGAGAGAACTCCGAGCGGTACGTTTAGCACTACTTCACTTTGCCATCCAGTTGAGAGACAAGGCAGTCCAAGTGAGATCAGACAATATGACAAATGTCCTTTACTTGATCAAGCAGGGAGGAACTCAGTCACAACCCCTTCTAAGCGAAGTGGGGAAGATTTTGAATTGGACACAGAAGAACCTAAACCCATCTTTCTGCCATACATATCCAAGTGTCACTGAATATAGTGATGGATCAATTGAGTCATTGCATCACTGTTCCAAGGGAATGGTCTCTCCACCCAGAGGTCCTTCAAGCAATCACCCTTAAATGGGGTCATCCAGAGGTAGACCTGATGAAAACCAGACTCAATGCCAAGGTAGAGAACTTCTGCTCTATACAAGTTGGACAATCCATTGGCTGTTGATGCCCTGTCCATCCCTTGGAGGTTCAGGCTGGCATACATATTTTCTCCAAACCTCCATGATACCAAGGGTATTGATGAGGATCAGACAGGACCAAGTCTCTGTAATCGCCATCATTCCATTCTGGACAAGGAGGTCACGGGATATATTTGAGGTTTCCCCTCATTTACAACCTGGTGTCTCAGGGGTCCAGGCCCTGCCAGGATCTGAAATCCTACAATCTGACAGCCTGGAGGTTGACCAGTCCCTATTACGATCTAAGGGACTCTTGGGAGCGGTCCTACGTACTCTCTCTCTCACTAGAGCAGAGTCTATGAATAAGAACTATGCCCAGATTCGTAACATCTTCATCTCCTGGTCATCAAGCAAAGGCTTTGAGAGCTCTGATCCCTCCATTCCAGAAATCCTGGAATTCCTTCAGGACAGCTTGGACAAAGGCTTTAGTCTTTCCATTTTGAAGGTTCAAGTTGCAGCCTTTTCAGCCTGATTAGGTACAGTGCTGGCCAAAAGTATTGGCACCCCTGCAATTCTTTCAGATAATACTCAATTTTTTTCCAGAAAATGATTGCAATCACAAATGCTTTGGTAATAATATCTTCATTTAATTTGTCTTCAATGGAAAACCACAAAAAGAATTGTCAAAAAGCCAAATTGGATATAATTCCACACCAAACATAAAAAAGTGGGTGGACAAAAGTATTGGCACCCTTTGAAAAATCATGTGATGCTTCTCTAATTTGTGTAATTAACAGCAGCTGTTACTTACCTGTGGCACATAACAGGTGGTGGCAATAACTAAATCACACTTGCAACCAGTTGAAATGGATTAAAGTTGACTCAACCTCTGTCCTGTGTCCTTGTGTGTACCACATTGAGCATGGAGAAAAGAAAGAAGACCAAAGAACTGTCTGAGGACTTGAGAAGCAAAATTGTGAGGAAGCATGAGCAATCTCAAGGCTACAAGTCCATCTCCAAAGACCTGAATGTTCCTGTGTCTACCGTGTCATCAAGAAGTTTAAAGCCCATGGCACTGTGGCTAACCTCCCTAGATGTGGACGGAAAAGAAAAATTGACGAGAGATTTCAAAGAAAGATTGTGCGGATGGTGGCTAAAGAACCTCGACTAACATCCAAACAAGTTCTAGCTGCCCTGCAGTCCGAGGGTACAACAGTGTCAACCTGTACTATCCGTCGGCGTCTGAATGAAAAGGGACTCTATGGTAGGATACCCAGGAAGACCCCACTTCTGACCCAGAGACATAAAAAAGCCAGGCTGGAGTTTGCCAAAACTTACCTGAGAAAGCCAAAAACTTTTTGGAAGAATGTTCTCTGGTCAGATGAGACAAAAGTAGAGCTTTTTGGGAAAAGGCATCAAAATAGAGTTTACAGGAAAAAAAAAGAGGCCTTCAAAGAAAAGAACACGGTCCCTACAGTCAAACATGGCGGAGGTTCCCTGATGTTTTGGGGTTGCTTTGCTGCCTGTGGCACTGGACTGCTTGACCGTGTGCGTGGCATTATGAAGTCTGAAGACTACCAACAAATTTTGCAGCATAATGTAGGGCCCAGTGTGAGAAAGCTGGGTCTCCCTCAGAGGTCATGGGTCTTCCAGCAGGACAATGACCCAAAACACACTTCAAAAAGCACTAGAAAATGGTTTGAGAGAAAGCACTGGAGACTTCTAAAGTGGCCAGCAATGAGTCCAGACCTGAATCCCATAGAACACCTGTGGAGAGATCTCAAAATGGCAGTTTGGAGAAGGCACCCTTCAAATCTCAGGGACCTGGAGAAATTTGCCAACGAAGAATGGTCTAAAATTCCAGCAGAGCATTGTAAGAAACTCATTGATGGTTACCGGAAGCGGTTGTTCGCAGTTATTTTGTCTAAAGGTTGTGCTACCAAGTATTAGGCTGAGGGTGCCAATACTTTTGTCTGGCCCATTTTTGGAGTTTTGTGTAAAATGATCAATGATTTGACTTTTTTTTTCATTCTCTTTTGTGTTTTTTCATTGCAAGCAAAATAAATGAAGATATTATTACCAAAGCATTTGTGATTGCAATCATTTTCTGGAAGAAATTGAGTATTATCTGACAGAATTGCAGGGGTGCCAATACTTTTGGCCAGCACTGTAAGCAGTTTTCCATAAACCTGCTGGTTATAAGGTTTTTTAAGGGTGCATCCAGGCTCAGACCGCCTGTTACCCACCCAAATCACCAATCGGATTTGTCTATAGTTTTGAAGGGGTTATGTGAGCCTCTGTGAGAGGTTGATGTTAAATTTCTTACACTAAAAACAGTGTTTTTATTGGCCATAACTTCAACTAACAGAGTTGGAGAACTTCAGGCTTTATTTTCGGTAGAACCTCACATATCCTTCCATCCAGATAGAGTGCAATTGAGGTTTATGCCAGGGTTCCTCCCTAAGGCACCCTCATAATCTAACTTGAACCAAGTTTTTTCTTTACTAGTCTTCTATCCCAGTCCGTCAATCTGAGAGGAATTTAAAATTCATTCCCTGTATGTTGCCAGATGTCTCAGAATTTATATTCAGAGATCTCTGCTTTTAAGCAGTCGGAGAACCTCTTTTTGTATTTTGCTGGGAAGAATAAAGGGCTCAAGGCTTCTAAGACCCCTTGGCCCGCTGGTTTAAGGAAGCCATAAACTTAGCTTTTACTTCACAGGGGTTAGACCCCCATGAGTCTGTTGGGCCGTTTCCGCCTCCTGGGTGGAAAGGAACTCCATTCCTTTGGAACAAATCAGTTCTGTAGCTTCTTGAAGCTCTCTCTATACCTTTGTAAATCATTCCAGATTTAATACCGGGGTACGGAGGCCATTTCCTTTGGCCGTTCCATTTTAAGTGCTATTCTTCAAGAGGGCCCTTCCTAGGATTCTTCTTGCTAGATCCCCAGTATTGTGCTGCTTTGGGATGAAAGGGAAGTGTTGATTATGATGTTAATCTGTTATCCCTTAGTCCCAACAGCAGTACAAGGCTCCCTCCCTATGTGTTATGTATTTGTCTTTATAATTACTTCCTTCCTTATATTGAGGAGGGGGATAGGTTAATAGTTAAAAATTCCATTCTGTCCTACCAGCACACAGGGGCAGAAATACCCCAGTATTGTGCTGCTGTTGGGACTAAGGGAAAACAAATTAACATCATAATCTACGCATGTTCACCAAAATAACATCAATAAAAGCATTGTGTAAGTCCTCAAACAATACCATTGACAAAAAAAAAATATTAACCCCTTCATGCCACAGCCAATTTTCGTTTTTGCATTTCCATTTTTCCCGCTACCCATTCCAAGAGCCATAATCACGATCACGGCAATACCAAATTCATATAGTATTTGTAATGTTATGATACCTTTTAAAAAATTAAAAACTACAAAATAGAATTTTTCTTTTGTGTCGCCATTAGAGATGAGCGAATTTCTCAAAAGTTCGATTTGGCAGTTCAATTCGAAGTTCCAAAAAAATTCACTTCGATCCGAATTGCATCGCGGCGAATATCTCTAAAAAAACACCTACTTCCTAGCTTCAGAGAGCCTGTATAGTTGTGTAGAACACTGAGCCTTGTAGTAACACGCATAGGGAGCCTACTGTGGTAGTCAAACAATACTGTGAGTCCGAATGACACGCATATGACAAGCGTCGCTCTTAGAACCGCTGCACACTTCACTTATTTGGACAGTTACGGGGCCAAAACTGACCAACTCACTCAAGTGTGAACTCAGCATTACAGGTCCATGTTAGTGCCAGGTAGAAAGAATCGTGCAGAGGCCCAACATCCTTTTGTAGAGTGAAAGAGCGCACTCCTTTTACATCCTTGTCTGCAGATTCCACATATATGTCTACAGAGTGGCAAGGCGACATAATGTGGAGTTGGCAGCAGCAAGAGGATGCCATACAGTGACCCAGTGGCAGCCGCATTAGGAGGACATACAGTGACCCAGCAGTGGCAGCATCATGAGGAGGACATACAGTGACCCAGTGGCAGAGATGGAAGTAGTAGCAGCCTTAGGAGGGCATACAGTGACCCAGTGGCTGCGGCATAAGGAGGGTAGACAGTGACCCAGTGGCAGCGGCATGAGGAGTACACAGAGTGACCCAGTAGGAAGCAGCATGAGGAGGACATACAGTGACCCAGTTCCTCCCCTGTGTGACTTTGTTTGCCCAGGCAAACAAGGTATAGAACAGCTTATAGGTGTTCATTAGTGGGGAAAGAAATAAGGGGAATATTTGCCATTCTCTTCAAAGTTGAAAATAACAGGCCTTTTTGCCCTTTGCTATTACATTTTTTCATTGAACAGTATGTTAGACAGAGAAGCGAGAGGCCAAGAACAGGGGAGGGATGCAGGCCTAAATGTTTCTGACGCAGGCACAGGTCGCAGCAGAGTAAGGGGGCGTGGCAGCAGGGGTCAGTTACAGAGGCCTGAGCTCCCAGTGTCAAGTAGCGGTCGTGTCTTGACCAGCAACCCAACGGTTGTAGATTGGTTGACTCGGTCATCCAATTCATCCCAAGTCACATCAGGTACCCCCAGCCAAGAGTCGGTGGGTTCGTCAGACACAACCCTTAGTTGGCATGGCCCGGCAGCAGGCCCTGTGCCCTCACCTGTCCTCAACCTGCCTCTGTCCTTTTCTGTTCCCTCAGCAAGAGAAGTACTTTACAGAAGTACCCCACTGTACAGTTAGGAGGAGTGTGAAAGATCCTCAGTGCGCCAACACCGCTGTGGCCCCACCTGAGTCTTCTTTCATATAAAAACCACACTCACCGCCAGTGAGTGCCGGGTTCACAAGATAAATACAAGACAAGCTTTCTAAATTTTATATATTTATTAACTCCTAAATGGGTCGGTATTAACATCTAACACATGCAGTTCAGAACAGATATGCAGATGTATGCAAGCATTAACAGTTACTAGTTACAATATACAGTACAATAAAAATAAAAAGGGAATAACATTGAAATAATTACTTTACCGGTGTGGCCAGCCAGCAGAGCAACAAGACCTGCTTTTACAGAGCTGTGGCCTATCTCACCTGAATCCACAGCGGATCTAACGCATCCTTGAAGCCACAAACTCCAGAGGCCTCAGGGGTCTTCCCCCAGACCCCAGTGTACATATTTAGAGGCTCTGGTTTGGTGACCGGGCAGAATCCTGGAGGTTCTGCTGTGAGGCCTGAAGCGCTGCCTGCTCCATTTTGGAATCGCGGCCTACCCGTTATCCCTGTGCCACAGACTGCAGCTACCCGCGGAGAACACCTTCACATACCGGCGGAGTTGTGGACGCCTGAGGTGGTGACCCCACAGACCTTTGGGCACCAGATCTGCCCGCAACACTGCTGACAGGAGCCTTCCTGTGTGCCTGAGCTGCCGCTCTGCCATCTTGGAGGCCCGTGGAACCACTACCTCACGCCCTGGGAGACCCTGCTGCTCCTGACAGCGGTATCAGCTTGCGGGATCGGTCATCTGGTATAGCGGCGGCTCAGGGGCGGCGCCGGCAACGACGCGGAGAGGAGGATTGAGGGCTCGCTCAGAGTGGAGGACGCCATCTTGCGGCCTACGCGGTGGGTTCCTGAGACGCTGGAGCTTTTCCATCAAGCAGAGGTGGATGTCTCCCACCCCCTCCCTGCCGATCTTACCGAGGAGCCCCCGCTGTATCTCGGCCCGGTGAGCAGTCCGCGCAACTTTAGGTCCGCGGAGCGGACACGAATCGGGGAACCGCTGCCTCTGCTGCTGGTCAGCGGAGACAGGCCTCGAGTTGATCTCCATCCTTGCTCCATCCTGACTGTGTGTAGGCCGGGAGTGGGCCTCTATCCCTGCTCTGGATCAACGACAGTCTTCTGTCTGACTCTTAACAACAACAAAGAGCAGCTCTTCCGTGAGTAAACATTCGACATATTCTCCCGTTTTGGCGAGTTGGCGGGTAAATACTAGCATTGCTGGACTTTGCTGTTCTGACCGCATGTATGTGGCTCCTCATCATGATTAAATAAATCAGCAAGAAGTTCGCCTACAGCGGCCCACCGCTTTCCTGTATACTACCTTGGGCTCCTGTAACGCCCTGAGTGGATCCTACTGTCTCCTGGGAGCGACAGATTTATCTCTGGTATACGTATCCTGTTACAGCTGTGTTCAGTCTCTACATTGTCATTTTCTATCTGCTCACCTAAATGTCCAGAGACATTGCGGAGATGACCAGAAAGAAGGCTTCCTCCTCTGAGGCGCCCAGGAAACTCACTGAATTCTTCGCACACCAAGCCTCAGACCGTCAGCCCTCACCTGAAATGGACTCTCATGCACGACTTCCCTCCCCACTTAAATCAACGGTTATGCCACAGGATCTGATGGGCACGAAAAATGCAATCATGTCCTCTCTTGCTGCCTCACAATCTGTCCAGGAGGGCAACAAAAGAGGCCCAAGTGTCTCCAATGCCTCATCCCCAGCCAAGGAAGGTCCTGCACGTAAAAAGAATAGCCGGGCCCAGACCCCTACACCCGATGATACCTCTCTGATTGGTCACACTGACATCTCTGATTTTCTGGCGTCCTCTGACCCAGTTACTTGTGACATATTGAAGGGCATACTGGTGATATTGCAATCGGGCATTAACAAAAGTGTGGCCTCGTTGGTTGGGAAACTACGACATAATATTGATGCACTTGGAGAGAGAACTGATCACCTTGAGCGGAAGATGGCGGAATTCTCCACTGCTCACAACGAATTGGTGGATGCTCACAATACACTGGAGGCAGAAGTACGCTGGCTAAAGATCAAAGCAACAGACTCTGAGGACCGCTCCAGACGCAACAATATTAAGATCCGGGGAATCCCAGAGGACATTGTATCCATTGATCTCCCGGCCTATGTCAAGCGATTGTTTAAAAAGATCCTTCCAAATCTCTCAGAGCTTGATCTTACCCTGGACAGGGCTCACCGTATACCTAAGGCAAGTTCAGCCCCTGTGGATGCTCCTAGAGACACCCTTGTTAGGGTCCACTTCTACCATATCAAAGACTCTATCCTTGCTGAGGCTCGTAAATGCAGCACTCTCCCCGCACCGGTTTCAGCAATTTCTCTGTACCCGGATTTATCCGCTGCCACTATGCAAGCGAGACGCAACTTAACACCTGTTACGAAGATACTTCGAGAGAACGACGTGCGATACCGATGGGGCTTCCCCACCAAGCTTCTGGTCTTTCGCAACGGAGTCACTCATTCTATATCCTCCGTAGAAGACGGAATGTCTCTCCTCCGTAGATGGCGTCTGACCTCTGATAACTCTGAACCTCGGCCTGGCGGACCCGCTCGCCCTCCACGGGTACCCAAGGACTGGCATATGGTTGGAGAACCCTGAAAGATCTACGAGACTCTCACTCTCCCTCACCCAGGGTGATCAGGTGCCTTTACAGGATGTTAACTATATAGCCTTTTTCTTGGCGAACTACTTACCACTTTTTTCTATAAGTTTTTTACATTTGTAATTGATTGTTGAAGGAATCTTACTTCTCACCCCCCACAGCTTATTCGGTGCATTTTGGCACTATGTTGTTTGTTTTTTGTTCTTTATTCTTGTATAGTTTACTGTGTTTAGTAGAATTTGGTTATTTTATCATACACAGCTCATATATGTGCGCATCACCTAACTATATCTTTAGTGCAGATCTGGACCGCTTGCCATGCTGGCACAAACCCCATCTGTGTAGTCTAACATCCCTCTATTGGCCATTATCATGGTTATTTGAATTTACTCTATAAATGTTAGGGGGCTTAATAGCCCTTACAAAAGAAGCTCGGTATGGAGGGAGGCACGCCGTTTGAGATGTGACGTGCTCATGCTTCAAGAGACTCATTTTCATGTTGAGAAAAGCCCTCTATTTACGAACCCCTCCTTTCCTCATATTTTTAAAGCCTCCTGTGTGGCCAAACGCAAGGGAGTCCTTATAGCTGTCCGTGACTCAGTTGCCTTTAGCATGGAGTCTGTATTAACGGATCCCCAGGGCCGGTATCTCGGTCTTAATTGTACTATTAATAGTATGAGATACACTTTGGTCACAGTGTACCTCCCCAATCGGTTTCAGGCCTCGTACTGGAGATCTCTCTTGCCCAAAATTCGGGCATTTGCCACTGGTATCTTAATTGTAGGGGGAGATTACAATTGCCTTATAGATAACTCTCTAGACTCATCCAATCCTCAAAGGAAATCTCCTGTACTCACCCCTTCCTTGTTAGATCAGGGGTTATATGATGTGTGGAGATGCCAGCATGGTAGCGAGAGAGACTACAGTTTTTTCTCTTCCCCTTCCTCCTCATACTCTAGGATAGATTTCTTCTTGGCGGATAAATTGGGCCTGTTACAGACTGTAATCTCTCATGTTGGTCTGATTACGTGGTCGGATCATGCCCCGGTGTCTCTGGTCCTCCGCGAGCAGTTTGCCACAGCCCTGCCTTCCCAATGGCGTCTAAACGAATATATCCTTGATCATCCCTCTCATGGTGCTCAGCTCCTCAATGCGCTACAAGAATTTTTTGAACTCAATGCGCCTACGGCCTCAGACCCCTATATCCTGTAGAACGCCCATAAGGCATTTATGCGCAGGGTGATTATCCAAGCTTGTTCTAGGGCCAAGAAGCAACGCTCTAAGGATATTGATGCTTTGCTTCAAAAGATAGCTGGGCTGTCGGCAGCGAATAAGCTTTGCCCTACCCCATCTCTTTCAAATGAGATTAGACAATACCAATTACAATTGCAAGGTCTGATGGCTCATCAACAGGACCTTGCCTTTAAGAGATTTCAGTGCCAGGCCTATATCCATAACAACAGAGCTAGTGCTTTCCTGGCAAAGAAAATCAAACAAGCCCAACCCAGATCACGTATTGAGTATCTTTTTAATGCTCAGGGGGACAAAATTACAGATCCCCGTCTTATAGCTGAACAGTTCAGGGCCTACTATAAATCGCTATATATAATTTAAAAGAGGATACCGAGGTACATCAACCCTCACTGACGGACATCGATAAATTTCTAGAATCTGTCTCTCTTCCCCGCCTCTCGGAGGAACAGCGCCAGTTACTGGCTGCTCCTATATCTCTATCGGAGATCTATAAGGCTGTTGCATCCTTGAAGCCATTAAAATCCCCGGGTCCTGATGGTTTTTCTGGTATCTATTATAAAAAATACAGGGATATTTTGTCGCCCCATTTATTGGGAGAGTTTATGAGAGCTGCAGAAGATCAGAGATTCCCAGAGGAGATGTTAGCCGCTACTGTGGTTACCCTCCCCAAACCAGGCAAGCCCTCTACTAGTCCAGCAAATTTTAGGCCTATTTCTTTACTGAATGTGGATGTTAAGTTGTATGCGAAGGTGCTGGCGGAGCGTCTGGTACGTATCCTGCCCCGGCTAATCGGGCCAGACCAGGTGGGATTTGTTATGGGTAGGCAGGCCCCGGATGGCACCCGCAGGTTTATTAACTTAATTCAGAGCGCAGAACGTAATAGAGGACCATCCCTTTTATTAGCTCTCGATGCAGAAAAGGCCTTTGACAGGGTCCACTGGGGCTACCTAGATCGACTACTAGATAAGTTTGGCATGGGATCTTTCTTTAAAAAGGCCACCCTGGCTCTTTACTCCTGCCCGTCCGCTCGGATTCTATCCTCGGGGTTTTTGTCCGACCCCTTTCAGATCAGCAATGGGACCCGCCAAGGCTGCCCTCTCTCTCCTATCATATTTGCATTAGTGATGGAGCCGTTGGCTGAGGCCATTAGACTTAACGTTACTATCACAGGTATTTCAGTTGGGCAACATCAGCACAAAATTGGCCTATACGCTGATGATGTGATCCTCTCCTTGGCCAACCCTATGTCATCCTTGCGAGCTACTACAGATACCTTGGAGACTTTTAGTAAAGTCTCTTATTATAAGATTAACCCGGCCAAGTCCCAGTTGCTCCCAATTGGTATTTCCCCGTCTCTAAAAAGGGAGCTGAGTGCCCAATTCCCGTTCAGGTGGGGGGAGATAGCATTACGTATCTGGGAATCTCCTTGACGACCCCAAGCTCTAATCTCTTCTCCTTAAACTATGTACCGTTGCTGTCCAAGGTGTCCTCCCTCCTGGCCGGTTACTCTAAACCCATGTTGTCCTGGGCTAGTAGGATTGCCATAGTGAAGATGATGGTGCTCCCCATCATACTTTATTTGTTCCGCACTGTGGTTATCCCCCTTCCCAACTCCTACCTGACAAAACTACAAAAGCTAATTTCGGATTTCATTTGGGAGGGGAAGAGATCAAGGATACGCATGCGGGTTATGACTAGACCCTGGGCTAGAGGGGGAGCAGGTGTCCCAGATGTTAAGAGATACTATGCTGCAACTGTTTTGGAGCAGTTGAGGGTCTGGTGGGGGGAGTCACCGGATACCGTTGGTTGGAGGTTGAGGAGTCCTCTATGAGCCTCCCATTGATTTCCCTCTTGCGTCCCAAATCATTCTGCCCTTCCAACACTCTAATTCCCCTACTAAGTAAAAAGGCATCTGTCTGGGCATGGCGCTTTCTGACCTCATTCACCCCGGTGGCAGAATTAATTCCTTTGACGGACCTGCCATTACGTTACCTGGCCTCATTCCTGCCCGGTCTGAGCTTGAAGCGCTGGTCAGACGCTGGCCTCCAGAGAGTCGAGCAGTTATTCGGGGGGGCCCAATTGAAATCGTTCACTGCATTGATGGAGGAATTTCAAATCCCACAGCGGGATTTCTATAAATATCTGCAGATAAGACATCTCCCTCAACCCCACAATGTCTCAGACCCCGTGTTTCCTAGACTGGCCCTCCGGATGTGGCAGACATCGGCCCCTATTAAGGGTGGTTCCTCAGCTTTCTATAAACTCCTCTCCACCCCCTCAGAGCAGGTTAAACCTCTCTGTCTGATACGCTGGGAGATTGAGCTTGCTAGAAGCATCTCTCTCCAGGAGTGGTATGAAGCGTTCGGGTTTGTTAAGCGCGTATCGAGGGGTGCAGCCCACTGGGAGACGGCGTGCAAGATATCTCTTCGATGGTACAGGACCCCCACTCAGCTAGCACACATAGACCCTTTGTGCTCAGATTTGTGTTGGAGAGGTTGTGGTGCAAGAGGTACACTTATACATATGTGGTGGGACTGTCCCCCTGTGCTTGCTTTCTGGAGTGCTGTCTTCCAGTTGATGTCCGGCCTGGCAGGCATGAATGTCCCATTATCTCCAGGCCTGGCGCTCTGCTTCCTGGATACTGAGTCTTTTCCAGGCGATATGGCAGTAGTTCTGGGCCAGATTATATTAGCGGCCAGAGCTATGATAGCACGCCAGTGGAAGAATGCACCCTGTTTGACGCTGTCGGAACTAATACAGCACGTCAACTTGGCCTATACACTAGAGAAGATGTTGGCATGTAGAAACCATAGGTATTTTGCCTTTCGCCTGAAGTAGGCCCTTTGGTCTGATTATGTCGGCTGCGGGGGGAATCCCTCTTTGCAGAAGGCCGGACCCCTCTTTCCATACATGATATTCTATTGCTTCACAGCTCTAGTAGTGTGGTGATGTGTATATTATAAACCCTTTTTCTAGATAACTTACTGAGCGGTATGATGCTGATTTCTGTTTCCCTTTTTCCCTTGCTCCCTCCAAATTGTGTTATCACTACAACAATATGTATATGGATACTGTTGATGCCTTATTATCCCTATGTATTATTTCTTTCCCTGTTATGTATTACAAAAAATTTTCTCTCAATAAAAATCTAAATTAAAAAAAAAAAAAGAAATAATTACTTTACCACGCATCTCCTTGATGTGGCTCTATAATCCAACACTCACACATGCTCTGTCATGTGTGAATACCCAGTGGAGGCTGCTTAGCATTAACTCCTAGCATGTGGCATCACAGTATATTCCAGCCTGCATGCTCTCATCACAGTCTCTCAGTAAACTCTTGTAGTCTCAGCCCAATAACTCCTCCCATTGCCTCTTACCTCATCTTTTATACCCTTTATGCCACCTCCCAGAATGAGGTCACCGGCGGCAGCAAGTCTGATTGAATAATGCACTCAAGTCCAGATCCTTTGTAAAGAGCTGAGACCAAGTGGAATGATACAATGTTATCAACCAGGTCTGATCTTTGCACAATGCATGTTTCTTTGATCACTCAGAGCTGTGTAGGAATACAATGGAGCCCTGCTGGGATGGATACAAAGCCCTATTGTTCCAGGTTGCTACTACTGCCAATATACACCTAGGCTTATAGCTGCGCACATTATGAATAAATGCAGGTAAAAAGGGAGATACTATACCCAGAGACTAAAATACATCTCTGAGTTATGGCCATATTTAAGCAGAATCATCACAAGGAGGTATTATTATTATTTATTATTATTTTTGTTTATTTATATACAGTAGCACCATTAATTTCATAGTGCTTTACATTTGAGGGTTAACATACGGTACACAAGATATACAGTGACCAACTGGCACAGTGGGATACAGGGCCCTGCCCGCAAGGGCTTACAATCTATGAAGGAAGAGGGATAGAGACAGAAGGTGGGGGTAGAGGCTGTTCAGGTGGTGGTATGGAGACAGTAGCGTTATTGGGGGTTGTAGGCCTTCCTTAATAGGTGAGTCTTCAGGGCCTTCTTGAAGCTTGTGATTGTGGGGGTCAGTCTTATGTGTCTTGGTAATGAGTTCCAGAGTATGGGGGATGCACGGGAGAAGTCTTGGAGACGGTTGTGTGTAGAGCAGATAAGAGCAGAGTGGAGTAGGAGGTCTTTGGAGGATTAGAGGTTACGTGCGGGCAGGTAGCGGAGATTAGGTCAGAGATATATGGAGGGGACAGGTTGTGGATGGCTTTGTATGTCAGCGTTAGTAATTTGAACTCTATTTGCTGGGCAACGGGTAGCCAGTGAAGGGATTGGCAGAGGGGAGTGGCTGATGAAAAATGGGGGGAGAGGTGTATTAAGCGAGCCGGAGCAATTTAAGGTGGACTGGAGGGGGGCGAGAGTATTTTCTGGGAGGCCATGGAGAAGGGTGTTACAGTAGTCTAAGCAGGAGATTATGAGGGCATGGACTAGTATCTTTGTAGTTTCAGGGGTGAAGAAGGAGCGGATTCGATGGATGTTCTTGAGTTGGAGGCGGCAGGAGATGTTGAGGGTTTGGATGTGCGGCTTGAAGGATAGGTCAGAGTCCAAGGTTATCCCAAGGCAGTGGACCTATGGGACTGGGGTAAGTGTAGAGGATAGTCAGCAGCTACTGCTCAGCCAAGATCTGGAGGAGACATCCGCCGCTTCCTCCGGTAGGCGGGCAAGTAGTGATGAGGATAGTGGCATGGGAGCTGGTGTTGAGGAGGACATCAGTGAAATACAGACTTTAGTGGATGATGATCATAATTGGGAGGGGCTTCATCGTCATCAGGAGAAGAGGGTTGCAGCTTGCGCATGAGGCAGTGGGAGAGTCAGCAGGGTGGCAGCAGTGGGAGGTTGGGAGCTAAATGTGCCCGGGGGTAAGCAACCCGCTTCGCAGCAGCCTACCTGCCCGGAAAGCAGTGGTGCAGGGGTTAACGGAGGCAGTGGTGGTAGAAGTCAGTTAGCGCAGAGTGTTGGGGGTAAAATCACCTACTCGGCGGTGTGGCAGTTTTTTGTAAAGCTGCCGGGTGAGGTCAACATGGCCATATGTTCAATCTGTGGGCAGAAGGTGAAGCGTGGCCAGGGTGCCAATGTTGGCACCACAGCCCTGCGTCAACATATGAAGCGTCACCATAAAGTGGCCTGGGAGAGCTGTGGTTCCAATGTGGTGGTCCAGCCTGCCGCAGCAACCACTGCAGCATCCAGAGCCACGCACACCATTTCAGGCAGTCAAGGCTCCACCACCTCAGCCAAAGGAAGCTGTGTGTCCTTCCCATCATCTGTTGGTCATGATGCTCCTGCTCCTCCTCCTCCTCCTAGTCAGTCATTGCATCAGCAATCCATGACAGAAGTGATTTCGAAGAGACAACAGTATGCGTACACTCATCCAACAGTACAGAAGCTGAACATACTCCTGTCCAAGTTGCTGGTGCTGCAGTCCCTCCCTTTCCAATTAGTGGACTCTGCACCTTTCAGAGAACTCATGGCTTGTGCCGAGCCAAGGTGGAGAGTCCCAAGCCGTCATTTCTTTGCCAAAAAGGCAGTACCAGCCCGGCATAAATATGTAGAAGAGATGGTGGGCCACTCCTTGAGCCTGTCGGTGTCTGTCAAAGTACATGGCAGCGCTGACGTGTAGAGCTGTAACTATGGTCAAGGACAATATATGTCATTTATGGCCCACTGAGTTAATGTGGTGCCTTCCCAGACACACCAGCAACTTGGACAGGTGACGCAGCTTCAGCCTCCATGTTCTCATGCCGTTGGTCCTGCAACAAAGTCAGCCTCATCCTCCACTGTCTCCTCAGCCTCCACTGCAGGGACAATTCACAGTGCTACTCCAGCATACCACATGTGCAGGGCACAGCGGTGTCACGCTGTGCTACACCTCGTTTGCCTGGGTGAACGGAGTCAAACAGGGGAGGAACTGCTCTGTGTCCTTCCTCAAGAAATCGAATACTGGCTTTCTCCGCGACACCTTAAAATCGGAACCATGGTGACCAACAACAGGAAGAACATGGTGTCGACGCGCCCTGCATGGAGCACATGTTCAATCTGGTTGTCAAGCGTTTCCTTAAGTGTTCCACCCATGTACAAGACATCCTTACATACCCCGGCAGATTTTTTTTTTTTTTTTTTTGGCCTTTTTTCAGAGAATATGAATGATAACACAAAAACTTTTTCTCCACTCATGGTTAGTGGTTGGTTGAAGCCATTTATTGTCAAACTTCTGTGTTTTCTCTTTTTAAATCATAGTGACAACCAAAAACATCAAAATGACCCTATTCAAAAGCTCACATACCCCAGTTCTAAATACCGTGTATTTCCCCATCTAACATCAATGACAGTTTAAAGTCTTTTGTGGTAGTTGTGGATGAGGATCTTTATTTTCTCAGATGGTAAAACTGCCCATTCTTCTTGGCAAGTCTCCAGTTCCTGTAAATTCCTGGGCTGTCTTGCATGTACTGCACGCTTGAGGTCTCCCCAGAGTGGCTCAATGATATTGAGGTCAGGAGACTGAGATGGCCACTCCAGAACCTTCACTTTCTTCTGCTGTAGCCAATGACAGGTTGACTTGGCCTTGTGTTTTGGATCGTTGTCATGTTGGAATGTCCAAGTACGTCCCATGTGCAGCTTCCTGGCTGATGAGTGCAAATTTGCCTCCAGTATTTGCTGATAACGTGTTGCATTCATCTTTTCTTTAACTTTGACCAAGTTTCCTGTGCCTTTAGCACAACTGTAACTTTAACGTTAGCCAGTGGCAGCTCATGCGCGACACCTGCCGTTTGCTTGTTCTCTTTGAGGAGGCCACTTTGTTAGTCAGTCGACAGGACTACAGGATGAACTATGTCATTCCATTCCTGGAAAAGATGTTTTTCAATATGGCTGGTCAGGGGACTGGAGATGTGGCATCTACATCTAAAGGCCACATGAGCCCTGTGGGGGCTTAACTGGAGGAGGAGAAGGAGGAGGAGGATATTGGAGCACAAAAAATGTGTAGCCAAATGGGTGGAGAGGAGGAGCAGGAGCAACCAGAACAGCCAGAGGGAGATGAAGATGATGAGGCAGATGACCCAGACACACCGTGGCAGTATGCGGTGGAGATGGATGCAGGGAGTCCCTCGGAGTCACTTGCGCAAATGGCCCAAAGCATGCTGACTTCCTTGCGCAGTGACAGCCGAATTGTCACCATTCAGCAGAGGGATGACTACTGGCTCTCCACCATGTTAGACCCCCGCTACTGGGGAAAAATGGGGGCCTTTTTTACATCAACTGAGAGGGAGGACAAACTGAACTACTATAGAGATATCCTATGTAGTAAGTTGGCTGCTGCCTATCTGCGCCATCCTCCATCCTCTCGCAGGTCCGACCAAGCCCTGAGCGCTCACCTTGCATTGCCATGGCAGCTGTGGGGGGTGGGGTGGCTGGAGCAGTATCGGCTCCATTAGCAGCAGCCTGAGCCTAGAGTCGCTGATGAGCAGCTTTCTTCACCTACTAGACACAGAGAAGAACCTGAACCAGCAGGTGGTAGCATACTTAGAGTGTACCCTGCCACCCGTCATCAAAGATCTGCTGGACTACTGGGCAGCCAAACTGGATTTGTGGCCGCAACTGGCCGAGTTTACCCTGGAAAAGCTGTCCTGCCCGGCCAGTAGTGTGGCATCAGAGCGGGTGTTTAGTGCGGCCGGGGCCATAGTTATCTCAAGGAGAACTCACCTGATGCAGCAGATTAAATTATCCATGCTGCTTTACCACACTCTGCCACTGGTTCACTGTATAGCCTCCTAAGACTGTTGCTACCTACACATTATAGAGACATGCTATGTAGCAAGTTGGCATATCTGCGCCATCATCCATCCTCGGTGCTGACCAGGGGAACCCTGAGAGCTTAACTTGCACTGGCATGGCAGCTGTGGGAAGGGGTGGGGGTGGCAGGAACAGTATCGGCTCTATCAGCACAATGGGATCAAAATGGCGAATATGGTCCTCCTTATGGGTTTAGACTCTAATAAACACCTTTAAGTTATAATAACCGTTAAGAATTATTGAGTTATTATTGACAATACTGTTTTAAAAATAGCCTGCAACTTTATACTGGTAACAAAATGGCGAATATCGTCCTTTTTATGGGTTTAGACACTAATGGACACCTTTAAATAAGTGATAACTGCTAAGAATTATTAAATTATTATAGACAATTCTGATTTTAAAAATGGCCTGCAACTTTATACTGATAACGAAATGGCGAATATGGTTGTTATGTCTTTCCCCACGTTAAAGGTTTTTTTACAGATACGTGTAGATATTATTGGACGATAATTCAGTTTTCTTTGGCAAAGTAGTACTGAATAATGTTATGCTTTGGAAGAACAGTGACTAAGCCCCTTATAATAAATGCCTTTAAAAAGGCATTTTTTACAGATATGTGCAGATATTAGTGTATGATAATTCATAGTTTTTTGCTGTACTGCACTGCAAAAGCTTTGTTGTGTTCCACCTTGAAGACACAGATATGAGTAATGAGCAGCAGTATATTGGCAGCGAATGCTGCAATGTGAATTATGCTGCAAATTCTTGCTGTAAATGACCCTGCAACCACCCAAAATTCTTCTCTCAATTCCTCTCTATGCTTTCCCTACAGTTCTAAGGCTCAGCCTCTTTCCCTGAACTTCTATATGTTTTCTAAGTCTTTCCCTAGCTCCTGCCAATGTCTGTCCCTACAGTAAGAGCAATGTGGAATAACTGTACCTAAAATGGCCAAGGGTTTTTATAGGGCTGTGATATCACAGGTCCTGCTGGCTGCTGATTGGCTGCACGCTTGGCATTGTGGGTGATCCCACGCTCCCAGAGTCCCTTCCCCCTTGTCCTAACATATGTGGTGGCCATTTTATAAAAAAATTCAATTTGATGCATCGAAGCATGAGGAAATCCAGAATCGTGGCAAATCGAAGATTTCCTGAAATTCTGATCAAATTCCACTTCTGCAGAATCGATTCGCTCATCTCTAGTCGCTATATTGTGACACCTGTAACTTTTTTATATTTATGTGTATTGAGCTGGGTATGGTGTCTTTTTATGCGGGAAAAGATGGCGTTTTTATTGATACCATTTTGGTACCAGGTTGTTAATATTATATCAGTGGAGCCAACCAACCAGCTGTTTATGCCTGGTATTGAAGTTTCAATTGAATGAGACAAAGCTACAATACCAAGAACCACCACTGCTAAAAGTAAGGGATGGTGTATGAAGGAGCAGTAGAAACAAGGAAGTGGACACTGTGCTTGCAGTAGGTCTATGTCCCCTTCAAACAGCTGATAGTGGTGCTGAGAGTTGTCCCTCCACTTACCGAATATTAATGGCCTACTGTATTCTGAGTATATTAATCAATTTTAAAGACCCGAGAAACAATAAAGAGACATAAAGGGTATAGAAGTAACAACTGAGCACTAGCTTTAGCTCCTGAGACAGTCCAAAGATCCATCTACCATGTTAAAACATACCTTAATTAAATGTGGGAAATGGTAGGTGCAGGCCCTGTTACAGGTTTTGTATTGGGGCTCAGTTTTGCACTTGCATTAGGAAATTAAACAGCATTAGATGATGAATTTCATTAGATTACAAAAAAGCTAAATGGTCTTGAAGGGTAGACATTCACTTTTAGGCTAAGGCCTATTGCATAAAAGCTGCTTTATCCGCTGCAGATTTTGCTGTAATTTTTGAGATACAGCCAGGAGAGGATTGAACAGAAGGGAGAAGTATAAGAGCCTCCTTTATATTTTTTAGATTCCTTTTGTAGACATTCCTGGGTTTGGCTCAAAATACTGCAGCAAAATCTGCAACAGAAAAAGTAGCTTTTCCACAACATGGATCCTCAGCCTTAAGTATGCATAGTTAAAAGAAAGTTTCACCTTAAAGGCCCTTTAACCCTTCCCGACATCAGGAGGTGAGCGGCTGCCATAGCTGCTAGGTCTCTGCTATTATACAGAAAAGATTTGGCTCTAATGACCGCAATCAGTGCCCCACACTGATCGCAGACATTAAGGCCCCAGCACCATGGTTAAAGTCGACCGAGGCACCATTTTCTCATAGACTCATCGGTGCCACCATTTTTGGGAGGATTGCTATGACAGCCGGCAGCCTATTGAAGGTTCCCAGGCTTGTCTCAGTAATTCTTCTATTACAGGCAGCCTGTAATAGAAGTAGTGGTATTTTACAATGCATTGCATTAGTGATCAGACCCCCCGGAGGGGTCTACTACATACAGTAAAATAATATAATAAAATAAAATAAAAATAAAAAGAATAAAAAATTTGAATCACCCCCCCCCCTTCCCTGGAACACATATAAAAGTTAAAAAATACTGTGAAACACATAGACATTAGGTATCCCTGTGTCTGAAAATGCCCGTTCTACCAAATTATAATTATGTTTTTCCTGTACGGTAAACGCTGTAGCGGGGAAAAATATCAAAAGAGTCAAACCGCCGTTTTTTCGCTGGCATCCCGGGAATCGTACCGACCCATAGAATACAGGTGACATGTCATTTTGGCAGCACAGTAAGGGTGGGTTCACACCTGCGCTTGGTGTCCGTCCGTCGCCGATCCAGTGAAAATCTCGGCGAACTGGATTGGCGTCGGATACAGACAGGTCAGCGGCGCATTGGTTAAAAACCCATTCATTTGAATGGGTTTTTAAAGCAGTGCTGCGGGTGTGCGCTTACACCCTCTGCGCTGCGAATCCTTTTTTTTTCGTCGGAAACAAAGTCGGACACGCAGGACTTCGTGTCCGACGAAAAAAAAAGGATTCGCAGTGCAGAGGGTGTAAGCGCACACCCGAGCACTGCTTTAAAAACCCATTCAAATGAATGGGTTTTTAACCAATGCGCCGCTGACCTGTCTGTATCCGACACCAATCCAGTTCGCCGAGATTTTCACTGGATTGGCGACGGACGGACAGCAAGCGCAGGTGTGAACGAAGCATAAACCCCGTAAAAACAAAGCCCACAAGGTCGCACAAATGCACTTTTTCTCCAATTCCACCCCATTCTGAATTTTTCTCCAGCTTCCCAGTACATTGTACAGAATATTTATTGCACCATTATGAAGAACAATTTGTCCCACAAACATTAAGCCCTGATACGGCTCTGTGAATGGAAAAATAAAAAAGGTTTGGGGTCTGAAAGGTGGGGAGTCAAAAACGAAAATAGAAAAGTGCATGTAGAGGGAAGGGGTTAAATATCTGAACACATCCTAGCTACAGTTATTTAACACTTTTTGTCAATATCTCGTATACATTCTACCTACCTTAATATCTCCAGTTATGAGTTACCTCATCACCAGTGGTAATAACTTTAAAGAATTTTACATACATTTGCATACATTCCTTTTAAATGTGTAGAAAACTATTAAAAACATTATATCATTCATATTACATTTAGTGCGGAATAAGTATAATAGTACAGTATAGTATAAGTAAGCACAAACAAATTGATTGGAGGGGAGGTAGGTGTTAAGAAAGATGCATTTTCCAAATACTATCTGCAGTGAGAACAATTGATTGAAAAGCACAGTACATTTTTTATTGACTAATGGGAAGAACTCTATGACAATTTTATGAAGGGTGAAAGGATCAAATATCAAGTTATTAATAGACACAAGAGTAATGATAACAGCAATGAACATCATTCGTAGGTACCTCCTGTATCACTAGATCAATGGACCATACCAAACATTAAATGGATTGTCATTAGATTTAGAAGCAAATTATCTGATGGATATATAATAGGAAAGATTAATGGGAGCCTCAGAAATAAATAGTACAATCACCATGTTCAGCTCTATCCAGATTGATTATGAGGCGTGAGGAGGCGCTGCAGTATTTCTGACGCTAAACCTCAACCATACTGAAATTAAGTTTAATGCTTTCCACTAGAAGACAGTGTGCCGTGTCTGATAGAATTGCAGAAGTACAAATACTGTGACAAGCTGCCTCTTTTTTTCATTTTTTTTTTAACTAAAAGTAGCAGGTCAGACATTTTTACTTGATATGCATAGAATTAAATAATAATTTATATTAGCATTTTAAAAGAACGTTAAAGGGGTATTAAGACAATTAAAAGTTAAAAATGTTTGCAAATATAATATTTTGTAGTTTTACAGATTTTCTCTAACCATCATAGTGGAAACAATGTTTCGAACATGAATGCAGGAACTTTCTAAGGTCTGATACTGGTCAGAAATTCAGCCATAATTTCCTTATTGTAGACGGGTTATCTTTTCATGTATGTTGTGTTCCTGCCTGATAACTTGGTTACAATCAGGAAATCATGGCCATGATTTCTGACTAGTGACAGACCATAGAAAGTTTCTGCATTCAAAGTCGCATCCATTAGCACCCAAGCAAGATAACAGACTGTCACCACTAAGATATTTAGACAAAATCTTTAAATCGCTGCAACATTTTTAATTACTTGATTTACTTAAAGGGAATCTGTAAGGGCAATTTGGGACACTAAACCACCCACATGTCCATATGGAACTGGGGTTTAGCGTCCCAAATCACTCTGTTATAATGCAATCCATGGCCACATTAAAAATAAAAAAAGCTTTATACTCACCCTGCCGCTGTACTCCTCGCGCCTGCGCAGTTCTTCAAAGAAGCCAGAGGAGTACGCCTCGGCTTCAGTGCGCATGCCCCGCAAATACGCAAGGAAGCCGAGGTGTCCATCTTTGGCTTCACTGAAGAACAGCGCAGGCGCCGGAAGGCGTGCCTCATGAATAACCGAACCGTTCTCACCAAACAGCGTAGATCGGACCCTTATCTAGGTAGGTATTCTGACACCCATAACTTTTACATATTTCCTTGTACAGGGCTGCATAGGACATCTTTTTTTTTTTTTTTTGCGAGGTCAGGTGTATTTTTTAGTTATAACATTTTGGGGAAAGTCTATTGCTTTGATCACTTTTTATTCAAATTTTTATCAGATGCGAAACAGTGAAAAAATGGCGGTTCGGCACTTTTGATTTTTTGTAGACACAGGGATACATAATGTGTATGTGTTTCACAGTATTTAAGTAGTTTTATATGTGTTCTAGGGATAGGGGGTGATTTGACTTTTTAATATTTTTTATTATATATTTATTATATTTTTTTCACTTTTTTAATATCTTTTATTGCATTTATTAAACCCCCCCCAGGGGGTCTGATCACTAATGCAATGCATTACAATGCTAATGCATATCAGCATTTGTGTGGCAGACTGCATAAAGCAAATGAATAGCAGGCCTGGGAGCCTTCAATAGGCTACCAACTGTCATGCTCCAGGTGCCATCGATCCTCGGCAAAATAGCGGCGCCCAGGCTCCGGGAACTGCAGCTATTACTGCAATTATCTACCGCTGTTCTCCTTGTAACATGCTAGGCAGGTTTTCACATTTTATAGAGAAACTTGTTTTTAACTTATATAGCTCCTGATGAACCCAATATATCAGATGGAGAAACGCATTGAAACAGATTCTTGATATGTAACCCCGACTGGCGATTTAATTAGCCACTTGGTGTTTGGGATTACATGATACAGCTGCACTGAACTCATACCAGAATAGTTGGAAGTTGGATTTTATGGGGAACTCGTGATTGACCTCCATGGTACTCCCTTTTCCTTTACCCACCTTCAATTGTTGGGTTCCCTCCTAATCAGCTGAGGAATAGGAGTTAAGGACTAATAGCAATATAGGCCACTACTGTATCTCTGTATACCATACTATACATTGCTGTATGGAGGAAGACTGGAGAGATGTGGTTGTTCCATATCTTTCCATGCCTCTAAACAATATAGGATACACTAAGAACAGTAGGCCTTGGAAAGAGTGTGCTATAATTGTTGCTCCCAATTTTCAATCCAACTATCCCGTATACTCACCAACATGGATAACATGTATATGCATCATGACTGATGTATAAGATAGCTGATGTTCTCACTATAGGTGGACGTTCATATTTTTAGAATTATTCAAAAAAGTTATATTTTATTATTTTTATTTTTATTTTATTTTTATTATTATTTTTACTATTGCCGGACCAATCATTCATTTCTGTGAGATCACCATATTATATTTTGTAGACATTATGTTATTACTTTGTAGTCATTGAATATTAATATTAATGTTAATAATAATTTTGTGCTGTGCTTCACTACATTTTAAGTGCTGTTAACCACACTTCCATTTCTTTTCTGTTGTTTTCTACTTGCCAGAAATCCTACTATATTCATGACTGGGAACCACACCAATAGCTTAGTCTATCTGCTGGAATCCCGATCGATTTGCAAAATGGTAAACCCCTGCCTCAATCCCCTAACCAAATGACCATGCATTTTCAATGTTTTGATGGAAAAGCATACACCCTACTACTTTATTCAAAGTTTATGGGAAAGAGTAACGGCTGAGCACTGTCAGTACCATAAACTTTGAATGGACTCCATGCTTCACCATTGCTTCATTTAAACCTCTGCCAGCCACTTTCTTAACCTCTACCAATTTATCATTTATCACTTATCTGGTAGATAGGCAAATTTTTTTGTATATCCTTTTTCAGACATAGTTTTATTGATTATATTCCATACTGCCACCAGCCTGTAGAAGCGCGTAAGCTTGTCTTGCTTGTTTGTCCTTGGCTATGCCTGTTTTTACCTAACACAATAAAGAAGTTTAATCACAGAGTTTTTGGTTTCGTTAAGAAACGAACAATATGGAGCACAGAAAGGGCGACCTGGTCAGTGAGTATTAGACTAGAACACACTGTGTGAGTCAGCTTGGTTTTTTTTGCCATGATAATGGCACTTTGGTTAACAAGAAATACTGCTGCACAAAAAGACCGTTAATAAAATGAAATTTTGCACTATAGACTCAACAACACTTTGCCTAAATCTTTATTTATTTATTTTTTTGCAGTGATAATGGCACTTTCTTTGAACGAAGAGAAAAAAAAACATTATTGTACATTCAGTCAGCAAACTATGCAGCCAGCTACACTAAGTAATGGCAAATCTGACATCATATCACACAAAAAAATTTGCTCTTTTGCAAAAATTAATAAAACTTAGTAAGACTTAATAAAATGAGATTCTTGGCAATGAAATGGTGAACTGTCCAATGTATGTGAAAACTATCTTCACACAAGCACCACAGCACAATGTAGAAACTCCCCCTCCCCCTAGTGATTTTTTTGCCTATCTGTCTAAAATTGATTAGATCAAACTAAACTGTGCTGTACTAGTCCTCCTCTTATAATTCTAAAGTTCTAATGGAATTTTGGTGTTGTTTTCCTTGTAGCAAATTGCAGCAATTGCTTTGGCTAATGCAGTGATGATTATTGGCTGTGAGGCTGTCAGGTGATGTCAGACAATGCCAGAAGCCAGCCACAGAGCCCATGTGATCCTCTTTGTCCTCTGCATTTTACATGCTGAATAAATGTAGTCTCAGCCATTTTAGTTTGCTGGAAACAAATCAAAAGGTTTTGATTTCACTAAAAACTGAAACTTTTGGAAAATTCTGGTCAAAACCAGTTCATTATGAATCGGTTCGCTCATCTCTAGTTACCACACCAAGACCAGGTTTACTGATCTGGACTTGTATCCCCATGGGCAACTATTATAATAATAGTAATCAATCTAATATCTGCATATCAAGTCACATGAAGTGAAGTTACATTCACAAGATCACACCCTATTTTCAACCTGGGCAGTACGCAGGCACGAAGATGCAACTGAATTTCAACTTTACTCCAACAGGAGATACAAAGCTTATTTACTGTATTATAATACCAGGTTTCAGTCTCTCAATGTGTGATGCCTACAGTCTCTCAGAGTCTTTCAAATGTAGTACAGGTGTTCATGGTTGATGGCATTTTACACATCCCCCCCACCAACATACATGTATATTGGCCCCATTTTCTGGAATTTTAAACCACTTTACACATGCAAACACTTTTAGAATTTTTTGCAGAGCCACACAGTTCCCAATCTTTATAATACTTTATATTACTTTATATAATCTATATATATAAAACTCAAAATCTGTAGTAGCCCACTCTATACAAATCCACAGTTCTCGTCCGATTTGGGTGAAATTTGGCATGCCCCCTCTCCACCCACAGGAGCAGAATACTGCGCACGTTAAATCTTGCTAGCATCCCCCAGTCATCAGATTGGGGCCCCCGAAGTTAGGGCCTATACATATAATGGGGAAATGTGAAGGTGAAAGTGACAGTGCTGAGGGAAAAACAACAGTTGTGACTGACAGGGATGGATTATAGCGATGGCGCCAAAGAGTTGCTGCTAAAGGAGCCGCACCACCACACACAACACATAAACATTTCACAAACACCACACAAACATCACACAGACAGCACACATACACTAACCCACAAGCACAACACTACACAAATGCCACAACACACCACACAAACACCAGACCACGCTAGACACACACAACACAAACACCACCCCACAAATACCACAACACCACTCCATAAATACCACATGCACACCACACACACACACGAACGCAAGGACCAGACACGCACGCAAACACACTGAGATGGATGCACCCTATGCACATGGACGAACAGAGCACATGCGTACTCACACACATCTACCGCACGCATGGACATTTGCACTGCGCACGCACAAACACATGGATCACATGCGCACACACACACGCATACATATACATTGACCACACATGTGCATGCACACACGCATACATACACATGGATCACGTGCGTGCACACACACACACATACACGCACGCACTGACAAAACACGTCTGGTATCCTTACTGGCTGCTTGCACACTACAGTATTTTTCACGGGCCTCTGGGACATGGATTTGGCGGTTCCATAGACTTCTTTGTGCACAAAGCTGTGAATTTTGCAGGCTCCATAGAATGTTTATGGAGCTGTAGAATCCACGGCCCAGAGACCCGTGAAAAATATTGCAGTGTGCAAGCAGCCTTACTGAGCAGCAATATTGGTCAGGCGAAAACTGCCTCATAGTAAGATTGTTATTATTGCTTACTATACAGGGAGTTTTCATCACTGAAGCTGCTGAAGTAAAGTGAAGTGGTTTTCATTACTGAGATGTGAGCTCCTTCAGGTCATAGTAATACTGTGTGAGGGCTGCTCTGTATTTACTATTCATCCTATTAAATCTCTTATCAGTGTCAGGTGAAGACTAAAGGGTTATAATACTGAGGACTGTTTTTTAAAATGCCACCCA
This sequence comes from Leptodactylus fallax, assembly GCA_947044405.1. NCBI lineage: Eukaryota > Metazoa > Chordata > Amphibia > Anura > Leptodactylidae > Leptodactylus > Leptodactylus fallax. Next base: position 3,740,136 of record CAMRHE010000015.1, read on the forward strand.
AAAAATGACCATTTATTTGGGCAAGTTCATCCAAAAGCTAATAACGCAAAATTGTGTCAAAGAGCTAAGACAAGTGAACAACATGACTCGCGGCTTGAAAAGAAACTGATGAGACAGGCTAAATGTAGCAATGTCAGAGCAACGGGAATGTCGTCTTCACAAGAATTGGATAAGGCAAGCTGAAGCAAGGGATATGGAAACATCTGAACAAAAGGATGACCGTTCTGAAAATGACCGCATACGACATATGCAAAATGTGCAAAGATGTAGGCAGGCTGATTTGTGTTTGGAAGCATTTCACTACAACCCAATTCAAGACTATAGGTCACATCAGAAAGTCATAATTGGCAAAATGGACATAATATGCAAACATTGTCAAGCAAAGAAGTTTAACTTGGAATCGCCTGGTATGTGCTGCTGAAATGGCAAAGTCAGTTTGCCACCTTTAGATCCACCTCCTGAACCACTTCTTTCATACATGTCAGGAACTCCCGAGTCAAAGCATTTTCTGCAAAATATTAGGAGATACAATTCATCTTTCCAGATGACATCCTTTGGTACGACAGCTGGACTCCAGGAAGCAGGATTTATGCCAATTTTTAAAGTCCAGGGCCAAATATATCACAAAATCGGTTCAATGCTTCCTGTAGCAAATGAAGATCCAAAGTTTTTACAAATTTATTTTTTGGGAGATGAACAAATGTGAAGCTATACTTGAGACAAAAAAAGCGATTGTGTTGAATTTGCAAAGATTTTTCCATCAGCACAATCAGTTAGTAAACCTTTTCAAAACAGCCTTAGAAAGAATGCCACGTGATGAATATCAAGTTGTAATAAGATCAGACAAGACACCATTTGGTGAGCATGAAAGGTGATTTAATTCTCCCACTGTTAACGAAGTAGCTATTGTACTGGTTGGACAGGACTTTCAAAGCCGAGATATAATTATTCAGTGAAGAAGCTACAATCTTCAACGTATTGCAGAAACACATAGATCATATAATGCTCTGCAATATCCGATAATATTTTGGAATGGCCAAGATGGCTAACACTTTAATCTAACACAAACTGATCCCAAGACTGCTAGGCCAACCAATAAAAAAATATCAGCTATGGACTTTTATGCCTACCAAATAATGATCAGACATGGGTCTTCTAACCACATTTTACAATGTAGGCAACTTTTTCATCAATTTATAGTTGATATGTATGCCAAGGTGGAAAGTGAGCGTCTTTTGTACATACGATTGAACCAACAAAAATTTAGAGTGGATGAATACATTCATTTAAGGGATGCTGTTGCTAATGTTGGCAACGTGGCTGACATTGGGCGTATGTTTATTTTACCGGCTACATTCATTGGAAGTCCCAGACATATGCATGAGTATGCTCAGGACACCATGACATATGTTCGGATATATGGTTGTCCTGATTTGTTTATTACAGTTACATGTAATCCAACTTGGCCAGAGATAAAGGAAGAGCTTCTGAATGGTCAGGGCCCCTCTGATCGACATGATTTAATAGCAAGGGTTTTTAAACAAAAATTGATCAAGCTCATGGACATAATTACAAAGTGTTGTATTTTTTGTGAAAGTCAGTGTTGGATGTATTTAATTTAGTGGCAAAAAAGAGCTTTCTTTCTCCTATGTCAAGCAGATCCATTTGCAAGGACTTTATTATATTCAGATGTTCCAAAATATTATACATGGAATAAATCAAGAAAAGTATTTTGCAAGAGGAAACAAGGTGCAAGGGTCCCAGGATGGGACGGACGTTCCAGTGATGCTCTTGCACGTGTGTATACAGTGCATCCAAACAACGCAGAGTGTTACTACCTCCGATTACTGCTTCACACTGTCCGTGGGCCTACTTCTTTCACAGACTTGAAAATAGTTGATGAAGAGCTGTGTCAAACTTACAAGGAAGCATGCCAAAAGCGTGGTCTGATCGAAGACGATCAACACTGGGACATGACATTGCAGGAAGCATCTGTCACTTTCCACCTCAACTAAAAGACCTTTTCGCTATAATAATTACAACCTGCGCATCTTCCAATCCCTGTGCGCTTTGGGACAAATACAAAGAATATCTTAGTGAAGATATTCTTAGAGTGCAAAGGAGAGTTAATCAAGACTTAGACTTAAATTTCATTGCTGAAATATTCAACAAAGCCCTCTTGATGTTAGAAGAAAAGTGCATATCTATCAATAGTAAAACTCTAATAGAATTAGGTTTACCAGCACCAAATTGACCAGACTTCGATATTATGAACAGAGATATTCTGCAAGAAAAAAGCTAAATTTAAAGAATTTGTCATATTAAATAAGCCTCTTTTGGTTGACGACCAAAGATCGGCCTATATGGCAATTATGGGTCAGATTTCCAGTGGAAATGGAGGACTATTTTTCCTAAATGCACCAGGAGGTACTGGTAAAACATTTTTAATTAATTTGCTGCCTGCAGAAATTTGCTCAAACAATGACATTGCCTTGGCTGTTGCATCATCTGGGATTGCAGCCACTCTTTTAGATGGAGGGCGCACGCCTCATTCAGCACTAGGATTGCCCTTTAATATAGCGCTGTCAGAAACTCCTGTCTGTAATATCACTAAGGGCTCTGGGAAAGCTAAAGTATTACAAACTTGCAAAGTAAATGTTTTTGAATGTACCATGGTGCACAAGAAAGCGGTCGAGATCGCTCCTTGAAAGATCTGCGCGGAACCAATTGTTTAATGGGGGGAATTGTTGTAATTTTTGCAGGTGACTTCTGCCAGACGTTACATGTTCTTAAGGGAGCAACACCAGCTGATGAGCTGAATGCCTGTCTAAAATCTTCTTATCTGTGGATACATGTTCAGAAGCAAACTCTTACTACTAATATGCGGGTTCATTTGATGGGAAATACAACTGCGGACAAATTTACACACCAGCTACTATGCCTTGGAAATGACAGGTTCCCCACTGATTCCACTACTGGTCTCATTTCCTTTCCGGAACATTTTTGTGAAATTACATCTTCGGTAATGGAACTTATTGACCAAGTTTTCCCTGATATTTGGAACAATTTTAACAACCATCAGTGGCTTTGTGAACGTGCAATCCTAGTGCCTAAAAATGATAGTGTCACCTCCATAAATGTACTAATTCAGGGAAGGCTGCCTAGTCTAGCGACCACATACATGTCCATTGATTCAGTCATGGAGAGTGAACAAGCCGTAATGTATACATTGGAGTTCCTGAATTCTTTGGAGCCTCCTGGAATGCCACCGCATAAGCTCACATTAAAAATAGGAGCCAGAATTATTTTGCTTCAGAACCTTGACCCACCAAAAATGTGTAACGGCACAAGATTGTGCATTAAAAGTCTCATGCCCAATGTTATTGAAACCACTATTCTTATGGGAAACTCTAAGGGAGCAAATGTTTTCATTCCACGTAGTCCTTTACTACCAAGCGACATGCCCTTCAATTTTAAGCGTCTGCAGTTCCCAATCCGACTTGCATTTGCTATTACTATAAACAAAGCACAAGGTCAATCACTTAAAGTAGCCGGCATTAATTTGGAGAGCCCGCGTTTTTCACATGGTCAGTTGTACATTGCTTGCTCTAGAGTGGGTAACCCCAAAAATCTTTTCATATATGCACCTGAAGGTAAAACCAGAAACATTGTTTATCAAAAAGCACTACAATAGATAGTTGTTTAACTGTACAACAATTTTACTCTTTTGTCCGTGAACTACTTATAGATTACACTGGAGGGAGTTGCACTATGTTGTTAATTGGGTGTATATGTTTTATGTTTGTGTACGGTGCATAAATTAAAATTTTTGATAAAAAATAGTTCAAAAAATAGTTGTAATAGTTTATACTACATAATATGTATTGAATATGTAAAATCTATAACAATGTTGAAATAAAAAAAAAAGTTGTTGTTCACATCAATGTTACAACAAATAAGTAAAATGCGAATATAATAAGAAAAATTTCAAGTGGAAAAAAAAGATTTACTGTAGCACTCTGAAAATGTCAATTTCAGTGTTACACTAAAAATTTTACTTTAGCTAGCATAACCAACAATTTTATTTTCTGCGAGCGAAGCCGTGGGTATTCTAATAGTCATAAAATATAAAAAACATATTAATAAATATTACAGTTAATAAACTGGTTTTGTGTGATGTATATTTAACATCTGGTGTAGTGCCCCACAGAAAGACAACCCGATTAAATTATTACATGTTAAAGGGAGTCTGTAAAAAATAAATTGGCTATAAATATAATAATAGTATCTTGTAAAGGTGATACTACAGTTTACAAATAAGCCTCTGTTACTCAGCTTTGAAGCCCTATTTTACTGTAAATCACCATTTTATTCAGATGTAAATTAGGGGAATCAGTATTCCACTAGAGGTCAGACCAAAACCCAGACAAGCTAAGGCGCACCCCAAAGCACTTTCCCCTTATTTGAATATGAGTAAAAAGCCATGCTTCTGCTGCTCTGCTATGGACCACGTGCAATGCTAACCAATCTTCATCTGAGGGAATATGCAGCAATTGTCTTATTAATCCTTCTTCGTTGCTGTCCATCTGATTTCCCTAAGGGCATTTGATAGCTCTCTCATGCCTTATCAGTAGCCGTGAGTCCGATATCATTTAACCATCATATATGGTCAGCATTACTTGAATACTGTTGGCACATTATCCCACAGTCAGTTATATAGTAGTAATTTGTTTGAATAGAGCCTAATTATGGCTAGTGCAATAGAGGTTGCTAGTATTAATCTGAAAGGCAGGCAATGATATTAATGTCAGCCTTACACTGATTTGTCTGACTTACTTTTATCTGGGTATTTATTGTCTGTGTTTTTGAAGATTTCTTAGGGGCTTTTATTGTTCCTTTGATGAATCAACATTTTGTTGAAAAGCATTGGGATGGCCTGTTATATGCCTTAAGGTTTGGTTGGACAGTGTATGGTACCATAGTCTATACTGGATATTCATAATCCCTCATGGGCATCAGTGTGTTTTCTGTGTATATATTGATGGTGGTTTATTTATAGCTTTTTTTTAGAGTATATTATTAAAAGTTATATTTTAATCCTTTTCTGTGCTAGATTGTTATATTGAGGAACCAAGAATGTATATCTATAGTTTCTGTGATATGGATGAATAAAAATCAATTTAAATGAAAAAGAACCTTCAAAGCTGAATAACAGAGGTATATTTGTAAGGGTAGTATCACCTACATAAGATCCTGTGATTAGGTTTATAACAAATTTAGCACCTTTAAGCATGTACAGTGTGCATAGAAGTGTTGGTCTTTAATTTGTTTTATACTAGCTTCTTATGTTTTGCGCTGTTTTAATCTATTGATATTGTGCCTACATTTGGGAATGTTGCTATTTTGGATGAACTGAAATTTGTAATCTCGAGTAGCATCCCATAAATGCTGTTCTAGCATCAGCCATGAGATTCGATACAGCTGGGTGTGCCCCAAGGTTTGCATAAACACAGCCTTTCTACCACTGCATTGCCCTGGGCCTGCAGAGCATTTGGCAGGAATAGAAGACAGCCGCCACTGTGACAAGACTGAGCTGTCTCGCCTTTCCTCAAAACATTACGCCAGAGTTCAAGAATAGGAAGTTCAATGGTGATTGGTTAGGGAATAGGAAATCCTTGAATATGGCTTTGGAAGTGTTTCAAGTTCTCATGTTTCCTCATGTAATTGGTATTTATTATGGTATAAATTACCATATTTTTATTAAGAATTTTAGAAGACCTATGAATACAGAAGCTAACCTCTGTTCGAGGTGGATGGATTTAAAAATTAGTTTGCGTTGTAATAATGAGGAAAAAATAAAAAAGGAAGCCAAAAAAGCAACAAATGCAAACAATTGATCCACAAGATAGAGATTGGTGAGAGCATGCTGAGTAAAAAGTGATGTTGTACAATTGAGCTGGAGAAGCCCTATATTGGTTGATTGCTGGTTGACTTTTTTCTACTGAAGAAATATATGCAGTGTTGCATTATAAAATAATTGTGGATGGTTCTTCCTTTTATTATCCAAATTACAGTAGAGTTGTGTATAATTGGAAGTGGTTTATGATCTATTATACAGTATAAGAACTTGGATTTTCCCCAATGTTATACTTTAGAATTGTCCCAGGACAGGTACAGTAAGGCATTTTGACCCTTTTAACTTACAAAAAAAAAAGATTATAGCTTAAATTAATAGTATTTTTAACACTGCTTGAACTTTCTCTCACAGGCAAGTAATTATGTAACACAATTATCAGTAATGACCAAGCAATGGGCAGTAAATCTAACTCTCAATTATTCAAAGGAATGGAACTTACAATCCTTAGGTTGGACATATGGAGGTACATTTGTAAGCTTCAAGGGAAATAAAATAAGATAATTTGGATCCATACACAAGTTCACATAATATTCCAGTAAAAATGAGCAATTACTAAAGTGTCCAGTATAACCGCTATGTTTCACAGTGCCAACAGTGACCATCTTAATTATTTTATTCCCAGTACTATCTTAACTTTATGCTATAATGATAGTGTTAATCTAAACCAGAATTAATATATGATACTATTGTATTTCTAATTTTATTATGATTAACTGAGCCATATTTAACTTCTTGCTAACCACATGTTTAGATGTCACGCTGGTCGAAATATAATCTTCAGAGACATTATTGAATGTATCTGCAGAGTTCACAGCTAATTTTTGAGTGTAATTTACATGTGAAATCAGCCCCTAAAATTATTGTGTTTACTAGCATTTTTTAACCTCTTGCCGACCACCCGTTAACTATATGCATTTAGGCAGCAGCTGTTAAACTTTCTTACAAAACCAGCACCTGCACAAGATCATGCAGCTAACCAGGATTAAGTCGATGGCTGTCAATGACAGCTGAACTCCCCACTAACTCTCCAATTTGAAAATGGACTACTTGAAGTCTGAAGCCTGAAACATTACTGCCCCACCAGCCACATACAACAAATTCAGCAGTTTTCCACATTCTCCTGGAAATCTTCTTGACTCACCTAATTGAGCAAATAGGTCGGAGATAAAGGGCAACCTTGCCAGGTGCCATTCCTGATATAGAATGCTCCTGACAGGGCACCATTTACCCCGATCCTGGTGCTTGCTTGGCTATACAAGGACATAATTGCTTGAACAAAACAGGTTGGGTATCCCAAAGTGCTTCAGAACTCCCACCATGAATGTGTCCAGTTTACACAAACGAATGCCTTATCGGCATCTGTGCCAAGAAGGACTGTCAAGGCATTAAAGAGCTTGTCCAGGCAGTTTTTTAATAAGGTTTTGGAAATCACAGTGTGTGCGTATTTTTCCGCAATGTGTGGATGGGATTCGCTAGAATCCCATCCCCTTGGCAGGTACTATAAAATGCTGCATTTTTTTCCACAGTGTTTACGCTACTTGGGGCCACGGCCTAAAGGTAATGAGTCACCAAAAATGGCCTATATTTTAAATCAAGTTTTTATCAGCATTTTTTTTTAAGATTTTAAGAGTTTTTGATGATTTTATTTGCTAAGAACTTTTCCTACAGACCTCAATGAGTCAGCTCCAGTCTATTGCTGCCTATAGCCATGACAATATTGTACAGCAGATCTCTAAATGCTGTTAACAGAGCAAAGAAGAAACTCAAGCAGGAAGACAGCCCCCATAGTCATGGACAAAAATAGAATTTAAAAAAATCTATATTGAGAAAATAAAAACAGATTAGAAAAAGTCATATATTTCCCTATCTATACATTGACTTTAAATAAAAATTAACGACACTTTCCTTTTAACCCCTTAAGGGCATGGCCAAAAATTGCCTTAAAGAGGTTGTCTGGGCAAATAAATTATTTGCAAAATAGGCCAGGGGAGGTAAAAAAAAAAAAAAAAAACATACTCACCTATCTCTGCTGGTCCGGTATCCTCCCAGTACAGTCTGGTCCTATAGTTTGGCTGTTTTCTTGCTGTGGACCTCAGCGGTCACGTTCGGCGAGTACTTCCACCGGAAGGCTACAATGCAGCTGCAGGGCTGGATGGTGCGGGGAGGCACCGGAGCACCGCGGAAAGGCGAGTATGATTTTTTTTTATTTTTTTTTCATCGCCCCTGGCCTATTTAAAAAATAATTTGGGTATCCATTTTTGCCTGGACAACCCCTTTAAGGACACGGCCCCATTTTTCAAACCTGACATGTCACTTTATATAGCAATAACTTTGAGATGCTTTAGCTTACGCAAATTATTTTGAGACCGTTTTTTTGTAACATTGTACTTCACATTAGAGGTAAACATTGATCAATATTTTTTGCATTTATTTATATAAATAAAATAGGAAATTTGATGAAAATTTTCAAAATGTGAAATGCTCTGCTTTTTTGACAGATAGTCATATCAATCAAATACATTAATAAATATTATCTGCCATATCTCTTTTGTTATGCAATTTCTCCCGGGCATTGAAATACCCCACATGGGGATCTAAACTGCTGTTTGGGCACACAACATCTCACCAAAGGGAAGGAGTGCTACTAGTTGTTTGAAAAGCAGTTTTTGCTGGAATAGTTTTCCGGTGTCATGACTCATTTGCAGAGCTCCTAAAGGGAACAGTGGAATCACTTGAAAAGTGACTCCATTTTGAAAAGTAAACCCCTCAAGCAATCAAGTGGTATAGTGAGCATTTTGACCCTAGAGCTATTTCACAGATTTTATTAACATTGGGACATATAAATGAAAAATTACTAAAATGTAAAAACTTATAAAGTTTAAATTTTACAAGTGGTTAAAGGAGAGAAAGCATCCCACAGTTTGTTAAACAATTGCTCATCAACATGCCACTAAAAAAAAACAAACATCAATTGTGACACTGCTTTTTAACGTGTAAATTTTTTTTGCCCTTTGTCATACAGCATGAACATATGTTACCTTTATTCGATGGGTCAGTACAATTGAAGAAATACCTAATTTATATTGTTTTTTATGCATTACTAATTTTGCAGAATAAAAATCATAAAGATTTTTTTTTCCTATTGAAGGAGCTGGTTGAGGACTTATTTTTTAAGAGATGAGGTGTGCTTTTTATTTATACCATTTTGGGCTATATATAACTTTTTGATTACTTTTTATTCCATATTTTGTGAGGCAAGATGGCAAAAATGTGTTACTTTTGGTGTTTTCTTTTTTGAAACAACGTTCACTGTGCAGGTTAACTAATGGTTTTGTTTTATTCTACAGTTTGTTGTGGATGTAGTGATACCAAATGTGTACTGCTTTATACTATTTTTTGTGTTTTTATCTCATATATGGGAAAAGGGGCATTTTATTTTTTAGTATTTATTATTTAATAGTTGTGAATTTTTTTCACTTTTTTTTACTTTTTTTTTGTCCTAAAAGGAGGTGTGATCCTCTGATCACTGGTTTAGTATAACGACAGTCAGCCTATGTATATGCATAAGGTGACAGGACTAACTAATAAAAAGACAAGCCTAACTAATCATAAGAAGATGATCACAGACTTGTGGTCCATTCCGGGGCCCCAAGCTGCCAAGTAAGAATCAGGTTGATGTCTCTGTCAGAGTCATGTTGTGGATCTGGTGCCACCTTCTGCAGTTGGGCCAGAGACACTATGGCTTTCTTTCAAAAACCTTGATGTTGTGTGAAAGATTGTACCTTACCATTTGTTAGTAAGTGTGAATTAATCACTGCCAAATCAGTCCCAAGTGATCTGTATAGCATTGCATAGACTGGGCAAGGAGGATAGAGTGTACAGCACTATTTGTTTGCACAAAGAACTGTGTTCACTAAGTTATATGCTGAGTATACCGTGGAAGTGCTAGAAGCGCTAAATTGGCCACTACCAGTCAAGATCAGCTTGCAACCACAATTTTGTGGAGTAACGTGGACTTTGATATAAGTGAATTGTTCTACAGCTATAAGACTTAGAGAAGATTATTGCAGCCTCAATTATTGCACTGTTTTTTGGATTTGTTTTCTTTATTCTGCACATCTGTTTATTGCCACATTGCATGTTCAGAGACCATGTTCAGCCATTACTGGAGTATTGCCTTGTGACTGCTGCAACATTACTGTGCGCAAGATTCCAACCCCAAAATGGTTAAAGAGAGTTGAAAAATACTGCTGTGTCACACAACATTTTATTACTGCTCTACAGAGGTTAACTTCAGCCCGCCAGAACAACGCTTAGGTGGGAAAGACCAGCGCTGTCTAGCAACCACAAGTACCTCCCATCCTGTTTGAAAACCAGCCACTTGTTGTCTTAGGACTTTCTCTAGAGCAGTACAGCCAAAAGTGAAGCATTATGGGTGGCACCATCTTGTGTTTGCCTCAGTATATAATCATTACTAGAGATGGGCGAACTGCTTCATCACGAACTGGATTTGACCCAAATATTCCAAATGGTTCGGGTTTTTAACGAACCTGAAGAAATGGTGATTCATCTCGAATGAATTAAAATGTCACCTACACTGTTTGAGCAGGAAATACAGAAGAGACATGTGTGTGACTCAGATTCTGATGTTCTAGCACCACCTGACAACAGCTGACAACCTCTCAGCCAATAGACAGTGGTAACTGGTAAGGTACAGTGCTGATGTCAAATACAGTATATAAGGTGCTACAAGTGCTGCAGCCCAGATGGAGGGAACCGGAGGATGGGAGTAGTGGTGGCGGTAGCTGTGCCACCAGATAGGTCGAGTGCCCTCAACCAACCAACTCCACTCCAACAACTCTGTCTCCAAAACTCAGCCATCTCCAGCAAAGGATACTGGGGGTTGTACTCCAAGGCAGTCCTTCCAGGGACCTGATTACCTTGTAATGGCAGGTCCTGGACAACTCTTCCTGGCAATCAGGACTCCTTCTCTCCTCCTGACACAATGTCTGAATGATAGACAGCAGAATTCCCTATCTCAGGGGTGTCTCAATATGAGCCTTGGGCAGAATCTTATCCCTCGGGGGCTGTGTGGAGCACCGCAGGATTCAGTGTGGCAGAGCCAACTGACTCTGTCCACTGCTAACTGCTACTCACTACCCAACAGTTCTCTGAAGACCAAAAGTCTCCCAGACCCCGCTCAGTGGCCAGTGTTTTAGGCCAGTCCTGTACCAAAAGTGGGGACTAAACAGTGGGGAAACAAACAGGGAATTACAATGAGCAAGCTGCAAAATAATACATACATTTAACATGAAACATATAGACAGGACATACAAACACTCCCAGAGGCACAAAGACAATAAAAGCAGGAGCACTCTGGGATGCTGCAATTCCCCCCTATTTTGACGTGAGCCTCCCTCGACGACCATAGGGCCCACGTTAGGGAAGGAACTACATCTGACAAGACAAACATGAAAGAAAAAGGCGTTAGACAATACAATACAATATATACAACACAATGGTCTAATGGGTGTCCAGCCCAACAGAAAGAAAAGAGGTGAGGAGGGTCAAAGAATTTTGTGCCTTAGGCACTAGTCCGTCAATGTCCATTCTCAGGGCTGGTGGAAAACACAGGGAGAAGGGATGATGACATCACAGATGGGACCTTGAGGCACAGGTCCGTTAGTATCCATCTCAGGGCCTCAACTGAACACAAAAGGGGAACTCCAGAGCACAGGTATGGTAGTGTCCATCCTGAAGCAATGGGGTTAGTGACAAACAAGGACTGGTGCAGTGTCCAAAGTTCACACTGTGTCAACCAGAACAAATTACGGGTAAATTCCAGTTCTCCTGCTTACTCCAGGAATTGCACTGATCGCTTCCCTCTGGTGGTCCTCTGGGATCTCCTAAGAGCAACTTCTTCTGGAGCAGCAGAGACATCAACTGGACTGATTTGAACAGGACCTGTAGGGACAACCTCATCCAGCTCCATCTGTTCTTCCGAATCTACACATACAGCAGTTGGCAATAACTCAGGAGGGAACTTCTGCTTAGCAGGGAGCTGGAAAGCCAGATATGGATCGAAAAAATTCAGGAGGTATCCAATTTTCCAGACTTACTTATGTGGTGGGGAGTGGAGTAATTTTCCGGCACAGGAGCCTCCTCACCGAACTAGGAGGGAGCAGCCCGGGCGTGAAGATGTGTTCTGCCTCTTGCTTTGCCTGTACTTCCTTCATACGAGCCTCCACAATATCGTTCGCTTCAGCCTGGCGTCTCTGATGGTCACTTACCCAGTCAGTCTTTGGCAGTGGGTTGACGTTATCTAGCAGGGTCACTCCCAGGGCGGCATCAGTGGGCAACTTTCCAAGTCTCCCGAACATCAAGTAATAAGGAGTGTACCTGGAAGACAACTGTTTCTGGTTGTTGTACTGGTACACCACCCAAACTGCTTGCTTGGAAGGGGGTAGAGTTCTGATTCATATTTTCACACAGACCATTACCCTGCGGATGATAAAAGATATGCAACTTCTGACAGTCATACAGGGTACAAAGCTCCTGGAAGAGTTGAGACTCCAAGGCAGATCCACGGTCTGTGAGGATCTTCCCAGGACAAATAGGGTAGGAGGAAAGATTTCCAGAATGCATCTGCAGTAGTCTTAGCTGTTAGGTCACGAACATGCACAGCCACTGCAAACTTGGTATAGTGGTCAATGATAGTCAGAACATAGATGTATCCAGACTGGCTGGGTTCTATTTTCAGATGGCCAAAGTCATGATTTCCAAAGGGCGGCGACTCTCAATAGGATGGAGTGGAGCCTTCTGATCTGACTTCTTACACTCTAACAAGTGTACAGGCAGTACATTCCCTACACCATCTCTCAACGTCTGCCCTCTGACAGATCTAGTAGAACTGACACCAAATGGTAGACTCTGTCTTCTGAACCCCAAAGTGTCCAGACTTGTATCCCTCCCCTTCTCCTGTGCTTCATATGAGGGATTGATGTTTGCAGGACAAATTGTGCTTCATAATGGTACTATTTAATATTACGTACAGTGCAATGGAAAGCTGAATTTTATTTATATAAATTTGTGGAATGTCTATTGCTTTGATTGCTTTTTATTCAAATTGTTAAAGAGACGAAGAAGCAAAAAAAAAAAACAAAAAAACAGCAGTTTGCCTCTTTTGATTTTTTTTTTCCACTATGCCGTAAGTTTGTATACTGGGCGTTTTTGGACACAGGGATTTTTTTTTTTTTTTTTTTTACTGTAATTATAATTATTAGACCCCCTTTCCCTGTATGTCAGATGGTGCTAGAACATCAGAGTCTGAGTCACACACATGTGTCTCTTCTGTATTTTCTGCTCAAACATCTGGCGGCACATATTTTAGTTTGTCCAAAATAAATTGCCATTTGTACAGTTTCTTTAAAAAATTAACAATTTGGAATATTCAGGTCGAATCCAGTTCATGATGAAGCGGTACACCCATCTCTAATAATAAACAATGGAAAGTTGTAGTTGATGTGGTACACTAAGGAGCAAGGGTAGTAAATTTAGGTAAGAGATTCACACAAATGGAAAGTTCATGGATATACTCACTGGGAAGACCTTGAATCCGGGGAGGAGCATAAATATGAGTTTTGGATTTAAAGCCTTTCGAGGATGTGATTTTAGGGGCTTTTATAGTTAATGGGATAAATTATATATTTGTTTTTAATTATTGCGTTCTCTGGTTTACATACTTAGTATGGGTGAAAAAGAGACTTATCCATCAAGTTCAACCAGGGGATGGGAAAGGGCATGACTATAAGAAATAAGTATTCTATACATTTCCATAAGATAAGTATCAATGATATTTTGCTCTAAAAAGCATCTAAGCCTTTTTGAAGCTGTCAGCTGTTGCTGCCGTGACCCACTCTTGGGGTAGGCTATTCCACAGATTTGCCTGTGGAGATTAAATATTTTTTCTCCAGACGGAGGGAGTACCTTCTTGTCTTTTGAAGGTATTTTACATGAAACATGATTTATTGTATAGGCCATTTATATAAATTCATCATATCTATCCTTAAACACCTCTTCTTCAGACTAAACAAATCCCCTTATCAATTTTATGCCCCTTCGCTGAACCTTTTCCAACTCTAGGGCATCTTTTCTATGAATTGGGGCCCAGAACTGAACTGCATATTCCAGATGGGGCCACACCAATGATTTACAATCACACTCCACCTCCCTTCCTTCTAGCTCTCTCTTTGTGAAAGCCCAGTTATTCAAACTCCCCCAGTTTGCCTACTAGGCTTCTCGCATTTGTGAACATACTGTATAATTTGCTATTGTTCATATATTCATTTCCAAAATTGTGCATTCTTTAAGTTTTACGGGCAGATTTGTCTGTACTGTTCAGTTGCAATAAATGGATCACCATATCAACTGTTCTAATCCTTCCACAACAATCCACTTCTCCACCCACCACTACAGACTGTCCTCTCTCTGCCCCACTATCCCCTACCTCTACCTGGCTTTCACCCCTCGTTCCGCCACTCCTGCTAGAATTTCCCAAAGCACAGCAGATCCCCTTCCATTCAGGTGCAAGTTATCTGTGAAAACAGCTTGTATCCAAATGAAAAGTCCACCCAGTATTTTAGAAACCCAAACCCTTCTTTCCTGAACCAAGACATATTCAATACATTTAACGCCCTAAGCTCCAGATGCCTTTCCTGTGTAGTGACTGCATGACACAGGCAGTATTCCAAAGAATACAACCTTGGGGGTCTTTCCCCTCAGCTTGGAGATAAGTTCTCTAAAATTATTCTTAAGGAGCCTTCACCTACCATGTATGCTGTCATTGGTACCCACATGGATAAAAATAGCTGGCTGTTCCCCAGCCCCTCCTAGCAATTTGTGCACCTGCTCCTCCACATGCCAAACCCTGGCACCAGGGAGACAGCAAACCATTCCGTTGAGGCGGTCCTGTCCTGGTGACTTCCTGATTATAGAGTCCCCTATAACCACTAACTGCCTTGCCCTACCTGTTCTACCGTCCCTTCCCTGGATACTAGACTGTCCTCTCTAGTATTAAGGAGCTCATGCAATGTGGAATGGTCTCTTGATTGTTTGTGTGGTGTTTCTAGGGCGTGAATCTTTGCTAGGCAGGCAGCAACCTAAATCGACCTCTCACTGTGTTTGATGAATACCTCCCTAATTACACATTTAAGAGCTTCCCAATGAAGTAAATGGGAGTCATATCGTGGACATGAGTTTCTTCAAACTCACGAATTGTGGAAATAATGCCATTTCTGCAGACAGCATCTTTGAGGAGGCTTTTGTTCAGTTGCCACATGAAGGGACGCAATATGAGTCCCGGGACTTCTAAAGACAGAAACACTGGGGCATGATTCGACTAAGGGGAAAGTAAAGAGAAAAACCAGTAAGTGGGGGAGGAGAACCCTCACCAAACAAGCGGACAAGAGGCAGTTACCCCAATATTCACGATACACAGTAGCGCGGGGACCCCAGTGTGAGAAGGGCTTTCTAAGAGCAGACCCACTCCCGCCTGGAGACCCCGGGCCATCTACAGCAGGAAACAAATGCAAAAAGAACAATCAATTTGAAAATAAATATATAATAATATAATAATAATAATAAAATAATATTCCTTTTTTGAGTCCTGATATTGAATGTCAATGTATGTGATCCCCATCTGGTTTATTAGTTTGTTATATTGTTGTGCCTGTGTATGTATATATACAAAGAAGAAGAAGCATGTGCAGCAAAACTGTATCAGAACTATAGTGTCATAAGCAAAGTAACATATCATTGTGGGTAGGACAGAACTCCCTAGGCGAGGGTGTCAACAGTGTCAGTGTGGTCTCTTCGGCATTGTCTGGGTCTTTGTTGGGCCTTGGGTTTCTGGGAAGTTGGTGGGGCCCCTGGTAGAGAGGGACAATTTTGGATGGCCACCGGGGTAGACTGCTTTAAAAGCCGGGACATCACTCGGCTGAGTCAAGGTGAGGAGGTGACCCTCTCAGTGGACCTGCAGGCAGAAAGGAAATCCCCACGTATAAGGGACTCTGGATCAAGTCCAGAAGAGGCTTCAGTGCTCGCCATTTTGCTAGGGTAAGCTGTGACAGGTTTGGCAGCAGGAGAAAAGCGTGTCCTTGTTATGTGACCTTGGCTTACACATGATGGCTTCCTTCTGTTGGTATTTGTGGACCCCGCAAATAAAAGCTCTGGAATTTTTTGGGTCAGGCGGGCGAGGGCCTAAGGATCTTTGCGCCACTCCAGTTTGAGAGATGCACTGGGGGGGCTACCAGAAGGCCATTGAAAGTGTAAGGTTGTGAAGCAATACATCTGCAGTAACTAACTTTGGTCAGTAGGTGGTAGCAAAGTAATAAACTGCCCATAAGTATTAATGTAATTAATGTAAATATTGTTCTAGGGTTCAAAGACTGATTATAGGTAATTACTAGGACATGTTGGACTCCTACAAGAATGGCAGTGCGCTAGGATTGCAGTTTTGATGCCTCCCACTGGAGATAGGGAACTGCATCATCACCCAGCAGGAACCAGGAAGAGTGGGGTGGCGTGGAGAAGGAACTGGAACTGGAAGCCTGAGGTGTGCTGTGCTGGCTGCTGGAGAAAGCTATGTGCTGGATGGAGGCCTGAGCTGAGCTGACTGCAGGAGAAGTCTTGGTGCTGGCGGAGGACTGAGTTCTGGGAACTAAAACGCTGTGTGTGTCTGTGTGGCATTGTGTACCTGCTGAACCTGTGGGCCCAGCCCTTGGTCCTCTTTCAAAAGAACCATCCAACTGCTGAGGTTCAACTGTTTCCGTAAGTCCCCGAATCCAAATATTATTCCATCTTTTCCTATTCTCCAGGTCATCCAGGAGGTCAGCCAGATAATGCAATTGAAAAGCATAGGTAGAGGTGGAGGCTTCCTGAGTGATAGTCTGTCAGATAAGTTATTAGAGTGTCGTGTGTGATTTATAGTCATGCACTCTTATAGGCAGCACTCTCTGAATGAGATGGGTGGGTGCACAATTCCACAGGGGCTGGCTGGACCCCTCTAAAACACTAGGATACTTGCAAAAGGATGGACAGAACTCCAAAATATCATCTTTTGAGCTTGCTTATAGTTTAGTTACAGAGTTTGAATGTATGTATAATACAAAGCCGCATATACAGTAGTATTTCACAAAGATCAATAAATCTTAGTATACAGTTGATGAGCAACGTTTTGGGCAGTGAGCTCCCTTCATCAGCGTAACTATAAGTATCAGAAAGCCATATGTCAGGAGATATGGAGCAGTCCCTGGAGGGTGACCTACAGTGCTTTGCGAAAGTATTCAATTTTTTGCCACATTTCAGGCTTCAAACATAAGGATATAAAATTTTAATTTTTTGGTGAAGAATCAACAACAAGTGGGACACAATCGTGAAGTGGAACGAAATTTATTGGATATTTTAAATGTTTGTAAAAAATAAAAAACTGAAAAGTGGGGCGTGAGAAATTATTCGGCCCCCTTAAGTTAATACTTTGTAGTGCCACCTTTTGCTGCGATTACAGCTGCAAGTCGCTTGGGGTATGTCTCTATCAGTTTTGCACATCGAGAGACTGAAATTCTTGCCCATTATTCCTTGGAAAACAGCTCGAGATCAGTGAGGTTGCATGGAGAGCGTTTGTGAACAGCAGTTTTCAGCTCTTTCCACAGATTCTCGATTGGATTCAGGTCTGGACTTTGACTTGGCCATTCTAACACCTGGATACGTTTATTTGTGAACCATTCTATTGTAGATTTTGCTTTCTGTTTTGATCATTGTCTTGTTGGAAGATAAATCTCCGTCCCAGTCTCAGGTCTTTTGCAGACTCCAACAGGTTTCTTCCAGAATTGTCCTGTATTTGGCTCCATCCATCTTCCCATCAATTTTAACCATCTTCCCTGTCCCTGCTGAAGAAAAGCAGGCCCAAACCATGATGCTGCCACCACCATGTTTGACAGTAGGCAGTGGTGTAACTAGGAATGGCTGGGCCCCAAGGCGAACATTTGTCATGCCCCCCCCACCGAACCGCCCCCTCCAACCCCCCCCCAAAAAACCACATTCCTGCGCACACTATTACGCCCCATAGTGGCCCCTGCACACAGTAGTACGCCCAATAGTGTCCCCTGCACACAGTAGTACGCCCCATAGTGGCCCCTGCACACAGTAGTATGCCCCATAGTGGCCCCTGCACACAGTAGTACGCCCCATAGTGGCCCCTTGACACAGTATTATGCCCCATTGTGGACCACCCATGAACAATTATTATACTCTGGGGTCTTTCCAGACCCCAGAGTATAATGATCAGTAACCCAGGGGAGGCTAGAAACATAAAAAAACAATGGGGACCGGTAAGTATATAGAGCCCGTTACCTGCTGGGGTTACTCTAGCAGGTAACGGCCTATTGAAAAAAAAAAAAAAAAAGCATCGGGGGCCCGTCGGGCCCCTGACAGTGGGGATGGTGTGTTCAGGGTAATGAGCTGTGTTGCTTTTAAGCCAAACATATTGTTTTGCATTGTGGCCAAAAAGTTCAATTTTGGTTTCCTCTGACCAGAGCACCTTCTTCCACATGTTTGGTGTGTCTCCCAGGTGGCTTGTGGCAAACTTTAAACGAGACTTTTTATGGATTTCTTTGAGAAATGGCTTTCTTCTTGCCACTCTTCCATAAAGGCCAGATTTGTGCAGTGTACGACTGATTGTTGTCCTGTTGACAGACTCTCCCACCTTAGCTGTAGATCTCTGCAGTTCATCCAGAGTGATCATGGGCCTCTTGGCTGCATCTCTGATCAGTCTTCTCCTTGTTTGAGATGAAAGTTTAGAGGGACAGCCGGGTCTTGGTAGATTTGCAGTGGTCTGATACTTCTTCCATTTCAATATGATCGCTTGCACAGTGCTCCTTGGGATGTTTAAAGTTTGGGAAATCTTTTTGTATCCAAATCCGGGTTTAAACTTCTCCACAACAGTATCACGGACCTGCCTAGTGTGTTCCTTGGTCTTCATGATGCTCTCTGCACTTTAACCAGAACCCTGAGACTATCACAGAGCAGGTGCATTTATAAGGAGACTTGATTACACACAGGTGGATTATATTTATCATCATCAGTCATTTAGGACAACATTGGATCATTCAGAGATCCTCACTGAACTTCTGGAGTGAGTTTGCTGCACTGAAAGTAAAGGGGCCGAATAATATTGCACGCCCCACTTTTCAGTTTTTTATTTTTTACAAAAATTTAAAATAACCAATAAATTTCGTTCCACTTCACAATTGTGTCCCACTTGTTGATTCTTCACCAAAAAATTAAAATTTAATATCCTTATGTTTGAAGCCTGAAATGTGGCAAAAGGTTGAAAAGTTCAAGGGGGCCGAATACTTTCGCAAGGCACTGTAGTAGTTCAGAAGGGTGCAATAGCCGCCTATCGCTCCCTTCATGCTTTCGCCTTTGGTCACTGCTGTGAAATTATATTTTGTGACTAGAATTTTCATAGATATGCTTAAGAGACTATGATGCTAATAGCAATAATTGCTAGGAGTTACCTTGTATGATGGCCCGAGGATTGAAGTATATACAGTATGAGAGGTGGAGGTGCCATAGTAGTTCATACAGGATAACTTCAGGTAACACGGTGGCTTCACTGGTATTATTTTCCCTTCCTTTTTTTCTTTTTTGTCTTCTTTTTCTTTGGAAAGATGCCTACTAAATTGGCTAAGATGTCAGCTAAAGAGAATCACTGCAAGTCTGTTTGTGTATTACTGGAGAAATCTCAAGGTAGGGGAAGTGGAGATGAGTTATTTCTTTCTGAGGAAAATCAAACATATATTAAGGAGTGCATCAGAGTGGCTATTAACCCCTAGGCGCACCACGACGTAACTGTACGTCCTGGAGAGCGCTTCATTAGCGCACCAGGATGTAGCGTTACGTCACAGCTCCTGGGGCTTTTATTTAGCAGGGAGTATGACTAGGTATCAGGAGCTCAGTTGTTGCCAACAGCTGAGACTCCCCTGTGACCGAAGAGGGACCACTACAAGCCTCCCCTCTCCAGCCATCGCTGTGATTGGTGGGTCTGTACAGCTATGCGGCAGTACTGATCCTGGGGCTTACTGTCATAAGTGACAGTGCCCAGGAACAGGGAGATCGGAGCATCAACTGTAGGAAACATCTGATACTCCGATCTGAGCAGAAGGGACCTGTCGCAGCCTCCACTAGCCAGTGATCACTATTCACAGTGCAGCCAGATAGTAGGGGAGAGGAGAGGTGAGTATTAGGTTTTTTTTTTTTTTATTATTCTGTCAGGATCCATTCATTTCAAAGATGAGATTCTCCTCTTTAAAATGATACCAAGATCTCCGTGATGCATCTTACAGATCCAGAGCAATTCCCTGCTGAAAATGCTATTGGACATTGAGATTCTAATGCAGATCTCAATTCCCGATAGCGTTTTAACAGCAAATCGCTCCGGATCTGTAAGATGCATCATGGAGATCTCATCTTTAAAATGAATCCATTGTGATCTTCATAGCCCAAATGGATCCTGAGATATGGGGCTCTAAAGTGTCCTCCCCCCTCCAGCCATCTTAGCGTGAATGAGAAAGGAGGGGGGAGATCTGTAGACTGCATAGATGATGATGATGATGATGATAAATCATCATCATCATCTGTGCATAACCTGTATGTGACTGGGGGTGGGGTAGCAGGGACTTCTGTCCATGTTATCCCCTCTCCTATCAGAGAGCATACTGTACTTTTGCCCTCTGATTGTCACATAGAGGGATAATGTAATACCCCTCTGAGCCTTATTAGAGGGTATTCTTCTGCAATACCCCTCTGAACATAACCTAACCAGGAAGTTTATTGGCACTGTGACCCAGACATTTACCATTGTTGAGGTCACAGCGCCAAAAGTGTTGCACCAAACACAGAATACAGTCACAAAGTCATCAATAAAGTTTACATTTTTTCACTGTCCCTGTCTTGTCCATACCTGATCTTTATAGAGTATAATAAGCGACTGCCTCTCTAGTGATATCCATTACACGCTAAAATAATAGCAATAACAATTATCATTAGAGATGAACGTATAAAACATTTCTGACAGGCGGAAACACATAACACATTTTCATCCATTTAATGTCACAATATATAATCCCAGTTTTGGCAGTTTTCAGATGGTTATAATAGCAGGTGTTTTCTTTTGTTTTTTTTCATCCCACAATACAAACGAAACTCCTGGACTACCAGTAATTTGAGGTTAAAACAACATTTTAACGGAAAAAACTGTCATCTTCTATTTTCACAGCCCAATTCTGTGAAACATCTGTAGGGTCAAAATACTCACTATAACCCTTGATAAATTTCTTGAGGGGTTTATTTTCCAAAATGGGGTCATATTTCGGGGTTTCCACTGTTCTGGCACCACAGGGGCTCTACAAATGCGACATGGTACCTGAAAACAATTCCATCAAATCTGCCCTCCAACAGCCAAACAGCGCTCTCTCTGTTCCAAGCTCCGCCATGTACCCATACAGCAGTTTATAACCACATATGGGGTACTGCTACGTTCAGGAGAAATTGTGTAATGAACTGTGGGGGGCTTTTTCTCTCTTAACCCCTTGTGAAAATGAGAAATTTGGGGCTAAAGAGTCATTTTACTGGAAAGATAGTAATTTTTCCTTTTCATACCCCAATGGTAGTACAGTGGGTACGGAAAGTATTCAGACCCCTTTAAATTGTTTCATTGCAGCCATTTTCTAAAAGCAAAAAAGTTCATTTTATTTCTCATTAATGTACACTCAGCACCCCATCTTGACAGGAAAAAAAACAGAAATGTAGATATGTTTGCAAATTTATTAAAAAAGAAAAACTGAAATATCACATGGTCATAAGTATTCAGACCCTTTGCTGTGACACTCATATTTAACTCACAAGCTGTCCATTTCCTTCTGATCCTCCTTGAGATGGTTCTACTCCTTCATTGGAGTCCAGCTGTGTTTAATTAAACTGATTGGACTTGATTAGGAAAGGCACATACCTGTCTATATAAGACCTCACAGCTCACAGTGCATGTCAGAGCAAATGAGAATCATGAGGTCAAAGGAACTGCCCAAGGAGCTCAGAGACAGAATTGTGGCAAAGCACAGATCTGGCCAAGGTTACAAAAGAATTTCTGCAGCACTCAAGATTCCTAAGAGCACAGTGGCCTCCATAATCCTTAAGTGGAAGAAATTTGGGATGACCAGAACTCTTCCTAGACCTGGCCATCCAGCCAAACTGAGCAATCTTGGGAGAAGAGCCTTGGTGAGAGAGGTAAAGAAGAACCCAAAGATCACTGTGGCTGAGCTCCAGAGATGCAGTAGGGAGATGGGAGAAAGTTCCACAAAGTCAACTATCACTGCAGCCCTCCATCAGTCGGGGCTTTATGGCACTGCAGCAAGATATATGAAAGCCCGCAGAGAGTTTGCCAAAAAAGACATGAAGGACTCCCAGACTATGAGAAATAAGATTCTCTGGTCTGATGAGACGAAGATTGAACTTTTTGGCGTAAATTCTAAGCGTAATGTGTGGAGAATACCAGGCACTGCTCATCACCTGGCCAATACAGTCCCAACAGTGAAACATAGTGGTGGCAGCATCATGCTATGGGGATGTTTTTCAGCTGCAGGGACATGGCGATTGGTTGCAATTGAAGGAAAGATGAATGCGGCCAAGTACAGAGATATCCTGGAAGAAAACCTCTTAAAGAGTGCTCTGGCACTCAGACTGGGCCGAAGGTTCACCTTCCAACAAGACAATGACCCTAACCACACAGCTAAAATAACAAAGGAGTGGCTTCGGAACAACTCTGTGACCTTTCTTGACTGGCCCAGCCAGAGCCCTGACCTCAATCCAATTGAGCATCTCTGGAGAGACCTGAAAATGGCTGTCCACCAACGTTCACCATCCAACCTGACGGAACTGGAGGGGATCTGCAAGAAAGAATGGCAGAGGATCCCCAAATCCAGATGTGAAAAACTTGTTGCATTATTCCCAAGAAGACTCATGGCTGTACTAGCTCAAAAGAGTGCTTCTACTCAATACTGAGCAAAGGGTCTGAATACTTATGACCATGTGATATTTCAGTTTTTCTTTTTTAATAAATTTGTAAAAGTATCTACATTTGTTTTTTTTCTGTCAAGATGGGGTGCTGAGTTTGCATTAATGAGAAATAAAATGAACTTTTTTGCTTTTAGCAAATGGCTGCAATGAAACAAAGAGTGAAAAATTTAAAGGGGTCTGAATACTTTCCGTACCCACTGTAAATACTGTGAAACAGCTGTGGGGTCAAACTGCTCACTATACCCCTTGATAAATTCCTTGAGGGGTGTATTTTCTTAAATGGGGTAATTTAATGGGGGTTTTATTGTTCTGGTATCTCATTTGCTCTACATATGCGACATGGCTCCTGAAAATGATTTAAGTAAAATCTGCCCTCTGAAAACTCAATGTCGCTCCTTCCCTTTCTGCGTCCTGTCGTGTGCCCAAAGAACAGGTTACATCAACACATGTGGTATTTTTGTGCTTGAGAGAAATTGTACAACAAACTATGGGATGCATTTTCTCCTTTGACCCCTTGTGAATGTCCAAATTTTACAGTTAAATGAGCATAGTATTGAAAAAAATTGAAATGTATATTTTTCGCCTTTATTTTGTTTTAATTCCTGTGAAGCGCTTAAAGGGTTAACAAACTTCTCAAATACTGTCTTGAATTGTTTTGGTGGTGCAGTTTTGAAACCAGGGTGATTTATGGGGGTTTCTAATACAAAGACCTTTCAAAGCCCCTTTGGAATTGAATTAGTAACTTAAAAAATGTGTTTTGTAAATTCTCTTGAAAATTCCTGTTAGACTGTCTTATAACGTCCAAAAAAAATTAAATGAACGTTTAAAATTTGATGTCAACATAAAGCAGAGATATGGTAAATTATGTTTATTAACTAATTTGAGTAGTATGATTCTCTATATGAAAAGAGGATAATTTCAAACCTTGAAAATTGCATATTTTTCAAAATTTTCACCAAATTTCCTATTTTTCATAAATAAACAAAAAACATATTGACCCAAATTTACATAAAAGACAATATTTGAAAAATGGGACTGTGTCATAAAGTCCAAAATTGGCTGCGACACCAAGGGGTTAAAGGGATGTTGCCATCTATATGTGATACGGTAGAAATGTCTATTCCACAGCTAATACAAGATCTTAAAGAGGATGTTAATGTGCAGTCCTCTAAATTAGAATTCTTGGAGCAAAAAATTATGACAGTGGAAGATGAGGTTTATAGAAATTAAAGGATTAAACAAGGATAATAAATGGTTAAGACAAAAAGTGGAGGACATTGATAACCAGTCAAGATGGAACAAAAGATATATGTGAAACTTTACACTTGAAAAATGAAATTAAGATAGAGTACATAGGACTGGCCCTGTAAATGATGAAAAGAAAGGTCTGCGGCCAGTAATTGTGAAGGTGTTGGATTTTTCAGATAAACAACAAATAGGATGCATATAGGCAGATGAGACCTTTGATTGCTGCAGGTCAGAAACTGCTGCTCTTCTCAGATTATTCTTCTGAAATGGCAAACAAAAGGAGTACTTTTTCGTTACTGTGCACAAAATTGTTTGGTAATAGTTCTATCTGGCAGTACTTAAAACTGACAACAAAAAAGGTGTATGGGAATTATTCAGCGAGATTAAAAATGCAAAAAGTTTTGCGGAAAAAGACTGGAGAATTAAAGTTGATTAAAGTGTCCATGGGGTTTGCATTGAGGATGTAAAAAACTTTTTTTTTTCCTTAGGATACAAATGCTTATTTAAGTAAATTTATGTACGTATAAATGGGATGTGCAAAGAAATCTCACAGGGGGTTGGGTGAGGTTATGATATTAAAATATTATTATATTATTATATATAAAAATTTTAGTCTAGTTGATTGATATTAATATGAAGGAATTATATAAATTAGCAATATATATGAGAAGGAAAGGATGAGAAATATGAATTATGGTGGCAGCAGCACATATAAATTTGATTTATAAAGAACAGAAATTATTTACTGTTTAAAATTAAACTATAAGATTAATATGGATTATGATTTCTTGTACACAAAGTTAATGAGGCATATGGAAATATTGGTTATAAAGCGATGTGGGTTATTTAATTATTTTTTTTGTGTTCTCTCCATGGTGATTATCGATACTGAGATAACATGGGGAGGGGATGTTTAAGAAACATAGGATATAAGTTCAGCATCCCACAGTGTTCTGGCTTCTATTGTCTCTGTCTTGTGCCTCTGAGTGTGTTTTAGTTTAGTTTAGTTTAGTTTAGTTTGTTTGAGTTGGAAGGGACCTCAAGGGCCATCAAGTCCAACCCCCTGCAAAAGCAGAATTTCCTAAATCATCCCAGCTATATATCTATCCAGTTTCCGCTTGTAGATTTCAATTGATGAAGAACTCACCACCTCCCGTGGCAGCCTATTCCACTCCCTCACTACCCTTACTGTTAGAAAGTTTTTCCTAATGTCTAATCTGAATCTCCTTCCCCTTAGTTTCATCCCATTACTTCTCGTGCTTCCTTCTGCTAATGAGAATAGGGTAGATCCCTCTGCCTGTGACAACCTTTCAGATATTTAAATACCGCTATTAAGTCTCCCCTTAGCCTTCTCTTCTGCAAACTAAGCAATCCCAATTCTTTTAGCCTTTCCTCATAGGACATGGTTTGTAGACCTTCCACCATTTTGGTTGCTCTTCTCTGGACCTGCTCCAATAAATCGATGTCTTTCTTAAACTGGGGAGGCCAGAACTGTACACAGTATTCCAGGTAGGGTCTGACCAGGGCAGAGTACAGCGGAATAATTACCTCTCTTGATCTAGCTACAATGCTCGTCTTGATACATCCTAGAATTTTATTAGCCTTTTTAGCCACCGCACCGCACTGTTGACTCATGTTGAATTTGTGATCTATTATTATGCCCAGATCCTTTTCCCCTGTACTCTCACTTAGTTCTATTCCTCCCATACTGTATATGCTTCTTGCATTTCTGTTACCCAGATGTAGGACTTTGCATTTGTCCCTGTTGAATACCATTTTGTTCACCTCAGCCCATTGTTCCAGTGTGTCTAAGTCCTTTTGGATGCACTCTCTCTCCTCTCTAGTGTTGGCTATTCCTCCTATCTTTGTATCATCTGCAAATTTTATTAGTTCCCCACTAATCCCATCATCCAGATCATTTATAAAAATATTAAAAAGTACTGGGCCCAGGACAGAGCCCTGCGGCACCCCGCTTTTTACTTTCTTCCAGTTTCATGTATAGCCATTTAGAATTACTTGTTGTGCCCAATCATTAAGCCAATTGTGAACCCACCTCACTGATATTTTATCAAAGCCATACTTGATCATTTTTTCAATAAGGATGTTATGTGATACTTTATCAAAGGCCTTACTAAAGTCAAGATATACTATGTCCACTGCATTCCCTTGGTCCAACCATTCAGTGACTTTATTGTAGAAGGAAATAAGGTTAGTCTGACAAGATTTATTGGTCATAAAGCCGTGCTAGCTCTGATTAATTAAAGCCTTCCCATCCAGGTACCTAATTAAATGTTCTTTAACGATTTGTTCAAAGATTTTTCCTACTATCGAGGTCAGACTTACCGGCCTATAATTTCCTGGGTCGTCCCTATTCCCCTTTTTGTAGATGGGGACCACATTTGCCCTTTTCCAATCTAGAGGGACCACTCCTGTTTCCCATGACTTATTAAAGATTATTGCAAGGGGTTCTGTTATTTCCTCTGCTAATTCTTTTAAAACTCTAGGGTGCAAATCATCCGGTCCTGGGGACTTGGTTTCCTTAATCTTAGCTAAATGTTCTCTTATCAAACCTTCACTTATAATCAGCTTGGAGTCCTCTTTCCCCTCATCACTATCACCATTAATGTTGATATTTCAATCCATTTCTTGGGAGAAGACGGATACAAAATATGAATTTAGTAACTCCGCCTGCTGATCCACCATGTTAACTTTTTCACCCTTATCGTTCTTCAGGACTCCAATGGTTTCCTTCACTTTTCTTTTGCTCTTAACATATCCCCAAAAACCTTTTACCTTACTCTTAACTTCTTTTGCAAGCTTCAATTCGTATTCAGCCTTAGCTTTTTTAATGCTTATCTTGCAGAGTCTGCAAACTGCTGTATACTCTCCCTTAGATATAGTTCCCATCTTCCACTTGTTGTATGTTTCCTTTTTCTTTTTTAGTAGGTTATGTAATTTTTTAGTCATCCATCCTGGAGTTTTTAGGTGATTCCCATTTTTCTTGCTTCTAGGTATTGTTAGTTCCTGTGCATTAATGATTTCCCTACGGAAAATTTCCCACCCCTCATGTGCATTTTTGTGCTTAAGAATTTTTCGCCATGGAATTCTACTAACCCTTACCTTTAGGCCCCTAAAATCTGCCCTACTAAAATCGAGCCTTCTAGTCTTTGTCTTCTCAGGTCTTCTTCTTCTTACAACCCCAAACTCGAGTATAGCATGGTCGCTGAATCCCAATGTCCCTGCTACCCTTAATTCCTTAACCATGTCCTCCTTGTTAGTTAAAACTAGGTCCAGAATGGATGTTCCTCTCGTGTTTTTTTGTACTAGCTGGGCAATGAAGTTGTCTGCTAGAGAGGATAAAAATTTGATAGAGCTTTTACTCGTAGCTGTGTGAGTTTCCCAATGAATATCTGGATAATTAAAGTCTCCCATGATAACAATTTCATATTTCTTCGAAAGCGTGGTCATTTGCTGTGAAAAAATCTCATCCATGTCTTCTGTCTGTCCTGGTGGTCTATAATAAACACCTATTATGACGTCCTTATCATTGTTTTTCCCCTGAATTGCTACCCAAATATTTTCCAATAAATTATCATTTTGTAAAACTGTGATTTCTGTGGAAATGTGTTCTTTTTTAACATACAATGCAACTCCTCCCCCTCTTTTATTAGTTCTATTTTTTTTTTTTAATAGGTTGTATCCTTCCATCTGTATATTCCAATCATGCTTATCGTTCCACCAAGTTTCTGTAATACCAATGACATCATATTTTTCCTTCTGTATTATCAGCTCTAATTCTCCCTGTTTGTTTCCCCATGCTTTGTGCGTTTGTGTAAAAACATTTCAGATTGTGCTCTGATACTTCCTTTTTCTTAATTTCCTTCTGAGTATCCTGTCTTGGGTCCTCTTTACCACATTTAGTAACCTTGTTTAGTATATCCTTTAGCTGCATGTTCTTGTCTTTCTTTTTACTTCCCATCCCCTCCTCTTCTAGTTTAAAGCCCTCCTGATAAGTGTGGCAAGTCTTCTGGCAAATATGTGTTTCCCAGATTTTGTGAGATGTATCCCATCTCTAGCAAGGAGTCCACCATAGAGGTAATTCACTCCATGGACCAGAAATCCAAATCCTTGTTCTCTACACCACTGCCGAAGCCACTTGTTTACCTCAAGTATTTTATTCCATCTCCTGATACCATAACCATCAACTGGGAGAATTGATGAGAATACTACCTGCGCATCCAGTTCCTTCACTTTCTTTCCTAAATTTTCAAAGTCTTTACGAATAGTTGGTAAATCATTTTTTGCCGTGTCGTTTGTACCCACATGTATCAGCAAAAATGGGTAGTTATCCTTGGAGCTGAAGAGGCATGGAATCCTATCGGCCACATCCTTAACTTTTGCTCCTGGGAGGCAGCATACTTCTCGTGCAGTTAAATCTGGCCTGCAGACAGTTGCCTCTGTGCCTCTTAGCAGTGAGTTTTGTATGTCTTGTCTATGTGTTCCATGTACTTTATTACTGTTTTGCAGCTTTCCACTATATATTCCCTGTTGGCTTCCCCACTGTCTGGTTCCCTCCATACTTAATACACCCTGACCTATCACAGGCCACTGGCTGTGGTCTGAGAGAATTTTGGTCTCCAGGAAAACGTTGGGGCATCAGTCTAGCAGTTTGTGATGGAAGAGTGAGTTGGCTCTGCTCCACTGAGCCCTGTGGTTCTGCACACAGCCCCTGAGGGAGAAGATTGAGCCCAAGTGCCAGGAGGAGAGAAGGAGTCCTTTCTTTGCCAGGAGGTGTTATCCTGGACCAGCCTCGAAAGGTAATTTGGCCCAGAAAGAACTACCTTGTATCACAGCCCCCAGAACTACCTGCTGGCTGTGGCTAAGTTTCAGAGAGAGTTGTTGGAGTGGAGTAAATGGCACTTAGAGCCTTATCACATCTGGGCATCCCTCAAGATCAAGTCTGCGCATGCGCAATCCATATTATATTGTATTATAATGATGATATACTGAAGTGATTACAATATTACAGCCAAAGAAGAAGGTTATTAAATGAGTGAGAATTAGGAGTCTAAATATGGCTGATGAGGGTGTAGTGGGAAGGCTAGATAGCTATTAACAAGTGGTGAAAATTAGCTTGTTCGCTGATGATTTGTTAGTTTTTCTGTGAAACCCAGAGTATTCCTTAGGAGAATTGTTGGCGGTTTTAGAGGATTTTGGTGTATGTTCAGGATATAAGATAAATATATTAAAAAGGGAGATCTAGGGCAAGAAAAAGAGTTTAGATTGATAAATATGGGATAAGAAATTCAGACCATAACTTTAGATATTTAGGAATAATTTTGCTCATTCAAGAGATAAGATATATGAACATAACATACAGTGGGTACGGAAAGTATTCATACCCCTTTAAATTTTTCACTCTTTGTTTCATTGCAGCCATTTGCTAAAAGCAAAAAAGTTCATTTTATTTCTCATTAATGCAAACTCAGCACCCATCTTGACAGAAAAAAAACAGAAATGTAGATATTTTTACAAATTTATTAAAAAAGAAAAACTGAAATATCACATGGCCATAAGTATTCAGACCCTTTGCTCAGTATTGAGTAGAAGCACCCTTTTGAGCTAGTACAGCCATGAGTCTTCTTGGGAATAATGCAACAAGTTTTTCACATCTGGATTTGGGGATCCTCTGCCATTCTTTCTTGCAGATCCCCTCCATTTCCGTCAGGTTGGATGGTGAACGTTGGTGGACAGCCATTTTCAGGTCTCTCCAGAGATGCTCAATTGGATTGAGGTCAGGGTTCTGGCTGGGCCAGTCAAGAAAGGTCACAGAGTTGTTCCGAAGCCACTCCTTTGTTATTTTAGCTGTGTGCTTAGGGTCATTGTCTTGTTGGAAGGTGAACCTTCGGCCCAGTCTGAGTGCCAGAGCACTCTGGAAGAGGTTTTCTTCCAGGATATCTCTGTACTTGGCCGCATTCATCTTTCCTTCAATTGCAACCAGTCGTCCTGTCCCAGCAGCTGAAAAATACTCCCATATCATGATGCTGCCACCACCATGTTTCACTGTTGGGATTGTATTGGCCAGGTGATGAGCAGTGCCTGTTTTTTTTCCACACATACCGCTTAGAATTAATGCCAAAAAGTTCAATCTTCGTCTCATCAGACCAGAGAATCTTATATCTCATAGTCTGGGAGTCCTTCATGTGTTTTTTGGCAAACTCTATGCGGGCTTTCATATGTCTTGCACTGAGGAGAGGCTTCCTTCGGGCCACTCTGCCATAAAGCCCCGACTGGTGGAGAGCTGCTGTGATAGTTGACTTTGTGAAACTTTCTCCCATCTCCCTAATGCATCTCTGGAGCTCAGCCACAGTGATCTTTGGGTTCTTCTTTACATCTCTCACCAAGGCTCTTCTCCCACGATTGCTCAGTTTGGCTGGACGGTCCGGTCTAGGAACAGTTCTGGTCGTCCCAAACTTCTTCCATTTAAGGATTATGGAGGCCACTGTGCTCTTAGGAACCTTGAGTGCTGCAGAAATTCTTTTGGAACCTTGGCCAGATCTGTGCCTTGCCACAATTCTGTCTCTGAGCTCCTTGGGCAGTTCCTTTGACCTCATGATTCTCTTTTGCTCTGACATGCACTGTGAGCTGTGAGGTCTTACATAGACAGGTGTGTGCCTTTCCTAATCAAGTCCAATCAGTTTAATTAAACACAGCTGGACTCCAATGAAGGAGTAGAACCATCTCAAGGAGGATCAGAAGGAAATGGACAGCTTGTGAGTTAAATATGAGTGTCACAGCAAAGGGTCTGAATACTTATGACCATGTGATATTTCAGTTTTTCTTTTTTAATAAATTTGCAAAAATATCTACATTTCTGTTTTTTTTTTCTGTCAAGATGGGGTGCTGAGTGTACATTAATGAGAAATAAAATGAACTTTTTTGCTTTTAGCAAATGGCTGCAATGAAACAAAGAGTGAAAAATTTAAAGGGGTCTGAATACTTTCCGTACCCACTGTATGGCAGGTACTGGAAAAGATTAAGAAAGATATTTGTATATAATGGTAAGTTTTGCCCATTTATTATTCCCTTTGCAGATGTTTCCTTTGCTATTAACAAGCACATCCAAACCCTCAACAACTCCTGCCGCCTCTAATTCAAGAATATCCATCGAATCCGCTCCTTCCTCACCCCTGAAACTACAAAGATGCTAGTCCATGCCCTCATAATTTCCCACTTAGACTACTGTAACACCTTTCTCCATGGCCTCCCAGCAAATACTCTGGCCCCCCTCCAGTCCACCTTAAACTGTGCTGCTCGCCTTATACACCTCTCTCCCCCGTTCTTCATCAGCTGCTCCCCTCTTCTAATCCCTTCACTGGCTACCCGTTGCCCAAGCGAATAGAGTTCAAACTGCTAATGCTGACATACAACCCCAATTCCAATGAAGTTAGGACATTGTGTAAAACATAAATAAAAACAGAATACGATGATTTGCAAATCCTTTTCAACCTATATTCAATTGAATACACTACAAAGACAAGATATTTAATGTTCAAACGGATAAA
The DNA here is from genome assembly GCA_947044405.1 of Leptodactylus fallax. Classification (NCBI taxonomy): domain Eukaryota; kingdom Metazoa; phylum Chordata; class Amphibia; order Anura; family Leptodactylidae; genus Leptodactylus; species Leptodactylus fallax. The sequence goes on from CAMRHE010000015.1 coordinate 3,771,996, forward strand.
CTTTATTGTTTTTTTGTAAATATTCACTCATTGTGACTTCTATGCCTGCAACACGTTCCAAAAAAGCTGGGACAGCAGCAACAAAAGACTGGAAAAGTTGAGGAAAGCTCAAAAAACACCTGTTTGGAGCATTCCAGAGGAGAACAGGTTAATTGGTAACAGGTGAGTGTCATAATTGGGTATAAAGGGAACATCCCTGAAAGGCTCAGTCATTCACATGCAAGGATGGGGCGAGGTTCACCACTTTGTGAACAACTGCGTGAGCAAATAGTCCAACAGTTAAATGTTTCTCAACGTACAATTGCAAGGAATTTATGGATTTCAGCATCTATAGTCCATAATATCATCAAAAGATTCAGAGAATGTGGACAAATCTCCAAGTAAGCGGCAAGGCCAAAAACCAACATTGAATTCCCGTGACCTTCGATGCCTCAGGTGGCACTGCATTAAAAACCGCCATCATTCTGTAACTGAGATTACCACATGGGCTCAGGAACACTTCAGAAAACCATTATCTGTGAACACAGTTCATCTCTACATCTACAAGTGCAAGTTTAAACTCTACCATGCAAAGCGAAAGCCATACAGTGGGGAAAAAAAGTATTTAGTCAGCCACCAATTGTGCAAGTTCTCCCACTTAAAAAGATGAGAGAAACTATGAGAGACAAAATGAGAAAACATATCTAGAAAATCACATTGAATTTTTAAGAATTTATTTGCAAATTATGGTGGAAAATAAGTATTTGGTCACCTACAAACAAACAAGATTTCGGGCTCTCACAGACCTGTAACGTCTTCATTAAGAGGCTCCTCTGTTCTCCACTCATTACCTGTAGTAATGGCACCTGTTTGAAATTGTTATCAGTATAAAAGATACCTGTCCACAACCTCAAACAGTCACACTCCAAACTCCACTATGGTAAAGACCAAAGAGCTGTGGAAGGACACCAGAAACAAAATTGTAGACCTGCACCAGGCTGGGAAGACTGAATCTGCAATAGGCAAGAAGCTTGGTGTGAAGAAATCAACAGTGGGAGCAATAATTAGAAAATGGAAGACATACAAAGCCACTGATAATCTCCCTTGATCAGGGGCTCCACGCAAGATCTCACCCCGTGGGGTCAAAATGATCACAAGAACGGTGAGCAAAAATCCCAGAACCACACGGGGGGACCTAGTGAATGACCTGCAGAAAGCTGGGACTAACATAACAAAGGCTACCATCAGTAACACACTACGCCGCCAGGGACTCAGATCCTGCAGTGCCAGACGTGTCCCCCTGCTTAAGCCAGTACATATCCGGGCCCATCTGAAGTTTGCTAGAGAGCATTTGGATGTTCCAGAAGAGTATTGGGAGAATGTCATATGGTCAGATGAAACCAAAGTAGAACTGTTTGGTAGAAACACAACTCGTCGTGTTTGGAGGAGAGCGAATGCTGAGTTGCATCCAAAGAACACCATACCTACTGTGAAGCATGGGGGTGGCAACATTATGCTTTGGGGCTGTTTCTCTGCAAAGGGACCAGGACGACTGATCCGTGTACATGAAAGAATGAATGGGGCCATGTATCGTGAGATTTTCAGTGCAAACCTCCTTCCATCAGCAAGGGCATTGAAGATGAAACGTGGCTGGGTCTTTCAGCATGACAATGATCCCAAGCACACCGCCAGGGCAACGAAGGAGTGGCTTCATAAGAAGCATTTCAAGGTCTACGAGTGGTCTAGCCAGTCTCCAGATCTCAACCCCATAGAAAACCTTTGGAGGAAGCTGAGAGTCGACAGCCCCAAAACATCACTGCTCTAGAGGAGATCTGCATGGAGGAATGGGCCAAAATACCAGCAACAGTGTGTGCCAACCTTGTGAAGACTTACAGAAAACGTTTGACCTCTGTCATTGCCAACAAAGGATATATAACAAAGTATTGAGATGAACTTTTGTTATTGACCAAATACTTATTTTCCACCATAATTTGCAAATAAATTCTTTACAAATCAGACAATGTGATTTTCTGGATTTGTTTTCTCATTTTGTCTCTCATAGTTGAGGTCTACCTATGATGTCAATTACAGGCCTCTCTCATCTTTTTAAGTAGGAGAACTTGCACAATTGTTGGCTGACTAAATACTTTTTTTCCCCACTGTATATCAACAACACCCAGAAACGCTGCCGGCTTCCCTGGGCCCAAGCTCATCTGAGATGGACTGATACAAAGTGGAAAAGTGTCCTGTGGTCTGACAAGTCCACATTGCAAATTGTTTTTGGAAATCATGGACGTTGTGTCGTCCAAGCCAAAGAGGAAAAGGACTGTCTAGATTGTTATCATCACAAAGTTCAAAAGCCAGCATTTCTGATGGTATGGGGGTGTGTTAGTGCCCATGGCATGGATAACTTGGGTAACTTGCATTAATGGTGAAGGCACCATTAATGCTGAAAGGTACAAACAGGTTTGGAGCAACATATGCTGCCATGCAAGCAATGTCTTTTTCAGAGACGTCCCTGCTTATTTCAGCAAGACAATGCCAAGCCGAATTCTGCACGTGTTACAACAGCATGGCTTTGTAGTAAAAGAGTGCGAGTACTAGACTGGCCTGCCGGCAGTGCATACCTGTCTCTCATTGAAAATGAGTGGAGCATTATGAAGCGCAAAATACAACAACGGAGACCCCAGACTGTTGAGCAACTCAAGTTGTACATAAAGCAAGAATGGGAAAGAATTCCACATACAAAGCTTCAGCAATTCGTGTCCTCAGTTCCTAAATGCTTATTGAGTGTTGTTAAAAGGAAAGGTGATGTAAACACAGTGGTAAACATGCCCCTGTCCCAGTCTTTTGTTGCCCCTGTCCCAGCTTTTTTAGAACATGTTGCAGGCATCAAATTCACAAAAAGTGAATATTTGCAAAAAAACAATAAAGTTTATCCGTTTGAACATTAAATATCTTGTCTTTGTAGAGTATTCAATTGAATATAGGTTGAAAAGGATTTGCAAATCATCGTATTCTGTTTTTATTTATGTTATTTATGTTTTACACAACGTCCCAACTTCATTGGAATTGGGGTTGTACACAGCCATCCACAACCTGTCCCCTCCATATATCTCCGACCTAATCTCCCGCTACCTGCCCACACGTAACCTCCGATCCTCCAAAGACCTCCTACTCCACTCTGCTCTTATCATCTCTTCACACAACCATCTTCATGGCTTCTCCCGTGCATCCCCCATACTCTGGAACTCATTAATAAGACACATAAGACCCCCAAAATCACAAGCTTTAAGAAGGCCCTGAAGACTCACCTATTCAGGAAGGCCTACAACCTACAATTACACTACTGTCACCACACCACCACCTGAACAGTCTCTCCCCTCACCTTCTGTCTCTATCCCTCTTCCCTCATAGATTGTAAGCCCTTGTGGACAGGGCCCTCTATCACACTGTGCTAGTTGGTCACTGTTAGTATTATACTTGTCTTGTATTATTTTGTGTACCTATGTAAATCCTCAAATGTAAAGCACCATGGAATTAATGGTGCTATATAAATAAACAAAAATAATACTTAGAGGGACTACTTAAAGTTTATCTTGAAAAGGCTTATGATGAGTAGGGAGAGAGAAGGTTTAGGATTTCCGGACGTGCATATATTACTAGGTATTTCTTGGATTGGATACAGGGACATGATAAATTTGTAAATAAATCTTTGGAGGAACAATTAGTACATCCTTATTTGTTGGTAAGTATTTTACATGCCAATTCTAAAGATATTAAATTATTAAGGCGAATATTGATGATAGTGGAAACTAGATTGGCATGGAAAGAAGTTAGGAGGTGGTGTAACTTATCAATTCGTGTCTCTTGGCACTTAAAGATTGGCGAACAACCAGGTGTAGCATTTAAATTAACCCCAAAGATTGGACACATAAAGGCCTAATGTGGGTAAAAGATCTGTTTCTCGCTCAAGGCAAAATAAAAGGATTTATGGAATTGTTTGACCTCTTTGGGGTAGAAATGAGACAGTATTTTGAGTTATTGTGGATAGGAAATATAGAAGAATCAATAGTTTTAGGAAAATGCCGCTGTTTGAATCTTTAGTTAGAAACGCAACTTTGGTGGCAGTAATCTATGCTAGATTTAAAAAACAAGAAATGAACAAGGAAGAATATAAATCTGTGGAGGGATGAAAAAAAATGGGAATATAACTTTCGTTTACATATTTGGGGAATTGGATACAAAAGTATAGCATTAGACAAATGGAGTTAATCGTATACAGTTAATGTTTGTATTATAATTTTAATATTCCTTTTGAAAAATATATTCAGGGATATAAAAGACAATGTCCTAAATGTGGACAATATGGACCAAAACTCTATCATAGCTTCTGCAACTTGTAAAGATATCCAGCCATTCTTAAGAAAGCTAGATGATATAATTTCTCTCATTTCGGGAGGTGTAGGTGGGATTAATGAATTGCTATTCTTGTGTCACTACGCAGAGACTAGTTGTTCTAGGAGTCAGTTGGAGATGGCCCACTTAGTTGTTTTAGCAGCTAAGAAAGCATTTTTTATTAACTTGATTGTACCACAGATGGTACCTGAAGACATGGTTGAAAATATCAGTTCAAGATCTGTTGCTTAAATGGAATATAAGCCCATAGGGAGGCTAACAAGAAAGTGTGAGAGAGATAAAGGGGGGAATGGGTATGGTGTCTAGCTTATAATAAATTAGGTAATATTGTAAATAATGTATGGATAGTTTTCTAAAGAATTCTCTCTTAATTTGAACCGAAAAATTGGTTTACATGCTACACAACACATTAATATTACACATTATGTTTTTGCCACTTTTTGACCTTGTCCTACAAAAGTTGGAACCTACCTGAAATGGGGAGGAGCTTAGTAGTGAAGGGGGTGGGGTTTACCTTTCTAAAGTTGAAGCAGATATATCATCCAGCACCAGCTACTGTTATAACACAGTCCAGTCAATGTTTGAAGCTTATAAAAATTTACCGTATTTTTAGGACAATAAGACGCACCGGATCATAAGACGCACCTAGGTTTTAGAGGAGGAAAATAGGGAAAAAAATTTTGAAGCAAAAAATGCGGTAAAATGTTGTAGTTGTAGTTTTGCAACAGCTGCAAGGCCACATTGACAGGTGACCTGTCCCCTCACTATACCTCTGACCTAATCTCCCGCTACCTGCCCACACGTAACCTCCGATCCTTCAAAGACCTCTTACTCCACTCTGCTCTTATCTGCTCTTCATACAACCATCTCCAAGATTTTCTCCCGTGCATCCCCCATACTCTGGAACTCATTACCAAGACACATAAGACTGACCCCCACAATCACAAGCTTCAAGAAGGCCCTGAAGTCTCACCTATTCAGGAAGGCCTACAACCTCCAATAACACTACTGTCACCACACCACCATCTGTACAGCCTCTCCCCTCACCTTCTGTCTCTATCCCTCTTCCCTAATAGATTGTAAGCCCTTGCGGACAGGGCCCTCTATTCCACTGTTAGTCACTGTTAGTATTATACTTTTCTTGTATATTATGTGTACCATACGTAAACCCTTAAATGTAAAGCACCATGGAATTAATGTTGCTATATAAATAAACAATAATAATAATAATAATAAAAGTAATGCCCATTACATGTACATTACAGAAGAGACTGGTAGCTATGGCGACTGCTCTGCAGCAGAGCGGCATCCATTATCTTTACAGACCCAGCATCCAGGTTCGCGCCGCCGGGAACACCCTCTCCTGCAAGTGCAGGGCCCGCAGCATTACCCCACTCCTGCAGCTACAGGAAGTCCCGCTGCAGGAAGCCGTTGGCGGCAGGAGTGGGGCGATGCATGCGGACTATAAGACGCACCCCCCATTTTCCTCCCAAATTTTTGGGAAAAACAGTGCGTCTAATAGTCCAAAAAATACGGTAATAGGGTTAGTTAGTCTGCTGCAGTGTCTTTGGGAAAAACTCTGCATATTTTACAATGTTTGGCAAAAGAAAAAAAAATGTGTGAAAAAATTCCACCATAAGAAAAACAAAAGTTTGCAAAAAAAAAAAAAAAAGAAAGACGAAACACCACAAAAAATATGTGTGTGAAGGAAGCTGTATTGATGATGTTCCCATATTCATATCCATATTCTTTCCAGTGATAAATACTCTTACTTTCATGCATTCTGCAATATTCTTCACCTGCAAGCGAAGCGTTACTTTCTAATCAATGATCACTACAGCAGCACATAAAATACATAATATTACTGAATCCATTTTTGGCTAGCAGAGTAGCATGGGAATCCAGAACACAGATTTTACCATTTTCTAACCTTTACCTAAGAAGCAATTGAGTGTTAAATAACTGATCTCATTATTCTAAAATACCAAACTGACAATGCTAGTTTTCTAAAATGGTATTCACAGGGAATATAACTTAGAGGCATAGGATAATATATGCTTAGTCTTGTAGATCTTCCGAAACATGTTTTTATGAATTGACAGTCAGTGAATACATTAATTGGAATTGCACCCAATGCATGTAAATTGCTTATTATTTGTGAAAATTATAAGCAGTTATTGAAACATTCTTTAGGGAGCTCCACATTTTTCAATTACATATTACCAGTCATGCAAACTAATATAGCAACATAGATCTTGAGGACAGATGTCAGCTTTAGAAACAAAAAATCTAAATTATAGAAAAAGGCAACATGTATTTTGCAGGGTGGCACAAAGACTAGCACTGCTACCCAGAACCTCTGTGCTTTCCCTTATACATAAGTGGTACTGATTAATTCCAGGCTATTTCTCATTATTGATGGGGTGACACACTATGTACCTGGATGTAGTTATAACTGCAGTCAGTTCTGGGGTCAAAGGAGCCGTCACTAATAAGTAAGTGACACTGATTAATTCCAGGGTATTTCTCATTACTGAGGGGGTGGCACACTATGTACCTGGATGTAGTTATATCTGCACTCAGTCCTGGGGCCATCACTAATAAGTAAATTACACACTGATTAATTCCAGGCTATTTCTCAGTACTGATGGGGTGACACACTATATACCTGGATGTAGTTATACCTGCACTCAGTTCTGGGGTCACAGGATACGTCACTAATAAGTGACACATTGATTAATTCCAGGCTATTTCTCATTACTGAGAGATGTGACACACTATGTACCTGAATAAATCAATATACAAAAAAGACCAAGCACAAAAAATTATAGCAAAGCTTAAAAGCGTATCATTTATTTATACATAAAAATACATTTATATTGCCATAGGATGAGTGGAAAGGCCACATGAGAAAACAGTAACTCCCCTCATACAGGAATGAGACAGTAAGATATATTATACATTAATAAATACATAGATATAGTCCCCTATGCCAGAGTAGTTTCGCATGGTCACAGAAAATCATGTGTACATATACCAGGCAAAAGAGACATTAACCAAATAGTCAGTGGTGTAACTAAAGTCTTCTGGGTCAGGGTGCAAACTTTTGTCCGGGTCCCCCTCCCTAGAGTGAATTCTTGATAGCGATGGTTACGGGTGCTGCAGCGATAACTCTGATACTTGAAAGGGATACAGCTGTAGTACCCACAACTGCAGTTATCAAGAATACGGTATGTGAGTTTTCTAAAAATCACTATATTCTGACACCCGTAACTTTTTTATACTTCCGTGTACTGGGATGCATAGGGCGTCTTTATTTGCGGGAGCAGGTGTGCTTTTTAGTTATACCATTTTGGGGAATTGCTATTGCTTTGATCTCTTTTTATTCAAATTTTTATCAGAGTGAAAAAAGTGGCGGTTTGGCACTTTTGATTTTTTTTTTCCACTACGACGTTACCGTACGGGAAAATTTTTTTTATAGATTTGTAGGCCGGGTGTTTTCGGACACAGGGATGCTAAGTACTTTTATATGTGTTCTAGGGAAAGGGGGGTGATTTGAACTTTTAATATTTTTTTATTTTTTATATATTTTTTTTTACTTTTTTTTTAAATTTTTTTTTTGCATTTATTAGACCGAAGAGGGACTGATCATTAATGCAATGCATTACAATGCTAATTCATTTAAAAAAAATGGCATTTCTATTGTAGGCTACATAGAGTAGCCTGCAACAGAAACTAATGAAAGACAGGCCTGGGAGCCTTCAGAAGGCTCCCGGCTGTCATCGCAACGGGACGTTAGCCCCGGAGCTTGCTCCGGGTTCCGGCGATCCACGGCAAAATGGCGGGATCTGCATGCCGCCGGTAAAATGATCAAAGCTGACTGAGGCGCCAGAGGGGTTAATGCCCACAATCAATGCGGCCCCCGATCGCGGGCATTAGCGCCAGGTCTCTGTTGCATAAAACAGCAGAGACGGGGGCGTAGCCTACGACCTGATGTAGAAGGCCGCGTTTTCCTGTGGCTCCTGCCCTGCCTGCTTACACTAGCACCTAAATTAGCCTCCCTGCACCCTCCATGGGCAAGAGAACACAGGCGCTGCCTCCTGCCTGCAGCCCTCTGGCCCCCAGCCTCTCCTTACACAGCCAGCCTATCCTCTGCCTCTGGCCCCTGGCCCTGCCGCTGGCTCCTGCCTAGACCCCTGGGACATCCTCCATGACTCTGCTCCCCCCAGTGTCCTCCTCCCAGGCTCAGCACCTTCATCCAGAGGACTCTTCTCCTGTACATCCCTGGGGCGCTGATGTGGACATTGGTGTGACTCCCTCTATGTCCCCCTATGCTGCCATGTCACCCATTCATCTAATCCTGCCTCTCAGCATCTACAATTGGAAAAGAGTGAACTAGCTTCATCCTCCCTCCTGCCACAATGGATCCAGTTCCTCTCCCGCTCTCTAGTTGCTGAAGTCACTGAGGCATGCCGTAGGGAAAACTGCACAGAAATCCACGCTGAAATCTCTGCATTACGGCAAGACCTTCACCATATTGCAACTCGGATTGACTCTCTGGAGGATGACCATGACCAGACCCGTGCCTATATTTCTCAGCTCCAGGACTCTGTTCTATCTTAGTGTCATCTATCTATCGACCTGCAATGCCATGTTGAAGAGTTGGATAACGGGCAGGCGAAATAACACTAGAATCAAGGGGTTACCTGAGGCTACCCGTGAGGAGGACTTACATGCTACTCTAGAGGCGATCTTCAATTTCTGTATTGCAAGAACCTTCTACTCGCAAGATAAAGCTGGACCGTGCACACAGAGCTTTGCGCCCTAAAGGTTCTGGGCCTAATCCGTTATCTGCTGTGTGCATGATTTTACCCTAAAGGAGGCAATCCTGTCCAAGGCCAGAACTTTAAAGGACATTGATTTTGAAGGGGCAAAAATACAACTTTATCAGGATCTCCCCTGGATAACTCTGCAGAAACGGAGACACCTGTGTCCCCTCCTCCAGCTGCTACGGGAGCGTCAGATACCTTACCGGTGGTGCTTCCCCATTTCCCTGACTGCAAGGCTTAATGGCCGTTCGGCTACTCTACACTCCTATTCAGATCTTCAGTCATTCTGCCTGGCAATGGACATTGCTCCCCCTCTGGACATGTCTGACTGGGAATTGGCTGTTCCTCCTCCACCACCACCTCCAGTGTGGTCTCAAAAGAAGACGCAGAGACAACAATTGCCCTCTCCTGGTGTTGCTTCCAGATGCCAGCGGGTGGATCCCCCACCCCCAACACACTGACCTTTCCTTCTTCATCCTATTTCTCTAGGTCCCGAAGTGGAGCCTGTTCCTGTATTTCAAGATGGCTGACCATTGTTTACACAGTCCCTTTTGTCTATTACTGACGCTTGATTATTGTGTGTTTCTTACTCACTTTTGGTCCCTCTCTAGCAGGTTTTTTCTTTAGCGGTTTCTTCCATCTCCTTGCAGGCAGGGTGGGAGGCCGCCCTCCCTCCTACCTATATTGTTTGCTGCCATTTCCTCATACTCGTAGCTGGTCCGTCTACTTATGGTCCCTACCCACCCCCCCCTTTGTAGGGGCTCTACCCAGTTGTGGGTCCCGTATTTGGGCCCTTTTGGCTAGTTTGCCTACATTTGTTATAGTTTTTGCTCTCAGCCCCTGGACAGGAGATTTAGTCCTGCTCAAGAAAAAGTTCTTTTTTGTTGTACTGTTTAATAGTTTTTTGTTTGTCTTCTCCCCCTCCCCCCTCTTCCCTTCCCCCTTCCCTTTACAGGTTTGGAGTCCCTTGACCCTCGCGGCTGACCGCCTGGCTCTTCTTTATGGGTGCCTTCATGCCGTCCTCCTTCCTTCTGGACTGGGTGAGATCTACCTTTACATTTCTCCCTACACATTTGCTGGTACCTCTTTTCCTGCTCCCCCATGGCTAAGTGTGTCACATTGAATGTCAGGGGCCTGGGCTCCAACTCTAAAAGTTGTTTGGTCCTTTCATGAACTCAGATCCCTCCGGGCAGACGTGGCTTTCCTGCAGGAGACCCACTTTGATCATACAGGTAACTTTAACTTCACCCACCATTACTTCCCCACTGCTTACTCTGCCTACAACTCCCGTAGAAAGGGTGGGGTGGCTATCTTGCTTTCTCACTCCTGCCCCATCTCTGTCTCTGCCTCCCACCTTGACCCCGAAGGACGCTATGTAATTTTGGAGGGTCTCCTCCATGGCCAAACTATTGTCCTTTGTAACTTGTATTCTCCTAATTCGTCCCAAATCCTCTTCCTTAGGAAGGTGTTACGACATCTGCAGGCCTTCTCTGGCTCGGCCCTGCTGTTGGGTGGTGATTTTAATATGGTTTTCTCTGAACATATGGAAAAATTGTCCTTATCTGGCGGTGCCCTGGGGGGCCCCCAGCTTTGCCTAGCCAGGGAATTCCGCCGCCTGATTAGATCCCTCGCCCTTTTGTGATCTCTGGCATGTTCACAACCCTACTGCCTGGTCCTACACATTTTATTCCCACCCCCGTAAGACGCACTCCAGGATAGATTATTTTTTTGGTAACACCCTAGCCCTCAGACTCCTGGTTGATGCTGATATTGGCCTCATTTCCTGGGCCGATCATGCCCCTGTCCTGCTCACACTGTCCCCTACCTCCATCCCTACTAAACGTTGTCACTGGCAGCTGAATGAATCCCTTCTCCACTCGCCAGCCTCCTGTGCTACCCTCCAAACTCGACTCTTGGATTATTTCAGCCATAATGTACATTCGGTCACCTCTGATTCCACCCTTTGGGAAGTCCATAAGGCGGTTATGAGGGGGTCACTGCATAGCCTTAGCCACCCGACTTAAGAAGGATAGAAAGGCCAGGGAGGTGGCCTTAGTGTCCTGATTCCGATCGCTGTCGCTGTTTGGTCCAAGCCCCCTCGATCTCTACTCTCCGCGACCTCGCCACTCAGGCTACCCACCTCCTCCTATACAGTCACCAGCGCTATTATGAAAGAGGCAATAAAGCCCACACCCTGCTTGCTAAGACCTTGCGTGACCACCAAGCCTCTTCCATACCGCATTCAACCCGTGACTCTCATGGTGTCCTGACTCTATAGCACCCCTATTTAAAGATTATTATACTAAACTATATAACCTCCGTTCGCGCTTGGGTGCTGACCCTGTGTCCCGGGACATGGCCTTACGCTCATATCTGGACGCCTGCCCCCTTCCTAAGCTCCCATCCTCAGCAATTGTTAATCTAAATGCTCCTGTCACGGTGGAGGAGCTTAATGCTACCCTTGGGGGTCTCGCAAATGACAAGTCTCTAGGCCCGGATGGGTTTAAGTACCTGTATTATAAAACATTTCAATCTGATCTGCTTCCACACATGTGCCGCATCTTTAACTCCTGCCTTGAAGGAGCCCCTATCCCTCAGTCCATGCTTCATTTTCATATCACCCTAGTCCCTAAACCTCGCAAGGACCATCAGGACTGCTCTAATTACTGCCCCATTGCGCTCCTAAATACCGATTTAAAGCTTTTCACTAAGGTTTTGGCCAACAGGCTTGGCGTCTGGCTTCCATCTCTTATCCCTAAGGACCAGGTGGGTTTTGTCCCTTGTCGTCAAGGGGGAGATAACACCAGAAGGACTGTGGACTTAATAGATGTTGCCAACCGCTTTGCCACCCCCACCCTCCTTTTGAGCCTCAAAGCCGAGAAAGCCTTTGACAGCCTTGACTGGTCATTTATGACCGCCACTCTTGAAAAATTCGGGTTCTCTGGAGCCTTTCTCACAGCGATCGGGGCACTGTACTCTTGGCCCTTGGCTGTGGTGAAACTCCCTAACTCTCTCTCATCACCATTCCCCATCCATAATGGGACGCGTCAGGGCTGTCCTTTATCCCCACTCACATTTACATTGTGTATTGAGCCCCTAGCCTCCAAATTCGATCTAACCCTGACATCACTGGGGTAGCGGTTAGGGATAGAGACTTTAAGATTCGTTTGTTTGCTGATGACGTTCTTTTAACCCTTACTAATCCTCACACGTCCCTCCCCAACCTATTCCAAGTGCTGAAAACGTATGGTGATTTTTCTGGCTATAAAGTTAATCCTACCAAGCCCGAAGCATTACCTATTAACATCCCTAACTCTACTTTACAGCTGCTCCAGTCTAACTTTGATTTCCGATGGAGGGAGCGCTCCCTCCGTTATTTGGGAATAAAACTGTCTCCTTCTTGCTCCACATTTTACTCAGTTAACTGTCCTCGCCTGTTTAGTGAATTACTTTCTCTCTTAGATAAGTGGCGCCCTCTCCATATTTCCCTCATAGGCCGTGTTACCGCTGTCAAAATGACCCTCCTCTTTACTTCTCCGAAACACTCCCAATCGCTGTCCCTCACTCAGAGCTACTCGTCCTTCAAAAATCGATCTTTCAGTTTATCTGGAATGGCAAACGCCATTGTATTCCCCGCTATGTGATGTTGTCGGACAGAGGTGAGGGGGTGCTGGTGGTTCCACATGTATTGCATTACTACTGGACATCCCATTTGAGTTGTATCCCGTTCTGGGCTGCTTCGCAGGACTACATGAAATGGGTCGAGATTGAGAAGCTCTGGCTTGCATCGATCCACCTTAATGCATTCTTGTGGTCCCTTTCCTCCCCCCTTCCTTCACCCCTCTCCTGGGACCCATCTGCTTCACACGAGCTATTTGGATCACCTGTTCCAAACTTTTTCCTCTGGCCTCTCCATGTTCCTCTATGGTTTCCTTCTTGTACAACCCGCTCCTCCCGGGGGGACTCACGGCAGCTATGGTACGGCCCTGGAGTAAACGGGCCTTTTTCACATTGCTGATCTGGTGGATCCGTCGACCTTGGAGCTCAGGCCCTTTGACTATTTTACCTCTGTGCTACATTTGCCTACCTCTGAGTGGTTCCACTACCAGCAAATTGTCCACTTCGTGACCTCTCAGTTTGGTTCCCTGAAGGTCTCGGTCCCTACTGCCTTTGAAAAGGTTTGCCGAGCGGGTACCTCCACGGTAGGTCTGATATCGGACATCTACAGGCTCTTTTCCTCTCCGGAGGGTCAACCCTCTCTCTCTCATAAGTATATGATTAAGTGGTCTGGGGCTCTGAATAGGCAGATCTCACCTGGGCAATGGCAGATTATTTGGTCTCGTGCAGCTAAGTCCTCTACATGTATTACTTTCCACGAGACCCAGTATAAGTTACTTATGCATTGGTATCACAACCCCCGCCTTGCTCCATTCTCTTAACCCTAGCATTCCTTCCATTTGTTGGCACTGCCAGGCGGGGGTGGGTACGCTATGCCACATTTTTTGGGACTGTCTGGGGATACGCCCCTTCTGGACAGAGGTCAGATCCCTTACTGACGCCCTTTTTGTTCAAGGTGTTCCCCTAAATCCCTTTACCTATTTGCTTAATCTTCCCCCTAAACACTTAGGAAAGCGAACCTCCAAATTGTTTCTATACTAGTGTACTGCCGCTAAAACCCTCATCGCTCTTCATTGGAGGAAGACTTCTCCTCTCACTGGTCCAGAGCTTATCGAGTGAAAGATGTACGTAGTATGGAGTATTTGACGGCTTCTCTTAATCATACGATGGAAGCATTTACTGCTGTGTGGTTATCCTGGACGCATATTGTATTTTACATGGTCTCTGACTCCTCCACCATCTTCCCTTCCCTTCTTTCCCTTGTCGTTACCCTTCCCCTCCTGCTTGTGTTCTTTGTGTTGCCATTAGACGATTTGTCATGTATACTTCTTTTTATTATTATTATTTTTTTTTCCTGTTTATTTTGATTTCATCTCCCATATTGTTGTTATGTAATTTATAAAAATGTCAATAAAAACTACAGTTTAAAAAAAAAAAAACAGCAGATACCCGGCGGCTATGGCGGCCACACGACTCCCGAGCGGCCGCCATCTTTATACAACCGACATCCTCCGTACTATTACAGCGGATGTAGGGAAAGGGTTAAAAAAATAACACACACTTATACTCACCTTACCTTACCTGTGTATCCTCGCTCCTCTTCTGTCTTGCGACTGAGGTCCTGCGCTCCAGATGTCACTGCCTGTGATTTGGCCTCAGCTGTCACATGGGGCGCGATGATGTCATTACGTCGGCACGCCCCCATGTGACCGCTGGGGCCAATCACAGACGCCAGGAGTGACGTCTGGAGCGCAGGACCTCAGTCGCAAGACAGAAGAGCCCTGGACAGGTGAGTATAAATATTTTTTTTTTATTTCTAGTCACCTACGCTGGGCTGGCATTGGGGAAAGCCTGGTTCCTCGACCACTATCATAGCGGCCCGCCTATTTCCAGCTGGCCGCGAGCCCCGAACACCTTCGGGCCCGGTCGCGGTCCCTTCCTCTGCAACTACAATCGTTATGCCACTGCATATAGTAACTTACATCCAAAAACAGTACACACTGCCAACACTTCTGGAGGGGGATGAGAGAAGACACTATGTACCTGGATGTAGTTATACCTGCACTTTTGGGGTCACAGTGGCTTTCCCTTATAAGTAAGTGACGCACTGATTCATTCCAGGTTATTTCTAATTACTGAAGGGGTGAAACAATATGTACCTGGATGTAGTTATAACTGCAGTCAGTCCTGGGGTCACACGTGATGTCACTAATAAGTAAGTGACACATTATGTACCTGGATGTAGTTATACCTGCACTTCTGAGGTCACAGGGGCTTTCCCTTATAAGTAAGTAAAAAACTGATTCCAGGCTATTTTTCATTACTGAGGGGGTGACACACTATATACCTGGATGTAGTTATAACTGCAATCAGTTCTGGGGTCACAGGAGCCATCACTAATAAGTAAGTGACATACTGATTAATTCCAGGCTCCCAGGCCTGTCTTTCATTAACTTCTATTGAAGGCTACTCTATGTAGCCTACAATAGAAGCGCTTTTTTTGCAATGCATTAGCATTGTAATGCATTGCATTAGTGATCAGACCCCCTGGGGTTCAAGACCCTTAGGGGGTCTAATAAATGCAAAATAAAAAATAAAAAAAAGTATAAAAAAAAATAAAAAATATTAAAAGTTCAAATCACCCCCCTTTCCCTAGAACACATATAAAAGTAGTTAAATACTGTGAAACACATACACATTAGGTATCTCTGTGTCTGAAAATACCCAGTCTACAAATCTATAAAAATACTTTTCCCATATGGTAAACAATGTAGCGGAAAAAAAAAAATCTAAAGTTCCAAACCGCAATTTTTTCACTGTTTTGCCTCTGATAAAAATTTGAATAAAAATTGATCAAAGCAATAGCAATTCCCCAAAATGGTATAAGTAAAAAGTATATCTGGCCCCGCAAAAAAAAAAGACACCCTATGCATCCCCGTACATGAAAATATAAAAAAGTTACAGATGTCAGAATATGGCGACTTTTAGAAAAAAAAAATTTTTTGCACAGTTTTGGATTTTTGTTAGGGGGGTTAAAATGTAAATAAAACCATATAAATTTGGTATCCCCGGAATAGTGCCTAAAAATAAAATACAGGTGATATGTCATTTTGGCTGCACAGTGAATACTGTAAAAACAAAGCCGTAAGAAAGTCACACAAATGCACTTTTTCTTCAAATCCACCCCATTCTGAATTTTTTTATAGCTTCCCAGTATATTGTACAGAATAATTAATGGTAGCATCATGAAGAAAAATATGTCCTTCAAACATTAAGACCTCATATGGCTCTGAGAGAGGAAAAATAAAAAAGTTAATAATAATAATAATCATCATCCTTTAATAGTCCCACCATGGAGAAATTCAGTGTGTTACAGCAGCAAAGATATGCAATGCAAAGATAAGCAATACAAATACAAATACAACATATACAAGAACGTTCCAAGGTAAAGGCATTTCATTGATATTAGACAGACAGATAAAAAGGTACATGTCAAAAAGTAGGGGGGGGGGGGGAAGGGATATCACAACAGAAAGATATTTCAGTTCTCTGTATGGACTAATCTCTGGTTAGGTCTGTGTTGGTTGTACAGCCTGACCGCAGTGGGGAGGAAAGACTTCCGATAGCGCTCCTTCTCACACTTAGGGTGAAGTAGGCGGTCACTGACAGTACTGCCCAGCGCTATCACGGTCTCATGCATGGGATGGTACTTATTCTCCCGCATGGAGCTCACCAGGGACAGTATCCTTCTGTCACCCACCACCTGCACAGGGTCCAGTAGGCTCTCCAGGACAGAGCTGGCCCTTCTAATCAGCTTGTCGAGTTTATTTCTATCCCTGGTTGATATACTACTCCCCAGCAGGCCACTCCAAAGAAGATGGCTGATGCCACTACTGAGTTGAAAAAAGTCCTAAGAAGTGCCCCCTGGACTCCAAAGGCTCTCAGCTTCCTAAGCAGGTAGAGTCTGCTATGGCCCTTCCTGTACAGGACCTCCATGTGATCTGCCCAGTCCAGCTTATTATTGAGGAGCACACCCAGGTACTTATAGGTGTTGACAATCTCGATGCCCGTCCCCTGGATGTCCACTGGTTTAGGAGGGCATCTGCATTTATGGAAGTCCACCACCATCTCCTTGGTCTTCCCAGGGTTAATCCTCATGTGGTTCCGCTGGCACCAGTCCACAAAATCCCGGTTCAGTTCTCTATACTCCCTGTCATCTTGTGATGAGGCCTACTATTGCAGAGTCATCAGAATACTTCTGTAGGTAGCAGCTAGATGAGTTGCACCTAAAATCTGCAGTGTACAGTGTGAAGAGGAAAGGGGCAAGAACTGTACCCTGAGGTGCCCCTACATTACAGATCACGGTATCTGACACACAGTCCCGGGCTCTCACATACTGAGGTCAATTTGTGAGGCAGTCTAGGATTCAATTGAAGAGGTGGTGGTCCACTCCAGCGAGGGACAACTTGTTATGGGGTTTGGAAGGGGGGGGGGAGAGTCAAAAACCTCCGTCGGGAAGGGGTTAAACATTGATATTACTTTAGTGATTAATTAGATTCCCATTTCCCTCTCCCTGTTACCTTTCTGAGTCAATGGCTAATCTATGCTAATGTACAGTACAGACCAAAAGTTTGGACACACCTTCTCATTCCAAAAGTTTTCTGTATATTCATGACTATAAAAATTGTAACCATGCTGGTTCAGTATTCCTTCAATTTTGAATAAATCCCCAACAGTGTCACCAGCAAAGAACCCCACACCATCACACCTCCTCCTCCATGCTTCACGGTGGGAACCAGGCATGTAGAGTCCATTCGTTCACCTTTTCTGTGTCGCACAAAGACACGGTGGTTGGAACCAAAGATCTCAAATTTGGACTCATCAGACCAAAGCACAGATTTCCACAGGTCTAATGTCCATTCCTTGTGTTCTTTAGCCCAAACAAGACTCTTCTGCTTGTTGCCTGTCCTTAGCAGTGGTTTCCTAGCAGCTATTTTACCATGAAGGCCTGCTGCACACAGTCTCCTCTTAACAGTTGTTGTAGAGATGTGTCTGCTGCTAGAACTCTTTGTGGCATTGACCTGGTCTCTAATCTGAGCTGCTGTTAACCTGCAATTTCTGAGGCTGGTGACTCGGATGAACTTATCCTCCGCAGCAGAGGTGACTCTTGGTCTTCCTTTCCTGGGGCGGTCCTCATGTGAGCCAGTTTCTTTGTAGCGCTTTATGGTTTTGGCCACTGCACTTGGGGACACTTTCAAAATTTTCCCAATTTTTCGGACTGACTGACCTTCATTTCTTAAAGTAATGATGGCCACTCGTTTTTCTTTACTTAGCTTTAGCTGCTTTTTTCTTGCCATAATACAAATTCTAACACTCCATTCAGTAGGACGATCAGCTGTGTATCCACCTGACTTCTGAACAACACAACTGATGGTCCCAACCCCATTTATAAGGCAAGAAATCCCACTTATTAAACCTGACAGGGCACACCTGTGAAGTGAAAACCATTTCAGGTGACTACCTCTTGAAGCTCATCAAGAGAATGCCAAGAGTGTGCAAAGCAGTAATCAAAGCAAAAGGTGGCTACTTTGAAGAACCTAGAATATAAGACATATTTTAAGTTGTTTCACACTTTTTTGTTAAGTATATAATTCCACGTGTTAATTCATAGTTTTGATGCCTTCAGTGTGAATCTACAATTTTTATAGTCATGAAAATACAGAAAACTTTTGGAATGAGAAGGTGTGTCCAAACTTTTGGTCTGTACTGTATGTGGAAACCTTGTTGTAGTCTATAGTGTTTTAGTTTTCTGGTATTTTTGCAGTAATTTTTGGTTCAGTGAAGCAACACCCTCTAGGTATGTTTGGTTTTCTGTTTTTCTCCATAGGCAACTCTACAGAGCTTCAAAAGTGCCACCAAAACCACACATTAAAACAACTGAAATGCTAAGGACCTCTTCCATACAACTTACTCTTATAAAATTAAATAAAAATCTATGCTGTGCTCTGTTTAATGATCAAGTGTCAGTCATTTCATAAAAGCCATAATATACATAGTTCATAATTATAATCTTAATGTGTCTTCTCATCTTTTTTATGTATACGCCAAAGGTCATCTGGAGTATCAGGTCTTACAGCAGGTATAAAAAGGGAAGACTAAATAAATAGCCAAGTGGCTTATATTCATTGTCACATTTAGTTTATTTGAACTTAGATTCAGTTTCTTAGATATCTTCTAGATATTAACATAGATACATCAGTATTACTAGGTCTCTAGTATTACATGCTGACATCATAACTGCTGCAATTATTCACAAAATAGATCACATGGTCAAGGCTGAGATGGGAATATAGGGCTTGAGGTCCCAAGCAGCAGGCCGGGACTTTTGGAAACAGCTGAACATGGTAGTGGAAAAAGTAAATAGGAGTTACGGAAACAACATAGCATGCAAGTGTGCTGTTAAACACGATTTCCAGAACTCCCATTTACTTCTATGGGACTTAAAGGAGTTTTGCGGGCAAAAAATCATTTTTTGAAACAGGCCAGTTAGTGCTATTAATAGGTTAATAAGTGCAACCAATTACCTATATGCGCTCCTGGCATCTTCTGCATTTGTTTACATCCCTATCTTCCTGTTCTGTGTTTCCTGCAAGTTCCATGATGTCTCACTCCACCTCTCTCTCTCAGTCACTCACCCCCTCCCTTTCTCACACACTCCCCCTCTCCCTTCCTTCCAGAGAATTCTGGCATCCTTTGCATGCCAGCATTTCACTATGCCAGCAGATGTATTGAAGGTGGTGTGCAATGTCACTTCCGGAAGTGACATCACGGCTCCACTCTGGGCTCAAAGGAAGGTAAAACAGGTGAGTATTGTGTGCCGGCTTCCCAGAGCACTGCGCGTGTGGGGGTGGGGGGATGGCACACAGAAAGAACAGGAGGCGGCCTTCATAGGATGACGTGTCAGCCCGGGTCCAGAGGAAATGGTAAGTAGAATGGGGCTAGGGGGCGTATTTCACAGCTACAGAAAATAGTGTACAAGACTGCAATAATAGCACCAGCCATGACCTGCTTACCCTCCTTTACTGCATTTGATGTGCACAGCCCCAAGCAAACTTGGCAGCATGCTGGAATAAAATGGCTTAAACGCTTTGAGATATTCCTGCAAGCAATGAGCATTACTGACAATGCAAGAAAGAAATCAATGTTATTACACTATGCAGGGGAGCAAGTCTATGATATCTTCACAACTCTGCCTAATACAGGGGAGGACAGTGACTTTGTGCTATGCAAAGCACCATTAAGTAAGCACTTCTCTCTATACATAAATGCTGCCTTTGAAATTTTCAAGTTTAGACAGTCAAAACAGTCACCAATAGAAAGTATTGATACATATCATGTCTGCTTAAGACAACTTGCAGTTTACTGTGAATTTGCAGATACAGACAAGGAAATTCTGGTGCAAATCATACAAGGATGTGTCTCATCTAAGTTAAGGAGACATGCACTCAGAGATCCCACAATGACTTTAGCAAAGCTACTGGACATTGCACGTATTCATGATGCTGCAGAGAATCAAGCTAAACTTATAGAGAACACAGACTGTATGCCAGAGCAGCTATCTTCTGTAGCAAAGCTCACTCAGAAGCCACATATGCCTCTCACACAGGCTGTAACCTGCTACAACTGTGGAGGTCCTTATCCTCATCAGAAGCCCTGCCCATCAAAGGGAGTAACTTGTCATAACTGTGGGAAACAAAATCACTTTGCAAAAGTTTGCAGATCTAAATCACAATCTTCTCTCTCTGCAAAACAAGCCATGCCACAGAAAGTTCAGGCAGTGCAGTCAGTGCCGTCTACCGGTGAGCCCAGCAGCACCTACTTATTCTCAGTGACTGAAAAGGGGTCTCAAAATGTGCCTGCAATTCCTAATCCCAAACATGTCATCTTAATAAATGACACTCCAGTGGAGACACTGGTAGATACAGGGGTGTCTGTCAATGTTATTAGTCACGCCACCTATAACCAGCTAAAGAACAAACCTGCTTTGCAATGCACTAACCTGAAGATATATCCTTATAGTTCAGCTACTGCATTACCCCTGTGTGGCAAATTTCAGTCAGTACTAACGTCTGATGGGAGATCCATCATGGACACTTTTTATGTAGTGGAGTGTTCTGCAGACACTCTTCTCAGCTGCAGTAGTGCGGTATTTCTGGGCCTAGTGAAACTGTTAAACAGCGCAACACACTCTTCTGTCCAAAATATTATGCAGAACTATCCTCAACTCTTTCAAGGCCTAGGAAAGCTGAAAGACTTTCAAGTGAAATTACACATTGACCAGTCAGTATAGCCTTCAGTTCAACCTCACAAGCGCATCCCATTCCATGTCCGCAAGCTTGTGGAGAAAGAACTGCAAGACCTGGAGACATCTAATGTTATTGAACGTGTGGAGGGCCCAACTCCCTGGGTCTCACCAATTGTTGTTGCACCTAAACTTAAGAAGCTTGGTAAAATCAGATTATGTGTGGATATGCGACAAACCAATCTAGCCATTCAAAGAGAAAGGCACATTACGCCTACCATTGATGGCATGCTCGGAGATCTAAATGGTTCAAAAATATTTTCAAAAATTGATCTAAAATCTAGTTATCATCAGCTTGAATTGCACCTGAACTTTGGCATTTCATCGGCTGCAGAAATATTTCAGAACGTTATCAGACAGGTTCTTTTAGGAATACCTGGAGTCCTCAATGTCAGTGATGACATCCTTATCTTTGGCACCACCCAGGAGGAACATGACAATCACTTAGAACAAGTCTTCCAGAGACTGCAAACCTGCAATCTAACCGTAAATCCGTCAAAATGTGAGTTCAACAAGACGTCATTAAATTTTTTTTGTCTATATTTTTTTCTGAAAATGGCGTTTCTGCAGACCCTGAGAAAATAGCTGCCATAACTTCTGCTAGCCAGCCTCAAAATGTATCAGATGTTCAGAGTTTTCTTGGACTGGTCACATACTATGGACGTTTCATACCTGATCTGGCTACTGTTTCTGAACCCCTATGACACCTCACTAAAAAAGATACTACTTGGTCATGGACAGTTGAACATCAATCAGTATTTGACACACTAAAGTCCAGTCTGACTAGTGAAACAGTCATGGCCTATTTTGACCCTCTAAAGTCGACTGAGCTCATTGTCGATGCCAGTTCTGTAGGCCTTGGTGCGATTTTAACTCAGGTGTCCAAAACTGGCAGCGTTTCCTCAGTCTCCTATGCAAGCAAGGGTTTAACAGAGACAGAACAGCGCTATTCCCAAACTGAGAGGGAAGCTCTTGCAGTTGTTTGGGGATGCCTTCATTTCCATCTTTACCTCTTTGGTCGTCCATTCACAGTGGTAAGTGATCATAAACCACTCATTCCAATCTTCAATAAACATTCATCAAAGCCACCCCCACGACTTGAATGCTGGCTACTCCGCCTACAGAACTACCATAAGATAACTTGCCCGCCATTGTGTTAGCTTAGGAGCATGTAAATTTCGTTGTTACAAATTCTGTGCCAAGAGAAATGACCATAGAAGAAATTAAACATGCGGTGGATTCTGATCCCCAACTCTAGTTATTGACGCTGTTCGGTCTAAGACCTGGAGCTCTTTTCTAGCTGAGGCTCGCCTTCAACCGCAGGGTCAAACAGCATATTTGCAGGCTTTCTTTCATGCAAGACACTCCCTCTCTGTGTCTGATTCAAACAAACTACTGCATGACAACCACCTGGTCATACCTCAGAAACTTCAAAGTAGAGTGATCGATCTGGCTCATGAGGCTCATCAAGGTATAGTTAAAACAAAGCAATTGCTTAGGGAGAAAGTATGGTTTCCAGGACAAGATAAACAAGTGGAAGCACTTATTAACTCATGTATACCCTGCCAAGCACCAGTACAAATGTCACCTCTTCCAGAAAGTCTGTGGACTGCCGTTAGTGTTGATTTCTGCACTTTGCCAGATCATTCCTATTTACTGGTTGTCATAGATGATTTTTCTAGGTTTCCAGTGATTGAACCTGTTTCCACCACCTCTGCAAGAGCCGTCATACCAAGACTGGACAAGATCTTCTCTGCATATGGCATACCTGAAACAGTAAAGACCGACAATGGGCCACCTTTCAATAGTGCAGCTTATCTTGGTTTGACCCACAGGAAAATAACTCCTTACTGGCCTCAAGCCAATGGCGAAGTGGAACGCTTCATGCAATCAATCAACAAAACTCTTCGGATTGCTAACATGGAACACAAGGATTTGCAACAAGAATTGGGGATCATCTTGGTACTAGATATCAAAACATAATAAGTTTTCTTGTACACACTAAAAAAATGTTCAGTAGAGGGGGAACAAAAACACTAAACTTCAGGAAGGCCAATTTTAACCAGCTGAGAAAGGATATTAGCAGCATAAACTGGGACAATGTCCTCAAATTTATTTGCAAATTATGGTGGAAAAAAAGTATTTGGTCACCTACAAACAAGCAAGATTTCTGGTTCTCACAGACCTGTAACTTCTTTTTTAAGAGGCTCCTCTGTCCTCCACTCACTACCTGTAGTAATGGCACCTGTTTGCAGTTGTTATCAGTGTAAAAGACACCTTTCCACAACCTCAAACAGTCACACTCCAAACTCCACTATGGTGAAGACCAAAGAGCTGTGGAAGGACACCAGAAACAAAATTGTAGACCTGCACCTTGGCTGGGAAGACTGAATCTGCAATAGGAAAGCAGCTTGGTGTGAAGAAATCAACTGTGGGAGCAATAATTAGAAAATGGAAGACATACAAGACCACTGATAATCTCCCTCGATCAGGGGCTCCACGCAAGATCTCACCCCGTAGGGTCAAAATGATCACAACAACGGTGAGCAAAAATCCCAGAATCACACGGGGGTAACTAGTGAATGACCTGCAGAAAGATGGGACTAACGTAAAAAAGGGTACTGTCAGTAACACACTACGCCACCAGGGACTCAGATCCTGCAGTGCCAGACGTATCCCCCTGCTTAAGACAGTACATATGCGGGCCCATCTGAAGTTTGCTAGAGAGCATTTGGATGTTCCAGAAGAGTATTGGGAGAATGTCATATGGTCAGATGAAACCAAAGTAGAACTGTTTGGTAGAAACACAACTCGTCGGGTTTGGAGGAGAATGAATGCTGAGTTGCATCCAAAGAACACCATATCTACTGTGAAGCATGGGGGTGGCAACATCATACTTTGGGGCTGTTTCTCTGCAAAGGGACCAGGACGACTGATCCATGTACATGAAAGAATGAATGGAGCCATGTATGGTGAGATTTTGAGTGCAAACCTCCTTCCATCAACAAGGGCATTGAAGATGAAACTTGGCTGGATCTTTCAGCATGACAATTATCCCAAGCACACCGCCAGGACAACAAAGGAGCGGCTTTGTAAGAAGCATTTCAAGGTTCTGGAATGGCCTAGCCAGTCTCCAGATCTCAACCCTATAGAAAACCTTTGAAGGGAGTTGAAAGTCCGTGTTGCCCAGCGACAGCCCCAAAACATCACTGCTCTAGAGGAGATATGCATGGAGGAATGGGCCAACATACCAGCAACAGTGTGTGCCAACCTTGTGAAGACTTACAGAAAACGTTTGACCTCTGTCACTGCCAACAAAGGATATATAACAAAGTATTGAGATGAACTTTTGTTATTGACGAAATACTTATTTTCCACCATAATTTGCAAATAAAATCTTTAAAAATCAGACAATGTGATTTTCTAGATTTGTTTTCTCATTTTGTCTCTCATAGTTGAGGTTTACCTATGATGTCAATTACAGGTCGGTCTCATCTTTTTAAGTGGGAGAACTTGCACAATTGGTGGCTGACTAAATACTTTTTTTTCCCCACTGTATAGGCCAGTAAGTTTGACTTCTGTGGTGGGTAAGATATTTGAGAGCTTTCTAAGAGATGCTATCCTGGAGTACCTCAATGTAAATCAGCAGTAAAACACCCAATCAGCATGGTTTTATGAGGAATCGGTCTTGTCAGACTAATCTGATCAGCTTCTATGAAGAGGTCAGTTCAAGACTGGACATGGGTAATGCAGTGGACGTGGTGTATCTGGACTTTTCAAAGGCTTTTGATACTGTACCACATAAAAGGTTGGTATGCAAAATAAGAATGTTGCGACCGGGGGAAAACATATGCATTTGGGTTCTCAACTGGCTCACTGATAGGAAACAGAGGGTGCTTATTAATGGTAAATATTCAGACTGGGTCACAGTCACCAGTGGGGTGCCACAGGGGTCAGTATTGGGCCCTTTCCTATTTAATATCTTTATTAATGACCTGGGAGACGGTTTGCAAAACAGGGTGTCCATATTTGCAGATGATACTAAACTTTGTAAGGTAATCAAAAATGAGGAGGATAATAGAATATTACAAGGGGATCTAAGGAAGCTGGAAGCATGGGCCGAGATTTGGCAAATGAAGTTTAATATTGACAAATGTAAGGTTATGCATTTTGGACGACGAAATAAAATGTATGATTATGTACTTAATAGTAAATTACTGGGTAAGACTGCCAATGAAAAAGACTTGGGGATTGTGGTGGACAATAAGCTTACCTTTAGTGACCAGTGCCAGGCAGCTGCTTACAAGGCAAATAAAATTATGGGATGCATCAAAAGAGGTCTAGATTCTCATGACAAGAACATAGTTATGCCTCTATACAAATCACTGGTATGGCCACACTTAGACTATTGTGCACAATTCTGGGCCCCAGTATACAAGAAAGACATAATCGAACTAGAAAGTGTGCAAAGAAGGGCATCCAAAATTATTAGGGGAAAGGGTGGATTGGAGTACAACGATAGATTAACAAACTTGGGGTTATTCAGTTTAGAGAAAAGACGTCTACGGGGAGATCTAACAACAATGTATAAATACATGAAGGGACAGCACAAAGAAGTTTCTAAGGATCTTTTTACCCCTAGGGAAGTGACAGTGACAAGGGGACATCCTCTACGTCTAGAGGAGAGAAAGTTTCACCTACAACATAGAAGAGGATTCTTTACAGTAAGAACAACAAGGCTATGGATGCCTTTCTCGAACAGAACAACATTACGGGTTATGGGTTCTAGATTTTAAGGTCCCGTTGATCCAGGGTTTTATACTGATTGCCAGATTGGAGTCGGGACGGAATTTTTTACCCATGAAATGGGGCAATTGGCATAAGACTCATGGGGTTTTTTGCCTTCCTCTGGATCAACACTGTAGGGGACTGTAGGGTTATAGGTTGGACTTGATGGACTGATGTCTTCATCCAACCTCATCTACTATGTAACTATAAATTATACAGATTCCTTAGACAGTACAGAGCCACCCCACTCTCTACTACAGGAACTCCACCAGTGACTGTGCTTTTCGGCTGGCCTTTGTGCATTAAGCCTCCGAACATCCCTGTAATTTCTGTCCAGACTCCATTGGTCCTCAGTGGTTCCCTTGCCAAAGGCAGGATGAAAAGATATGCAAATAAGAGCAGTCATCGCTTCAAACAGCTGGACATGGGAGACTGGGTCCTTGTTAAAAGGCTGAGACCTAGTGACAAATTATCATCCAGAACCCTTTCAAGTCACGCACTTCAAAGGTACCTGCTCAACACCAGGGTCATCAAGTCACGAGAAATGTGTCCCATTTTAAAAAGCTTCGCAGCTATGACCCAGGAGCAAGTACAGAGGAGACAGTTGATGAGGAAATCCCACCAGATACAACTGGTTCTGCAACACTAACAAGAGATGCCTTCGACAATTCACAGACTTTATCTGATAATAAGATGTCTCAACGCTACGTGACAAGAATGAGTTGAAGGCCACCAACGCACCTCATGGATTATGTTCTGCAGTAAAAATTTCCTGTGAATCTGGACGTTTGATTTATTATCCATTTATAATGGTTGCTTGTGATGTTGTTATAAATATTCTGTATGTTCTTTGCTGCTTATTCATTTTGCTTTGTCTGCCTAGCAACAGTGAGGTAGTAAGGAAGGAGGAGCTGAGCTAGGAGGAAGGATGCTAGACAGGAAGCCGAAAAGGGAGTATGGAATAAAGAAGTCTGATCCATAAAAGTCATTATCGCATAGGGGACTTATTCCAGGTGACCTGCATCCTCACTACAACACTACACACATGTTCATGTATTATCACATGTATGCGGCAGTGAGCAAAACTCTTAAATTTGTCCATTTTGCAACCCAAGCTTACAACAAATGAATGAATCTCTAACACATCTAATGTTGTTTTTGACATTTTTGCACTTCCATTGGTAAATTGCTTAGAAAGGAGTATACAGTGGGAAGGCAATGCTATACTTGTTTTCACTGTTTAGGTTTTTTGTGAAAGTCCTAATTATTTCTCTTTCAGAATTGAGTTTTGGACAGAACTGCTATAGACACTAATGCTCATAGTCAAGCAGTGCATGGATACTATAGCTTCATAGAATAGGGCCCTACCACTTTGAACCAAACTAAAAGCAGAAACAAAACCACTTAAAACAATGATTATAATTAGATTTTTTTTTCAAAGAAATGGCTCAACTATTACATACCCCTCAAGGCTAATCTCACATCAGAATTAAAAAAAAACAAAAACATAACAGAACTGACAACGGATGTGTCACAGCATCATGGCTTCCATTATAAACCAAAGCCACAACGCACATGAAAACCTTATAGATGGGCATGTTTACTAATTGTGTCTAAATTTGTGCTAGTTGTATCACAGTGGCTGATTCTAAATAATATATTTTGTACATTTTTTTGCATCTTTAGACTGTCTACTCTAAATATTTTGCATCAGAATTTTGCACCAACATTTTGGCACAATTTGAGCTTTTTGCAGCTTTTTCTCTTCAATATGTGGTTGTGAGGACTTTGCTTGTACTGTATAACACATTTTTTCGCTGCATTTCCTCAGTATCCAAAAACTATGCTTTTCCGCAACATGTGGTCTTAGTCTAAAACACTTAATAACTGTGGTCCATTGGAAAGACATGCTGTGTTGGTAAAATGATTGTTGAATTTGCTTAAGGCTGAAGCCCCACATTGCGAAAATGCTGCAGCTAATACCATTCTGGCTAACAACATCCACACATTGCAGAAAAAAATTTGCAGCAGAAAAGCTGCAATATGTCAATTATACCTGCGGAAACACAGGCATTTTCTGTATAGGTACAGTGGCTTGCAAAAGTATTCATACCCCTTGAACTTTTTCACATTTTGTCACCTTACAGCCACAAAGTTAAATGTATTTTATTGAGATTTTAAGTGATAGACCAACACAAAGTAGCAGATAATTGTAAAGTGGAATGAAAATGATACATGGTTTTCAAAATTTTAATCAAATAAAAATATGAAAAGTGTAATGTGCAAAAGTATTCAGCACCCCCTATATCAATACTTTGTAGAGCCAACTTTTGCTGCAATTACAGCTGCAAGTCTTTTGGGGTATGTTTCTACCAGCTTTGCGCATCTAGAGACTGAGATTTTTCCCATTCTTCTTTGCAAAATAACTCAAGCTCATCCAGATTGGATGAACAGCAATTTTCATGTCTTGCCACAGATGCTCAATGGGATTTAGGTCTGGACTTTGACTAGGCCATTCTAACACATGAATAATCTTTGATCTAAACCATTGCACTGTAGCTCTGGCTGTATGTTTAGGGTCATTGTCCTGCTGGAAGGCGAATCTCTTTCCCAGTCTCAAGTCTTTTGCAGCCTCCAACAGGTTTTCTTCCAGGATTGCCCTATATTTAGCTCCATCCATTTTCTCATCAACTCTGACCAGCTTCCCTGTCCCTGCTGAAGAAAAGCCTCCCCACAACATGATGCTGCCACCACTATATTTCACAGTGGGGATGGTGTGTTCAGGGTGATGAGCAGTGTTACTTTTCCACCACACATAGCGCTTTGCATCTCATCTGACCAGAGCACCTTCTTCCACATGTTATAACCTAACCCAGCTTTAAACTTCTCCACAACTTGATCTCTGACCTGTCTGGTGAGTTCCTTGGTCTTCATGATGTTGTTTGTTCACTAGTGTTCTCTAACAAACCACTGAGGCCTTCACAGAACAGGTGTATTTATACTGAGACTAAATTACACACAGCTGGACTCTATTAACTAATTAACCCCTTAACGACATTGGACGTACTATTACGTCCTGTGCGCTTGGTACTTATCGCAACAGGGCGTACTAATACGCCCTGGGGGCGGCCACCCGCTCACTATCTGAGCGGGCGGCATCGGAACCGGGTGTTAGCTGTAACTGACAGCTAACACCCTGCTCCATATCCCCCGGTCGGAACTGAGTTCCGATCCAAGGTTTTAACTATGTTGCCGCTCCAATCGGCACCCCCCGCGGCGAGATCTAAGGGTGCCGATACCTATAACCTGCAGCCCGGGGTCTGCTCAGTGACCCCAGGCTGCCTGGAGACCCCACTACCTGGTTGATCCTGCCGAGACCTGTGGAAGTGAGGCTATGCGTCTGCATAGCCTCACTTCCTGTATAGACTGCAAGACACTTGTAAGCTCGTGTCTTGCAGTCTACAGTGCTGAGCCAGCAATCAAAGCATTGCTGGCTCAGGTGTCCTAATGGGACACATGAAAAAGTAAAAAAAAAGTGAAAAAAAATAAAATAAAGTGTTTTAAAAAAATTAATAAAAGAATAAAGCCCCAAAAATTCCCTTTTGCTATATAAAATTAATTATATAAAAAGAAAACCTAAAAATTAATAAAAACAATGCATATTTGGTATCGCCGCGTCCGTAACAACCTGTACAATAAAACTGAAACAATATTTAATGTACACGGTGAACGTCAGAGAAAAAAAAACGGGAAAAAACTCGCCAAAAGTAATGATTTTTTGCCATCTCACCTTACAAAATATGCCATAAAAAGTGATCAAAAAGTCATATGTACCCCAAAACAGTATCAATAAAAAGCACAGGTTGTCCCACAAAAAATAAGCCCTAAACCAACTCTGTAAACCGTAAAATAAAAATGTTACGCATCTCAGAAGATGGCGATGCAAAAACAATTAATTTATGTCCCCAAATGGGTTTTTGTTCTGCAAAATTAGTATCGCATAAAAAAAACAGTATAAATGAGGTATCTCTGTAATCGTACCAACCCGTAGAAAAAAGGTAACATGTTACTTATGCTTTATGCTGCATGGTGAAAAATTTCAAAGGTAAAAAGCAGTGTCAGAATTGATGGGATATTTTTTAATCCAACAAGAAAGAGTTAATAAAATTTATTCAATAGGTTATAGGCGCCCAAAGATGATGTCATTACAAAATACATCTCACCCCGCAAACAACAAGCCCTCATATGGCTACATCACCAGAGAAATAAAGAAAATATAGCTCGTACAACGTGAAGACAAAAACCCCAAAAATCGCCAAATCTTTAGAACATAACTGGCTGCGTCAGGAAGGGAATGTATAAGCTGTGTGAGCAGATATCAGGGGACACCCCAGATTTAGAGCTTATGAGGGAAAATAAACCAGAAGTGACCCCCAGAGTGACCTCCCCAATAATAGGAACTGCTGGGGAAATAGTAGGGAATTTGGTGTTCCCAATGCACTCCGCACAGCTTACGTATTCACTTTTCCCCATTCACTGTGTATTCACGTCTGGGATACTAATGCTTACTACACCCCTTAATAAATTCTTTGAGGGGTGCAGTTTTCAAAATGGGGTCACTCCTTTGGGGAATCCACTTTTCTGGTACCTTACAGGCTCTGCAAACATGACATGGCGTCCAGATCCCAAACATCTGAATCTGCACTCCAAAAGCCACATAGCGCTCCTTCTCTTCTGCGCCCGGCTGTGTGCCCAAACTGCAGTTTATGCCCACATGTATTACACTTGTCGTACCCAGAATAACGTACTTAATGTCATATGTGGGTATAAACTGCTGTATGGACACAGCTGGGCACAGAGTGGAAGGAGCGCTATTTGGTTTTTGGAGCACAGGCTTGGACGGTTTGGTTTTTGGACGCCATTGCACTTTTGCAGAGCTGAAACGCCAGTAAAGTGGAATCCCCTGACATGTTACCCCATTTTGGAAACTACACCCCTGAAGGAATTTATCCAGGGGTACAGTGAACATTTTTAACCCCCAAGTGTTGCTATAATTTATTATCCATAAATGAATACGCAGCTGATTGTGAAAGGTGAAAATGACAATTTTTCCAGGAATATGTCATTTCAGTGCGTAATATGTTGTGCCCAGCTTGTATCAGAGATGAACGCTCCAAAAGCTGTTGTGCCCGGGATACCCGCTGAACTGTTTTTGGAGTGTGTGTCTGTGCAGACATAAGCTGGGCACAACATATCGGGCTCTGAAATGGCGTATCTATGGAAAAATGTTATTTTTAACTTTTCATTATCATCTGTGCATTCATTTCTGGAAATTAAAAGAATGCAACACTTAAGGGTTAATAATGCTCGCTACACCACTTGATAAATCCCTTGAAGGGTGTAGTTTCCAAAATGCGGTCACAAGTCTGTGGATTCCACTTTACTGGCAATTCATGGGCTCTGCAAAAGTGACATGGTGTCCATAAACCAAACTGTGCTCTAAAAACCAAAATAGCGCTCCTTCCCTTCTGTGCTCGGCTGTGCCCAAACAGCAGTTTATACCCACATATGGCATTAAGTGTGTTATCCTGGGTACACCAGTGTCATACATGTGGGCATAAACTGTCATTTGGGCACACAGCAGGGTGCAGATGTGAAGGAGCGCTATGTGCTTTTGGAGCGCAGATTTAGATTGTTGGTTTTTGGACGCCATGTCACATTTGCAGAGACCCTAAAATCGCCCCTACAAAATGGGGTCACTTCTTGGGGAATTCCAGTTTACTGGCACCTCCAGGGCTCTGCAAAAACAACATGGCGACCAGAAAGTCCCTCTAAATCTGTACTCCAAAAGCTAAAAAAACACAGTGCTCCTTCCCTTCTGAGCCCTGCTGTGTTCCCAATCAGCAGGTTACACCCACATATATAATTTTTTTTTCCCCCGGGATAGCCCACTTAATAGTTTTAGGAGTGCATGTCTCTGATGCCACAAAGTGGCCGCAACATATTCTGAAATTGGATATTTCTTCAAAAACTTCAGTTTTCACTTTGTACATTAATTTTTGGGAAGCATTTTTAGGCTCAAAATGATAATACCCCTTGATACATTCCTTGGGGGTTGTAGTTTCTAAAATGGGGTCCCTTTTGAGGGTTTTCCATTGTATTGGTACTTTAGGGGCTCTGCAAATGCGACCTGGCACCTGAAAACTATTCCAGCCACATCTGCCCTCCTAAAGCTAAATAGCGCTCTTTCCATTCTGAGCCCCACCATGTTCCCATACAGCAGATTACAACCACATATGAGGCATTTCTGTGTTCAGAAGAAATTGTTTAACAAACTGTGGGGTGTTTTTTCTTCTTTAACCACTTGCAAAAATTAAAAATATGCCGCTAAATGGACGGTTTATTGGAAAAAAAGTAATTTTTCATGTTTACGTCCCAATGATGATAAAATCTGTGAAACAGCTGTGAGGTCAAAATGCTCACTATACCCCTAGATAAATTATATGAGGGGTGTAATTTCCAAAATGGGGTCCATTTTGAGGGGTTTCCATTGTATTGGTACTGTAGGGGCTCTGCAAATGCGACATGGCACCTGAAAACTATTCCAGCAAATTCTGCCCTCCAAAAGCTAAATAGCGCTCTTTCCATTCTGAGCCCCACCATGTACCCATACAGCAGATTACAAC
The DNA here is from genome assembly GCA_947044405.1 of Leptodactylus fallax. Taxonomy (NCBI): domain Eukaryota; kingdom Metazoa; phylum Chordata; class Amphibia; order Anura; family Leptodactylidae; genus Leptodactylus; species Leptodactylus fallax. The sequence continues at coordinate 3,804,677 of CAMRHE010000015.1, forward strand.
CACATATGGGGCATTTCTGTGTTCAGGAGAAATTGTGTAACAAACTTTGGGGAGCTTTTTCTCCTTTATCCTCTTGTGAAAATGAAAAATTTGGGGCTAAATTGACGGTTTATTGGAAAAAAAAGAAATTTTTCATTTTCATGTCCCAATGTTAATAAAATCTGTGAAACAGCTGTGGGTTCAAAATGCTCACTATACCCCTTGACATGTTCTGTGAGGGGTATGGTTTCCAAAATGGGGTCACTTTTAGGGGGTTTCCACTGTTTTGGTACTTTGGGGGCTCTGCAAATGCAACATGGCACCTGAAAACTATTCCAGCAAAATCTGCCCTACAAAAGCAAAATAGCGCTCTTTCCATTCTGAGCCCCACCATGTACCCATTATGTAGTTTATGACCACATATGGGGCATTGCTGTGTTCAGGAGAAATTGTTTAACAAACTATGGGGTCCTTTTTCTCCTTTAGCCCCTTGTGAAAATGAAAACTTTGGGGATAAAGTGACGTTTTAGGAATTTTTCATTTATACATCCCAGTGTTAGTAAAATCTGTGAAACAGCTGTGGGGTCAAAATGCTCACTATACCCATTGATGAGTTCTTTGAGGGGTGTAGTTTCCAAAATGGGGTCACTTTTAGGGGGTTTCCATTGTTTTGGTTCTTTGGGGGCTCTTCAAATGCAACATGGCACCTGGAAACTATTCCAGCAAAATCTGCTTTTCAAACGTCCAGTGTCGCTCCTTCCCTTCTGTGCACTGCCGAATGCCCAAACATCAATTTACACCCATATGTGGGGTATTTCTGTGCTCGGGAGAAATTGTATAATAAACTGGGAGATGCATTTTCTCCTTTAACCCTTTGTGAATGTGTTAAATTTAGGGCTAAATGAAGGGATTAGTGGAAAAAAATGAAATGTCTAAATTTCACCTCGATATCGTTTTAATTCTTGTGAAATGCTTAAAGGGTTAACAAACTTCCCAAATGCTGTTTTGAATTATTTCAGGGGTGCAGTTTTGAAAATGGGGTGATTTATGGGGGGTTTCTAATATATAGGCCTTTATAATCCCCTTCAGAACTGAAGTGGTCCCTAAAAAATTAGTTTGGGAAATTTTCTTGTAAATCTGGAAAATCGCTGTTACACTTGTAAGCCTTCTAACATCCAAAATAAATTAAAGGACGATTAAAAGATGATGTCAATATAAAGCAGAGATATGGTAGATAATATTTATTAATGTATTTGGGTGGTATGACTATCTGTCTGAAAAGCAGAGACTTTCACATTTTGAAAATTGCGATTTTTTTCCAAATTTCCATCAAATATCCTATTTTTTTATAAATAAATACAAAAATATTGATTAGTGTTTACCACTAACATGAAGTACAATGTGTCACGAGAAAACAATCTCAAAATCACTTGAGTAAGTTAAAGCGTCTCAAAGTTCTTGCCACATAAAGAGACACATGTCAGTTTTGAAAAACAAGACCTGGTCCTTAACGCACTTTTGGGCTGTGTCCTTAAGGGGTTAAGTGACTTCTGAAGGCAATTGATTGCACTGGATTTTATTTAGGGGTATCAGAGTACAGGGGGCTGAATACTTTTGCACGTCACACTTTTCAGATTTTTATTTTGATTAAAATTTTGAAAACCATGTATCATTTTTATTCCACTTCACAATTATGTGCTACTTTGTGTTGGTCTATCACTTAAAATCTCGATAAAATACATTTGACGCTAGGTTCACACCTGCATTCAGGTTTCCGTTTTGGGGGTCCGCTTGGGGACCCCCTGAACAGAAACCTAATTCGCTTAAATAAGCGGGGTCTGCCGGGTTTCCGCCCAGTTTCTGCGCTTGCAGCGCTTTTCTCTCCGCATTTTTTAAACGGGTTTGGGGACGGAATCCCTGAACGTAGTACAAGCGCTGGTGTGAATCCAGCCAAAATTTGAACAAGTTCAAGGAATATGAATACTTTTGCAAGCCACTGTATAATAGGGGCAGAAAGTCCGCAGAGGAAAACTCCGAGAAATCGCAATGAAAAACGCTGCAGAAAAAAAATGTGATGTGTTTCCACTGTGTTTTTTTAACGCAGCTTTTTTTGCTGCACTTTGCTACATGGGGCCTTAGCCTAAAGTAGATTCTCCATATTTAAAACATAACTTTAATGTAGATATTAAGTGATAGCAATGTTGTGTACCAATGTGTACATGTGGCCACTGCCACACTGTATAGCTGCCTAGATGCTAGTACTCTGAAGTACTCCCTGAAGATCCACAAAACCATGTGGCAAACATGTAAGAGGATAGGAAAAAACAGCAGGTTTTATATACAGGGAATTGATGATCAATCATAGTGAAAGTAATTGAGGCCAGAACAGGGGATCGCTCTTCTCAGAACACCTAGAATAATCCCCTGTTGGCCTTTCAGGGCAAGGTGGAGCAATCCTAAAGACAGGGGTAGAACCAGGACGAATAACCTGTTAGCAGCATTTCTAATTACTTTCCTGATAAAAAGGGCTAGAAAGTTGGAGAGGGATAAATCATCCGTTCAGTCACACCTAGTGTGGGAGGGCAAATCTATCCTATAGAGGTATATGAGCCAGATACCACCCGGAATATATACTAGAGGCACACCAAGTGAGAAATCTTACAGGGCAATATCCAGGATGTGTGGAGATATATAAAAACATAAACACTAGGTGTTGCACTTATATATTCCCTTTTGTTTGATGACCTGGTGAAACATTCCCTATGGTATATATTCATACCCACTGGATATACATTTGAATACATTACACATGAGTTTATCTGTTAAGTGTGTACACGACAGTTATCGCTTAATAACAAAATAAAAGTAATAAACATAATTTATGTACCCTAGTAGTTACTGACAATTGCATATCTCTATTAAGGTGCTCTGGATCACTGTGGATAGCATGATTGTTGAACCCCTAATCACCTGCTTAGACTTTATTATGTAGCGCACGAGTCACACAAATCTTCTAGAGGTGTAAATGGAAAATCAACAGTAAGTTAATGTCGCCAATGCCTCCGATGTCATTTCTGCTTAGATGTGGCTCTGTCCATACCCTGATTTGGGAAATTGTGGGAACGCAAGCTGAGAGGTGCTTTTTGGCAGCATATGATTGAGCAGTGAGTAGCATTATCTATTATCTAGACTTGTGCAGTGTTGCCTGCTGTGCATGGAGGAGAGTGCGGTGATCAGTACACTACTAGCCATGTCATCCGTGATGGATGCTTCGCTGCCTGCCTTGCTGATTAAGCATGTGTATCTGAGAAGACCACCTGGATTGAGAATGGGTTGAAAGCGTGCAGTGTAGGGATGCTTGGAGACTTACTTGGGGTGATTGACTCTGCATTAACCTGTTGTGCTGTACCTCTGCCTTCAGCTTTCTCCATAGGGTCCCTATGTAGAAACCGGATCTAACTACAGCTGCACAGTATCTTAGTGCTGGATGATGTTGGAGTCTTTCTGGACTCTGCTGCCCACTTGTTCCATTTTGACCTGGCTTCCACTTGGAAATCTCTTTCAGACATCTCCTATGGCGACAATGAGCTGTATTCACCTGGATGTGCAATAAGAAACTGGATGAGATTTGTCTACAGTTGAATTGACGTCTTGTGTATTTAGTGTAATAGTAAGTGACCTTGCACTTTGTGATTTGTTTTATTGAATGATGGAAATGGCTAGTATGGGGTGTGAAATACAGTATATGTATTTTTGGAAAGTCTAGTTAATCAGGGTACTCCGTGTACAAGGTATTTTGAAGTGTCAATAGCAATGAACAAATATTGCAAGCCACCACTAATAAAGTTGAACAGACGAATGGAAAAGTCTTAGTAGCCAGGGGCATAGCTGTGTAGAAGTGACAAATGCTGCCGAGCCCTGGAGCCTGAGGGGGTCCAAAGGCCTTTCTACAAAATAAAAAGACAATAGTTTTACAGATATAACATGGCAAGATTTTGTATTGGGTTCAAGAAGCTTCAAGTTCCACCTCTTTTAGTAGCTGTCTATAAAAGTATTGTGTCTATAATAGATTTGACTACTAAGGCAGGTTTCTTCCGGGACCAAATGCAGTTGTTGCATGAGGGCATGCATAAACAGAAGTAGAAGATCATACAAGTGTCCTAGAGGACTATAAACATAATAAAGAGATAAAAGTTCTCAACAATGTAAAGTAGCACTTTGCAAACGTACTTGATAACTGTAGATAGAGCTTGCAGATAAAATATTCAGGTAACAGTGGTCCTGGAATAAGCAAAAAACATTTTTTTTATTCAAAAATGGTTATTGGAATACAAATTATTGACCTATCAGTTTTTCAGAGCTTTCTGGATCAATGAGGCTCACAAAGTAAAAAAAAATATGGTACCTGATAATAAACCAATACCTATTCTGTCACAATTTTCTCAGGTGTTCTCAGGAATATGATATGGTTCTAAGGAAAATGCGACAACTTCCAGAATTAAGTTACAATGGAAATAAATTGATCATTTTTCCAGAATATTCAGTAGATAAACATAAAAAAGTGAAATATTTTTTTCTACCTGATCACTCATATGCATTATTGTTTCCAGCAAAATTATGTATTATGCTGTGGTTAAGTGGTTGGATGAAGGGCTTGTATTGTAGCCACCAGACCTGGGCACTTTGCAGTGATTAAGTCCATCAAGAACTCTGTATGCCATAATATTCTATAGGAAAGTGTGAGGCCATTTATCCAAGAGCTAAAGCTTCACTAAACATAGGTCAAGCAATGGAGCAATGATCCCAAGCACAAGTGCAAATACTGTGGCAGGACCTTAAGAGAGCAGGACATAAACAAATGTCTACAAACTTCAGCAACCTTGTACAGAAGAATGGTCCAAAATCCCTCCAGAATGATGTAAGAGACTGATATAGAGAAAACAATTACTTCAAATTATTGCTGCTAAAGATATATGTTTTACGGGGAGTACTTAATTTTTCACACAAGGCTTTTTCATTTCAGCTTCATTTTTCTGTATTTGGTTAATGGTAAATTGAAGGCAGAATTCCAGCTAATGGAATCAGGTCATCTTGTAATTTCATAATACAAGCATTATTCTATGTGTATTTTGCTTTACAAGTTTTGGGCTCAAGGTTTGCTACCTCATTAACATTATCATTATCACTGTTATGGGCTAATAAATATTTTTCTTCCCAGAGTGATCTGGATTTGGTTATACGATGGGAAAAGCTTGGGATTAAAACAGTATGTCATTTATTTATTGAGGATAACAAAGTTGTTTCTTCATCTTCTCCAGAGATGTAGAGATGTTAATATACTTTCAAGCAAGTTTGGTAAAGTAAACTGAGAATTACCAACTATGTTCCTGGCGTTTATTTCTTTGCGTTTCTACAGCCTTAGCCTTAGGAGGTTCTGCGAATTTTCTTTCATTGAGTCAAATTTATTATGGTGGTACAACTGTTTTGCAATATAGCTATGATCTAAGGCGGGGGCCCCCATGTAGCAAAAACGTAGAGACAACCTGCAAAGTGAATGGGATTCTGGCTAAACCTATCCATACATTGCAGAAAGAAATCTGCAGCAGAAATGCTGCAATTTAAAAAACAGTTGCATTTTTGCAAGTCACAGCATGTCAATTATACCCACGGAAATGCTGATGTTTAACGTATAGGTATAATAGAAACAGAATGTCTACAGAGGAAAATTCTGCAGACTTTGTGAAAAAGTTTTTTTTCCGCGTTTTTTGCCTGCAGCTTGCTACGTGGGGCCTTAGCCTTAAAAGGACATTCCACATTATTAAGGCCACAGGTTTCAAGCAATATGGAAAAAGAAAAGGATCTCTCTGCTTCCGAAAAGTGTCAAATAGTGCAATGCTTTGTACAAGGTATGAAAACATTAGATATTTCACGAAAACCTAAGTGTGATCATCGTAGTGTGAATAGATTTGTGGTTGATCCAGAGCACAAATGGTTTTATGCAGATAAAGGCATAAGGAGGAAGGCTTCTGCTGGATTAAGAGAGCAGCTGCTAAAATACCATTACAAAGCAGCAAACAGGTATTCGAAGCTGATTGTGCCTTTGGAGTCCCACAAACCTCAAGGTTTAGGATTCTCCAGAGGAGTGCAGTGGTGCATAAACCTACTATTAAGCCACTCCTAAACACTGCTCACAAGCAGAAGTGGTTGCAGTGGGCCCAGACATAAATGAAGATAAATTTTGAAAAAGTCTTGTTTACTGATGAGTGCCTAGATGGTTGGAGTAGTGGATGGTTGGTGGATGACCATTATGTCCCAACAAGGCTGTAACATCAGCAAGGAAGTGGCAAAGTTATGATCTGGGACAGAATCATGGGGTCCCTGAAGGTGTGAAAATTACCTATGTAAAGTATATAGAGTTTCTGACTAACCACTTTCTTCCAATGTACAAAAAGAAGAACTATGCCTTCCATAGCAAAATCATCTTCATGCATGACAATACACCATCTCATGCAACAAAGAATACCTCAGTCATCGGCTGCTATGGGCAAGGTGAGAAGCTCATGGTGTGACCACCATCCTTCCCTGACCTCAATGCTATTGAGAACTTTTGGAGTATCCTCAAGCAAAAGATCTAGAAGGATGGGAGGCAGTTCAATAAAATTTGATTTATACTCTAACGGTTGAAGATTTCAACATTATGCTGACTATCGTTTGCATCCACCACTTAGGAAAATCAGAGAAAAATATAAATTGCACAATAATTTGGAAAGTGGTGAACAGTATGTAGTCAATCCATGTGCATGGAACCTGTACAATGCTACATGCAATTGCTCAGGCTCCATATGTGCTCTTCCTACCCCATTAGCTGCGGCATTAAAAATAAAAAAAACGTGCCACACTTTTTGTTCTCAAAGATTCTGTCTGAATTTGACAGGAAGAAAAAAAATGTGTGAAATTGGAGTCATACAGATATACAGTATGGGCCCATTACAGCTGTAGAAATGTGAAAACCTGGAATAATTAAAGCCACTGGGTTCTTTAGTATACATCGCTCTTGGTAATGCAGATGGCTGTATGTTTGATATTATGCATTGGCCAGCAATAAATGTAGCTGAAATTTTTGTTTATTGTTCATATACTCATATACACAACTGTCTGTGTTATACATTTTATTCAATCACTATATATAGAAGCCTTAAGAAAATATGTTTAAGTGCCTTTGCCTTTTAGATTCTCAGTAAATGACTTCTTGGGGCAGTCGGGCCATGTTCATCAGCATGGAATTAGCTTGCAGATTTTAAATGGCGTGGCTTTAAAATGACCCGATAAAACATTAATTTAACAGAGCTGTCAAACAACCTCGGTTTATTTTGACAATCTGTTCTTGGTGCAGGATATCAGCAGGAGCACCCGCATTAATGTTCTTCAACAGATGTAGGAGTAAATTCTTTTTCCCATCTATGGCTAGGAGACAGCGCAGACAACAATGAATTTAATTGATTAGAGAAATATATCAAGTAAATCATCTGTTTTCATTAAGCATCTGCCTATATTCATATCTGATTTCACAAAGCGCCATGGCACTGCTACATTGGAATGCCGTAATTGCCTTTTTTCAGGCTTTGTGCACCTCTTATTTAATGCAGTTCTGCTCAATTATACTACATGCCCATTGTCCTGAGGTTGTTGTCATGTTTTGAAAATGGCTGCAGTAAGAACATTGCCGACTCTGGCCATTTCATAGGATATTAAAACTGAAACCTCATTCAGCCAGATTGAATAATAGACGTGAACATTTTTATCCCCCCCCCTCCCCGTGAGGTCCAACTTTAAATCTGACACAGCTGACACTTCTTGGAATATTGACGGAATACAATTAACTTTGGTGTCTTCGAGGCTTCTCTCAGGCGGTTACAAACTGCTTCGGAGACAAACAGTTTGTTAGCTCCTTTTTAAAGCTGTAGCGTTTCCTGCAGGAAGGCATAGCATAACAATCCGATATAACCTTGGCGGCTGCACATAAAGTTCACTGTGACATATTAGTTGTTATGTGTTAAGAAATGCTCTTTGGTGTTTTATTTTAATGACATTTCTGATGACTTTTTCTTTGTAGTAAAACTACAGTCTGTTCTTGAAATCACAATGGAGTGCTCAGGCAAAGCTTTCCTAATTCCCCACATACAAGTGGATTTCCAGATCAGGTTCTCAAATGAAAGCTTGATGCCTAACTCCCTGAAATGACACCATTATTTAGCTCCATTTACTGTATGTCTTTTACATTGCTATTGTAGTAAGATCTGTAAAGTCCACAGAGTAAAGCAGCACAACTTTACTATATATACTTCAAATAGTAAATGTAGAGTATCACACTTATTCAAAGCATTAATTCCTGCCCCATTATAATAATTAACCAGAATAATCACCACTCAAAGTCATTCACAGCATCATGCATCCATTCCTCAAAGTATGAATGTTGGAGGTTGTAGCCCAAGACATACTGTATCTTATGCCAGTCACCAGGAAGACATGTTCGGGCAAAATTCTAGAGCAAAGTAAGTCAACTCTTAGGTGATATAAACTTAGATTAGGCAGTCTAAAGATACACTACATTTATCGTCCAACATCAGCCATTGTTATATATGTGGCACAATTTCAGAATGTCTATGTTTACACTGTCTAACATTATGCACACGACAGTGCTGTTTTTCACGGACCTAATGTAGTGCATGTCAGTTTTATCGATGTTCATCAAAAACACAGACATGTATGAATAGACACACTGGGGGTTATTTATCCTATGCCACTTTTTTGGCCATATTTTTCTCAGGTGCACCCTTCTTTAGGCCAGAGCCCCACATTGTGGAAATGCTGTGTTTTACATTACCTGCAAAGTGGATAGTATTCTGGCTGATCCCATCCACACTTTGCAGAAAAAAAATCTGAAGCGAAAAAGGTGTGCTTTTAAAAACGCTTGTGTTTTTGAAAATCGCAGCATGTCAATTATACTGTACCTACGGAAATGCTGGCGTTTTCCGTATAGGTATAATGGAGGCAGAAAGTCCACAGAGGAAAACTCTGCACACTTCCTGTGAAAAACGCAAAAAAAAACTTTTCTGCAGTGCGATTTTTTTTTTTTTTTTTGTTGCGGCTTGCTACATGGGGACTTAGCCTCAGACGAGTTTTATGATGTAGGAGCACCTCCTTGTTAAATGTTGTGCACATGTTAGTTAGTTAGTTAGTTAGTTATGTAGATACACCTTTATAAGCTATGTGTACTTTTCCCTTTTTATAACCAAAAAGGCGCTATTGCCCCTTTTTTGTAAAAGAAAAAAAGGAGCAATTTCCTCTTTTTAATTCTGTCTCACCTGACAGGCTTTTTTTACACAGCCCATGTACTGCAGTGCTTTTTTGCCTGTTTTGACTCTTTTTAACCCCTACTGACCATGGTACTATTACGGCACAGCCGTCTGGGTCTTAAGGCCGACTGCTGTACAGTCATGGCCAAAAGTTTTGAGAATGACACAAATATTATATTTTCACATGATCTGCTGCCCTCTGGTTTTTATGTGTGTTTGTCAGATGTTTTTATCACATACAGAAATATAATTGCATTCATATTATGAGTAACAGAAGCTTATATTGACAGTTAGAATGAGTTAATGCAGCAAGTCAATATTTGCAGTGTTGACCCTTCTTCTTCAGGACCTCTGCAATTCTCCCTGGCATGCTCTCAATCAACTTCTGGACCAAATCCTGACTGATAGCAGTCCATTCTTGCAGAATCAATGCTTTAATTTTGTCTGAATTTGTTGGTTTTTGTTTGTCCACCCGTCTCTTGATGATTGACCACAAGTTCTCAATGGGATTAAGATCTGGGGAGTTTCCAGGCCATGGACCCAAAATCTCTATGTTTTGTTCCCTGAGCCATTTAGTTATCACCTTTGCTTTATGGCAAGGTGCTCCATCATGCTGGAAAAGGCATTGTTGAGCGCCAAACTGCTCTTGGACGGTTGGGAGAAGTTGCTCTTGGAGGACATTCTGGTACCATTCTTTATTCATGGCTGTGTTTTTAGGCAAGACTGTGAGAGAGCCGATTCCCTTGGCTGAGAAGCAACCCCACACATGAATGGTTTCAGGATGCTTTACAGTTGGCATGAGACAAGACTGGTGGTAGCGCTCACCTCTTCTTCTCCGAATAAGCTGTTTTCCAGATGTTCCAAACAATCGAAAAGGGGATTCATCAGAGAAAATGACTTTACCCCAGTCCTCAGCAGTCCACTCCCTGTACCTTTTGCAGAATATCAGTCTGTCCCTGATGTTTTTTCTGGAGAGAAGTGGCTTCTTTGCTGCCCTCCTTGAGACCAGGCCTTGCTCCAAGAGTCTCCGCCTCACAGTGCGTGCAGATGCACTCACACCTGCCTGCTGCCATTCCTCAGCAAGCTCTGCACTGCTGGTAGCCCGATCCCGCAGCTGAAACACTTTTAAGAGACGGTCCTGCCGCTTGCTGGTCTTTCTTGGGCGCCCTGGAGCCTTTTTGGCACCAATGGAACCTCTCTCCTTGAAGTTCTTGATGATGCGATAGATTGTTGACTGAGGTGCAATCTTTCTAGCTGCAATACTCTTCCCAGTTAGGCCATTTTTGTGCAGTGCAATGATGACTGCACGTGTTTCTTTAGAGATAACCATGGTTAACAGAAGAGAAACAATGATGGCAAGCACCAGCCTCCTTTTAAAGTGTCCAGTGGTGTCATTCTTACTTAATCATGACAGATTGATCTCCAGCCCTGTCCTCATCAACACCCACACCTGTGTTAATGGAGCAATCACTGAAACGGTGTTAGGTGGTCCTTTTAAGGCAGGGCTGCAATGATGTTGAAATGTGTTTTGGGGGATAAAGTTCATTTTCTAGGCAAATATTGACTTTGCAAGTAATTGCTGTTAAGCTGATCACTCTTTATAACATTCTGGAGTATATGCAAATTGCCATTAGAAAAACTGAAGCAGTAGACTTTGTAAAAATTAATATTTGTATCATTCTCAAAACTTTTGGCCATGACTGTACTATTACGGCATAAGCATCCAGCCCGCTCAGAGTCTGTGGGTGTTAGCACCCCCCTTCTCCCCCCGCAGCCAGATCGGGGGGTGCCAATATGTATTTTCTGCAGCCCAGGGTCTGCCCTGTGACCCCAGACTACCAGGAGAAGTCTGCATAGGCTGACTTCCTGTATACGCTGCAATACACATGTGTACACATGTATTGCAGTGTGTAGTACTGAACCAGCGATTAGAGTATCACTAGTTTAGGTCCCCTAGTGGCACATCATGAATATGTAAAAAAAGTTTAAAAAAAAGTGGTGTATTAAAAAAATTAATAAATGAATAAAGCCACAAAACGCCCCTTTCCTATATAAAATGAATTATATCTAAAAAAAACAAAAAACAAAACTTATTTGGTATCGTCACGTTCGTAACAACCTGTACAATAAAACAAACATTATTTAACCTGCATGGTGAACAGTGGAAAAAAAAAACCCAGAAAAAATGACGGAAATAATTATTTTTTGCCATCTCTCCTTACAAAACATGCTATATAAAAAGTGATGAAAAAGTCATATGCACCCCAAAACAGTACCAATAGAAATCACAAGGCATCCCACAAAAAATTAGCCATCAAAGAACTCTGTCAACCAATAATAAAAATATTACACTCCTCCGAATATTGGTGATTCAAAAATTTGTCCCCAAATGGATTTAAATTGTGCAAAATTAGTAAAGCATAAAAAAACAAAATAAATTAGGCATCACCGTAATCTTACCGACCCACAGTATAAAGGTAACATGTGACTTATGCTCTACGCTGTATGGCAAAAAATTTAAAAAGGTCAAATGCGATGCCATATTTTTTTATTTTTTTTTTAAATCCACCAAATAGAGTTAATAAAATGTATTCAATAAGTTTTAGGCACCCCAAAATGGTTTCATTACAACATGCATCTCATACCAGAAAAACAGCCCTCATATGACTACATCACCAGAAAAATAAAAAAAATATAGCTTGTACAATGTGAAGACAAAAACTCCAAAAATCGTCAAATCAACACAGGGGTCGGCAACCCCCGGCATGCATGCCAAGAGTGGCACGCTAGGCTTACTTACCTGGCACGGGCAGCCCAAGTCCTCACCTAGCAGTTTCGATCGGACCAAACGCAGCCGAAATGAAACTGCTATTATTATATTATTATATTATTATACTGTGGGGTCTCTTCAGACCCCAGAGTATAATAAGCGGAGCCACAGGGGAGGTGATCAAACATAAAAAACAATGCTACTGCAGAGACCCCACAGTATAATAATAGCTAGTGAGTGGTAAAAATTGGAATATTATAAAAGTTAGAATATTATACTGTTTGGAGGGGCCGCTATGGGACATAATATCGTGTGCAGAGGCCGCTATGAGACATAATACCGTGTGCAGGGGCCACTATGGAACATAATACTGTGTGCAGGGGCCGCTATGGGACATAATACCGTGTGCAGGGACCGCTATGGGACATAATACCGTGTGCAGGGGCCGCTATGGGATATAATACCGTGTGCAGGGACTGCTATGGGACATAATACCGAGTGCAGGGGACACTATGGGATATAATACCATGTGCAGAGGCCGCTATGGGATAGCGGCTGTGCGATCTGCAGGCGCTTCTGACAGCTTACAGGGCCTCAGAGGTCTCGACTGCGTCTGATGTCATTACGCATAATGACGCAACGTCACCCCAGAGACTCAATCAGTGGTCGATGACTACAGGCAGAGGCACCGAAGAGAAGAGAGCGGCTGCGGAGAGTGGAAAAAGGTGAGTAGCATTGTTTTTTTATGTTTGTCACCTCTCTTGGACTTATTATACTCAGGGGTCTGAAGAGAGCTATGGAACATAATACCGTGTGCAGGGACCGCAATGGGACCTAATACCGTGTGCAGGGACCGCTATAGGACCTAATACCATGTGCAAGGACCGCTATGGGACCTAATACCGTGTGCAGGGACCACTATAGGACATAATATCGTGTGCAGGGACCGCTATGGGACCTAATACCGTGTGCAGGGACCGCTATGGGACCTAATACCATGTGCAGGGACTGCTATGGGACATAATACCATGTGCAGGGACCGCTATGGGACATAATACCGTGTGCAGGGGCCGCTATGGGACCTAATACCGTGTGCAGGGACCACAATGGGACCTAATACCGTGTGCAGGGACCGCTATGGGACCTAATACCATGTGCAGGGACTGCTATGGGACATAATACCATGTGCAGGGACCGCTATGGGACATAATACCGTGTTCAGGGGCCGCTATGGAACATTATTCTGTATAATGGTGTGTTTTCTGTATTAAGGATGTGTTTTTGCACAGAAAACATTTTTTTCTGTGCAAAAATGCACCATGTGAACGCAGTTTTACATCGAAGTAAAAGTTCCATTGGCCTAAGAATATAGCTGCATCCAGATACATAGTGTGTTTTCACCATAAGGATGCTGCCATACGGTGCTCCAGGACACATACATTTACCACTTATTGGGGGCTGCACATGGACTTTCATTGCTTCTAATCGGAAAGTACAGGTGCGTCCCAGGAAATAGCAGTAAGCGCATGTGTCCTAAAGCATCTGGTGGCAGCACTTCTGTGTTATGGTTTGTGGTATATGACTTTAGTTTAGGGATCATCAGACTTACAATTATTGACTGGCACGCCGACTACCTCATCTTTGATTTTTTAATTAAAATCGGCACGCCGAACAAAAAAAGTTGCCTACCCCTGGTATAAGCTGTGCGAGCGAATATCAGGGCACACCCCAGATTTAGAGTTTACAAGTGAAAAGAAACCAGATGTGACCCCCCAGACTGAACCCCCCTCCCCGCAATCATAGGAGCTACTTGGGAAATAGTAGAGAATTTGGTGTTTCCAGTGTACTCCGCACAGCTTACTCCAAAAGTCATATAGCGCTCCTTCAGATCTGCGCCCTGTTGTGTACCCATACTGAAATTTATGCCCACATGTATGACACTGTAGTACCCATAACGTACTTCTTGTCATATGTGAGTAGAAACTGCTATTTGGGCACAGCCAAGCACTAAAGGGTATGAGCGATATGTGGTTTTTGGAGCACAGATTTAGATGGTTTGGTTTTTGGATGTCATGACACTTTTTCAGAGCCTATGGAGACATGTGACCCCATTTTGGAAACTACACCCCTAAAGGATTTTATCCAGGGGTATGGTAAAGTAAGCATTTTTAACCCCCAAATTATTAATTTTCCAGAAATGAATATGCAGCAGGTGGTGAAAGGAGAAAATGACAATTTTTCCATGAATACGTGATTTCGGTGCATAATATATTGTGCCTGGCTTGTGTCAGAGATGAGTGCCACAAAAGCTGTTGTGCCCGGGATAACCACTTAGCAGTTTTTGGAGTGTGTGTCTCTGCTGACACATGCTAGGCACAATATATTGAGAATTATAAATCATCATGGATAAATTGAATCATATCATATATTTAACGGAACAATATATGGCAATAATGGTAAAAACAATAGTTTATTGGTATGCGTTAAAAACGTAATCCCAGTGTCGAATAAATAAACAAAAAACAAACTCCAAGGCCTCTGATGTATGGCTGTGGAGACTAAATAGGGATCAGATTTAGTCTGAGCAGCTGTCTCTGGGACAATTTCTTTCATTTCCCAGGCTACTTTTATATTAATTCAATGGTACTATGTGAAGTTGTAAGCCACCAATGAAAATTTAACCATCTCTGTATCCCTATTCCAAGGACTAAAGCCTGGACATTCCAGTGGCCAGCTTTTTATTAATGAGGACCCCTATAGTATAGCCACCGAATGGCTGAGGTGGGACACTTAGTAAAGACCCATGCGGAAAGAGGGTAGCCAGGATTCAGTTACAGTGCTGGCCAAAAGTATTGGCACCCCTGCAATTCTGTCAGATAATACTCAATTTCTTCCAGAAAATGATTGCAATCACAAATGCTTTGGTAATAATATCTTCATTTATTTTGCTTGCAATGAAAAAACACAAAAGAGAATGAAAAAAAAAGTCAAATCATTGATCATTTTACACAAAACTCCAAAAATGGGCCAGACAAAAGTATTGGCACCCTCAGCCTAATACTTGATAGCACAACCTTTAGACAAAATAACTGCGAACAACCGCTTCCGGTAACCATCAATGAGTTTCTTACAATGCTCTGCTGGAATTTTAGACCATTCTTCGTTGGCAAATTTCTCCAGGTCCCTGAGATTTGAAGGGTGCCTTCTCCAAACTGCCATTTTGAGATCTCTCCACAGGTGTTCTATGGGATTCAGGTCTGGACTCATTGCTGGCCACTTTGGAAGTCTCCAGTGCTTTCTCTCAAACCATTTTCTAGTGCTTTTTGAAGTGTGTTTTGGGTCATTGTCCTGCTGGAAGACCCATGACCTCTGAGGGAGACCCAGCTTTCTCACACTGGGCCATACATTATGCTGCAAAATTTGTTGGTAGTCTTCAGACTTCATAATGCCATGCACACGGTCAAGCAGTCCAGTGCCAGAGGCAGCAAAGCAACCCCAAAACATCAGGGAACCTCCGCCATGTTTGACTGTAGGGACCGTGTTCTTTTCTTTGAAGGCCTCTTTTTTTTTTCCTGTAAACTCTATGTTGATGCCTTTTCCCAAAAAGCTCTACTTTTGTCTCATCTGAGCAGAGAACATTCTTCCAAAAAGTTTTTGGCTTTCTCAGGTAAGTTTTGGCAAACTCCAGCCTGGCTTTTTTATGTCTCTGGGTCAGAAGTGGGGTCTTCCTGGGTATCCTACTATAGAGTCCCTTTTCATTCAGACGCCGACGGATAGTACGGGTTGACACTGTTGTACCCTCGGACTGCAGGGCAGCTAGAACTTGTTTGGATGTTAGTCGCAAATCTTTCTTTGAAATCTCTCGTCAATTTTTTTTTTCCGTCCACATCTAGGGAGGTTAGCCACAGTGCCATGGGCTTTAAACTTCTTGATGACACGGTAGACACAGGAACATTCAGGTCTTTGGAGATGGACTTGTAGCCGTGAGATTGCTCATGCTTCCTCACAATTTTGCTTCTCAAGTCCTCAGACAGTTCTTTGGTCTTCTTTCTTCTCTCCATGCTCAATGTGGTACACACAAGGACACAGGACAGAGGTTGAGTCAACTTTAATCCATCTCAACTGGCTGCAAGTGTGATTTAGTTATTGCCACCACCTGTTATGTGCCACAGGTAAGTAACAGGTGCTGTTAATTACACAAATTAGAGAAGCATCACCTGATTTTTAAAGGGTGCCAATACTTTTCTCCACCCCCTTTTTTATGTTTGGTGTGGAATTATATCCAATTTGGCTTTTTGACAATTCTTTTTGTGGTTTTCCATTGCAGACAAATTAAATGAAGATATTATTACCAAAGCATTTGTGATTGCAATCATTTTCTGGAAGAAATTGAATATTATTTGACAGAATTGCAGGGGTGCCAATACTTTTGGCCAGCACTGTACTGTATGTGGGCAGGAAAAGGGAAACACAAATACCCCCATCCTCCTCATGGAAAGACTCAATCTATACTCTTGTTACATAAAGTTGATAGGTGCACTGGCAAAAAAAAAAAGAGTGCTAAAGACACAGTCATAGTTATTAGCTGGTCCACACCACTCTCAGTGTCAAACTGTCAGTCTCGAGACATTTCCCCTACTAGTATAAATCACAGGTTCATCAGGAGATCAAAAAATAAATGTTAAAGATGCCCTACAGAATATTGCAGTTAAAACTACAATTCCCTTTGCCCTGATGGTGGACACAGGTACTAAATGTTAAGCCATCTGCAGAGCGCCACAGTGAGTCCTTTTATACCTGGGTCTACAGGTCTACTCTCCTACTGCCACGTTGGTGTCATTCTAAGAGGGGAGTGTCAGCCAACTCCGCCCCTAAGCAGCTGATTGGAGAACTGGAATGAGCTCCATAGGTATGGTAATGGGACGCTAGGCTTGTGTCCCGCTGACTCAATAGAATCCTGTCTGATTCTACCAGCTATATTTGTAAATACAACAAGCAGTTTAGTAGCAACTTAGACGTCAACTCGATTGAGTCGAAAGGAGACATAAACCACGGACATCAATCCCAATATCTAGGGCAGGGGTGTCAAACTCATTTTCTCCGGGGGCCACTTCAGCCTCACGGGGTACCTTGAAGGGCCAAGATTATTTTACACATGTATAAAAGTAACTTCTCCTTAACAGATAAGCGAGCTATTAAGCAGTAGTTACATTTGTACATTACTACTATTACAATCAGCCCTTTGAGGTCAACCAGGAAGAACATAATGTATTGTTAAAACCTAAGACATTGGCATGTTACATACTATCCTCATCCTTTTCTGAATATATCAAAAATTAAGCACTGTACAAATACTGTTTACCCCTGCAAATGGTATTATGCTCTATAGTTGCCTCTGCACACGGTATTATGCCCCACAGCGGCCCCTGCACACGGTATTATGCTCCATAGTTGCCCCTGCACACGGTATTATGCTCAATAGTTGCCCCTGCACACGGTATTATGCTCCATAGTGGCCCCTGCACACGTTATTATGCTCCATAGTGGCCCCTGCAATCGGTATTATGCTCCTTAGTGGCCCCTGCATTGGTATTATGCCCCATAGTGGCCCCTGCAAACGGTATTATAGTCCATAGTGGCCCCTGCACATGGTATTATGCCCCATAGTGACCCCCCCCACCCATGAACTATTATTATATTCTGGGGTCTTTTCAGACCCCAGAGTATAATGATCGGAGACCCAGGTGGTGACAAACATAAAAACCAGTGTTACTTACCTGGGCTCCGGTGTGCTCCCTGCGTTCGGCCTTCTTCAATGTCGCACAGACCGGCGTCACGAGATAATGACGTCGGCCTGGCTCACATGACGCCTGGGACGTCACCAAAGAAGGCCGAAGCCGGCTGGGAGCAGCATCGGATCGCCGGAGAGGTGAGTAACACAGGTTTTTATGTTTATCACCTCCCCGGGGTCTCCGATTATTATACTCCGGGGTCTGAAAATAGTATACTACTATAATAATAGTAGTATTTGATGGGGTTCGCCGGCCACGGCCTCACTTACCATCCCCGCTCCTGCTCACAGCCGCTTCTGCGTCCCATAGCAGAAGGGGGAAGCGGGGGCGGCCACGACCAGCAGCGGGGATCGGTAAGTAAATAGGCCGTTACGTGCCGGGGATACTCCAGCAGGCAACGGCCTATTTTATATATATATATATATATATATATATATATATATAAAAAACTTATCCTCACCTACCTCCGATGTCTTGATGCAGGCGCCGCCTCCTCTTCTTGTCTGCGTGTCAGCGTAGGAGGCGTGATGACGTCATTGTATCGCCGCCTACGCTGACATGCAGAGGCCTTGTAAACCAGCCCAGGACAGGTATCGCGTAGCTTTGTTTTTTTTTTTTTTAAGCGGCCTGTCCTGGGCTGGTTTACATTAAATATGTACATAGACAATAAATAATGCTGCGGCCCTGAGGGCCAGATAAGTGCCGGGCCGGATAACAGAAGGCAGCGGGCCGAGTCGGCACGCGGGCCTTGTGTTTGACACCTGTGATCTAGGGGATAGTTACAGAGGTAGGCTAGACATAGGGTAGTGGGCATCAATTTTATTTCTATACCATGTTGAGGGCAACATAAAGTTTGATCAGACTTAGATAACCCCGATAAAAGGGCAATATAAATGCTAACAGGGTAGGAGTTTCTAGGTGTGCCAGCGTGTGACCCAGCATATCAGAACATATGATGATGTCATTCTAATGCCATTTGTACTGGTGTTATCTTCCTATGCCCAAGACAATAGGATGCACTTTAATAGGTTTTTGAAATCAGAGCACCCACAGATGTACTACCAAAAGTGCGTAAGGGGGTGGATCCTCTTAAAGGGCGTCCTATTGTCTTGGGCATAGAAAGTGTGACCCAGAATATCAGTACATATGTTGATGTAATTTAAAGACCATTTGTGCTGCTGTTACCCTCCTATGTCCAGGACACAATGGACATCATTCGTCACCTTAAGGATCTAACTTTACCCCCTGGAATGATGGTGTAGAGCCTGAACAGCTCCCACTTATGTCTGGCGCAATAACACTTATTTGATGCAACTTCCTTCATACAAGGAAAAGATATTGCAATCTATTGAGGAATATTTTTCTCTTAACGATACCTCTGACATTAATTCCTTTACACTCTGGAACACCAATAAGGCGGTGCTCAGGGGCACTCTCATTAGTCTGTCATCTCACTATAAAAAACTTACTACACTAGAATCCCAATTATGTAGAGCTCCGTCTCAGCAGCTAAATGACGACTTAATGATACCCGTCAGGAACTTTGCACTGTTCTGATGGCAGAACATGACAAACACATCACTCGCTTGAGGAATGCCCATTATGCTTCTGATAACAAACCCACTCATTACATGTCCAAGCGAACTAAACAACATTCCAAAGCCGCAGTACCCTTTCTCATAGACCAGAGCAGTTCCCTTTCTCATAGACCAGAGTAACCCCTATCTGAAGATTTCTCGCCCTGTAGCTATAGGTAACAGCTTTACTACGCCTCTTTATACAATCTAGCAGCTGACACATTGGTGCCCCAGCCATGTCTGGAATCCATTACATCCTTCTTGCATAATAAACAACTTCCCTCCATCTCAACTGCCCTCAAATCCCCTATTACTCCACAAAAGGCCATTAAGTACATTAAATTAGCCCCCAACAATAAGTCTCCTGGCCCAGATGGGTTCTCTAATGAATATTATAAAATCTTCCAACTCCCACTCATCCCCCATTTAAACACTAGTAGAATTGTGGATGAACGATGAAATTGACTCTATTGTTCTATGGAAAGGCTATAGTTCTAAATAGGTCTTGAGTAAATATAAAACTTAAAGTTTATTAAAGATGTAAAAAATAAAGAAAAATTATATGTGTGAACAATTCCCACTGTGTGCACTCCCAGTGCAAATTAAAATGTAATTAACTGTGAAATGACAGTTATATCAATGCCTCCTTTACTAGAGATACAAGATCTCAAAAAATATTTTGTATGCGACCTTGTTCACTTATGAAGTTGTGTTTGGAAATAAATATCTTTAACACAACCCATCAGAGCAAGAGACAAATCAACTAAGAATATGTCAACTCAGTCTTATAGTATCTACTGGGACCAATAGTATAAGTCCCTCATATTCTGACACCACTCTCAGATGGTGAGAGGAGTGATTGATCAAGTATAGGGAGTATAATATTAATGTCCCAAGACTGAGAGTTAAATGGCATCTCAATCTAGGATATATATCTCTGGTATAGCTAGCTAGAGTAGTCTCAAATATAAATATCCCTCTAGAGCACAGGTGTCAAACACAAGGCCCGCGGGCCGAATCCGGCCCGCTGCCTTCTGTTATCCGACCCGGCCTCACCCAATACAAAAGCAATAAAGATGGCGGCCGCCTCACTTCGCCTCATTAGCGGTGCGCCCCTAGGCAGCCGCCATCTTTATTGCCTCAGGCGGCACTGTCCGTCACTGTCTGGGGGGCGGCATTTTTCTATTCAATGTAAACCAGCACAGGCCGCTTTTAAAAAAACCAAAGCTGAGCGGGGCTGTCCTGGGCTACTTTAAGAGACATTGCATCTCAGCGCAGGCGGCGATACAATGACGTCATCGCGCCGCCTACGCTGAGACACAGACGTCGCGGACAAGAAGAGGCGGCGGCGGCTGCATCAAGGTATCGCAGGTGAGTATAACTTTTTTTTTATATATATAAATAGGCCGTGACCTGCTGGAGTATCCGCAGCAGGTCACGGCCTATTTATTTACCTACCCCACGTCTGCTCATGGCTGCCCCCGCTTCTCCTTCTGCTATGGGACGCAGAAAGGGAAGTGGATGCCGCTGTGAGCAGCCGCGGGCTTCGGTAAGTGAGGCCGCGGACCGCAAATACTACTATTATTATACTCCGGGGTCTTTTCAGACCCCCGGGTATAATAATCGGGGGCCCAGGGGAAGTGAGGGAACATAAAAGCCAATGCTACTCACCTCTCCTGCGATCGGTGTTACTCCGAGCAGGTTTGAGGCCTCTGGTGACGTCATCAGGTCGCGTCACCGGCCTGATCACGTGAGGTGTGTGCGCAATTAGACAGGGCCGAAAGCTGCTGGGAGTGCACCGGTGTCCAGGATAGGTAAATAACACTGGTTTTTATGTTTGTCACCTCCCCTGTGTCTCCGTTCATTATACTCTGGGGTCTGAAAAGACCTCAGAGTATAATAATAGTTCATGGTTTGGCCACTATGGGGCATAATACCCTGTGCAGGGACCACTGTGGAGCATACCAGTACAGGGGCCACTATGGAGCATAATACCGTGTGCAGGGGCCACTATGGAGCATAATACCAGTGCAGGGGCCATTATGGAGCATAATACCGTGTGCAGTGGCCAATATGGAGCATAATGCCGTGTGCAGGGGCCAATATAGATCATCATACTGTGTGTAGGGGCCAATATAGAGCATCAAAATGTGTGCAGGGGCCAATATGGAGCATAATACCGTGAGCAGGGGCCACTAGGGAGCATAATACCGTGCATAATACCGTGTGCAGGGGCAGCTGCGAGTCATAATACAGTGTGCAGGGACTGCTGTGGAACATTATAATGTGTGTAAATGGGGCGCTATAAATAGGGGCTATGGCGCCTGTTTATATTATACGCTGTCTAATAGCTCGCTTAACTGTTAAGGAGAAGTTACTTTTATACACATGTAAAATAATCTTGGCCCTTCAAGGTACCCCATGAGGCTGAAGTGGCCCCCGGTGAAAATGAGTTTGACACCCCTGCTCTAGAGTATCTTTTCATTACGATAGCCTCTACTTCAATACCATTCCCCTGAGATAGATAAGAGACACACCTATACATCAGTGTGCTAAGCAAATAAGCATAACTCTTAAAAGGGGGATAAGGTTAGAAATATCCTATAGTGCAGAGGCTTATGTCCATATATTATTTATGGAGCATAAAAGCGAGGTGTCCTTTCATGGCGCAGTTCCTGTCAGCCCTGATTACGGTCTTCCCCAAGCCGGGCAAAGACCCGACTAGCTGTGCCAGTTATCGCCCAATCTCCCTCATTAATATCGACGTCAAATTGTTTGCCAAATTATTGGCCAATCGCTTGTCCCCCCCTAATGCCAGGCCTGAGCCATACTGATCAGGTCGGCTTCATCTGCGGTCGCGACCCCACGCAGAGGTAGCTCACCTCGCAGACGCCTTCCTGTTTAGGTGGCAGAGCACCTCTCTCAAATACCTCAGAATTCATATTCCCCCTGACCCATCCCACCTGTATTGCCTCAATTATCTCCCATTGCTTGAGGCACTCGCGTCGGACCTACAGAGATATGGCACATATGCCCTTACAT
This sequence comes from Leptodactylus fallax, assembly GCA_947044405.1. NCBI lineage: Eukaryota > Metazoa > Chordata > Amphibia > Anura > Leptodactylidae > Leptodactylus > Leptodactylus fallax. Next base: position 3,827,193 of record CAMRHE010000015.1, read on the forward strand.
GGTTTGGCCATATCCACGCCCTCAAAATGGACATGGTCCCTCGGCTCTTGTATCTGTTCCAGGTGCATCCTATTCCTCTCTCACGTAGCTTTTTCACTAGAGTTCAGTCCCTGTTTGGGAGATTCGTCTGGGGTTTGACGCGGAGGACAGGGGGGCACGGGCCTGCCGGATCCCGGACTTTATTTCCGCTCTGTGGTTTTGCTCCATCTTTTCGACTGGCGTTACCGTAGTGTGGATAAGCAATGGGTCTCTATTGAGGCTGACCTGCTCTCGGTTCCCCTCTCCTTGTTGCCGTGGATACCAGCTCATTTCCGTCCGTGATCTGCTGGGCACGCATTCCTCTCTTCACACTTTCTTAAGAACTGGGATTCGGTGTGCTCTGGTGGGAGAGTGACTAGAGTTCCGGTCCCCCTTAGTCCCCTTTTTCGTAATCCTATGTTTCCCCCCAGGCTGATCTGTGGACAGATTCGTTTGTTGGCGCAGCAGTGATAACGTAAGACTTAGGCAGGTCGCTGGGGACCCACCTCTTCCTCCGTTGGCCCAGCTGCGCGCTTCTTATCCAGACCTCCACTTGTCCTGGCTAGAGTACAGCCAACTTGGGGCCTTTTTGCGGAAATTCTCCTTGCCTCCCCTCCTTTCCTCAACTATGACTGACCTGGAGTCCCCCCTTTCTCACGCTGACTCTTCCCCACGCGCACTCTCGACTCTTTACAGCATTCTTCTCTGAGACGCTTCTCCCGGGTCCCCTCATATACAGGCCCCTGGGAGTCAGACCTCCGTGCGGTTCTGCCCCCTGCTGACTGGGATAGGTCTTCCCTGTTTGCCCATAAGCTTCCATTGCCTTGCAATGCACAAGAAAAGAATTTCAAGATTCTATCTCAATGGTACATGCTCCATATATACAGAGCATACAAACTGCATTTTTGCTGCAAGCGGCAAAGGATATTTAACCTCTTCTGGACCGCCCATAGACTATATACGTCCGAGTGGTCCCTCTCTTATTCTGCAAGGATGTACCGGTACGTCCTTGCAGTTTTCAGCAGCAGAAATGGGGAGCTGGCCTGCAACTACATCCGGAGCTCCCCTAGAGAAGGCAGGGACGTTTTTTTACTGTCCCTCCCTTCCAGTTCGCTGTGTACATGTAAAATGGGGAGACAGCCCCCATGTTGTGAATGTACCTGTTTGGTTGTTTGGCCACAAGAGGCCACTGTTACCTCAGAAATGGGAAAAGACTGTACTTCTATAATTCCCTGGAGTAGTGATGTGGGGACCCTGTTCTGTAGAGGAGGAACTAGAAGGAGGAGCAGAGTGTGTGTGGCAGCCATCTTGGGAGTGTGGTTTGAGCTGTAGAAGAAGGAGGACTGGTGTGAGAAGGAGGATTCCTAAGGGATCGGAAATATAGCAAGGTGGAGCTGAAGCAGAGACTGTTCCAGGGTTTGTTCAGACAGCATCCTAAGGAGAAGATTGCTATCAAGGACCCGGGTGAGAAGTGGCCCTGTCAGTGAGACCGCATGTTTTCTGGATGAGCCCCACTTCCAGCTGTTCCAGACAAAGGCTAAAGGTACCCAACAGACCCAGGTCCACAAGAGGAGTAATCGTGCACGCACTGCATTACATTTTTGGTGCCAAATTGCTTGGGACTGAGTAAGGGCCTGTAGTTAGAATAGTTAGGCATACTCATCTTCACAGGCCACACTACTGGTGAATTATCTAACTATTCGGTAGTAAGGACTAGGACTCAGAGAATTCTATTGAGTTGTAACTCTCAGAGAGGAGCTTCTGAGGAAGTCTGGGAGTGACATTTTATACATTGTCACATTTCTTTGGCTTGCAAGCTGACATGCTATTATATTTACTTGGTTGTACTTTGTTTGGGGGGAATAGGGGTATTTTGATAAGTTTGTAAGCTCTTGTGTTATACCGCCGGTGCCCCTATCACACTCACTGAATTGTTCCTGTGACTAGGGTGATAAAAAGGTAGCAAGCGGCTGGTTAGTTGCAGCCTGCAGATAGGTAAAAGCTTGGAGTATATTGGAGGCACACATTGGAGGGCACCGCGCTGTACAACACCAGGATCTCAGCTTACTGGCTGAGTGTATGTAAATATTTGGGAGTGTTCTTTTTGGTAAAGGGGTGTTACTACACTAAGTAAAATCTTGTTTTTACTAAATTGAGTTTGAGTCGTTTCCTTTGTTCGTGACTTCGCTGTATCCGGGGGAGCCTACCCCGGTACATGGCTTACATACACAGTGCTCAATGAGCGAATCAGCTATAGACTGCAATACAGTCTGTATTGCAGTCTGTATTGCAGTCAACAGGACTTGCAATCAAATGATTGCAGGTTCAAGCTCCCCGAGGGGGGGGGGGGAGCTAATAAAATAGTAATAAATAAGTAAATAAAAGTTCAAATCACCCCCCTTTCCATAGAATACATATAAAAGTAAAATATTACTGTGAAAAACATACAGATTAGGTATCCCTGTGTCCAAAAAGGCCTGGTCTACAAACTTAGAATAATATTTTTACAGTATGGTAAACACCGTAACGGGGAAAAAAAAAGATCAAAAGTGCCAAGCTGCCATTTTTTCACCTCTGATAAAAATTTGAATAAAAAGTGATCAAAGCAAAAGACATTCCCCAAAATGGCATAACTAAAAAGCACACCCAGCCCTGCACAAAAAGACATGCTATGCATCCCTGTACACGGAAATATAAAAAAGTTACGTGTGTCAGAATAAGGCGACTTTTAGAAAAAAAAACTTTTTGCAAAGTTTTTGATTTATGTTAAGGGTTTAAAGTGTAAATAAAACCATATAAATTTGGTATCCCCAGAATTGTACCGAAACGGAATACAGCTGACATGTCATTTTGGCTGCAGAGTGAACGCTGTAAAAACGAAGGCCGTAAGAAAGTTGCACAAATGCACTTTTTCTCCAATTCCATCCCATTCTGATTTTTTTTTCAGCTTCTCAGTACATTGTCCAAGTCTAACCCTGTTACCCTGATCACTTCCAAGATCGGGCATATTGAGGGTGGCATGGCCAGGAGACTGAATCCAGATCACAAAATAAAAGATAAAATTGCCTAATGGGTCATAAATGTAAAAAAAATATAAATTGTAGCAATTGCGAGATGGAACATGTGACTGTTTTCCCAAACCTAGAGAATAAAATATATTGCTAATATATACATAATACTGTATCTTGTGTACTGTGTGTAGCTACTCCCTAAAACTTGGAAAATAAATTATGCCACTAAAGTATGTGTACATATAAAATCCTGTATAAAGGTAATTAATGTAAGCACAATCAGGAAGAAGGGGAAGGGGGATAGGAAAAAAGGGGGAGGAAAGAAAAGGAAAAGGGGGGAATCTCCACTGATATAGTTCCCCCACTTAACTACAATGTTTAATCAGGCTATGCTCGAGGGACAGATACCAAATGAAATGCTCCGTGCCACTATTGTGACCCTTCCTAAGCTGGACAAGGACCCTACCCCTACCCCAAACTTTAGACCCATTTTATTGCTTAATTGTGACATTAAAATCTACGCAAAGATTATAGCCCAAAGACTCCTATGGATTCTGACTCTTTTAATACACAGCAATCAAGTTGGCTTAAATGGAGGCAGACAGGCCCCTGATGGAACGAGAAGGATAATTAACATTATGTCATAGATGGAGTCCTCTCTGATGCCTTCTCTGCTCCTCACTATGGATGCAGAGAAGGCATTCGACAGGAACCACTGGGGGTTTGCGTTTCAGACTTTGGAGAAGTTTGGAATAGCAGGCAGAGCTATTTCTGCCATTCGGGCCTTGTACTCATCGCCATCTGCTTGCGTTTTAGTTAATAATACCATGTATAGATCTTTCCCTATTACAAATAGAACAAGGCAGGGGTGACCCCTTTACCCCCTCATATTCGTACTTATTATGGAACCTCTGGCAGAGATGATTAGACTACACCCAGACATTCAGGGAGTGCATATTGGACATCGCCCACACAAACTTGGACTTTACACAGATGATATAATTCTGACTATACAGAACCCCCTCTCCCTTATGACACCTTGTTTCTTAAATTCCAACTGCCCACAACTTGATATTTCCATACTCACATATCACCTACTACCTGTGCAGTAATGGTTTTCGAACCATGTGGATTCCTACTATATTGTTACGTCTTTTACACCCTCATTTGCAGAAAGAGGGGGTAACTTTAAGAATGCTATATGATTATGTGTTAGATGACCAGGAGATCTCTAAGAGAATGTAGATTGTTAATTTGGGAGTCTCCTTCTCTATTCGGGAGTAGTCTAAGGCTATTGATTTCTCCTTGAAAGCCACTCTGTGCGCCAATCTCCTGGAAGTACACCTCAAGTTACATATTTGGTGGGTCTCTCCCACGTTTTCTGGGACTGTCCCTATATTGCCCCTGAGTGGCAAAAGCCCCCCCTCTCCCAACTGCTCTCGTCTATCTGTCATAGACCCATACAAATGTCCCAACCACCAGCTTTATTTTCTCTGGGGACAGAATCTCACTTACCGGAGGAAAGAAAACTACTCCTTCATATTCTTCTTACTCCCGTTCCCCCTCCGCATTCGCTATTGATTGAGATGGACTCACAACACTGTGTTTCAGAAAAAATGTTTGCCCTTCATAATGGCTTCTTTTCAGGCTTTCAAGCAGTCTGAACCCTATGGCTTCAACAATTTCCAATGTTCACTCCAGATTCGACCAGCTCTATCTTTGTAAGATCATGGACTAATTATACACTTATGTTGTCAAAAGATATGATGCATTGTACCCCCTCCTTTATTTCTTATCAGATATTCCACTTTTATTATTTTTCCCCACCCTTTCCCTATATCCTTGTATTACTTCGTTTTTTTTTATTATCCTATATGTATTCTAAAATTCAATAAAAATTATATTGGAAAAAAAATGTAAATAAAAATATATAAATTTGGTATCCCCGGAATTGTACCGAAACATAGAATACAGGTGATGTCATTTTGGCTACAGAGTGAACACCATAAAAAGTAAGCCCATAAGAATGTCGCACAAATGCTTTTTTTTCTCCAATTCCACCACATTCTGAATTTGTTTCTAACTTCCCAGTGCATTGTACAGAATGATAAATACTACCATTATGAAGTACAATTTGTCCCGCAAACATTAAGCCCTCACATGGCTCTGTGAATTGAAAAATAACCCCTTCCAGTGGGAAGGGGTTAATCAGCTACATTGCCAGTGGCCTTCTATTTTCATGTTATCAAAAAATAAACTGTTTGAAAGCATATAGTAATCTCAGGTGTTACCATGATCTCCTGAGTTGCTAACATATTTTCTGTTTTCACACAAAGACAAGCACTATACTTCAAAGATAAATAGTGTACTTGTTTGTCCAAAACTAAGCAGGTTTGGAATATGTAAAAGAAAGGTGTAAGGCTTCAAAATGCAAAAACATATGAAAGAGTAATCATATTCATGTAGCATGTCGGTAAGAATCTTATCAAAATCTTGTGTTGTAAAATGAAATGAAGAAAAGCCACAACATTCAAAAATACTTGATATGTGTATTATCAAATGTAAAAGAAAGTCATAATCAATAAAAAGCAGGACACATTACAAACATCCAACAAAACCATTTTTTTATTATCAAAAATACAGCACTCGTGTCAAAAACAGAAATAATAAAACAGGGTGATGACAATTCACACACTGCTTAAGGCTAAGGCCCCACGTAGTGGGCCGCACCAAAAAAGTGATGCGGGAAAAACCGCAGTGGCAGTTTCACAGAAAGTCTGTGGACTTTCTGCTTCCATTATACCTATAGGGAAACTATAGGTGTAATTGACATTCTGTGATTTCCAAAACTGCAAAAGTTTTGGAAATCGCAGCACTTCTGCTGAGCATATTTTTCTGCAATGTGTGGATAGGATTCGCTTGCGTTGGCTGTAAAAAGTCGCGGCCAAACCATGACGTTTATGCCATGTGGGGCCCCCGACTGAGCAGCACGGCTCATCGTATGTAAAGAATACCGCAAACCACGCTGTCTCAGTGACCTGCGGGGTGTCCCGGGAGTTGGAACCCCCATAGATTTAAGGATAGGTCATCAGGGTTAGAAACTGGATAATCCCTTTAAGTATCATTGAGAGAAAGATTTTCATACAGTATATATAAGTATACAGTACAGACCAAAAGTTTGGACACACCTTCTCATTCCAAGAGTTTTCTGTATTTTCATGACTATAAAAATTGTAGATTCACACTGAAGGCATCAAAACTATGAATTAACACATGTGGAATTATATACTTAACAAAAAAGTGTGAAACAACTGAAAATATGTCTTATATTCTAGGTTCTTCAAAGTAGCCACCTTTTGCTTTGATTACTGCTTTACACACTCTTGGCATTCTCTTGATGAGCTTCAAGAGGTAGTCACCTGAAATGGTCTTCCAACAGTCTTGAAGGAGTTCCCAGAGATGCTTAGCACTTGTTGGCCCCTTTGCCTTCACTCTGCGGTCCAGCTCACCCCAAACCATCTCGATTGGGTTCAGGTCTGGTGACTGTGGAGGCCAGGTCATCTGGCGTAGCACCCCATCACTCTCCTTCTTGGTCAAATAGCCCTTACACAGTCTGGAGGTGTGTTTGGGGTCATTGTCCTGTTCAAAAATAAATGATGGTCCAACTAAACGCAAACCAGATGGAATAGCATGCCGCTGCAAGATGCTGTGGTAACCATGCTGGTTCAGTATTCCTTCAATTTTGAATAAATCCCCAACAGTGTCACCAGCAAAGCACCCCCGCACCATCACACCTCCTCCTCCATGCTTCACGGTGGGAACCAGGCATGTAGAGTCCATTCGTTCACCTTATCTGCGTCGCACAAAGACACGGTGGTTGGAACCAAAGATCTCAAATTTGGACTCATCAGACCAAAGCACAGATTTCCACAGGTCTAATGTCCATTCCTCGTGTTCTTTAGCCCAAACAAGTCTCTTCTGCTTGTTGCCTGTCCTTAGCAGTGGTTTCCTAGTAGCTATTTTACCATGAAGGCCTGCTGCACACAGTCTCCTCTTAACAGTTGTAGAGATGTATCTGCTGCTAGAACTCTGTGTGGCATTGACCTGGTCTCTAATCTGAGCTGCTGTTAACCTGCAATTTCTGAGGCTGGTGAGTCAGATGAACTTATCCTCCGCAGCAAAGGTGACTCTTGGTCTTCCTTTCCTGGGGCGGTCCTCATGTGAGCCAGTTTCTTTGTAGCGCTTGATGGTTTTGGCCACTGCACTTGGGGACACTTTCAAAGTTTTCCCAATTTTTCGGACTGACTGACCTTCATTTCTTAAAGTAATGATGGCCACTCGTTTTTCTTTACTTAGCTTTAGCTGCTTTTTTCTTGCCATAATACAAATTCTAACACTCCATTCAGTAGGACTATCAGCTGTGTATCCACCTGACTTCTGAACAACACAACTGATGGTCCCAACCCCATTTATAAGGCAAGAAATCCCACTTATTAAACCTGACAGGGCACACCTGTGAAGTGAAAACCATTTCAGATGACTACCTCTTGAAGCTCATCAAGAGAATGCCAAGAGCGTGCAAAGCAGTAATCAAAGCAAAAGGTGGCTACTTTGAAGAACCTAGAATATAAGACATATTTTCAGTTGTTTCACACTTTTTTGTTAAGTATATAATTCCACATGTGTTAATTCATAGTTTTGATGCCTTCAGTGTGAATCTACAATTTTTATAGTCATGAAAATACAGAAAACTCTTGGAATGAGAAGGTGTGTCCAAACTTTTGGTCTGTACTGTATATATCTGCATAACATCCATCTACAAGGAGCAATCATAAAAAAATATAAAAAACCTGAATCAAGGAAATATAAAATAAGAGCAAGTTGTAGAAGGTTACTAAATGGGCAATTGACCAGAGTATCCCAAGGACAAAAATCCCAAAAGCAGCCGATATTATTTAGTGTTATTGTATATTGGTTTTATTTGGGAATTAATTTTAAGTATAATGTGGGAATCATGTAGAAGTAAAGTGTGAGCTTTTTAAGATGTCATTTTACTTTGTCCACTATGTGTTGGTATTATGTGGATTAGACTTAAATCGTGAAAAAAAAACGTGTAAGCTGGGACCTCACATTGTGTTTTAGAAAATTACAGCATGTCAATTATGCCTATGGAAATGCTGGCATTTTCCGTATATAGGTATAATAGATGCTGAAAGTCTGCAGAGGAAAACTGCGAGATCGCAATAAAAAACGCTGCGGAAAAAACAGCGATTTCACTGCGGAATTTTCCTCAGTGTTTTTTTGCTTTGGCTCTCTACGTGGGGCCTTAGCCTAAGACTGAGACCCCACATTGCGGAAACTCTGCAGTTTGGCTTTCTAAGTCCCTGCATAGGGGATGGGAATCTAGCTTTTTTGTTGCCGATTTTGATGCATTTTTTTGAGCCAAGGACAAGAAAGGCTACAAAAGGAATAGGAAGTACTTATACTTCTACCTTCTACTTAATGCACTTATGGCTTTGGCTCAAAAAAATGCAGCAAAATCTGTAACAAAAATGCTGCGTTTCTGCAACGTGGGGCCTCAGCAAAAAGCGCTATGTTTTACAATACCTGCAAAGTGTATAGGATTCTGGATAATCCCATCCACACATTGCAGAAAAAAGCTGCATCGGAAATGCTGCGATTTAAAAAACGCTCGCATTTTTGTAAATTGCAGCATGTTAAATTATACCTACTGAAATGCTGCTGTTTTTCGTATAGTATAGAACCAAAAATGTGAGGACACTAAAATATAACTTTTATTAAGTATTACTAAAATAAATGGCACATTGTTACACTTGTTACTAAAAAAGGCCCCTCAAATAGTGTAAGGGAACCGGTATAGCTAAACCCCTTTGGAAAACCCTCTTTGTATTATATAGGAGTAGTTATTAATATATAATACAGGTAAATGAGGAGGAAATTGGGTATTTAACACAGACCCATCTCTGCTATCTAGTATAGTGTTGGCTCAATAGTATTATTTATAATGAGTCCAAACACTGTAACAAGCAGATCAGTCTGTATATATGTGGTGTTGGCTCAGTATTCATTGCTATGGTGTGTGTACTAATGTGTCAATGAGTCCACACACCAGAGCAGACAGACCAGCCTTTCAGTTAAGAGACTTCCTAACACTGAGTCCTCTACAGTCTGTCCGTATGTACTAGCACTAGACAAGATGCACAGGAGTGGAGGCATCACATTAAAGACCCATTGACTGCCACCTGACTCATTTCTACACAGTTTCATCAGAGGTGAGTATAGCGGAAGTATAGGAAAGAGCTGCTTAGTTCAGAGCTACAACTTCCCCCTCGCATAGTCCCCGGCACTTGTGAGCATCCGAGAAGAGCCAGGCAATGTCCCGGGTATTTAACTAAGAAGCCTATTCTGCAGCGTTTTTTTTTGCAGCGATTCGCTGTGTAGGGCCTTAGCCTGAAATGGCAAATGCTGGGTTTACTAAGAGAGGTCCTCTGAGGAGTGAAAGAATATGTAATCAGAAGTGCATACAAGGCATCCCAATGACTGTTACTTACTCAAATAACCATGGGTTAATAGCAATGTAAGAAATACTAAAAATAAATGATATCATTATACAACAAAAAGCAATCATATTTGCCAAGAATGAATGTCTTTAAACTTTTTGCAAATACACTCTGGTGGATTATTGGAATAAGCACACAGTATAATTCCTCCGCAAACATTAATGCTGAATGACTGTACATTAGATACAGATAATAAGCCTTACAGTTTTGTGATAAGCCATTTTGGCTCTGCTAAGGCAAAACCTTTGGGTACTCAGTAAAATACATTTAAAATAACAAGACTTACAAACAGGAGACCTTTGAGATTTTAAATGCTTTGTGCACAGCACATTATAAGCATGGTATTGTCTTATTGGTCTTTTATCATGGCTTGCAATGAATATAAATGTGTTGTTTTTTTCCAGAGAAAACATAGCAAGTGTTTATTTGCAAGAAGCGTGTTAGCTGTCTGAAACAACATTTAGTAACACGTACATCCTCAAAAGATCGTATGTCTAATTATCCGCCATTATCTTGCTTTCAACCTGAAGAAAAATACATTAGTTTTGTTTTCTTCACAGACACCTTGAGCACCAGCTTTTCTAAATGGCACCAGCACCTCTGGCTGCCGTATTCAACTGAATCCTTGAGTCTCCTGGCTGTAGATTAAAGATGTTGAGCTTTTACTTTCTGCTCCCATATAGTTGAATCCTGCGGTGGTGTGAAGTGTGATAGACAAAGCAGTCTGAAATACTGACTTTCAGCTTAGCCTTAGAAACTGCTCTACCTCGGAATTGTTCATCCAGCATGTAGCTTATTTCATACTTCATCCACTCCTCGAATGAGCTGTAACACTGTTGCCTATCTATATAATGGCTATGTGCTTCTGCTTGGCCCGAACAGGGTCATTTCTATTAAATGCAATGGACTGAGATCCTTCGCACCATCATTTTCAATTATTTTTGACCCTACAAATGATACCTAGCATAGCTGGAATTGAAGTTTTTTAAAGTACATTTTGTGAGGCCATAGTTGTTTATAAAAATGTTATGTAATTTGTAAATATTTGATAGATGTATCAGAGTTAGGTTATCGTTTGTTTTAGTAAATTGATAAATGTACATTTTTCGCTTACAATTGTTATTTCACCTACACTTGCTCTGTGACAGTACTGTGTTATTCTTGAACAGCAAAATTATTAGGTGCATATTTAAGCATATTGGTATTTCACATGCAGAATTTGCCATTGCTTCTGAGGTGTGTGGGGTGGTCTCCTTCCACATAACAGGTACACAAATAGTAAAAATAGTAATTTGCAATAAAGGTAGCCAAAAAAAAAATATAAACCACCCAGTACACTTTTTTTTTGTATTGGATGCCTCTGTATGAAATAGCAGATTATGCTGCACAGTTCCATACAGCAAAAACAAAAAAAATTATAACATACTGTATATTGCCCAATGGAGGCCAAAAACACTCTTTTAGCTTTCTCCAGCAGTCTGTGCACCTAGGCTAAAATCAAACCCTGCGATTAGAAAACCACCATTTGTACAAAAAAAATTTGACTAATTATATTTAAAACGTAGCAAACTCTGTTTTCTGACTGTTTTATGGCAGAAAATGAGGGTAGTGGCATAATAAATCTGCCCCTGGATCAAAGGCATCAGCCTGCATCATACATCTCTACATTAGTATACTGTAAAAAAAAAAAAGTTAGACATAAAAAACAAATCGCAAGTTTAAAATTTTAAAATCCACTACAGGCAGTTGTGCAATTTATCCTATTTTCTTTTTTATCTTTTCCTAAAGAAATGTGACTGAATGTATTAAATGAGAGAATAACAAACATGCTGGTAATTTCCATTTAACTGGTGCAAATGAGGTCCTGGAAGAATTTAATAGTCCCCTGCTATGCAGAAAGCAGCAGGTTAATATCATTTTTATCCCTTGCTCTGACATTGCTCCGTTACGTTACTGCATAAAAGGACAAATCATTCCATGATCCTTAATCAGCCGAGGACACTGATATTCGGAGAGTTTTTTACCCTTTGCAAATGCCATCCAGATCTGAAGGTATGAGAGGGCGGCCATAAATCACTAACTACAATGTAAAGAAGACAACCCAATTTAAAATTTAGCAGGAAAATTGAACAAAATGGAAGAAAGTATGCGGTAGAGTCAAACTTTTCTACTAAATTGTGAAATGTGTCAGGCAACGAAATCTTGAAAGAATTGTTTATAGGTCTCAAATCTCTTTTTCTTTGTCTATGTGGCTGGGATACATGAGTTCGTACAGTATATAAATACATGTTTGCAGTAACTTAACATGCTTAAAGTATAACTCAGTTTTATAAAACTTTGAGAAAACTTTGTTGCAGAGACATTGTTATAAATGTACTTCTGTGGGGTCCATTAAAGACTACCCTCACAAATGGTTATAAAGAGGTCAAATATGTTATGACAAATACTACAAATTTTATTAGGTATAATCAGTTTTTTTGGGGGGGAAAAAAATTGAAACGCACGTGCATCAGTAACAGGTATACAATATACATTGTTGGAACATCAGTGCTTTACATAAAACACCCCAAGTTTCCTTTATAAACAGTACAAGTAAATATCCAACAGACTTCAATCAATTGAGAAAACACACAGTCATGTTAAGAAGCAATAACATAAAGAATAAAAAAGAGCATTGTGATATATACAGTAAAAGGAATAAACAAAAGGAAAAAATAAACGAAGATGAGAAAAAAAAGGGTGGGAAGGGTTAGAGAGGAAGGGTGGGAATAGAGCCAGCCAAGACCCGACTACAGTCTCGCCAACTGTATATCCAACTAGTCCACGACATGAAAACACACTAAGGCTAAAACTTCTACCACGGGGAGGCCCTCTAAATCAAAAGATTAAAAGAGTTGGGGCCTTTAATGAATTCCTGCTGGTTATGTAAAACTTGTAGGAAAGACTCTATGCGATCATGCTCCTTTGCTAAAATCTCCTCTATTTACATGATGAAGTTCCACTAACTAGACAGACATGGGAGAACATATTGTTGATCTCTAATAGCGAGGAATTGCCATTCTCACTTCCATTAGAAAATGATAGAACAAGGATTTCTTCAATTTGGAGATAGATCCTAGGATTAAGGAACAGAGCATGACCTGTGGAGTACGCATCAGTCCTGTCTGACACTTGTGAATTACTGGTCTGCCGCCAGGGAAACTTTAACCATATAGCAAATGATGCATCTGCACCAGTCCCTATAGTAGTGGGGGTTCTCTTTGCCAACCCGGATCAAGCAGGACAGTCCCGCACTTCAGGTGTTGTCCCACTGCTCAGGCAGGCAGCGATTTCAATTCTGCCTTAAGATAAGTTGAATGTAATGGTGGAGCATGGGGCTATTGGCTCTGTGCTCCACCATTCAGGCTTCAATGGATGATGTCTGTGGCATGGAAGTGTGATGAGCTGCAGACATCACTACAGCCAGAGCCTGTATGAAATACCATGGGAATGGGGTTAGGTGAGTATAAAATATATAGTCACGGAGGGAACAGGGGGAATTATGTGGGGGCCACTTGAGGGACATTATTTTATTGGGGGATCAACTTAGGAAACATCTGAACAAGGCCCACTAAAGTATTAAATGGCCCTATCTGCCCCAAATCGACAACATGTATGGGACATCCCCAAGTACATGTGTTGCACTTCAACTAGGCAGTAATAACACCTGGTTAGTATCTTATAGTTTTTCTATTTTGTAAGTCAGAGTGTACATTTTTAGAACATCCCAAAGGCCGAAGGAGATATTCAACTCCTCTTCCAACGTACAGAAAAAAAGGTGCCCTATTGGCATTACAGTGGTGCAAAAGGATCTAATACATAGTAGAGAGGCATCTCCACGTTGGATCAGTCTGTAGAAACAGGTGGTCAAAATAGGGGAGATTCATTTAAAATGGTGGGTTGCTAATTGTCAGCCTAACATACGAGCACAACTGCTCATATGCTGCTAGAGTTATTGTTGGTACCTGACCCCCTCCAATACCTCCTACAGATGGGGCATCTTGTTGCTAACCTAGATTAAAAACTTCCTAGCTGAAAGGCCAGGACGTGCAAATATCCCATGAAATTGAACCCACCCATCCCACACGTGTAGAGTAGGAGGAGCAGTAAAATTTTATTACAGTTAAGATCACACAGACCTAAAATATCCAACAGGGACATAGTGAAAGCTCATGAGCCTTGAAGTGGATAAGGCTAGACAACAACTTTGGCCACAACTCCCATCACATGACCAAGGTCGCTGTGTCATCCAGAAACTCCTTTAATAATGTCAGTGAATGAAGGGTATGTTGCGACCATAAGTTCCAGTCACAGAAAAATCAAGCACTGCAAGTCACAGTCACAGTACCACCCAATGCGACTCCATTCACTTGCTTTAGTAAAGGAGTCACAGGGCGACACCCTGATCATATATTGGGAGTTGGGCAAAAGTTGCTTTGTAGACCTATCCATACATTCTGCTGCATCACTGGGTCTCTTAAGACCACTGATGCAGCAATAACAGCCAGGGGCCAGAATGCCAAAAATTAATAGTACCCCTTTGTGTCTCCAAAAGGTAAAAGTACCCTTAGCAAAATAATGGTACCTCCCAGTAAAGTAATAGTGGCTGCCATTGCTAATAGTTCCCCCCACATGTAATAATTTCCTCCCATACAGGTAACAGTGCACTCCATAAGTAATAGAATAGCCACAGGACCTCATTTGTACAGGACTTTGTGGCATTCAGAGGCATAGCTAGCGGGGGGGGGGGGGGGGGCGACGGCCCCGGGCCCAGTGACTTTGTGGGGCCCACTTCGGGGCCGCCGCAATTGCACATAAACATTTCAACTGCATCGGCACAGGACACCGATGCAGTTTAAATATATGACAGAGCAGAAAGCTATTAGCTTTCAGTTCTGCCATTCTATACCCTGTACATGTAGCAGTGATGGGGTGAGCAGTACCTCCTCCTGTACACAGCCTGTGCGCATCTACTATTTTCTTTCAAGTGGTACTATAGAATAGGGGGTCAAGGTTCCTGGAGGAAAGTAGAAGATGCGCACAGGCTGTGTGCACGAATAGCTGCCGCCCGGAACCTTGACTGCTATTCTACGTTTCCAGTGGGAAGAAAATAGTAGATGCGCACAGGCTGCATGCAAGAGGAGGCTCCGCCCACCCCATCAGTGCTCTGTAAGTACATTAAAACTATACCGAACTAGTGTATATGGAATGGTATGTGGGGGAGGGGGACTATAACCTGTGGGGGGGTGGGAGGGGATTACTCTTAGCTCACTATTACAGTAATAGTGCCCCCCACAGGTAACAGCATTACTTATGTGGGGGGGGGGGGGCTATTACCTGTGGGGGGCACTATTACTGTAATAGTGCCCCCCATAAGTAACATCATTACTTATGTGGGGGAGGGAACTATTACCTTTGAGGGTGCTATTAGAGCACTTTACAGTAATAGTGCCCCCCACAGGTAATAGCATTACTTATGTGAGGAGGCTATTACTCTTGGAGGGGGGCATTATTAGATGTGGGGTGGCCCTGCAACACCCTCCACCCCCCCCCCCCCCCATCGAGCTGCGGAAAACTGGTCCTTGGTGTGAAAAAAGTTTGGGGGCCACAGGCTTATAGTGGATTGCGGCTTAGGGTGGGTTCACACTTGCGCCGGAGTCCGTCCGCCACGAATCCGACTGAAAATCTCGGGAAACTGTATAGGGTCTGGATAGCGAAAGGTTAGCGACGCATTGCTTAAAAACCCATTCATTTGAATGGGTTTTTAAAGCAATGCGCCGGTGTGTGCTTACACCCTCTGCGCCGCGAATCCAGTTTTTTTAGCTGGAAACAAAGTCTCCCAAAGTTTCCCGAGATTTTCAGTCAGATTCGCGGCGGACGGACTCCGGCGCAAGTGTGAACCCACCCTTACACAGGTTCCCTAGCGACAATTAAGACGTCAGTGTCCTGGCACAGGTGGGCGTAATGACATCACTACATAACGCCGCTTGTGCTGGGACACAGACATCCTGTGGTAACGGCATCTTGTAGGCTGCAGGATACAGCAAGGAGAGTCGGCGGTGGCAAGTCCAAGCAGGGGAATTGAAGGCAGGTGAGTATTATTGTTTTTTTGGGGGGAGGTGGGAAGCCTTAAAAATATTAAGGGCCAATAACCATAAGGGGTCATTAGGGCAAGCAGGGGCATTATTAATATAAGGGGGCTATTGGGAGGCAGGATTTATGTAACGGTGTAAGAGGGTATTGGGCTATACTAATTTAAGGTGGGCATTTTTGATTTAAAGGGCTTGTCCAGGAATTACAGTAATTGGGCAGGAGGCCGGGGAAGGTGAAACAGACTCCAGCGCTCCCATGTTCCCCACCATTGTCTGGTTGATCACTGCCCAGGGGCTTGTTCTGGCAGAAGTCCTCGCCACATGTGACTGCTGAGGCCAACTTGTGGCCTCAGTGGTCACAAAAAGGACCCAGGAGGTCACCAGTGACGTATGCGAGTGACATCCCTGGTCCTTTCCTGTGACTGCTGAGGCCACGTGCAGCAAGGACTTCCGCCAGAACAAGTCCACGGGCGACGCTGGACCTGACAGCAACGGGGGGACACCGAAGTGCCTGGGACAGGAGAGTATGTTTTTTTTTTTTTTTTTTGTATTTCACCTTCCCCGGCCTCCTGCACCAGTTCTGCATTTCCTGGACAACCCCTTTAAGGGAATATACAGGAGAACTATTAAGGGGTATTATTAGCTGAGGCATTAGCAGGCATACAGAAGTATTTTTTGGGGGGGCACAGGGGGCATTATTGATTTAAGGGGGCATACAGGAGTATTATCAATTGGGGGCACAGGGACATTATTGATTTAAGGGGGCATACAGGAGTATTATCAATTGGGGGCACAGGGACATTATTGATTTAAGGGGGCATACAGGAGTATTATTAATTAGGGGCACAGGGGCATTATTAATTGAGGGACACTATTAATTTAAAGGGTTGTACTATCATACATTTTAAAGCAGGCAGCAGGCTAGCGTTATAATGCACTTTCCCCCCTTTACTTGCACTGGGCTGTCTGTCACCGTTGCTTGTATACAGAGCGGCTGCAGCGAGATGTCACAACAGGGGAACTGCAGCGGCCCAACACTATATACTGCTGTACTGTAGAGAGCGGTGATTGGCTGCAGCGGTCCCGTCAACTTGACATCAGTGCTGCAGCCGCTCCGTATACAAATAGTGCAGTGAAGGTGATGGTTGGCCCAGGGCAGGGACAGAGGGGGAGGATGCAGGTAAATGTCAGTGTGTTTTTATTTACAACCCTGTCCTGCTGCCTGCATTAATATTTCTGATCCTGAACAATCCCTTTAAGGGGGCACACAGGAGGAATTAATTAAGGGGCACAAAGAGGCATTGTTAATTTAAGAAAAATATGGGGGTATCATATGTTTACAGCAGATTTTTATATCATGTATTTTATAATTGGGGGTAGCAGCAGGATGGAGACTTTGCATAGGCAAGGGAAATGTGGGTCACATGTCTGGAAAAGTGAGGAGCCAAAAATGTCTGTGTTGCAAACTTTACAGAGACAAGTTGCGAATGGAAGAAGTGGTCATGGTGGTCCAGATGGAAAAGACGAGAAATGTGAAAGATTACAATCAGAGACGTCACCTGTAAGTAACAATATTTTACTGTACTGTATTTACTTCAACTGTATGCAGAGCCCTGTGTACAGCCAGTATCTATCACTATACGGTCACCGTATAGTGATAACATCGTATACCCAGGTAGGGGCCCACTTGGATATGTTTTCCCCCCCTGTGCCGAACCTCTAGCTACGCCTCTGGGCATTCCTAAACATTAATTCATCAGGTCTGAAATTCACTAGCGAAATTAATGGCTCCAACCTGACCTTCCTGGACATTAGTCTGGAGATTAAAAGCGGAGGGGCCATCCACACAAATGTCCACCACAAAGAAACAGCAAGAAACAGTTTTCTCCAATGGATAAGCTGTCACCCTTATCCCTTTCATTGCGGTATAGCACAGGGCAGTTTTTAAGAACCATGACTTTGTGAGTTGCAATACATCTGCAGTTGTCTATCTTGTGACATGTCCGTGCCCACTGCACTACACTGACAAGCAAAAGGGTAACAATGTTTTGAAGATTTGAAGAAGATTTCCCAAGAAAATTGAAACAGCATCATCCAGCTCAGCGATAGCAGTCTCTCGGCCAAGAAAATTGCCAAACTGCATCATGTGAATGCCATGACAGTTGGAAGAATATGAAATGAAGTCCATCCATTCAAAAGTCAAGAGGTGGACGCCCAGGCAAAATATCGGAGTCAAGTCGGCCCTCACAAGGTCTATAAGTTCTGGCAAGATAAACACGGTAGTGGAGGATGACTTGTATGCTTTGTAATAATGAAATTACATACATCCATGCAAGCATAGTGCAATGTGTGTTACACAAGTCCAGATTGGTGGCTCGGAAAAAGGTGAAGAAGCCTCAACTTCAATATCGTCATAAGAAGCATCAGCTTCAGTTTGACCCAAGTGAGTCAACAAGTATACACCAACACGAACGTGTAGAAGAGATCTGGGATCAGATTTTGGTTGAAACATGCTTGAATCTGATCAAGAGCATGTCCAGAAGGATTCAGGCAGTGTTGAAAGCCAAAGGTGGATTTACAAAGATGAAAATTATGATTTTTAGAAGCAAAACAGTAACAATACAGTTACATCATAAGAATCTTTATAACTAATCATATGCTAAATAGTTGCAAATCAAATTTATTTATGAGATAGCCAAGATGATTGTCTATAAAATGATGGTAGTCTCATGTTTGAAGCTGTAGTGAATGGTGAGATATGGAGCCTGAAAGTGAAAAGTTCAAAACGTCGTTACCCTTTTGCTATCAATGTATGTGAGAAACACATAAAGGGACTAATAGCAACAAAATCTGTGAATTCTAAACAACTGAATGAAGAAATCCACACATATAATAACAGATCATACTTTATTATATACTCCAATAAAAATGTAAACAGTCAGACATAAAATAAAAGGGGAAGAAATAACAAAAAACAGCCACAATGAAATGACATCCGGGTGGGGACTGCACAATAATTATAGCATTATATATACTGATTGTGAATGCATTAAAATCGCAGATAATGATTTGTTTGGCATGGATATGTGAACATGTAGGTACAAAATAAATATATATATAGTGTATAAAAATTTATTATAAGTGAGAAAAAATATATGTCTCAAATCATATATATCCACCCCATATTAAGTGTAATCATCACATGGGAGGAAAACACTGCCAAACAAACATCAAGTAACATGAAAAAAGCTACCACAATAATAAGCAGTACTCACATGAGTGCAGTCACCTACAGGATGTCACGCGCCCTGACGTGCATTTCGCCCAAAAGGCTTCATCAGACCCCAATTGCAAAACATCAAGGGAGGGTGGAGTGTCTCAATTTTCAGGCCATGGAATGCATCCACCCGCTGAGTTGTGGGGGAGACTGGGATAATATCCTTAGAAAGGAAGCCCAATGAATATAAAGGATGGCATGGGTGCATCCACAGGGCTTCAATGTGAGTGTATGTAGGGTTTTGCAACGGGGTAGTTTGAGCCAAGAACAGGGCATACTTGTATGGTACACATACATATGCAAACACACACATACACTGTTATCCATTTTATACTGCCAAGTCATCAGTGACCTCTGACTTATATTCTCTCATGATTGGCTGTCCCCTGTTATGAGGACTGCCTGAAATGCATTATTGGGAAGCTTGTTTAATTCCAGAAATCATGGGTTCTTCTCTCCTTTCACCATGCTTTCACACAGTAGCCGCTATTTTAGTCAGTTGTCATGTGAATCAAACTACAAAAAGTTCAGATCAAAATATTTGGAAAGTTTGGGCCAAACCCAATTGTTCCAAACCGATTAGCTCATCATTACTACAGAGCTGTCTGTGGATCGATATAGGAAGGAGGAGCATGATCTGTAGTGATGGAACACAATATAACAGATCCCTGGTTTAACCACTTCCAGACCGCCCATTGGGTTTTTATGTCCGGAAGGTAGTTGTCTAGTTCTGCAAGGGGAGCTGCTGGATTAGAGTCTGTTAGAGCTGCTGGGTCCTACAGGACCCAGATCAGCTCTATAGTATTGTGCAAGTAACGTGCAGGAGGTTGTATTCCTCCTGCAACTGGGGCTAAATGTACCAGCCCCAGTTACAGGGGAAACCAGCCTCCCCCACAAAAAAAACTGTGATCAGATGTCCCCAAAGGTCTATTATGACCTTATGAGGACACAATGTAAAAAAAAATTAATAATAATAATAGAAAAGTAAAAAAAAATGTAAATAAAATAATTAAAAAAATAAATAAAATAATACGCCAATAAAACACCCTTATTAAAGGTTATAGTCCCACCCCTGATGACACCATGCAAAATAAAAATTACCGTAACGGTAAGATTTTTAGTAGCACTTTGTGTTATTAAATAAAAAAAAAAAAAAAAGAAAAGTGAAAAACAGACATGTTTTCCCTCCTCTTTTGTTTATATTTTCCCGGATTTTAAAAACAATTAAAACACTTGCAAAAATATAAATAAACGTAAAAATAAAGCCCTCTGTGTCACCGAAAAAATACACAGAAATTAGTTGAATAACACTAATTATAAAAATGTTATAGCCCTCCAAAACCGCACATACAAAAAACTTGAAAATGTGCATCTGGGATGGAAGTGGTTAAAGGGGTTTTCCAGGCAAAAAAAAATCATTTTTCAAAAAAGGTCTGGTAGTGCTATTAATAGGTTAATAAGTGCTCCCAAATACCTTTAGCAGTGTTTTGAGTAATTTCTCCCTGTTTCCCTAGCTAGCCCGCCCACTACACCTTCAGCAGCCATATTTAGACTCCTAGTTCTCACTCACTCAATAACCTTCGCCTTTGACTATAATAGTGTAAATCACACAGAGAAAGCTTCAAGACAACAATGAATTCTTCATACTTTTTTGGCATTTGGTAAATATATATATACAGTGGGTACGGAAAGTATTCAGACCTCTTTAAATTTTTCACTCTTTGTTTCATTGTAGCCATTTGCTAAAAGCAAAAAAGTTCATTTTATTTCTCATTAATGTACACTCAGCACCACATCTTGACAGAAAAAAAACAGAAATGTAGATATTTTTGCTAATTTATTAAAAAAGAAAAACTGAAATACCACATGGTCATAAGTATTCAGACCCTTTGCTCAGTATTGAGTAGTATTGCTCAGGTTGTATTTGTTCATGGTTTTTGAATTGGTTATGATTTTTATCTAATTTATTCATAAAGGTTATGTATTAATTTATGCTGAATATTGTAGATTATCATATTGGATTTGGTTCAGATCTATGCCTTGCCACAATTCTGTCTCTGAGCTCCTTGGGCAGTTCCTTTGACCTCATGATTCTCATTTGCTCTGACATGCACTGTGAGCTGTGAGGTCTTATATAGACAGGTGCGTGCCTTTCCTAATCAAGTCCAATCAGTTTAATTAAACACAGCTGGACTACAATGAAGGAGTAGAACCATCTCGAGGAAGATCAGAAGGAAATGGACAGCATGTGAGTTAAATATGAGTGTCACAGCAGAGGATCTGAATACTTATGACCATGTGTTCAGTTTTTCTTTTTAAAAAATGTAAAGGGGTCTGAATACTTTCCGTACCCACTGTATATATATATATATATATATATATATATATATTTATATTATATATGTTTATATATATATATATATATATATATATATATATATATATATGTATATATAATATGCACACATACATACATACAGTCATGGCCAAAAGTTTTGAGAATGACACAAATATTATATTTTCACATGATCTGCTGCCCTCTGGTTTTTATGTGTGTTTGTCAGATGTTTTTATCACATACAGAAATATAATTGCATTCATATTATGAGTAACAGAAGCTTATATTGACAGTTAGAATGAGTTAATGCAGCAAGTCAATATTTGCAGTGTTGACCCTTCTTCTTCAGGACCTCTGCAATTCTCCCTGGCATGCTCTCAATCAACTTCTGGACCAAATCCTGACTGATAGCAGTCCATTCTTGCAGAATCAATGCTTTAATTTTGTCTGAATTTGTTGGTTTTTGTTTGTCCACCCGTCTCTTGATGATTGACCACAAGTTCTCAATGGGATTAAGATCTGGGGAGTTTCCAGGCCATGGACCCAAAATCTCTACGTTTTGTTCCCTGAGCCATTTAGTTATCACCTTTGCTTTATGGCAAGGTGCTCCATCATGCTGGAAAAGGCATTGTTGAGCGCCAAACTGCTCTTGGACGGTTGGGAGAAGTTGCTCTTGGAGGACATTCTGGTACCATTCTTTATTCATGGCTGTGTTTTTAGGCAAGACTGTGAGAGAGCCGATTCCCTTGGCTGAGAAGCAACCCCACACATGAATGGTTTCAGGATGCTTTACAGTTGGCATGAGACAAGACTGGTGGTAGCGCTCACCTCTTCTTCTCCGAATAAGCTGTTTTCCAGATGTTCCAAACAATCGAAAAGGGGATTCATCAGAGAAAATGACTTTACCCCAGTCCTCAGCAGTCCACTCCCTGTACCTTTTGCAGAATATCAGTCTGTCCCTGATGTTTTTTCTGGAGAGAAGTGGCTTCTTTGCTGCCCCCCTTGAGACCAGGCCTTGCTCCAAGAGTCTCCGCCTCACAGTGCGTGCAGATGCACTCACACCTGCCTGCTGCCATTCCTCAGCAAGCTCTGCACTGCTGGTAGCCCGATCCCGCAGCTGAAACACTTTTAAGAGACGGTCCTGCCGCTTGCTGGTCTTTCTTGGGCGCCCTGGAGCCTTTTTGGCACCAATGGAACCTCTCTCCTTGAAGTTCTTGATGATGCGATAGATTGTTGACTGAGGTGCAATCTTTCTAGCTGCAATACTCTTCCCAGTTAGGCTATTTTTGTGCAGTGCAATGATGACTGCACGTGTTTCTTTAGAGATAACCATGGTTAACAGAAGAGAAACAATGATGGCAAGCACCAGCCTCCTTTTAAAGTGTCCAGTGGTGTCATTCTTTCTTAATCATGACAGATTGATCTTCAGCCCTGTCCTCATCAAAACCCACACCTGTGTTAATGGAGCAATCACTGAAACGATATTAGGTGGTTCTTTTAAGGCAGGGCTGCAATGATGCTGAAATGTGTTTTGGGGGATAAAGTTCATTTTCTAGGCAAATATTGACTTTGCAAGTAATTGCTGTTAAGCTGATCACTCTTTATAACATTCTGGAGTATATGCAAATTGCCATTAGAAAAACTGAAGCAGTAGACTTTGTAAAAATTAATATTTGTATCATTCTCAAAACTTTTGGCCATGACTGTACATACATAAGCACTATAATATGCTCCACAGTGGCCCCCATACAGTATAATGCTCAACAGTGGCCCCTGCACATTATAATGCTCCACATTGGCCCCTGCACTGTATAATATTCTCCACAGTGGCCCCCGCACAGTAGAATATGCTCCACGGTGGCCTCTGAACAGTATAATGCTAAACAGTGGCCCCCACACAATATAATGCTCCACGGTGACCCCCTGCACAGTATAGTATGTTCCACAGTAGCCTCTGCACAGTATAATGCTCCACAGTGGCCCCTGCATGGTATAATATGCTCCACAGTGGCACCTGCACAGTATGATGCTTCACAGTGGTCCCTGCATGGTATGATGCTTCATAGTGGCCCCCGCACGGTATGATGCTTCACAGTGGCCCCAGCAGGGTATAATGCTCCATAGTGGCCCCTGCAGGGTATAATGCTCCATAGTGTCCCCTGCAGGGTATAATGATCCATATTGTCCCCAGCACAGTATAATATGGATTGCGGATTTGCAGTCCATATTATACAGCGCTACATGACTCTATGGAGGTGCCGGACGGCACCTCCTCTTTGAGCGCCCCCCCAGCCCCATTACACTTACCTTCCTTTCCAAGTCCGGACCCGTGACGTCATCAGTGGCCAGGTGAATTGCCAGGTGAGCAATTCCCTAGTGCTGCTGCAGAAACCTGGAAGGAAGGGAATGACAGAGAGAGTGAGTCCTACACTCGACCCAGCCCCTGTCCCTGTCTACTTGCCTCAACTGTCCTAAAGACAGGGACAACTGGGCGACAGTCCCTTCTCTAGATAAGTGACAACACAAACGCGGACAAGACAAAACAACACAGAAAAGGAGTCAGCAAGCCAAGGATCAAAGCCAGAGACACAAAGAAGTACCAATTCGCAATCCAAAAGAGTAGTCGCAAGAAAAGCCAAAGGTCAGAAGTACAATGCAATAGCAAGAGAAACGCTTAGCAAGGACAGAGTCAATAGCCAGCAACCAAGTGTGGGCTTTTGAGCTGTAAATAGGAAGTCCAGAACCCGCCCCAGGATTGATTAGCAGATAGGCTGTCAATCACAAGGCCAGGCTGAGATTAACAATTAGAGGAGCAGAGGGAAACAAAGGTGTAAGAGATGGGTGTGGCGAAAAATCACTTACAGAAGTGACGAAATAGGACAGTGTTCAGACAGGGTACACAAGAACCTAAAGCAAGGAATTATAGCCGGACACACCTCCCGCGCCGTAGCATGCAGCTGGAAGATGAACGGGCGCGGACGTTACAATATGTAGGTCACATGACCTACATATATTACAGTAAAACTAAAAAAAATGTATAATAAATGTTATTTAGAAAGTTGGAGGAGGGGGGCATGGGGGGCTCATTGTTAAAATATTAACTTATCCTGGACGACCCCTTTAACTGAAAAGCAGCTGGCTCTGAAAGCCTTGCAGGCATTTCGTGGGCATGTGATGCTCTGGAACTTAGTGTAATGAGTGCTGGACCTTGGAGTATCCTCAGTCTGATATTTTTCAGGTAGGCCAAGCTGCCTGTTCATACATGCAACCAGTACTGTTTAACAGAAGGGCATTTTTAACTGTGTACTCTAGATAAAGGATATTTATTCAGTTTCCTAACACTGTATAATACAAGTAAATGTATTAAAATTACAAATAATTGTTCTAGATCTTCAGTTAGTTTAAAGGGATTTACAGAATTCTCAACCTTTGAATTCAGTAAAAAAATTACTCCCATGAATTTCTCGCATGATAAAATTGCCAAAAAACTTGACACTATTTCTGCAACTTAATTTTTTCTTATATTGTACTGACAACGCGGAGCTTCAGAATCAATTACTAATTTTTCACATAGTTGTGGCATAATTTTATATTTTCAAGTTGCAATGCTTATCTTGGGAAAAGGATGGAAGTTTCATGTAAGTTACACCTTTACAGAGTTATTTACTGTGTCTATAGAGCACATACAGTATGTTGTGATTATACATTATACATGAACATATGAGAACGTGTTGCTAACACTACAATCCCTATCCAGGTGGGCTGGGTTAGGTAAAATCTACTTTCAACTGGAAACCAGCTGGAGGGATTGCATTAGTATATGTGATTTGTACCATTGTGACACCCTATATCACAGGCAAGTAAAATATTACAGGAAGTGTCAAGTAATGTCCATCCATACATGGATTATTTAACTCATTAGTTTTATTATTTTCAGGGCATAGAGACAACTAAGAGTGTTGAATGCCTATGGATGTTGAACTTTTTAACGTTAACAATACCTGGCAAACTGTGTGATTTTTTTAAACATACAGTATATTTTGCATATCTTTTAATACAGGTTGTAAGATGTAAAACGTTTATTTACAATAGTTAGCATTAACTTTTAAAACTCATTTTAAGTGTCTGAGAGTGAAAGTGAATGCTCTTATGCAGTGACATCTTTTCAAGTAATTAATTTTCTTTGTTTACCTAAGGCAGGAATTTGCTGGTACAGTTTATTTCTTTTCACATCAGGCAAATTGGCTACCAATGAAAGAAACAATTGCAAGTTGATGAAAGAGAATTAAATATGAGGCACCAGTCACAGAAGTCATGCATTTTTAATGGGGCATTTTTGATGACTTGAGCCACAAGTAATATGTGTGACTCTTGCTTAACTGTATTCACATCCTTCCGTGAATATATTTAAGAGGATATTTATTTACTTGTTTACTTCTCCCTACTTTAATATATTCATGCTGTATGTAAAGTTCTTGGTAGGATGGCTGGATTTAACTTGAAGGAACTTGTTACTGGATTACTTTGTTAGGCTAAGACCCCACATAGCAAGCCACAGCCAAAAAGTTTTCCTCTGCGGACTTTCTGTTCCTATTATACCTATACAGAAAACGCCAGCATTTCCGTAGGTATAATTGACATGCTGTGATTTACAAAAATGCAATGGTTTTTTAAATCGCAGCATTTCCGCTGCTGATATTTTTCTGCAATGTGGGGATCCGATTATCCAGAATCCCATCCAATTTGTAGGTACTGTAAAACGTGGCATTTTCACAACGTGGGGCCCTGTCTAAGAATGTTTTATGTAATTCTAATAAGTTTTAATGTAAAACTTTTGTGTGACATAAGTGATTGCAAATTGAAACCTCCAAGCATTGCAATATTTAGATAAATGTTTGAGTTGAGATTCAGTAATCTGTAAAATACCATGCTCATTTACCCAAACTGCTTAGATTATGCAATAAAAAGACTAGTTGGTCCACCTTTTATCGATATTTAAAAATATGATTCACAATATGAACCAAAATATCAAAGGGATGTTTTTGTAAGTGAGGTTACAAGCCATAATGTTATAGGAAAGTTGCACAGGCGCAAAATACAGTATTGCCGGTCATTTACTCACAGCTAACGGTCAAGAAAGATGTGTATTATACCCCCTGTTCCCAACATTCTCAGCTGTAATCACTGGGAGGAGATGGCACTAAATGTTCAATCCCTCTGCAGTGACACTACAGGGGAAATAAGGCATTGCACAGTACCCACTGAAATTGATGCAACGTCAAGGGCTTCAGAGCTAATGTGTTCTTTGTAGTCTCTCTCAGTACTAACTAATCCTGAGTAGATAACAACTCTTTTCATTCTACAGTTATAAAAAAAAAAAAAAGTTTTCTATGGTGCATTCATTACACCAGCTAGACTCAGGAGGTTTCTGATTTGTCAGTTTGCAATGAAGTTATGTAATATTGTTAGCACATGTAAAGGAACAGGCAGATGAGAAAAGCTGGCTATACGCATTAGATTTATGCATACACAATGAATGACCAATAATTTATCACATATATGACCCAAACATTTGTTCCCGACTGACTTACAGCACTTTAGTCATGCTGAATAGTTTCAGCCAGCGTCGACCAAAAATGCCATCATCCAATACCATACCAAAATGCCAATCAATAAAGCAACTGGACAAATGACTGTTTCAATTCAAAACCAAAGCCTGAGTCAGAAATTTATATGCAATAAAACAACTTTTATGCTACCATTAAAAATCACCATAGCCCTACAATGGCTATGTAAAACACCAAGCAAACCACATGATTGAACTCTTTGGATACAATGCCTCTCAAACCACCAAGGGATCCAATTATATAAGATGCCAAAAACGACCCAAACAACAAAAGAACTAGTAATAAAATATAGCAAATCTAAGTACCCTTAGCAGTTCACACATAAGTAGAGGGTGGTCAGGGTCAGTCCAGGTAATGAAATGGTTTTCATTAACTGTGGAATTGTGTAAAGGGTTAAGTTAGCCACTGTCATACAGCATAGAGGACTGTCTTCCTATTCCTTTCTCATTTACAAAGTCACAAAGGAAGTTCCATACCACGTCTGCCAGTGGGCAGTAAATATCTAACAATTAGTTTAAAAAAATCCATGCATAGGGAAACAGTGGTAAAGTCTTCATATACAGTGCCTTGCGAAAGTATTCGGCCCCCTTGAACTTTTCAACCTTTTGCCACATTTCAGGCTTCAAACATAAGGATATAAAATGATAATTTTTTGGTGAAGAATCAACAACAAGTGGGACACAATCGTGAAGTGGAACGAAATTTATTGGTTATTTTAAACTTTTGTAAAAAATAAAAAACTGAAAAGTGGGGCGTGCAATATTATTCGGCCCCCTTAAGCTAATTCTTTGTAGCGCCACCTTTTGCTGCGATTACAGCTGCAAATCGCTTGGGGTATGTCTCTATCAGTTTTGCACATCGAGAGACTGAAATTCTTGCCCATTCTTCCTTGGAAAACAGCTCGAGCTCAATGAGGTTGGATGGAGAGCGTTTGTGAACAGCAGTTTTCAGCTCTTTCCACAGATTCTCGATTGGATTCAGGTCTGAACTTTGACTTGGCCATTCTAACACCTGCAATGTGGCAAAAGGTTGAAAAGTTCAAGGGGGCCGAATACTTTCGCAAGGCACTGTATACATGCCAGAGACCTGATGTCATCATGTCATGTCTGTCCACAATGAAGAGTATATGTGCATAAACTATGGTGAACTGAAAGATGGGCAGGATGTAACTCTGGGTGGGGAAGCATTTGACATAATCATACTTATTATGCAGAAAGGGACATTTCTTGGCAATGATTGAAAAAAATACTATCAAGTGGCTAAAATCCACATTGTGTACAAATTTTCAAAATAAGTGACATAGGGCACAAAACTGTCTCACTTTCATGGTGGATAAGGAACAAATATACAATGAAGCCATGCGAAAAATGAAGGGGAGGCGGGGGTTGGAAAATATATGGGGAAAACCACCTGTAGCTCATTTCATACAAACATGCAAAATTCAACAGTTCATTTAGACCCTGAGAGGTTACTGTTCCCAGCTTAAATATCCACTGTGTCTCCATTTGTAACCAGGCATTATGGGAAAGGAGCTGGGAGCTCATGTGCCCTCTGTTGGATGTAATAGATCCTCAGTTTGCTTTTGACTCACCGAGTCTTGAGACAGCAAAAGGGATTTTAGCCATTTGTAATACTTTCTGATCCCAATGGCCTGTCTTCCCAAGTACGTAACCAGCTCAATTCCCAGATCGCTTTGCCAACATATTTTAGGCTATAGTTAAATGTGGCCCCATTGGAGTGACAGTCTTTCAAGTAATTTTACTCAAAAATGTTTTGACCATCTGGGTGAAACAGCAAGTCACACATCCACTACATTTGAACATCCCAATAACCTTCCCATCTAATCAAGTACCTTTTGGTGGGTGAAGAATGAAGTGGCTTTGAACCATCTTGTCTTTCAAACTTCTATACCTCTGATAAGTAATCTGTGGTTATGGACCTTTCACATCTTTGATATCTGGGTCCATAGTAAGGATGACCAATGTTCCTGTCCTCCTTTGCCAAACCATCAAATGTAGTGATGAGGTGTAATGTTGGCTGCCTACAGTCATGCGCTTGGGAGGATTCTTTTTACAACTAAACTGCTTTTCTGAGTAGTCAATATGGTTGTGTAATGTGTATGGTTGGCAAAAGATGCTAGTAGATCAGTGTAATCACATGCAATATGTCTGGGAAAAGCAAGGAATACAAATTCATGCCTTCCACCTTTCTGATTCAAAATGGTTTATAAAAAGTCTATAAATATAATCCAACCTCTGAATATTGTTTGCATATTTTAGTCCCATTGTCCTTGTAATTCTATAATAAAATTACTCATGAGTGGGTTGGTGGGGACAAATTTGAAAGAAATATATGGTCATAAAATGTACTGTTGTTTAAATACTGTTTTTATGTTATACATAATTTTTTAAAGAATTGTTGAGGATAATTTTTTTGCATGCTACTATAAAAAACAACTTTAAATCTTTAAA
The DNA here is from genome assembly GCA_947044405.1 of Leptodactylus fallax. Classification (NCBI taxonomy): domain Eukaryota; kingdom Metazoa; phylum Chordata; class Amphibia; order Anura; family Leptodactylidae; genus Leptodactylus; species Leptodactylus fallax. The sequence goes on from CAMRHE010000015.1 coordinate 3,856,647, forward strand.
CTCCCTGAGTTTCTGTTCTGTAGAGGTCACTTGTTACCTGTTATCCTATTGTTATCACAGGCATAATTAACAATGAAAGGTAACAATAACAAAATCTAAATATAGATAACACAGGATCACGACATAAAATTCACATACAAGTCAATGAGCCATCTGCAGTATACAAGTTCCTATAGTCCACATGGCTGCTGCGGAGCATATTTCTGAATGCTGTTTACATAACTAAACAGCAGAGCAGGCAAGTTAGCTACCCCATAATAATGTACTCTTCAAAAATATAGGTGATACATCTCCTTTAAAGCAATGCTAATATGGAACTTTAATCAGCTCTTTTTCTCTCTTTGCACTATAGAAAAACCAAAGTATTTAAAAAAAAATACAGTAAAACTGAATAATATTTTGGGGACAATATCAAGTAATCTAAACATTAAAACTATAAATGGTCTAGAGCAGGGGTCGGCAAACCCCTGGCACACATGCCAAGACTGGCCCGCGAGGCTTATTTCCCTGGAACGGCAGCGGAGTCCATACCCAGCAGCTTCGATCGGACCAAACATGGCCGAAACAAAACTGCTATTATTATACTGTGGGGTTTTCAGACCCCCGAGTATAATAAGCGGAGACTTAGGAGAAGTGATGAAACATAAAAAAACAATGATACTCACCTTGCTCCCTGCGCTGTGCGATCTGCAGGCGCTTCTGACAGCTGACAGGGCCTCAGAGGTCACGTCTGCATCTGACGTCATTACGCATAATGACGTGACGTGACCCCAGAGACTCAATCAGCAGTGTCTGACTATAGGCAGAAGCGCCGAAGAGAACACAGCGGCTGCGGAGCGTGGAAAAAGGTGAGTAGCATTGTTTTTTTATGTTTGTCACCTCTCTTGGACTTATTATACTTAGGGGTCTGAAGAGAGCTAAGGAACATAATATCGTGTGCAGGGGCCGCTATGGGACATAATACCGTGTGCAGGGACCGCTATGGAACCTAATACCGTGTGCAGAGGCCACTATGGGACATAATACCGTGTGCAGGGACCGCTATGGGACCTAATACCGTGTGCAGGGACCGCTATGTGACCTAATACCGTGTGCAGGGACCGCTATGTGACCTAATACCGTGTGCTGGGGCCACTATATGACATAATACAGTGTGCAGGGGTCACTATGTGATATAATACCATGTGCTGGGGCCACTATATGACATAATACCGTGTGCAGGGACCGCTATGGAACCTAATACCGTGTGCAGGGACCGCTATGGGACCTAATACCGTGTGCAGAGGCCACTATGGGACCTAATACCGTGTGCAGGGACCGCTATGGGACCTAATACCGTGTGCAGGGACCGCTATGGGACCTAATACTGTGTGCTGGGGCCACTATATGACATAATATTGTGTGCTGGGGTCACTATGTGGCATAATACGGTGTGCAGAGGCCACTATGTGACATAATACGTGTGCAGAGGCCACTATGGGACCTAATACCGTGTGCTGGGGTCACTATGTGACATAATACAGTGTGCAGGGGTCACTATGTGATATAATACTGTGTGCTGGGGCCACTATATGACATGATACCGTGTGCAGAGGCCACTATGGGACATAATACCGTGTGCAGGGACCGCTATGGAACCTAATACCGTGTGCAGGGACCGCTATGGGACCTAATACCGTGTGCAGAGGCCACTATGGGACATAATACAGTGTGCAGGGACCGCTATGGGACATAATACCGTGTGCTGGGGCCACTATATGACATAATATTGTGTGCTGGGGTCACTATGTGACATAATACAGTGTGCAGGGGTCACTATGTGATATAATACTGTGTGCTGGGGCCACTATATAACATAATACCGTGTGCAGAGGCCACTATGGGACATAATACGGTGTGCATGGGCCACTATGTGACATAATACGGTGTGCAGAGGCTGTTATGGGATATAATACATTGTGCAGGGGCCGCTATGGGACATAATACCGTGTGCTGGGGCCACTATATGACATAATATTGTGTGCTGGGGTCACTATGTGGCATAATACGGTGTGCAGAGGCCACTATGTGACATAATACGGTGTGCAGGGGCCACTATGTGACATAATACCGTGTGCAGGGGCCTCTATGTGACATAATACGGTGTGCAGAGGCTGTTATGGGATATAATACATTGTGCAGGGGCCGCTATGGGACATAATACCGTGTGCTGGGGCCACTATATGACATAATATTGTGTGCTGGGGTCACTATGTGGCATAATACGGTGTGCAGAGGCCACTATGTGACATAATACGGTGTGCAGGGGCCACTATGTGACATAATACCGTGTGCAGGGGCCTCTATGTGACATAATACGGTGTGCAGAGGCTGTTATGGGATATAATACATTGTGCAGGGGCCGCTATGGGACATAATACCGTGTGCTGGGGCCACTATATGACATAATATTGTGTGCTGGGGTCACTATGTGGCATAATACGGTGTGCAGAGGCCACTATGTGACATAATACGGTGTGCAGGGGCCACTATGTGACATAATACCATGTGCAGGGGCCTCTATGTGACATAATACGGTGTGCAGAGGCTGTTATGGGATATAATACATTGTGCAGGGGCCGCTATGGGACATAATACCGTGTGCAGGGGCCACTATGGGACATTATTCTGTATAACTGTGTGTTTTCTGCATTAAGGATGTGTTTTTGCACAGAAAACACAGGCATTTTTTTTTGTGCAAAAATGCACCATGTGAACGCAGTTTTACATTGAAGTAAAGTTCCAGTGGCCTAAGACTATATCTGCATCCAGATACATAGTGTGTATTCACCATAAGGATGCCGCCATATGGTGCTCTGGACACAAGGAAGGAGTCTTTATTGGTCCTCAGATTTGTGTGCTTCTTCAAGATGATGAGTTTCACTGTTTGCAGCGTGGCAAGGAAAAGGCTGCATGGGAAGCATTCCGGTTAGTAATAACAAATTTCCTGAGAAACACCAAGGCAGATAACTATGAAGAGTTGGTGGAAAATCTCCTCAAAGCATATAAAAACCTGGGATGTAAGATGTCTTTAAAGATTCATTTCTTGCACTCTCATCTAGACTTCTCTGCACCAAACTGTGGAGTGGTGAGCGATGAACATGGTGAGCGATTTCACTAGGAAATTGCGACTATGGAAAAAAGATATCAGGGTAAATGGAACCCATCAATGCTTGCAGACTACTGCTGGACAGTTACCAGAGACAATCCGATGCCTGAATACAAGAGACGTGTGAAAAAGAGCCGAGTAGCCAATGAATGAGGACCTACGTTGCAGAGTTCAATAACATATTAGCCTAAATATAATTAGAATTTGTAAAAGTACGTAGACATGTCTGTAAATTATAGTTGATTTTAAATACAGCTAAGTTTCCTCAGAATATATTTCAAAATTTTATGAACAATAAATTTGCACCTATATGACTGCAGAAGTCACAATTATATATTATAATCTATATAATTTACATTACAGTAAAACGAGAATTCTTCGATATCATAGAAACCAGAGCCAATTGACGGTTTGTCTTGTGATATTTGAATTCAGCACATGAAAATCATTAAGAAATGGCTCATTTTATTTCTGAAAATAAATTTGTAGACTTGTGTTTTCAGCCAAAACACAGTAATTGTATTCTGAATGTATTAACTCTTTCAGTATAATTAAGTAGAACTATACCTGTCATTGCATCTACTGCATAAAGGGCAAAGTAGATAATCGTTGATTATGCAGATAATCTGTTTTCCCTTAGTCCGAACAGCAGCACAATATGGGGGATTTCTGCCCCTGTGTGCTGATAGGACAGGCGGAATTTTTAATTAACATAATTAATTAAGCTGTATTCCCCTATAAGAGGTGAAAGAGACCTTCCCCCCACCATGTTAGTTATAAAGAACAATAAACATACCAGAAATTAACAATCCTATTCAAGGAAGAGAAAGCTTGTGCTGCTGTTCGGACTAAGGGAAAACAGATTATCTACATAGTCCAACAGCAGCACAATATGGGGATGTAGCAAGAAGACACCTAGGGAGGGCCGTTTCGGCATACAGTACTCAATACAGAATGCCCAAAGGCAGTAGTCTCTGAGCAACGTATATCTAATCTATAGTGATTTACAAAGGTCAATTGAGAGCCCCAAGAGGTGGCAGCACAAATCTGATCCAGAGGAACAGAGAGATTTTCTGCCCAAGAGGTAGAGACAGCTCTAGTCGAATGGGCTCTCACAAAATCAGGAGGGGATAACCCATGGGAGGAAAAAGACACCCTTATTGCCTTCTTTATCCATCTAGCCAAGGATGGTTTTGATGCCTTCAAACCCCTGTTTCTACCGAAGTAGTTTATTAGAAGATTCTCTGACCTTCTAAGGGGACCTGTATGCTGGAGATAGATCCAAAGGCATCTTACAAGATCCAAAGAGTGAAGTTTCTTCTCCTCCTCAGAAGAGGGGGAAGGAAAGAAGGCTGGCAAGAAAATTACCTGATTTATGTTGGAACGAGAAGGCACTTTGAGAAATCTCAACTGGACTCTGTCAGGGAAAAAGGAGATGTATATCTCTACAGCTGATAGAGCCTGTAACTCACCCACTCTTTTGGCAGAGATAATGGCTAGTAAGAAAGTGGTTTTATACGCCAAAAATTTTAACTCCACATCCTTGAGTGGTTCAAAGGGAGGCCCACATTGGCCTGAAAAAACTGTGGAGAGGTCCCATTGAGGAATGGGAGCATATACAGAAGGTCTTAACCTTACCACACCCTTCAGGAACCTAGAAATCAAGGGATCCTGAGACAGACGTCTGCCCAAACAGGCAGAAAGGGCGGCCACATGGACTTTTAAAGTTGCGGGAGTAAGACCCTTATCCAGACCGTCCTGAAGAAAATCTAGTAGAATCTCCATAGGAGGATCTGAACTAACAACTCCCTTATTGGAGCACCAGGCTCTGAAGATGTTACCTATCCTCTGATAACTTCTAGTCGTGGAAGCGGCTCTAGAACAGGATAAGGTTTTCAGGACGGCCTCAGACAGTCCTCTAGATCGACATAGGGACTAGTCAGCTTCCAGGCTGTCAAGTTGAGTTTTCTCAGATCCTGGCAGAACCGATACCTTTGAACTACCAGGTTCTGGATTAGGGGAAGCCTCCAATAAAGTAATCAACTCATCTGAATGAGTTGGGAAAACCAAACTCTTTTTGGCAAACACGGTATGATGGCAATTACCGTGGCTTGGTCCTGTCTTATTTTCATCAATACTCTCAGTATCATAGAAAGTGCAGGGAAGATGTATGTGAGCCTGAACCTCCAGGGAATGGACAGGGCATCCACTGCCAAGGGATTGTCCTCCAGATAAAGGGAACAGAATTTCTCTACCTTGGCGTTGAGTCTGGTGGCCATGAGGTCTACTTCCGGGAGACCCCACCTCCAGGTGATCTGATGAAATATCTCCTGATTGAGGGACCACTCCCCTGACACCTTGAGGCCCCGACTCAACCAGTCCACTAGTATGTTCAGAGATCCTCTGATATGCACGGTGGACAGATGGGTTAGATTTTTCTCTGCCCAAGAAAAAGTAAGGTTTGTTTCCCTGAGAAGGGATAATGATCTGGTGCCTCCTTGTTTGTTTAGATACAGAACTGTCGTCATGTTGTCTGAACAAACCTTTACTGCCTTCCCTCTGAGAAGAACTAGACAGACCAATGCTACTGTGTGGTAGAGACCAAAAACAGCACCGCTAAAAAGCCACACACGTTGGCTCTCAACCCCCCATTCCTCCCCTGTTCCCGTGACTCTGAGGTCTCTTTCACCTCTTATAAGGGAATACAGCTTAATTAATTATGTTAATTAAAAATTCCGCCTGTCCTATCAGCACACAGGGGCAGAAATATCCCATATCGTACTGCCGTTGGACGTAAGGGAATATGTTTCTATTGTTATGTATGACAGAATAAATTGCTTCTAACAGTCAAAGACATCTCTTTCGCCATTTTAATTTTAAAAGGGTCAAATTTCTTGATATATCCTTAATAATGATAAGTTGCCAGTTTAAACTTTCAAATGGAACTGAAAGACTTTATCATATTACATGTCAATTTAAGAGGTAGTTTGCGATTGACAATACAATAAAGCATATGAAATCAATCTTATGCAGAACAAATCTGTATGGGCAGAACATTTAGAATATCATTGTTGATTCATATACAGTTAAGAGAAATATGTATTTGCAAAATAAAAACAAGTATGTAATAAACGTACACTGCTTGTTAAAGCACCTAACATGAAAGAGGAACCATAATGGACTACAAACTCCTTGTAAATACAGTACTTGAAATACTGGGAATTTATCTTGAAATGGTCTTATGAAGGAGTCTTCAAAAACTTCATTGAAGATATATAATGATTATCAGGTGAGTATGGCTAAGGGAACACGTTGCAGAAAATATGCTATTTTTTATTTTATGTTTTGCTCCTTGAATCTACTGTCCTCTGTATGTGCCCACATAGTGCTTACAAGGGTACTCTGGCACCATCTCTTTTCAAGTCCTCGGACTCCAGCAACCTGCCCAACAGTAGCCAAGCCAATTGATTGAACTACAATCCATGTGATCACATGATTAACAAATGATGGTGATATTTGACAAGATTGTTTGTTAGCTGTTCTTTTTCTCAGTCTCCTTTACTCTGTCACAGGTGTTTCAGAGAAAAGGAAACTGAGTGATGGTTCGGCATCAAAGAGTTTCAGTTAAAACACTAAAGATAAACTGTGTATATACAGTCATGGCCGTAAGTGTTGACACTCCTGTAATTTTTCCAGAAAATTAAGTATTTCTGCTAGAAACTTGTTGCAATTACACATGTTTTGTTATACACATGTTTATTTCCTTTGTGTGTATTGGAACAACACAGAAAAAAACTGAGAAAAAAAGCCAAAAATTATATAATTTCACACAAAACGCCAAAATTGGTCCAGACAAAATTGTTGACACCTTTTCAGAATTGTGGGTAAATTACTTAGTTTCAAGCATATGATGTTCGCTCAAACTCATCTGTGGCAAGTAACATGTGTGGGCAATATAAAAATCATACCTTAAACCTGATAAAAAGGAGAGAAGTTGACACAATCTTTGCATAGTGTGTCTGTGTGTGCCACACTAAGCATGGAGAACAGAAAAAGGAGAAAAGAACTGTCTGAGGACGTGAAAAACAAAATTGTGGAAAAATATCAACAATCTCAAGGTTACAAGTCCATCTCCAGAGATCTTGATATTCCTTTGTCAACGATCAATTTTTCTCTTTTGTCCTGAACGTGGACAAAAGAAAAAAAATGAGGAAAGGTTGCAACGCAGGATAGTCCGGATGGTGGATAAGCAGCCCCAAATTCCAAAGAAATTCAATTCACAGAAACATATATCAGAGACAACTAATCCATAAAACTTCACTTTTATTAATATTATTCTTTAAAAATGAAATATCAAAAGGACCCTATATACCCAACTGGGATTTAGATAAAAAATGAAAATAATCCACTCACACCACTCTCTCAGAGCGACTGGATAAATATACTAACAATTGTATGGTGCAGATCTATGCTTCAATACACATGAGACCATTCATTCAATCATATAACAAATAGCCCTATGCTGATAGTATAATGATGAGAGTCTAACTAAACTGCCTCCATACACAGAACAGTATGCAGATTGAAACAATTGCCCAAAATACATTTACTATAATGACTTAAGGAATACTGTGTACTCCTATATCCCAAGGATACTGGCCTAATGCCACACCAACAGGACTCAGAAGACCACAGGTTCCCCAAAAAAGGCAAAAATTGTATCAATACTGCAACTGTAGTTATAAACTGACTAGCTGCTATGGCAGCTATTGTCCAAGCAGGATAGTCAGTTTAATTAAACACAGCTGGACTCCAATGAAGGAGTAGTACCATCTCAAGGAGGGTCAGAAGGAAATGGACAGCATGTTAGTTAGATATGAGTGTCACAGCAAAGAGTCTGAATACTTATGACCATGTGATATTTCAGTTTTTCTTTTTTAATAAATTTGCAAAAATATCTACATTTTTTTTTTCTGTAAAGATGGGGTGCTGAGTGTACATTAATGAGAAATAAAATGAACTTTTTTGCTTTTAGCAAATGGCTACAATGAAACAAAATGTGAAAAATTTAAAGGGGTCTGAATACTTTCCGTACCTACTGTATATTTCTGCCTTCTGGTCAATCCATTTCTGGCTTTAGCTGGAAGATCTGAAACAAAAAAACCTGCATTTCCACAACATGGGGCCTAAGCCTTTTATTAAAAAATTGTCTTTTCACATACTGATGATGGCAGTTTACAATTTGTCTGTCATATACAAACAGACAGATGTCACTGTCAGGAAATCATTTTTGAAAAAAGTCCTTTATAGTACCAAAGGTAGAGATGAGCGAATTTCTCAAAAGTTCGATTCTGCAGTTCGATTCGAAGTTCCAAAAAAATTTGCTTCGATCCGAATGAATTTGTGGCGAATATTGCTAAAAAACACCTATTTCCTGGCTTCAGAGAGCCTGTATAGTGGCGTAGATCACTGTGCCTTGCAGTAATACGCATAGGGAACCTACTGTGATAGTGAAACAATACTGTGAGTCAGTATGACACACATATGACAGGCGTCGCTCTTAGAACCACTGCAGACTTCACTTATTTGGCCAGTTACGGGGCCAAAACTGACCAACTAACTCAAGTGTGAACTCAGCCTTAGAGGTCCATGTTAGTGCCAGTAAGAAAGAACCATGCAGAGGCCCAACATCCTACTGTAGCATGAAAGAGCGCACTTCTTTTACACCGTCGTCTGCTGATTCCACATAGATGTCTACAGAGTGGCAAGGAGACATAATGTGGAGGTGGCAGCAGCATGAGGAGGCCATACAGTGACCCAGTGGCAGCGGCATTAGGAGGACATACATTGACCCAGCAGTGGCAGTGGTATGAGGAGGGCATACAGTGACCCAGTGGCAGAGGTGGAGATAGAAGCAGCCTTAGGAGGGCATACAGTGACCCAGTGGCTGCGGCATGAGGAGGGCATACAGTAACCCAGTGGCAGCGGTATGCAGAGTACACAGAGTGACCCTGTGGAAGCGGCATGAGGAGGCCATACAGTGACCCGTGGCAGCGGCATGAGGAGGACATACAGTGACCCAGTGGCTGCGGCATGAGGAGGGCATACAGTGACCTGGTGGCTGCGGCATGAGGAGGGCATACAGTGACCCAGTGACAGCGGCATGAGGAGGGCATACAGTGACCCAGTGACAGCGGCATGAGGAGGGCATACAGTGACCCAGTGACAGCGGCATGAAGAGGGCATACAGTGACCCAGTGGCTGCGGCATGAGGGGGGCATACAGTGACCCAGTGGCTGCGGCATGAGGAGGGCATATAGAGACCCAGTGGCAGTGGCATGAGAAGTACACAGAATGACCCTGTGGTAGCGGCATGAGGAGGACGCAGAGTGACCCAGTGGAAACGGTATGAGGAGGACATACAGTGACACAGTGGCTGCGGTATGATGAGGAAATACAATGACCCAGTGGCTGCGGCATGAGGAGGCCATACAGTGACCCAGTGGCTGTGGCATGAGGAGGGCATACAGTGACCCGGTGACAGCAGCATCAGGAGGAAGCAAAGTGACCCATTGGAAACAGCATGAGGAGGCCATACAGTGAGCCAGTGGCAGCGGCATGAGAAGGCCATACAGTGACCCAGTGTCTGCGGCATGAGGAGGGCATACAGTGACGCAGTGGCAACTGCATGAGGAGTACACAGAGTGACCCAGTGGGAAGCAGCATGAGGAGGACATACAGTGACCCAGTTCCTCCCTTTTGTGACTTTGTTCGCCCAGGCAAACAAGATGTAGAACAGCGTGACACCACTGTGCCTTGCACATGTGGTATGCTGGAGGAGCACTGTGAATTGTCCCTGCAGTAGAGGCTGAGGAAACGGTGGAAAATGAGGTGGACATTGTTGCAGGACCAGCACCGACACCATGTTCTTCCCGTTGTCGGTCACCATTGTTCCGATTTTAGGTTCTCTTGGAGAAAGCCAGGATTTGTTTTCTTGATTGAGGACATTGAGCAGTTCTTCCCCTGTTTGACTTTGTTCGCCCAGGCAAACGAGATGTAGAACAGCGTGACACCGCTGTGCCCTGCACATGTGGTATGCTGGAGGAGCACTGTGAATTGTCCCTGCAGTGGAGGCTGAGGAGACAGTGGAGAATGAGGCGGACATTGTTGCTGGACCAACTGCGTGAGAACGTGGAGGCAGAAACTGCGTTATCTGTCCAAATTGCTGGTGTGTCTGGGCAGGCACCACATTAACCCAGTGGGCGTTAAATGACATATATTGTCCTTGACCGTAGTTATAGCTCCACACGTCGGCACTGCCGTGCACATTGGCAGACACCGACAGGCTCAAGGACTGGCCCACCTTCTCTTCTACATATTTGTGCAGGGCTGGTACTGCCTTCTTGGCAAAGAAATGACAGCTTGGGATTCTCCACCTCGGCTCGGCGCAAGCCATCAGTTCTCTGAAAGGTGCAGAGTCCACCAAGTGGAAAGAGAGTGACTGCAGCACCAGCAACTTGGACAGGAGCATGTTCAGCTTCTGCACTGTTGTCTCTTAGATATAGATTCTGTGATCGATTGCTGATGCAATAACTGACTAGGAGGAGGAGGAGGAGCATCACGACCTGCAGATGATGGGAAGGACACATAGCTTCCTTCGGCTGAGGTGGTGGAGCCTTGACTGCCTGAAATGGGGTGCGTGCCACTGGATGCTGCAGCAGTTGCTGCAGCAGGCTGGACCACCACATTGGAGCCATGGCTCTCCCAGGCCACTTTATGGTGATGCTGCATATGTTGACGCAGGGAACCCTGGCCACGCTTCACCTTCTGTCCACAGATTGGCACATTTAGCTCCTGACCTCCCACTGCTGCCACCCTGCTGACTCCCCCGCTGCCTCATGTGCAAGCTGCAACCCTCTTCTCCTGATGACGATGAAGCCCCTTCGTCAGCCAGCTCCCAATTACGATCGGCTACATTGTCATCCACTACTGTATACAGGTCACTGATGTCCTACTCAACACCAGCTCCCACGCCACTCTCCTCATCACTACTTGCCCGCCTACCGGACGAAGCGGCGGATGTCTCCTCCAGATCTGGGATGAGCAGTAGCTGCTGACTGTCCTCTAGTACCTCCTCCTCACTGTACAGTGGATCTGAGCCCACAGCATAGAGTACTACTCTAGCTGAGGGAACAGAAAAGGACAGAGGCAGGTTCAGGACAAGTGAGGGCACAGGGCCTGCTGCCAGGCCATGCCAACTAAGGGTTGTGTCTGACGAACCCACCGACTCTTGGCTGGGGGGTGTCTGATGTGACTTGGGATGAATTGGATGACTGAGTCAACCAGTCTACAACCGTTGGGTTGCTGGTCAAGACACGACCGCTACTTGGTACTGGGAGCTCAGGCCTTTGTAACTGACCCCTGCTGCCACGCCCCCTTACTTTGCTGAAACCTGTGCCTGCGCCAGAAACATTTAGGCCTGTGGCCCTCCCCTCTGCGTGGCCTCTCGCTTCTCTGTCTGACATACTGTTTGATGAAAAAGCGTAATTGCAAAGGGAAAAAAGTTATTTTCTACTTTGAAGAAAACGTGAAATATGCCCCTTATTTCTTTCCCTACTAATGAACACCTATAAAAAAAAAAAAGCATGATAAAGGCAGAGATTTGTGGCTAAGAATTATTGAATTATTGACAATACTGTATTTATAAATGGCCAGCAACTTTATACTGGGAACAAAATGGTGAATATGGTCCTCCTTATGGGTTTCCACACTAATAAACACCTTTAAATAAGTGATAACTGCTAAGAATTATTGAATTATTATTGACAATACTGTATTTATAAATGGCCAGAAACTTTATACTGGGAACAAAATGAAGAATATGGTCGTTATGTCTTTCTCCACGTTAAAGGTATTTATTACAGATAAATGCAGATATTAATGTATGATAATTCAGTTTTCTTTGGCACAGTAGTACTGAAAAATGGCCTGCAATGTTATGCTTTGGAAGAACAGTGAATAAGCTCCTTATAATAAACACCTTTAAAAAGGCGTTTATTACAGATAAGTGCAGAAATTAGTGGATGATAATTCACTGTATTTTGCTGTACTGCACTGCAAAAGGCTTGTTGTGTTCCACCTTGAAGACACAGATATGATTAATGAGCAGCAGTATAATGGCAGTGAGCGCTGCAATGTGAATTATGCTGCAAATTCTTGCTGTAAATGAACCTGCAACCACCCCAAATTCTTCTCTTAATTCCTTCCAATCCTTTCCCTACAGTTCTAAGGCTCAGCCTCTTTCCCTGAACTTCTATCTGTTTTCTAAGTCTTTCCCTAGCTCCTGCTGACATCTGTCCCTACAGTAAAAGCTATGTGAAATGACTGTACCTAAAATGGCCGAGGGTTTTTATAGGGCTGTGACATCACAGGACCGGCTGGCTGCTGATTAGCTGCACGCTTGGCATTGTGGGTGATCCTGCGTTCCAAGAGTCCCTTGCCCCTTGTCCTAACATGTGCGGCGGCCATTTTATAAAAAAAATACGATTCGATGCATCGAAGCGTGAGGAAATCCATAATCGAGGCGAATCGAAGATTTCCTGAAATTCGGATCAAATTCCACTTCTACAGCTTTGATTCGCTCATCTCTAACCAGAAGAAGTGCATAGGCATGTCGTGGCACCTATCCCTTCAACAGCAAACCAAAAGTATCTGCAGGGAAAATGCCCCATCTGCACCAAAAGAGGCATAAGGAGGGATACTCAGTATCATTGCTCTGACTGCCATTCCATGCCACCCTTATGTCTTGCTGAAAGTTTTGGAATCTACCACACTGAGGTCTGCTTTTAATTCCCACAGCAACTTTAAAAATATGTATTATCATTCTTCAACTCATTTTTTTACTTAGTTTGTGTTACATACAAACATAGCCACATACTAATTGAAAAGGGTGGGTGGAATTACTTTTGTTTCCAAGTCCTGTAATCACATGAAATATAAAATACCCTAATTTTAAAATACACTGCTCACTGAATACTTTAGGGTGTGTTTTGTTATTCTTACTGTATGTCCCAGTTTTGCATGCATAAAAAGAACTAGGCCAAAAATATAAATTGAAAGTTAGTGTGTGTGGCACCAAAGTGAAAAAGTGTGCCAGCTTCCAATAAAATTGGAAAAAAAAATAAAAAGTGTCAATTTTCCAATAGACCCCTTTTTGAATACTATAAGTGGACTACTTAACTTATATTAGTATACTTTACAGGCCACTTTTGATGTTCTGGCACTATAGGCTCAATGCAAAGACAGTGTGGTGTCATAAAATGGTTCATGCAAAAAATGCAAATTGAATGTCAAAAGATACATGCTTGCCTCTAGGTGCCATAACATGGCCAATAAATGGGTTACATACACAAAAGGGGTGTTTTTCTCAGCAGAAGTTATGAAGACACCAGTGAAAAAAATTGCTTATATTTATTTTTTGCACCAGTTTCCAACAAAAGTTGCAAAAAAAATTAAAAAGGGCCAATTTTCTACTATGGTCTATTTTGCCTACTAGTGTACTTTAACAGGTCACCCTTGCTATTTCGGCACCACAGGCTGAATGCAAAGATAGTGAGGTGTCATAAAATGGTTCATTTAAAAATGCAAAGTGAAAGTAAACAGGGGCTTCTGTGCTTCTGGATACTATAAAATGGTGATGAGTGTTACGTACAAATATTTGTGGTATCCTGCAACTTAGGAGAAGTAGTTTAGTGTATGTTAGGCCATAGGTAAAATTTTATTCAAATGTAAAATTACAATAAAAACAGATTTTTTCCACTTTTTTGATCATTTGTTTGTTCGTAAAACAAAATATGTGTTGCATATATACTAATACAATATATTACTTGAAAGATTGATTTGTCCTTAAAATAATAAAAAAAGGTTAAGTTATGCAAAGCAGTTCAAATGTTATGACTGTGTACAAGAATGCATAGCAAAACTTAAAATTTAGGCCTGGTCATTGAGGTATCGATTATGCTTTGTCCTGAAAGGGTTAAGAACAAAAATGGGATGACCAACAAGTTCATATAGGTGTGGTGATAAGATGTTTTCATACTTTTGTCCATACAGGGTGTGAAAGATAAATACAGTCATATGAAAAAGTTTGGGCACCCCTATTAATTTTAATCATTTTTAGTTCTAAATATTTGGGTGTTTGCAACAGCCATTTCAATTTGATATATCTAATAACTGATGGACACAGTAATATTTCAGGATTGAAATGAGGTTTATTGTACTAACAGAAAATGTGCAATATGCATTAAACCAAAATTTGACCGGTGCACAAAATTTGGGTACCCTTATCATTTTATTGATTTGAATACTCCTAACTACTTTTTACTGACTTACTGAAGCACAAAATTGGTTTTGTAACCTCACTGAGCTTTGAACTTCATAGCCAGGTGTATCCAATCATGAGAAAAGGTATTTAAGGTGGCTAATTGCAAGTTGTTCTGCTATTTGAATCTCCTCTGAAGAGTGGCATCATGGGCTCCTCAAAAGAACTCTCAAATGATCTGAAAACAAAGATTGTTCAACATAGTTGTTCAGGGGAAGGATACAAAAAGTTGTCTCAGAGATTTAACCTGTCAGTTTCCACTGTGAGGAACATAGTAAGGAAATGGAAGACCACAGGGACAGTTCTTGTTAAGCCCAGAAGTGGCAGGCCAAGAAAAATATCAGAAAGGCAGAGAAGAAGAATGGTGAGAACAGTCAAGGACAATCCACAGACCACCTCCAAAGAGCTGCAGCATCATCTTGCTGCAGATGGTGTCACTGTGCATCGGTCAACAATACAGCACACTTTGCACAAGGAGAAGCTGTATGGGAGAGTGATGCGAAAGAAGCCGTTTCTGAAAGCACGCCACAAACAGAGTCACCTGAGGTATGCAAAAGCACATTTGGACAAGCCAGCTTCATTTTGGAAGAAGGTCCTGTGGACTGATGAAACAAAGATTGAGTTGTTTGGTCATACAAAAAGGCGTTATGCATGGCGTCAAAAAAACACAGCATTCCAAGAAAAACACTTGCTACCCACTGTAAAATTTGGTGGAGGTTCCATCATGCTTTGGGGCTGTGTGGCCAAATGCCGGCATCGGGAATCTTGTTAAAGTTGAGGGTTGCATGGATTCAACTCAGTATCAGCAGATTCTTGAGAATAATGTACAAGAATCAGTGACGAATTTGAAGTTACGCCGGGGATGGATATTTCAGCAAGACAATGATCCAAAACACAGCTCCAAATCTACTCAGGCATTCATGCAGAGGAACAATTACAATGTTCTGGAATGGCCATCCCAGTCCCCAGACCTGAATATCATTGAACATCTGTGGGATAATTTGAAGCGGGCTATCCATGCTCGGCGACCATCAAACTTAACTGAACTGGAATTGTTTTGTAAAGAGGAATGGTCAAAAATACCTTCATCCAGGATCCAGGAACTGATTAAAAGCTACAGGAAGCGACTAGAGGCTGTTATTTTTGCAAAAGGAGGATCTACTAAATATTAATGTCACTTTTCTGTTGAGGTGCCCATACTTTTGCACTGGTCAAATTTTGGTTTAATGCATATTGCACATTTTCTGTTAGTAAAATAAACCTCATTTCAATCCTGAAATATTACTGTGTCCATCAGTTATTAGATATATCAAATTGAAATGGCTGTTGCAAACACCCAAATATTTAGAACTAAAAATGATTAAGATTAATAGGGGTGCCCAAACTTTTTCATATGACTGTACATACTTTAAATAGATAGATTATATGCTGTAATAACAGCCCATAACCTGCTGCATTTATAACATTTACTAATAAGTCACTTTATGTATTCACTACAATATTCAATATTTTCATTCTATTTTTGTATAGAAGAATCCTCAAATTGATATAATCGTAAATGCTCTCCAGTAAAAGGTGACTTACAACTCTACACAGTAGTCATTAACAAAATCTGTAAGACAGTGCTATGGCTAGAATTGAATACAGGTTAGGTTAGCATGATAAACACAATGAATAATTTTGTCTGTAGCTATTGAATGTCAGGGGCTGAATTGATTTCTTAAAGCAACAGACATGGCATCTATACTCCCTGGTGTTCATATGTCAGTAGTCAGAGAATAGAATAGAGGTCATTTCAAAATCAGCTGAAAAAGGAGGTTTGCAGAAAGCCCAATTTGTGAATAGATTGTAAATCATAAATTGCATAAGTTGGTCAATGTGGTGTCCTTGCCAAGTAAAGTAAGCACCAGAAAACATGGGCATGACTGGTCAACACTACAGCAGCTGTTAGGTCCCTTACGAGACCCTTCTTTTCAGCTGCAGCTGTCTTTCTGGCACAAACAAAATAAAGGATGTTTTTCTATCGAAGGACAAACTGTCAATGCATTTGGGAACATTTTCTGTTGGATGTGTTAACTCCTTACATTGATCCTGTCATTAACTTTCACATAAAGGAAGAAGGATTAGACACATTATGTTTCTGCAGCTTCGGACACTGTGTACAGTGTTTTTACTTTCCATGTATATTATTATTATTTTACTATAGAAAATGTCCAACACATTCTGCCACAGAAATGAACAGTGGCTACAGCAGATGTGGAAGAAAAATTAATGTTTCAGTACTGGATTGTTATTTATGTAAAATACGGTTATAATTTAATAATGTTTATATTTTTATGTGCATAAAATCCAGTACTGGGAAATATCTCTATAGTGGTTGCAGCTGTTTAGGATACAGAGCTTCAAATCCCTTGTACATAAATAAATATGTTGTTTTGGATTTTATGATTAATAACTTATGCTGATTGTCAGGGGTCTGGCTCCATATACTTCATCAATCAGCTTTGGGCAGGGGCCATAGCGTACTGGGACTAGCATGGTTCTGCACACTGTGTATTGGCTGGAGAAGCTACAACAAGCTTAGTCTAATTCAAGTCAGTGGTACTGGGCTTGCAGCACCTTATAGTGCTGTTAAACAGTGTGCAAAGTTGTGCTGATTCCATTACACTTTGACAACCGCAAACAGCAGATCGACGGGTGTTGGGAGTCAGACTTCAGCTTATCTTTTATTGATGACCTATAATAAGAATAGATTATCAGTAATGTGCTCAGAACAACCCCTTTAAAGTTAAATGATGAACATCAGACTGGCTGTTGTACCGCATAGCTTATTGTTTGGAGCTCATTTATTATTCAGCTTATTTAGTAATGATGTAGGGGATGGGGTAAATAGTAATGTGTTTTACAGCTAACATCAAGCTATGTAATACAGAAAGGTCAATGGAAGATGTTCATGCATTACAAGATAACATATAAACACTGACTGTTTGGGTATCCACTTGGCAAATGAGGTTCAATGTGGATAAATGTAAAGCTATGCATCTGGGTACTAATGATCTGCATGCACCATAAGCCCCATCAAAACTATGGATGAACGGACCTGTTTGTAATAGCCAGGTTCCTTATAAATTTTCAAAAAATTTCACAAACCATTATTATACTCTGGGGTCAGGGTTCTTCAGCATTGTGACGTAAGTGCAGCGCCGCCTAGAGGCAGCAGCGGAGACCGGCATGAACAGGTGAGTAAAAATTATTGGCCGCTATCTATTGCAATAACACAATAAGTAGTGACCGAATAAAAAAAATTCCACTCCCCAGTTTATTCCATGAGACGACCGAGCCCATGCTCAGAGGTATTCTTTGCTGCATGAGATGTTGCATTGTCATGCATGAAGATGATTTTGCTATGGAAGGCATGGTTCTTCTGTTTGTATCATTGAAGAAAGTGGTTAGTCAGAAACTCTATATATTTGCAGAGGTAATTTTCGCACCTTCAGGGACCCTAAATAGTCCTATCAGCTCTCTCACCATGATTCCTACCCAAAACGTGACTGTGCCACCTCCTTGCTGACATTGCAGCCTTATTGGGATATGGTGGCCATCCAACAACCATCCATCTGGACCATCCAGGGTTGCATGGCACTTATCAGTAAACAAGACTGTTTCAAAATTAGTCTTCATGTATGTCTGGGCCCAATGCAACTGTTTATGCTTGTAAGCACTGCTTAAGGGTGGCCCAATAGTAGGTTTATGCACAACTGTAAGCTGCTGGAGGATACTACACCTTGAGGTTCATGGGACTCATTATGCCTTTATCTGCACAAACCCATCTGAGCGCTGAATCAATCACAAATCTCTGTGAAATATCTAATGTTTTCATACTGTACCTTGTCCAAGGAATTGCACTATTTGAGACTTTTCGGCAGCAGATAGATCATTTTTCTTTCTCATATTGCTTGAAACCTGTGGCTTATTAATGTGGAATGCCCTACTTAAGTAGGTTTCCTTGGCTCACTTGGAAAATTAATTATTACAGGTGTTTGAGATTGACTTCAATGATCTAAAGAGCCCTGAGACACAATACCATCCATAAGTTTACTAGAAAAAAAAAAAATCTGCGAAACTTAAATTTGATTTGCATAACAATTTGGAACTCTGTGTACATGATGAGCAGATACATTATATTACACCATTTAATTACCTGGTGAGATGTTTTACCAAGTTAAAGGGGTTATCCTGGGAGAAAACAAATTTCTAAAAAGTTCTCTGCTACATTGTTTTAAATTAAGCAGACCCCCCCTAAATACTTTTTTATACAATTGTACCTTAGAAAACATTATACTCGGTTGTACTTCACATTGTTTACATTGCATAGCTTCCAGGTCTGTGCACTTCCGGTTGCTTCATCTGTCAGAAAACAAAGAGGCTACTGCTCCTCCCAGCTGCAGGTCCTCCACAGTTTCACTCAGCCTTTTTTATAAATGTTGCTCTCCTACCACCTCCCCAAGATCAGCCTGCCAGGGGCAATTACACTGTTGGCCCAGTTGTCTGCTATATGTTTATGTTGATCTACAGTGGGTACGGAAAGTATTCAGACCCCTTTAAATTTTTCACTCTTAGTTTCATTGCAGCCATTTGCTAAAAGCAAAAAAAGTTCATTTTATTTCTCATTAATGTACACTCAGCACCCCATCTTGACAGAAAAAAAAACAGAAATGTAGATATTTTTGCAAATTTATTAAAAAAGAAAAACTGAAATATCACATTGAGTATTGAGTAGAAGCACCCTTTTGAGCTAGTAAAGCCATGAATCATTTTGGGAATGATGTAACAATTTTTTCACATCTGGATTTTGGCGATCCTCTGCCATTCTTCCTTGCAGACCCTCCCTAGTTCCGTAAGGTTGGATGGTAAACGTTGGTGGACAGCCATTTTCAGGTCTCTCCAGAGATGCTCAATTGGGTTGTGGTCAGGGCTCTGGCTGGGCCAGTCAAGAATGGTCACAGAGTTGTTCCGAAGCCACTCCTTTGTTATTTTAGCTGTGTGCTTAGGGTCATTATCTTGTTGGAAGGTGAACCTTCGGCCCAGAGCACTCTGGAAGAGTTTTTCTTCCAGGATATCTCTGTACTTAGACGCATTCGTCTTTCCTTCAATTGCAACCAGTCGTCCTGTCCCTGCAGCTGAAAAACACCCCCATAGCATGATGCTGCCACTACCATGTTTCACTGTTGGGATTGTATTGGGCAGGTGATGAGCAGTGCCTAGTTTTCTCCACACATACCACATAGAATTAACGCCAAAAAGTTCAATCTTCGTCTCATCAGACCAGATAATCTTATTTCTCATAGTCTGGGAGTCCTTCATGTGTTTTTTGACAAACTCTATGCGGGCTTTCATATATCTTGCACTGAGGAGAGGCTTCCATCGGACCACTCTGCCATAAAGCCCCGACTGATGGAGGGCTGCAGTGATAGTTGACTTTGTGGAACTTTCTCCCATCTCCCTACTGCATCTCTGGAGCTCAGCCACAGTGATCTTTGGGTCCTTCTTTACCTCCCTCATGAAGGCTCTTCTCCCACGATTTCTCAGTTTGGCTGGACCGCCAGGTCTAGGAAGAGTTCTGGTCATACCAAACTTCTTCCATTTAAGGATTATGGAGGCCACTGTGCTCTTAGGAACCTTGAGTGCTGCAGAAATTCTTTTGTAACCGTGGCCAGATCTGTGCCTTGCCACCATTCTGTCTCTGAGCTCTTTGGGCAGTTCCTTTGACCTCATGATTCTCATTTGCTCTGACATGCACTGAGAGCTGTGAGGTCTTATATAGACAGGTGTGTGCCTTTCCTAATCAAGTCCAATCAGTTTAAGTAAACACAACTGGACTCCAATGAAGGAGTAGAACCATCTCAAGGAGGATCAGAAGGAAATGGACAGCTTGTGAGTTAAATATGAGTGTCACAGCAAAGGGTCTGGATACTGATGACCATGTGATATTTCAGTTTTTCTTTTTTAATAAATTTTAATAAATATCTACATTTTTTTTTCTGTCAAGATGGGGTGCTGAGTGTACATTAATGAGAAATAAAATTAACTTTTTTGCTTTTAGCAAATAGCTGCAATGAAACAAACAGTGAAAAATTTAAAGGGGTCTGAACACTTTCCGTACCCACTGTATGTACAATGTGCTTCTGCTTCTCCTCATTCTCTCTTATCATCTTCATAGCCATTCACCCTCACTGAGTTCCTTTCACAGCCTTATCTCCCTGCAGGGAGAGGGTCCCTTCAGGGATATACAATGATAACAGACACAGGAGGAGAGGGGGAGCAGAAGTACATTCTTTACACTGTCCATCCCAGCTGTCTGCTATATGCTTATATTGATCATATAAGCATATAGCAGACAGCTGGGATGGACAGTGTAAAGAAAAGATGTGTGCATAACTTCTTTACACTGATTCAGCATGTCTGACCATTCTCCCTTAGCAGCAGCGGCATCACTAATGTGGAAGGGTCTTGCAGAAAGGAAGCAGCACTGCTCACATACAGGGATGGAACAGAGAAGGGAATAGGAGGCGGGGTTAGCTAGGGAGAACAGGGTATGGATCTCTTACTCTCTGGATGACGTCCCGACCCCCAACTAGTGATGAGCGAACCCAAACTGCGAACTTCGTGGGTTTGAGTACCCAAACCCGAACTTCAGCTCTGAAGTTCGGGTTCGGCTCATCCCTAACGCTGGTTGATTGACTGCTGAGCAACCAATCAACCAGCTTTAAGCCCACAGACATCACAGACATGCTCAGTATGGGCATGGCTGTGATTGGCCAGACGGGACATGTGACCACTCTGTATAAGAGGTGGGGTCACAGGTCCCGTCACCATTCCAGCTAGTTCGGCTAGGCTGGAGATAGAGACAGTTAGGGCCTTAGCTAAATTTAATAATTGTCCTTTTCATGGCAGTGCAGCGAGATAGGGAGAGGAGCGTGATACTGTGAGGGACAGTTAGCCTATAAATAATAATTGCCCTTTTCAGGGCAGTGACAGTAAACTGCGTGTGTGTACCCATACCGTCTCCTAGCTCAGTAACAATAACTGCGTGTGTACCCATACTGTCTCCTAGTGCAGTATCAATAACTGCGTGTGTACCTATACCATCTCCTAGAGCAGTAACAATAACTACATTTGTATATGCATACTGTCTCCTAGAGCAGTAACAATAACTGCGTGTGTAACCATACTATTTCCTAGAGCAGTAACAATAACTGCGTGTGTAACCATACTATTTCCTAGAGCAGTAACAATAACTGCGTGTGTACCTATACCATCTACTAGAGCAGTAACAATAACTACATTTGTATACGCATACTGTCTCCTCGCGCAGTAACAATAACTATGTGTGTACCCATACTGTCTCCTAGTGCAGTAACAATAACTGCGTGTGTACCTATACCATCTCCTAGAGCAGTAACAATAACTGCATTTGTATATGCATACTGTCTCCTAGAGCAGTAACAATAACTGCGTGTGTAACCATACTATTTCCTAGAGCAGTAACAATAACTGCGTGTGTACCTATACCATCTACTAGAGCAGTAACAATAACTGCATTTGTATACGCATACTGTCTTCTAGAGCAGTAACAATAACTGCGTGTGTACCCATACCGTCTCCTAGCGCAGTAACAATAATTGCATGTATATACATACCGTCTCCTAGTGCAGTAACAATAAATGCGTGTGTACCCATACTGTCTCCTAGCGCATACTTTGACTCACATGGTGGATGAGTATCTGTTGACACATCTCCTGGTACTGAGCGATGGGTCCTCCCCATTCAATTTCTGAGTTGGTAAATTGGAGACGTGGCCAGCCCAGCAGACGTGCCTTGGAAGTGCTGGCCTGCCCAGCAGTAAGTGTTCTATCAGAACATGTGTTCAGCACTGCAGGGGGTATCATCATTGACAAGAGGATCCGCCTATCCACAGCCAACGTGGACATACTTACGTTCATTAAGATGGATCCCACAGGACTTGGCTGTGCCAGCACCTGAGTGGTAAAAGTTTTGGCTAGCTCTTCCTCCACCTCTTCCACTTTCACTGCCACCTCCTCCTCCTCCCCCTGGACCTCTACCACCTGTTTCAAAATTATTATTTTATTTGTTTTTTTATTTTATTTTTTTATGTTATTATTTTAAGTACTTTCCCTACCCCATTTTTTGCAGGGCACGTGCCCTGTCATTACCCCCATTTTGAAGCCTTCTACCCCTTTCTATCCCCATTTTACAGCCATTTTTGAGTTACCAAGTTCAGGTCCCCATTGATTTCAATGGGGTTCGGTCAAGTTTGGGTACCCGAACCAAACTTTTGGGCAAAGTTCGGCCGAACACGTTGAACCCGAATTTTGACAGGTTCGCTCAACACTACCTGTAACGTCACCGGATGTACAGAAATTAGGCACAGGGCGGTCATGTGACCAAGATGCAGTATGAACAACTGGAACCAAAACGGTACAGCAAGTGTATTGCAAACTTGCATGGGTGAGCATGGAGGGTGAAATATTAAAAAATGTGTTTAACCTGGACAACCCCTTTAAGGGAGCCAAAGATAAAAGGGATACTTACTAAATGCACAGTTATAGGTTGCAGTTTAATTTCCCTATAACAGGAATTCCCACCAAGATACAGGGTTATTAAAGTTTGGCAAATTTCTGAATTGAATCATAGTGTGCAGTTAATAACCAAACAGCAAAAGTAACAATTGTATACATTTTTAATCACCCATAATTGTGTATGTATTTATAGCTCCTAAATGGCAGGTGTAGATATATTCTGATCATTTGCCAACAGCACTTCAAGCTCTTCAGTTCTTATGATCTGCAGATTTGGCTTCAAAATATATTTAAACAGAATGACCCATATTTATTTTGCCTTCTACTTGTAAAAACAGAAAATTTAGACCAACAGTAAAAAATACTCAGTCTTTCATAAACCTTCCCAGTGAAATTTAACTTTAGAATATTTTCCCTAGAGGATTTCATCATCTGCATGTTTATATTGACAATTATCATTTTTCTACTGAACAAATCTTACATAGTATGAATAGAGTGAGCTATACAAATAATTTTATTGGCAGCTTGCGGTGTGGAAAGAGATATGCTTCTATGAATACATTTTAAAAGGCTCATGACTGAAGCAATGAATTGGCTACTATATCCTGTTATTATGGGAAATTGCACCTGTGAGACGAGAATGTACATTTCAATAAAATCATTAATTATGTGCAAATGTGTCCTAACTACCTATTTATTAGGTATCTGAAAACAATTGTGGAAACACAACTGAGATTTCCAAATGTCGTGTTCATTTTTATCTGTCTAAATTCAGCTCACCCTGCAAAATTTCTATTGATGACACAGAATTTTCATTCTAATTACACATGGAATTATGTAAATGAGCCTGGGAAAACAGGATCTCTGCCAGTTCTTTTTAACCACCTATAAGAGTCTCGACGCAGTATATAATGCCTGATTTATAGCTATAGCCTATTGTATTATACAATATGCATATATTCTTATATTGTTTTTTCTCAATGACAGATTTTACATCCTTAAGTTTAAATGTAGCCATTTCAATATTAAGTTAAAGGGGTTATCCGGTTTCTAAGATTGATGGCCTATCCTTAGCATCAGTACCGACAACAAATCATCAGTACCGAGGCAGTGCGGGAGAGTAGCACTGCCCCATAGATTTTTTTTTTGTGCGACGAGTGAGCTTTGTGGCTGCTGTGGTAGCTGTGATCTGTGGGGGTCCTGGATGTCGGTATACAAGAAATTAAATATGGTACACTAAAAAGTAACCTTTATTAATATATTTATAAGTTAAACCAAACTACCTTTTGGCATCAGGTGCTTATGTAAATGGGGCCAAAATTAGGACCAAGATAGTGCCCCACGTAGATGTAATATGATGACCAAAAAGTGAATAGAGAAGGGCCACTCCCCAATCTATAAACACACACTATCAACAATCAAGGTGTGGATCACTTACGTAGAGGGGAGCACACACAACCTGGTCATTCACATACACATACTGGCTAGTGGGTCAGTAAAAGACCGGCCCATACAGTCTGACTAGCCACTAACTCAGGAGCTTACATTACACTCCTGCAAGCTGCCTAATGTCCTAAACAAACATACACACTAAAACGGCACACATAGAAAAAATGCCCTCAGGCCCAGTCTGACGCATTTCTACTGGAATGACCAGCTCATCAGAGGCAAAAAACAAGGGGCAAGGCAGAGTGCAACAAAATAGTATTCAATCTGCCATTAATAATAACGTGTACCTGATATCCCAGCCGGCCGTGATAAGTGGCCATAAATGCCGGTGCGCGCAGCCTCACTTTATATATCATAGGCCACACACCCCTGTTCGTGTCATCTGGAGGTGTGTCCAATCACCTACAGAGGGAGGCTCGTTCGACCTTTCTAATTGATACTGTACATCCCAGAGGCCTTAATGAATTTATTTCATATTCATCATTCATCTAAGATGTTTAGGTTAGGGCCCCCTCCTCCTTTATTTTTTGATTCCCTCTTTCCCCCTCCCCACCTTCCTCCCCACCTCCTCCCTTCCCTGAGTTACCTTTGTGCTGTAGTTACCCTTTTAGTGTAAATGTGCTTTATTGATCCCTTTATGGATTGCTCATAGATTCCATATTTGTGTCATTGATTTCTATCTTGATTCCCCTTCTGGATACTCTTTGGTTCCATATCGGGGTATGTTTCCCTGCTTGTCCTTTTTTCGCTTCCGTCGGTCTGGCGGACTTTCCAGTTTTCTATTTGTATCTGGTGCTTTGTATCTTAGTTTACCGGCTGTAGTATTCACCGCAATGGAGTGTTCGGGTGTTACTAAGTATGCTAGTATGCGTCGCTGAGACAATGTGGGGAACGCCTTGACTGGGCATCCCCATCCAATACCGCTGTCCGCCTCATCTGGAGGTTGGTGCCTAGTGATTGGGTACACCTCCGGATGAAGTGACCGGGGGGGTGTGGCCTACAATATATAAAGTGAGGATGCGTGAGCCGGCATTTACGACTACTCCACACAGCCGGCTGGGTGGGATATCAGGCACTCGTTATTATAAATGGCAGATTGAATACTATTTTGTTGCACTCTGCCTTGCCCCTTGTTTTCTGGCTCTGATGAGCTGGTCATTCCAGTAGAAATGCGTCAGGCTGGGCCTGAGGGCATTTTTTCTATGTGTCGTTTTAGTGTGTATGTTTGTTTAGGACATTAGGCAGCTTGCGGGAGTGTAATGTAAGCTCCTGAGTTAGTGGCTAGTCAGACTGTATGGGCCGGTCTTTTACTGACCCACTAGCCAGTAAGGGTATGTGAATGACCAGGTTGTGTGTGCTCCCCTCTACATAAGTGATCCACACCTTGATTGTTGATAGTGTGTGTTTATAGATTGGGGAGTGGTTCTGTTCTATTTACTTTTTGGTCCATAATATTACATCTACGTGGGGCGCTACCTTGGTCCTAATTTTGGCCCCATTTACATAAGCACCTGATGCCAACAGGTAGCTTGGTCTAACTTTTAAATATATTAATAAAATTTACTTTTTAGTGTACCATATTTAATTTCTTGTATTTTGATTTTCACTTGGTACACATACCCCATAAAATTTTTGTGTGTGTTTTTTGTCCTGGAAGTTGAACCAACGCAGATCTAACACTGATGACCTATGCTAAGGATAGGTCATCAATCTTAGAGACTGCATAACCCCTTTTAAATTTAAAAGAACTCTAAACCTAGTAATACATGACAAAAAAGAAATACTTGAGCAGGTAGGCCGTACTTGAGAAACGACAGCTTCCACCCCAAGCACACAAGACAATCTATTATTTACAGCCAGGCTATATGATACAATCGTATTTGCTCCGACAAAGCAGACCTGGACAAACACCTCCTGGATCTGAGGATGAAATTTCTCCGATTGGGATACAAACCAAAAGTGACAGACAACCAATTAAACAAAGCAGCAGGCATTAACAGAGACAGTCTTCTCACATATAAAGAGACTCAGAAAGAAGCCCGAGTGCCCCTAGTTGTCACCTACAACCCACAGCTGGAGATCCTACGAAGCTCCAACCGGTGCTACATAGGGACAACAGACTCAAAGACATATTTCCAGTCCCCCCTCTCCTTTCCTTTTGACAACCACCAAACCTGAGGTGTATTATTGTCCGGAGTGCCCTGAAGGCCCCAACTGAAAATGGCACCTCACCTTGCCTGCAAAACAGGTGCAAGACCTACAGGCACATCCACACCGCTGACAGTGGATCTGTCCCTCAATTACAACAGGTGCACAGAATTAGGGGGACATTTTCCTGCAGGTCTTCCAATGTGATGTATCTCATAATGTGTGTGCAATGTCCCACACAGGCCTTTATGTGGGGAGAAACAGGGCAGAGACTTAGTTAGTGCACGAACTCACACAGATTCACCATTAATAACAGCAGAACAGATCTCCCAGTGGTAGGACATTTCTCCGGAGAAGACCACTCTATTGAAGATTTGTGGGTTGTGGTTTTAATGTGACATTATAAGACGCAGAGGGAGAAAAAGGAATGGGAATATAAGTTAATGCAAAAATTTCAAACTCTGCAATTAGGACTTAATATTCATGCCAGTTTCATGTCACACTATGTATGAACTGTGAGGGTCACAAATCTTCACCTGATTGCAAACAGATAACAGCAAGAATTACTGATCCCCCCCATCACACCCCACAAGTTTCCAGATTGTTTATTTCTTGACCTGTGGTAAATAACTTCTCTACTTACATTGCATTTTGATTTTCTTTAAAGATTCTAAGATCCTTTGAAGATCCAGGTCTTGTGTGTATAAAGAGTGTGTGAATTTTCAGTTTCTTGTATGTCTGAAGAAGAGAGCTAGACTCTCGAAAGCTTACTATCAAATATACTCAGCCTCTAAAAGGTATCGCCTGATTTCTTCACAGGTTTACTTTAGCAGGTTCAGCATAGGTGTTCATTTTCATCTAGTTTTCCATTTGTTAAAGTGTATGTAAAATTTTGAACACCTTTTGATTTTGTGGCATTATCTGTGTCATTAATAAATACTGTGAAATCCAGCACTGAAATGCACTTTCTGTGCATTCTGTATTAAAGGTTCTATAATGCCAGAAAAATAATAGTTTGAAGTGATTTCCCTTTAGCCGCACCTTTTCTGTATTATAATGGAGCTAGCCCACCTGTACTTTGGTAAACAGTGAGACAATAGGGAAAAGAATACAAAAGGGAATATCAGCTGGGGATTTAATGGAAAGGAACCAACATATGTTCAGTATATTACCATGTTTATTAATGATACAAATGCTGCCATAAAATCAAAAAATGTTACAATGTTGAAGTACTTTAACTTTATAATATTATTAAAAAAAAAAAAAAAAATAAATCACTTGAGTTTGTAAAAAATACCTTTGTGCAAATTTAAAACTGGTCTGGCCTAATATTGGAATGTAAGGACCCAGCTTTAGTGCAATATGCACATTGCAAATGAAGTTACAAAACGTTATTCTTCACATGTGCATATTCTATTTCAAGATTTTACAAAAAGCAGAGCAAACTCCTTCTCACTGATATAAGGGCTGAGGATAATTAAGCTCTAGCAAAGTCTACCTTCCACTGGAGGACCACATGCCTGTTCTCATACAGAACCAAATCAGCATGTCACTGTTGGGAATTTTCTGCATGGAGGTTTGTACTTGTATGACCTAATCCTCTTCAGGGAATTTGGAATATGGCAGCAGTTTCCCAGTGGCTCACATTAATTGGAACATTTCAAACCCTTTCTGTCCTGACACTTTCCTTCTCCACAATGGAGACACTGTATGGTGAACTCCCAAAGGGCATGGCATTTTTCCTGACTGCTCTTTTGTTATTTATGATATTTTGTTCATTCTGGGACAGCATATGTGCATTTTTATCCAATTTTCAAAATAAAAAAGGTTAGACAGAGGAATAGTATGACATCTGCTAGTACATAATAATGTTGTCAAGCAGTATTTGTTATGAGAAAAATGGTAAACTTCAAGTAGAAGGGGCATAGGGAGAGTCAAAGGATGCACTTTTAGTGTGAAGTTGTAAAGGCTTACAATGAATAAAAATGGAAAACAAGTTAGAACTTTACTTTGCAAGAAACTTTCCTGGCAGTAATAGTGATATTTGCCGTTTCAATCTATACCACATTGTATATATGTTCATAGGCAGGTTGTCAAGTTTTGCATACACTATATTATCTGAATTGAATGTTCTGACTCTGAGAATCATGATTGAGATTGTAAAACTCACACATCACTTCACTGACACGCAGTGTGACAGACAGCAGAAAGAGAGAGTGACTACAGTCTCTCTCTATCATTTAAATCAAGGTTGTCTTCTCCGGTTTCAAGAGTACACTAATCCCCAGATCCATTTGTACTATTCAATCTCACAGTCTGACTGCCTGAGAATCTGTCTCTAGTCTGTCCCCACAAAATGGACACCCTTTTCCTCCTGTCTTGGTTTTTTATACTGCCTATGAGTTGTCAGTGACCTCTGACCTCATGATTGGCTGTCCTCTGTCATAAGGGCTGCTTGCAAGGCATTTTAGGGAGGCCTATCTGATTCATGAAGTCATGTCATTCTTTTTCTCTGCTTTCTTCACACTTTCACATGGTCCCCCATATTTTAGCCAGCTCAAATCAATGATGGAATAGTTTAGGCCAAACTCGGTTTGTTCTGAACTGGTTTTCTCATCTCAGTTGTGACCTGCTTTCCAGGATCTTTCGATACCTAATCTGAGACTTATGTGAAAATTGTTTTGGACCCAGCTTGTCCTCGATAAGTACAATAATTTGTAATATTCCCTAATCACATAGTTGTTTCTGAAGAACACATTACATAAGAAGAATTATATAGCCTGGGTGATCCAAATAAAGCCTTATGTACATGGCCAGAATAGAGCTCTGTGTTGTACAGTACAAAGCTGTAAAAGGGCACTAATAAGAATGTATGCTTTCCTACCATGTTCTGGATAAACCTGAAATATAGCATTACAGTGGCATACTTCCTTAGACGTATTGTTGAATAGAGTATCTAATAGTGGCACACAGAGAAACTGCTGCTCTGTACTGTGTATTCTAACCATATAGCCTCCTGTGCATGACTCTGCTCTGTCCATGGGTCCTAAAAATATAACCTTAATGTAGCAATCCAGTTATTTTAGTCTCCAGTTTAAAACCTGAGACTATGTGTAGCCTATGTGTGGTGTAATGTTACTGAATAACTAAATTATGTGCTTTCGTCTGAAAGCAATGACCTCTTCTCTGTTCCTCGGATACACACAGTGTTTCATGAATGAGCTTGTGATCAAACTCATAATGCAAGTCTGTTAGAGCCTGATCTGATTCCCATGTACTGGAGTGCTTTTTTAATCTGTAGTATATGTATAAACAAGTAAAATTAATTCTGACCTGAAAAAGCAGTGTTGTAATGCAAACAATTTATCATGTAAAACTTTCCCCCATGCTTGCAAATAATACCTGTGTGCAAATAGCAACTCAAACTAATAACTATAAAATTGTGGATCTCTTTTGTCTAACTCATCGGCCTGCATGTCCTATATAGATATGCAACTTTAGCATAAAGATATTTATTGTTAGAGAAAAGAGTTACATTAATAGATGCTAGAATGTCTAAGAGCAGGATTTGTGAAGATAACTGTAATTAAATCCTTTATAATTTAAATAATATGTCCATGTACTATACAAGGCATTCAATAAGCATATCTGGATAATGATTCAGAATAATCTGACAGTATGTTTGTTTATTTGTTCTACAGCCAATCTGAGGAAAACTGGAAGCCAAACAAATCCCAGCTTTGGTGATAATGCTAAACAAGAGGGTGAATAGTTTGAGATTGAAGATGAAAGGTTATATTTCTCCATATATAGTGAATGAGGTATACACCATGGAATTGCACTACTTTTCCAGGAATATTTGTTTGCTTGATAAATTTGTAACACTACCATAAAATGAACAAAGGTCAAGACTCTCTTAATAAGATTGGGATTACATGCTCAGTGCCCTTCTACTTACACTGGAATCCAAATACTGTTTTAACATAGGGGGCATTTCATTTATACTACCGTTAGTAGTGCCCATTGCTAGCATCTGTGACAAAATGTTAACAACGGACACTAACAGATCCATCATAAATCCATTAAAAATCCCATTGATTTCAACATTAAAATAACAAAAAAAAAATGGACATTATAACAACGGACATTAACTGATGTTAATGTGTCTATTTTTTTAACTGATCCATTAAATAGATCAGTTAAAAAAATGGACACATTAATATCAGTTAGTGTTCGTTATTGTGCAGTATGATAGGCATCCGTTTTTTTTTTTTGTGTTTTTTTTTTAATAAACCCTATCAGAACGGACATTCAACAGTAGTCTGAATGCTCCCATAGAGACAGGAAAAATTGTTACAATTTTGGTAAAAAAAAAATCCTTTCAGAGGCCCCACGTTGAGAAAATGCCGCAATTTGGCATTTTACAGTACCTGCAAAGTGGATGGGATTCTGGTTAATCCCACCTGTAGCGTTTTTGTAAATCGCAACCTACAGAAACAATGGCATTTTCTGTATAGGTATCATAAGGACAGAAAATCTGCAGAGGAAAACTCTGTAGACTTTCTGTGAAAAGTGCTGTAGAAAAAAAATGCAATGCGTTTCTGCCGCGGTCTTTTCCGCAGTGCTTTTTTTCTGCGACTCACTATGTGGGCTCTTATCCTGAAAACTGTTTATAAACTGAATGCTTACTGATAATGATATAATTGAGAAGAGTCGCCCATGATTAGATCCATACATTTTTATCATTTTAACTCTTTAACTACTGTAGCAATTTTTCATTCTTATGTTTTAATTTTTTAGTTCCCACTTTCTAAAACAATCACTTTTTAGTTTTTTTCTGTTGACAGTGCTGTATATATAAATTTTTGTGGGAAAAATTGTACTCCATCATCGCACCATTTAATATCAAAATGCAATAAATATTATATTTTCTATAAAAAATGCAGTGGTGCTATTTTCTTACAGGTCTTGCTTTTACGGTGTTCACTATATGGAAAAAAACTACATGTTACCTATATGCAGGTTAGTGCTAGAGATGAGCTAACCTCTGAAGATTCATTTTTGGTTCAGATGAAGCGATCCTCGTGTCTGTTTCAGTCTGAACTTGTTCGAATAGAACCATGAAATTTCTATATTCTGGGTTCTCTTCAGACCCCAAAGTATAATAGGTGCAGGCCCAAGGGAGATGTGAAAAAAAATAAAAAAAACATTTATAACAACCAGATCAGATTGGTTGTACCATAAATTGCATAACTCTGTTGTCTTGCAATCTATGGTAAAATCTCTATATAACTATTGAAGCCTTCCACAGGCAGCCCTCAACTCAATCGTTATATTGCTATGGTAAGCCTGCTGTCTTTCTCCATTCTCCTGCTACTAGCTGCTGCTAGCTGCTGGGGACATCTCTGGTCCCTGGACCTCCTTTTTTGGCTAACCTCAACTCCATACCTGTCTCACCAAGAAACCCTGCTAACCTTATTAGCATTGACTGTCTGAAATCTCCTTCTCCTCCACCAATCTCTTTCTCTTGTGCATTCCGGAACACCCATTCAGTCTGCAACAAACTTGAAATTATTCAGGATCTTTTCATTTCAAAGTCTTTTAACCTGCTAGCTACCACAGAAACCTGGATTAAACAGTTTTATACAGCTTCCCCTGCTGTTATGATGGCCTCCAATTTTCACACACCCCTAGACCTGAGGATAAGCAGGGTGGAGAGGTAGGCATCATTCTATCACCACAATACACTTTCAGTTCATTACCCCAGTAGATTCCCTTCCCCTCTTTTGAGGTCCACACACTCAGACTTTTCTGCCCTTATTCCCTGTGAGTAGCTATCATCTACCGTTCCCCTGGCTCACCCTTCCAGTTCTTAAATACCTTTGCATCATGGCTTTCCAATTTTCTATCCTGTGAAATTCCTACTCTCATTATGAGTTAACATTTCTATTACCACCCCTATATCCCCATCTGTCTCTTACCTTCTATCACTAACCACCTCTTTTGGTCTCTCACAACTTACTACTCCCACACACAAAGATAGTAATATCCTTGATCTGGTCTTCTTAAGGCTGTGTTCTGTCTCTGACTTTACTGTTGTTTGCCTACCAATTTCTGCACAACCTTCTTTCCTTTACTAACAAAGGCTCTTTTTTTTTTATTAAAAAGTTTTTATTGAGTTTTTCACAAGGATAAAGGACAAATACAAGTAAGGAACAGTCAATAGCAATAATAATTATAACAATAACAATAGTAACAGTAATGAATAACTGCAGATATTCCAGTAAAGACAATCAAATAGCAAATGATGACATTTGATCTGTCTGCAGCATACAACTTCAAGTACTACAATTAGAGATGAGCGAATCGAAGCTGCAGAAGTGGAATTCAATCCGAATTTCAGGAAATCTTTGATTTTCCTAGATTCCGGATTTCCTCACGCTTCGATGCAATGAATCACATTTTCAATGCATTTTGAATCACATAAATTATCATCCACTAATATCTGCACTTATCCGTAATAAACACCTTTTTAAAGGCGTTTATTATAAGGGGCTTATTTGCTGTTCTTCCAAAGCATAACATTACAGGCGATTTGTCAGTACTACTGTGCCAAAAAAAACTAAGAAAAGTAAATTATAATCCACTAATATCTGCACTTATTTGTTCTAACGCCTTTAACGTGGGGAAATACATAACAACCATATTCGTTATTTTGTTCCCAGTATAAAGTTGCTGGCCATTTATCAATACAGTATTGTCAATAATTCAGTAATTCTTAGCGGCTATTATCATTTATTTAAAGGTGTTTATTAGTGTGGAAACCCATAAGGAACATATTCGCTATTTTGTTCCCAGTATAAAGTTGCTGGCCATTTCTCAATACAGTATTGTCGAAAATCAATAATTCTTAGCCACAAATCTCTGCCTTTATCACGCTTTTTTTTTAAATAGGTGTTCTTTAGTGGGGAAAGAAATAAGGTGCATATTTGCAGTTCTCTTCAAAGTAGAAAATTAAAGGCCTTTTTGCCCTGTATTTTGCCCTCCGGTAGGAAGTGAGTGTAAGTAGTGATGAGGAGAGTGGCATGTAAGTTGGTGTTGAAGAGGACAGCAGTGACCTGCAGACAGTAGTGGATGACGATGTAGCCGATCGTAATTGGGAGCCGGGTGACAAAGTGTCTTCATCGTTATCAGGAGAATAGGGTTGCAGCTTGCGCATGAGGCAGCGGGAGAGTCAGCAGGGTGGCAGCAGTGGTAGGTCGGGAGCTAAACATGCCCAGGGTAGACCACCTGCTTCGCAGCAGCCTACCTGCCCAGAAAAAAGTGGTGCAGGGTTTCATGGAGGCAGTGGCGGTAGCAGTCAGTTACTGCGGAGTGTTGGGGGTAAAATCACCTACTTGGCAGTGTGGCAGTTATTTGTTAAGCCGCTGGGGGAGGTGAAAATGGCCATATGTTCAATCTGTGGGCAGAAGGTGAAGTGTGGCTAGGGTGCCAATGTTGGCACCACAGCCCTGCATCACTGTATGGCCTCCTCATGCTGCTGCCACCTCCACCTCTGCCATTGGGTCACTGTGTGTCCTCCTCATGCTGCTGCCACCTCTGCACTCTGCCACTGGGTGACTGTATGGCCTCCTAAGGCTGTTGCTAACTCCACATTATAGCACCTTGCCACTCTGTGGCCTACTCACGCTGCTGCCACCTTTGCACTCTACCACTGGGTCACTGTATGGCCTCCTCAAGCTGCTGCCACCTCCTCACTCTGACACTGGGTCACAGTACGGCCTCCTAAGGCTGCTGACACCACCACACTGTGTCACTGGGTCACTGTTTGGCCTTCTAAGGCTGCTTCCACTGGGTCACTCTGATACTGAGTCACTGTATGGCCTCCTAAGGCTGCTGACACCTTCACAATGTCACTGGGCCACTGTATGTCCTCCTCATGCTGCTTCCACTGGGTCACTCTGAAACTGGGTCACTGTATGGCCTCCAAAGGCTGCTGACACCTCCACACTCTGTCATCGGGTCACTGTATGGCCTCCTAAGGCTACTTCCACTGGTTCACTCTGATACTGGATCACTGAATGGCCTCCTAAAGCTTCTGACACCTCCACAATGTCACTGGGTCACTGTATGTCCTCCTCAGGCTGCTTCCACTGGGTCACTCTGATACTGGGTCACTGGCCTTCTAAGGCTGCTGATACCTTCACCCTCTGTCACCGGGTCACTGTTTGGCCTCCTAAGACTGCTTCCACTGGGTCACTCTGATACTGGGTCACTGTATGGCCTTCTAAGGCTGATGACACCTCCACAATGTCACTGGGTCACTGTATGTCCTCCTCATGCTGCTGCCACTGGGTCACTTTGATACTAGGTCACTGTATGGCATCCTCATGCTCCTGCCAGCTACACATTGTCACCTTGTCACCAACAACTTGGCGAGGTGACACCACTTCCGCCTCCATGTTCTCACGCCATGGTCCTACAACAATGTCCACCTCATCCTCCACTGTGTCCTCAGCCTCCACTGCAGGGACAATTCACAGTGCTCCTCCAGCATACCACATGTGCAGGGCACAGTGGTGTCACGCTGTTCTACACCTCATTTACCTGGGTGAACAAAGTTACACAGGGGAGGAACTGCTCCGTGTCCTCAATTAAGAAATCGAATCCTGGCTTTCTCCAAGAAAATTTAAAATCGGAACAATGGTGACTAACAACAGGAAGAACATGGTGTCGACACTGCATCAAGGAGGGCTGAGCCTATGGCCTTAGGAGGCCATACAGTGACCCGGTGACAGAGTGTGGAGGTGTCAGCAGCCTTCGAAGACCATACAGTGACCTAGTAAGAGAGTGTAGAGGTGTCAGCAGCCTTAGTAGGCCATACAGTGTCCCAGAGTGAGGAGGTGGCAGCAGCGTGAGGAGGCCATACAGTCACACCCAGTGGCAGAGTGCAGAGGCGGCAGCAGAGTGAGTAGGCCACAGAGTGGCAAGGTGATATAATGTGTAGGTAGCAACATCCTTAGGAGGCCATACAGTGGACCAGTGGCAGAGTGTGGTGAGGCAGCATGGATCATTTAATCTGCTGCATCAGGCATTGATGGCTGGAAATCCTGGCTCATCCACGCCTGATTCATCTTTACAAAGGTCAGTCTCTCCAAATTTTGGGTGGACAGGCGAGTTCTTCTTGGGGTAACTATGGCCCCCGCCACACTAAACACCCGCTCTGATGCCACACTAATGGCCGGGCAGGACAGTTTTTCCAGGGCAAACTCGGCCAGTTGCGGCCACAAATCCAGTTTGGCAGACGAGTAGTCCAGCGGATCTTCGATGACGGGTGGCAGGGTGCACTCTAAGTATGCCACCACTTGCTGGTTCAAGTTATGTTCTGTGTCTAGCTGCTGATGAGCAGCTTCTTCTCTATGAGGCTGAAGAAAGCTGCTCATCAGTGACTCTAGGCTCAGGCTGCTGCTGATGGAATTGATATCGCTCCTGCCACCCCCACCCCATCCCACAGCTGCCATGCCAGTGCAAGTTGAGCGCTCAGGGCCCCCACTGGTCGGACATGCGAGAGGATGGACGATAGCGCAGATAGGCAGCAGCCAACATGCTACATATCATGTCTCTATAGTAGTTCAGTTTGTCCTCCCTATCAGCGGGTGTAAAAAAGGTCCCCATTTCTCCCCAGTAGAGAGGGTCTAACATGGTGGAGAGCCAGTAGTCATCCCTCTTCTTAATGGTAACCATTCAGCTCTCACTGCGCAAGGAAGTCAGCATGCATCAAGCCATTTGCGCAAGTGACTCCGAGGGACTCCCTGCATCCATCTCCACCTCATACTGCCACGGTGTGTCTGGGTCATCTGCCTCATCCTCCTCATCTCCCTCTGGCTGTTCTCATTGCTTCTGCTTTTCCTCTCCACATATTTGGCTACACATTGTTTGTGCTCCATTGTCCTCATCCTCCTCCTCCTCCTGTTCAGCCCCCACAGGGCTCATGTGGCCATGATATGTAGGTGCCACATCTCCAGTCCCCTGACCAGCCAGATTAAAAAGCATCTTTTCCAGGATGTGAATCAGTGGAATGACGTTGTTTATCCTGTAGTCCTGGCAACTGACTAACAAAGTGGTCTCCTCAAAGGGAAGGAACAAACGGCAGGTGTCATGCCTGAGCTGCCACTGGCTAAACTTAAAGTTACACAGGGAAGTACCTCTGTCCACTTGGATCATCAAGAAATCGTTTATGGCTTTTCTCTGTTGGAGAGACTGACCTTTGTGAAGATTAATCAGGTGTGGATCAGCCAGGATTTCCACCCACCAATGCCTGATGCAGCAGATTAAATGATCCATGCTGCCTCACCACACTCTGCCACTGGTCCACTGTATGGCCTCCTAAGGCTGTTGCTACCTACACATTATATCATCTTGCCACTCTGTGTCCTACTCACTCTGCTGCCACCTCTGTACTCTGCCACTGGGTGACTGTATGGCCTCCTCACGCTGCTGCCACCTCCTCACTCTGCCACTGGGTCACTGTATGGCCTCCTAAGGCTGCTGACACCTACACACTCTGTTCCGGGGGTCACGGTGTGGCCTCCTAAGGCTGTTGCTACCTCTATCTCTGCCACTGGGTCACTGTATGTCCTCCTCACGCTGCTGCCACCTCCTCATTCTGCCACTGGGTCACTGTATGGCCTACTAAGGCTGTTGCTACCTACACATTATATCACCTTGCCACTCTGTGGCCTACTCACGCTGCTGCCACCTCCTCACTCTGCCACTGGGTCACTGTATGGCCTACTAAGGCTGCTGACACATCCAAAATGTCACTGGGTCACTGTATGTCCTCCTTATGCTGTTCCCATTGGGTCACTTTGACACAGGGTCACTGTATGGCATGCTAAGGCTGCTGACACCTCCGCACTCTCTTACTGGGTCATTGTACGGCCTCCTAAGGCTGTTGCTACCTCCACCTCTGCCACTGGGTCACTATATGTCCTCCTCACGCTTCTGCCACCTCCCCACTCTGCCACTGGGTCACTGTATGGCCTACTAAGGCTGCTGACACTTCCACAATGTCACGGAGTCACTGCATGGCCTCCTCATGCCGCTGCCACTGCGTCACTGTATGCCCTCCTCATGCCACTGGCACCTTGTCACTGTATGCCCTCCTCATGCTGCTGCAACTGGGTCACTCTGTGTCGTCCTCATGCTGCGTGCCACAGGGTCACTGTATGCCCTCCTCATGCTGCTTCCATTGGGTTACTCTGTGTACTCCTCATGCCGCGGCCACTGGGTCGCTGTATGGCTTTCTCATGCCGCTTCCACTGGGTCACTCTGTGTACTCCTCATGCCACTGCCCCTGGGTCACTGTATGGCCTCCACATGCCACTTCCACTGGGTCACTCTGTGTACTCCTCATACCACTTCCACTGGGTCACTGTATGCCCTCCTCATGCCACTTCCACTGGGTCACTCTGTGTACTCCTCATACCACTTCCACTGGGTCACTGTATGCCCTTCTCATGCCGCTACCACCGAGTCACTGTATGTCCTCCTCATGCTGCTGCCACTGGGTCACTGTATGGCCTCTTCATGCCACTTCCACTGGGTCACTCTGTGTACTCCTCATACCGCTTCCACTGGATCACTGTATGTCCTCCTCATGCCGCTAACACCGAGTCACTGTATGGCCTATTCATGCCGCTGCCACTGGGTCACTGTATGTCCTTCTCATGCTGCTGCCACTGGGTCACTGTATGTCCTCCTCATGCTGCTGCCACTCGGTCACTGTATGCCCTCCTCATGCCGCAGCCACCGTGTCACTGTATGGCCTCCTCATGCTGCTGCCAACTCCTCATTGTCACCTTGTCACCAGCAACTTGGCCAGGTGATGCCCCTTCCGCCTCCACATTCTCACGCCATTGGTCCTGCAACAATGTTCATCTCATCCTCCACTGTTTCCTCAGCCGGCACTGCAGGGACAATTCACAGTGCTCCTCCAGCATACTAGATGTGCAGGGCACAGCAGTGTCACACTGTTCTACACCTCGTTTGCCGCTACCACTGGGTCACTTTATGGCCTCCTCATACTGCTGTCACATCCACATTATGTCGCCTTGCCACTCTGTGGCCTCTTCATGCTGCTGTCAACTCCACATTATATTCCCTTGCCACTTTGTGGCCTCCTGATGCTGCTGCCAACTCCACATTATGTCGCCTTGCCACTCTGTAGACATCTATGTGGAATTTGCAAACTAGGGCGCTCTTTCACGCTACAGTAGGATCTTGGGCCTCTGAACAGTTCTTTTTACCTGGCACCAAAATGGACCTGGAAGGCTGAGTTTACACTTGAGTTAGTTGGTCAGTTTTGGCCCCGTAACAGCCCAAATAAGTGAAGTGTGCAGTGGTTCTAAGAGTGTGTCATACTGACTCACAGTATTGTTTCACTACCACAGTAGTCTCCCTATGCGTGTTTCTGCAAGGCACAGTGTTCTACATAACTATACAGGCTCTCTGAAGCCAGGAAATCGGTATTTTTTAGGGTTTTTGGTTTTAAATAATTTCTGATCAAAATATTTTTTTTTTTGGTTTTTTAACTCGAACTGCAATTTTTTTTTTTTTATTTTTTCTTTTTTTTAAAATAAAATGAAAGAAAAATAAGATTTTTTTTTTTTTTTTTTTTTTTTTTTTTTTGTTTTTTAGAAAAGGAAGGAAAAGAGAAAAAAAAAAAAAAAAAAAAAAAAAAGAAAAAAGAGAGGAGAGAGGGAAAAGAAAAAAAAAAAAAAAAAAAAAAAAATTTTTTTTTTTTTTTTTTTTTTTTTTTCACCATTATGTTAGAGAGATCTGGGTGTTACTACTAATTAATATTCTCAGTTTCCCTCCTTTCTCCTTAGGTATATCTACTTATCTGTTTCCTTGACTGGTTTGCATGTACGATAATTTACCCCACAATATTAATCATAAAATACGTTTATTATTAATATGATGGAGCTAGGTTATAGAATAATACAAAACAGTATTAACACAGTGCAATACAATAAGTACAGAACCCAATTAAAAACCTACAGATATCGCTACATACACACACACATACAACCACACACATACAACCCCTGGACAATTTACTAACTGACCCTTTCTGTAAGGAACACAGCAGTAGTAATACAGATTAATAGAGGGTGACTGATAGATAAATGGATAGATAGATAGATAATAGATGGATGATGGGTGGATAGATGGATAGAGAGAGAAAGTTATACTTAAGCCTTATTATGCATGCTCTGGTGGTATATGGAGCTTGTCTAGGTGAAGCTGGTCAATCCATGGGGGCTGGTGAAGAGAGAAGATGAAGAGAGAGAGAGGCGGCTGGTGAAGAGAGAGAGATGAAGAGAGAGAGAGAGAGGGCTTTTGGCCCATTATATATATGGCCCACAACTCCGCCCACCTAGATGTTGTCACTCCAATCAGGCTCTTGGTATTGTAATATAAGTTTAGATGCAATACTTCTTATGAGTCTTGGGATGGCGCTCTAACACTTAAAATCGATCCTTGGCCTAGGGGTAATGACCTACCTCCCCCATCTGCTCCGGGTAACTCTCTTTGAACAAAGGAAGCTGATTAACATCACCATGCGGGTCTCATTAGCATAACAAAAGCCTTCCTGGCCCATGCGGGATGTCTGTTAGAAAACAGGTTTTGTAGCCTGCAGACAATAGCTCTCTCAGGAGTTCTGAATGGAATGATTGAATATATATATATATATATATATATATATATATATATATTAATGTTTGTGGTAAGCACTTCCCTTTACAATCCCCCTGTTGTCGGGAACACGACAATGTACTTTGAGGAAGTGTTTGTTTGGTCGTTATTGCCCCCTCAGCCCTATTCATTCCTGGTAATGGTTCAGGATGGAGTGTATAATTTGGATTTAGGTACCAAGACATCAATCATTTCCAGGGACACTTTCCCACCTATGACTGTTGCCCAATATCCTCTGCTCACAGAAAACGTCTTTTGCGCGTCCTGATTTACGGTGTCAGTGATACTTTCTACGGTCCACCCCAATATGTCACACTGACCTGGACGGGAACATTTTTATCCAGCCCACAGTTAGTCAGGTAAGACCTTTAAACCACAGTCCATTATCACGGTACATGCAGCACCACCTTTTGGTCCGGACTGAAGCTCACGCAGGGCTAGACCACCTTGCCACATGACACCAGCTGTCCTACAGGACCGCTACCTGTACTTAAGCACAGGTCACCAGTGAAGTTGTCACCGGCCTCCATGAACAGAAAAACCTGGACTTTTATCAAGGCAGGTCTGTGAACCTGCATCTGAAATGATGTCTCAGAACCTAAAATCGAATTGTGGGGAGAGGCACTGCTTCCCATGTCCCCTGTACCTGACATTCAATCCATCCATTATGAACCATACCATTTTATATGGCCGAGGTGGCAATTACCTTACAGTGTAGGGGTACCTTACCTGTCCCTAAGGATCCTTACACCCCTTTACCTAACAGAAATTAATGTAACATATATA
This sequence comes from Leptodactylus fallax, assembly GCA_947044405.1. Taxonomy (NCBI): domain Eukaryota; kingdom Metazoa; phylum Chordata; class Amphibia; order Anura; family Leptodactylidae; genus Leptodactylus; species Leptodactylus fallax. The sequence goes on from CAMRHE010000015.1 coordinate 3,897,919, forward strand.
TATATATCCCACTCATCCACCAAACACACAAATCCCACCACACACAAATTCCCACCCCCTATAGATCAAGAACTATATATATATATCCCACTCATCCACCAAACACACAAATTCCCACCCCCCTATAGATCAAGGCGATAAAAATAAAAGGATGTGCTGGTATTGGTGCACATAGAGACTCCTGCCACAAGAGCACGTGTTTCCTACTCATCCATAAACACATGAATCTTCAGACCCAGGTGTAGATGGGAATTACACTAAAAGATGCAAATGCAAGTATGTCTATACACAAACACACTCAGTGTTCAGTGTGGGAGGCGTATGTTGTTGTACAGACCATAACAGGCACTTACACCTGAAGTGTCTATGTGCACACACAAAAATGCAAAATAATACAAGAATATGAAAATTACATTGAAAACATTATTTACAAGTTAAGGCTGGGACTGTATTGGTATCAAGTCCTTAGTCCCTGCCTTCGGGTAAGTTCGTGATGTACGGCCTGGCCCTGTTGAAGCTCACGGGCCAAGCCTTTTATCTTCCTATAGATGAAGATCATTCCTATATACATAATGGCCACTAGGACGAGGAGGACTATGACTGGGTGTACAAGCAGATTGAAGAATGATGTTGCTTTGGGGCTATATCCGAACAGACTCTCCCACCAAGATACGGCTGAGTCCTTCTCCAGGGCATGAACCATCTCTGTTATCTTTGACTGGTCATGTTTCAATAAGATGGTGGCCTGCTTTTCAGAGTCTTTGAGCTTCTCTATGACACTTTCCTCCTTAGTGAAGTCTAGTAGCAGGTGTCTCAGTTTTCTGCCAAAACCAAGAGGGATCCTCTGGAGCCTTACAGGAGTATCTGGACGGATATCCAACCTCTTCTCTGGGGTAATCGGTGTTCTCCCCTTCTGCTCTGCTACATCGACACCTAGAACGGGATAAAGGGTACAATATGCTCCTGGGAGGAGTTCACCTCTTTCGGTGCAGTTAGTTGTATAAATGGTATATGATACATTAACGGACTGGTACCAACACCAATACCCTTGACCCAAGTACTTCAAACTAGATGGAGGTATTGAGCTGCTTTTCATCTCACAGAACCCCTCATTATCCCAACACTGGTGTCTGAGCACCCGATCATGATCCCCTTGGCAGAGGATAGCATCCTCTTTCCTCCAACATCCATCTGTATCAAACAGATAAGGATGGCCGGTCTCATAGGTCAGGATATCTGAGGAGAGCTGCGGATGTAACACTGTTCTGTTATTCATCATTATACCTAGGTTGATAGCACCATACCCACGTCTCACGTTGCCAGAGACAGGTGCCAGGGATGAAGCAGTGCAAGTGAGATTATGGCACCCATGCCACTGAATGACCCACCAGTTAGTATGGTTGGCAGCAAAAGGAGTGATAAAAGGACTCACCCTTTGCTGGAGGTTAAAATGGTAGTGTCCATTATACAGTGAGGACACAATATGTTTAAGGTTGCTGGAAAGTTCACCCTGAACCTGAGTACATGCCAGAGCAAGCTGAGCTCTATCCTGTTCTTCCAGGAGACCCACGACTAATAGTCTAAACTTCTCTCGTAAAGCAGAAGATAGGGAGCTAGTGGCATCTATATGTGAGTGTTGTAAATCCTCCAAAACATGATTTACATCAACCTGGGTCTTGAGGCCTTCCCCAGTATGTTTCGCCAGATTCCCCAGTTTGTTTCTCAGGACTTCCAGGTCCATAGTGTTCAGTGCCCCTATTCCCATTGCACCTCCTCCTAAACCCATGGCAATCAAATCCCTTCTCCCCCTGTACTTCCTGTATCTGGTAGCATCCTTCCTTACTTCTTGTCCCACCTCTACCCATCCTTTTATCATATCAATCTGATTCCTCACAAACCCCTCACATCTATGGTCCCAGTGGTCTACTCTAAAATCATCAACCGAAATCCTCCAGGTATATAGGACGAATTTGGTTTTGGTGATGATTTTCCAGGGAGATGCTAACTGTGGAGCTATGGGATCAGCCATTTGATAGGTTGGGGCATTACAGGAATCCCTGTGGGGTTTTACTGGCTGAAGAACTTCAGTTTCATAAGGGACCCTTACCACAGTCACACATACTTTACCTCTTCCTTTAAATGGATACCATTGGTCACCTTCTCCAGTCTCTAATACGAGATTCCGGATGGGTTTAGTTGTGGAAAGATAAACCCACTGTGTAAATGTCCAACACCCCTCATCGACTGCCTCACAAAATGGCCATTTAAATGAACCATCAATATTGATAGCAAAGTTAATATCTCTGCCTCTGGGATCCTTCCAATCAGAAGATACATATCTATTCCGGTATTCCTCAGTCATAGGGGTCCCATCCATCCATACATCAATTATTGGAGAATCCACTCCGTTACAGACTATATTCCATCTCCATGGGTTAGAGTCTGACATTACCATCTGAGTGTCTGGTTCCCAGTGTGCATAGGTGATGAAATAATGTCCTGTCACATCTGGTACACAAGCATCCCTCATAATGGTAATCATAAAAGATCGAATGGATGGAGATCCCTCCAGCTGAGTATACCTCTGATCCTTCGCATCAGCTCGTACCTTCAAAACTGTGGCTCTGTATAGGCCTTCAAGTTTTACTGGGCCGCTCTGATTGTTCCATAATACTTGTCCAGATTTACTGCAGTTTAACTTTAAAATCAATATGCTGGTCCCTAAATAGTCCGTGGACACATGTCCTTGAGCATATTTGGATTCTCTAGTTATTACCATATGAGAATCCCTTAGCATACAGTATGCCTTCAGGGTGCCCTTTACTGGTATGGGTCTATCAAAGTATGTCCTAACTCTTAAGCTATCCTGACTGGTATGTTTCAGAAAAGTGGCTTTTAGAATATACCATCCACTGTATTCTGCCCCAGTGACATCTTCAGGACTCAGGACTCCTGCTTTGGTGCACAGCACCTTTGTTGTGTTTACTATCACTGGCCTATAAGGATGTAAGTGGGGATTTCTAGACACCCATCTTACTGATTTGATAGCTGTTGGTTCTGTGATCTGGTAAAGAATAACATGATAATATGAAATGTTTTAATACACCTTTGACCTACTACCCCCCCCTTCACCCAACTCTATACTCATGACCTTATTGAGTTGGGGAGGCACAGGTAGCCTTTGCTTGGTCAATGTGGATCCAAAACCCTGCCTTTCGTCTATGTGAGCGTTTTTTTGTTGAGATTGGCTTTTGTACTTTCAGCATAGTGCTACCCATTACTTCCAGGACCTGGTAGGGTCCTTCCCAGTTTGCATCCCAGGGCCCGGCCTTGCGGAATACTTTGACCATGACCATTTCCCCTACAGAGGGCATGGGAGTTTCCCCCTGTAGGTACGGTTTATTCATCTTTATTGCTGCATGCGGTAGCAATTCCTTCAGGTTCTGCTGAACCTGTTGGAGAAACACATCTCTAGCAATAGCATCTTTCATGGGTGTAGAAATTTGGGGTTCACTTGGCCAACAGATAGACATCTTGCGCCCGGTCATAAGTTCAAATGGTGTTATGCCGGTTGTTGTTGCCTCTGTGGCCCGGATACCCATCAGTACTGCTGGAAGGGAAGTCACCCAAGTGGAACCCCTTTCCAACAGTGCTTTGGAGAGCCGAGTTTTGATAGTTCGGTTCATCCACTCCACAATGCCTGCTGACTGTGGATGATAAGGTACATGAAATCTTTGCTTTATGTCCAGAAGTCCACAAAGTGCTTTCATAACCTTGCCTGTAAAATGGGTTCCCCGATCTGATTCAATCACTCGGGGGATTCCCCACCGTGATAGAATGTGCTCCCACAGAACCCGAGCAGTAGTAGTAGCGGAGTCATTTACTGTAGGGATGGCTTCTACCCATTTTGAGAAGACATCCACCACCACCAATGCATAGCGACAGTTACGGCTGCCTGCCGGTAATGGTCCTATGTAATCAATTTGTAAAGTAGACCATGGTCCCTGCGCTGGAGGAACCCGCTGCAACACTGGCTTCAGGGCGGATGCCCTTGGGTTTACCTGAGCACACACCAGGCATTGTTGTGTAACTTCCTCTACCGTCTTGGACATACCTGGCCAGTATAATTTGTCCTTGAGTAGGGTCAAAAGTTTGTCCCGACTCAGATGACCCAACAACTGATGATTGAGTCTTGTTAGTTCTGCTTGCAGATGCTGTGGGACCACCGGTAGAGGGAGTGGTTTGGTTCCAGTGTCATAACACAAGATGCCCTGTTGGACTGTCCAGGGATCTTGTGGGCTGGTAAGGTGTGCTGCCAGCAAAGGATCCTTTGACTGTTCCTCTTCAAATGACACTGGACCATCTTTGAGTTGTTTGTTTCTGATTTTAATCTGGTGTACGGGTATGGCTTCAGTGTCTGATTCCTGGAGGACTCCAGACACTGCAGCCAATTTGGCAGACTCATCTGCTTTGTTGTTACCCCGGATCAGAGGGTTATCACCCTTCTGGTGTGCTGGAATTTTTATGATTGAAGCATTCCCAGGATGTGCCATGCCCCATTCCCACAACTCTTTCAGGACTGAGGCATGAGCTAAAGGTTTATTTTGGCTGTCCACAAACCCTCGTCGTTTCCAAGTGTCCAGATGCAAAGTGAGAGATCGGACTACATATGAGCTGTCGCTATATATAGTACGATTCCCTGGAGGCTGAATGAGAAGGGCTTCTCTGACGGCCTCCAGTTCAGCCCGTTGTGCTGACATGTGACCAGGCAACCTTACCAGCTTGTGAGTACCCATGGTCTCATCCAGCACTGCAAATCCTGTCATGTAGGTGCCGTTCAAGCAGAATCGAGAGCCATCAACGAAGATGACTCTGTCATCGGGATTAGTGGTCATCCTGAATAGCTGGGGATCAGTGACCTGCGTTAGTTGACCACAATCATGTTCTATCCCTGTCATATTTAACAACTGGGAGAGAACATATTTTGCTTTGTGGTCCACTGTCAGATTTCGCCCACTCAGCTCCATGATCCACTTCCCAAATCTCTGTTGTGAGACTCCAGGGAGTGTATCTCGAAGCAAGAGTGCCAGCGGGGAATGTGGAGTCTGTACAGTGAGGGGCCTGAAACCCACAATATGCTCGGTAGCTTTAACCGCATAGTGTATGGCTGTCAGTTGTTTAGCACATTCATCAAAACCCCTTTCAACTGGTGAAAGGAGCCTGGAGAAGTACCCTAGAGGTCTATACTCAGATCCTATCTTTTGAAGAAGGACCGTAGAAATAGACTCTGCGCCAGCATGGGCTTGTATGGCCAGTTTTCCTTCTGGGTGAGGGGTGGCTAGGACTGGGGCGGATGAGAGATCTCTTTTCAGAGTTGAAAAGGCCTCTTCCTGTGTCTCTGACCAGTCCTTCAGAGAAGGCTGTTCCCCTCTAAGAAGTTCATAGAGTGGTTTTGCTTTGACAGCAAAATCCTCTATGAACTCCCTCATGAAGTTGGCTACTCCTAGGAACTTGCGTAAGTTCTGTAGAGAGTCTGGCCTGGGTATCTTCATCATGGCTTCCACACGGGCAGCCAGGATGCCCTTGGCTCCATATGAAATCTGGACACCAAGGAAGGTGACTTCTGTCCTAGCCAAGTTTGCCTTATGAGGGCTCAGCTTGAGTCCAGCCTGGGCCAGGAGTCCCAACAGTTCCTTCAACAGAACCAGATGGTCTTCCATGGTTTCTGTGTGAAGGAGAAGGTCGTCTACATATTGCAGCAGACATTCTGGCCGTGAGAACACACTTAATACAGCCGCTAATGCCTGGTGAAAATATGTAGGACTACTGTGAAACCCCTGGGGCAGTACACAGAACATATACTGCTTGTTACCCACTGTGAAGGCGAACTTGTACCTGCAGCTCTCTGTCAGTTCGATGGAAAAGAATCCATTGGCGACATCGATGGTTGAGAATATACGACTTTTGCCGCTTACCCTTGCCATTATGTCGGGAGTCTGTGCGACCACAGGTGCAGACATGGGGGTGTACTTATTAAGGATGCGAAGGTCTATTGTAAGCCTCCATGTGGTTTCAACACCTGCACCTTTCTTTTTCACAGGCCATAAAGGATTATTGCACTTTGAATTACCCTCTATGACCACACCCCTTACTTCCAGGTCTTGGACTGTCTCTAGAATTGATTGTGTTGCCTCAGGCGGAAAGCGGTATTGACGCTGAGGTGGAGGGTCTGGCCCTTGTATGTCCACCTGAACGCCAACCATTCTTCCACAATCATTTTTGCTTTGAGCCCACAAGTCTGGATATTCGAACACAATAGGTTCAAGGTCTATGTTGTGTGAGACCTCTGGCCATTTGTGTTCCAGCACATTGGAAGAATTCTCAATTGCTGGTAGGGGTGGTCCCAGACATTGGTGCTGTATGACATACACCTTTGATCGTCTTGGACCCCTCCAAACAATACAGTTTGCCAAATCGATTATCCATCCATTTTGTGTCATTACATCGGTACCGATGATGTTATCAGTACCAGGGTAATACCACATTGGGATCTTCAAGGTCCTATTCCTGTCAAGCTCAACTAGAACTTCATCTATCCTGTGGGCTCTCACCCCCCCTTGTTGGTGATCAAATCCGATCACCATACACTGAGGGCTGTTGGGGTGTAGATCATGTTTGACATTGGTAATAGAAATTTCTGCTCCAGTGTCGAGCATGATCTTGGTATCGTGGTCTTTTATTCTGGCTTTAATGTGGGGTCTCCCTGAAGAATCCAGTATGATGTGACATATTGGAGCCAGATCTTTAGGGATCCCTGACTGTCAGTCAATCTGCACCAGATTCTCAGTAGGTACCTCTGAGGTACGTACTGCCACTTGTAGTTTCTGAGTTTTAACATTCTGTGCAGACTTATGATGTTCTACACCTAATGTTCTTTCAGGTCTATCAGGGGCATTTACAAGTGCCACACGTTTCAGTGCCTGTTCTGGCAAATGTCCCTGATTGCTATCTGTCTGTTTCCCAACTTGTTTGGCGTAATTAGGCTTCATCTTGAAACCATTATTATTGCCATTTTTCTCTGGGTTTGTACGATTGCGAACTACTTGAGGGCAGTTTCTTTTAATGTGTCCAACCTGTAAACACAGAAAGCATCGTATGTCTCCCATCTTTTCTGTTGGAGGAGCTGTGGGGTAGACAGACATGTGTGGCTTAGTGTGGTGTCCACGTTCATCTTGTGATTTGACATGGACCTTTCCACGCTCCCTGATTTTCACAGACTTTTTATTGCGCAGTAGATCTTGTCTATACTGTTCAATAATCATGGCTGCATCAGTGAGCGTTGGCTCCCTTGCTGCACTTAGCCGAATTGCGGTGTCAAGGTATGGGAATTTGTACACAAACATGCGAACCATGCCTTGTGGGACTCCTATACCTTGATCCTTTGTGATCCTCCTGTACATTGCTTCAAACCGACCACAGAGGGACGAAGGTTCGTCCTGTAAGGTGGGTTTGAATTTTGTCAGGATTTCTGGAGTAACATCCCAATGTCCTGTTGCCAGTTTCATGAGTATTGAAAGGCGTTCTTCCTCATCATAAAATAGGCCATTCTTGGGACTTGTTCTCTCTGTTGCCTCATACCTTTGGTTGAGGTGTGTCGGCAACCACAATTTAAACAGCTCCATACGATATTCTGGAGGCACAGAATATTTCCTGCAATGTCCTTCAAACATATCACAGGCTGTAAATGGATCTGTATTAGGGTCATACTTAGGGATCTCTTTGCAGATCCGTAACAGGAAATGTATCTTTTCCATGTTGTTATGGCTAGGATAAAATTCCACTGACCTTTCAGGACGTGTAGGTAGGTTGGAAGCCGTATGTACAGTTTCCCATCCACTACTTAGTCCCCAATTTGAGTCCTGTCCATGGAGGCGTCCGCTGTCTCTCCTCTCCAAAGGTGTTGGAGAGCATTGTAGTGCACGCTCCACTGGACTCCTAGTATCACAAAATGGACTATTGGATCTCTGATCCACAGGAGCCGTGGTTCTGATCGCCCCAGTCCCCTCCTGTGACATTCCTGAGACACAAATCTGTTTAGTTGGCAAGGGTACCGTGCTGTTAGTACTAGGCCGTGACAAGTCAGAGATGATCTGCTGCAAATTCGCAATGATTTGCGAGTTTGCCGCTTGTTCCTCTCTTAGTGTCACTAACATTGCTTCTGTGGAAGTAATTTTACTTCTAAACTGATTGTTCTCAGTGTATAATCGAAGGAGTTCTTTGTCCATGTCAGAATAATAATTCTCTTTGTCAGAGAGTTTGGATTCCAACACACAAATCTCCTTTCCTCTCTCAATTATATAAAGTGCCTCATCTTTCAATTGAGTTTCTAACATGTGAATCTGCTTGACATTGTCTACACAACAATGACAGTGGGGGTTTGCATTGTTAGCTCGCTCCACTGTCCCTTTCATGTTTGCTAGGATCTCAGCATGCTCTGGCTTCCAGATGGAATCTTCAAAAGTATATACTAGTTTTGCTAACATTTGTAATCTTTTGGAAGTTTTGTTAAAAACTGTCCGTTTACTAATACAGTTTTTATCATGAGCATAGGCCTGATCCAGCAAAGCAGACCACAACATTTCTCCCGATTTATAGGTTGTGGGTGGTACTGGGTTGAATGTACTGTGTTTAGCTAGGTGTTTTAATGTTGAGAAATCCATACTTACTTTTCCTGCTGTCATCTCAGTCACCGTTGGTCACTTGTCCTTTGCTGCTTGAAAAAGTATCCTTTTCGTACCGGAAAGCCTTTTCCCGACCAGCTGGACTTCTCCTGAAGAACCTTGACTTTGATATTACAGAGGCACAAATGGATTTCTCAGTCTCCCAGCGAGTTGTTTGTGGAGGAAACATACAATTGTTAATACCTTCAGATAAATACAAATAAACAATAGGTTCACTGTTATTAATTATCTTAAGTGAAGCTTTAAGCAAACTGGGTTAGCCGTGCAAACTTCAATCTGGGCACACAGTGTAACGCAACACTTCACTGTGTACCAATGTTACTTGTCCACGCCCCTCCACTTGATAGTTCACGGTATAACACAGTTTTGCCAGAAGACAACACGCAAAAATATTAAAACAGTACGGGCCGGCTCGCCATTATGTTAAGGGGATGAATCTTAATAGTTAATATTCCTCACTTCTGACTTGTTTCACCATTATGTTAGAGAGATCTGGGTGTTACTACTAATTAATATTCTCAGTTTCCCTCCTTTCTCCTTAGGTATATCTACTTATCTGTTTCCTTGACTGGTTTGCATGTACGATAATTTACCCCACAATATTAATCATAAAATACGTTTATTATTAATATGATGGAACTAGGTTATAGAATAATACAAAACAGTATTAACACAGTGCAATACAATAAGTACAGAACCCAATTAAAAACCTACAGATATCGCTACATACACACACACATACAACCACACACATACAACCCCTGGACAATTTACTAACTGACCCTTTCTGTAAGGAACACAGCAGTAGTAATACAGATTAATAGAGGGTGACTGATAGATAAATGGATAGATAGATAGATAAGAGAGATGATAGATGGATGATGGGTGGATAGATGGATAGAGAGAGAAAGTTATACTTAAGCCTTATTATGCATGCTCTGGTGGTATATGGAGCTTGTCTAGGTGAAGCTGGTCAATCCATCCCGGGGGCTGGTGAAGAGAGAAGATGAAGAGAGAGAGAGGCGGCTGGTGAAGAGAGAGAGATGAAGAGAGAGAGAGAGAGGGCTTTTGGCCCATTATATATATGGCCCACAACTCCGCCCACCTAGATGTTGTCACTCCAATCAGGCTCTTGGTATTGTAATATAAGTTTAGATGCAATACTGCTTATGAGTCTTGGGATGGCGCTCTAACACTTAAAATCGATCCTTGGCCTAGGGGTAATGACCTACCTCCCCCATCTGCTCCGGGTAACTCTCTTTGAACAAAGGAAGCTGATTAACATCACCATGCGGGTCTCATTAGCATAACAAAAGCCTTCCTGGCCCATGCGGGATGTCTGTTAGAAAACAGGTTTTGTAGCCTGCAGACAATAGCTCTCTCAGGAGTTCTGAATGGAATGATTGAATATATATATATATATATATATTTAATGTTTGTGGTAAGCACTTCCCTTTACAGTTAGTAAGGGGGAAAAGGGAGGGGGGGGGGGGGGGGGGGGAGAAAGAAAAAAAAGGAGAGAGGGGGGGGGGGGGGGGGGGGGGGGGGGGGGGGGGGGGGGAGGGGGGGAAAGAATGTTTTGTGGTGTGGGGGGGGGGGGGGGAGGGGGGGAGCGGGCTGTTTGTTTTTTTTTTTTTTTGTTGGGGGGGGGGGGGGGTGTGGGTATTATATTTTTATTTTATTTCGGAGGTGGTTGTTGTTTTTTGGGTTTTTTTTTTTTGTGGCTGCGGCCCCTGGGTGCTTATTTTCTAAAATTCCTTTTTCTTCTGTTGGTACCAGCTCATTAGTTCTTCAAAGCGATCTATTTCCTGAACTTTGGTTTCCCATAATGATACTGGAGGTGCTATAGTCTGGAGCCAAAACTGTGGAATCAACAATTTAGCGGCTGATATAAGGTGGGTGGCTAGATGATCTCTGGAAGGCTTGTAGGCATCAGATGGGAGTGAAAGAAATATTATGGATGGAGAAAGAGTAATGTTTGCACCAGTTTCATTCCTCATGCAGTCCTGTATCTCAGACCAGAAAGGTTGAATGATGGGGCAAGACCACCATAGATGTAAATATGTTCCTGAGTGTGCCGAGCACCGCCAACACATGTCATGCATTGATAGTTTTTTGCGAAAGAGCCAGTCCGGAGTCCTGTACCATCTGGAGAGAAGTTTGTAATTTTTCTTGGAGGCGTATGCAGGTGGAGAAGCCATGAGAGGAATGTAATATGTTGTCTATGTCTTCTCTGGCCAGGGTGAGATAGAGTTCCTTTTCCCAGCTCACAACAAAAGCCGGCTTAGAGGGCGTGACTGGATCAACAAATCTACGAAGCAGGATGGAAGTCTTTCTTAACATTTTGGTCTTGGAGAGCAGGAGTTTCTCAAATGGCATTAGATTGTCAGGTAACTGAAAGGTGGCACCAAAAAGGTCTCAGATAGTGTTTCAAATGTTGCTGATGGAGAAAGGAGAGTTTCAGCTCAGGAACTAACTTGACACAGTCCTCCCAGGACATCAGTGAGTTTCCATTTGAGATATCTCAAAGAGGCAGATTATTCAAAGCGTTCCATACATGAGCGTATGCCTCAGTATTCTCCTTCAATAAGGATGTTATCAGGCCCACCAGTAGGAGGAGCGAGGAAGAGGGGGCCAAGCCTAGGCCTAATTCACTCCAAACTTCTAGTGCTCCACATAGTAGGGGTAATTTGACATTAGCAGTCCTCTGGAACTGATGTGGCAGCCATAAATCAAAGAGTCTCTGTTGGGATAGTTCATATGTGAATGCGTGGATAGGAGCTGTCAAATTTGCCCACCACCCTCAGGGAGGCCAATACCACCCAAGGATCTGTGTTTAACGAGAAATGACCAGGCTATTCTAGGAGTTTTTTGTCTCCAGATAAATCTGGTAAAGATGCTGCAGAGAGAGGTGAAGAATGCTTTAGGTAGGTAAATAGGTAGCATGGACATTTTATAGAGAACTTAAGGAACTAAGTAGGTCTGAATTAGATTCTTTCTACCGAACCAAGAGAGTGGCAGGGTTGAATAAGAGTAAATATCACGTTTTATCTCCTCCAGCAGGGGTACAAAATTTCTGAGGTAATCCTTAAGAGTAGGTGTAAATTGTATCCTTAAATATTTCATTGATGAGTCAGCCCAATGGAAAGGCATATTTTGTCGGAGCTTACTTTCAAATGCGTTAGACAAGGTGATATTCAACACTTCAGATTTAGTGAGGTTTGCTTTGTAACGAGAAACTTTACCTAAGTGAAGTAGAATTTCTGTGATAGCTGGTAAGCCAACCTCAGAGTTCGTGATAACAAAAAGCACATCATCGGCAAAGGCCGTGGCCTGTGTAGTGGAGTCTCCCACTGTCAAGCCTTTGATACTGGGGTCTTGCCTAACTGCCTAAAGAAGTGTCTGTAACACTAAGATGAACAATGTATGTGCCATTAATTCTCAATTTCGCATGTGGTTGAGCATACAGGGTGAAGATTGCATCTATAAATGGGGCCGGGAAACCAAATTTCATCAGCGTGACTTTCATAAAGCCCCAATCTACTCTATCAAAGGCCTTTTTGGCATCCACTCCCAAGAGGACCAATGGCTGTTTGGTGGCTTTTGCAAGGAGAATCAGAGGCAGTAGTTTCGCCGTTTTGTCTCTCCCTTCTCTCCCCAGTACAAAGCCTGATTGTTCTAGATTAACCAGATTAGGGATTAACGGCTTGATGCAGAGGGCCAGGATTTTAGCCCAGATCTTTAAATCAAGATTTAACAGTGAGATTGGCCTATAACTGCCACAAGAGCTGGGGTCTTTGCCCTCCTTCGGGATCAAGGTGATATGTGCTTCCTGAGCTTAGTTCGGTAACTGGTTACCCTGTAACAGAGTATTACATACAAGTGACAGTTGTGAAGCCAAGAGCTGATGAATCTTTTTATAATAAGGCAATGGGAAGCCATCTGGTCCGGTACTTTTACCTACTGAGACAAGTTCAAGTAGAGTGGCAGCTAAATCTGGGGGAACGCTAGGTAAAGACAATCGAGTTAAAAAGTCCTGTGTGAGGATTTTCCGATCAGGAGCCGTCACAGACGTAGATTCATTTCGCAAGTTATACAGATGTGAGTAGAAGGCGACAAATTCTGTGGCTATATCTGTCGTAGAGGTTTTGAGCTCGTCTGACGGGCATATCTAGAAACTTGGCCTAAAGTTGCTCCTAGCTTAGCCTGTTGTCCTGAAATAAGTCACACAAAGCATGGTCTCAAAATTGAAACCACAGGACCGGATAAGTGTTTGCTCGAGGGCTAATGAGATGAGGCAATTCTCTTCTAATTGAGCTTCCTCTTACTAAATTCTCCCCTCTACAATTTGTTCTGAATACAGCTGAAAGACTCATCTTTCTGTCAAACCGGTATACAAAAGCATCTACCTTGTGTCAGTGACTGCACTGGTTGCCCATCTACCACAGAATACGATATAAAATTATCACACTCACCAACAAATCCAACCATAGCGCTATACCTCCCTACATCTCCTCCCTCGTCATTGTCTACCACCCTAACCATCCGTTCTGCCAATGACCTTAGACTTCTATCCTCTGTTATCCAAACATCCCACACCTGTCTCTAAGACTTTTCTTGAGCTGCACTGAAATGCTTTACCCTAGACAAACAGATTAATACCCAACTACAGCAGCTTCCAAACTGCCCTAAATTTACATCTGTTTAGACAGGTTTATCACATGACCTGATCACATTGTACTTCACCTCTGCACTCTACACTAACATTTCTTATCCTAAGCCATCCTTCCTACCTTATTCCTCAGAACCCGATCCCTCTATCTACTGTATAAGTTACCCTGCACTCCATGCACTTAGTATCTGTACATTCACAGATACCAGCTGGTGACGGGCTCATACAGCTTCAGTTATATGACCTTATTTATTAAAAGATGGCTGGACCATTGTACCAAACATTGTACCTCTTGTGTCTCCCTATTTCCTCATAGATTGTAAGCTCTCGCAAACAGGGTCCTCATTCCTATTGTTACATATGTTAATTTCTTTGTCACATTGTAATGTCAAATACTGTCTGTTCATGTACCCTCTGATTTGTAAAGTGCTGTGGAATATGTTGGCGCTATATAAATAAAGTTATTATTATTATTATTCTGTAGCTGAAAATATTAATGCGAGTCATTAGCAACATATTCACATTGTATTTGTATATGGTACAGGATAACAGAGGCTCAGAAAAATTGTAAAAGGGTTTTTGTTGCCAATAGCAACCAGTCACAGCACAGTTTTCTCTTTTACACTGGTTTCACTCATTACATTGATAAAGAAAATTATAGTCTTTACTGATAATCAATTGCTAACATATTGTAATCCTATTGTATATATGTATACTGCTATTTCGTTTATTACAGACATTTTCACATGTGGCCTTGTTATGTGAACAAGAATGTATATTGGAACTTGGCATTTCCAGTAACACTGTTTTAGATAAATTAGTCAAAATAGTTAGATAAGCTCTGCTTTGGAGCTTGATGTTTAGGCCACATAATGTCCTTTACAGTTGATTATAGGTGACATGTGTAATTATGCTAATTCTACTATGAGAGTGATTTTTATTGTAAAAGGACGGTCTGATGGCTGGTTACCTCTACTCTCTCTACTTTGCTGTAACAATATTGCATCATTGTGTATACCTGAACAACAGGATCCATTAAATCCTCTCAAGTTGAATTTGTAAAGAAAAGCAAAGTCATGTATTCAGAAATTCTTACAGAAACTAGAAACGACAAGAATGTTGTTGGACGCAAATGATGAAGGCAGGCTGTAAATACTGCAAGAGATGGTGCAGAACCTTAAAAACAGATTGTTGGCTTCACCAAGGAAGTCTTTATGTAAATTGGCTCAGCAGATGGGGACATCCAAGAGCATGTGCCAAAGAGCTGCGAAGAGAGCTTGTCTTCATCAACTGAAAGGTCCCGATTAAAACAAACACTGTGTGTACAGCCATTGGCCTTCTGAAGTGGAAAGTTTGCTGCAGTGACACCAGACATGCTTAACGTTCAGCAATATGGAGTGTTGAGTTCATGTGTGTGTGTCACTGCAGACAAAGGACAGTTTAAACACATATTATGAGAGGTTGCTGCTTCTCATTGAGTAATGTATGTTCTGACTAAATTTCCTTACATTTCTTCACTACTCTTGGAGTTATAGCTATATTTTCCAGGCAAACATCATGTTAGATAACCTGTATTTGATAAAATGTTATGATTATTTGGTAGTAGGAAGGGATTAAAAACTTGAAAAATAGTCAATACCTCTAAAGACACACTATGAACAGAACTTATAAGAAGAATAAGAATCTTTTCACACCATGTTTAGTCCATTATTCTGATCTATCATAGGATCAGAACAATGGACCGAAAAGCTAATAGAATGACAAATGCAGATAGAGCACATTCTGTCTGCTTCCCTCATCATTATAATGTTAATAAGCTTTCTTCCATCCTGTTTGTTTATTTTTTCAATGGAAGGTAAAGAAGGTATAGTTCCTTGAAATAAGAAACAGGACAGAAGAAAACTTTCAGCTTTTTAAATATTACTGCCAATGATGACATATGCAGACATATTGTACTCCATCTGCATCTTTTATTCTATTAGTTTTTGGTCCATTGCTCTGATCCATCATAGACTAAACACCGGCAGTGTGAGGGTAGTCTAACCCATATTAAGTTCAAAAATTTTTGTTTTGTAAGTTTAGCAAGGTGCAGTTTATCTAAACATACAGTATATATTTTTGTATAGAAATATGCAAATAAAGACCATTCTCAGAAATTAATATTATAAACAATATATACAAATAATCAAAATATTTCTAGACTCTGAATTTACATTTTTACATACTTGAGAAGGCAATTTATACATGTCCTACAAGTAAGGTTGAATTTGTCAATGGAAGGTTTGAGAAGTAAAATTGCACATGCTGCTGTTTCTCATTGTCTCTGTCATCCTGTACTCTAAGGTGACCTTGTTATATTGTACAGGAGGTGAAATCGCTTATAGAAACAAGCTTGTCTCTCACAATTTCAAAACATAAAGGTCAACAAACACAGCTTCACAGCTCAGGATTTTTTTTTTCATTTACAATTTTACAAAAATATCTGTACTGTTGTCTGTTCCTTCATCAAAGTTTTTCATCATTATGAGGAATAGTGATAGTAAAAAGAGCATAACATAAAATAGATTGCAGCAAGTGTGACATACTGAGGGAGACTTATCAAGCACAGTATGCCAGAATTCAGACATAGATTGTAGCAAAAAAACACTGTTTAATGCTAAGGCCCCACGTTGCAGAAATGCAGCTTTTTTTGTTGCAGATTTTTATGCTTTTTTTATGCCAAACCTAAGAATGGCTACAAAAGGATGTTCTTGTACTTCTACCTTTTGCTCAATCCACTCCTGACTTTGGCTCAAAAAAACCACAACAAAATCTACAACAGAAAAAAGCTGTGTTTCCGCAACGTGGGGCTACAGCCTAAGGCTGGGGCCCCCCTGTTGTGAAAACACAGCAGAAACCCTGTAGCAAAATACACCGCATTTTACAGTACTTGCAAAGTGGATGGGATTCTGGCTAATCCCATCCACACATTGCAGAAAAAAATTCACAGCAGAAATGCTGCAATTTCAAAAATGTGAGTGTTTTTGCAAATCATAGCATGTCAATTATACCTAAGGAAATGCTAGTGTTTTCTGTATAGATATAATAAAGACAGAAAATCTGCAGAGTAAAACTCTGCCGACTTTTTGTGCAAAGCGCTCGTCAAAAAAAAAATTGCGATTTACAAGTGATATCTGTTTGCAGTTATTCAATTTTCCTGCCTTTCGCTTTCAGCCCAGACTGCCAGGATGACTTCTTCTACTATGACTCTGTTCTGCAAAGTTTGCAAAACAAACATCTTTGGCCCCTACTTATCCTTCATTTTTCTACAGTACAGTATACAAACTTTCTAACCTGATGCTACCTTGATTCTGTGCCTGCTAGAAAATAAAAAATATAATACAGGTGGGTATTTTTAATATGTATTCGGGCAGAAACGGGGTATTGTTAGTATTAATAATAGCCCCTTCTGCCAAAGAATACCAACAGCTTCCTTTCTGCTTCCATACAATAAAAATGTGCAAAATGCCACAGTGTTTCCCTGTCATCAACAGTACTCCTTTGTCTTCCATCGTGCCTGAACTTATTCTTGTCCAGTTCCTTCTTGTTCATTTTCCCCACAATGCCCTCTGGTCCTCCACAGTGCCCCCTGTTTCCCAATGCATATACTTTTCCACCACAGTGCTTCAGCTACCCACAGAGCCTCCTTGTCCTTACCGTCCAGTCTCCCACTGTGCCTTCCTGCTCCTTAGTGCCCACTTCTCTTAGCCGCCCAGTAACCCAAATATATTTTTTAAATTCTTACCTTATTACTTTTGTCACCTTCTTCATTGAGATCAGCATGGGGAACTAGGGCACAGACAGAGCAATGACATCATCAGATCTGCCTGCTTCAGGTCAGAGGCAGCTCAGAGTAACTGTAGGCCAGAAGAAGCATGTTGTCCTATTTGAACTGGCCTAGGTGGACACAATGATGTCATCTTCCTGTCTGTGCCTCATTTGACAGTGATCTGGCTCAGTTTTCCGTTTCTCCTTGTTTTTCCAGACCAGCTGTCATTTTAACAATCAATTTGGGAAAAACAAAGACAATTGCGTCAATCCAACCCCATCACAGGTGAGAAAAATAAGGGCATGAATTGAGTCAGGAGACTGTACCTTGCACGGTACTCAAGTTGCATAGCCATTACCCAGCTGACAGACTCCCAGTAACACTTGATTTTTTTGCAATTACATAGGTGTTTTACATTTTTGATCAGTGTTAATCATTTTCATTGGTGTAAAAAAGCAGCACAGTTGTTAACGCGAGTAAATAACTGCTTTGTAATAGCATGGTCTGCCTTTTCTTGATAGGTTTAACTTATTGATGCATGTGCATTTATACTAGTAGAACTTTACTCATCAGATCATATTGGGTGCTGACCTCCTACATTATATTTATATTCAATTTCATTAACTCATCTCGGCCACTAATGATGGTGTTTATTTGTGGTTATTTTTTCTGTATTTCCTCCCTTTATTCCCTATTTTTTTTTACTTTATATTTAATTAATGTGGAATCTATCTTGATGTTTTGTCTTGTGAGTTTTTTGGTTTGGTTTATTTTGCTGGCACTGCAAAGTACTGTGTTTTTAAAGCTAGCATTTCCATGGTGGTCAAATTGTTGTGTTTCTGAAACTTGTAGCCTTAGCCTCCATTCACAAAATAGAAGTGCAAAATGGCAGTGAAAAACATTAATTTTGCGCGGCCTTTTTGCACCTGGGGGGGGGGGGCTGTTTTTACGGATCCCTAATACATTACCGCATATGGAGGGATCCATGAAAACAGACAAAAATAGAGAATGTGACAATGGACCATCAAAATATTGGTCATGTGAATAGCCCCAAGTAATAGACATTGAATATAATGCAGCTGCTTGATGGCCATTTACTATGTTCATGTGAATGTAGGCTTAGACAGTTCTCAAAAATGTGCCATAATATCTGTTAAAAGTGACTTGTAACATAAATAATTTGAATAAATTATTTTATTATCATTTATTTATTTCTATTTTTCTTTTATTTTTTAATACTTTACAGTGGTTTATTTTAATTTTTACTTAGTCCCATCATGGAAAATGAAGACTAGGGGGTGATTGCTAACATAGTACATTGCAATACTTCTGTATTGCAATATACTATACTGTGCAGTGGGAAGGTGAAAGTAAATCTATAAAACTCTGCCATGGTGACATGGTTGCTTTCAGTAGACCTTTCATCACCATGGCAATATTGGCAATCTCACCAGGGGTGCCGCACTAGGAGGGCATGTAGGTGCTTTCAACAACCAAAGCTGTAAGAACAGCTATAGCTTGCTACAGCTGACACTTGATCCCGATGGTGCCAGCTGAACTTCTGAGCCATCGCCATCTTCATGACATAATAGTATGTCATTTCATGTTAACGCATGTCCATGACATACTAATTAAAGATTAAGTAAACTTTCAAACATCTTTTGATTTTCTGGCTGTATTTGTGTTATTAATACATTTTGTAATATACTTTATTAACAAATTGTTGCTCCTTTTTGTAAAATCCTGCATTTCTTTATTCTATTACTTGTTTCTGTACTGAGAACTGTAACCTGCTTTCACTAGGTGTACAGGCACCTGTACAATGCAAGGAAACTGAGGCTGGGGGGGATGATCTCTTTAAATACATATCTTGGGTATTATTAAGCCTAGAAAGGTGCTGTTGGTGTTATATGAAAGATGAAATTATTTTCATCTAGTTATACATTGGGGAAAAAAAGTATTTTGTCAGCCACCAATTGTGCAAGTTCTCCCACTTAAAAAGATGAGGCCGGCCTGTAATTGACATCATAGGTAGACCTCAACTATGAGAGACAAAATGAGAAAACAAATCCAGAAAATCACATTGTCTGAGTTTTTAAGAATTTATTTGCAAATTATGGTGGAAAATAAGTATTTGGTCAATAACAAAAGTTCATCTCGATACTTTGTTATATATCTTTTGTTGGCAATGACAGAGGTCAAACGTTTTCTGTAAGTCTTCACAAGGTTGGCACACACTGTTGCTGGTATGTTGGCCTATTCCTCCATGCAGATCTCCTCTAGAACAGTGATGTTTTGGGGCTGTCGCTGGGCAACACGGACTTTCAACTCCCTCCAAAGGTTTTCTATGGGGTTGAGATCTGGAGACTGGCTAGGCCACTCCAGGACCTTGAAATGCTTCTTACGAAGCCACTCCTTCGTTGCCATGGCGGTGTGCTTGGGATCATTGTCATGCTGAAAGATCCAGCCACGTTTCATCTTCAATGCCCTTGCTGATGGAAGGAGGTTTGCGCTCAAAATCTCATGATACATGGCCCCATTCATTCTTTCATGTACACGGATCAGTCGTCCTGGTCCCTTTGCAGAGAAACAGCCCCAAAGCATGATGTTGCCACCCCCATGCTTCACAGTAGGTATGGTGTTCTTTCGATGCAACTCAGCATTCACTCTCCTCCAAACACGACGAGTTGTGTTTCTACCAAACAGTTATAGTTTGGTTTCATCTGACCATTTGACATTCTCCCAATACTCTTCTGGAACATCCAAAAGCTCTCTAGCAAACTTCAGACAGGCCCGGATATCTACTGGCTTAAGCAGAAGGACACGTCTGGCACTGCAGGATCTGAGTCCCTGGCGGCGTAGTGTGCTACTGACGGTAGCCTTTGTTACGTTAGTCCCAGATTTCTGCAGGTCATTCACTAGGTCCCCCCGTGTGGTTCTGGGATTTTTGCTCACCGTTTTTGTGATCATTTTGACCCCACGGGGTGAGAACTTGTGTGGAGCCCCTGATCGAGGGAGATTATCTGTGGTCTTGTATGTCTTCCATTTTCTAATTATTGCTCCCACCGTTGATTTCTTCACATCAAGCTGCTTACCTATTGCAGATTCAGTCTTCCCAGCCTGGTGCAAGTCTACAATTTTGTTTTTGGTGTCCTTCCACAGCTCTTTGGTCTTCATCATAGTGGAGTTTGGAGTGTGACTGTTTGAGGTTGTGGACAGGTGTCTTTTATACTGATAACAATTTCAAACAGGTGCCATTACTACAGGTAATGAGTGGAGGACAGAGGAGCCTCTTAAAGAAGAAGTTACAGGTCTGTGAGAGCCAGAAATCTTGCTTGTTTGTAGGTCACCAAATACTTATTTTCCACCATAATTAGCAAATAAATTCTTAAAAAATCAGACAATGTGATTTTCTAGATATGTTTTCTCATTTTGTCTCTCATAGTTGAGGTCTACCTATGATGTCAATTACAGGCCGGCCTCATCTTTTTAAGTGGGAGAACTTGCACAATTGGTGGCTGACTAAATACTTTTTTTCCCCACTGTATCTCTGGAAATATTGCTGCAAACTTGGAGTGTTATGAGAGATGAGAAAGGGAGGGCTGTGGGGGGGGGGGGGAGCGCACGCCCTAAGCGCAAGCCAGCATGACTGGCTCTCCATGGTGTGGGAGGTGCAGCAGGCCGGCTGCACGTAGTTGGTGGAAGTAGGGGGGCAGGGCTTAGGCCGAACTATCAGTTGCGCGCTGGAGAGTGGAAGTTGGCTGGAAGATGCCGAAGCAAACGGTCCCACCATCCCTCCCCTTTTTGTTTTAGGTTATGTTTACTTCTGTTTAGTCGGCAGTAGGACGGGCGTCATGGTAGCCGTGGTGGGCGGGGGGTCATTGGAGTTGGTTGAATTTGGTGTGGGGGGGAGAGTCATTGTGGTGGGATTTTCCTCTCCCCGTAAATTGGACTGCTCATGTGTAGGGTGGTCTGGTGCATGGTTGGTGGGTCCCCCGGCAAGGGGGAGTCCCTTTCTCTGTGTAGCCAGGTGCGGTGCCACCAAGGGGGTAACAGCTGGTGGTAATATAGGTGCAAATTGGCAATACATACATGTGGGCACCAGACCATTTATGTAGCTCCAAGGACCTCCGTCCAGGGCTGGTATTTATATAATGTTTTGTATTGGTTGTTCATTTTGTTTATATGTATATAATTGTTAATAAAATAACTGCTGTGGCCAAAATTATCCAACAACAGGTTTCTGTGTCATTATTTTTGGGGAAGATTGGAGGGAATGGAGTGGCCACGGGAGAGGTATGGCGGTTTAGTGGTGGTCTTTGGTTATAAGTTATATAGGTTGGGTGGATAACTAAGTCTAAGTGTCTTCTTTCATATGACAACAAAAGCACAGTTTTATGTTTATAATGCCTGAGATACAACTTTATAAAGTAAACCCCCCCTTCAAGACTGCGCTTCTAAGCATTACACAAGAGCCCACCCCTCCCACCTAGTGAAAGCACAGTTATGGAAACTAGAGAAAGAATTAAGAAGTTCAGGATTTCACAAAAAGGAGCCAAAATTTGTAAAGTATATATCAAAAATGCTGCCAGAAAAAGTGGTGGAACCTGGGCAACGAACCTTTACTAATAGTAGTTGAGTACCCCTGCTCTATTGGCCTCAGGAGCTCTGGACCAGGAGGTGTATAGAAGTATGTGCTCTTTCCCCCACCCCTACTCTATATCCAGTAATGAATCCAGCAATTGCTGGCTTCACTACTGTATCTTCTCTAGGGTTACTTGCAGTGAATGACTGCAAGCAATCCCATTCCAGTGCATTGGCAAGGGGTTATTTGTGGTCATTCACTGCAAGTAACACCAGAGCATACAGTCCCTGACAGAAGTTCTGTTGCTTATCCATGTTGTGGAATCAAAAGCTTATAACCTGACTTTAAATTCATCCATTGGTTTTAGAAATGACTCATATGAAAGCTGAAACCCTCCCAAATTATTTTTTGGTTAAGAAAATAAATTGGCTTCACTGCTGAAATATTCATCATTTAATGAACACAGAAAGGTCAGATTTTGGCAAGACAAAAGTTTTGTCGCACACATAAAGTAATGTGAAAATCAAACCAATAATTCTGTTCAAAAACAAAGATAAGTTTCATAACATTGGTGAATGAAGTTGTGGTGCTATTAGAGCCATATTTAATATTTTGTGTGACTTCCATGAGCTTGAAGGACTGCATCCATGCGTTTCAACAATGATTCATACAATTTATTGATGAAGTCATCAGGAATAGCAAAGAATGCAGTCTTACATGACTCCCAGAGTTCATCAAGATTCTTTGGTTTTGTCTGCCAAGCTTCCTCTTTCATCCTACCTCAAACATGCTCAATGATGTTCATGTCTGGTGACTGGGTTGGCCAGTCCTGGAGCACCTTGATCTTCTTTGCCTTGAGGAACTGGATGTATGAGATGGAGCACCATCCTGCTGAAAAATTTGACCCCTTTTATGATTGGGAATGTAAGAGGAAGCTAATACTCCTTGATATTTTAGGCTATTAACCCCTTAAGGACCCAGCCCAAAAGTGCGTTAAGGACCAGGCCTCATTTTTCAAAACTGACATGTGTCACTTTATATGGCAATAACTTTGAGACGTCTTAACTTACACAAGTGATTTTGAGATAGTTTTTTTGTGACACATTGTACTTCATGTTAGTGGTAAACACTAATGAATATTTTTGTATTTATTTATAAAAAAAAATAGGAAATTCGATGGAAATTTGGAAAAAAATCGCAATTTTCAAAATGTGAAATGCTCTGCTTTTCAGACAGATAGTCATACCACCCAAATACATTAATACATATTATCTACCATATCTCTGCTATATATCGGCATCATCTTTTAATCGTCCTGTAATTTATTTTGGATGCTAGAAGGCTTATAAGTGTAACAGCGATTTTGCAGATTTACAAGAAAATTTCCCAAACTAATTTTTTAGGGACCACTTCAGTTCTGAAGAGGATTATAAAGGCCTATATATTAGAAACCCCATAAATCACCCCATTTTCAAAACTGCACCCCTCAAATAATTCTAAATAACATTTGGGAAGTTTGTTAACCCTTTAAGCATTTCACTGGAATTAAAACAATATGGAGGTGAAATTTAGACATTTAATTTTTTCCCACTAATTCCTTAATTTAGCCCTAAAATTAACACATTCACAAAGGGTTAAAGGAGAAAATGCATCTCACAGTTTGTTATGCAATTTCTCCAGAGCACGGAAATACCCCACAAGTGGGTGTAAACCAATGTTTGGGCATTCGGCAGTGCACAGAAGGAAAAGAGCGAGACTGGGCGTCTGAAAAGCAGATTTTGCTGGAATAGTTTTCAGGTGCCATGTCTCATTTGCAAAGCCCGTAGAGTACCAATACAATGGAAACCCCCTAAAAGTGACCCCATTTTGGAAACTACACCCCTCACAGAATTCATATAGGGGTATAGTGAGCATTTTGACCTTACAGCCGTTTCACAGATTTTGCTAACACTGGGATGTATAAATGAAACATTACTAAAATGTCACTTTATCCCCAAAGTTTTAATTTTCACAAGGGGTTAAAGGAGAAAAAGCACCCCACAGTTTGCAAAACAATTGCTCCTGAACACGGCAATACCCCATATGTGGTCGTAATCAGCTGTATGGGTACATGGCAGGGCTCAGAATGATAAGAGCGCTATTTGGCTTTTGGAGAGCAGATTTTGCAGGTATAGTTTTCAGGTGCCATGTCGCATTTGCAGAGCCCCCAAAGTACTAATACAGTGGAAACCCCCTAAAAGTGACCCCATTCTGGAAACTACACCCCTCACAGAACATATCAAGGGGTATAGTGAGCATTTTGACCCTACAGCTGTTTCACAGATTTTATTAACATTGGGACATTAAAATGAAAAATTACTTTTTTTCCAATAAACCGTCAATTTAGCCCCAAATTTTTCATTTTCACAAGAGGACAAAGGAGAAAAAGCACCCCAAAGTTCGTTACACAATTTCTCCTGAACACAGAAATATCCCATATGTGGTTGTAATCTGCTGCATGGGTAAATGGCAGGGCTCAAAATGGAAAGAGCGCTATTTAGCTTTTGGAGGGCAAATTTTGCTGGAATAGTTTTCAGGTGCCATGTCGCAATTGCAGAGCCCCTAAAGTACCAATACAATACAAACCCCCAAAAAGTGACCCCATTTTGAAAACTACACCCCTCATAGAATTTATCTAGGGGTATAGTGAGCATTTTGACTTCACAGCTGTTTCACAGATTTTATTGACTTAGGGACGTAAAAATGAAAAATTACTTTTTTCCAATAAACCATCCATTTAGTGACATATTTTTAATTTTTGCAAGTGGTTAAAGAAGAAAAAACACCCCACAGTTTGTTACACAATTTCTTCTGAACACAGAAATGCCCCATATGTGGTCATAAACTGCTGTAGGAGTACATGGTGGGGCTCAGAATGGAAAGAGCGCTATTTGGCTTTTGGAGGGCAGATGTGGCTGGAATAGTTTTTGAGTGCCATGTCGCATTTGCAGAGCCCCTAAAGTACCAATACAATGGAAACCTCTCAAAAGTGACCCCATTTTAGAAACTACACCCCTCAAGGAATGTATCAAGGGGTATTATCATTTTTAGCCTAAAAATGCTTCCCAAAAATTAATGTACAAAGTGAAAATTAAAGCTTTTAAAGAAATATCCAATTTCAGTGCCTAATACGTTGCGGCCACTTTGTGGCATCAGAGACATGCACTCCTAAAAATATTAAGTGGCTATCCCGGGGACAAAAAAATTAACTATGTGGGTGTAAACTGCTGCTTGGGCACACAGCAGGGCTCAGAAGGGAAGGAGCACTGTGTTTTTTTAGCTTTTGGAGTACTTTCTGGTCGCCATGTTATTTTTGCAGAGCCCTGGAGGTGCCAGTAAATTGGAATTCCCCAAGAAGTGACCCCCATTTTGTAGGGGCAATTTTAGGGTCTCTGCAAATGTGAGACGGCGTCCAAAAAAACAACAAGCTAAATATGCGCTCCAAAACCACGTAGCGCTCCTTCACATTTGCGCCCTGCTGTGTGCCCAAATGACAGTTTATGCCCACATGTATGACACTGGTGTACCCAGGATAACGTACTTAATGCCATATGTGGGTATAAACTGCTGTTTGGGAACAGCCGGGCACAGAAGTGAAGGAGCGCTATTTTGGTTTTTGGAGCACAGTTTGCTTTTTGGACACCATGTCACTTTTGCAGAGCCCATGAATTGCCAGTAAAGTGGAATCCACAGACTTGTCACCCCATTTTGGAAACTATACCCTTCAAGGGATTTATCAAGTGGGGTAGCGAGCATTATTAACCCTTAAGTGTTGCATTCTTTTAATTTCCAAAAATGAATGCGCAGCTGATAATGAAAAGTTAAAAATGAAATTTTTCTATAAATACGCCATTTCAGTGCCCAATATGTTGTGCCCAGTTTACTGTATGTCTGCACAGACACACACTCCAAAAACTGGTGAGCGGGGATTCCAGGCACAACAGCTTTTGGAGCGTTCATCTCTGATACAAGCCGGGCACAACATATTATGCACTGAAATGATGTATTCCTGGAATAATTGTCATTTTCACCTTTCACCATCAGCTGCTTATTCATTTATGGATAATAAATTATAGCAACACTTGGGGGTTAAAAATTCTCACTGTACCCCTGGATAAATTCAGGAGTGCAGTTTCCAAAATGGGGTGACATGTCAGGGGATTCCACTGTACTGGCATTTCAGCTCTGCAAAAGTGCAATGGCATCCAAAAACCAAACCGTCCAAGTCTGTGCTCCAAAAACCAAATAGCGCTCCTTCCCTTCTGTGCTCGGCTGTGCCCAAACAGCAGTTTATACCCATATATGACATTAAGTACGTTATTCTGGGTACGACAAGTGTAATACATGTGGGTATAAACTGCAGTTTGGGTATACAGTAGGGCGCAGAAGGGAAGGAGCGCTATGTGGCTTTTGGAGCGCAGATTCAGATGTTTGGGATCTGGTTGCCATGTCATGTTTGCAGAGCCTCTAAAGTACCAGTAAAGTGGAATCCCCTAAGGAATGACCCCCATTTTGAAAAGTGCACCCCTCAAAGAATTTATCAAGGGGTGTAGTGAGCATTAGTATCCCAGACATGACTGCACAGTGGATGGGGAAAAGTGAATATGTAAGCTGTGCGGAGTACATTGGGTACACTAAATTCCCTACTATTTCCCCAGTAGTTCCTATTATTGGGGGGGGTCACTCTGGGGGTCACTTCTGGTTTATTATCCCTCGTAAGCTCTAAATCTCTAAAACTCGCACAGCTTATACATTCCCTTCCTGCCGCAGCCAGTTATGTTCTAATGATTTGGCGATTTTTGGGGTTTTTGTCTTCACATTGTACGAGCTATATTTTCTTTATTTCTCTGGTGATGTAGCCATATGAGGGCTGCTTGTTTGCGGGGTGAGATGTATTTTTTAATGACATCATTTTTAGGTGCTTACAACTTATTAAATAAATTTTATTAACTCTTTCTTGGTGGATTAAAAAACAACCCCATCAATTCTGGCACTGCGGTTTACCTTTTAAATTTTTCACCATACAGCATAGAGCGTAAGTAACATGTTACCTTTATTCTGCAGGTCAGTACGATTACGGCGATACCTCATTTATACTGTTTTTTTATGCAATACCAATTTTGCAGAACAAAAACCCATTTGGGGACATAAATCAATTTTTTTTGCATCGCCATCTTCTAAGATGCGGAGCATTTTATTTTTCAGTTTAGAGAGTTGGTTTAGGGATTATTTTTTGTGGGACACTCTGTGCTTTTTATTGGTACTGTTTTGGGGTACATATGACTTTTTGATCACTTTTTATGGCATATTTTGTAAGGTGAGATGGCGAAAAATCATTACTTTTGGCGGGTTTTTTCCGTTTTTTTTTCCCCGACGTTCACCATGTACATTAAATATGGTTTCAGTTTTATTGTACAGGTTGTTAAGGACGCGACGATAACAAATATGTATTGTTTTTATTCATTTTTAGGTTTATTTTTTATATAATTCATTTTATATAGGAAAAGGGAATTTTTGGGGCTTTATTCTTTTATTAATTTTTTTCACATACTTTATTTTTTTTCACTTTTTTTTACTTTTTCATGTGTCCCATAAGGACACCTGAGCCAGAGATGCTTTGAGTACTATACTATACTAAGTGTCTTGCAGTCTATAGAGGAAGTCATCGCTATGGAAACATAGCGTTGACTTCCTGAGGTCTCGGCAGGATCAACCAGATAGTGGGGTCTCCAGGCAGCCTGGGGTCACTGGGCAGACCCCGGGCTGCAGATTATCGATATCGGCACCCCCCGATCTCGCCGCGGGGGGGTGCAGGGGGCGGCAAGATGGCGGAACCCTTTGGATGCCGCGGTCATGTTTGACCGCGGCATCCAAGGGGTTAAAACCTCCGATCGGAACTTGGTTCCGACCGGGGGTTATGGAGTAGGGTGTTAGCTGTCAGTTACAGCTAACACCCGGTTCCGATGCCGCCCGCTCAGATAGTGAGCAGGCGGCCGGCCTCGGGCATAGTATTACGCCCTGGTGCGCGAAGTACCTAGCGCCCAGGACGTAATAATACATCCAAGGTCGTTAAGGGGTTAATATTGCCTTCCACCTTGCAAATGTTTTGCACACCCCCATACTGAATGTAACCTCAGACCATGATCTTTCCACCACCAAACTTAACTGTTTTCTGGGTGTATCTTGGATCCATACGGGCTCCAGTAGGTCTCCTGCAGTATTTGCGGCGGCTGTGGTGTAATTCAACTGACGATTCATCTGAGAAATTCACCATCTGCCACTTTTCCAGCGTCCATCCGTTTAGCAGGCTGTGGGCCTTGGCAAATGCCACACGTTTTTTTAATTGCCTTTTGTTTAGTGCTGGCTTCTGGGCACTGATTCGACCATGGAGGCCATTTCTAGACAGAATCCTACAAACTGTTCTAGTTGACAAAGGTACTTGAGGTGACCAGGCCTGTTGGAGCTCAGCTGCAGTGGAAGAGGGGCTGGCTTTTGATTTTCTAACCAACAAACGTTCCTCCTGAGCAGTTGTCTTGCGGGGTCTGCCGGACCTGGGCTTGTCAAAAACATCTCCAGTCTGTTTAAATCTTTTTTTAATTCTTTGTACTTGACGCAGAGACACATTAAAGGTGCCAGCCACCTCTGCAGTGGATCTGGTCTTCAGCCTCTTGATAATCAAGGCTTTGGTCGCAGGGTTGATTTTTGGCATGTTGTCAGAGGTGAAGTTGCAGTTCAAGTGAAGGTCTGGAGTGCTGGAGTTCTTTTTATACACACCCACTAATTAACCGATCAATTAGTGAGCACAGGTGAGGCTTTAAACTAGGATTGGGTGCATTATATGACAAGGCGACAAAACTTTTGTCTTGCCAGAATCTGACCTTTCTGTGTTCATTAAATGATGAATATTTCAGCAGTGAAGCCAATTTATTTTCTTAACCAAAAAATCATTTGGGAGGGTTTCAGCTTTCATATGAGTCATTTCTAAAACCAATGGATGAATTTAAAGTCAGGTTATAAGCTTTTGATTCCACAACATGGATAAGCGACAGAACTTCTGTCAGGGACTGTATACCATAGACTGGATATACAATGGGGTGGAGGTTTCATTCTGCTGTACCTACAGAAGGCCGGGGGCTTCCAGGCTAATACTGGTAACTTCATTACTGGAAATAGAGTAGGGGAGTTAAGGGAAAGCACTAAAAATATTTATCTTCTATCTATAGGATAGAGGAGAAATATAAAGTGGGTGGTGGTCTGACCGCTGAAACCCCCAATGATCCTGGGAATGGGGGTGTTTTACTCCCACTGTGCATTCGGACAGCCTGCATCTGCCACCATGTAATCATGCCATGTAGAATGGGACTCATCCATGCTCCCAATCACTTTAAGCCAGCTATATCCAGCACTCCCATCAAAACAGGGATGAGTCCAGCCCAGCATGGGCACAACTACATTGAGGTGACGGCTGCAGATTGTCTGAATGCACAGTGGGAGTAAAATACCCTCATTCTCAGTATCAGTGGGGGTTTCAGCAGTCAGACCCCCACCGATTAGATATTTATCCCATAGATAGAGAATAAATATTCTTTATGGCATAAGCCCTTTGAATCATATAGTTTAACGTTACTCTAGGTCATTGGCCTACTTTTTAAAGTAACGCTGGACCTAGGAAAGGTGAATATTATATGTGTTTTGCTGTTTATTAGGCTGGGCATATGAGGCAAGATATGCAGCAGCAGTCTAGTGGATGGGATTTAATCAAATCCTATCCTCACACTGTAGAAAAAAACCTGCAGCATACAAGTTGCATGTTCTGCGGGATTTGAACATGCAGCATGTCTATTATTGCTACATGGTCTGCTGCAGAGAAACCTGGGCTAGCCACACAGGAAACTGCCCATGAAACCTGTGGTACAAAGCAGCTGATTTTGGCTGGATTTTGCCATAGGGGCGTCCACTGCAGGATATGCACTGCAGACATCCCACAGCCTTAATTTTTGTGTGTATGTGTGAGTGTGTGTGTGCGTGCTTGGTTTTAATTTTGTTTTGCAAATTTCCAGGATTGATTGGACTACTTCAGATTTGTTGTTGTTGTTTTTTTTTTTTTAAATAAAATGGACAAAGAGGAATGTATTGAGTTTTTATGTGTGTTTGTGCTTTTGTTTTTAATACCATTTAATATTTTTAAAATTTATTACTGCCTTAGTAATGGACAGCTGTCTGATTGACAGCATCCCCATTACAAAGGCGGGGCTCAGTGTTAGCTAGTTAAAAAGCTACCACTAACCCTACATTATTACCCCAGTACACACCACCCCAAGGGATACTGGGAAGAATCAAGTATGATCCAGTATTCAACCAGGGTTAAAATGGGGTTGGGGTTAGTGGTAGCCTTTTTACTGGTTAACACTAAGCCACAACGTAGTAATGGATACTGCAAATCAGACAGCTGTCCATTACTAAATTGGTAATAAATAGAGATGAGCGAATCGAAGCTGCAGAAGTGAAATTCGATCCGAATTTCAGGAAATCTTCGCTTCACATTGATACCGTATTTCCTCACGCTTCGATGCATCGAATTGCATTTTTTTATAAAATGGCTGCTGCATGTAAGGGGCAAGGGACCCTGGGAATGCGGGATCATCCACAGTGCTGAGAGTGCAGCAAGCCGGCCCTGTGATGTCACAGCCCTATAAAAACCCTCGGCCATTTTAGGTACAGTCATTTCACATCGCTCTTACTGTAGGGATAGACGTCAGCAGAAGCTAGGGAAAGACTTAGAAAACAGATAGAAGTTCAGGAAAAAAGCCTTAGAACTGTAGGCAAAGGATAGGGAGGAATTGAAAGAACAATTTGGGGTGGCTGCAGGGTCATTAACAGCAAGAATTGTAATACACATTGCAGCATTCACTGCCGTTATACTGTTGCTCATTACTCATACCTGTGTCTTCAAGGTGGAACACAACAAGACTTTTGCAGTGCAGTACAGCAAAAAACTGTGAATTATCATCCACTAATATTTGCACTTATCTGTAATAAACGCCTTTTTAAAGGCGTTTATTATAAGGGGCTTATTCACTGTTCTTCCAAAGCATAACATTACAGGCCATTTGTCAGTATTACCGTGCCAAAGAAAACTGAATTCTCATCCAGTTATCTCTACAGTCATCTGTTCTAACACCTTTTTCAAGGCGCTTATTAGTGTGGAAACAAAGGGCATATTCGCCATTTTGTTCAGAGTATAAAATATCAGGCCATTTCTATATACAGTAGTGGCAAAATTCAATAATAGCCACTGATCTGTGCAGTTACCTGTTATTCTAACACTTATTTAAAGGTGTTTATTAGTGGGGAAAGACATAACGACCATATTCGGCCATAACGGCCATTTTGTTCCCAGTATAAAGTTGCAGGTCATTTCTCAATACAGTATTAGCAAAAATCAATAATTGTTAGCAGTTATCCTAGCTATCACTGTATTATCCCAGTGTCAATTAAAGTTATCCCAGTGTTATCCCAGCGGTTATCTCAGTATTAAGTTACAGGCCATTTCTCAATACAGTATTGGCAAAAATCAATCATTCTTAGCGGTTATCCTAACACTTACAGTGCCTTGCGAAAGTATTCGGCCCCCTTGAACTTTTCAACCTTTTGCCACATTTCAGGCTTCAAACATAAGGATATAAAATTTTAAGTTTTTGGTGAAGAATCAACAACAAGTGGGACACAATCGTGAAGTGGAACGAAATTTATTGGATAGTTTAAACTTTTGTAAAAAATAACTGAAAAGTGGGGTGTGCCAAATTATTCAGCCCCCTTAAGTTAATACTTTGTAGCGCCACCTTTTGCTGCGATTACAGCTGCAAGTCGCTTGGGGTATGTCTCTATCAGTTTTGCACATCGAGAGACTGAAATTCTTGCCCATTCTTCCTTGGAAAACAGCTCAAGCTCAGTGAGGTTGGATGGAGAGCGTTTGTGAACAGCAGTTTTCAGCTCTTTCCACAGATTCTTGATTGGATTCAGGTCTGGACTTTGACTTGGCAATTCTAACACCTGGATACGTTTATTTGTGAACCATTCCATTGTAGATTTTGCTTTATGTTTGGGATCATTGTCTTGTTGGAAGATAAATCTCTGTCCCAAATACAGGTTTTCTTCCAGAATGGTCCTGTACTTGGCTCCATCCATCTTCCCATCAATTTTAACCATCTTCCCTGTCCCTGCTGAAGAAAAGCAGGCCCAAACCATGATACTGCCATCACCATGTTTGACAGTGGGGATGGTGTGTTCAGGGTGATGAGCTGTGTTGCTTTTACGCCAAACATATCGTTTTGCATTGTGGCCAAAAAGTTCGATTTTGGTTTCATCTGACCAGAGCACCTTCTTTCACATGTTTGGTGTGTCTCCCAGGTGGCTTGTGGCAAACTTTAAATGAGACTTGGATGTCTTTGGATATCTTTGAGAAATGGCTTTCTTCTTGCCACTCTTCCATAAAGGCCAGATTTGTGCAGTGTACGACTGATTGTTGTCCTATGGACAGACTCTCCCACCTCAGCTGTAGATCTCTGCAGTTCATCCAGAGTGATCATGGGCCTCTTGGCTGCATCTCTGATCAGTCTTCTCCTTGTTTGAGATGAAAGTTTAGAGGGACGGCCGGGTCTTGGTAGATTTGCAGTAGTCTGATACTCCTTCCATTTCAATATGATCGCTTGCACAGTGCTCCTTGGGATGTTTAAAGTTTGGGAAATCTTTTTGTATCCAAATCTGGCTTTAAACTTCTCCACAACAGTATCACGGACCTGCCTGGTGTGTTCCTTGGTCTTCATGATGCTCTCTGCACTTTAAACAGAACCCTGAGACTATCACAGAGCAGGTGCATTTATAAGGAGACTTGATTACACACAGGTGGATTAGATTTATCATCATCAGTCATTTAGGACAACATTGGATCATTCAGAGAACCTCACTGAACTTCTGGAGTGAGTTTGCTGCACTGAAAGTAAAGGGGCCGAATAATATTGCACGCCCCACTTTTCAGTTTTTTATTTTTTACAAAAGTTTAAAATAACCAATAAATTTCGTTCCACTTCACAATTGTGTCCCACTTGTTGTTGATTCTTCACCAAAAAATAAAATTTTTTATATCTTTATGTTTGAAGCCTGAAATGTGGCAAAAGGTTGAAAAGTTTTCATGGACCATCATGGTAAAAACTGATGGTAAAAACTAATGACAACACATAACAACATGGTATATGTAATGATTTTGAAGTAGAAATTTGTAAAAAATAAAAGCCTGATGTCAACAGCTGAATTTTTGCATCAGTTGTAATGACAAAAAACTGATACTGATACAACTGATATATGTGAATGTACCCTAAAACTTTAGTTACACTTTAAATTCAGATTTCATAGCTATTTATTTAGAATTATCAATTATATTACACATTATTCCATAAGGTGTCCCTTATAAGTAATTAAATAAAATATATAGAAATAAAACCAAATTTTCAATTATTTAATTTTGCACAACATTTCCATGTATCATAAGCTGAGACATATTATGTTCTGTTTACTTTGTCACCTACACTAAGCGTTTACAAATAGCTACTGGTAAAATATTGTAAGTTCCTATGTTATAATAAGAGATGAGCAAACTGGTTCGTAACAAGCCAAAATTGACCTCAACTCTCCAAACGCTTCTGGTTTTAAGGAAACTAAAACCTTTGTAATCCATTTTTTGAGAACTAAAATGGTTTTAGGAACATGCATTGTGCAGTTAAAATGCAAAGAAGAGGAAGGATTACACGTGCTCTGTGATATTGACTGGCTTCTGGTATCACCTGACACTGGAGACCTTGCAGTCCTGATGTCTCAAGCACAATATAAGATTTTTGCAGAGAAAGTGTTAGGGTCTTGCGGTGACCAGATGGAAGGTAACGCTGCAGTTGGGATTGCGGGGTGCAACAGCGCAGACTTGTCACGGTCTCTGGGCACGAGGGCGCAGCGCTGGTGCTGTCCCACATTACCACCACTGGTACCGGTGATGAGGGGGCTGCACAAATGTTGGTAGTGATTGTTCCCCCGGGGCGCTTCCCCTATACTGTGCCGACTGGTGGTGTTTGGGGCGCCCTGATGTTGTCGGTGCAGAGTCAGACACAGAAACGGTTGTAAAGTTGAACTTTTACTTCCATGGGTGTGGAGGCACAAATGCTTAAACAGTTTCTTCAATACAAAACAACGGGGTACGCCTGGTGACACAGCAAAGTCCTGGGGTGCAGGGTAGACTTGATGAAAGGTGTTCCTAGCCCCTTATACTTCAGTGTTACAGCCCTAAGGTGCGTCTGGGCTCCTATTTGGCTCATAGGAGGATGCCCACCATGATACTAGTACATAATATTCCCCACTCACGTTATGTGGTCCTGATAGCTCAGAGTTTCGGGGTGCAATAGTCAGGGTGGCAGGATATTCCACAGGTCTGGCCTTGGCCCCTGGATCCTGTGATACTGGCTATGGAGCACGTGTTCCAGAATGTTCTCTCCACAGTCTCATGCTGACAAGATAATGATGCTTGACTTCCTTCAGGGCGATGGCTAGGCAGACAGGGGACAGGATCTTCTGAATAGCTGGAGTATGTCAGCTCTCCAACCTTCCTGGGCCTGTCTAGGACTTGAGATTCCTGCACTAAACTCACTGCTTTCTTCACAGGACATCACACTTATCTCCTCACCTCCTCCTCCTAACACTCCACACTTCTCACTCCTCACACGCAGGACCTTCCTGCAGGGGTCATACCATGGGGACCCAGTGATCAGCTGACTCCTCCCCTTTTCCCAGGCGATGTCCTCCCATTGGACATTTGGTTACTATTCAATCCTATGGGAGGTGTAATGCATGTGTGAGGCTCACTAGGTGGCGCTGTGTTGTGTGAGACTCAGGACCCCCTGCTATGTCACACAGGCTATGAAGCAACAGGAAATAATACAATGCACAGAGATCACCCTCAGCCCAGCCATAGCCAGCTCTGGGATGCCACATACTCCCCCTCTTTCACTGAGCCGACCTCGGCGACAGGCTGGGGTGAAGGTGAGAAATGTAACATAACGTTAATAAATACGAATAAAGTGCAAATGGGTCCAGAGGCTCTCTGGCACAAATTTTGTGAGTGTCCATTATCATGAGAGTCTCTCTGAGAAACAATAAACAGTCCTTTCTGTAAGGAAGAGTAGGCACTCTCGCACGAATGTCCATACCGCAATGGGGTAACAGAACTTCCTTGGCTCGGTGAGCCAGGCACTATGGCTTGGATTGTTGCATATAAGTGTAAATACTATATTACATGGCAAGATATTATATATATACTGTATATACACACAGGAAAAACATTAATGTAATCAGAGCAGGAATAACATATATACAGAAGCAGAGACAGTTAACCTCTTTTACACAAGGACAGCCATGGCATCACTATAGCGTGTTGGAGGTATGCCTTTTGTGGTACGCTCAGAACGCCTAAGTGGAACGAGATTTGAATCAGGAACAGAGTCACTGAAATCAATTAAATCATCTGTCGAAGGGTTCTCTTGCACTAGAGCAATTGGTGGATAACAGCTAAATGGTAGTAGTTTAGGCGCCCACATAAGCTCAGTTAACGTTGGGGGTCTCTCTTTCGCTTCAGAAGGTGACAAGATCTCTGTACTCGTTGTCTCAGCTGGGGGCACCTCTGTGGGTAGTCCTTCTTTAAGGCACGGCTTCAGACGGTTTCGGTGTACTACTTGGGGCTGTCTCCCAGGTTTAGAGATCTCATACACGTCGGATTCAGGATATGGTATGGAGATGACACTGTATGGTTCTTTCTCCCAGAATGGATCCAATTTCCCATTCCGATGGTTATTCCTTAACCATACACGGTCGCCAACTTTCAGGGGCGCTGCATGGGCGCGATGGTTGTAATCCTCCTGTTGTCTCCTACGAACCTCATCCATGCGCGTTTCAACTATCTCTTTAGCTTCCTCCATACGTCGGCGGTGTTCAACAACCCAGTCTGTTATGGGTAGTGGATTGATGATGTCAGGGACCTTCACACCAAGGGTTAAGTCTGAAGGAAGTTGACCTTGTCTTCCAAACATTAGATAAAATGGTGCGTATCCCGTAGATGTTTGGGGTGTGTTGTTGTAAATATAGGCCAAGTCCTTGATACGCTCAGGCCACTCAACACCAGGTGTAACTGCGGCTGTTCTTAGCATGCCGATGATCACTTGATTTGCCTTCTCGCACATACCATTCCCTTGAGGGTGATACGCTGTGGTTCGCAACTTCTTGCAGTCTTGGAACTGACACAGCTCACGGAACAATTGGGATTCAAACGCCGATCCACGGTCGGTGAGGATATGCTCAGGACAACCGTAATGGCGGACAAACTCTGCGTAGAAGGTCTCAGCCGTAGTTCTTGCTGTAAGATCTCTGACAGGCACGATGACAAGGAACTTGGAGTAATGATCCACCATCGTCAGAGCGTAGCTGTAGCCAGAACGTGTGGGACCCAACTTCACATGGTCCAGAGCAACAATTTCACACGGCTTTTGAGTCTTAATTGGATGTAGAGGGGCCTTCTGATCTCTTCGACCTTCCTTGGTGATACTACAGGCGGGACACTCTCGGCACCAACTCTCAATGTCACTCCTCATCCCAACCCAATAGAAGCGACGACGGATGGTAGCTTCGGTCTTTTGTACCCCGAAGTGACCGGATCTGTCATGATACGCCTCAAGTATCATCTGTGCGTCTCTTCTTGGTACGAGGATCTGATGAAGCCTTTCACCTGTGACAGGATCAAGAGTGTTTCTAAGTAGAAGGCCTCGTTGGACAAACAGGCGCTTCCTCTGTCGCCAAAGGCGTTTTAATTCCACGTCATGAAGACCTCTCTTTACACGGGTTGGTATTCTTCCTGTAAGCAGGAAATCTGACAATTCTCCTAAAACTCTGCTCTCTTTTTGGAACGTTTTCCACAGAGATGGCTCCTGGAGGGATTCGGCAGCTGTTTTCGCCAGAGATTCTCCTTCTACAGGGACACCAATAGCAACCTGTTGGGCAAACTTGTTGTAGAATGGTGGCATCTCCACCTCTTCCCAGATGTCTTCTCGGGGTGGTTCTTCTCCCACAGGCAACCTTGAGAGTGCATCAGCGTTAGCGTTGGACTTGCCACTGCGATACTTGACAGAGAACTTGTAATTCGCGAGTCTTGAGGCCCACCGTTGTTCAAGGGCTCCCAGTCGAGCAGTGTCCAGATGCGCCAACGGATTCTTATCTGTGTACACGGTAAAGGGTGTGGCAGCCAGGTAGTCTTTAAACTTCTCTGTCACGGCCCAGACAAGCGCCAGAAGTTCGAGTTTGAAAGAACTATAGTTCTGGTCGTTCTTCTCCGCGCCTCTCAGACTCCTGCTGGCATAGGCGATGACTCGCTCTTTCTTGTCCTGAACCTGGGACAACACTGCACCCAAACCTTGGTGACTTGCATCTGTGTACAAGCGGAATGGCTGACTGTAGTCGGGATAGGCTATAATTGGTGGTTGCGTTAGAAGTGCTTTAAGCGCTTGAAAGGCTTCCTCTTGACGCGCTGTCCAGTCTACCGGAAGCTTTCGGTTGTAGTTTTCTCTGGGACAACCGCGCAACAACTCGTTCAGAGGCTCGGCTACTTGGGCGAAGTGTGGTATGAAACGCCGGTAGTAACCTGCGAATCCAAGGAAGCTTCGGACTTCTTTGACGGTAGTTGGTCTTCGCCAGTTCTGGACTGCAGTGATCTTTTCAGGATCAGGTTGGACGCCTTGTGCGCTCACAACATGCCCAAGGTAGTGAACTTGGGGTTTCAACAGGTAGCACTTGGAGGGCTTCACCTTTAGGCCGTGCTGTATAAGTACCTTGAATACCTCGGACAGGTGACGAAGGTGTTCTTGGTATGTCCGGGAGAATACAATAACATCATCCAGGTACAGTAGCACACTCTGGAAATTCTCATGGCCGAGGCACCTCTCCATAAGCCGTTGGAATGTGGCTGGGGCATTACATAGCCCAAATGGCATACTATTAAATTCAAAGAGTCCCATCGGGGTCGTAAACGCAGTCTTTTCACGATCTTCAGGCGCCATAGGGACTTGCCAGTATCCACTGGTTAAGTCCAGGGTCGAGAAACAGGTAGCTGATCCCAAAGCCGTTAGAGATTCCTCAATCCGCGGCAATGGGTATGCGTCTTTGTGCGTGACGTTGTTGAGTTTACGATAGTCCACACAAAATCGTAGGGTTCCGTCTTTCTTCTTGACAAGGACTAGCGGGGCTGCCCAGGGGCTGTTACTCTCCCGGATGACATCAGCATCTCGCATCTCTTGGATCAACTTTTTCACCGGTTGGTACATCGCTGGTGGTATTGGACGGTGACGCTCCTTGATTGGATGGTGGTCGCCAGTCAGAATGCGATGTTGTATGGTCGTGGTCTTACCAAAGTCCAATGGGTGTTTGCTGAATGCCTTTTGGTAACGCTTGGCCACATTGCAAACCCCATTGATGTGCTCTATAGGGGTATTGGCGTCTCCCACGTTCAATTCATCCCACCAGGACTTCGTGGCTCCATTTTGAATGTTCTCAGCAGCTTGGGTGGAACGCTGTGTGGCAGTAGAATCACCAGAGAGAATGTCTTCTG
Organism: Leptodactylus fallax; assembly: GCA_947044405.1. NCBI lineage: Eukaryota > Metazoa > Chordata > Amphibia > Anura > Leptodactylidae > Leptodactylus > Leptodactylus fallax. Next base: position 3,936,454 of record CAMRHE010000015.1, read on the forward strand.
GTGCTAACCGGTGTAGCAGGGCCACAGAGTGGAACTTGTGGAGGTTCACGGGAGCATCGCCCAAGTTGACTAAGCGGACAGGAACACGTCCATTGGAAACTGTGACAAGGCTGCGGGCAGCCATGACAAGTGGTTGGCCATCTACCTGTATGGGTTGTAGCAAGGCCTCGTAGTCCTGATTTTCTATGCCCGGACGGGCACGGCACCACACCATAGTTTCTGTTCCAGGCTGTAGGGTTACTGGACGGGTATCTTGGATCCGGACGCGACCAATTTCACCTTGTTTGTTGGCGAACTTGTGCTGGGCATTGAGTACACGAATGGCCCGCTGAATGGTCTGCTGGTCACTGGGAGAAGCTGTAAGGAGAGAGGCATGCAAGGCATCCAACACTTCTGCAAAGCAATGGCGTAAAACATTCATGCCTAATATTACAACTGCAAACCTATCATCCTCTACATCAGTGACAATTACACCCTGTCTAGGCAGTTTCAAGTCCCCAATCTGGATAGTGGGTTCCCAACAACCCTGCTGTGGTATGGGCTGTCCATTGCTGGCACACAGATTTATCCATGTGTCAGGTGTTCTATTCAACACACCTAAGTCCCAATGTTCAAGGAACACCTGCTTGCGCAGGGTTGTTACCTGAGATCCAGTGTCCACCAACGCTGTCAGAGGGACGCCGTTCACCCGGATTGTGATGTGTGGGCAGGCTGAGACGAAGCGTGACAATGGCACTGAAGATTCACCTGGGCCCTTCTTCTTTCCTCCCGAGGGGCGGCCCGCTGCCTCGGGGGTGGCCCGTTTAACTGAAAACACTGAGGCCTGGTGTGTCCATATCTATGGCAATAGCTACAGTATGGCCTCTCACTCTGCGGAGGTTTCACTGAAGACGGACGTCTGGGTGGCGACTCAGGTGAGATGTTGAGACTTCGCAAAGGATCACTGGACGATGAAGACGGCTGGGTCAGACGATCTAGACGGACGGTGATCTGTTCCATGGCACGGGTCAGATGATCCACTCGGGCCAGAAGGTCATCTCTGGAGTCTGCTGGTGTAGTCTGCGCAGTTTGGGCAGCAGGTGAGGTACCCAGAGGTAGTGGCAGGACAACTGGAGCAATGCTTGTTGAGGGTCCAGGTGAGGGAGCACAGATGACTGGGCTCGGCTGGGGCTGCTCCTGTCCCAAGACCTGGATGGCAAGGGCCTTGAAGTCAGCAAACGTGATGCTGGGATGTTGTGCAGCAAGCATTCGCAACTGACTCTGGAGCAATGTGGTACCCGCCCCTTCTATGAAGCGGTCAAGCAAGATTTTATCAGAGTCCACATTTTCACGTGGATCCACTTGCACCACAGCTCTGAACGCCTCTTGGAGGGATAAAGCATAGTCCCGCAGGGTCTCACCAGGTAGTTGTCGTCTGGAAAAGAAGCGCATCTTTACCTCGGAGACAGATCGCACGTCAAAGTTCACCTGGAGTTTGTCCAGAATTTGCTCAGGGGTTCTTTTGTCAGAGGCAGGCCAGGATTTGACCTCCCTAGCTGCAGCACCCTCAAGCTGGCCCAGCAGGATCTGTATCTGCTGTTCTGTATTCAGAGGATAGAACTGGAAGAGAGACAGCATCTGCTCACGAAAGTCCCTGAGGGTATGCGCCTCCCCTTTGTAGTGCGGCAGCCATGGTGCGCCAGGGTAAAATGGCATGGAGAATGGTAGGCTGCTCGCCATGGGCACTGCTGGATCACTAGAAACAGACGGCACAATGTCACTTTGCTCAGTCATGTTGTTTGCCGGTATGACTGGAATTAGGTCGCCGTCTCTTTAAGAAACTCAACTGCTTGCTGGCAGGGAATGGAGACTACAACTTGGAATGCTGTCCCTTTAAGAATGCTGTAGCTATTAACAGAGTCACTGTGATGCAGGCTGACGGTGTGCTCCCCCTCTTTAATGGTGGCACTCCCCACGGACACTGTACACGGAAAACACTCGCTGGGGCCGTGGGAGGACTGAAGACAAGGACAGGGAGGCACAGTACTCACTGACAGCAACTGCAGCGTGGACCAGAGATCAGCGGTGCACAGCAGGGACGGTGATGCGGCATCAGAGAGTCAGAAATGGCGCCGGCACGTTCGCCTTTCACTTTCTTGTATGGGTGCGCTGGAGCATTGCGCTCAGCATTCTGGGCTCTCCTAAGATGGCGGCAGATGGGTCTCCTGGCCTCATGGGCAGTGCTAAAAATCTCCCGCACTTTTGCAAGGTACAGTTAACCCTTTGTGGGCGTTCTTACACAGCGATGTGGCGCAGCAAACAAGTCCTGGGCGTTTTAACTCTTCCAGGGCTGTAACACACTGAGAGGACAGTCTTTAGGGCTTACTTCAGGAGTATAGGGCTCCCCTCTTTGTGGCAAGCACTCTCAGGGAATAAACTTGATCTTAGCAAAGTCCACAATAAAGACCGATGCTCTGGAGACAATTTGGCGCACTTTTCGTGGCGACTTTCTCAAAATGGCACACACCCGTATCCTGTTCGTGACGCCAGTTTTTCTTGCGGTGACCAGATGGAAGGTAACGCTGCAGTTGGGATTGCGGGGTGCAACAGCGCAGACTTGTCACGGTCTCTGGGCACGAGGGCGCAGCGCTGGTGCTGTCCCACATTACCACCACTGGTACCGGTGATGAGGGGGCTGCACAAATGTTGGTGGTGATTGTTCCCCCGGGGCGCTTCCCCTATACTGTGCCGACTGGTGGTGTTTGGGGCGCCCTGATGTTGTCGGTGCAGAGTCAGACACAGAAACGGTTGTAAAGTTGAACTTTTACTTCCATGGGTGTGGAGGCACAAATGCTTAAACAGTTTCTTCAATACAAAACAACGGGGTACGCCTGGTGACACAGCAAAGTCCTGGGGTGCAGGGTAGACTTGATGAAAGGTGTTCCTAGCCCCTTATACTTCAGTGTTACAGCCCTAAGGTGCGTCTGGGCTCCTATTTGGCTCATAGGAGGATGCCCACCATGATACTAGTACATAATATTCCCCACTCACGTTATGTGGTCCTGATAGCTCAGAGTTTCGGGGTGCAATAGACAGGCTATGAAGCAACAGGAAATAATACAATGCACAGAGATCACCCTCAGCCCAGCCATAGCCAGCTCTGGGATGCCACAGTCTTGCCAAACGTAGCAATACCCTGACACTACTGCAGGGGTCTGGGAGGAAGGACAGAGACAAGTGAGCCCTAATCTCACCCCAGCCACTGTCCCTTCCTATTGCCTCAGTTACCCTAAACGGTAAAAGGACAACCTGAAGACAAGCCCTATACTGGGTAAGTGACACACAGAACAGGACAAGACAAAACAAACGACAAAAAGAGATGTCAGGAAGCCAAGGGGTCGGTAACAAACGAGCAAAGCAGTACAAAATCGCAATCCAAGAGAATAGTCAAAAGGCAAGCCAGAGGTCAGAGAAATAGTACAGTAAATATCAAGGGCACAAAGAGAGCAGGCAAAGTCAGAGCAATAACCGGCAACTTGCTGAGAAAGTGACATCCAGTATATAGAAAGTCTGGGCCCAGCCCCAGTCCTGATAGGTACACAGGCTGTCAATCACACAGGCCAGGAAGAGATTAACTCTATGCAGTCCAGAGAGAAATGCTCAGAACACGGGTGTGGCCTTAAATCCATTACTTTGTCTAGAACCATGTTCAGACTGAGCAACAAGAAACCTACGCAAGGAATCAAACCGAACACGCCTCCTTCGCCACAGCGTGCGAGCGGAGGGTGGCGCCGAGACCCGAACAGGCAGAGACGTTACAGAAAGATGGACATTTTGTTATATGTGCAAGCTGAGGGAAACTTGTGTTATCGTCACTGCATGATCTGAAGCTATTGCTGTAATTTTCTACTGGGAAAACAGCAGCAACATTACAATAGAACAAAAGAATAATGGGAGGACTAGTGGGGCGAAGTTTAGTTAGATTTAATCAATTTTAGGCAGTCATAGAAGTCATAGAATTGATGGGGGGGGGGGGGAATTTCTCCACTCTGCCATGGTGTCAGTGTGAATGCAGTTTTCACTCACATTAGACAGTTCACACTTTCATTGGCAATAATCTAATTTTGTTACTTTTTTTTTTTCTTACAATAGAGCAATTTTTTGCAATTACACTTTTTTGTCATGTGTCTTGCATGCTGACTCCACAAATGTCACAGGGTCTTATGTGAGGACAGAAAGTCAGTTTCTCTATTCATTACTATTAGATAATTGATATGAGTCTCAAAAAAATTTATAAAAAAAAATTTGTCTTCCTGTCCTGAGTGTTGGTCACATAATATGAGGACCAGAAGGAACTGGATAACTCACAAATACAGAAGAGAACCTCCATGACAATTTACATTATGCAGCTATGCAATATTGGTGAATAAAAATTACTGCATCCACCCTTAACTTAACTGTTTTAACCCTACCATCACAAGTATTTTCTAGGTTGAATTTTCTCCTTAAAATCTCTTTATTTTATTTTGTTACACATTTTGCTTTTTAATAATGATACAATTATACAGGTATATTTGAATTAATCCAAATGCTATAACAAACATTGGTATTTAATCCTTCCCGCCGTGGCCATTTTTAATTTCACGTTTTTGACTCTCTGCTTCCAAAAGCCTTTTTTTTATTTTTCTGTTCACAGAGCCATACGAGCACTTCATTTTTGTAGGAAAAACTGTAGTTCATAATGGTTCCATTTAATATTCTGTACAATGTACTGAGAAGCTGGAAAAAATTTCTGAATGGGGTGGAACTGGAGAAAACTGTGTTTGTGCAGCTTTCTCACGGGCTTTGTTTTTATGCCATTCACTATGCAGCCAAAATGACATGTCACCTGTATTCTACTGATTTGTACGATTACAGGGATATCAAATTTATATAGTTTTTTTTACATTTTAACATCTTAAAAAAAATCCATATATACTTTTTATTTATACCATTATAGGGAATGTCTTGATCACTTTTTATTCAAATTTTTATGAGAGACGAAACAGCAAAAAAAAAGTTTGGCTGTTATAATTTTTTTTTTCCTGCTACAGCATTCATTGTATGGGAAAAATATTTTTCTAAGTTTGTAGATCAGATGTTTTGGACACAGGAATACCTAATGTGCATGTGTTTAACTTTATTTATGTACTTTTATGTGTTCTACGGGACTTTTTTTTTTTTTTTTACCTTTATCTTTAGAAGGGCTCTAATCACTAATCCAATACACTGCTATGTATAATAGAAGCAAATGAATGACAAGTCTGGAAGCATTCAGTATGCTCCTGGCGGTCATAGTAATGAATCACCGACCCCAAATCTCACTTTCAGGGCCAGCAATCCACCCCAAAATGGAGGTGCCCATGTGCTGCATGATCCATGCACGGATATGATCCATTTTGGCTTTAAAAACAGCATGCAAAAACCTGAAAATACAAACACACATGAAGGCAGTACAGGTGCATCTCAAAATTAGAATATCTTTGAAACGTTTATTTATTTCAGTAATTAAATTAAGAAAGTGAACTCCTATATTTTCTAGATTCTTTACACACAGAGTGTTCTATTTCAAGTGTTTTATTTCTGTAAATGTTGATTATGGATTACAGGTAATGAAAACCCAAATCTAAGAAAATCTGAATATTGTAAAAAAGTTCAGCATTGTAAATTCAGTGTGTCACCTGCCAAGGTTTCCTAAGCCTTTAAATGGTCCCTCAGTCTGGTTCAGTAGGACACACAATCATGGAAGACGCTGATTATAACTATTCATAATTATGAATTGAATTACTAAATCACTGAAATGAATGAATGTTTCGAAGATATTCTAATTTATTGAGATGCACCTGTATAAGTTTCTGTTTAAGTAACAGATGCAGTATAAACACACTCTGCAGCACTGTAATGTTTTAGAATGCACATAGTTGTGGCATTGAGTCAAGGCCAGTGTACAGTGTCAGGATTATGGAGAAGTGTCTCCGGATTTCCACTGTCTGGCTAAGTTTGATTGACGAATCTCTCCCTATTTGTGTATATGTAGAGAACTTTTAATCAAGCTGAGATGGGCAGGAAGAAGCCAGAGAAGAACCACGAGAGGACACTTCTCTCTGAGCCCAGCATTATTAAAATTATTATTTATCTCACAAAAGGCAGTGCTTTAGGATAAAATATAGATTACGCTAGGTTCACACTAGTGTTCGTCATAGACTATAATGGGGTCCATATAATTTGTATACCTGTTGATGAATATACAGCGTATATATAGAAACTGCACATATTTAAATTATCTATGTTATATGAAACTTTCTATGGAATGATATCTGTAAGTGATTACAATATTAGAGCAAAAGGAGAAGATTATTAGGGAAAAATGTCCTGTTGTGCCACCTCTAGCCTGATGAGATAATATAATAATGTATGGTATCCTGAAGCACATGTGCCCACAGGTATTGCAGCTGGTCCTTTATCTCCAGTAAACTCATAGTTTGCCGAACTTGGCATCCCAGCTGGTCACATAAATTCTCAGTTGGCAACAAATCTGGCAACCTTGCAGCCAATGAAGGGATGTAATATGGCGGAGGCATTCCTGGTAAACCCTTCATGTGTGTGTTCGAGCATTATCCTAATGTAAAATGCCAGTTGTCCATCCTGATATGAGAGGTTCCACCTGTGTCTGGATGGTAGACAAGGAAACTGTGTGAGCTTATCGTGTTTGTTGCCAGATCAGACACTCCATTCCTGGCCTTCACACAGTATAATACCCCCTTTACTGGTCCCAAGCACGGTATAGCGTCCCCTTTACTGACCACAAACATGGTATAACGCTCCCTGTTACTGACTCCTCACTCAGTATAACGCCCCTTTACTGAATCCCCCCATGGAACAGATATATATGGGACAAATGTGTATGGGACATATATATGGCACAGATATATATGGATATATGGGGCAAATGCATAAAGACAGATATGTATAAGACAAATGCATGAGACAGATATATATGGGATAGATGCATGAGACAGAGATGCATGGGACAAATATATATGGGCCAGATGCATGAAGACAGATGTATGAGACAGATATGTGTGGGGCAGGTGCATGAAGACAGAGATGTATGGGACAGATACATATGGGACAGATGATTGAAGACAGATATATATGGGACAGATGCATGAAGGCAGATGCATGAAGACAGAGTTATATGAGACAGATATATATGGGATAGATGTATGAAGACACATATGTATGGTGCATATGCATGGTCCAGATATGTATGGAATTGTTTACAGAAGATACTGAACTGCTGATGCCTACAGGTGGGGCTGCAGGGCGCTGAACAGGGAGTAAGAAGAAAGAAGAGCTCCCACAGACTTGCTGAGCCCGTAACATCCTGTGCCCGTAACCAGGGCCGTTTTAATACATTGGTGGGTCCTGTGCAAAGATTTCATAAGTGGGCCCCCTCCATCGCCACCACCTAGAAATTATAATGCTCCCTCACAGAATAACGCCCCTTAGTGGCTCTCACAATGTATAATGGCTCCCTAGTGGCCCCATACAATATGCCCGTTATAATGTCCCCCTCCAGGTTACCCCTTATAATGTCCCCCTCCAGGTTGCCCCCCACAGTATCAAGTCCTCACCCTAATTTGCCCCCCAAAGATTCATGTCCCCGTCCAAGTTGCCCCCACAGTATCATGTCCTCACCCCAGGTTGCCCCCACAGTATCATGTCCCCCCACACTGACATTGCCTCCTCAGGTTGCCCCCACAGTATCATGTCCCCACACAGATTCATGTCCACCTCCAGGTTGCCCCCCACAGATTCATGTCCCCCTCCAGTTTGCCTCCCACAGATTCATGTCCTCACCCCAGGTTGCCCCTACAGTATCATGTCCCCCTCCAGGTTGCCCACCACAGATTCATGTCCCCCTCCAGGTTGCCCCCACGGTATCATGTCCTCACCCCAGGTTGCCCCCACAGAATCATGTCCCCCCACACTGACATGGCCCCCTCAGGTTTCCCCCACAGTACGTCCTCACTCCAGGTTGTCCCCACAGTATCATGTCCCCCCATAGATTCATGACCCCCTCCAAGTTGCCCCCCCCTCAGATTCATGTCCCCCCACTCTGACATGTCCCCCTCAGGTTGCCCTCACAGTATCATGTCCCCCCACACTGACATGGCCGCCTCAGGTTGCCCCCACAGTATCATGTCCCCCCCAGGGTTGCCGCCATAGTTTTGTGTCCCCTACTGTATATATCAAATAAAAAAATAAACCTTAATACTCACCTTTCCCCGTTTCCTTGTTCACTCCTTTCTCTGGTCCCGGAGTCTTCAAGTAGTAACAGTATATAACGATATAAGTGACTTCGCTACATCGCGCCTCCTGCTCCAAGGACACCTGGAGTAAAGAAAGCAGCCGGGTGATGAGGTAGGGTGCCATCCACTGGACGCCAATGAGTTGCAGTAGCCCGGACCCCTGCCCTGGACAGCGGGACACCAAAAGTAGGACTGTCCTGCTGTCCAAAGGGGGCCCCCACTAACATAAGGCCCGGTGCAAGTGCAGCATTGGCCCTATGGTTAAAGCGGCCCTGCCTGTAACTGCCTCATATGCTGAGCCCTGCAATGTCACAGGGACCACTGAAATTGTTTCTGATGCGGTCATGTGATCAAGATTCACACCACTCTGTTGCAGCAATGCAGCTAATGTAAGTACATTGGAAAGTTGCAGCTGGGATCATGGGGGTTAGAATACAAATAACGTATAAATCCTGGGCAACCCCTTTAAGCATCCTCAGGCAATGCTGACTTCACTCAAGGTGTGTCAAGTTGTGCATGCAGTATCCACATATTTCATGTTGCTTTCAAAAACGTATGTGTTGAATGAATCCTGAACCAATTAGGGAAAGGACATAGGATTGCATAGCAAGGGGGATGTCTGCTCTGGAATACAGGTTGTAGGAGGAGCCAAAGGAACAAATACAAACTTTAGCTTGACACTGGTATCTGTCTGGCAGGTAGCAGGAGACCCCTTGATGATGGCAGATATCCTCTAGCAAATGATATTGGAACACCTTTCCCAATAGGGCAGAGCCTGGTTGGACAGGGTTCTGCAGAGAGCCAACATATCGGGAACAGCATGTGGTGAGTCAGCCCAGGGGCCTAGGAGAAGTTGAGACAGGCCTCAGCGCTGAAAAGTATGGGATCCCTGAGTATTGGAACACCAGCCAGCATGCTGCATTCTTTTGTGGACAGCAGCCATGTCAAAAGAAGAGACGCCCAGCCTGCTAGTTCCTTTGCAGGTCTTTGTGAAAGGGTATCCAGTTTTCCTGGCACAGAATCCACGCCAGCAGCAACTTGTAGTTTCGAGCAGGAGACTCCGGGGCCAGACAGGGCAGTATCCAATATGGCGAGGCTCCCAGCATGGGATATCATCACTTGGGAATTACAGGTGGGGTGGAGCTTAGCCTCAGCAGGAGGATTGCTACGGGCTGGAAGAGAGGAAGGGCTACAAGCAGGTGTAGAATGTTGTACAGGGGTTGATAACCGGGACATGTTGAGGGGAGAGAGAGGGAGAGCGAGAGAGCTGGCTGAGTATGACAGTGGGCAGGGCGTTCTTCCAGCAGCTTCACCTGCCCTGAGGCTAGTCCGCCCAAGGTGGTGGAGCCACAGCAGTAATGTAAAGGAACATCAAGCTATGGCCTGTTGGGGTACAGAGTCAGAGTTACAGGTGTCCTCACCTGCCTGACCACATAGATATGACAGTGGTTCATGGAACATTGTCAGGGAGATCCCAGTGGCAGTTAGTCCCCTTGGTGTCATCATCAGCTTCTACAAATACTTCTTGTTTTCTGCAGGTGCATGTTGTGTGGGCCGCTGCCTTGGGAGGAGAGATGACCAGATACAGGCAAATCTGCAGAAGTTCCAGACATCGTAAGGAAAGAAGACGTTGACGGCATACCCCGAGCTGTCGCTCACCGTCTAGAAGAAGACGATCATCCAGAATAAGCAGGGAGGAGCAGCGGCAGAGTGAGTTACACAGATCTGCTCACCAAGAGAGGTAATCTAGGCGGCAGCATCACCAGGTCTCCCACAGAGGCAGGGGAACAAGTTCAAGCGCAGCTCCCCCGAGGGCGTCATCCTCCCAGGAGGCACAGCCAGGATGCATGGCATCAGCTTCATCCCCCGCACAGATGTAAACGGGACCAGGAAAAGAGGGTAAGTACCCTGGTCTATTGGCTTGGTCTTCTCTGCCATCACCTCTTATGTCTAGGAACACTGATTTTACAGCCATTTTAAAACACATGGAAAATAAATTGAGTTCCAATGACCCCTTAGTTTACCAGGGGAGCTTTATCCTTGTCTGTTGGTAGTGGAGAACATATGTGTTTTGCATGTCATGACTCTATGTTCTGTGGCATGGCTCTATTAGGTACATATGTTTCTGTAGAATTAAAGGAAAAAATTCAACGTTGAGTATGTAGATGTTTGGTTGTTCCTACAGTATCTGCGGATCATGTGACCGTGGATAAGAAATGTACTTTTGAAAAAGGTTTAGATAAAAAGACAAAAGTGGCTACAACTTTTGGAAACTGGGTTCAGGCGTTTACAGTCTTGACGTATATTACATGTCAACATACTCCTGCAAAGGATTCAGAGTTGTTTGTTTACCTAGACATGATATATAGCACCTTCAATATGCATGGAAATGCAACTGGGTGTTGCTATGAAGATGAATTTTATTGTAGGTTGGGCTTTGAAGGCCACAGATGTTTGGATTCAGTTAATTTTAGCAAAATGTCCTTAATGATCCTTCCCCGTGGGTCCCACTGGATCTGCTCAACACTCTGGTTCCACGAGCCAGAAGCCCATCGGTGCATGCTGGTTATTCAGGAGCACTGTCATTTTTTCACCCCCCTGCAAGTTTCAGCACAAGTGCTCTATATGTGGTGGAGCACATTTGGCCTACAGTGTTTCCTCCGGGCTAAACAAGAAAAATTGGGTTTTGCCAGCCCCATGGAGAGCAGCAGTGAGAGGTCAGGTTTTGCAGCAGTGGCTCACACTGTTTCCCAGGACATGGGAGGCAAACCTGTGAGGGAATTGAGTTTGAGTTTTGTTGTTCCTTACGAGATCTCGGTTTCTTTCTTTTGTGAAAATTTTAAATCCGTTGAAGAAAACATTTCAGTGGTATGGAAAAAAATAATGAAAGAAGTCGTGTTATATGTAGTATGGCTGGGCTGTTCGACAATTTCCCCCTTTGCTCCATTTGAGAGTATAACATCTAGGTCTGGTAACAAAGAAAGAGGCTGGGAGCTTCAGGATGATACACCATCTATCCTACCCCCCCCCCCCCAGGCTCATTGGTAAACAACAATATTTTGAAGGAGCAGACAACAGTATTCTATACATCGTTCAACAAAGCTTTTCAGTTAGTATGCAGCGATGGGGTGGGTGCATTACTGGCAGAGTTATAAAATCAGATTTCTGTTGATTTGCCGCTTCATCTGTACTGCTTCCATTTGCTCTGATGTTGCCTAAACAAAAGAATTTTTGTGGACATGTGTCCTTTTTGGAATGTATGGTTTGTTATGAGACTGGCATCCCCTCAATTTTGGATGATTTTCTGCTTGTTGGCCCAGGAGGCATGCAAATTTGTGTGTACCTCTTACATTCTTTCAAGTCTTTAATAAGGAACATAGGTGTTCCTCTGTCTGAAAAAAAAACTGAAGGGCTGATGAATAGATTGTTATTCTTAGGTATTTAAATTTATACGAATTTGATGGTCTTCTGAGTACTAGAAGAAAAACGTGTGCGTCTGGTGGTCAAGGTGGATCAGTTTGTTGTCGCCAAAAAGGTGATGCCCCATCAGATGCAAGTGCTGTTAGGTTTGCTGATTTTCACTTGCTGGGTCATTCGAATCGGGAAAAATTTCTCGCGTAGATCATCTTTGGCGCTCAAACGGGTGCAACAGCAACACCATTTCATATGGATTACTCATCTGTTACAGGAGTATCTGGTGTGGCATATTTTCTATAATAGAAGGACTGTGTTAGAGTGAAGAAGTTCCATGTTGGGATTTGAGTTTGTTCACCCTTGCAGAAGGGGGGAACAGTTTTGCAGCCATATTCGAAAAACATTGGTGCATGGGTTCTTTCCCGATAGTAGGCAGAGGTGGGACAGAGATATTAAAAATTGATGGATCTGTTTCTGGATTGATAATTTGTCTGTGATACAGTGCATCAATAGTTAATCTTCTGTGTCCCTTCCAGTTTTGGCACTGTCACGTCATGTAGTCTTGCGATATTTATAAATGAATATTTGGTTAAGGACCAAGCATGTGCCAGGGGTGCAGAAGGTGGTGGCTGATGCTCTGTCTTGTTCCCAATTTCAGAAATTCAGGGAATTCCATCTGACAGTGGACAAGGAAGGGGTGGATTCCCAGTCTACTTGTGGAGCCTGGTTAAGAACATCTAGTTGATTTGATTAGGAACTATGTTTTGCAGGCAACATGGTGCAATCATAACGCAGTATGGACATGTTAGCTGACTTTATATGGTGGGAGTAGGAATACTTGAACATAGACATGTCATTGTAGCTATAAGCTTTACCAATATCCTCAAGCTGTCCTAAACTGGTGCAGTTCTGAGGGGGCCTGCTGTGTACTTGAAGATGGTGGTAATCTTTCCCCTGGGGCAAGTCCAATTTCTTAGCCTTTCTGAGCCTGGGAAAGTTGGTGTGTTCATGATTAGAGATGAGCAAATCGATTCTGCAGAAGTGGAATTTGATCCGAATTTCAGGAAATCTTCAATTCGCCACAATTCTGGATTTACTCACATTTCGATGTATCGAATCGCATTTTTTTATAAAATGGCCGCCGCACATGTTAGGACAAGGGGGAAGGGACTCTGGGAGCGCGGGATCACCCACAATGCCAAGCGTGCAGTTAATCAGCAGCCAGCAGGACCTGTGATGTCACACCCCTATAAATACCCTCGGCCATTTTAGGTACAGTCATTCCACATAGCTCTTACTGTAGGGACAGACGTCAGCAGGAGCTAGGGAAAGACTTAGAAATCATATAGAAGTTCAGGGAAAGAGGCTGAGCCTTAGAACTGTAGGGAAAGCATAGAGAGGAATTGAGAGAAGAATTTGGGGTGGTTGCAGGCTCATTTACAGCAAGAATTTGCAGCATAATTCACATTGCAGCGCTCACTGCCATTATACTGCTGCTCATTACTCATATCTGTGTCGTCAAGGTGGAACACAACAAGCCTTTTGCAGTGCAGTACAGCAAAAAAAGTGAAATATCATACACTAATATCTGCACGCATCAGTAAAAGAAGCCTTTTTAAAGGCTTTTATTATAAGGGAGTTATTCACTGTTCTTACAAGGCATAACATTATTCAGTACTATTGTGCCAAAGCCATATCTGCACATATCTGTAAAAAAAAGCCTTTTTAAAGGCGTTTATTATAAGGGATTTATTCACTGTTCTTACAAGGCATAACATTATTCAGTACTATTGTGCCAAAGAAAACTGAATTATCCAATAATATCTGCACTTATCTGTAATAAAAGCCTTTAACATGGAGAAAGACATAACGACCATATTCGCCATTTTGTTACCAGTATAAAGTTGCAAGCAATATTTAGAAACAGTATTGTAAATAATAATTCAATAATTCTTAGCGGTTATCACTTATTTAAAGGTGTTTATTAGTGTCAAAACACATAAAAAGGACCATATTCGCCATTTTGTTACCAGTATAAAGTTGTAGGCCATTTTTCAAAACAGGATTGTCAATATTAATTCAATAATTCAATAATTCTTAGCGGTAATCACTTATTTAAAGGTCATTATTAGTGTCAAAACACATAAAAAGGACCATATTCGCCATTTTGTTATCAGTATAAAGTTGAAGGCCATATTTCAATACAGTATTGTCAATATTAATTCATTAATTCTATAATTCTTAGTGGTTATCACTTATTTAAAGGTCTTTATTAGTGTCAAAACACATAAAAAGGATCATATTCAGCATTTTGTTACCAGTATAAAGTTGCTGGCCATTTATAAATAGTATTGTCAATAATTAAATAATTCTGAGCTACAAATCTCTGCCTTTATCACGCCTTTTTTATTGGTGTTCATTAGTGGGTGAAGAAATAAGGGACATATTTGCTGTTCTCTTCAAAGTAGAAAATAACAGGCCTTTTTGCCCTTTACAATTAAGTTTTTTCATTGAACAGTATGTCAGACAGAGAAGTGAGAGGCCATGCACAGGGGAGGACCGCAGGCCTAAATGTTTCTGGCGCAGGCACAGCTTTCATCAGAGTAAGGGGGCGTGGCAGCAGGGGTCAGTTAAAGAGGCCTGAGCTCCCAGTGTCAAGTAGCGGTCGTGTCTTGACCAGCAACCCAACGGTTGTAGACTGGTTGACTTGGTCATCCAATTCATCCCAAGTCACATCAGACACCCCCAGCAAAGAGTCGGTGGGTTCGTCAGACACAACCCTTAGTTGGCATGGCCCGGAAACAGGCCCTGTGCCCTCACCTGTCCTCAACCTGCCTCTGTCCTTTTCTGTTCCCTCAGCTAGAGTAGTACTCTATGCTGTGGGCTCAGATCCACTGTACAGTGAGGAGGAGGTACTAGAGGACAATCAGCAGCTACTGCTCAGCCAAGATGTGGAGGAGACAGCCGCCGCTTCCTCCGGTAGGCGGGCAAGTAGTGATGAGGAGAGTGGCATGGGAGCTGGTGTTGAGGAGGACATCAGTGACCTGCAGACAGTAGTGGAAGACGATATAGTCGATCGTAATTGGGAGCCGGGTGCTGAAGGGGCCTCATCATCATCAGGAGAAGAGGGTTGCAGCTTGCACATGAGGCAGCGGGGGAGTCAGCAGGGGGAGGTGAAGATGGCCATATGTTCAATCTGTAGGCAGAAGGTAAAGCGTGGCCAGGGTGCCAATGTTGGCACCACAGCCCTGCGCCAACATATGCAGCGTCACCATAAAATGGCCTGGGAGAGCCGTGGCTCCAATGTGGTCATCCAGCCTGCTGCAGCAACCGCTGCAACACCCAGTGGCATGCACCCCATTTCAGGCAGTAAAGGCTCCACCACTTCAGCTGAAGGAAGCTGTGTGTCCTTCCCATCATCTGCTGATCGTGATACTCCTGCTCCTCCCCCTCCTCCTAGTCAGTTATTGCATCAGCAATCGATCACAGAATCTATATCTAAGAGACAGCAGTATGCGTGCAATCATCCAACAGTGCAGAAGCTGAACGTGCGCCTGTCCAAGTTGCTGGTGCTGCAGTCACTCTCTTTACACTTGGTGGACTCTGCACCTTTCAGAGAACTGATGGCTTGTGCCGAGGTGGAGAGTCCCAAGCCGTCATTTCTTTGCCAAGAAGGCAGTACCAGCCCTGCACAAATATGTAGAAGAGAAGGTGGGCCAATCCTTGAGCCTGTCGGTGTCTGCCAAAGTGCACGGCAGCACCGACGTGTGGAGCTGTAACTACGGTGAAGGACAATATATGTCATTTATGGCCCACTGGGTTAATGTGGTGCCTGCCCAGACACACCAGCAACTTGGACAGATGACGCAGCTTCTGCCTCCATGTTCACACGCCGTTGGTTCTGTAACAGTGTCCACCTCATCCTACACTGTCTCCTCAGCCTCCACTGCAGGGACAATTCACAGTGCTCCTTCAGCATACCACATGTGCAGGGCACAGCGGTGTCACACTGTTCTACACCTCGTTTGCCTGGGTGAACAAAGTCACACAGGGGAGGAACTGGGTTATTGTATGTCCTCCTCATGCTGCTTCCACTGAGTCACTCTGAAACTGGGTCACTGTATGGCCTCCTAAGGTTGCTGACACCTCCACACTCTGTTACCGGGACACTGTATGGCCTACTAAGGCTGCTGACACCTCCACAATGTCACTGGGTCACTGTATGTCCTCCTCATGTCGCTGCCACTGGGTCACTGTATGCCCTCCTCATGCTGCTGCCACTGGGTGACTGTATGGCCTCCTCATGCCGCTTTCACTGAGTCACTCTGTGTCCTCCTCATGCTGCTGCCACCGGGTCACTGTATGGCCTCCTCATGTTGTTGTCACTTGGTCACTGTATGGTCTCCTCATGTTGCTGCCACTTGGTCACTGTATGCCCTCCACATGCCGCTGCCACTGAGTCACTGTATGCCCTCCTCATGTTGCTGCCACTGGGTCACTATATGGCCTCCTCATACCGCTGCCACTGGGTCACTGTATGCCCGCCTCATGCTGCTGCCAACTTCACATTGTAACCTTGTCACCAGCAACTTGGTCAGGTGGCGCCACTTCCGCCTCCACGTTCTGACACCGTTGGTCCTGCAATAATGTCCACCTCATCCTCCACTGTTTGCTCAGCCTTCACTGCAGGGACAATTCACAGTGCTCCTCCAGCATACCACATGTATAGGGTACAGCAATGTCACAATGTTCTACACCTCGTTTGCCTGGGCGAACAAAGTCACACAGGGGAGGAACTGGGTCACTGTATATCCTCCTCGTGCTACAGCCACTGGATCACTGTATGGCCTCCTCATACCGCTGCCACCGGGTCACTGTATGGCCTCTTCCTTTGCTGCCACTTGGTCACTGTATGGCCTCATGTTGCTGCCACTTGGTCACTGTATGGCCTCCTCATGCCGCTGCCACTGGGTCACTGTATGGCCTCCTCATGCCGTTTCCACTGGGTCACTCTGCGTCCTCCTCAGGCTGCTGCCACTGGGTCACTGTATGGCCTCCTCATGCTGCAGCCACTAGGTCACTGTAAACCCTCCTCATGCATTTTCCACTGGGTCACTGTATGGCCTCCTCATGCCGATGCCACTGGGTCACTGTATGGCGTCCTCATGCTGCTGCCACCTCCACATTATGTCGCCTTGCCACTCTGTAGACATATATGTGGAATCGACAGATTACGGTGTAAAAGGAGTGCACTCTTTCACTCTACAGTAGGATGTTGTGTCTCTGCACGGTTCTTTCTACCTGAACTAACATGGACCTGTAAGGCTGGGTTCACACTTGAGTTAGATGGTCAGTTTTGGCCCTGTAACCATCCAAATAAATGAAGTGCACATCGATTCTAAGAGCGACGCCTGTCATGTGCCTGTCATTTGGACTCACAGTATTGTTTGACTACCACAGTAGGCTCCCTATGCATGTTACTACAAGCACAGTATTCAACACCACTATACAGGCTCTCTGAAGCTAGGAAATAGGGGTTTTTTAGTGATATTCACCGCAAAGTAATTTCGAATCGAACTGGCGAATCGAACTTTTGAGAAATTCGCTCATCTCTATTCATGATCTTTGTACAAGAATAAGACTCAACTTGAGGTAGCATGCAGTACAGCACCTTCCACGAATGAATGTACAGTTCTTATAGATTTTGCATTGTGATTTGAAGGTGAGTCAGCAGATGGTACTCCAAGCTGCAACCTCCGCTTTCTATCCACTCTTTTTCCTTTATACAAAGTCCCAATGGCTATCAACAGGATGGCCTGTTCATCCTGTACCTTCAGAAGAGTTGTTGCTCTGAGGCCCATGTACAGCCTATCCTCAGATTCCAAATCTGGCACATACTCTTCTACTATATCAGCTAGGTCAGAAATCTTTCTTCTCCTGACTATGGCTGTAGAACAGTGCTGGACTGGCTGGAGGGTCTTCACACCAGACTGGGGTCTCACTCAGGCTCACTATTCCTTCTTTGCACAGCTTCACTTCTCGAAGGCTCAAAGAAGATTCTTACTCTTTTCCCACCTATAGGCCTTTCTGCATGGCTGATACCAAAACTCACAGTGGCACAGCCCATGTGAAAAAACAAACACACATTACTTGAATTACGTGTAAATGTCATGCAAAGACGAGATAAATTGCAAATAAAGTATATACGTTTACATATCAGCAAGTGCAGAGCGCTGGTGTTACATTGACACTGTAACCTTTGGCTACTTAAAGAGGACCGATATATATAACCGCATACCTGAGGATATGAAAGGTCCTCTTTAAAGCATAACTAAACTTTAAGACAACTTCTGATTTTCTGGCAGTATTTGTGTCATTAATAAATTTTGTAAGATACTTTATTAACAAATGTTGTCCCCTTTCTATGAAATAATGCATCTCTTTATTCTTCCACTTGCTTCTGTATTGAGAATTGTTCTTGCCTCTCACTGAATGTTACTGTATATGGAGTACGGACTTGGAGAACTGGCTGTGTAAAACCGTAGACAAAATGAGGGTAGAGGAGGGTCACTTCAGTTATATCTCAGACATTATAAAACATACAAACTTGCTTTTGGTATTATATGAAAGAGGAGATTCTTTTCTTTCATATAAGACTAAGGCTGCACTGCTATATTATTCCCAGAGATATCACTGATTGAAAACACAGTCTGGATTGGGATTTAGCCTATGTATTTAGTATATGAAATAAGAGAATCTCTTATTTCAAATGATACCAAAAGCAAGTTTGTACGTTTTATAATGTATAAGATATAACTGAAATTACCCTCCCCTCATTTTCTATACATCTTTCACTGCCATATACTCCAAGCTTCTACTCTATACACAGTAACATTCCAACCGTTCTCAATCATGCAGGACATTTTTCTCATGATTTTCGTTGGTTTCTTCAGCAGAGACTCCAGCGCAGATGTGAACCTAGCCTTACTTAGTATAAAAACTGAAAAACTACTGACAGCATTGTGATGCAGTTAGAATTTTTTCATTGATGTACCTTTCAAAAGACCTATTTTCTACTTATTTTCAACTGTTCAAGAAACCTGTAAGAACAAGAAACCATATGTTATTTGCCTTAATTAAGAACTTGGCAGCCATCAAGCTTGTGGCCTCCTCCTGATTAGAGATCCACTATAATTCAGCTACCACTGACTCCATCTCAGTGTTTTTTCTATGCCTGAGTGGTGTTAATTTTGTAGAATTTTACATTGCTCTATCCAGTTGTGAAAACTGATGGATGGATAATTGGACATTGTTTGCCTTTTGAGATGATGTACACCATTTTCTCAAATCAGAACATTGTCACAACTGTTGCAATCTCACTATATTAGGGAAATGTGGAATATAATGTCAGAACCAAAGTGTCAGGCCTTATTCACATTGCAGTGAAAAATGTAAGAGCCATTTTTGTAACAGCCATCACATGGCCATTTTGAGAACACATTTATTTCAATGTGTCCAGTCACATGTCCGTTTTTTGAATGACCATTTTTCCTGGCCGTCAATAAAACTAACATGCCCTATCTCTGTCCATTTTCACAGACATGAGGACTCAATAGAAATCAATTATCCACAAAGTAACTAGTTTTCAGGTAAGATGCTTGTCTGTGTTTTTTTTATATCCAAAAGGCAAAAAAGCAATGGTTTTTACAAAAATTCATCCATTTTGGGGAAGACGTAGCTTTAAAAAAAAAAAAAAAAAAACACCAAAAGTGTACCCTTTTTGGGAGCAGATGCTGCGCCAACATGGTGGTATTGGAAGAAGCAATGGGTTTATGTTGTTTTTATGATGCCAATAATGTGGCAGTGGAGATGAAAAGTACAGAATAAGAAAAAAATTTAAATTCTGGTACACTCATAGGCTAAAGCCCCATGTTGCGGAAACACAGCTTTTTTTGTTGCAGATTTTGTTGCAGTTTTTTTAACCTAAGCCTGGAGTGGGTTGAGCAGAAGGGAGACTTATAAGAACTTCCTATATATTTTCCAATTCCTTTTGTAGCCATTCTTGACTTTGGGTCAAAAAACCGCAACAAAATCTGCAACAAAAAAAGATGCATTTCCGCAATGTGGGACCTTAACCATAGACTGGCAGATTGCCTAGTTAAGAAGTGAATTGGCTTTTCGACAAAACAAAAACTACAAAAAATGATGGTGACATAAGAAAAAGCATAATTTGAAGCAAAATTTAACTTGTAGCACACTGGAAGACTGGCAAGTTCAAAAGTGAATTGTCTTTTTGTAAAAACAAAGCCTGCTAAAAATTATCCCTTTATGGGAGCAGCCTCTGCACCAACATAGCATTGAAGAAGCAACAATTACAGAACTTGAAAAAAATTTTTTGCCACAAATGTCTAATTTGAGATGATGCCACACGAAGGAGTGACAAGTGTCAGGTAAATGCCTTACCTACAGGGTGTTGGTATTGGAAGAAGTAATGGGGGGGGTCTTTTTGAATATAATTTTTTTCATTATGTCAACAGAGGAATCACTTGCAGCAGCCAGTGCATCTGAGTGCCAGCAGCTTTAAAAGCTAACTATAAAAGCAAGTGTGTGAGCTTGCAAATATGTTGACTCTAAGGCTGAGGCCCCACGTTGCGGAAATGCAGCTTCTTTTGTTGAAGATTTTGCTTCGGTTTTTTGATCCAAAGCCAGAAGTGGATTGAGCAGTAGGCAGCAGTATAAGTACTTCCTATATATTTCCCATTCCTTTTGTAGCCATTATTCCCCTTACGTCCGACAGCAGCACAATATGGGGTATCTCTGCCCCTGTGTGTTGTTTATGACAGGTGGAACCTTTAATTAGCACCAAAAAGGTGCCTCCTACTAGCCCTATAAGAGGGCACAAGAGACCTCCCTCCACTGTGTTTTTTTCTGTCCTGTGTGGAACAGGTGGACGGAGGTCTCTTGTGACCTCCCGTTGCTAGGGGTTTTATTTACTCCTGGCTTACCTTTTTGGGGTACCTCGGTCCCAAAGAGAAAACCTCCGGGCCTTCGCACCGCAACGCAGCGTTATCCGGCATCCATCTGCAGGCAGCGCGATCCCGGAAGTAAGCGGGGAACCTCCTCGGCCGGAACTTTTCTCCGGTTCCGTGTTCCCAGGGGAAGGAAGCCTTTGCGCACCACAGCACCCTACTTCCGGTTTTCTCGGAAAAAGTGCGGTAAGTTTGGAAATTTAAAATTGAAAGGCAAAATATAGAATTGATTTTTGCTGCTTGTATTTTGAGCCTCTGGCTTAGGCTTATGCTCCTCTATGTTCCAGTATGGCGTTTGACTTGTTTTGGTGCTGTATAAATGTTTCTTTGTTGGCTTCCTCCCCTCGCTGCTGGATTACATTTAAAAGGTCTGAATGCAGTCCTTTATTTGTTGAGTGAGTGGTTTCTAGCTCCTCTGCTGCGGGTTGCGGTGGCTGGTTTTTTTCTGACGGTTTTTTTCTCTCTTCAAGTGACCGATTCAAAAAAAAAAAAAAAGAGGTACCCCTTGGGTTTTTATGCGATGCTTGGCGATCTTCCCTGTTTCACGTGGCTGTTTGATGTTTCAGATGTCATCTTCTGCAGCACGTGATGGCGATGCGCTTAGGAGGAAAAATTCCTCTAAACTTGAAACACCTAATGTGTTTGGATTGCAATACCCCTTTACCTGACGGCTATGATTTTACCCGCTGTCACCAGTGTCGCGGACCCTGCCGGAAGTACCTTCTATAAGAGGTTGTTACTTGGGTAAAGGACTTTATG
This sequence comes from Leptodactylus fallax, assembly GCA_947044405.1. Classification (NCBI taxonomy): domain Eukaryota; kingdom Metazoa; phylum Chordata; class Amphibia; order Anura; family Leptodactylidae; genus Leptodactylus; species Leptodactylus fallax. The sequence continues at coordinate 3,957,989 of CAMRHE010000015.1, forward strand.
AGGAGTCTCTTAAAGGAGATTCGTTCTTCCATCGCCCAGATTGCCAAGAGACCGCAGATTGAGACACAATCTTCCTTACGGATCTCTGATGAAGATTATCAGATAGTGGACGAGACACTCTCATCTGACGATTCCACTGAAGATCCCAGCAGGCCGTGCTTCCACTCGAAAAATTAAGCCGGCTGCTGAAGTCCATCCGGTCTAAGGATCGTGATGTTGATGGGGAAGCCTCCGCGTCCACCTATAGAGGGCCTAGGGTCTTCCAAGTGGACCAGACATTACAAAAATTAATGTCCTCAGAGTGGAGAAGTCCTGAAAAACCTCTTGTGGTTCCTAGGAGGTTCAGCGCTTTATTCCCAGTTGCTCAATGGGATCAATGGGGTCCTCCTCCCAAGGTGGATATGGCGGTGGCTAAACTGTCCTACCGCACTAAGGTACCATCAGATGATGGAGCAAATCTGCACGACGCCATGGCAGGTGCTTCGACAATACCTTCAAGAAGGCTTATTCAGCTGCCTCGCCCAAGACCGCTGTGGCGGTTGCGTCCTGTGAAGTGTCAGCCAAATTATGTACTGACCTGGTCCACCTCAAAAGTGACCGACTCTGGAGTCTCCAGAGACGAGCTGCTAGGGTTTCTAGGCTCAGTTTCCCTGGCAGCTGAATATTTAACGGAAGCCTCCCACGATCAATTAAGGCTGGCGGCCAAATCCCTGGCATTTACCAAGAACACTGCAGCAGGAAGACCTCTATGGTTAAAACCTTGGAGAGCTGTGTTCCCCTCAAAGTATAATTTGTGCGCATTACCCTTTGAGCCGGGTAGAGTCTTTGGCTGTGCCCTAGACGAGATCCTAGAGGGCTTGGCCGACAAGAAGGGTAAACCTTTACCCCAGGCCTTCAGAGGTAGGTCTGGCTCTGGCCGTGGTAGAGGCTATCCGCCTCGTCGTGGAAGACAGTCCAGAGAGGCTCTAGTTATTCCTCTAGAGGCGCCGGCTGGAGATTCCGAAGTCTGATGATAAAAAAGTCAAGCCTAGCTTTTGACATCAGAAGCAGTTTTCCTGTGGCCGAGATTCCTGTCGGAGGTCGTGTCTCCCACTTTCTCAACTGCAGGCAGGAAAAAATTCGAGACCCATGGGTCCGGTAGGTAATCCAAAGAGGTTATGCAATGAAGTTCCTCCGTCCTCCTCAGGATCGGTTTGTGTTAACTCGCAGCCTCCCTGGAATGCTTCATCCGAGAGTACATTCACAAGGGAGCCCTGGTGGAAGTCCCTTCTCTAGAAGAAGAATCCAGTGTCTATTCTCCCGTCTTCCTGATGCCAAAACCGGCAGACAAGTGGAGAATGATCATAGACTTAAGGTACCTCAACCGTTTCATCAAAAAGAAGCGCTTCCATAGGAAAACCATAAAGTCTGTCACCACCTTTCTTCTCTAAGGCGATGTTTTTTGTGACTTTGGATATAAAAGACGCCTATTTGCATATTTCTATTTACCTCCACACAGAAGATTTTTTTCTAAGGATTGCCGTAGTAGTTTCCGGCCACAGGAAGCACTTTCCCAATTCACAGCACTACCCTTCGGGATCTCCTCTGCTTCCCACACCTTTACAAAGGTAGTGGCCCCCATAACGGCCGACCTCAGGCTTCAGGGGATATTCTTGGTGCCTTATCTAGACGACTGGTTGATAAAGGCACAGTCAGAGTCTGTTCTGCTCCAGTACCTACAGACAGCCTTCAGAGTCTGTGATGGCTTATAAATTGGGAGAAGTCAAAAACGATCCCTTCAACTCGAAGGAAGTTCCTCTGAGAAAACTACTTCCTAGATTGAGTCCGCCTGCAAATCTCCTTGACACCAGCAAGGAAGGAGAAGCTGGTTGCGGCAGTCCGGCACCTCTTCAAAAAGCTGATAGCCTACATCAGAACATTGATGAAGATCCTGGGCTTGATGTCTTCCGCAGTGGAGGCAGTCCCATGGGCCTTGTGGCACTTACGTCCCCTCCAGAAGGAGTTACTAGAGGCTTGGGATCGCTCCCTTCTTACATTCAGCAAGAAGATTCGACACTCCCCCAGGACCCGTCTTTTTCCCTCAAGTGGTGGTTGCACCTGAAAGACGGAAGGTCCACGGTCCAACCTTCTTGGACCCTGTTGACTACAGATGCATCCCTCTCGGGATGGGGAGCCCATTGGACGAAAACTCCATAAAGGAAGTCTGGAGCGCTCCTGAAAAAAGGACCTCGTCCAACTGGAAGGAGCTCAGAGCCGTATATCGTGCCTTACTCTATTGCTTGCCTCTTCCCAGGGAAGAGCAGTCAAAATCCGGTCAGACAACATGACCACAGTGCTGTACGTGAACAGACAGGGAGGCACCAGATCACCAACCCTCCTTAGGGAGGCAGATCTGATATTTACATGGGCAGAGAAAAATCTAACCCATTTATCCGCAGTTCACATCAAGGGCTCCCTGAACATAGTAGCGGATCGGTTGAGTCGGAGTTATGCCGTATCAGGAGAATGGTCACTCAATCCAGAAGTCTTTCATCAGATTACCCTGAACAGGGGTCTTCCAGAAATAGACCTCATGGCAACCCGACTCAACGCCAAGGTGGAGAAGTTCTGTTCCCTTTACCAGGAGGACAATCCCTTGGCAGTGGATGCCCTGTCCATCCCTTGGAGGTCCAGGCTGGCATACATCTTCCCTCCAATTCCAATAATACCAAAGGTATTAATGAAAATCAGACAGGACCAAGTCTCTGTGATAGCCATCATTCCATTCTGGCCAAAAAGAGCTTGGTTTTTCCCAACTCATGGAGATGAGTCGAGGGATATATTGGAGGCTTCCCCCCATCCAGAACCTGGTTTCCCAAGGATCTCTGAAGTGCCAGGATCTCTGGAGATTCAACCTGACAGCCTGGAGGTTGAGCAGTCCCTACAGCAGGATAGAGGACTGTCAGAGGCCGTCCTGAAGACCCTTTATTCTGCAAGAGCAGAATCTACCAATAAGAACTACCAGAGGACAGCCAAGATTTTCATGGAGTGGTGCTCCAAGAAGGGTATTAATAATCTAGAACCTTCAACGGCTGATATTTTCTTCAGGACGGTTTGGATAAGGGCCTTGCCCCTGCCACTTTGAAAGTGCAGATTGCGGCCCTCTCCGCTCATTTGAACAGACGTCTGTCTCAGGATCCTCTGGTTGCAAGGTTCCTTAAAGGGGCAATGAGGCTAAAGCCCTCAGTATCATCCCCAGTGGGACCTTGCGGTAGTCATTACAGGCCTGTGCGGTCCTCCATTTGGACCCTTGGAGACTACGGGGATAAAATATTTAGCCTACAAACCACTTTTTTGTTGGCTATTATATCTTCCAAAGAGTAGGGGTACTCCAGGCCCTCTCTTCTAGAGAACCGTACATTTTGTTTTTGCAGATAGGGTGCACCTTAGGTTTGCCTGGGTTTATCCCTAAGGTCCCCTCATACTATAATAGCAATCAGCTAATTTCGTTACCTGTGTTTTTCCCCTCTCCAACCTCTGAGGAGGAAGAAAAGCTCAACACCTTAGATGTGGTAAGGTGTCTGTGGATTTACCTATTCCACACTCAACCGCTTAAGAAGGCCGAAAGCCTACTAATTGATATGCAGTGTAAAAACAGAGGCCTCAAGGCTTCCAAGCCTACTCTATCCACATGGATCAAGGAGACAATTAAGTCTTCCTTTCTTATTCAGGAGTTATTCCCTCCAGTCTTTCTACGGCCACTCGACCTGGGTTGTCGACTTCTTTGGCTGAGTATCGGTCCTTACCATTGGACCAGATTTGTGCGGCTGCATCATAGTCATCTCAGTTGACCTTTTGTTAAACATTATCATTGGACATCCGCAGTTTCCAGACAACTGCCTTTGGTCAGTCAGTCCTTGACGTTGTAAGGCGAGGAAACCCTCCCTAGGGGAATTACTTGCTATCTCCCCATATTGTGCTGCTGTCGGACGTAAGGGGAATCGTTGATTGTAATGTCAATCTGTATTCCCTTAGTCCAGACAGCAGCACAAGGCTTCCCTCCCTAGAAGCTTGTTTCCTGTTACTTTATAATTTACACAGTGGAGGGAGGTCTCTTGTGCCCTCTTATAGGGCTAGTAGGAGGCACCTTTTTGGTGCTAATTAAAGGTTCCACCTGTCCTAAACAACACACAGGGGCAGAGATACCCCATATTGTGCTGCTGTCTGGACTAAGGGAATACAGATTGACATTACAATCAACGATTGTCTTTGGCTCAAAAAACAGCAGCAAAATCTGCAACAAAAAAAGCTGCATTTCCTCAATGTGGGGCCTCAGCCTAAGTATGTTTTGTCTAAAGTGTGACTTAAGATTAAATGGGAAGTATATGTGGTTTGTGTGTGCATTACTGAGTGCATCTCTGCATAACTTTTATTGCACATTTTATATCAAGTGATAGCAGGGGTGTATAGTGGGGTACTGTAACTGTTATAATAACATAAGTTTGCTTAATTTTTGTTAAGGGTTAAGTCCCAAGTATTCTCCACAGGTGACCAGCATCCTTTATATTCTCCATTCTTTTTCAAGCCACTCCAGACTTTGGCTCAAAAAATCACAGCAAAATCTGGAACAAAAAAAACGTTGCATTTCTGCAATCTGGGGCCTTTGCCTAATAGTCACATTAAAATAGTAAAAACTTTCCTGAAAATGTAGATTTTTAATTAATGCATCAAGTAAATATACTTGGCACATAACTCAGGTGTCTTAAGTGCATTTTATCCCCTTACTGACATACCTAATTTTAGCTTTTAGACCTTTTTTAACCAAAAATACAGTATATTTTTTCTTTAATAATAAAATATTTTGTAAGGTTATTTTTTAACTTTTTAAAATGATTTTTTAATACTATTTAACTTTTCACAGTAGAACCACTTGGATGCCAAGGTCAACACTATCCACAGCATCTGAAAGGTTAAGGAACTTTCTAATGGTTTGGAGGATTCCAATTAACAAGTATACTACTAAGAGAGGGAAGTAGATGTTAAGACAGAAATATTTATTACAGGTCAAGACACATCTGCTACTAATTAGCAGATCTCCCTGCACTTTACCCCTATGCAACGTGTACTATTATAGCACGGGCGCCCAGGTCTAAAGGCAAACCACCGTAACTTACAGCTAACAACCTGCTCCTGCAACCTTAATCAGAGCTGAGCTCTGATCGGGAGTGTTAACTCCTTAGGTGCCGCTTTCAAATATAACTGCATAATCTAAGGGGTTTCTGCTGCCATACTGTATCTCATCGGTCCCCCTGCGGCGAGTTAGGGAGATGTCGATATGTATTTTTGTAAGCTCGGGATCTGACTAGTGACCCCGGGCTGCCAGAGCCACATACCTGGTTGATCCTGCCCAGAGAATAGGAAGTCAGCCTATCCATCTGCATATGCTGACTTACTTCCTGTATAAAACTGCAATATACGTGTATTGCAGTGTATACTACTAAACCAGCGATCAGAAGATCAAAAAAATGGACATCAAAAAATGTGAAGAAAAGTGTAAAAAAAAAAAAAAAAGTGTTAAAAAAATGAATAAATAAATAAAGCCCAAAAAACTAAAAATGAATACAAACAATACATATTTGGTATTGCTGCATCCATAACAACCCATACAATAAAACTGAAACTTTATTTAACCTGTAAGGTGAATGGAATGCCGGAAGTAATGATTTTACGCCATCTTGCCTCACAAAATATGATATAAAAAGTGATAAAAAAAAAGTCATATGTACCTCAAAACATTATAAATTAAAAGCACAGCTCATCCCGTAAAAAATAAGACCTCAACAGAAAAATAAAAATGTTATGCTTCTCAGATGGTGATGCAAAAACAATTCATTTATGTCCTCAATTTTTTTCAATAAAATTATTCATTCATAAAAAAATATAAATTAAGTATCACTGTAATCGTACCGACCCATAGAATAAATGTAACATGTTACTTATGCTGTACGCTACACAGCAAAGAATTTAAAACATAAAAAGCAAAGCCAGAATTGATGTTTGTTTGTTTTTTTTGTTTTTTTTCAACTAGCTTTAAGCCCACAGACATGCCCAGTTTGGGCATGGCTGTGATTGGCCAGGCGGGACATGTGACCCCTCAGTATAAGATGCAGGGTCACAGGTCCCATCGCCATTCCAGCTAGTTAGGATAGGTAGGGAGAGGCTGCAGCTGGAGATAGGGACAGTCAGGGCCTTTTCAGGACATTGCAGCTAGGTAGGGAGAAGAACCAAATACTGTGAGGGACAGTTAGCCTATAAATAATATATAATTACCCTTTTCAGGGCAGTGACAGTGTAAGCCCATACCATCTCCTAGCGCAGTAACAATGACTGCGTGTGTACACATACTGTCTGCTAGCGCAGTAACAATAACTGCATGTGTACCCATACTGTCTCCTAGAGCAGTAACAATAACTGCATGTGTACACATACCGTCTCCTAGCGCAGTAACAATAACTGCGTGTGTACACATACCATCACCTAGCGCAGTAACAATAACTGTGTGTGTACCCATACTGTCTCCTAGTGCAGTAACAATAACTGCGTTTTGTGAGTGTGTGAACCTAGAGGGCGCTAGTGAGCGACCCAAAGCCGGGCTTGAAAAGGTCCTCAGCCACACCCGTGGGTGGCGCAACTCCAGAGGGAGTGCATGCAGCAGGAGAATTCATAGAAGAGTTCATATCCTAGTCATTGTGAAAATGTGGTGCTGGGTTTGCCTGGAATGGACTGTGTCACTAAGAAGGTGTTTGCAGAAATGAAATGCGCTCTATCTAATAAAGTCCTACAGAGTTTAGAGCAAAAGCAAGTGCTTGAGAAGCAATTGCAGGATTTAAAGAAGCAGCCTGACTCACACTCAGCTCAAGAAAAAGTCCTTTGTGGAAACCCAGTCCTCCTGGGACAGACCGCCTGTCTGTCTCCGACTGGTTCCACCCCACACCTGCTCTCTGCAGGTCTCCTCAGCAGCTCTCCTGCTGCATACACTCCCTCTGGAGTTGCCGCAACCACGGGTGTGGCTGAGGACCTTTTCAAGCCTGGCTTTGGGTCGCTCACTAGCACCCTCTAGGTTCACACACTCACAGTTTGTATACGCATACTGTCTCCTAGTGCAGTAACAATAACTGCGTGTATACCCATACTGTCTCCTAGCGCAGTAACAATAACTGCATGTGTACCCATATTGTCTCCTAGAGCAGACTTTGTCTCACATGGTGGATGAGTATCTGTCGACACGTTTCCTGGTACTGAGTGATGTGTCCTCCCCATTCAATTTCTGGGTTGGTAAATTGGACACGTGGCCAGGGCTTGCCCTCTATGCCTTGGAGGTGCTGGCCTGCCCTGTGGCAAGTGTCCTATTAGAATGTGTGTTCAGCACCGCATGGGGTGTCATCACTGACAAGAGGATCCGCCTATCCACAGAAAACGTGGACATACTTACATTCATTAATGGATTCCACAGGACCTGACTGTGCCAGAGTGAATGGTTAAAGTGTTGGCTACCTCCGCCTCTTCCACTTACACCACCACATCCACCTCCTCCTCGTCCCCCTGCACCTCTACCACCTGTTTCAAAATTATTATTTTATTTTATTTGTTTTTAATTTTTTTTTTTTTACATTTATTTATTTCTTTATTTAATTTTTTTTTTTGTTATTATTTAAAGTACTTTCCATACCCCATTTTTTTCAGGGCACTTGCCCTGTTATTACCCCCATTTTGCAGCCCTCTACCCTTTACTATCCCCACTTTACAGCCATTTTTGGGTCACAAAGTTCGGGTCCCCATTAATTTCAATGGGGTTCGGGTCAAGTTCGGGCACCTGAACCGAACTTTTGGGCATAGTTTGGCCGAACTCATCAAATCCGAACCTCAACAGGTTTGCTCAACCCTAGTCAATAAGTTATAGGCACCCCAAAATGCATCTCATTCTGCATAAACAATCCGTTATATGGCTACATCACCAGAAAAATAAATAAAAAAACATAGCGTGCACACATGTGAAGACCAAAATCTTTAGGACAAAAATGGCTACAGCAGGAAGGGAATGTATAAGCTGCGCAAGCCTATTTCAGGATACACCCCAAATTTAGAGTTTACGAGGAAAAAGGCACCAGAAGTGGCTCCCAGAGTGATCCACTCAATCATGGGAGCTTCTGGGAAAATAGTAGGCAATTGTGTGTTCCCAATGTACTCTGCATAGCTTACATATTCACTTTTCAGCATCTGCTTTAAATTCACATCTGGGAAAACTAAAGTTCACTATGGCTCTTGATAAATTTTTTGAGTGGTGCAGTTTTCAAAATAAGATCACTCCCTAAGGGGTTCCACTTTATTGGCATCTTGGGGGGGTCTTCAAACATGACATGGCGTCCAAATATCAAACATCTAAATCTGCGCTCCAAAAGCCACATTGCACTCCTTCACATCTGCACCCTGATGGGTGCCCAAACTGCAGTTTATACCAGAGTTTCTACTGTTCTGTTACTCTAGGGGCTCTGCAAATGAGACATGGAACCTGAAAACTATTCCAGCAAAATCTGCTTTTCAAATGCCCAGTGGCGCTCCTTCCCAAAATAACACTGGACAAAGAAGATTTTGCTTCCTGAACACTTTTGACTGTTTCTTATGTAATTTGAGCTGCTGATCATGAAAATCACCTCGAAATTTTCCTGTCACGTTCCCTTTTTTTCAGAAATCTTCTATTTCAGCAATTTTTTTTCATATTTGCAGGCTGCTCAAGTATTAACCACAATATATGTGATGTGCTGTTATGTAATGAATGGGCAAGCAAGGGCATGAATGCCTTGCATTTCATTGAAGTTGCAAAACTTCAGTGGAATTGTTACAGACTAGGCACACCTACACATATCTAGACATGTCTGGTCGCTGCCTGCAGAGGCTGTAATATCTGCTTGCAAAGATTCTGCAAGTTATTTCAAATATAAGCGGCTATAAACTACTCCAGTACGATCTGATATACTGTAGTTAAAATGTCTTGTCAGTGTCGGAACAGTCACAATACCTTCTGTTACATTTATGTTGAGTACACGCTTAAACCTCAAAGAGGCACATTGCAGTTCTTATCATGAAAGTCTATGAGCTGTACTTTGGATGAAAGATTGATGATCAAGACAAATCATGGGCTCCTAACATCTGCTATGCAAGATGTGCTGTTGATCTTAGAGGTTGGCTGAGAGGTTCTCACAAGTCAATGCGGATTGTTGTCCCAATGATATGGCGGGAACCGAAGGATCATGTGACCGACTGTTAAATCTGACTAACCAATGTCTCTGGTTCCTCTGCTAACAGTAAAAAATGCATTGAATATCCCAATCTTCCTTCAGCTATGAGACCAGTGCCACATGATGACACTCTTCCAGTACCAAAGCCACCAGAGACATGGAGCCTAGATGAGGCAGCCGATGAAGATGTTGCAGTCCATAGGTCAGAGATGGGGAAGGAATGCTGATTAAGATTTTGAGCCATGTATGTCTGGTGAGCCTAATCTTATAACACAGCCAGAACTGAATGACTTGGTCCGGGACTTACGTTTGTCAAAAGCAAATGCAGAGTTACTGGCTTCAAGACTTCAAGGATGGCATTTGCTGTTACCTGGTACAAAAGTTTCTCTTTCGAACCCGCCAAGACTTAACACATTTTTTGAACAGTTTGACAACCTGTGTTTCTGCACAGACATTGATGGGTTGTTCGCAGCTTTTGGTTATATGCATGACCCGAATCAGTGGCGTCTCTTTATTGACTCATCAGTGTTAAGTCTCAAGGCTGTCTTGTTACACAATGGTAATGTTCATCCTTCAATACTTGTTGGATATGCTGCACACATGAAAGAAACATATGAGAACATGGAACTGTTTTTGAAACACATCAAATACAGCAACTACAACTGGAACATCTGTGGAGATTTAAAAGTAGTGGCACTGCTGCTTGGATTGCAACTCGGATATACCAAGTACTGCTGTTTCATTTGCGAATGGAACAGCCATGCTAAGCTGTCACGTTACAGTAGAAGGAAGTGGCTAATCCGTAACCAGTAGACTCCTGGGCAGAAAAATGTTGCACATAAAGCACTTGTGGACCCAGCAATGATATTTATGCCTCCACTTCACATAAAACTCAGACTGATGAAAAATTTTGTGAAAGCAATGAACAAGGAAGCAGAATGTTTTCGTTATTTGAGACAAATGTTCCCAGGAATAACCAATGCCAAGATTAAGGAAGGCTTTTTTGTTGGTCCACAAATCCGACACATCATGAATGACAAGCACTTCGAAGAGCTGCTGGTGGGGCCTGAGAAAATTGCTTGGAAATCTTTCAAGGATATTTCAGAGAATTTCCTTGGCAACTATCGAGCACCAAACTAAATCAAATTGGTTGACAACCTTCTTGAAGCTTACAAAGCGATGAAGTGCAAATTGTCACTGAAAATTCATTTTCTGCATTCTCATTTGGATTTTTTTCCCTGCAAATCTTGGTGCAGTCAGTGAAGAACATGGCGAATGGTTTCACCAGGAAATTGCCATGATGGAAAAGCGTTATCAAGGCTACTGGTATCCATCAATGCTAGCTGACTATTACTGGACACTAATACGGGATGCACCAGATATTGAGTACAAAAGAAAATCAGCAGCAAAACACTTTTTGTTCATTCAAACTAATGCTGCTGGTAACATTTACATGCTTCATAATCACTAAAACTTAATCTCATGTTTCTCAAAATTTCTATGTGATATGGACTAGCCAAAATTATATTTCTGCTTAGATGGAATGGGTTTATCATAATCACCTGAAATTTTCAAGGAAGCAAAACTGTTGTAAAAATTTGTTGTCCAGTGTAATTTTACTTCCACATGTAAATGTATAAATTTTAGGGCTAAATTAATGTATTATTGAAAAATAGATGTCTAAATTTCACCTCCATATTGTTTTAATTCCTGTGAAATGCTTAAAGGGTTAACAAACTTTTTAAAATGCTGTTTTGAATTATTTGAGGGATGCAGTTTTGAAAATAGAGTAATTTATGTGTGGTTTCTAAAATATAGGTCTTTATAATCCCCTTCAGAACTGAAGTGGTCCCTAAGAAATTAGTTTCGGAAATTTTCTTATACAGTAAATCTGGAAAATTGCTGTTACACTTGTAAGCTAACGTCCAAAATAAATAAAGGACAATTAAAAGATTGTCAATATAAAGCAGAGATATGGTAGATAATATTTATTAATGTATTTGAGTGCTATGGTTATCCAATACCATGAATAGTCATAGTACCAATACAATGGAAACCATCCAAAAGGGACAGTTTTGGAAACTAGAACCCTGACAAAATTCATCAAGGGGTATAGTCAGCATTTTGACCCCACAGCCGTTTCATAGATTTTATTAACATTGGAATGTGTAAATGAAAAATTAATAAAATGTAACATTATCACCAAAGTTTTGATTTTCACAAGGAAATAAAGGAGAAAAAGCAACCCACAGTTTTTAAACAATTGCTCCTGAACACGACAATACCCCATGTGGTTGTAATCTGCTGTATGGGTACATGGCGGAGCTTGGAATGGAAAGAGAGCTATTTGGCTTTTGGAGGACAGATTTTACTGGAATAGTTTTCAGTAGCCATGTCTCATTTGCAGAGCTCCCACAGTACCAATATAGTGGAAACCCATAAAAGTGAGCCCGTTTAGGAAACTACACCGCACACAAAACATATCAAGGGGTATAGTGAGCATTTTGACCCCACAGCTGTTTTACACATTTTATTAACATTGGGACATGAAAAATTACTTTTTTTCCAATGAACTATCAATTTATCCCCATATTTTTCATTTTCACAAGAGGATAAAGGAGATGAAGCTTCCCAAAGTTTGTTACACAATTTTCCTGAACACGGGAATACCCCATACAGTGGGGAAAAAAAGTATTTAGTCAGCCACCAATTGTGCAAATTCTCCCACTTAAAAAGATGAGAGAGGCCTGTAATTGACATCATAGGTAGACCTCAACTATGAGAGACAAAATGAGAAAACAAATCCAGAAAATCACATTGTCTGATTTTTAAAGAATTTATTTGCAAATTATGGTGGAAAATAAGTATTTGGTCAATAACAAAAGTTCATCTCAATACTTTGTTATTTTTGGCAATGACAGAGGTCAAACGTTTTCTCAAAGTCTTCACAAGGTTGGCGCACACTGTTGCTGGTATGTCGGCCCATTCCTCCATGCAGATCTCCTCTAGAGCAGTGATGTTTTGGGGCTGTCGCTGGGCAACACAGACTTTCAACTCCCTCCAAATGTTTTCTATGGGGTTGAGATCGGGAGACTGGCTAGGCCACTCCAGGACCTTAAAATGCTTCTTACAAAGCCAATGCTTCGTTGCCCTGGCGGTGTGCTTGGGATCATTGTCATGCTGAAAGACCCAGCCACGTTTCATATTCAGTGCCCTTCCTGATGGAAGGAGGTTTGCACTCAAAATCTCACGATACATGGCCCCATTCATTCTTTCATGTACACGGATCAGTCGTCCTGGTCCCTTTGCAGAGAAACAGCCCCAAAGAATGATGTTGCCACCCCCATGCTTCATAGTAGGGATGGTGTTCTTTGGATCCAACTCAGCATTCACTCTCCTCCAAACACGACGAGTTGTGTTTCTACCAAACAGTTCTACTTTTGTTTCATCTGACCATACAGTCATATGAAAAAGTTTGGGCACCCCTATTAATCTTAATCATTTTTAGTTCTAAATATTTGGGTGTTTGCAACAGCCATTTCAATTTGATATATCTAATAACTGATGGACACAGTAATATTTCAGGATTGAAATGAGGTTTATTGTACTAACAGAAAATGTGCAATATGCATTAAAACAAAATTTGACCGGTGCAAAAATTTGGGTACCCTTATCATTTTATTGATTTGAATACTCCTAACTACTTTTTACTGACTTACTGAAGCACAAAATTGGTTTTGTAACCTCACTGAGCTTTGAACTTCATAGCCAGGTGTATCCAATCATGAGAAAAGGTATTTAAGGTGGCCAATTGCAAGTTGTTCTCCTATTTGAATCTCCTCTGAAGAGTGGCATCATGGGCTCCTCAAAACAACTCTCAAATGATCTGAAAACAAAGATTGTTCAACATAGTTGTTCAGGGGAAGGATACAAAAAGTTGTCTCAGAGATTTAACCTGTCAGTTTCCACTGTGAGGAACATAGTAAGGAAATGGAAGACCACAGGAACAGTTCTTGTTAAGCCCAGAAGTGGCAGGCCAAGAAAAATATCAGAAAGGCAGAGAAGAAGAATGGTGAGAACAGTCAAGGACAATCCACAGACCACCTCCAAAGAGCTGCAGCAGCATCTTGCTGCAGATGGTGTCACTGTGCATCGGTCAACAATACAGCACACTTTGCACAAGGAGAAGCTGTATGGGAGAGTGATGCGAAAGAAGCCGTTTCTGAAAGCACGCCACAAACAGAGTCGCCTCAGGTATGCAAAAGCACATTTGGACAAGCCTGCTTCATTTTGGAAGAAGGTCCTGTGGACTGATGAAACAAAGATTGAGTTGTTTGGTCATACAAAAAGGCGTTATGCATGGCGTCAAAAAAACACAGCATTCCAAGAAAAACACTTGCTACCCACTGTAAAATTTGGTGGAGGTTCCATCATGCTTTGGGGCTGTGTGGCCAATGCCGGCACCGGGAATCTTGTTAAAGTTGAGGGTCGCATGGATTCAACTCAGTATCAGCAGATTCTTGAGAATAATGTACAAGAATCAGTGACGAATTTGAAGTTACGCCGGGGATGGATATTTCATCAAGACAATGATCCAAATCTACTCAGGCATTCATGCAGAGGAACAATTACAATGTTCTGGAATGGCCATCCCAGTCCCCAGACCTGAATATCATTGAACATCTGTGGGATAATTTGAAGCGGGCTGTCCATGCTCGGCGACCATCAAACTTAACTGAACTGGAATTGTTTTGTAAAGAGGAATGGTCAAAAATACCTTCATCCAGGATCCAGGAACTGATTAAAAGCTACAGGAAGCGACTAGAGGCTGTTATTTTTGCAAAAGGAGGATCTACTAAATATTAATGTCACTTTTCTGTTGAGGTGCCCATACTTTTGCACCGGTCAAATTTTGGTTTAATGCATATTGCACATTTTCTGTTAGTACAATAAACCTCATTTCAATCCTGAAATATTTCTGTGTCCATCAGTTATTAGATATATCAAATTGAAATGGCTGTTGCAAACACCCAAATATTTAGAACTAAAAATGATTAAGATTAATAGGGGTGCCCAAACTTTTTCATATGACTGTATATCATTCTTCCAATACTCTTCTGGAACATCCAAATGCTCTCTAGCAAACTTCAGATGAGCCCGGATATGTACTGGCTTAAGCAGGGGGACACGTCTGGCACTGTAGGACCTGAGTCCCTGGCGACGTAGTGTGTTACTGACGGTAGCCTTTGGTAGGTTAGTCCCAGATTTCTGCAGGTCATTCACTAGGTCTCCCCGTGTGGTTCTGGGATTTTTGCTCACCGTTCTTGTGATCATTTTTATCCCATGGGGAGAGACCTTGCGTGGAGCCCCTGATCGAGGGCGATTATCAGTGGTCTTGTATGTTTTCCATTTTCTAATTATTGCTCCCACAGTTGATTTCTTCACACCAAGCTGCTTGCCTATTGCAGATTCAGTCTTCCAAGTCTGCTGCAGGTCTACAATTTTGTTTCTGGTGTCCTTCCACAGCTCTTTGGAAGTTTGGAGTGTGGAGTTTGGAGTGTGACTGTTTGAGATTGTGGACAGGTGTCTTTTATACTGATAACAATTTCAAACAGGTGCCATTACTACAGGTAATGATTGGAGGACAGAGGAGCCTCTTAAAGAAGTAGTTACAGGTCTGTGAGAGCCAGAAATCTTGCTTGTTTGTAGGTGACCAAATACTTATTTTCCACCATAATAACCAAATAAATTCTTAAAAAAATCAGACAATGTGATTTTCTAGATGTTTTTTCATTTTGTCTCTCATAGTTGAGGTCTACCTATGATGACAATTACATGCCTCTCTCATCTTTTTAAGTGGGAGAACTTGCAAAATTGGTGGCTGACTAAATACTTTTTTCCCCACTGTAAATTTTATTAACTCTTTTTTTGGTGGATTAAAAAAAAAAAAACAAAAAAAAAACATAAATTCTGGCATTGCGTTTTACCTTTTAAATTTTTTGCCTGGCGACCACTAGGGGACATTATCGGCTGTCATGGGGCCGCTAGGAGACATTATTAGTTGTCAGGAGACCACTGGGGAATATTATTACTTGTATGGGGGTCACTGGGACATTATAACTTGTCTGGAGGCCACTGGGGGACATTACTACTTGCCTGGGGGCCACTAAGGATTATTATTACTTATCTGGGGGGCCACTGGAGGATATTATTACTTTCCTAGGGGCGACTGAGGACATTACTACTTGTCTGGAGGCCACTGTGAAGTATTATTAGGTGACTGGGAGCCAGTGGGGTGCATTATTAGGTGTCTGGGAGCCAGTAGGGAACATTATTAGGTTATAGAAGCCTCTGGGGAGAATTATTTGGTGTTTGAGGGCCACTAGGTAGCATGTACTGTATGGTTGGCCACTGGGGAGTATGATACTATGTGGGGCCACTATAGGAGCTTCATGATGGTAAAAGGTGAATTGTTGTATGTGTTGAGTGGAAAGAACAGGATGCATCCACATGGTGCAGTTGTGATACAGTTATACTGTAAATGCATCAAAACTGCAACAGAGAAAGGTTGGGAAACACTGCTCTATACAAATCACAAGTACGTCCACACATAGACTAATGTGCATTATTATGGGCCCCAGTATTGAAGATGAACATAACTGAACTAGAGAGAGAGTAGAGAAGAGCGACCAAAATTGAAGTACAGACTAACAAACTTGGGGTTATTCAGTTTAGAAAAAAAGATGGTTACAGGGAGATCTAATCACAATTTACAAATATATGAAGATGCAGTACCTTTCTAATGATCTTTTTATACCTAAGCCTGTGACAGTGACAAGGGGACATCCTCTACACCTAGAGGAATGAACATTTCACCAGCAACATAGACAGAGATTCTTTACTGTAAGAAAAATGAGGCAGCGGAGTTCACTACCACAGGAAGTGGTGATTGTGCATTCATTCATTGTGAATTCATTGTGCAAATTCAAAAGGGACCTGTGGGTGCCTTTCTTGAACAGAAAAATATTATTTTGGCAAAAACAAGTTGATCCCAGGTGTTTATACTGATTTCTGGATTTAATGTTGGGAAGGAAGTTTTTTTCCTTGACATGAGGCAATTGGCATCACCCTCATGAGTTTTTTTTTTGCTTTCCTCTGGATCAACACTGTAGGATTATAGGTTGGACTTGATGAACCTGTGAGTTAATACAACCTCATCTACTATATAATATTGTGTCACCAGCAGTATAGAATAATAGAACGTGATGGCCCATGCCTGATTCATTTTCACAAAAATAATTTTTTCCACTCTTGTGGACAGTTTGGTCTTCCAAGCAGCACTGGACACCCTCTCAGGTAATACACTTAAAGCTGCATAAGACAAAACGCCCATGTCAAACTGGGACAGCTTCTGCCATTGGTGTAATTTGGTTGCCCGAAATTCCATGGAGTCAACGTTGTCTGCTGGAATAAAGAACCACTTTAGGTACAACAGTACCTAGTTGTGCAGCCAGTGGGTGTAAGTTACCTGCTGTGTGTTTAGTTGGCGCGCCAAAGTAAAAAAAAATTCTGGTTCATAATGTTTGATACTGTACTAGCTGATTTTCCTCCTCTTACCTCCTGTGCCCCTGCTGGCAGAGGCAGTGCAGAAGTGACTGGGTGAGGAGGACTGGTAGCAGACCGAGTCCTCCTGGCCAGACATATGGATGGCACTGACAGTGGTCTCCCTAAAAGCTGTGTACATAGCTTATTGAGATAACATGCCAATGTTGCCTCCCTTTGGGAGGCAGGGAAACATTTCCCCATTTTTACTTTATAGCGAGGGTCTAAAAGCACAATGATAAAGTACTCTTCCCTTTGCTTCATGCTAATACATTTGTCACTATATAAGCAAGAAAGCATGCAGGGTGCCATACTTGCAAGTTTGTTTATGGAACCAGGGGCCTGCCATGGTTGATCTTCTTGGTCAGTGTGATTGTTGTCATCATCATTATCATCAACTTGAAACAAATAAGGGTCTCATTCTTCTGTGAAATATCAAGTTCTCTCTCTGCATCCAAAAGAAAGTCTTGTTCCTCCTTCTCTTTCCTCAGTCTAGGAATCCCAGGTCCTCCACCATGACAACCCAGACCCAGTTCTTCATCCTTCTTCAGTTCCTCTTGCAACACCCCAGAGCAGTGACAGTGACCAAGAGGTGGAAACTGTTCATTTTCTTCAATCCCTCACTGTCTAAGCCATGTATTGAATTGGGCTACCCATAATACATCAAAGTCACGAACAAGGAAACAACTCCAAAACCAGTTCTGACACAACAAGATTTTACTTAAGTACCATGACTCCCGTGATCACGAACGATAGGTAACCAAAAAAATTTACATACACTCAGCCAGAAGGCTGAGGCCATTGTGCTGCACAGCGCCATGCTCCCCAAGTATTTGCTACTAATGCATACTATAATTTTACCTATTGGCAGGTTTCCAAAGACCAGCCACTTATTACCTGTTAATACCCTCAACTCAGGAATAATGAAAAGGGAGTGTGATATGGGGCACTGGTGGTACGACACAACAGTTTACAATCTTAACAAGTACTGACTCTATTCCCCTTCTTACTGAACAGGCTTGAAAACGGCATGTCAGTCATTACGTAGATAAAGCTGATGTGTGGACTGACATAGTTCATAAAACTATCTAATCTACTTGCAGGCCTAAACTCAGTCCCAAGTAGCTTAGCGCCAAGAAGTGGTGAGGTGCGTGCACGGTTACCCACTGTGATGGTGCAGTGGGCCGTAGCTCTCTTACCGACCCGGGTCTGCTCAGTACGATCAACCGAAATGTCCAGACAGAGGAAGGACCCCTCCAAACAGGGTGCGGTACAGCAAAGAGCTGTCACTTGCTTCCTTAGCAGCATCTCAGCCAGCAAACCTCTCCAATCTCACTGAAATCTGGTCACCAGCAGAATCAGCTCCACTCTGCCACAGCTCCGAACCCTCTGGAGCACTCCTGCCCGAGGATTATGCTGGATTCCTCCTTTCAAAGTTCTTATCTCTCTCAGATCTCAGGTCTTTCTCTCCAAGATGGCCATCACACCACTGAACTATGGTGTCCCTGGTACATCATTCACAGATAAACTAGTTTTTTTAGTATGGCTTTAACAAACAGTGGCCTCTTGTGGTCGTATAGCAAAATTTCAGTCCATATAAAACAATGCAGTGGGGGTTGTCCCATCATCTCATAAATGCATAAACGTAAGTCTTTCCTGTAAGACATATATTAAAAGGATGATGTCTTTCCCTCATGAGTATCCAATGCCAGATTTCAAAATAACGTATGGTCCCTGTGGTTTGTTGCATGCATTAATCATTCACTCCCTTCTGCTGCTCACACAGACACTCAAGAGTATGCAACATAGAATTCCAATGTTGAATTTGGAATCCCACAGATAAGGCAGTGCATGTCCAGCAGGGTGTTCTTAGCCACATAAGATCGACTGAAAAGGGCAGATACTTTCTGGCCTTGAGCAGCACTTACACTAAGACACTATATGCATTTATAAAGCAGCACACAACAAAATTTAGCACATGCGCCATGCAACCACAATATTTATTTTACCCAACTGCAGTGCAGCCACAATATTCTATTGTTGCTGGCAACACCTACCAGTTGTAATTGGCGAGAGCCATCAATCGACAACCTTTCAAATTATACCTATGAAATGAGAGAAGAGGAATGGAAGCAACAACTTGCCATAGTAAAATTGGGGGAAGGCAGTTGTTCAGTAAAGAGGAACTATAGATGGATGGGCCCTACCTGGTGTTGGAAGGGGCTTCTACAAACAGGATCTAGATATCCTCCATGGAACCTGAGTACATGCCATCAGTTGGCGAAATGCAATGGAATCCACTAAGAGGTGCAGCAACAACTGAAACACCAGCAACTTGGCATTGTGCTAGCTAAGTTGCAGAACCTCTGAATGACTGGGTGAGTATTGCTGGATGCCTGACATTGGATTGGAGGTGGAGGAGAGCCAGACTGTGATGATAACGACCATGACAATGTCATGAGAATGATGTCCTAGGTGTGGATGTAACCTGCCTACATCTTGCTCACTTTCCCTCTCAGTACCTTTGCCAATGCTATTTACGAAAATTATCTGGTGGCTTTTTTTCATGTGAGTAGGGTAAGAGTATGGCCACAGCTAATTTTCTGCTTGAAGATCTTTCACAATGGCATTGATTTTTTTATTTGGTAATGTACAGGAAAATTCCCCACATGGGAGATGTCCACACATAGCTGCTGCTGCCAACACCATCAGTGTGGGAAACATGTCTGCCAGTGACACTGTCAACACCACTGCCATCTGAGCTTGGCTTAGGTCTGCCCCAGGCAGGATTTATTTATGTTGGGATTGTGCCACTACCCGCTTTCTCTGATGTCACCTTGTCATACTGATCTGGTTCTCAGATCCTATCTGCAACAAAATCATAATCAGCGATGTCATTGCTTCCAAACTTTTTCTGACTCATCATGGTCATGGGATTAATGCACACCCTCGTAATTCTCACCATGAGATTTTGCCCTAGTGACCCTACCAGCATGACTACCATCAGTACCTCACCACTTACCACTACTACCTCGACTACCACCAATCATATCTTCCACCTCTACTTCCTCCACATCCAAAAAGGCTGACTTTTCTCATCTAACTCATCAAGAGGAGGAAGACTTGGACTATGAGTAATTTTTATTTTTAATTTTTTGACCAGTCAAAATAATGGACAGTCACAGACACTGATAGCACTTTTGACACTGTATTTAAAAAAAAAAAAGATCCCTCCCCCCGACTCCTATTATATTTCTGCTTTTCTCACTACTAAAATTGATTAAAACTAACTAAACTATGCTCCACAGTCTTCCTCTCCTATAATTCAGTAATATTTTTGCAATGTTGGTGTTCACTATCACTGTGGAAATTGCATAAGCTGCACTGAGCTTTGTTCCCTAGCCTGCTCTCTCATAAAATGGCTCTTCTTCTTCCTGCCCAGTATTCTGTAACTTCTCCACCAATCACTCTTGATTGGCTGAGAGCCTGCCTAAATCACAGAAACCATGTGATCCTCCTACTAATGATAGTTCTGGACTATATTTAAAAAAAAAAAAAAAAACTCCTTAAAAAATTAGATATGACACGCAAGTAGTGACCTGGGCAATGTAGGTGTAGCACAATTGACAGTCACAGTACAGTCCAGAGCTTCTCCTCTCCCACTCCACCCCCCATTCTTACAAATAAATGTTATTGATTTTATAGTGGTCATCTAGAAAACTGGGAGGAATTGATACAGAAAGTATATTAGAAAATTGTAGAACTTTTATTATACAAGCAAGAACAATTATTTGTGAGAACTGGACAACCACTTTAAATAAATCTAACTAAATTATACTTCAGGATCCTCGTCTCCTATAATTCTGTAGTACTACAGCAGTCTTGGTGTTTTTTTCACTGTGCTGGTACTGCAAGCTACAGTGGTTCTGTTCTCTCCCTGCTTTGCTGCTATCTCACAAAATGGCTCTTCTCACTCAGTGGTATCCTTTATGCTGATATGACAATAGCATTGTAACCTCTCCACCCACCACTCATGATTGGCTTAGAGGTTGTCAGTTGATGATGCCAGAAGCCAGCCTAGGTCACACGGACCATGTGATTCTTTTTCCTTGCTCTTCTACCTCATATTACACGAGGCAGTGGATATTCTATAGGTTATTCTGAACTGGTTCTCTCATCTCTAATAAGGCCTATACTACACCACATGGCATGCTAAAACAAACCCAACAAGATAGACAGCCCAAATTTGTAAGCAATTTAATGTGGATATATAACTATATGATGCTCATATGATTCATATAATGCAAAGGGAAAGTTCCCCTTCCACCTGCTGTTCAGTTGGCTGTAGCATTATCACATGACATTTCTAATATACTGTATCTGCGAATAGAGGCTCAGGAGAGAATTCCTGTAGAATAGGTCAAAGACCCGGATGAAAACCAATAAGCTGCAAAGCAAACCTTGGATGTGCCATCTCCCTATTCAAGATTTTACTTAATTTAGTAACACCCCTTTACCAAAAAGAACACTTCCAGATATTTACATACACTCAGCCTGGAAGCTGAGGACCTGCTGTTGTACAGCACGGTGCCCTCTAATGTGCGCCTCCAATACACTCCAAGCTTTTACCTATCTGCAAGCTGCATCTAACCAGCTGCTTGTTACCTTTTATCACCCTAGTCACAGGAACAATTCAGTGAGTGTGATAGGGGCACCAGCGGTACAACACAAGAGCTTACAAACTTATCAAAATACCCCTATTCCCCCCAAACAAAGTACAACCAAGTAAATATAATAGTAGGTCAGCTTGCAAGCCAAAGAAATGTGACGTTGCATAAAATGTCATTTCTAGACTTCCTTTGAAGCTCCTCTCTGAGAGTTACAACTCAATAGAATTCTCTGAGTCCTAGTCCTTACTACCGAATAGGTAGATAATTATTTCACCAGTAGTGTGGCCTGTGATGATGAGTATGCCTAACTAGTCTAACTACAGGCCCTTACTCAGTCCCAAGCAGTTTGGCACCAAAAATGTAATGCGGTACTTCTCTTACCGACCCGGGTCTGTTGGGTATCTTTAGCCGTTGTTTGGAACAACTGAAAGAGGGGCTCATCCAGAAAACATGCAGTCTCACTGACAGTGCCACTTCTCAGCCGAGTCCTTGATGGCAATCTTCTTCTTCAGGATGCTGTCTAGACCAACTCTGGAACAGTCTTTGATTCAGCTCCAAATGGCTATAGCTCTGGTCCCTTAGGGATGCTTCTACATGTGTATCACACTCCAGTCCTCCTCCTTATAGCTCAAAGCACCCTCTCAAGATGGCTGCCACACACACTCTGCTCTTCCTTGTAGCTCCACCTCTGCAGAACAGGGTCTTCACGTCACTACTCCAGGGAAGTACAGTCTTTTCCCATTTCTAAGGCAACAGTGGCCTCTTGTGGTCAAACAACAAAATGTCAGTTTATAAAATAATAAACTTATTTACAGAAACAGGTACATTCGCAACATGAGGGCTGTTTCACCATCTTACACCAGATAACAATTTGAGGATTGAAGTATTTTATGAGCCTCAAAGATACAACTTTGCTAACACATCAGGACAGACAAGGCAAACCTGCTGATCTACACCCTGTAGTGGGAACTTGTTGAGCTTTTGTGTACTTTGTAATAGAGTATTACACACTAACTAAAGGAGAAGACTGTCCCAGCAAAATACATGTGGGCTGTCATTAGGTGTAAGATCAATCAGCTAAGCCCCAGCCTCCAGAAATGGGATTTTGCATCCTTGTACTACTTCAAGTAAAATCTATAGCTTACACTGTTCTGCAAATGTCTTGCCTTCTGAGTTTAATTCCTGCAAACCATCAAGGATACTCCATCCTTTGTCAGTCCCAAGAATGCTGACAACAATTAGGGCATGCCCTGAGGAAAATACTATCACCACCATCAGGTACCATGCAGGCCCCTTCAGCAATGCACCAGCCCAGTAGGAGAGCTGGAAGAGTTGGTAAAGTTTCTAGCCATTGTGACCATTGCAAGTACTACAAGTGCCAGCTTCTTAGTCTACCCCAACAATTTGCTGCAACCTTGGTGGGTCCTAAGCACCCTGGATACTACTAGGAACTTGGAAGTGCAAATTGGACTGGAAAGTCTGTCTTGGTATCCATGAAGAGAGATTAAGGGAGTGAATGACTCTCAATGCTGAATGCGGCTCTCAAGGAACAATAAGTTAGGGACCAATAGAATACACAATATAAAATGTAAGAGAGCTGAAAAATTGACCTTCCATCTGCTCACAAATTAAGGACATCTACATCACATGGATACAAAACTGTCATATTTCCTTGCTGTTGCTATGGGTTAACATTTTGACCTTATTGCAGTGGTTATGCCACCTGGTTACCTGTGAATTTTTATGTGCAGAATTAAATAAGCCTTATATGTAGTTTACAGTGTAATTGCCATTTCACTTTTTTTTTATTATTATGTAGGACATTTTCATTATATACAGTACTTTAATAACTTAAAATGTATTTCCTTTTAACAGAAAACACATTCTAATCTTCTCCCTAGCAACCCTCTAACTATGCTGTTGCCAGAAAATAGCCGTACACATTTGTATTGCCAGTATGTACAGATATAGCAGTTGCAAGGGGGAAGGGGGCAATTCAGATACCTATACACCAACACACGTGGACAAAATTGTTGGTACCCCTCGTTTAATGAAAGAAAAACCCACAATGGTCACAGAAATAACTTGAATCTGACAAAAGTAATATTATATAAAAATTCTATGAAAATGAACAAATGAAAGTCAGACATTGCTTTTCAACCATGCTTCAACAGAATTTTTAAAAAAAGAAAACTCATGAAACAGACCTGGACAGAAACGATGGTACCCTTAACTTAATATTTTGTTGCACAACCTTTTGAGGCAATCACTGCAATCAAACGATTCCTGTAACTGTCAATGAGACTTCTGCACCTCTCAACAGGTATTTTGGCCCACTCCTCATTGGCAAACTGCTCCAGTTGTCTCGGGTGTGAAGGGTGCCTTTTCCAGACGGCATGTTTCAGCTCCTTCCAAAGATGCTCAATAGGATTTAGGTCAGGGCTCATAGAAGGCCACTTCAGAATAGTCCAATGTTTTCCTCTTAGCCTTTCTTGGGTGTTTTTAGCTGTGTGTTTTGGGTCATTATCCTGTTGCAAGACCCATGACCTGCGACTGAGACCAAACTTTCTGACACTGGGCAGCACATTTCTCTCCAGAATGCCTTGATAGTCTTGAGCAGTGGTGTAACTAGGAATGGCTGGGCCCCAAGGCGAATATTTGACATGCCCCCCCCCCCCCGAAGTGGTGACGGGTCCCCAAACAGTAAAATATGCTCAACAGTGGCCCCACATAGTATTATATGCTCAACAGTGGCCCCCACACAGCAATATATGCTCCACAGTGGCCCCCATACAGCATTATATACTCTACATTGCTCCCCCCACACACAGTATAATATGCTACCCACAGTGGCCCCACACAGTATAATATGCTAAACACACTGGCCCCCACCCTGTATTATATGCTCCCCGCAGTGGTCCCCACCCAGTATTATATGCCCCCCACAGCGGGCCCCACACAGTATTATATGCCCCCCACAGTGGGCCCCACACAGTATTATATGCTTCACAGTGGCCCCCACCCAGTATTATATGCTTCACAGTGGCCCCCACCCAGTAGTATATGCTCCACAGTGGCCCCCACCCAGTAGTATATGCTCTACAGTGGCCCCCACACAGTAGTATAAGCTCCCAACAGCCCCCCTCCACTTCGGTGCTATTATTATACTTTGGGGTCTCCTCAGACCCCAGAGTATAATAATCGGAGGCCCAGGGAAGGTGATTAAAAATAATACATTCATACTCACCTTGCCTTACCTTTCCTTGGCATCCTCGCTCCATCATGCAGTCTTCAGCGTCTTCAGGCCCTCTTCCGACGTCACTGCTGAGGCCTGTGATTGGGCCTCAGTGGTCACGTGGGGGAGCACTGACGTCATTACGCGGCCACGCCCCATGTGACCGCTGGGGCCTAATCACAGGCCTCAGTTACATGACGGGAGAATGCCGGAGAGAGCACTGTGCCCAGGAGAGGTGAGAATATGTATTTTTATTTTCAGTCACCTCTCCTGGGTGCCCTGCCCTGCCGTCTATTGGAAAGGGGCCTGCAATATGCCTGGATCCCTTTCCAATAACAGTATGGATAACGGTCGGGGAGCCAGGCTTTCCCCTACACATAAAATTTTCATCAGACCCTGTTGACATTTGCAGGATTTGCTGACAGTTATCTAATGTTTGTGTCTATTGTACTTTACCCACAAGGGTGGATTTGGGATTTCTGGGGCACCAAGTGACATTATGTCTGAAGATCCCCCTAATTCTGCTCTCTAAGTGCCCCCATACACAGTATAATGCCCTCTTGTCACATCAGCTGTAATGCCCAGGCACTGCTGTCATGAAGTGGCTTCAAGAGCTGCTGCGAGTTGAAAACTTCAAGACGTCATGTGCGGGAGCAAGTTGGGCTGAAGAGGAGGAGCCAAGAGCCAGGAGAGGTGAGTATTATTTAATATTGGTAGTTATCTGTTGAAATAATAGGCAACTATTTATTTAAAAAAAACACAGTCAGTAGGGGTTAAAGGGAGTCTATCATTTGAAAAATCATTTTTAAGTAAGCCCAAGTATAAAGGCTACTCTAGTCTTACTTTTTTTTGCGCCTGCTCCCATCCGTTTTTTAAAATATTTTTTTTCTTTTCACCTATGGAAATGAAGCTCACGGAGCACAGTGGGCATTCCTGCGCAGTTTTCCCCCTTGAGGACGACAGCCAGTGTACAGCGCATGCACAGGATTTTGATCTTGCTGAAGAGACTTGCAGCTGCTGACGCTGCGAAGATCATAACGAGCAAGTGAAGGGAGAGTGAAGAAAAGAGCCAGGAGGCTGGATTCACGCTATGACGCTCTTGTGCTCGGAGCATAGGGGGAACGCCCCCTGTGCTCCATGAACTTCAGTTGCATACGTGAAAAGAAAAAATATTTCAAAAATGTCTGTGAGCAGGCAAAAAAAGCCTTTATAAAGGTTATTCCAACGTGGGCTTACTTAAAAAATGATTTTTCAAATGATAGACTCCCTTTAACACCCACTAGTTAACCATATATTACAAACCACTACTGCTGAGGAGGGAGGAGCTGTTCTTAATCCTGCCCTGAACAGATTAATAGTAAAAAGGTCAAATTATTTACTCTTGCTCTTCTGCTAAACAACATGATGTGGTCAGTGGAACAAAACAATCTATTGTAAACCAGGGAAAATGCAGAGAATTTGATCATATAGGAAGTAATTTCCAATAGAATACATCTCTGTTATATATCATTTATTTTAACCAAAGATTAATTTACATACTGTATTTAATTATTAGAGTGTACAGAGCAAAAAATGACAGCAGGATCTATTTCTTCATTGATCTTTAATAACAACAAATCTAAAAAGAATTTGTAAGTCACTGTAACCTGTAAATTGCCTGTTGGCCCTGAAAAAGAAAGAAAGCAGATTGCTTCTTCTGTCTCAGACATCTGTGAGCATAATGACAAAGGAGGACAATATCAGAGAATTCAGATACAACAGCTGTACACCTCTGCTAATAAGGACGGCTTGGAGCACATGGGATAGCATTGCACAGCATGGCATCACTTTATGAAGATGGAGAGAATTGCTTGGTCTATTCTATTCTCCTCCTTTTCTTTGTTCTTTGCTCACCTATAACCTCAACACTGTTGGAGCACCAAAGCACTTAAACAACGCCAGATGCTCACGGTTTGGAATGCAAGCACAGTTGCTGGAAAGAGTCCAAAATTGTAGTATTTTGCCAGCTCAGTGTTCTGTAAAATCAGCAGGTAACAACCGATATCCATACTGCTCCCTCCCCCCCACTCAAAATAAGATCTACCTCCATCTATTGCTTTTAGTTTCAAACAATGATTTGGGGGGGGGGATATGAGCTCAGGGGAGGCTGGATGAAAGAGATAAGATAGAAGATGGAAATGTGTTGGAGTAATTGTGTTTTATATCAGTCCTGCAGCAAGTATCTCATCAAATTTCAAGGACACAGGTCAGCTCTCCCTTTATGTCTGCAGATAGGGGAGTGGGAACCTGTGCAGAGGTAAAATATATGTGCGCTGTACTGATGTGACATTGGGATGTTCTATTACAATGCCGAAATGAATTTTGAAGAACAAAATTAATGTGCACATAAGGTCAAATAAAATGTTGTCTCTTATATATATATATATATATATATATATATTCTTTATTTATTTCTTTTTCCAGAAAAGAACATAATTAAAGCAGAATATAATGTAAAGAGGGAAAAAATAAGTGATATAGGTAACACAATATTTAACTTGCATATAATTTATACTGCAGCAGGAAAGTGCAAACTGGGATATGACCATACCAGAGAGCTTTACACATAACCATAAGTCCTCTTTATTCATTTTTAATAATTTACTATACCTGTTTTTGGTATGTGTTAACTAGAAAGCTATTTTTCATATTATATGAATAGAAAGTTTTTTTCATTAGGTATATTTGCTGCATATATATGGACCTTGCATCCCTGAGATTTCCTAGGGGTGCATATGCAGTGGGTACAGAAAGTATCAGACCCCTTTAAATTTTTCACACTTTGTTTCATTACAGCCATTTGCTAAAAGCAAAAAAAGTTCATTTTATTTCTCATTAATGTACACTCAGCACCCCATCAAAAACAGAAATGTAGATATTTTTGCAAATTTATTAAAAAAGAAAAACTGAAATATCACATGGTCATAAGTATTCAGACCCTTTGCTGTGACACTCATATTTAACTCACTTGATGTCCATTTCCTTCTTATCCTCCTTGAGATGGTTCTACTCCTTCATTGCAGTCCAGCTGTGTTTAATTAAACTGATTGGACTTGATTAGGAAAGGCACACACCTGTCTATATAAGACCTCACAGCTCACAGTGCATGTCAGAGCAAATGAGAATCATAAGGTCAAAGGAACTGCCCAAGGAGCTCAAAGACAGAATTGTGGCAAGGTACAGATCTGGCCAAGGTTACAAAAGAATTTCTGCAGCACTCAAGGTTCCTAAGAGCACAGTGGCCTCCATAATCCTTAAATGGAAGAAGTTTGGGACGACCAGATCTCTTCCTAGACCTGGTCGTCCAGCCAAACTGAGCAATCGTGGGAGAAGAGCCTTGGTGAGAGAAGTAAAGAAGAACCCAAAGATCACTGTGGCTGAGCTCCAGAGATGCAAGAGGGAGATGGGAGAAAGTTCCACAAAGTCAACTATCACTGTAGCCCTCCACCAGTCAGGGCTTTATGACAGAGTGGCCTGAAGGAAGCCTCTCCTCAGTGCAAGACATATGAAAGCCTGCATAGAGTTTGCCAAAAAACACATGAAAGACTCCCAGACTATGAGATATAAGATTCTCTGGTCTGATGAGACGAATATTGAACTTTTTGGCGTTAATTCTAAGCGGTATGTGTGGAGAAAACCAGGCACTGCTCATCACCTGCCCAATCCCAACAGTGAAACATGGTGGTGGCAGCATCATGCTATGGGGGTATTTTTCAGCTGCAGGGACAGGACGACTGGTTGCAATTGAAGGAAAGATGAATGCGGCCAAGTACAGAGATATCCTGGAAGAAAACCTCTTCCAGAGTGCTCTGGACCTCAGACTGGACCGAAGGTTCACCTTCCAACAAGACAATGATCCTAAGCACACAGTTAAAATAACAAAGGAGTGGCTTTGGAAAAATTCTGTAACCATTCTTGACTGGCCCAGACCTCAACCCTATTGAGCATCTCTGGAGAGACCTGAAAATGGCTGTCCACCAACGTTCACCATACAACCTGATGGAACTGGAGAGGATCTGCAAGGAAGAATGGCAGAGGATCCTAAAATCCAGATGTGAAAAACTTGCATCATTCCCAAGAAGACTCTGGCTGTACTAGCTCAAAATGGTGCTTCTACTCACTACTGAGCAAAGGGTCTGAATTCTTATGACCATGTGACATTTCAGTTTTTCTTTTTTAATGAATTTGCAAAAATATCTACATTTCTGTTTTTTTTCTGTCAAGATGAGGTGCTGAGTGTACATTAGTGAGAAATAAAATGAACTTTTTTGCTTTTAGCAAATGGCTGCAATGAAACAAAGAGTGAAAAATTTAAAAGGGTCTCTATACTTTCCGTACCTACTGTATTCCCAAATTATAGTATACTATGATCAGCCATAACATTAAAAGCAATGACAGCTGAAATACATAATATCGATTATCTCCTTACAATGGCACTTTTCAAAGAGTGTCACAAAGTAGCATCAAGTGAACAGTCGGTTCTTGATGCAAAAAAACTGGGTAAGCATAAGACACTGACTGACTTTGACCAGGGCCAAATTGTGATGGCTAGAAGACTGAGCCAGCATCTTCAGAATGGTAGGTCTTATAGAGAGTCCATGGTATACAATGGCTAGTACTGGCCAAAAGTAGTCTAAGGCGGACATCCTGTGAACAGGCAATGGGGTAATGAACTACCATGATTGATACATGTGGGCATGACTTTTGGATATGGGATGGACCCTCACTCCTTCCTAAAACCACCCAAACTACAGTAAACATTGACTTTGGAATAAAAGCACAAAACACTTTATTTTGGGTGTCAAAAAGGCCACAGCTTTATTTAAATCACAGAACTAAAATAATCACAGAAGAGTCAGGTGAAGGCTAGACCATTGGGATTCACAAATCCTGTGAGATACCCAGCTGTCTGACATACAGCACCCGGCCAGACAGCAATAAAGGGGTGGCAACACTTTAAGGGCACCAACGACCCTGTGCTTAACCACTGTGCCCGGCCCTGGATGACATTACTATTGCGACATCCTGCAGACTGGCCATTTCCAAAGCTCAGCCTGTTCAACACCATGAGTTTTAACCTGAGTTTTAACCTCTATTAGTTAAAATAAGTCCACAATAACTTGCCTGCAAATTCCACTTGACTCCTCAACCGCAAAAGTAAAGCTGTGACAGTTTTCTCATGGACCATATGACATGTAACACTTTATTACATACAACTGACTCCCTTTACAATTTTTTTTTTTTTTTTTTGCTTAATATTATTTCAATTTATTTCGACACTTATTGCCAATGCCATGAACAAATAACTTAAAAACTAAATGTTCAGGCAAATACTATGAAATATGGACTAAACATGGCAAACCCCCGACTCCTACAGCACTCAGGAGAGGAAAAACCACCTGTGGAGGAAACCTCTAGGGAACCATGGCTGGAGGACTGCCCTTCCCATGGGCTTAGAAGAATAATGCCAACATTAACTCATCAAAGTCATCATAGAATTGTATATATGGCCAGAAACACAATTACAGAATTAAACAAAGAAATGATACAATAATACATACATTATTCAGGTAAACGTGAAAAAAAAAAAAAAATTGTAAAATAATGATTAAAAGAGGGTGGGCGGGAGGAAAATGTTTCCTCCAGTCCTTGTGGTGAGAGAAAGAGGAAGAGATGAATGAGACAGGAAGTTACATCTATTCCCAAACTCCTCCCTCCCTACAATAACACACTAGGCACTATATACTCCTAAATCTGAATATACACACATATACTCTTAAAGCTGAACCAGCCTGTATAAATCCACACAACTACTGGACAAAGATGAAACTGCAGGAGTTATTGGTTCCCCCATCCCAAAGTCATGTCCCCCTTTGCTGATGGCTCCGGGGGTGTCTGTAGATATGGGCAAACCTCTGAAGATTTATTTGGGGTTCGGTGGCTCGGGTTCCTGATTCTCTTCGGGTCAAGCAAGTTCAGTACAAACCACACCTTAAATTTACTTAAAACACTCTCAGGGTTCCTAGAAATCTATCTTAATTTCTAGCTCTCTAAGGCAAGCACAGCCAAAGTTATGTCAATGTGAAAGTGACCACCCAGGGGAGGTGTGAAAAATAAAAAACATTCCTTTACCTCTTTTGGGCCTCCTTGCAGCGTCCAGTGCTCTCCTAGTAACGTTCAGCGGGTCCAGGGTAACCGCTGATGTCTGCGATCGGATAAAATATAGCACCAGGATGCACGTGGAAGAAGGCATGACGGCAGAAGCAGTGTGGTGCTTGGTACCAAAGAGTTCAAGTATGTTGAATTGGCATTCAAATTCTGTTTACAACAATGTGGCACAAAGTGTTAACTCTTTCAATGGGTTTCAAAGGGTTTTTAGTTTTCTGTGACAAGATATAAGAGAGGTGAAAGTTATTAAGCTGCAGAAAGTCACACCTGTATGTTCAGGATGGTCATGATGATTCTTGATCTTGTCAATTCTGATTCCTGAGCTCCATAACAACCAAGATTTTAGGATTCAGTGAGATAGAATGCCCTATAGCTTTCCAGAACACCGAATAGCTTTGCTGATAGAAAAGACCAATTAATAATTAACCCCCTTCCACTCTGTCCCATACTAATACATTACTCTACAGTGCCTTGCAAAAGTATTCATACCCCTTGAACTTTTTCACATTTTGTCACCTTACAACCACAAACTTAAATGTATTTTATTGAGTAGCAGATAACTGTGAAGTGAAATGAAAATGATACATGGTTTTCAAAATTTTAATCAAATAAAAATCTGAAAAGTATGACGTGCAAAGTATTCAGCCCCCATATATCAATACTTGGTAGAGCCACCTTTCACTGCAATTACAGCTGCAAGTCTTTTGGGGTAGGTCTCTACCAGCTTTGTGCATCTAGAGACTGATATTTTTGCCCATTCTTCTTTGTAAAATAGCTCAAGCTCAGCCAGATTGGATGGAGAGCGTCTGTGAACAGCAATTTTCATGTCTTGCCACAGATGCTCAATGGGATTTAGGTCTGGACTTTGACTAGGTTATTCTAAGACATGAATATTCTTTGATCTAAACCATTCCACTATAACTCTGTCTGTATGTTTAGGGTCATTTTCTTGCTGGAAGGTGAATCTCCTTCCCATTCTTAAGTCTTTTGCATCCTCCAACAGGTTTTCTTTCAGGATTACCCTGTATTTAGCTCCATCCATTTTCCCATCAGCTCTGACCAGCTTCCCTGTCCCTACTGCCACCACCATGCCTTCCCACAGCATGATGCTGCCACCACCATGTTTCACAGTGGGGATGGTGTGTTCAGGGTGAGGAGCAGTGTTACTTTCCCACCGCACATAGCGCTTTGCATTTAAGCCAAAAAGTTTAACTTTGGTCTCATCTGACCAGAGCACCTTCTTCCACATGTTTGCTGTGTCCCATAAAGGCTTGTGGCAAACTGTAAACAGCATTTCTTATGTCTTTCTTTCAACAATGGTTTTCTTCTTGCCACTCTTCCATAAAGGTCAGATTTGTGGAGTGCACTAATTATAGTTGTCCTGTGGACATATTCTTCCACCTGAGCTGTGGATTTCTGCAACTCTTCCAGAGTGGCCATGGGCCTCTTTGCTGCTTCTTTGTCCTTGCTCGATCAGTCAGTTTAGGTGGACACCATGTCTTGATAGCTTTGCAGTTGTAGACTACTTTTTCCATTTTTAGATGATGGATTGAACAGTGCTCCTTGGGATGATCAAAGATTGGGATATGTTTTTATAACCTAGCCCTGCTTTAAACTTCTGTCACCTGTAACTTTTTTTTTATATTTTCTATATATTGGGCTGTATAAGGCATATTTTTAGCAGTGCCAGTTCAGAATCAGGACAGAATGTCAGAGGCAAAATCAGGAGACAGAAGCAAAATCCAAAAAACAGGCCAATAGTCAAAATCCAAGCAGGCATGTCACAGGCAGAATCAGCAGGCAAATAGGGTATCCAGGGAGCAAGCCAAAGGTCAATAACCAAACAGGTACACACACAATATGGAGAGCCAAATTAGTTGGTGCCTGTCTCAGGAGAGAGGGGTCTTATATAGGCCTCCTAAACTGCTAATTGGACCAACCCAGGAAACTTTTGAAACTGCAAAAGCTTCCCAAGCCTACATGGTAACGTTAAAGGTGCAGCAGCAGGATTGAGAATCCTGACATTAGCCAAGGGTATTTCACCACTATGGGCTTACCAGTATATCTGTATAATACATTGCAATATATACTGTATGTATTGCAACATATTTAGTTCACTATGAAAGCAACCAATTTGGGCAGTTTTTTTACTTTTATTTTATATCATAAGAAAGTACTTTTAGGCTGAGGCCCCACGTTGCGGAAATACAGCTTTTTTTGTTGCAGATTTTGCTGCATTTTTTTTCAGCCAAGAATAGCTGCAAAAGGAATGGGAAATATATTGGAAGTACTTAAACTTCTAACTTGTACTCAATCCACTCCTGGCTTTGGGTCAAAAAACCGCAACAAAATCTGCAACATAAAAAGCTGCATTACCGCAACTTGGGGCCTTAGCTTAAATGGAGAGAATGGAATTTCAGTTTATTTTTTTAAAAATTTTTTTTTATATTCTATACATTTTCTTAACATCTTTTCAAGCCACTCAAGGGTGCTTCACTACTATGGGGCTTGATTACTAGTATAATACATTGCAATATATACTTTATGTACTGCAACATATCACTGACCTCAGTCATTGTAGTCTTAGTCTTGCTGTCAGTTACAGGTGGGCTTTCGCAGTAATCATGTGGGTACAACTTGTGTGTCCAAGTTATCAAAATGAGATAAACATACAGCATTCTGCATTTAATATCCCTCACCAGAGGAAATTTTCTAGTGCTGATTATGACTAGGTTGCTAATAAATACTGTATCTTGTGAAATATAAAGTGGTATAATATTATAGGGCTATTGCACATGGAATATTTATATTGATACAGCTGACTACTTTGTGAGTTTAATGTAGATATTACATTGCTGATTATTACTATTTAGCTTACACTTCATTATGAACATGCCCAAATGTACTAATATTCTGTGGTATCACTTTAAATAAAATTTTCTATACATTTGTGGAGTCAAGTACTTCTTTATTGCAGTTGTTTTGCTTAGTGGCTGATCTCGCTCTGAACGCCAATAATACTTGAAAAATCAGAGATCTTAGCTATTCAGTAAAATTCAGATCTGTAACAAATTCATATAGTATTCAGTATGTGTAAGTTTCAAATGTTACACCCAAAGGAGAACCTTACATGATGATGCCTGTCATAAAGGTGAAATAATACTAAGTGAGAAGAAGCTAAGTGTAGCAGGAAAATGATAAGCAAAAATTTGTAAATTAGGTGAAGCTCAGAGTAATGTACTTTTATGGAAAGATTGATAATAAACCCTGCGCCAGCAACATTTTGGCTGGTGTCTGGTGATTTATTATAAATAGAACTAGTTACTTGCATTGTTGCTTTTTGTCTTGCTTTTCTTGTCAACCATTTTTCATAATCAAAGGCTATGGATTAATTGATCAATGTGGAGACAGCCCATTTCTGCAAACTAAGCCATTCCTGACTACAACCTAAATATAGTAAGTATTGACATTGCAGAATATTTATGTTTAACCATCTCTGATGTTCCAATACTTCAAGAAAATTATAAATTATAATGTTGTAGAGGAATAAAGGTAAAGCTAGGTTCACATCAGCTCTGTTTTGTCCATTCTTTTGATCCGTTGGAGAACCAGAGAAAGGGACAAAGCACACCTGTCTATGACAGACATAAATGGAGCCTGATGGACCCCATTGATGATGATGTAGTCCATTGGGTGTCCATTTTCCTTAACTGAAATCACAGGACAAAAAAGTCAGTCTTGCAGCACTTTTTCGTCATGCATGGGACAGACATCCAGCACAGATGTGACAAATGTAACATAATAATTTTGCAAAACAGTGCCTTATCAAGTGAAATTGCAAGAAATATATGAACTGTAAGGTGCTAGCAAAGTGTTGACTGCTTAAGCTGTCAGATGATGTGACAATTATTATAAAGTTTTTGAGGCCTGAGGTCAGCAAAGCTGAGTGTAAAGTTATGACATCTCTCTCCTCTGCCTCAGCACACAGTACTAACTGTACTGTGTATGTCTGATGGTGACACACTTCCCCCCATCTGAAGCCACCTTCCTTCATTTCCGAGTAAAGTGTGACGTCATCAGACATGCACAGTGCAGTTAGTACTGTGTGTTGAGGCTGTGGAGAGAGATGTCAGTCAACTAGTGAAGGTGGAGCTGAGCAGCAGTTAGCAGCAGCAGATAGTGAAGCCCATTGATGAAAAGTAACACCCCCTAAAGTCCTTTTATGTTCATTTGCATAGGGATAAAAGGACCATTCTTACAAGTATGGAGCAGCAGTCCTTAATAAGAAATGCATCATTGTAAACTGTGCTGACAGCCCTACAAGGTACTGTGATTAGTTCCTTTCTCAAATTTTGTGCTGACAAACTCTCTTTAAAGAGGTTGTTCAGGCTAAACAATATTTTCTAATTAGGCCGGAAAGGTGATTTAAAAAAAAAAAAAAAAACATACTCACCTGTCTCCAATGCTGTGGTGTCCTCCCTGGGTGGTCCGGTCCAGTCAGCTGCCTTCTTGCAGTTGACTTTCTCTCCAGCTGTGGCATCCCGACTCCCTTCTGCTGAGGCCACTGATTGGACTCAGCGGTCACATGACTTCTAAGGCCAATCAGCGGCCTCAGGAAGGGAAGCGGGGACTTCAGAGGTAGTGATCTCCCCAGTTACCTTCTTGAGGCCGCTGATTGGCCTCAGCTGTCATGTGCAGAAGGTACTTCTGCCAGAAGACAACAGAACTGCAGGACCGAACTGCGCAGGGAGGCACTGGAGCACCAAGGACAGGTGAGTATGGTTTTCTTTTATTTTTTCACCTCCACCGGCCTAATTAATAAATAAACTTTTAACCTGGACAACTCCTTTAATTTTTATGTATGTCTCATTAAAAAATATTGTATATATCCCTCATCACAAACTGTCATAAAAAGGAAGGCAAACCTACCTATTGAATCTAGTGCTACTGATACATCCTGGGTAGATCTTTAACTCCTCTACTGCATGAGGACAATAGATTCCTTCTCTATTAAACTCACTGTGGTCTGGGAGAGAACTGTTCCAAAACCTAGAGAGTCACTTTCTGAGGGGTATCATACACTTAGCAGCAAGTAATGTCAATCAAGTGTTCCTAAGTCCTGCAGGATATTGTTGAGTATTAAGAGTTGTGGACTCACAAACAAAGGAAGTTCTGTAATATTAATTTATTTTATTGTATATTAATATTACTATAACTATCACTTTACAAGGCATTGGTACAGCATCATCTGGAATATGCTGTTTGGTTCTAGGCACCCTAGTAAGGACGTCCTTGAGTTAGAAAAGGTACAAAGGAAAGTGACAAAACTGATAAGGGACATGGTGCACTTACGTTTTGAAGAATCGTTAAAAGAATTACCGTATTTTTCAGACTATAAGACGCACTTTTTTCCCTCCAAATTTGGGAGGAAAATGGTGGTGCGTCTTATGGTCCCAATGTGTGGTGTTTAGGCAGGGGGGGCAGAGGAGCGGGGTCACAGCATCGCCCCACTCCTGCCGCCACTGGCTTCATGCAGCGGGAGGAGTGGGGCGATGCTGCGGGCCTTGCAGTGAGAGGGTGTCCTGGCGGTGTGAACCTCCCGGAATCCGCCGTGCTGTTACAGCGGATGCTGGGTCTGTGAAGATGATGGTGGCCACTCTGCTGCAGAGCGGTCGCCATAGCAACCGGGCATATGCTGTAATGTGGAGACCCAGAGCTAACGCCCGCGATCATTACCAGTTAGCCCCCTAAATGTAGTAAAGCTACCCCCCGGGGCCGGTCCCCACTGCCCCCGTATCTTTCTTGTTGAAGGACGGCTCCTACGCGGCGCGATCGCGTGAGCCCTCCTGTTCCTATGACAGCCAGGAGCCTTATGAAGGCTCCCAGGCCTGTCATAGGAAAATAATAATGTACAGAATCTCCCATAGACTGCAATACACTTGTATTGCAGTCTATGGGACTTGCAATCAAATGATTGCAAGTTCAAGCCCCCTAGGGGAGCTAATATACGGTAATAGTAAAAAAAAAAAAAGTTTAAAAAAAATATATAAAAATAAAAAAAATACATTAAAAATTCTAAAACGCCCTTTTTCCCTAGAATACATATAAAAGTAGAAAATTACTGTGAAACACATAC
Source organism: Leptodactylus fallax (assembly GCA_947044405.1). Taxonomy (NCBI): domain Eukaryota; kingdom Metazoa; phylum Chordata; class Amphibia; order Anura; family Leptodactylidae; genus Leptodactylus; species Leptodactylus fallax. The sequence continues at coordinate 3,995,114 of CAMRHE010000015.1, forward strand.
ACATTAGGTATCCCTGTGTCCGAAAATGCCCGGTCTACAAACTTAAAAAAATATTTTTCCCATAGGATGAATGTCATAGTGGGAAAAAAAAATCAAAAGTGCTGGACCACCGTTTTTTTCGCTGTTTTGCCTCTGATTTGAATAAAAAGTGATCAAAGCAATAGACATTCCCCAAAATGGTATAACTAAAAAGTACACCTGGCCCTGCAAAAAAAGATGCTCATTGCATCCCCGTATAGCGGCAGGGCCACCTGTCAATGTGGTCTTGCAGCTGTTGCAAAACTACAACTCCCATATATTAAATATTTTATCACATTTTTTTGCTTCAAAATTTTTTTCCCTATTTTCCTCCTCTAAAACCTAGGTGCGTCTTATGGTTCGGTGCGTCTTATAGTCCAAAAAATACGGTAAGTTTATTTAGTCTTACGAATATTGGGCATGATTAATGTACAACCATTGGCAAAAAATAATGTACCAAGAAGGCTTTGTATTCCAATGTTTTTAGACCTCCCCCAGGGATTTTGAACTTCAGGGAGTATCATCTCTAATACAATACACTGTAATACACTTCTGTTTCAGGCTGTGTTCATTTGGCTCCCGGCTGTCTAGGGCACAGGTGTCAAACACAAGGCCCGCGGGCCGAATCCGGCCGCTGCCTTCTGTTATCCGGCCCGGGACTTATCTGGCCCGTAGGGCCGCGGCATTTTTTATTGTCTATTTAATGTAAACCAGCCCAGGACAGGCCGCTAAAAAAAAAAAAAACAAAGCTGCGCGATACCTGTCTTGGGCTGGTTTACAAGACCTCTGCATGTCAGCGCAGGCGGCGATACAATGACGTCATCGCGCCTCCTACGCTGACACGCAGACGTCGCGGGAGAAGACGAGGAGGCGGCGGCTGCATCAAGGCATCGCAGGTAGGTGAAGATAAGTTTTTTTATATATATAAATAGGCCGTTGCCTGCTGGAGTATCCCCGGCACGTAACGGCCTATTTACTTATCGATCCTCGCTGCTGGTCGTGGCCGCCCCCACTTCCCCTTCTGCTATGGGACGCAGAAGCGGCTGTGTGCAGGAGCGGGGATGGTAAGTGAGGCCGCGGCCGGCGAACCCCATTAAATACTACTATTATTATACTCCGGGGTCTTTTCAGACCCCGGAGTATAATAATCGGAGACCCAGGGGAGGTGATAAACATAAAAACCAGAGTTACTCACCTCTCCGGCGATCCGATGCTGCTCCCAGCCGGCTTCGGCCTTCTTTGGTGACGTCCCGACGTCACGTGAGCCAGGCCGACGTCATTATGTCGCGACGCCGGTCTGTGCGACATTGAAGAAGGCCGAACGCAGGGAGCGCCCCGGGGCCCAGGTAAGTAACACTGGTTTTATGTTTGTCACCACCTGGGTCTCCGATCATTATACTCTGGGGTCTGAAAAGACCCCAGAGTATAATAATAGTTCATGGGTGGGGGGGTCACTATGGGGTATAAAACCGTGTGCAGGGGCCACTATGGACTATAATACCGTTTGCAGGGGCCACTATGGGGCATAATACCAATGCAGGGGCCACTAAGGAGCATAATACCAATTGCAGGGGCCACTATGGAGCATAATAACATGTGCAGGGGCCACTATTGAGCATAATACTGTGTGCAATGGCCACTATGGAGCATAATACCGTGTGCAGGGGCAACTATTGAGCATAATACCGTGTGCAGGGGCAACTATTGAGCATAATTCCGTGTGCAGGGGCAACTATGGAGCATAATACCGTGTGCTGGGGCCGCTGTGGGGCGTAATACCGTGTGCAGAGGCAACTATAGAGCATAATACCGTTTGCAGGGGTAAACAGTATTTGTATAGTGCTTAATTTTTGATATATTCAGAAAAGGATGAGGATAGTATGTAACATGCCAATGTCTTAGGTTTTAACAATACATTATGTTCTTCCTGGTTGACCTCAAAGGGCTGATTGTAACAGTAGTAATGTACAAATGTAACTACTGCTTAATAGCTCGCTTATCTGTTAAGGAGAAGTTACTTTTATACATGTGTAAAATAATCTTGGCCCTTCAAGGTACCCCGTGAGGCTGAAGTGGCCCCCGGAGAAAATGAGTTTGACACCCCTGGTCTAGGGAATGGATTGCCGCTCTGGATCTCGTTATAAAGGGCAGCAATCCCAGATAAAGTGTCGGCTAGGCACTGCCAGTAAAAATATGCCTCATGTTTACCATAGGCATCTAAAGGCTTAAAGGGAATCTGTCAGGTCAATCTGGGACACTAAACCACCCACAGATCCTTATAGACCTGGGGTTTAGTGTCCCAGATCGCCCTGTTGTAATGCAATCCACAGGCACATTAAAAATAAAAAACCCTTATACTTACCTAGATAAGGGTCCGATGTACGCTGTTTGTTGAGATCGGTCCGGCTTATTCATAAGGCACGCCTCCCGGTGCCTGCGCTGTTCTTCAGTGAAGCCAAAGATGGACACCCCAGCTTCACTGCGTAATTGCGAGGCAGTACTCCTCTGGCTTCATTGAAGAACAGCGCAGGTGCGGAGAGTACAGCGGCAGGGTGAGTATAAAGCTTTTTTATTTTTAATGTGGCCATGGATTGTGGTTATAACAGGGTGATTTGGGACACTAAACCCCAGGTCCATATGGACGTGTGGGTGGTTTAGTGTCCCAAATTGCCCTGACAGATTCCTTTTAATGTCTGATTGTGGGCATTGCTGCCAAGTCTCCGCTTATGGTGAATGGTAATATGGTGAAGACCTGGTGGCTATGCAGATGCTGTGTTTCAACCATACTAGCTATGTAACTATACTTTCTTGCATGTATTATTTCTAGTCACAAGCAGCAAATCTGATTTTCTGATAGACAGAACTGGCATACTAGTTATATTGCTGTCAGGTCCAAAAAGGGCCTGTCCTCAACTGTCACTTAGCACATGGAACCTTCTTAATAGTCCTATTCAGGGTCGGATCCCTGTGGCAGAATAATGTCCCATAGAGACCCTCCATGCAGTATAGTGTCCTATAGTGGCCCCTACACTAATAAACTGAAAAAAAAAAACAGCATATACATAGAGATGAGTTCACTAAAGATGGACGAACCTCATTAGATTTGTTTTGTCCTGTGTTCAAACATAGTGAACCTCTGGTTCGGTCCAAACTTGTGCGGATAGAACCGGAAGGGCACATGACATCACAGAAGAGCACCAGACGCTGTGAGGAAGGCCTCCACATATTATACTCTGGAGTCTGAAGGGGCCCCAGAGTATAATAATTTACTAGCGGCAGCCATTTTAGTTCGTCTGAGAAAAATCCCAAATTGTTCAATTTTGTTAAAAATATTTGGGTAAATTCTGGTAATATTACATCCCTGTCCCATGAGTCCATACCCCTTTTAATATATGCCAGTATCCTTCTGACCTACATTGAAAGCTGTTATTTAATATATTATCTACAAGTACACCCTGGTCCCTCTCCACCAATGACTTTCCGAGCTTTACCTCCCCCCTAGGGCATATCTTGCATGCAGATTATGTTTACCCAGATTCATAACTTTACATTCATCCACACTAATTCTCATTTCCTATGTTGATGCCCAAACACTCAGTCTACCCAAGTCTGCTTGTAACCTACATACATCCTCCACAGACTGCACTGAAGTCTGCTTGTAATGCTTCTCTGTTTATATAGTGTCATTCATCTCATAGTGGCCATTTCATGTAACTACAGCCTCGTCCTATACACGTCTATGTGACAAGACTGTAAACTACATGACACGGTCACTATAAACAGATAGCGTATGATATAAACAGGTGCCATAGCCCCTTCAAACTGCTGATCCGGGGTGGGGGGGTCACTGATCTCTCTACTGATCTGTCCTAAGGATAGATCATCAATAAAAATGAGCTGAAAAGTCCCTTTATTAAAGCCCAAGTGCCACCTTAAAGGGGTTGTCCAGGATAACCACTTTTTTAATATGAGGTCAGAGAAGGTTCTCCGGTGTCTTCCAGGGCGTTCCAGTCCTGCTGCTTCAGAGTTTTCTTCCCCACAGCACTGTGACATCCCATGTCAGAGACCTCAGTGGTCATGTGCGGTGCGGACTTGCGCCAGAAGAAAACACTGAAGCAGCAGAACCAGACAGCGGTGGGAGACATCAGAGCACAAGCGACAGGTGAGTAGGGTTTTTTTTTTTTTTCTAATCACTTTCCCCGGTCTCATATTAAAAAAGTGGTTATCCTGGACAAGCCCTTTAATTTATTGCCCCTTTCATTATGCCCCTGATTCCCCCTGACATAAATACTGCTCCCCTAACGACCCTTTATATAAATATATGATGCCCCCTTCTATTCATAATGTCCCCTTATATAATTGATGTCCCCAATTAACGGTTTTATAAATGACCACACCCTTATATATATAATGCTCCCTAATGGCCCCTTATATAAATAACCCCCCTTGTATTAATAATGTCCTTATATAAATTACACCTCTTAAATTCATAAAGCCCCCTTATATAATATGCCCCTTCCTAGCAACCCCTTATCAGGGGTGTAACTAGCAAAGACAGGGCCCCCCCACAGCATAGCACCCCCTTTCCTGGCCCCCACACAGTATAGCACCCCATTTACACACACTATAATGTTCCACAGAAGTCCCTGCATGCGGTATTATGGCCCACAGCGGCCCCTGCACGCAATATTATGGCCCACAGCGGCCCCTGCACGCCGTATTATGCCCCACAGCAGCCCCTTCACGCGGTATTATGCCCCACAGCGGCCCCTGCATGCGGTATTACGCCCCATAGCGGCCCCTGCACACTCTATTAAGCTCCACAGCGGCCCCTGCACACTCTATTATGCCCCATAGTGGCCCACACATGAACTATTTTTTCAGACCCCAGAGTATAATGATCGGAGTTTCGGGGGAGGTGACAAACATAAACACCACTGTTACTTACCTATCCGCTGCACTCCCTGCTTTAGGCTCTCTTCAATGTCGCACAGACGTCACGTGGGCCAAGGCCGGCGTTGTGACATAATGACGTCAGCTTGGCTCAAGTGGAGGCCGAAACCTGCTAGGAGTAACACCAGATCGCAGGAGAGGTGAGTAACACTGATTTTTATGTTATGTTTTATTTATAATAATAGTAGAATTTGGCCTCACTTACCGATCCCCACTCCTGCTCACAGCCGCTTCTGCTTTCCCCTTCTGCATCCTATAGGTAAGTAAATAGGGTCCGTTACCTGCTATGGGGCCTAGTAAAAAAAAAAAAAAGTTATCCTCACCTACCTGCGATCCCTTGATCGAGCCGCCGCCTTTTCTTCGCCCGCGCATAGGACGTCTACGTGAGATACAGACGTCTCCTAAGCCAGCCCAGAATAGGTCCCGCTCAGCTTTGTTTTCAAAGCGGCCTGTCTTGGGCTGGTTTAGGTTAAAAAAAAATATTAAATATGCCACCCCTCCAAGCAGTGATGACAGTGCCGCCTGAGGCGGCCGCCTCACCTCGGCTCATTAGAGGTGCGCCCCTGCTTGATGTCATCTACAAAAATAGACAGTACTATTAATCCCATCTTCTATATCAGACCTCAGAGAATAATAAGCAGAGTCTCAATGGAGATGACATAAAAAACAGTGTTACACACCTCCACTGGATTCCAGCGTGAGTCCTCGTCCTGAGTGCAATATAGTATTTTTTTATTTTCTCTGATATTCCAGGTGGTCTCCATAGATCCACTTATCTGAAGTTAGCCATAACCAAGAATGAAAAAATCTTAACCTGAACTGTTGATACAATGTTACTTTTGTGGAGGGACAGATAGCATGTTATGTGTTCTTTAAAGGAGTAAATGAGAAAATGATAATATGATTTTTGTACTCAGTTTACTTAATGGCTTTTTCTGATAAGATAATGCACTTTTTTTATTAAATCAGCTCCACATTCAAGCATGAAATTCAGTAAGCAATAAATGCAGTAGTGTAATGTTTTTTCTTCAAGTTTGCTTGCTTTTCATTATTTTTTGTAATTGAAAAGATGCTAATTATTTTTTTTATATGTAGGTGTAAACGACGGGATGCAAATGACTCCAAAAGAATAAGAAAATAAAGCTGATTTGTATAATGTTTTCTCCAGCTGTTCATAAATACCGTACAAGCTGGATTAATATTGCTGTAATTTCCTTAATGGTGTAATCACAAGAATGTAGCAGGGAACTATACGCAATAACCTAACAAAGGCAGCCATTTTTAATGATCCTTTTGAAACAACTTTACTACTTTTTCTTTGTAATGCACCAGTTCCTTTAAATAGATGACTAGTTAAAATATGAAAGATTTAAAGTGATCTTTTAGATAATTGCGTAGAACTAGGAAATATTGTAATCATCTATATTTTAAAGGGAAGGTAGAGTTCTTCATAAATGGACACCAGTAATGAGTATTCCTGGCATTGTCAATGCACTACTGCAAGTGAACACTTCAGTGAATACTTCTGCATGTAAAGGAATCAGTCAATCAATTAAAATGTATAAGAGAATTATTGTTTGAACAACCCCTAAATATGTAAAGAGAAACACAATAGAAATACATATGGCTTTGGGGGGTATGGCTTAGCTATTGCTGGGAGCATACACATTTTTTCTGAGCTCCTGACTTCTGGGCAACTATTCCTATTATTTACTCGATTTCCCAATATTTCCTGACCTCCGACACCGTCAGAATTAAGGCCTAGCCTAGCAGACCTGCTGAAGCAGGCGCAACCAAGAGACTCCTTCTTCAATCCCCAACCTCAGACCTCATACCTGGGGTATCTGCCCCTCGCCTAGGGTGCTGCTGGCACTACGCTCTTGCTCTCAACCCCTTACACACGTGGACAAAATTGTTGGTACCCCTCGTTTAATGAAAGCAAAACCCACAATGGTGACAGAAAAAACTTGAATCTAACAAAAGTAATAATATAAAAATTTTATGAAAATGAACAAATGAAAGTCAGACATTGCTTTTCAACAATGCTTCAACAGAATTTTTAAAAAAAAGAAAACTCATGAAACAGGCCTGGACAGAAACGATGGTACGCTTAACTTAATATTTTGTTGCACAACCTTTTGAGGCAATCACTGCAATCAAACGATTCCTGTAACTGTCAATGAGACTTCTGCACCTCTCAATAGGTATTTTGGCCTACTCCTCATGAGCAAACTGCTCCAGTTGTCTCGGGTTTGAAGGGTGCCTTTTCCAGACGGCATGTTTCAGCTTCTTCCAAAGATGCTCAATAGGATTTAGGTCAGGGCTCATAGAAGGCCACTTCAGAATAGTCCAATGTTTTCCTCTTAGCCATTCTTGGGTGTTTTTAGCTGTGTGTTTTGGGTCATTATCCTGTTGCAAGACCCATGATCTGCGACTGAGACCAAGCTTTCTGACACTGGGCAGCACATTTCTCTCTAGAATACCTTGATAGTCTTGAGATTTCATTGTACCCTGCACAGATTCAAGACACCCTGTGCCAGATGCAGCAAAGCAGCCCCAGACCATAACAGAGCCTCCTCCATGTTTCACAGTAGGGACAGTGTTCTTTTTAAGACATGCTTCATTTTTCCGTCTGTGAACATAGAGCTGATGTGCCTTGCCCAAAATTTCGATTTTTGACTCATATGTCCATAGGACATTCTCCCAGAAGCTTTGTGGCTTGTCAACATGTAGTTTGGCAAATTCCAGTCTGGCTTTTTTATGATTTGTTTTCAACAATGGTGTCCTCCTTGGTCGTCTCCCATGAAGTCCACTTTGGCTCAAACAACGACGGATGGGGCGATCTGACACTGATGTTCCTTGAGCTTGAAGTTCACCTTTAATCTCTTTAGAAGTTTTTCTGGGCTCTTTTGTTACCATATTATCCTTATCTTTGATTTGTCATCAATTTTCCTTCTGTGGCCATGTCCAGGAAGGTTGGCTACAGTCCCATGGATCTTAAATTCCTGAATAATATGTGCAAATGTAGTCACAGGAACATCAAGCTGCTTGGAGATGGTCTTATAACCTTTACCTTTAACATGCTTGTCTATAATTTTCTTTCTAAGCTCCTGAGACAACTCTTTCCTTCGCTTCCTCTGGTCCATGTTGAGTGTGGTACTCACCATGTCACCAAACAGCACAGTGGGTATCTGTAGCCCTATATACAGGCCCGCTGACTGATTACAAGATTGTAGACACATGTGATGCTAATTAGTGGACACACCTTGATTTAACATGTCCCTCTGGTCACATTATTTTCACGGGTACCATCATTTCTGTCCAGGCCTGTTTCATGAGTTTTCTTTTTTTTAAAATTCTGTTGAAGCATGGTTGAAAAGCAATGTCTGACTTTCATTTGTTCATTTTCATAGAAATTTTATATATTATTAGTTTTGTCAGATTCAAGTTATTTCTGTGACCATTGTGGGTTTTTCTTTCATTAAACAAGGGGTACCAACAATTTTGTTCCAGATCACTTGTGGTCTTCCCCATTTTTAATCTTGGGACATCTTCCTCTCCCTGGCTACCCCTGTATGGTACCTTTGCCAAGAGCTTGCACAACATAACAGGACCATGATATCTGTGTATCCGTGGCCCTGCACCAGACCTTGGACCATTCTCATTCCAGGCAAGGGCACCTCTGCTTATGCAATCTTCCATTTATTGAAGCCCCCAGTCAGGTAGATCCTGGGTAGATTCACATGCTCAACTCTGCATTTCTAGTGGGTTGTTGTTTCCTTAAAAGGATGATACATATTTGCATTAACTCTGCTCAGAAGCTCTGAATGGCCGTCCACTCCCGGTAGACTATATCCCACTTCTACAGGAGCACTGCATCTGATTGTATACTATCTTTCTCTGGGCCATTAATTCAAAGTCATCAGGTGGGTGAGCCCAGAGATTGATTACTAAGGACAGATCCTATTTCCACTTCCCATGTTGTCCTAGCACCATAGTAACTTGTCTCCACCTAGCATGAATTGACAAACCCTTGTTTTTCTCAACATGGTCAAGACTGGCCAAACAAAAAATGTGGACTCTCAACCTACACCAAAACAACTGAAGAAATCCCAAGCAGATCTTGACAAATATCTTTAAAAATGCTCTCCACTCCACCCCACTCCCACTACAAAATGCGGTTTTGAAACAGCAGATCCAGCAGAATCTTCAGATGCTGAAAGCCTCATTGAAGAAGGGAATATCAGGGATCCATCTTCAATGGTCACTATTACCTTCACAGGCCTTCAAAAGATAATCGAAAAAGGCTCTACAACTAGTTATGCTAGAACTTGCAAACATTAAACAGGATGTTAGAGGCATCGGTGCCAAAGATGAACACCTAAAGGTAACTGTTAGGGTCTTGCCAGACGTAGCAATACCCTACCACTACTGCAGGGGTCTGGGAGGAAGGACAGAGACAAGTGATCCCTAATCTCACCCCAGCCACTATCCCTTCCTATTGCCTCAGTTTACCCTAAACGTTAAAAGGACAACTCGAAGACAAGCCCCATACTGAGTAAAGTGACACACAGAACAAGACAAACAACAGAGAAGAATGGTAAACAAGCCAGGGGTCACAACCAGAAAAGCAAAAGTGGTACCTAATCGAAATCCAAGAGAGTAGTAACAAGGCAAGCCAAAGGTCACAGATAATAGCAAGGTAAAAATCAAAGGTACAAAGAAAGCAGGCAAAGTCAGTGCAATAGCCGGCAACTTGCTGTGAAAGTGACATCCCGTATATAGGAAGTCTGGGCCCAGCCCCAGACCTGATAGGCACACAGACTGTCAATCACACAGGCAAGGTAAAGATTAACTCTATGCAGTCCAGAGAGAAACAATGCTCAGAACACGGGTGTGGCTGGAAATCCATTACACAGCAAGGGAACTAGGACCACATTCAGACTAAGCATCCAGAATCCTAAGCAAAGAATCAAATTGAGGACGCCTCCTACGCCACAGCGTGCGAGCAGAGGGTGGCGCAGAGACCCGAACAGGCAGAGACATAACAGTAAAACAAACATCACAGAGAGGCTACGTCTATGGCTTTCTCAACTTGTCAGTCCCATCTGAAGTCTTTGCATTCTTACTTAGAAGATCAAGACAATAGAGGGCAAAGGAACAACCACTGCATAAGAGTAGTTCCTGAGGATTTCCCACAAGCTGAAACTATGGCTGTCATTAAAATGATTCTTGAATTCGAGTTGGGCGCCGATGCCTCTCCTGATCTTCAACTTGAAAGAGCTCACAGGTCCTTATGTCCCAAACTCATAGAAGGCGAATTACTGTCCTTTCTAGAGACTGTCTTGCAAAAGGCTTGCAATATGCCTGAGATCATGTATGAAGGCCACAGGATCTCTTTCTTCCAAGATAGCTCTCCAGTGACATTGGCTAAATGTAGGCAACTGAAAGCTATTACAAATCATCTAAGGGAAATAAGAATGCCCTATAAATTGTTTTTTTCTTTCGGCTTAGCCAACAACTTCAGAGGCCGCCAATACACCATCTGCCTTTCAGACAATGTTCTCTCTGCTTGCCCTCCTCTTGATTTGGATTGCTTGACCATTCCCTCTTGGCTTACATTTTCTGATGTTGCCTCACTACCCAAGCTACCTAAAGTGAAGGTCTGGAGGAAACCCAAGACCAAGACACAGAAGAAGAGAGTATATATTGATCCGGATTGATGAACTTCATAAAGAGAAAGAGAGTTTGATTAAGTGAGTGGAAGAGATGAGGGTGGACTCTAGGAGGGTGAGAGCATTTGCTGGGAGGCTGCGGAGAAGGGTGTTACAGTAGTCTAAGCCGTAGATTATGAGTGCTCAGACTAACATTTTAGCAGTTTTTTAGGGGTGAGAAAGAAGCAAATTCGATGAATGTTCTTGAGTTAGAGGAGGCAGAAGGTGTTGAGGGCTTGGATGTGTGGCTTGAAGGATAAGTCAGAGTCATAGGTTATCCCAATTCAACAGACCTGTGGGACTGAGGTAATAGATGGGTCAGGTAGGTGGGCGTGCAAGATGGGACTATGGCTGGAAGACATTCTGTTACTCTGGACAACAGAGCGGTAATGTCTGGTCCAGAGAGATATATTTGAGTGTCATCAGCACAGCAATGACATTGAAAACCATGGGATTCTATGAGTTGGCCAAGGCCGAGGGTGTAGACGGGGAATAGGAGAAGTTCCAAGACAGAGCCTTGGGAGACACCTACAGAAAGATGGCATGGTGAGTAGGTTGTGTGTAAGTGGTAGATGCTGAATGTCTGGTTGGTGAGGTAGGAGTAGATCCAGGAGAGGACCAAGTTAGTGATGCCAAGGGATGAGAGAGTTTGTAACAAGAGGGAGTGGTCGACTGTGTCGAAGGTGGAGGAACGGTCAAGGACGAGGAGAACACAGTAGTGGCATTTGTCTTTGGCGTTTTCTGTGGAGTAATGGGGTCGGAAGCCTGATTGTAGTCTGTCAAGTTGGATGAAAGATAGGAGGATAGTTCAAAGTGAACATGTTGTTAATTATAATAATAATACATTTTATTTATATAGCACCAACATATTCCACAGCACTGTACAATTTGTAGGGTTCAAGTACAGACAAAAAAGATACATTACAAAAAAATAGTCAATTCACACAATGGGACTGAGGGCCCTGCACACAAGAGCTTACAATCTGAGAGGTAGAGGGGGTGACACAAGAGGTAGCAGGGGCAGTATCGTTGGTAGCATTGCTCATACAATGGTCAGACAATTTTGTAATAGAGGTTACTGTCATTACACATATATAAAGCTTTTATGAGCTGTCACCAGTCGTGTCCTTTAATGTGCAGATGGTGCCAGGACATATAAAGTTAGTCTGAAACGGCATCATATCCTGTGAGGTAATGTGGGAGCATGAACAGAGGAGGGTATGTTTTAGGGGAATCTAACTACGGAAGGGTTTACATTAGGCATTGTGATAGGCCTGTCTGAAAAGATATGTCTTTAGTTTGTGCTTGAAGCTGTAGAAATTGGGGGTTAATCTGATTGTCTGGGATAGAGCATTCCAGAGAAGTGGTGCAACTACTGTAGTGTGGGAGGTTCTGATAGTAGAGGATGTTAGTCTTAGGTCATTGAGTGAACAGAGCGCACAGGTTGGGCGATAGACAGAGATGAGGGAAGAAATGTAGGGAGGTGCAGCATTATGGAGCGCCTTGTGGATGAGGTTGATAAGTTTATATTGTATTCTGTATTGAATAGGCAGTCAATGTAATGACGGACACAGACCAGAGGCATCACTGTAGCATCTAACTGATAGATGAGCCTGGCCGCTGCATTCAGAATAGATTGTAGAGGGGAGAGTTTAGTAATGGAAAGACCGATTAGTAAGGCGTTACAGTAGTCAAGGTGATAGTGAATCAGGGCAACAATAAGTGTCTTTAGTGTATCTCTGGTAAGAAAAGAGCGTATTCTGGAGATGTTTTTGAGATGGAGATGACATGAGCATATGAGTTATTGGATATGGGGGGTGAAGGAAAGGTCTGTGTCAAACATAACCCTGAGGCAGCGGGCATACTGTCTAGGAGATATGGTAAGGCCGGAGACTGCAATGGAGATATCAGGAACAGATCTGTTAGATGGTGGAAACAGTAGTAGTTCAGTCTTTGAGAGATTAAGTTTCAGATAGAGCGAAGACATGATATTTGAGACAGCAGAGAGACAGTCACTGGTGTTCTGTATTAGTGCAGGGGTGATGTCACGGGATGATGTATATAATTGGGTGTCATCAGCATAAAGATGGTACCGGAAGCCAAATCTGGTGATGGTTTGTCCAATGGGGGCCGGGTAGAGGGAGAAGAGCAGGGGGCCTAGGACCGAGCCCTGAGGAACCCTGATGGCAAGAGGAAGGGGGAAAGAAACAGAGCCCGCAAATGATACACAGAAAGTGCGGTCAGAGAGATAAGAGGAGAACCAGGAGAGCGCGGTATCCGTGAGGCCGACAGAGCGGAGTATAGTGAGGAGGAGTTGATGGTCAACAGTGTCAAATGCTGCTGAGAGATCTAGAAGAATAAGAAGAAAGAAGTTACCTTTGGATTTAGCCATCAAGAGATCATTGGAGACTTTTGTGAGGGCCGTTTCAGTAGAGAAGAAAGTTAGCAGAAAGATAGCAGATTAAACGAGAATAGACCAAGCATTCCAAGCAGGGTTATGGCAGCATGTTTGAAAGAGGATGGGAAAATTCCAGAAGAGAGAGAGAGGTTAAATATTTTAGTAAGGTAAGTCATGACAGCAGGAGACAGAGACTGGAGAAGATTTGAGGTGAAAAGGTCACTACTGCAGGTCGTAGGGCGAGAAGAAGAAAGTAGCTGAGAGACTTCCTCTTCTGTAACAGGTTCAAAAGATGGGAATGAACAATATGAAGTGCGGTTGGTGAGGGGATCAATGCCACCTGGGGATTGGGCCGTTATTTCCTGACGGATCTTATCAATTTTGTCATGGAAATAAGTGGCAAGGTTATCTGCACTAAGGTCTGTGAATGGCACCTGCACCTTAGGGGTGAGTAAGGAGTGAAAAGTTTCAAAGAATTTTGAGACAAATGGGAGCAGTGAGACAGGGTGATAGTTGGCTGAAGAGGACGGGGCGAGGTATGGTTTCTTAATGATGGGTGTTACAGTAGGGATTTTAAACGCAAAAGGGAAAGTACATCTGGGTGGACATAGCAGGAGTAAAGACTTCAGTGAGGTTGGGGATGAGGTGCGATTGGATCGAGTTGACCGCGCAGGCGGTGGGATGGGATTTTGAAATTAGGATGGAGAACTTTTTATTGGTGACAGTGGAGAAGAAGGTTAAGGATGTAGGGCACCGAATGGTTGAGTAGAGTGGTTGTGCGGGGTGAAGGTTGAAGCTCCTTCTGATGGTGTCAATTTTGCTTTTGAAGTAAGAGGCAAAATCTTTGATGGAGATAAGTGGTGTCAGAGGTACCAGCAGAGGACGGAGAAGGGAGTTGCAGGTATGAAATAACTGTTTGGGGTTGTGGGATAGGGAAAGATATGAGTGTGGTGAAATAGACCTGTTTTGCAGAGATTAGTGCATTCTTGAAGTTGAGAACTGCCTCTTTATAATTGATGAAATCTTCCTTGGAGTGGCTTTTCTTCCATAGGTGTTCTGCAACCTGTGAAGCATGTCTCAGTTTTTTCAAGACTGTGTGCCAGGGTTGCTTATTGAACAGTCGAGCTCTGATGTGTGTGAGGGGGCCACTGAGTCGAGGACTAAAGTAATGGTGGTATTATAGAAACCAGTGGTGGCATCTGTGTGGAGCGAGGATATGCCAGAGAGTGGTAGAAGAGAGTCAGAGAGTGTATGAATGTCAAGGCGGATAAGGTGTGTTAGTTTCCGGATTGGGAGGCCTGTTGCAGAGGAGACGGATGAGAATTTTAGTAAGTTGTGGTCAGAGAGAGAGATGGGAGAGTTAGAGAGGTTTGATAGGGAACAGAGGCAGGTGAAGATGAGGTCCAGTGTGTGTCCCACTATGTGAATCGCAGAGGAGGACCACTCAGAGAACAAAGGAGGTAGTGAGAGATAGGGGTTATGAAGCAGAAGGATGGTTAGAGTCAATGGGGAAGATGAAATCCTTAATGATGATAGTGTGGGTGTCAGTGGAGAGGAAGTGCATGAGCCAGGTAGTGAAGTGGTCAATGAAGGCAGTGGTAGATTCTGGTGGACGGTATATGACAGTTACTTGGAGGTTGGAAGGTGAGTAAAAACGGACACTTCATAGGAGTGGAGAGTGACAGAAGGAATCAGTAGGATTGGGGTGAAGGAGCAGTTGTCAGACAGCAGCAGGCCAAAACCTCCACCAGGATTGTTGTTGGGGCAGGAAGTGTGCAAAAACTGGAGACGGCCATAGGAGAGCACAGCAGGGGAGGTAGTGTCTGAGGGTGTCAGCTATATTTCTGTGATCCTCAGAAAATAAAGTTTATGAGAAATGAAAAGATTGTGGGTGTAATCTACTTTATTGCATATGAAATGAGCATTCCAAAGTGCACCTGGGAAGGTTCATGAGGGGCAAAAGCAAGGGAAATAGATTTAAGGGGTTCCGTGTGTTTACGGTGGTTGTGTAGTAAGAGGAAGAAGATCTGAGGTGGTCCAGGATTAGGAGATATGTCGCCAACAGAAAGAAGAAGAAGGGAGAGGAATAGGAGGTGTGCGCAGGAGAGATCGTGAGGTGGTTGTGTGTGTCTGAGGAGGAAACTTGCAGGTTTGGGAGTAGCTCTAAAAAAAAGGTCAGATAGTTGGGTAGAACAGATGAAGAGATGAAAATTTTGTTATAAACTCTGTTGGTTTGGGTTTGAAGAGTCACTTTTAGTAGTAAACAAGAACAGTGATTAAGTTGATAAGCATTATTGTATACGCAATTATATAGATATAGAATTTGTAAGGATAAATATTTATAGTTACCTTCAAATCCCTTCTGTTACAATTCTAGCCTAATTATGGTCAGTGCACTTAGAGTGTTGCACTGAACTGACCACTACACTTAGATATATACTAACAAGTAGTATGAATTATTTACATAGTCTGTGTTACAGGTGTAAACAGGGGTGGAGATACATGTGTGCAAGCGAAGATAGAATCAAAGACAAGGAAGGATAAGGTGAGAATAAAGGCGGAATACAGGACCATCTAACACAGCAGGAGAAGTTCAAAAAAATAGAAAAAAAGCAGGATAACACATACCAATTACACAGAGGTGACAATAAAACAAGCAGTGAGTGTTATGCTGGGAGCTGTGGTGCATTAGCTTCTTAATACAAATGGAGAAACATAGCTGTGGATTGGAGAGATACTGCCACATGGTGTAGCCTTGGTTGTCTAAAGTTTTACACAGAAACATCTGGGATCTCATCCTCCTCAGAGTCTTCAACCATAATCCCACTTGGCACCAGGCTCTGGGATAGAGTATCAGTATTGGTGTTGTTGAGCCCGGCTTGATACAGTATCTTAAATAAGTAATTGCTGTTCTAGTGCACCCAGTAGAGCAGTTTTGAGAGGCAATAGAGGGTTATTATCAGTCACCTGTGTGAGCTGTGTGCCTGCCAAGATGTCTGTAAATGTCTCAGGCACTGCCCATACCACTGCCAGCAGTGACCTGTAGTATTCGGGTCTTCTCTTGCTCTCGCGGAGGATCCACCTAGAACATGTTGTTATGTCCTCTTGTCTATCTTGGACCTTAGTCAGCACCGTCCCCAGTCCTTTCAGACTCCCATCTGTTTTAGCTTCCTGAAAGTGTGATCCTCCCACTCTGTTCAACCCAAAGTTTTCTTCTTGGTCTCCCCAGGAGTCATTTGAGCCACCAAATCATACAATGTGTATTTGCTTGTTGAAACACTTGTAGTATTTCACCAGTCCCAGAAATGAGCAAAGATCACTGACAGACCACTGTACATATCCATGATCTGTAACTTCACATCCATGGGCCTCACAACCTATTTTGACACCACATGCCCCAGATACTCAGTTCTTTTGCAGAGGAGATGGCACTGCCTCCCAAGATTTCAGCTTCAACCCATGAGAAAATGAAGATGTCATAAAGATAGATCAATAACCATTCTTGGTTCAGTTCCCTCCTAAGCATAGTTCCCACCAACCTCTGCAACGTAGTGGGCATGTTATTCAGGCCAAACAGTATCTACAAAAACTCATATAGTGGGGAAAAAAACTATTTAGTCAGCCACCAATTGTGCAAGTTCTCCCACTTAAAAAGATGAGAGAGGCCTGTAATTAACTGTAGCCCCAATGGCATGATGAAGGCAGTATTTACTCATTCCCATTTGGCAAGGGGCATTTGTCATTAGCCTCTGGCCAAATTCAGAGTAGAATAGTATCAACCCCCCTCCCCCAAGGGTCATTAGCATTTCCTTGACTATGGGCAGGGAGTAAGCATTTTGAGTAGTGCAGGTATTCAGTCGTCTGTAATCCACGTAGAGCCACAATACGCTGTCCTGCTTCTTTACCAGTACTAATGCTTCTTGCTGGGCTTTATCACTCAACTCTCCAGTATTTGCTCCATTTGGGGCTTAGCATTTTAGTACAGGGCTGGCGGAATCGACCAGTAACACTCATGGATTGGTGATGTCTTCCCTGTCATTGTCTCGTTTTCTAATTGCAACATCTCTCCGAAATAGGCCTCTATATTATTATTTTTCCTTAAGGGTTTTTTTGGGGTAAGTTTTTTCATTAAATACATACAAACTTCTTTTCTAACAGCAAACACTGTACTGATCTTAAAAATCTCAGTTTCTCAAGGGTTTTTTTCCCGCTCACCCAATAAACAGTGTGACGCTGCCTACTAATCTGAAAAAATCTCAACTTGAAAAGGTTTTTTTTTTTTTTTATTCACCCAATAAATAGTCTCACAGACTGCAAATCTGAAAAATCTGCATTTGTTAAGGTTTTTTTTTGGTTACCCAATATACATATAAACTGCCACCATTGTAACAGCAAAAAAGGAAAACAAGCTGACTGACGCAGTCTTAGTTTAATTTTCACTGACCAAGTCACCCTTTTAATGCTTTGCTATTTTTCTTGAAATAGTTTTTGTAAAGAAAACATAAAAAGACATACGCACCAGAATTGTTGCCAGTGACTATTATAATTATGCATTGTGCGGTAAAATGGAAAAAAACAGGGCTGGGGACAGTTAAAAGGAGGAGGAAACAATTGTGAAAGTACTAACAGTAAGAATGTCAGTGGCAATAGCAACACTACTTCTGGTGTTGGTGCCACCGCCAATAGCCACAGGATTGTTGAACTTCCTTAGAATGAAGATTAAGTTTTTTATTACTTAGTTCACTCATCTCATTCTTAGGAGGATATTGCATCCAAAAGTATTGTGATCTTGAGTCAGGCTTCTGTGTATTCCTCCTCCTCCTCTAAATACATGTTGTAACATGTAATTTAATGCAAGGTTTTTCTGAACTGTCAACAATGTTTCCATAGGTTTCACTATATCATACTATATCAGTATATTCACTTCATCACCAAATAAATATTATAATTGTTATAGATAATGTGTTTTAATTTATACTACTAGATTTTTATATTTATAATTGTCTATTCATGTGCCTATATTCACTGTCTTATTTATTTATTTTAATATAACATATTCACTAGCCATTAAGGCACTCTCTCTCTTTTCCAATATTGAGTTTAGCATTCGTACTGTAAACTTCTATTGCTTTCTCAGTGTGTACATCTCACTACCCGTTTTTATACACTTGATTTTAACTTTATTTAATTTTAATTTTAACTTTACATCCTGATGGTATTTTTGTGTTATGCTGTTATTTACTTATATGTAGTGGCCTGATGAAGACACTGGTACTGCGTTGAAATGCATAGCCTGTTTTACTCACAATTGTGTCCCTGTGGAACCAATAAAGTGTGTGTATTTCACTTTGCGTGACGTCAGCCACAGAGAAGAGGAAGTCGGTGCCGGCAGGGATAGTGGAGCAGTGTGAGGAGGCCCAGGAGAGGTAAGACAAGGTAAGTATAACTGTTTGTTATTTTCCCTCACCTCCTCTGGGCCTTCGATTATTATACTCTGGGGTCTGAAGAGACCCCAGAGTATAATATAATAATAGCACTGAGGGAGTCTGTAGGGCCACTGTGGAGCATTATACTGGAGGGGCCCCTCTGGATAACATATTATACTGTGTGGGCCACTGTGGAGCATTATACTGGGGGGCCCCTCTGGATAGCATATTATACTGTGTGGGGCCACTGTGGAGCATTATAATGTGGGGGAGCTCTGGAGAGCATGTTATATTCTGTGGGGCCTCTTTGGAGCATTATACTGGGAAGGGGGTACTCTGGATAGCATATTATACTGTTTTGGGCCACTGTGGAGCATTATACTGGGGAAACCTCTCTGGGCGGTATATTATACTGTGTGGAGGCCATTCTGGAGCATTTTATACTGTGTGGGGTCACTGTGGGGCATTATTCTGGGGGGCCATCTACAGAGCATATTATATTGCGTGGCGCCACTGTGGAGCATTATTCCGGTGGGAACTAAGGAGCATTATGCTAGGGGGCCCTCTGGGGAGCATATTATACTGTGTGGGGCCTACTGTGGAGCATTATACTGGGGGACGCTCTGGGGAGCATAATATATTGTGTGGGGCCACTGTGGGGCAAAATACTGGGGGGTCCTCTGTGGAGCATATTATACTCTTACACTGTGGAGCTTTATACTGGGGGAAGGGGCAGTGTGGGGAGCCTGTTATACTGTGTGGGGCCACTGTGGAGTGTATTATATTGTGTGGGGCTTCTTGGGAGCATATTATACTCTGTGGGGCCATTGTAGAGCATTATACTGGGGGGGACTGTGGGGAGCATATTATACTGGGGGAACCCCTCTGGGGAGTATATTATACAGTGTGGAGACCATTGTGGAACATGTTACAGTATACTGTGTAAGGCCACTGTGGAGCATTATACAGGGGGGTACTGTGGGATGCATATTATACTGTATGGAGCATATTATATTGTGTGGGGTTGCTGGGGAGCATATTGTACTGTCTGGGGCCACTAAGGGGTAGTATAATGTGTGGGCCACTGTGGAGTGTTATAGTGTGTGGAGCCTTATATACCATGCGGGACCACTATGGGGGGCTCAGGGGAGCATTTTATACAGTATGGGGCCACAGTTGAGCATTATGTACCATGTGGGGAAACTCTGGAGGGCTTAGGGGAGCATTTTATACTGTGGAGAATTATATACCATGTGGAGCATTATACTGTGGGGGGGGGCTCAAAATTCCTGCAGGCAGCCCTGTGTGCTATGTCTGCATCACAGCTCCCTCACTATAATCTTGCACATATGTGTAGTGCTCCATGGCCATGTCATTCTGCATACAGTACTGTGCATGAACTGGCCATAGAGTTATTGGGGCCTGCACAGTACTATAGGGGCGGACTATACTGGGAACATACTCAGTAACACCAGATAGTCAGCACATATGTAAGAGTTCCGTGAAGGAGTC
This sequence comes from Leptodactylus fallax, assembly GCA_947044405.1. NCBI lineage: Eukaryota > Metazoa > Chordata > Amphibia > Anura > Leptodactylidae > Leptodactylus > Leptodactylus fallax. The sequence goes on from CAMRHE010000015.1 coordinate 4,015,135, forward strand.
GTGGTGTAGGCTATTAGCAGGAAGCTGTTGGGTGGGGCCCCAGAACAAGTTCCTCTGGTGGGCCTAAGACCCTTCAGTCTGACACTGTATAATGGAGAACTATTATATATAAGGGGGTTCTTATTTATAAGGGAGGAACCATTATATATAAGGGTGGTTTACTATATATAATTGGGAAACTTAAATATGAGGGGGCTATTATAAGGGAGAACTATTATTTATAATACGGGCTATTATTTATAAGGGGGGAACTATTATATATAAGGTATCCATTATAAGAGGGGAGCTATTATTTATAAGACAGGCTATTATTTATAAGGGGGGAACTATTTATAAGAGGCCTATAAAAAGGGGGAAACTATTATATATAAAGCATCCATTTTAAGGGGGGAGCTATTATTTATAAGAGGGGAACTGTTTATAAGTGGGGTATAATTGTTAAGTGGGCTTATTTATAAAGGTGGCTATTAGTGATAATGGGGACTATTATTTATAAGTGTAACCTATTTATGAGAGGGCTATTATTAATAAGGGAGCAGTATTATTTTTACGTGGGGTGACTGTTACTGATAAGGGGGAATATTACTGATACAGAGCACTATTTATCATTTATAAGTGAGTTATTACTTATAAAGGTGTAATATTATTTATAAGCTGGGACTATTATTTATAAGGAGGCGTTATAATAACTGATGACTAGGTGCAAAAATCTATTAGGCGGTACAAAGGTGCTTATTTGAATTGTGTGTGGGAAAATGGGGCTTGTTATTACTTTTTTGTTGGCAGAAACGAGGCATTATTATAGGGGTTGCCACTGGAAGACGATGGTCTTGTTTGCATATCAGCATTTGGGGCCCTGCTTTTAATTTTGCCCAGGGCCCCACTGTCTAAAACTGGCCCTGGTTGTGCCTGATAATGAAGCTCAGTTAATGGGACTGCAGTGCCAAACAACACTCATAAATGTTCTTGAAGAAAGCAGCCATGTTTTTTTTTTTTTTACCTCCTACATCCCTTCAGGAGAGCATTTAAACAAAAATATATTGTCCAAAGCAGAACCCCTTGTTGCTTTGGACAGGAAAATATGAAAAAAGTCACTGAGCATTAACGTAAAAACTACCCTGCCTCCTTAAAGGGTTAACAACAGCATGACAGATGTTGGGGTGTTAGACAACGCATTAGTTCTTTGTTTTGACATGATTATGATAACCTTCATTCATAATTTATTGATAAGGTTTTTTCATGAATAATTTTTGCATCAGGGAGGATTTTATTCTTTGTTTGAACTATAAGGTGGTTTCTGTATTTTATTTATTTATTCACTCATTCAGTTGGTACAAAGAATGCCCCGATTAGGTTCTGCTTGGCTGATGACACTCCAACATAATGGCTTTTTTGATTGTAAAGGTAATGCATCAGTCTTCTATTAAAAAATCACAAAAGAGCAATGGATTTAAAAGAAGACAGTAAAGCAGAGAAGCAGGCAGATAAAGAATGATGAAATTAGATGAATTATAAAGAGGCTGAATGGATTTTTTTCTAAGCTGTGAAACATTTTATTAGATGTGTTTAGATCACTAATCCATTGGGTATAATGTTTTACCATTTTTTTTCTAAACATGAAATTGATTTTTAGCTAAGAAAAGAAAAAAACATATGCCCAGAGGATTACAGCTCCATTCTTCAGTGATGTATTACAACATATATGCGTTATTCCTAAATCGACTCAGTATTGGACTAGAAGTTTCTCCAAGGAAAATAATATTACTAATAGTCTTCTCTAACCAAAGAATTATCCATAGGATTTTAAAGCATAAACAGTTCATATGAATCTCTCTACAGTAGATTGAATCAAATTGAATTATTTTCTATATCAGTACCAATACCACAAGATGAAATAAGAATGAAGACTAGTTAATATGTGCTTGCTGTTTAAAATGTTCCAAACAATACACTTTTGGAACTTATGGCTGGTTGCCAGAACTTTGTCTTAAGAACTCCAGTTTTTGGAGCATTTGCCATATTTCTCTTCCCTATCAGAAGTCCCTGTAGCTATGTTTCTCTGATTCGCTTATTTCTAAAATTATTTCTATCTCTAATTCTCTTTTTGCTGTAACCTCATTTCTAAATAAACTTTCTTCTGCTTTTATCCACCTAAGAGATAGTTTATCTCTGGGTTTTCTATAAAGGTTTCCATAAGTTTGGTGGAGAATGCTTGGGCTTGGCCAGCAACTTAAGTTCCCTCAGCAAGTAACCCAGACAGGGCGATCTACTGGATGGACAAAGTGGCCGTAGATGAAATTTCTTACCAGTCACTCTTTTCCTCTTTTCCTTTTGGGTCTTGTGTTGAGGACTTTAGCGACAAGCAGCACAAGCGATCTCTCAGGTGACTTTTTATCTTTCCTTTAAGCCTTTTGCTGCGAGGGGTCTCCAGATATTTTGCACCTCTGGTAGCCAGGCAATTTTCAGTTTTGAGATGGACAAATAAAACCTAAATTGCAACATTAAAAAATCAAACTAATCTCCCATATCTATATATTTTCTGAAAGTAGATACCTGCAGAATTGTCAAAATGCCACTTGGTACTGTATACGAACAGGCACCTTCATACCTTCATGCAATTTTGATTTAAAGTGTATGTTTAATACAAAAAAAAGCAAATAAATTTATATTAGTTGCTAAATGTGGAAACCAAACAAAAGGTTATATGAACCAAACCTCCTAAAAATAAGTATTCAACATGTGCAGAGTTCATTCATATCACTAAAGCCTATACCTGCATGCACATATCTTTATAAAATCACCAGAACTGGAAGGAACAAAAATCTGCTTTGAAGCTGGAAATGTTAAAAAAGTATCATCCTGGGGGTGTGGCCAGCCAGCAGAGCAACAAGACCTGCTTTTACAGAGCTGTGGCCTATCTCACTTGAATCCACAGCGGATCTAACGCATCCTTGAAGCCACAAACTCCAGAGGCCTCAGGGGTCTTCCCTCAGACCCCAGTGTACATATTTAGAGGCTCTGGTTTGGTGACCGGGCAGAATCCTGGAGGTTCTGCTGTGAGGCCTGCAGCGCTGCCTGCTCCATTTTGGAATCACGGCCTACCCGTTATCCCTGTGCCACAGACTGCAGCTACCTGCGGAGAACACCTTCACATACCGGCAGAGCTGTGGACGCCTGAGGTGGTGACCCCACAGACTTTTGGGCACCAGATCTGCCTGCAACACTGCTGACAGGAGCCTTCCTGTGTGCCTGAACTGCCGCTCTGCCATCTTGGAGGCCCGGAGAACCACTACCTCACGCCCTGGGAGACCCTGCCGCTCCTGACAGCGTTATCAGCCTGCGGGATCGGTCATCTGGTATAGCGGCGGCTCAGGGGCGGCGCCGGCAACGACGCGGAGAGGAGGATTGAGGGCTCTCTCAGAGTGGAGGACGCCATCTTGCGGCCTATGCGGTGGGTTCCTGAGACGCCGGAGCTCTTCCATCAAGCAGAGGTGGATGTCTCCCACCCCTCCCTGCCAATCTTACCGAGGAGCCCCCGCTGTATCTCGGCCCGGTGAGCAGTCCGCGCAACTTTAGGTCCGCGGAGCGGACACGAATCGGGGAACCGCTGACTCTGCTGCTGGTCAGCGGAGACAGGCCTCGAGTTGATCTCCATCCTTGCTCCGCCCTGACTGTGTGTAGGCCGGGAGTGGGCCTCTATCCCTGCTCTGGATCAACGACAGTCTTCTGTCTGACTCTCAACAACGACAAAGAGCGGCTCTTCCGTGAGTAAACATTCCACATATTCTCCCGTTTTGGCGAGTTGGCGGGTAAATACTAGCGTTGCTGGACTTTGCTGTTCTGACCGCATGTATGTGGCTCCTCATCATGATTAAATAAATCAGCAAGATGTTCGCCTACAGCGGCCCACCGCTTTCCTGTATACTACCTTGGGCTCCTGTAACGCCCTGAGTGGATCCCACTGTCTCCTGGGAGCGACAGATTTATCTCTGGTATACGTATCCTGTTACTGCTGTGTTGAGTCTCTACATTGTCATTTTCTATCTGCTCACCTAAATGTCCAGAGACATTGCGGCGATGACCAGAAAGAAGGCTTCCTCCTCTGGGGCGCCCAGGAAACTCACTGAATTCTTCGCACACCAAGCCTCAGACCGTCAGCCCTCACCTGAAATGGACTCTCATGCACGACTTCCCTCCCCACTCAAATCAACGGTTATGCCACAAGATCCGATGGGCACGAAAAATGCAATCATGTCCTCTCTTGCTGCCTCACGATCTGTCCAGGAGGGCAGCAAGAGAGTCCCAAGTGTCTCCAACGCCTCATCCCCAGCCAAGGAAGGTCCTGCATGTAAAAAGAATAGCCGGGCCCAGACCCCTACACCCGATGATACCTCTCTGATTGGTCACACTGACATCTCTGATTTTCCGGCATCCTCTGACCCAGTTACTTGTGACACATTGAAAGGCATGCTGGTGATATTGCAATCGGGCATTAACAAAAGTGTGGCCTCGTTGGTTGGGAAACTACAACATAATATTGACACACTTGGAGAGAGAACTGATCACCTTGAGCGGAAGATGGCGGAATTCTCCACTGCTCACAACGAATTGGTGGATGCTCACAATACACTGGAGGCAGAAGTGCGCTGGCTAAAGATCAAAACAACAGACTCTGAGGACCGCTCCAGACGCAACAATATTAAGATCCGGGGAATCCCAGAGGACATTGTATCCATTGATCTCCCGGCCTATGTCAAACGAATGTTTAAAAAGATCCTTCCAAATCTCTCAGAGCTTGATCTTACCCTGGACAGGGCTCACCGTATACCTAAGGCAAGTTCAGCCCCTGTGGATGCCCCTAGAGACACCCTTGTTAGGGTCCACTTCTACCATATCAAAGACTCTATCCTTGCTGAGGCTCGTAAATGCAACACTCTCCCCGCACCGTTTTCAGCAATTTCTCTGTACCCGGATTTATCCGCTGCCACTATGCAAGCGAGACGCAACTTAACACCTGTTACGAAGATACTTCGAGAGAACGACGTGCGATACCGATGGGGCTTCCCCACCAAACTTCTGGTCTTTCGCAACGGAGTCACTCATTCTATACCCTCCGTAGAAGACGGAATGTCTCTCCTCCGTAGATGGCGTCTGACCTCTGATAACTCTGAACCTCGGCCTGGCGGACCCGCTCGCCCTCCACGGGTACCCAAGGACTGGCTTATGGTTGGAGAACCCTGAAAGATCTACGAGACTCTCACTCTCCCTCACCCAGGGAGATCAGGTGCCTTTACAGGATGTTAACTATATAGCCTTTTTCTTGGCGAACTACTTACCACTTTTTTCTATAAGTTTTTTACATTTGTAATTGATTGTTGAAGGAATCTTACTTCTCACCCCCCACAGCTTATTCGGTGCATTTTGGCACTATGTTGTTTGTTTTTTGTTCTTTATTCTTGTATAGTTTACTGTGTTTAGTAGAATTTGGTTATTTTATCATACACAGCTCATATATGTGCGCATCACCTAACTATATCTTTAGTGCAGATCTGGACCGCTTGCCATGCTGGCACAAACCCCATCTGTGTAGTCTAACATCCCTCTATTGGCCATTATCATGGTTATTTGAATTTACTCTATAAATGTTAGGGGGCTTAATAGCCCTTACAAAAGAAGCTCGGTATGGAGGGAGGCACGCCGTTTGAGATGTGACGTGCTCATGCTTCAAGAGACTCATTTTCATGTTGAGAAAAGCCCTCTATTTACGAACCCCTCCTTTCCTCATATTTTTAAAGCCTCCTGTGTGGCCAAACGCAAGGGAGTCCTTATAGCTGTCCGTGACTCAGTTGCCTTTAGCATGGAGTCTGTATTAACGGATCCCCAGGGCCGGTATCTCGGTCTTAATTGTACTATTAATAGTATGAGATACACTTTGGTCACAGTGTACCTCCCCAATCGGTTTCAGGCCTCGTACTGGAGATCTCTCTTGCCCAAAATTCGGGCATTTGCCACTGGTATCTTAATTGTAGGGGGAGATTACAATTGCCTTATAGATAACTCTCTAGACTCGTCCAATCCTCAAAGGAAATCTCCTGTACTCACCCCTTCCTTATTAGATCAGGGGTTATATGATGTGTGGAGATGCCAGCATGGTAGCGAGCGAGACTACAGTTTTTTCTCTTCCCCTTCCTCCTCATACTCTAGGATAGATTTCTTCTTGGCGGATAAATTGGGCCTGTTACAGACTGTATCCTCTCATATTGGTCTGATTACGTGGTCGGATCATGCCCCGGTGTCTCTGGTCCTCCGCGAGCAGTTTGCCACAGCCCTGCCTTCCCAATGGCGTCTAAACGAATATATCCTTGATCATCCCTCTCATGGTGCTCAGCTCCTCAATGCGCTACAAGAATTTTTTGAACTCAATGCGCCTACGGCCTCAGACCCCTATATCCTGTGGAACGCCCATAAGGCATTTATGCGCGGGGTGATTATCCAAGCTTGTTCTAGGGCCAAGAAGCAACGCTCTAAGGATATTGATGCTTTGCTTCAAAAGATGGCTGGGCTGTCGGCAGCAAATAAGCTTTGCCCTACCCCATCTCTTTCAAACGAGATTAGACAATACCAATTACAATTGCAAGGTCTGATGGCTCATCAACAGGACCTTGCCTTTAAGAGATTTCAGTGCCAGGCCTATATCCATAACAACAGAGCTAGTGCTTTCCTGGCAAAGAAAATCAAACAAGCCCAACCCAGATCACGTATTGAGTATCTTTTTAATGCTCAGGGGGACAAAATTACAGATCCCCGTCTTATAGCTGAACAGTTCAGGGCCTACTATAAATCTCTATATAATTTAAAAGAGGATACTGAGGTACATCAACCCTCACTGACGGACATCGATAAATTTCTAGAATCTGTCTCTCTTCCCCGCCTCTCGGAGGAACAGCGCCAGTTACTGGCTGCTCCTATATCTCTATCGGAGATCTATAAGGCTGTTGCAGCCTTGAAGCCATTAAAATCCCCGGGTCCTGATGGTTTTTCTGGTATCTATTATAAAAAATACAGGGATATTTTGTCGCCCCATTTATTGGGAGTGTTTATGAGAGCTGCGGAGGATCAGAGATTCCCAGAGGAGATGTTAGCCGCTACTGTGGTTACCCTCCCCAAACCAGGCAAGCCCCCTACTAGTCCAGCAAATTTTAGGCCTATTTCTTTACTGAATGTGGATGTTAAGTTGTATGCGAAGGTGCTGGCGGAGCGTCTGGTACGTATCCTGCCCCGGCTAATCGGGCCAGACCAGGTGGGATTTGTTATGGATAGACAGGCCCCGGATGGCACCCGCAGGTTTATTAACTTAATTCAGAGCGCAGAACGTAATAGAGGACCATCCCTTTTATTAGCTCTCGATGCCTTTGACAGGGTCCACTGGGGCTACCTAGATCGAATACTGGATAAGTTTGGCATGGGATCTTTCTTTAAAAAGGCCACCCTGGCTCTTTACTCCTGCCCCTCCGCTCGGATTCTATCCTCGGGGTTTTTGTCCGACCCCTTTCAGATCAGCAATGGGACCCGCCAAGGCTGCCCTCTCTCTCCTATCATATTTGCATTAGTGATGGAGCCGTTGGCTGAGGCCATTAGACTTAACGTTAATATCACAGGTATTTCAGTTGGGCAACATCAGCACAAAATTGGCCTATACGCTGATGATGTGATCCTCTCCTTGGCCAACCCTATGTCATCCTTGCGAGCTACTACAGATACCTTGGAGACCTTTAGTAAAGTCTCTTATTATAAGATTAACCTGGCCAAGTCCCAGTTGCTCCCAATTGGTATTTCTCCATCTCTAAAAAGGGAGCTGAGTGCCCAATTCCCGTTCAGGTGGGGGGAGATAGCATTACGTATCTGGGAATCTCCTTGACGACCCCAAGCTCTAATCTCTTCTCCTTAAACTATGTACCGTTGCTGTCCAAGGTGTCCTCCCTCCTGGCCGGTTACTCTAAACCCATGTTGTCCTGGGCTAGTAGGATTGCCATAGTGAAGATGATGGTGCTCCCCATCATACTTTATTTGTTCCGCACTGTGGTTATCCCCCTCCCCAACTCCTACCTGACAAAACTACAAAAGCTAATTTCGGATTTCATTTGGGAGGGGAAGAGATCAAGGATACGCATGCGGGTTATGACTAGACCCTGGGCTAGAGGGGGAGCAGGTGTCCCAGATGTTAAGAGATACTATGCTGCAACTGTTTTGGAGCAGTTGAGGGTCTGGTGGGGGGGAGTCACCGGATACCGTTGGTTGGAGGTTGAGGAGTCCTCTATGAGCCTCCCATTGATTTCCCTCTTGCGTCCCAAATCATTCTGCCCTTCCAACACTCTAATTCCCCTACTAAGTATAAAGGCATCTGTCTGGGCATGGCGCTTTCTGACCTCATTCACCCCGGTGGCAGAATTAATTCCTTTGACGGACCTGCCATTACGTTACCTGGCCTCATTCCTGCCCGGTCTGAGCTTGAAGCGCTGGTCAGACGCTGGCCTCCAGAGAGTCGAGCAGTTATTCGGGGGGGCCCAATTGAAATCGTTCACTGCATTGATGGAGGAATTTCAAATCCCACAGCGGGATTTCTATAAATATCTGCAGATAAGACATCTCCTTCATCCCCACAATGTCTCAGACCCCGTGTTTCCTAGACTGGCCCTCCGGATGTGGCAGACATCGGCCCCTATTAAGGGTGGTTCCTCAGCTTTCTATAAACTCCTCTCCACCCCCTCAGAGCAGGTTAAACCTCTCTGTCTGATACACTGGGAGATTGAGCTTGCTAGAAGCATCTCTCTCCAGGAGTGGTATGAAGCGTTCGGGTTTGTTAAGCGTGTATCAAGGGGCGCAGCCCACTGGGAGATGGCGTGCAAGATATCTCTTCGATGGTACAGGACCCCCACTCAGCTAGCACACATAGACCCTTTGTGCTCAGATTTGTGTTGGAGAAGTTGTGGTGCAAGAGGTACACTTATACATATGTGGTGGGACTGTCCCTATGTGCTCGCTTTCTGGAGTGCCGTCTTCCAGTTGATGTCCGGTCTGGTAGGCATGAATGTCCCGCTATCTCCAGGCCTGGCGCTCTGCTTCCTGGATACTGAGTCTTTTCCAGGCGATATGGCAGTAGTTCTGGGCCAGATTATATTAGCGGCCAGAGCTATGATAGCACGCCAGTGGAAGAATGCACCCTGTTTGACGCTGTCGGAACTAATACAGCATGTCAACTTGGCCTATATACTAGAGAAGATGTTGGCATGTAGAAGCCATAGGTATACTGCCTTTCGCCTGAAGTGGGCCCTTTGGTCTGATTATGTCGGCTGTGGGGGAGTCCCTCTTTGCAGAAGGCCGGACCCCTCTTTCCATACATGATATTCTATTGCTCCATGGCTCTAGTAGTGTGGTGATGTGTATATTATAAACCCTTTTTCTAGATAACTTACTGAGCGGTATGATGTTGATTTCTGTTTCCCTTTTTCCCTTACCACTACAACAATATGTATATGGATACTGTTGATGCCTTATTATCCCTATGTATTATTTCTTTCCCTGTTATGTATTACAAAAATTTTCTCTCAATAAAAATCTAAATTTAAAAAAAAAAAAAGTATCATCCTATAAAATGCATGGATTACACACTGTGAAAAGCAAGTGAACCCCTAAACCCTATATAGCTTTTGATAGTAGACAACCTGAAGATTACATATATCTCAATAGGTTATCTATAGCCATGTCCACCTTCATGTAACTTTGTGACAAACACAAATAATTTTTTTTTAAAATGCACTAAAACATATATTTGCACCTAAAACTCAATTCATTGGTACATTCACGCACAAAACATATAAAATAATAGATCAAGGTGTACACAATTTATATATACCACAAACTTCAACTACAACAAGAGCTAATACTCTCAAAAACACTGATACAGAAGACAAGCAATATTTTGCTGTTATTCACTAATATATTAAAAATCTATACTAGCAAACTGTGACTGTGATAACAAAATCTAACTTTTTTGAGATTGCACAGCATACCGTATATAAAAACATAACTTAATATTTCATATATACAACCACCTTCATGTAACTTTGCAGCAAACAGAGATTACAAGCAAAAATTGCACACAAATTCAAATTTGCCAGTAAAGTGCACACTCAAGCAATCCCCTTCTGCAAACAAAATGTACTTTCCAAAAAACTGCAAGATGTGAGGAATCCATGCATACCAAACATACAGTGCCTTGCGAAAGTATTTGGCCCCCTTGAACTTTTCAACCTTTTGCCACATTTCAGGCTTCAAACATAAGGATATAAAATTTTAATTTTTTGGTGAAGAATCAACAACAAGTGGGACATAATTGTGAAGTGGAACAAAATTTATTGGTTATTTTAAACTTTTATAAAAAATAAAAAACTGAAAAGTGGGGCGTGCAATATTATTCGGCCCCTTTACTTTCAGTGCGGCAAACTCACTCCAGAAGTTCAGTGAGGATCTCTGAATGATCCAATGTTGTCCTAAATGACTGATGATGATAAATATAATCCACCTGTGTGTAATCAAGTCTCCATATAAATGCACCTGCTCTGTGATAGTCTCAGGGTTCTATTTAAAGCGCAGAGAGCATCAAGAAGACCAAGGAACACACCAGGCAGGTCCGTGATACTGTTGTGGAGAAGTTTAAAGCCGGATTTGGATACAAAAAGATTTCCCAAACTTTAAACATCCCAAGGAGCACTGTGCAAGTGATCATATTGAAATGGAAGGAGTATCAGACCACTGCAAATCTACCAAGACCCGGCCGTCCCTCTAAACGTTCATCTCAAACAAAGAGAAGACTGATTAGAGATGCAGCCAAGAGGCCCATGATCACTCTGGATGAACTGCAGAGATCTACATCTGAGGTGGGAGAGTCTGTCCATAGGACAACAATGTCGTACACTGCACAAATCTGGCCTTTATGGAAGCGTGGCAAGAAGAAAGCCATTTCTCAAAGATATCCATAAAAAGTCTCATTTAAAGTTTGCCACAAGCCACCTGGGAGACACACCAAACATGTGGAAGAAGGTGCTCTGGTCAGATGAAACCAAATTCAAACTTTTTGGCCACAATGAAAAACGATATGTTTGGCGTAAAAGCAAAACAGCTCATCAGCCTGAACACACCATCCCCACTGTCAAACATGGTGGTGGCAGCATCATGGTTTGGGGCTGCTTTTCTTCAGCAGGGACAGGGAAGATGGTTAAAATTGATTGGAATATGGATGGAGCCAAATACAGGAACATTCTGGAAGAAAACCTGTTGGAGTCTGCAAAAGACCTGAGACTGGGACGGAGATTTATCTTCCAACAAGACAATGATCCCAAACATAAAGCAAAATCTACAATTGAATGGTTCACAAATAAACGTATCCAGGTGTTAGAATGGCCAAGTCAAAGTCCAGACCTGAATCCAATAGAGAATCTGTGGAAAGAGCTGGAAACTGCTGTTTACAAACGCTCTCCATCCAACCTCACTGAGCTCGAGCTGTTTTCCAAGGAAGAATGGGCAAGAATTTCAGTCTCTTGATGTGCAAAACTGATAGAGACATACCCCAAGCGACTTGCAGCTGTAATCGCAGCAAAAGGTGGGGTACAAAGTATTAACTTAAGGGGGGCCGAATAACTTGGCACGCCCCACTTTTCAGTTTTTTATTTTTTACAAAAGTTTAAAATATCCAATAAATTTCATTCCACTTCACGATTGTGTCCCACTTGTTGTTGATTCTTCACCAAAACATTAAAATTTTATATCCTTCTGTTTGAAGCCTGAAATGTGGCAAAAGGTTGAAAAGTTCAAGGGGGCCGAATACTTTCGCAAGGCACTGTATCTCAATAAAGTTGGAAAAGTCCATGTCTACAATTGTGTAGCATCCACTTTTCTTTTTACAACAATCTACAAACATCTGGAATGTGAATCGACCAATTGCTGGAGTATTGAGAGAAGAATTTTGTCCCATTCTTGTCTGATGTAGGATTCTACCTGCTCAACAGTCCTGGGTCTTATTTGCTGTATTTGTCATTTAATAATGAGTCAAATGTTTTCTGTTGGTGAAAGGTCTGGACTGCAGACTCTTCTTCTGTGAAGCCATGCTATTGCAATGGGTGAAGTATGTGGTTGTGCATTGTCTTGCTGAAATATGCAAGTTGGTCCCTGAAAGAGACACTGAGGCAGATTTATTAAGACTGGCGGTGCTGTGGCGAGCGAGATGCAGAACAGTGTTGTGTCCCACATTTGGCGCAAGAATGCCAAAAAATGGCCTTGCGCCAAATGTGGGACACAATATTATCCTTCTACACCAGAAAAAGGGATTGATAAATTTCGCCCACTGTCTGAATGTTATTCTAAAACCTCTATATACTTGTAATGATAGCGGTCTGCAATCACCATTGTACTACTACTCCCAGCAAGCACCGTCCCCCTGGTTATCTCCGTTTCTCACAGTGGAGCCAGTGCTTCACCATCTAGCCATCCTCCTGCTAGTAGTGCACCTGAGCTGGCTCATAAGACAGTTGTGTGCTCCCTCTCAGTAACTTGAGTGTTTAATGAATACTGACCTGATTGGCTGACCTGCCCAGCCAATCCCTAGCAGCTCATGTCTAAACCTGCTCAGCCCTCTGAACTGTGCCTGAGCAAAAGGTCCTTGGATTCCAGTTCCTGTGTGGGTTTCGAGTTTATTCCTATTTGATTTTTGGTTTTGTGATTTCAGCTCGATTCCTTATTCTACTTTTGATAATGTTCCTGATCTGCTTTTCTTCCGTGTACGACTGACATTTGGCTACTTATGACTCTGCCTCTCTGCTGCTTGCCCCTAACCTTCGGACTGGACCTGACCACACTTTTGCTTAATCCTCTGGTGCTTCATATCGATGTGTCTTTGGCCTTTGGTCTATTCTTATGGGTAGCAACCTAGTGGTCCCCTGCAACAAAGACTAGATCTCTGTATAGGGTTTAAAGGGTGAAAACCAGGGGATCACTTATTCAACGCCCTCAGTAGTAGCACAAAGTAAAACTGGTTATATGGCATAGTGGGTCCACAATCCACTGTCCGTTGCAATACTGCTCCGCATTGATAGTGCCTTTAAAGATGTGTAAGCTGCCTATGCCATAGGCACTAATGCAAGTACATGAGTGAGGCAAGCTTTTGAAGTGTATTTGATAACAAGCTGATGTTTTGAATTTTGATTCATCTGACCACAGAACAGTTTTCCTTTTTTGCCTCAGTCCATTTTAAATAAGCTTTGGCCTAGAGAAGACATCTGTGTTTCTCAATTGTATTAATATATGATTTCTTTGCATGGCACAGCTATAACTTGAATTTGTGGATTTCACAGTGAACTGTGTTCACAGTATTCCTGAAGCCATGCAGTGATTTACGTTTCCAACTCATACCTGTTTTAATTCAGTACCACCTGAGGGCTTGTAGATCACTAGTATCCAAAATTGACAGTCAGCCTTGTCCCTTGTCATATGAATTTCTCAAGATCCTCTGAATCTTTTGATGATAATATGTACTGCAGATGGTGGGATATTCAAAGTCTTTGCAATTCTATGTTGAGAAATATTTTTTTAAAATTGTCCCGCAATTTTTAGATGCATGTTTTCATAGAGTGGTAAACCTCTAAAATATTTGCTTCAGAGACGCTACCTCTCTTAGTTTGAAAATTGCCCCTTCAACTGTTTTTCATTAGTACCATTTACTTTTATAGTCTTTGATTAACCTTGTCCCAACTTTTTGAGATGCATTGCTGCAAACAATTTCTATATGAGTTATTTTTCAACTTTCAACTTTTGATGTGTTCTACAGTGGGGAAAATAAATAGTTGATACACTGGTGATTTTGCAAGTTTTCCCACCTACAATGGAGAGGTCTGTAATTTTTATTGTAGGTACACTTCAACTGTGGGAGACAAAATCTAGAAAAAAAAAAAATCCAGAAAATCATATTGCATGATTTGTAAATAATTAATTAGCATTTTAATGCATGAAATAAGTATTTGATCACTTACCACCCACCAAGTCCCCTGCTCACACCAGCACATGTCCAGGCCTTTGTGAAGATTGTCAATTACCATCTAGATGATCCAGAGGAGGCATTGGAGAAGGTCATGTGGTCAGATGAGACCAAAATATAACTTTTTGGTAACAACTCCACTCATTGTGTTTGGAGGAAGAAGAAGGATGAGTACAATCAAAAGAGCACTGTCCTAACCATGAAGCATAGGGGTGGAAACATCATACTTTGCCTTTCTGCAAAGGGGACAGGACGACTGCACGTATTGAAAGGAGGATGGATGGGACCATGTATTGCGAGATTTTGGCCAACAACCTCCTTTCCTCAGTAAGAGCTTTGAGGGTCGTGGCTAAGTCTTCCAGCATAACAGTGACCAGAAATACACAGCTTGGGCAACTAAGGAGTGGCTCCGTAAGAAGTATTTCAAGGTCCTCAAGTGGCCTAACCAGTCTCCAGACCTGAACCCAATCGAAAAACTTTGAAGGGAGCTGAAACTCAATGTAGCCCAGCAATAGCCCCGAAACCTGAAAGATCTGGAGAAGATCTGTATGGAGGAGTGGGCCAAAATCCCTGCTGCACAGTGTGCAAACTTGTTCAAGAACTACAGGAAACGTCTGAGCTATGTAATTGCAAACAAAGATTTCTATACCAAATATTAAGTTCTGTTTTTTATTGTACCAAATACTTATTTCACGCAATAAAATGCTAATTAATTATTTACAAATCATACAATGTGATTTTCTGGATTTTTTTTAGATTCTGTCTCTCACAGTTGAAGTGTGCCTACAATAAAAATTACAGATCTCTCCATTCTTTGTAGACAGGAAAACTTGCAAAATCACCAGAGTATCAAATACTTATTTTCCCCACTGTATGTTCTACTGTGAATAAAAGATGACTATATGAGCTGCATTTTTTTTTTTTTTTATTTTGCATGGCGCCCCAACTGTTTTGGAGTTAGGGTTGCATATATATTGTTATGATAGTGTCATTGGAGCAAATATCAACAATGGCAGGAACTGGCTGAAAACAGAGAGCAGTGGAACTAGCTGTTTAAATCGTACACAGCGCTGAGAGATATATCCCAAGCACCCAAACATCTTCAAGAGAGCTAGCCATGAAGCCAGATGGGCTTGTGCTGAATTTGGGGCTCAAGTTAGCACCACAGAAAGTGGTATAAGTGCTCCACAAACTGAAGTCTAACATGAATCCACAATAAACTTACAAGGCATATCAAGACCAGGAAGATGAATCAGGAGTTTGAACATCCAAGCCAAAATCAGGAGACAAGTGGATTTCCTGTAACAAATCAAAGGTTAGTCCAAGAGGTAATGTCAGAGCCAAAATCAGGAGACAAGTAGATTTCCGATACCAAATCAAAGGTTAGTCCAAGTGGTAAAAATAGCGATGCCTTGATCAGGCAAAAAACAGCAATCTTAAAACAATCTGTCTATATTTATGTAAAACAGTATCTCCATCCAAACCCCCTAACACACAATTCACCAATGTATTGTCTAGTTTTCATGTGCACCTAGTTTTAATTGATTTCAAAACCATATACCAAAATTCAGAAACCTTTAGCCATTTTTACACCTGTATTTCTTTTTATAATTACATGTAATTCTATATAAACATTTTGGTTTATAGAATAATCTATTAAGAATAAAATATTGTGTCATCCTATGATTATTACTATGTGAAATTTCATGAAATTCCATTTGAATCCAATAAACTTATTCCACTGTGTTTCAATAATCAAAATGCCTTCTTTTCTCAATTTGTCCCTTATGTTGTGTCTTTTTGTACACTTCTCTAATAACACTTTAGAAATCCATGAAATGGCTCTGTTAAATTTTTATGCTGCTCCCTATCTTTTTTAAAACATCAGTATTTGAAAGAGAAAATCTGCACTTGTATACAGTCATATGAAAAAGTTTGGGCACCCCTATTAATCTTAATCATTTTTAGTTCTAAATATTTGGGTGTTTGCAACAGCCATTTCAATTTGATATATCTAATAACTGATGGACACAGTAATATTTCAGGATTGAAATGAGGTTTATTGTACTAACAGAAAATGTGCAATATGCATTAAACCAAAATTTGACCGGTGCAAAAATTTGGGTACCCTTATCATTTTATTGATTTCAATACTTCTAACTACTTTTTACTGACTTACTGAAGCACAAAATTGGTTTTGTAACCCCACTGAGCTTTGAACTTCATAGCCAGGTGTATCCAATCATGAGAAAAGGTATTTAAGGTGGCCAATTGCAAGTTGTTCTCCTATTTGAATCTCCTCTGAAGAGTGGCATCATGGGCTCTTCAAAACAACTCTCAAATGATCTGAAAACAAAGATTGTTCAACATAGTTGTTCAGGGGAAGGATACAAAAAGTTGTCTCAGAGATTTAACCTGTCAGTTTCCACTGTGAGGAACATAGTAAGGAAATGGAAGACCACAGGGACAGTTCTTGTTAAGCCCAGAAGTGGCAGGCCAAGAAAAATATCAGGCAGAGAAGAAGAATGGTGAGAACAGTCAAGGACAATCCACAGACCACCTCCAAAGAGCTGCAGCATCATCTTGCTGCAGATGGTGTCACTGTGCATTGGTCAACAATACAGCACACTTTGCACAAGGAGAAGCTGTATGGGAGAGTGATGCGAAAGAAGCCGTTTCTGAAAGCACACCACAAACAGAGTCGCCTGAGGTATGCAAAAGCACATTTGGACAAGCCAGCTTCATTTTGGAAGAAGGTCCTGTGGACTGATGAAAAAAAGATTGAGTTGTTTGGTCATACAAAAAGGCATTATGCATGGCGTCCAAAAAACACAGCATTCCAAGAAAAACACTTGCTACCCACTGTAAAATTTGGTGGAGGTTCCATCATGCTTTGGGGCTGTGTGGCCAATGCCGGCACTGGGAATCTTGTTAAAGTTGAGGGTCGCATGGATTCAACTCAGTATCAGCAGATTCTTGAGAATAATGTACAAGAATCAGTGACGAATTTGAAGTTACGCCGGGGATGGATATTTCAGCAAGACAATGATCCAAAACACAGCTCCAAATCTACTCAGGCATTCATGCAGAGGAACAATTACAATGTTCTGAAATGGCCATCCCAGTCCCCGGACCTGAATATCATTGAACATCTGTGGGATAATTTGAAGCGGGCTGTCCATGCTCGGCGACCATCAAACTTAACTGAACTGGAATTGTTTTGTAAAGAGGAATGGTCAAAAATACCTTCATCCAGGATCCAGGAACTGATTAAAAGCTACAGGAAGCGAGTAGAGGCTGTTATTTTTGCAAAAGGAGGATCTACTAAATATTAATGTCACTTTTTTGTTGAGGTGCCCATACTTTTGCACCGGTCAAATTTTGGTTTAATGCATATTGCACATTTTCTGTTAGTACAATAAACCTCATTTCAATCCTGAAATATTACTGTGTCCATCAGTTATTAGATATATCAAATTGAAATGGTTGTTGCAAACACCCAAATATTTAGAACTAAAAATGATTAAGATTAATAGGGGTGCCCAAACTTTTTCATATGACTGTATATTCTAACCTCATAGAATCTGCAGAGTCTGAAAGCATAGCAAAACACCCTTTCTAATAACTGATGAACCATCTTTACTTCTTACCTATCCAACTGTTAAAATTAATTATTTTATAAATCTCTGAAAAATCTAAATTGGGAAATCATTCCCCCTAATTAGGAGTGAATTTATATGATAAAACTTATAGCATCCCAGTGGACACACTGCAAACCTGTTTTATTTGTTTGTGTTGTATTTGCCATGTCTATACAGTACTACTGTGAATGTATCTCATATAGAACTTTATATGTATATTTCCTCTTAAATGGACTGGTGGATAGTCCAGCCTGCAGAGTTCTGTAAAAGGGGAGGGGACTTTGAGCCTTCATCTAACTTCCAAAATGTGAGGAGGGGTCCAAATCAGCTCTGAGAGATGAGAGTGTGGAAGTTAGCCTGTGTAACTGCGATGCAGCCCTGAGACAGGGAGAAGTAAGTTGTCTTCAATTGCCAAGAGTAGGGATAAGTGAACTGATTAGGAATAACTGAATTTGACCCAAATTATTAAAAAATTGCAGACTTGACCAAAGCCTAAAATTTGGGGGGTTTGTCAACCACAAAACACTATTATACTCTGGGGGTTCTTACCCTAGATAGGTAATTAAACACAAATACCAGTTATACTCACCTTGCCTTCTGACCCAGCAATTGGACCTTAGTGGTGACCTCTGGGTACATGACATCAGGCAGAACAAATTTATGGAAACCAATCTTTTGAGGTTTGTCCATCTTGTCAGGGGAAGTTTGGAGAGTTTTACTGCTATTTTGTGGAGTGTAAGGACATTTACATAAAGTATAGACCCTGGTGTGCAATAACACAGACAGGGCAACCTGGGTAGAGAGAGTGGAGAGAATGGCACATGCTGCTGGAGTCACCATCGCCAAGCTCACCCCACAATTGACCTCTGAGTAAAAAATGTACTATAATTATTGTGGAAAATATTGGTTGCTGTTTTGCATAAGTTGTCTAGTAAAGTTGTGTGAACTAGTTTCCTGAAATCAGTTGTCTTCAGAGTCAATTACCTCCACCTACCATGATGGGCACTACAACTCCCATCTGGCTCAGGACGGCTGAAGACCATTAGAATGTGCCCCAGGGGAAGACTACCATCACCATCAGGTACTGTGCAATCCTCTCAGCTCTGCAGCAGCCCAGGAGGAGAGATAGAGGAATTGGTTAAGTTTGCAAGCCACCATGACCACTGCTGTTTAAATTGTTACTGCTCCCAGCCACCGGATATCCTCCAATGCATTGTTGCATGTGGACCTAGGAAGTGCTAGCTGTGATAGAATGAGTTCAGTGGATATTCAAAGACTGGATGCCCTGAGACCTAGGGAAAGGCCTGTATATTCAAATTCAGCAAGTAGACTGGGGTACTGACCACACTATGATCTCATTTAATGTCTGGCAGTCTATGTATCATAAATCCTTTTCTATTACTCTGTACACTGAAATTTATGACACTTAGGCTGTCTGCCATGTCCCCATTCCATGAGAAGGTCATTAACATTTTAATGCCAATAGTAGAAGTAGGTCAGTATACAGTCAAGGAATGGAGGCTGTGGAGAAAAATGTAGAAGGATGGGAAAGGGTTCTCATCAATTCAGTTAAAGAAGACTGTGGAAAGAATAAGTTACTGTATCTAAGCCTAACATTGTAGAGGTTTGCTACCATATTTGAGGCTGAGTCGTTGTATTTAAGCCTGTCATTATAGAGGTATACCACCAAAGGGAGCGGCGCCTTTGTATCTAAGCCTACCATTATAGAGGTATACTACCATACATAGATCTGATCCACAGTATCTAAGTCTACCATTATAAAGGTGTACTACCATACATAGAGCTGAATCATAGTATCTAAGCCTGCCATTATAGAGGTATACTACCATACATAGAACTGGGCTGCTATATCTAAGCTTGCCATTACAGAGGTATAATACTGTGCATAGAGCTGACCTGTTAAGCTAACCCTAGCAGTGAACATGACTGCGAGTGCTACATTGATGGGTCACTTAAGAGACCCAGTGACACTGCTGAAAAGTACAGATGGGCTGTGGCCGGCAGGCATGATGAGAAGCTGAGCTGAGCTCAAGTTGAATTTTGCAATGGGGCAAGTGAGTCCTCAGCTACACACTTGGAGATACATTTTTTGTTAAAGGTGATAGTTAATCTGTGTGAACTTGAAGTTAACCTGTGTGATGTTGAAGTACTGCTGTTACTACTGCCATTATAATGCTGTTATGAGTCTTTCACCTGAACTCAGCATGTCAACCCAGCCCTGCAGATAGATGGGTTAGGATAACCTGTTTTCCCCTTCAGAATCAATGCATTCATTGCTGAGATATTGCTGTTATTTGCAAAATGAGCTCTTTGGAGCAACTATGGTGTTGCCTTTGCTCCAATGTGGTAAGTGACATTGACCTCATTGTTCCAAAGAACTTATATGCATATTGACAAAAACAGTGAAATCTCGGCAACTAACAAGGGAAGACACCTAACCTATCTATCTACTTGGCTGGGTTGACATGCTGGGTTCTGGTGACAGATTTCCTTTAAAGGGGGTATTTCATAAAATGCATTTATCACCTATTCACATAATAAGTGTTTGATAACTGGGGGTCTTAGCATGACAACAGTCCCTAGGTTTGCTTTGTGAATTGAGTGGTAGTATGCATGCTCTCTGTTCACTTCTATGGGACTGACAAATTTAGAGCCAAGCACCATATCCATCAGTCCAATGGAGGTGAACAGAAGGATGGCACACTACAAAGTAGATTCAGGGACCTCTGTTCACAATGCCCAATGTTCAGAACCTATCAATCAACCATTTATCACCTATTATAAATCCTACAGGTACTGTTTCTAAGGCTAGTTGTAGATGACCGTGTGTATTTTGTGGTCAGCAAACTAGTAATTAGTCTTCAGTTTTTGCGGACAGAGTGTCTTCGGTGAAGTAGGTCCACAAAAATGGACAGAGTGTCTTCAGTGTGCCATAAGTGTGTGATCCTAGTTTGCGGATCCACCATAAAAAATATACAGGTGACATCTAATTATATCCCTAGCTTGCCCGCGAAAACGGACAGCACACTGATGACACATGGAGTACATCAGTGTACCCTCCTAGGTTTTTACTCTCCCATAGGCTTCTATGGGCGAGTCCGTTCCGCGAAAACTGAAAAGAATAATACCTGTTCTATCTGATGCGGCGCAGAACCATGGCTTGCACACTGATCAGTGAAAAACATGGTCGTGTGCTTGTGCCCATAGAAATGAATGGGTCAGTGTGCTATCCATGAAAAACACAGATAGCACACAGATCTCTCCCACGGTCGCCTGCAAGGGACCTGAAACTGAGATTGTTCAGCAACTCTCAAGGGTGTTCCAGCAACCATCAAGTGTACTATGCCTTTATTAGTAACCACTATGTGTATGTGCCATAAAATGAAATTCTGCCATAAAATTAAGTTCTTCTATTTTCATTCAACTGCATTGTCTGTGGTAGTCTTAAAGCGGAACCCCTGTTAAAAACAACTTTATAATTTGCATTAGCTTTTATACATGAGGCCCATAGAAATTCAGTATAGCTACAATTTCACCATCTTTACTGCATTTTATGTAATTGGATATGATATATGACTTTTTCTGTAGCTGAAATTATATGTCAAACATATTTCTCTTGCAAATAGCAAGTGTTTTGCAAAATGTATGCTAATGTGAACATTTTTTGGATGACGGATTTCTATATAAGCATGTGCATTTGGCTTTTCACAAATGGATATATTTTTCTGCATCACACATATATAAGTGTATTTTTATAGTGTTTTGGAAGTGTTCCCAGAAAACTACTCTGCTTTTTCATTTGCACATTAGCAGATCCAGCTAGAAATAAGCAGAATGAATGTATTACTTAAACATGCACCTTACTATTGCTTCCAAAACCACACCCTTCAATAATTTCAACATTTTCACTAAGTTTCTAAATAGGGCTATGTGCACATAGTTATAATATGGGTCCATGCAGAAGCACATAAGAGAAAGAATAGAAGCAGAGTGAACAAGAAAACAGATAATGAAAGGAGCTGATGTGAATAGAGATAATGGGGTTCAAGAGCAAGAAATACCAATATAGATTACACATTTTACCACAACCCTACTGGGGAGGGAACTGAAGTTATATAAAGTGCATCAATAACTCCTGGCCCCATATTATCGTAACAATACTCCACACAAATATTTTCTTGGCAACCTCTCCCTTCCTCATCCTAATCATCTTCTCCTCCTTTTTTACAGCAAAAAGTAGCACAGACAAGGGTCTGAGGGAGCTAAATCAATTAGGAAAATAACTTAGAGAAACAAATATTTACCCATTTTATCTGGAATTCACAATTTATGTCAGAACAAGGAGCTTTACATTAACGTACTATGCCCAATAAAGCTGATCTTGCTGCCATGTACACACAATAAAACTGACCTGAAAAATGTATGGTGTTTTGCATGAACCCGATATGTGGCTGATCAGCTTTGTTATTGAGGCTTGCATAATTCTTTCTCTCATTCTGTGGGCCTAAAGGCAATCCCTTACTATCTTAACATATCTTTCTAGCTTTCTATTTTGCTTTCTTTCTTACAACCAATTCATCATTGACCTAGTACATTTTGTGTTAACACACAACTACTTTCTGTTTGATTCTGGGTTCCTTCACCAGTTCAGGGGCACAGCTATGCTATGGGCAGCCCCTGTGACCAAAATTATTCCAACATGCTTTTGTGCTGCTGGAAGGACCAGATGAAAAGGTAGCCAAGGTGACTGGTCTACCCCTCCCACACACACACAAAGACCCTGGGTCTTTGCATTAACCTGTTCATTAGCTGGCTGTTTTCAATTTAACACCCTGGACATCTACATCTTAAGATATGGAATGTGAATTGGAATTAACATAACCATTAAACACACACTGCTCAAAAATCCTAACCAGAAAAAAAATTCATAACTATACGTTACAATATATATATAATGCACCATATTGTTGATATATTGGTATGTGACAAATTAAACATTTTTTCAATTTGTGGATTGTCTCCACAATAATAATTTACATATGACCTTTGAGATTAACCTAAATGCCTGTTTTGGTTGTACAAATTAGTAGGGGGCTAATTTTGAAACAAATCTCATGCCAATAGGTCAGGTAAGGGGGGCACATCTGCAGATCATAAAGACCCAGGTAGCAATAAACTGCTTCAATGGAGAATTTTCCTTCTGTTTTTCCAGAAGAAAATTATATCCAAAGCACAGTCAAACTGCAGAAACTATTCTACGGATCAATCTTCCCAACTTAAACAGACTTTCCCAGAGAGTCAACAATAGGAGCTATCCACTGAAAATCTTACATGATACCACAAAGTTGGCATGATCCTTCTTGGGGGAGTAGCATATCAACCAGGGATAGGAATAGACTCGACAAGCTGATTAGAAGGGCCAGCTCTGTCCTGGGGAGCCCCCAGTGCAGGTGGTGTGTGACAAGGATATTGTCCGTGGTGAGCTCCATGCGGGAGAAGAAGTCCCATCCCATGCATGAGACCGTGATAGCGCTAGGCAGTACTGTCAGTGACCGACTGCTCCACCCTAAGTATGAGAAGGAGCCCTATTGGAAGTCTTTCCTCCCCACTGCGGTTAGGCTGTACAACCAACACCTACCTAAGCGGAGATCACTCCTAACAGAGAACTGAAAGATCTTTAAGTTGTGGTATCCCTTCTACTACTTTTTTAACTGTACCTTTTTATCTGTACCTACTGTCACTGTAATGCCTCTACCTTGGAGCTTTTGTATATTGTATTTGTATTATCTATGCTGCTGTAACACACTGAATTTCCCCATGGTGGGACTATTAAAGGATTATCTTATCTTATCTTATTGGAAAGTCGATTCTTAGTACCAAGAGCAGAACCAAATCCTGATAATAATACCATTGGGATGGGGTGTAGGAATCTAATACCATTTGAATCATTGGGATGTAGAATTCTAAAAGGTCATGTAAATGTGAAACGTGTTATGAGAATATCTGCTTATATTAACTGTTCTTTCACAATACTAATACTGTGCGGCTTTCATCTGTGTTGTACATGCATTGATGAATCAATTAGTTAAACTAAGCAAACTCAAAAAATCATCGGAATGCTGTCCATCTCTTTGTACATCTAAATTCTAAAAGGTCTGAAAAATTATCTGAAAGCACTGGGTCTTACCTAAAACTTACCCAGATCCAGCTGATGCCCTATCACCTATCAAAGGATGAGGAACACCGGTGTTCGTGTTCTTTTGTTCCTCCCAAAAATTTTCCAACATGATTCCAACAGAGAAGTAAGGGAAATTTCAAATGTGGATACTGCAAGGCCTGTTAGTGGATAGATAGGATATCTTAGGTAACTGATTTTACACACAGTGATAATATACCTATGTGGCTGCAATTGCACACTTATTTTTTTATATAAGTAAGATCACAGAGACTTTTGCAAAACAAATTATGGAACATGTGAGGGATATCACACAAATTAGAACATGGAGAAGATACAACACATGAAAAGCATAGGTAAAAGACAAATGTTATTAGATTTACCATAAGAGGAGTAACTTGAAACTCTTTCCCCAAATCTATCATACTATTACACTATAGTGGGGAAAAAATCAAAAGAGCCAAACAGCTGTTTTTTCGCCAGTAATAAAAATTTGAATAAAAAGCAATCAAAACATCAGACATTCCCCCAAATAATACACCTCATGCATCCCCATATAAGGAAATATAAAAAAGTTACAGGTGTTAGAATATGGCAGCTCCAAGATTGTTTTTTTCAAAGTTTAGGATTTTTTTTTACAACATAACAAAAACTATATAAATTTGGCATTGCCGTACTCATACCAATACAGATAACATGTAATTTTGGCTTCACAGTGAGCGCTGTAAAAACTAAGCACATAAGAAAATCCCACAAACACAATTTTTCTCTAATTCCGCTCTATTCTAATTTTTTCCACTTTCTCAGTACATCATAAGGGATACTAAATGAGACCAATATGAAGTACAATCTGTCCCTCAAACAATTAAGCCATTATACAGATCTGTGAAAGTAAAAAAAATAAATAAAGAAAGAAAAATAAAAGAAATATGACTTTTAGAAGACAGGAAGTAAAAACGTAAATTGTAAGTAAAAGGCTGCTCCGGAATAGGGTTAAATTATGTGCACAGCCATGCAGCATCATGTTTCTCCTATCCCCGTAGAGTAAGATAGTGTGACATTTTTATCATACACAAAACTCCTCAATGAGAGTGGGGCATGGTGATGTCATTGCACCTCAAACATAGGGATGTTGTGATGGTTCCAAATGCATATGTAATTAGATGTCACTTCTGGCTGCCAGGCTTTAGATGCTGAACATAGAAGCAGATAGCGGTCTCTCTGGAGTGACAGCAAGTGGTCTGACAGAGAAAAATAGTCTATTTGTTACCTTTATACATGGGCCCCATATGATGGGAAGTATCCTATGCTTATCAGCCTAACATACACCAGTCCACCCCACCCCCCCATACTCTGAAACATCTTTTCCTGTAAGTCAGATAAGTCCTTATTTTCCTACTGAGGTTGACCCACATTACCAATACTACCTATGACAATGTGCTATCTCTGCATAGACAGATTCAAGTGTGGAGCCATCTCCAGTGGTGAACCTAGCCTCTTTGCTGCCTGAGGCGGACTATAAAAAGGCACCCCCCCCAAAAAAAAAAAAAAAAAAATTGAGTTTACATTCTACTAGCTTCACACACTGCTATCGTCACACAATAAACATACACAAACTTATGAAACAGTTTTTAAGAATTCTTCTTATTGTATTACTTCAGTATCAGAGATCAACAACACGGCATTAACAATGACAATAACTTCACACATCTTCTGCTTGGTGGATGGACGAGCCCACGTGGTCCCCTCTATAATAGAAGCGCCGCAGATAGCTGAGTACTGGACTTTGGCTATCTTTGGCACTCCCATTGAAGTGAATGAGAGCCACGCGGGTTCGTCCATCCACCAGGCAACCGCAGCCAGGCTGAATTCCCACCCAGTGGGAGAAAAAAAAAACATTTCTCAGGCTCAGTGGGGGTCTCAGCAGACAGACCCCCATCAATCAGGTATTTATCCTCTATCATTTAGTTGAATACAGGGCAGTAACAGTTTGTGACTTACAGGTGACGTCTCTGACTAATCCTTCACATTTCCCTTCTCTTCCCTTTGGACTGCCATGTCCACTTCTTCCAGCTGTGACTTGTCTCTGTAAAGTTTGCAGCACAGACATCTTTGGATCTTCACTCTTCCAGGCATCCAACCCACATTGTCCTCACCTACACAAAGTCCCCATCCTGCTGCTACCCCAGTTATAAAATATATGATGTAACCCTCCATAATGAATAATACTGCCAAGTGCATCTTTATATTAATAATGTCCGTGTGTACTCTGTATAAATAGTGCCCCCTATAAATGCCCCAGGTGTTAACTAATTAAAAGGTTTTCCAGGTCATTAATAAAAAAAATCAGTGGGGCTCAAAAACCCAGGACCCCCACTGATCAACTGTTTGAATGAACCGTGGTACCTGTCATTCATCTCATAGCGGCAATGTCATGTAACTACAGCCTCATCCTATACACATCTATGTGACAAGACTGTAATTACATCACAAGGTCACTATAAACAGACAGCGTGTGATATAAACAGGCGCCGGGGCCCCTTCATACAGCTGATCAGAGGAGGGGTCCACTGATCTCTTACTGATAATCTGTCCTAAGGATAGATCATCAATAAAAATGAGCAGGAAAGCCCCTTTAATAAAGCCCAAGTACCACCTTAAAGGGGTTGTCCAGGATAACCACTTTTTTAATATGAGGCTAGGGAAGGTGCTCCGGTGTCTACCAGTGCGTTCCAGTCCTGCTGCTCTGGTGTTTTCTTCCCCACTGCACTGTGACGTCCCATGTCAGCGACCTCAGTGGTTAGGTTAGGACTTCTGCTAGAAGAAAACACCGGAGCAGCAGAACCAGACTGCAGTGGGAGACATCGGAGCACAAGGGACAGGTGAGTAGGTGTTTTTTGGGTTTTTTTAATCACTTTCCCCGGTCTCATATTAAGAAAGTGGCTATCCTGGACAACCCTTATAATAATTGCACCTTATATTATACCCCTAATTCCCCCTAACATAAATACTTCTCCCCTAACGACCCTTTATATAAATATGCCCCCTTCTATTCATAATGTCCCCTAATGACCCCTTATGTAATTGATGTCCCCTAATGAACGCTTATATAAATGACCACCCCCTTATATATATACAGTCATATGAAAAAGTTTGGGCACCCCTATTAATCTTAATCATTGTTAGTTCTAAATATTTGGGTGTTTGCAACAGCCATTTCAATTTGATATATCTAATAACTGATGGACACAGTAATATTTCAGGATTGAAATGAGGTTTATTGTACTAACAGAAAATGTGCAATATGCATTAAACCAAAATTTGACCGGTGCAAAAATTTGGGTACCCTTATCATTTTATTGATTTGAATACTCCTAACTACTTTTTACTGACTTACTGAAGCACAAAATTGGTTTTGTAACCCCACTGAGCTTTGAACTTCATAGCCAGGTGTATCCAATCATGAGAAAAGGTATTTAAGGTGGCCAATTGCAAGTTGTTCTCCTATTTGAATCTCCTCTGAAGAGTGGCATCATGGGCTCCTCAAAACAACTCTCAAATGATCTGAAAACAAAGATTGTTCAACATAGTTGTTCAGGGGAAGGATACAAAAAGTTGTCTCAGAGATTTAACCTGTCAGTTTCCACTGTGAGGAACATAGTAAGGAAATGGAAGACCACAGGGACAGTTCTTGTTAAGCCCAGAAGTGGCAGGCCAAGAAAAATATCAGAAAGGCAGAGAAGAAGAATGGTGAGAACAGTCAAGGACAATCCACAGACCACCTCCAAAGAGCTGCAGCATCATCTTGCTGCAGATGGTGTCACTGTGCATCGGTCAACAATACAGCACACTTTGCACAAGGAGAAGCTGTATGGGAGAGTGATGCGAAAGAAGCCGTTTCTGAAAGCACGCCACAAACAGAGTCGCCTGAGGTATGCAAAAGCACATTTGGACAAGCCAGCTTCATTTTGGAAGAAGGTCTGTGGACTGATGAAAAAAAGATTGAGTTGTTTGGTCATACAAAAAGGCATTATGCATGGCGTCCAAAAAACACAGCATTCCAAGAAAAACACTTGCTACCCACTGTAAAATTTGGTGGAGGTTCCATCATGCTTTGGGGCTGTGTGGCCAATGCCGGCAACGGGAATCTTGTTAAAGTTGAGGGTCGCATGGATTCAACTCAGTATCAGCAGATTCTTGAGAATAATGTACAAGAATCAGTGACGGATTTGAAGTTACGCCGGGGATGGATATTTCAGCAAGACAATGATCCAAAACACAGCTCCAAATCTACTCAGGCATTCATGCAGAAGAACAATTACAATGTTCTGGAATGGCGATCCCAGTCCCCATACCTGAATATCATTGAACATCTGTGGGATAATTTGAAGCGGGCTTTCCATGCTCGGCGACCATCAAACTTAACTGAACTGGAATTGTTTTGTAAAGAGGAATGGTCAAAAATACCTTCATCCAGGATCCAGGAACTGATTAAAAGCTACAGGAAGCGACTAGAGGCTGTTATTTTTGCAAAAGGAGGATCTACTAAATATTAATGTCACTTTTCTGTTGAGGTGCCCATACTTTTGCACCGGTCAAATTTTGGTTTAATGCATATTGCACATTTTCTGTTAGTACAATAAACCTCATTTTAATCCTGAAATATTACTGTGTCCATCAGTTATTAGATATATCAAATTGAAATGGCTGTTGCAAACACCCAAATATTTAGAACTAAAAATGATTAAGATTAATAGGGGTGCCAAAACTTTTTCATCATCAGGAGTTTCGGGCGTGCAGCATGATGCTACTTACAGAGACTTGGCTCACTGAAGTTACTCCTGACCCTCTGGTCTCCTTGGATGGTTTTAAACTCCTTCGGGCAGACAGGACAAGGGAGAGCGGTAAGAGGAAAGGAGGAGGGCTGGCAATGTTTGTGAATAATAGATGGTGTAATCCTAGGCACATTGTGATTAAGGAGCAAACTTGCTGTAAGGACATTGAACTATTAGCTGTGAGCATGAGACCTTTCTACCTACCAAGGGAACTATCGCATGTCATCGTGATAGCTGCATATGTCCCCCCCTCTGCGAAAGCTGACACTGCCTGCGAGGTCCTACAAGCCACGCTGAGCCAGTTACAGTTAAAACATCCCCAGGCCCTCTTTCTTCTGTCGGGTGATTTCAACCATGCCTCTCCATCATCCACACTGCCCAGTTTCACACAGTATGTAACCTGCCACACAAGAGACAACAAAACACTGGACTTGTTCTTTGCCAACGTGAGGGAGGCATATAACTCATCAGCCCTACCGCCCCTGGGAAGATCGGATCACAACCTAGTGCATCTCCGACCTGTGTACAAGCCACTTGTACGTAGAGAACCAGCTGTCACCCGCACAGTGAGGATATGGTCCGAGGAGAGTGATGAGGCTCTGAGGGATTGTTTTGACACAACCGCATGGGAAGTTCTGCAGGATTCGTATGGAGAAGACATAGAAGGACTCACACACTGCATAACGGACTACATTAATTTTTGTGTGGACAACACAGTACCCACAAAAGTGGTGAGGTGTTTCTCCAACAACAAACCATGGATTAACTCTGATATAAAAACACTACTTAAGGAGAAAAAGATGGCATTCAGGACAAGAGATAAGGAGGGGTTGAGGGAAGTACAAAAGGAGCTGAGGCATCAAATCAGGCAAGGAAAAGCCAGTTATAAGGAAAAAATGGAAAAGCAAATGGAAAGAAAAGACATAAGGGGGGTCTGGGAGGGGCTTAAGTCAATTTCGGGTCATAAACAGTCTGTCTGCCAGATTGAGGCAGATGTTAATTGGCTTAATGAACTAAACCTATTCTTCAACAGATTTGATCACACACCAGCTCCTCCCACCCCAGTATGTCCTTCAGCTTCCCCCACCACAATGACTTCTCCCCATGCGGCCACTTCCCAACAGACCAGTAAATCCAGAAATCCATCTTTATCTGGCCACAGTCTGACCTTCACACGGACCCAGGTGAGGAAGGAGATGAAAAAGATCAAGGCGAGGAAAGCCGCAGGGCCAGATGACATCAGTGCAAGGCTAATTAAGACTTGCGGGGACCAGCAGTGTGGTATAATTACATATATGTATAATATGAGCCTGAGGCAGGAAATAGTCCCTGAATTATGGAAATCTTCTTGTGTGGTACCAGTTCCAAAGAAACCCCACCCTATGGACCTCAACGACTACAGACCTGTAGCACTGACATCCCACCTGATGAAGATCTTGGAGAGATTGGTTCTCACACATCTCCGCCCTCTAGTGAGCCCCGCTATGGACCCCCTCCAGTTTGCTTATCGGCCGGGCATTGGGGTAGATGATGCCATCATCCATCTTCTGCACAGGGCTCTGTCTCACCTGGAGAAACCAGGGAACACAGTGAGAATAATGTTCTTTGACTTCTCCAGTGCTTTTAACACCATACAGCCCAGGTTATTGAGGGACAAGCTGGGCCTTGCTGGAGTGGACCACCACCTCTCCAACTGGATCCTAGACTACCTCACAAATCGACCTCAATACGTGAGAGCCCAAGACTGTGTGTCAGGTACCGTGATCTGTAATACGGGGGCACCTCAGGGTACGGTTCTCGCCCCTTTCCTCTTCACACTGTACACTGCAGATTTTAGGTGCAACTCATCCAGCTGCTACCTACAGAAGTATTCTGACGACTCTGCAATAGTGGGTCTCATCACAGATGATGATGACAGGGAGTACAGAGAACTGAACCAGGATTTTGTGGACTGGTGCCACCGGAACCACCTGAAGATTAACGCGGGGAAGACCAAGGAGATGGTGGTGGACTTCCGCAAAGGCAGAAGCCCTCCTAAACCAGTGGACATCCTGGGGACAGGCATCGAGATTGTGAACACCTATAAGTACCTGGGTTTGCTCCTTAATAATAAGCTGGACTGGGCAGATCATATGGAGGCCCTGTACAGGAAGGGCCACAGCAGGCTCTACCTGCTTAGGAAACTGAGAGCCTTTGGAATCCGGGGGGCACTTCTTAGAACTTTCTTCAACTCGGTAGTGGCATCAGCCATCTTCTTTGGAGTGGCCTGCTGGGGGAGCAGTATATCAACCAGGGACAGAAATAAACTTGACAAGCTGATTAGAAAGGCCAGCTCTGTCCTGGGGAGCCCACTGGACCCAGTGCAGGTGGTGGGTGACAGAAGGATACTGTCCATGGTGAGCTCCATGCAGAAGAAGAAGTCCCATCCCATGCATGAGACTGTGATCGCGCTGAGCAGTACTGTCAGTGACCGACTGCTCCACCCTAGGTGTGAGAAGGAGCGCTATCGGAAGTCTTTCCTCCCCACCGCGGTTAGGCTGTACAACCAACACCGACCTAAGCGGAGATCATTACACACAGAGAACTGAAATATCTCTCTGCCTGTTAAATCCCCCCCCCCCCCCCCCCCCCTCTGCTACGTCCTATCTGTCTGTCTGCTATTAATGTAATGCCTCTCACCTTGGAACATTCCTGTACATTTTGTATTTGTATCTGCTTATCTTATCTTATCTTATCTTTACTGCTGTAACACACTGAATTTCCCCACTGTGGGACTATTAAAGGACTATTATTATTATTATTATTATTATTATTATTATTATATTCTAACCTCATAGAATCTGCAGAGTCTGAAAGCATAGCAAAACACCCTTTCTAATAACTGATGAACCATCTTTACTTCTTACCTATCCAACTGTTAAAATTAATTATTTTATAAATCTCTGAAAAATCTAAATTGGGAAATCATTCCCCCTAATTAGGAGTGAATTTATATGATAAAACTTATAGCATCCCAGTGGACACACTGCAAACCTGTTTTATTTGTTTGTGTTGTATTTGCCATGTCTATACAGTACTACTGTGAATGTATCTCATATAGAACTTTATATGTATATTTCCTCTTAAATGGACTGGTGGATAGTCCAGCCTGCAGAGTTCTGTAAAAGGGGAGGGGACTTTGAGCCTTCATCTAACTTCCAAAATGTGAGGAGGGGTCCAAATCAGCTCTGAGAGATGAGAGTGTGGAAGTTAGCCTGTGTAACTGCGATGCAGCCCTCAGGGAGAAGTAAGTTGTCTTCAATTGCCAAGAGTAGCCTAATGGCCCCTTATATAAGTAACCCCCCTTGTATTAATAATGCCCTTATATAAATAATACCTAAGTTCATAAAGATCTCTTATATAAAATGCCCCTTCCTAATGACCCCTTATCAGGGGAGTAACTATCAAAGACTGGGTCCCAGCAAACTTTTGACTTGCCCCCCCCCCCCCCACAGCATAGCACCTCCTTTTCCTTTATATAAATGATGCCCCCCTTCTATTCATAATGTCCCTTAATGACCCCTTATATAATTGATGTCCCCTAATTAATGCTTATATAATTGACCACCGCCTTATATATATATATATATATAATGCTCCATAATGGCCCCTTATATAAATAACCCCCTTTGTATTAATAATGCCCTTATATAAATAACTCCTCTTAAGTTCATAAAGATCTCTTATATAAAATGCCCCTTCATAAAGACCCTTTATCTGGGGAGTAACTAGCAAAGACTGGGCCCCCCAGCAAACTTTTGACTTGGACCTCCCACAGCATAGCACCCCCTTTCCTGGCCCCCACACAGTATAATTCCCCATTTACACACACTATAATGTTCTACAGCAGCCCCTACACACAGTATTACACTGCATTATGGTCCACAGTGGCGCCTGCACATGGTAGTATGGCACACAGCGGCCCCTGCACACAGTATTACATGGTATTATGGCCCACAGTGGCCCCTGCACACAGTATTACATGGTATTATGGCCCACAGTGGCCCTTGCACACAGTATTATGCCCCGCAGTGGCCCCTGCACACAGTATTATGGCCTGCAGCAGCCCCTGCACACGGTATTATGCCCCGCAGCAGCCCCTGCACACAGTATTGTGCCCCGCAGCGGCCCGTGGACACGGTGTTATGCCCCGCAATGGCCCCTGCACACAGTATTATGCTACATAGTGGCCCCGGCACACGGTATTATGCCCCAAAGTGTCCCCTGCACATGGTATTATGCCCCAAAGTGTCTCCTGCACATGGTATTATGCCCCATAGTGGTCCCTGCACACAGTATTATGCCCCATAGTGGCCCCTGCACACGGTATTATGCCCCAAAGTGGCCCTGCACATGGTAATATGCCCCATAGCGGCCCCTGCACACGGTAGAATGCCCCATAGTGGCCCACCCATGAACTATTATTATACTTTGGGGTCTTTTCAGGCCCCAGAGTATAATGATCAGACACCCAGGTGGTGACAAACATAAAAACCACTGTTATTTACTTATCCTGGGTCAAAGACCCCGGAGTATGATAATAGTAGTATTTGGCCTCACTTACCGATCCCCGCTCCTGCTCACAGCCGCTTCTGCTCCCCCGTTCTGCGTCCCATAGCAGAAAGAGAAGAGGAGGCAGCCACGAGCAGGAGTGGGGATAGGTAAGTAAATAGGCTGTTACCTGCTTGGGTTACTCCAGCAGGTAACGGCCTATTTATATAAAAAAAAAAAAGTTATCCTCACCTACCTGCGATCCCTTGATGGAGCCGTGATGACATCATTGTATCGCCGCCTGTGCTGAGATACTGAGATACAGGTCCCGCTCAGCTTTGTTTTTTTTAAAGCTGCCTGTCCTGGGCTGGTTTACGTTTAATAGATAGTAAAAATGCCACCCCTCCAAACAGTGACGGATAGTGCGACCTGAAGCGGCCACCTCACTTCGCCTCATTAGAGGTGCGCCACTGGCCATCTCTGATATGTTTGTTTTTATCAGGTTTATAGCGAATTGAACAAATTGGACTTGTACTTAGCCCAATGTATATGTGCTAATAAATTTTAGTATATTTGAATGAGAAATAAACATGGTTATGCATATATGTTATTATCTTTAAGTGTGAGTGTTATTATGTCAGCTATTAAAGTAATAGCCCCTAGAGCAGCAATTCCCCACAGGGGTGTCATGACAATCTGGTGGAGAAATGGCCACATGTCCCTTTTTTACTACATCAGCAAATTTTTGTATGTGCTGGGTGGAAAGTATAGGATGATGTAGCTTTGAGGGCGCATTCACATTTAAAAACTACAGCGGAAAAATGCATGCAGTTTTGATGTGGTTTTTGGTGAGGTTTTCTAAATTTACAAGTTCAACAAATTTATGTTCCAGCTGTAATTTCAAAAACTGTGCTAAAAAAACCCCACACCAAAACAGTTTTTTTTTTTCTTTTGGTAAAAATTATTTGGTAGGGGTGTCCCAAAGAAAAAAATTTTTCCAGGGTTGTCCTGAGACTGAAGAGTTTGGGAAACACTGCCCTGGAGGAAAACCTATTGGGCTTTTTGTGTATTTTAACATTGGTTTACACCATTTCCTTTTTTCTCATTACGCCAAAATCATACTCCCAGGGGTGAAAACCACCATTTACATTTATGGTAATGTGGTTGGTTGCTGGGCACACTGACTGTGGTGTATCACCTGATAATTTAACAGTAATATAAGAGACTGTGTTTTGCATCTTTGTATTCCATTTTCT
The DNA here is from genome assembly GCA_947044405.1 of Leptodactylus fallax. Taxonomy (NCBI): domain Eukaryota; kingdom Metazoa; phylum Chordata; class Amphibia; order Anura; family Leptodactylidae; genus Leptodactylus; species Leptodactylus fallax. Next base: position 4,049,679 of record CAMRHE010000015.1, read on the forward strand.
ATTAGCATAGGTAATATTATCCCACCACTATGTATTTTTTATTTTAATCTTGTACAGTTGGAAAAACAATGGCCTTTGTTAAAATGGAATAAAGGTTAAGTTTAAATAGTTACTCTTTCCATTCTGAGTTCTTTTTAGCTTGTTACATGTATTGTGATATCTTGGTTTTTTAGGCATCTGAGTTTTCTATCATTTCTTTCATGACAACCTATCAGTACAAGTATCAGTGATTTCTTGTGCCTCTGTGGACTTGTAGCTATGGATCTGCATCTCTGACCTTCTAAGAGGAGTTCCAAAACAGCACAGATGATGCAGAACTTATAGATGCAAAACACTTGCAATACGTACCATGTCCTCCAAAAGGGCCACTGCGAAGGACTAAGCAGTTTAGTGATGTGTTTTGCACATTTTTTGCACTTTTCAGCTTTATGCTGGTCACTTAAAAGACCATTAAAGGTTAAAAGACCATTCCCATGATGCTGTGTAAACAAAAGTGTCTTCTGTTTTGAGGTTTCTAGAAGGTGGGAAGAGTTTAGTGGTTGCTAGGAAAACCTAGCCTTCAGCCAGTGAGTTTTAGGAATCTCTAATCAGTCTGGAGTTAGCCTTAGATAAGATAACTATATTGTAGGAAATCACAATCAGCTTTCCAGGTTGGCTAGTGTTACTTAGGGCTTCAACAGGCAGTTCCATGTCTATAGACCTTTCTCGCAGAAAAACCTTCATGTAACAGATTTACGCTGAACCTTTCCACTGCTCTACCAGCAAGGACACTTTGGTGTCCACAGCTGAAATGTGCCCAGTATTTTCTCAAGAGCAGTTGCAAAATGAGAACTAAGTCCCAGGTGTTGCCCCAGGTCACCACAGTGAAAAGGGTCATAGGACATAACTGTAATAACCTTACTAAGAAAAAACTGTGTCAAAAGCATTGGCTGTTTTGCCTGTACAAAGATGGATAACCAGAAGAGACAGAGCACAGAAAGCTGCAGGGTGCATCTTGAAAGTGGCAAGGAACTCCCATCGTAGCCTAAGCTGCTGCACATCACTGAAAAGAGCCTGAAATGGACCAGAAGAAGACATGGTACTAGGTAGATGAGGAAAAGCTCTGCTCTGCCTTTGATGATATCCTCAACCTGCGGTTCTGAGACAGATGTTTCCACATGCCCTTATTCTACCCCCACTAGGGAGCGAAGGACCTCCACCTCCATTGTTTACTCCCAATATCAGGCTCCCTCTTTGCTGGACATTATGGGGGTCCTCCTAGCTGAGCAGTGGAGTTTGCCATGCTGCTAGACATTAAGGGCTATTGGGTCTCAAAGTTCACCCAACCAGTGATATCCATGAGCACCTCGGCCGAGGACAGGGAAGACAGCTGCCATCAGGATTCCACTTTGTGGGCACAGAATAGAGCCTCTGTTGGAGACAGACAGGTATCCGATCAGCCGTAGGCCTGAAGTCCCACATGATCTGTTGGCGCCAATACCATCATCACTGTCACCACCACCACAATGGTTATCTGCTGTCCCACTTGTAGCCCCACCCTCACAGCCATATCTGTGCTGTGTGAACTTCTGCAGTAATACAGGCAATGAACAGATAACCAATTCATCATTAATAATTTAATTTTGTCTAATTCTGTTTTGCAATAGAGTTTGATCTGTGACTGTCCAGTGAGTGTTTTACAAAGTCACTCCTGTTAGTGAAAAATCTTTTCTTAAGGTTTTTTTTTTTGGGCAAGAGGTTTTTTCATTAAATATATACAAGCTGCTGTTCTAACAGCAAAAAACTCATTCTGAAATTTCAAGTTTTTCTTGAAATTGTCACTCTGCCAACATGGTGTTGATTTGGCATTTTCTTCCATACAGGGATAACAGGCAGGATAACCCAGGTTCTTTTCTGGCTTCCAAGTGCTGTTCTCATGGTCATAGAATCCTTTCAATTTCAGAATATATTCTAGATATTTAAGCTGGAAGGCCAGGCACCCTGATAGTCTGTCAAAAATTTTTTTCTTCAAATTCTGTAATTGTCTCTAGTTAGTACTGCATCTGCTCCCATCTGCTATTTTATAAAGTCAGTTCTTTATCACTTCAATTTTCAAGTGGCAGGCACACTGATATTGTGCCACAGTTCTTTATTAATCCCTTCCCGCTCTGCATCGTACTATTACGTTGCGCTGAGCGACATTACCTCCAGCACTTTTTAACACAGCTGAGGCCGGGGACTAGATGCCAGAGTTGGAAGATACTTTGTCTCCGGTGGACTAACATAAAAATAAACCGAAAAATAAAAAAAAGTTATTAATTTTGAAGGCCGGGGAAGGAAAAAAAGTTGACGAGAATTAACCCATAGACAACGATGGCCATACTATTACAGAGCCTAAGTGGGCGGCATCGGGAACGACTGTTAGCAGTTTTGAGAATGGGGTGATTTTAGGGGGCTTCTAATATATAGGCCTTTATAATCCCCTTTAAAACTGAAGTGGTCCCTTAAAAATTAGTTTGGGAAAGTTTCTTTTACATCTGGAAAATCACTGTTACAATTGTAATTCTTCTAACATCCAAAGTAAATGAACCACTTACAATACCAGGCTCATTTTCAAGTTTTTTGTATGTGCGGATTTGGAGGGCTATAACATTTTTATCATTTGCGTTATTTAACTAATTTCTGCGTCTTTTTTTGGTGACACATAGGGCGTTTTATTGGCGTATTATTTTATTTATCTTTTTAATTATTTTATTTACATTTTTTTTTTACTTTTCTATACTTTTTTTTAAATTATTATTATTTTTTTTTACATTGGGTCATAATAGAACTTTAGGGACATCTGATGACTTTTTTTTTTTTTCCGGAAGGCTGATTTTCCCTGTAACTGGGGCTGGTACTTTTTAGCCCCAGTTGCAGGAGGAATGCAGCCTCCTGCATGTTGCTTTCACATAACTATAGAGCTGATCTGGGTCCTGTAGGACCCAGCAGCTCTAACAGACGCTGATCCCGGTGGATCACATGACCGCCGGGTCGGAGGGGAGCCACAAGATGGCGGCGCCCATAGCGCTGTATACAGCACACATTGAGCAATCGGGATGGCAGGGGAGGTAATAAACCTTCCCTGCCTTCTCTATGAAGTTACAACCGGCTCCCTGTTTCAGCAGCTGCACGATTTTGTGCAGTTGCTGAATTTTTTCTGGACGTATATAGTCTATGGGCAGTACGGAAGCGGTTAAAGGATGATTAAAAGATGATGCCAATATAAAGCAGAATTATGGTAGATAATATTTATTAATGTATTTAAGTGGTATGACTAGCTGTCTGATAAGCAGAACATTTCACATTTTGAACATTTAAATTTTTTTCCAATTTTCCATTAAATTTCCTATTTTTTTATATATAAATTAAAAAATAATGATCATTGTTTCCCAATAAGGCTAGGTTCACACCTGCGCCTGCTCTACGTTTGGGGTTTCCCTTCCCTGAATCTGCTTAAAAATTGCAGAGAGGAAAGTCCGGCAAGCAGGACTTTTTTCTCCACATTTTTCTGCATTTTTTGGGTGGAAACCAGTCGGAAACACGGTGGACCCCATTATAGTTTATGGGGTCCGTGGATTTCCGCAGGTAACCACTTTTTAAGCCAAACGCTAGTGTGAACCTAGTGTCACAAGTACAATGTGTCACAAAAATCAATTTCAAAATCACTTGTGTAAGTTAAAGCATCTCAAAGTTATTGCATATAAAGTGGCACATGTTAGTTTTGAAAAATGAGGCCTGGTCCTTAAGGCTGTGTCCCAAATGGGTTAATGTACAATCTAACCTGCGTCCTTAAAGGGTTCAATTCTATAGTTGCCAATGCTGCTGTCACTCTGTTGGCATGATAACAAAAAACTAAAATAAACAACCTCAACATTACTTCTTCCAATACCAACACAATGTTAGTGTGACATGTTTGGTGGCTTTTTTTTTTTCACTTTTCATCACTTTTCAACTAGGCACACAGCCACAGATTTGTTTCCCAAATGATCACAACCTTGTGGCACTTACAAGTCATCAAAATGTGCAAATTTTTCTACCTTTTGCAATATAACCACCATGTTAGTCCAAATAGCTATGGGTAAGCACCTTTCACCAAAAAAGGAAAATTTTTGGAGCATTTTAAGTTGTCATACAATGCTGCCCCTCCAATCATTTGAATAGGGACTGCCGAAGTGATCTCAGTCAGAGGGATACCGATGCCTCCAGGAGTGAGTCTCCTCCCTGCAAAAATCATAGATGTCGTTGGCACACCAACATATTCCACAGCACTTTACATATCATAGGGTTTGTGTACAGTCCAAATGAGACATTACAGAGTAATAAATCAATTCATACAATAGTAGTAAGGACCCTGCTCACTATGAGGTAGAGGGGGTAACACAAAAGATAGAAGTGGTTGTGCAGTGGTCCAGCCAGTTTTATGAGGTTCCACAAATAAATAGAATATTGGTGCTGAAACTAACAGCGCTGTTTGCTCAGGAACAGTGGCGTCTAGAGAAAAAAATTCCAACTGTGCCGGAAACAGTGGAGAGGCACCTATTAAATTATGCAAAGAGTTGAAATTGGTGGAGGTGGTGAAAGGTCTGTAATTAATTGAAATCTATAGTGGCAGGCAACCAGTGCATTGACTCGCACAACTGGAAGCATCACTGTAGCATTTAAACCAAAAACTGAGCTTGTAGAGGGAAGAGTTTTGTGATGGGAAGACCAATTAGTAGGGAGTTACAATAGTCACATTGAGACTGAATTGGGACTACATTAGGGATTTTTGATGTTTCCATAGTAAGGAAATAGTGGATTCTGGAGATGTTTTTTCAGTTGTAGTTGGCAAGAGTGTGCAAATGATTGAATATTGAGTATAAAAGAATGATCTGAGTCATAGGTAGCCCCTAGACCAGGGGTCGGCAACCCTTGGCATGCGTGCCATTGGTGGTATATTTTGCTGGCACGGCAGCCAGTACAGAACCTGCAAGCATTAAATGAAGAGGTAGGCTCCCTTCAGTGAACTACCAGAGCTGAGGTATAGGTCGCTCCCACTTCTCTTGCTGCCCTCCCTGCCCACCAATGAGAGGAGTGAGGAAAGCCCAGGAGGCAAAACCATGTACATCCCTGCAAAGAGGAGGAGGAGAGGAGAGGAGGAGGAGAGCTCCGTTCAGCAAAGTGAAAGTAAAAAACACCAAGTACATGCTGGGGTTACTATTTCTATTAATGTCAGGCATTTGGGGTTATTAATTTAGTTTTAGAAACTCCATGTGCCTCACATTAATAGCAATTAACCCCATCATGTACCTCACATTAACCCCTGTGTGCTTCACATAAGGGTTACTAACATGTGAGACATATGTAGGGAGCAGTGGCGCACCTCTAATGAGGCGAAGTGAGACGGCCACCTCAGGCGACACTATCCGTCACTGATTGGTGGGGCGGCATCTATTTAACGTAAACCAGCCCAGGAATAATAAAAAAACAAAAACAAAGCTGAGCAGGACCTGTCCTAGTCTGGCTTAGGAGACATCTGTATCTCAGCACAGGCGGCGATACAATGACGTCATTGCGCCTCCTGTGCTGAGACGCAGACATCCTATGTGCGGACAAGAAAAAGAGGCGGTGGCTCCATCAAGGGATTGCAGGTAGGAGAATAACTTTTTTTTTTTTTTATATAAATAGGCCGTTACCTGCTAGAGTAACCCCAGCAGGTAACGGGCCCTATTTACTTACCTATACCCGTTCCTATTCGTGGCCGCCTCCACTTCCCTTTCTGCTATGGGACGCAGACGGGGGGGGAGCAGAAGTGGCTGTGAGCAGGAGCGGGGATCGGTAAGTGAGGTCAAATACTACTATTATTATACTCCGGGGTCTTTTCAGATAATACCGTGTGCAGGGGCCGCTTCGGGTCATAACACCATATGCAGGGGCCACTGCGCGGGATAATACTGTGTGCAGAGGCCAATATGGAGCATAATACCATGTGCAGGGGCCACTGTGGGGTATAATACCGTGTGCAGGGGCCGCTGCGGGGCATAAAACCGTGTGCAGGGGCCGCTATGGGGCTTAACACCGTGTGCAGAGGCTGCTGCTGGGAATAATACCATGTGCAGGGGCCACTGCGGGGTATAATACCGTGTGCAGGGGCCGCTGCAGGGCATAATACCATGTGCAGGGGCCGCTGCGGGCCATAATACCGTGTGCAGCGACCTCTGCGGGGCATAAAACTATGTGCAGGGGCCGCTGCGCGGGATAATACCATGTGCAGGGGCCACTATGGAGCATAATACTGTGTGCAGCGGCCATTGCGAGGCATAATACCGTGTGCAGGGGCCGCTGCGGGGCATTACACCGTGTGCAGAGGCCACTGCTGGGTATAATACCATGTGCAGGGGCCACTGTGGGGCATAATACCTTGTGCAGGGGCCACTTCAGGGCATAATACCGTGTGCAGGGGCTGCTGCGGGGCATAATACTGTTTGCAGGGGCCGCTGCGGGCCATAATACCATGTAATACTGTGTGCAGGGGCCGCTGTGGGCCATAATACCATGTAATACTGTGTGCAGGGGCTACTGTGGAACATTATAGTGTGTGTAAATGGGGCATTATACTGTGTGGGGGCCAGGAAAGGGGGTGCTATGCTGTGGGAGGTCCAAGTCAAAAGTTTGCTGGGGGGCCCAGTCTTTGCTAGTTACTCCCCAGATAAAGGGTCTTTATGAAGGGGCATTTTATATAAGAGATCTTTATGAACTTAAGAGGAGTTATTTATATAAGGGCATTATTAATACAAAGGGGGTTATTTATATAAGGGGCCATTATGGAGCATTATATATATATATAAGGCGGTGGTCAATTATATAAGCATTAATTAGGGGACATCAATTATATAAGGGGTCATTAAGGGACATTATGAATAGAAGGGGGGCATCATTTATATAAAGGGTCATTAGGGGAGCAGTATTTATGTCAGCGGGAATCAGGGGTATAATATAAGGGGCAATTAATTAAAGGAGTTGTCCAGAATAACCACTTTCTTAATATGAGACCGGGGAAAGTGATAAAAAAATAAAACAAAACACCTACTCACCTGTCCCTTGAGCTTCGATGTCTCCCACTGCAGTCTGGTTGTGCTGCTCCAGTGTTTTCTTCTGGCGGAAGTCCCCACCACACATGACCACTGAGGTCGCTGACATGGGACGTCACAGTGATGTGGGGAAGAAAACACCAGAGCAACAGGACTGGAACGCGCTTGTAGACACCGGAGCACCTTCCCCAACCTCATATTAAAAAAGTGGTTATCCTGGACAACCCCTTTAAGGTGGCACTTGGGCTTTATTAAAGGGGCTTTCCAGCTCATTTTTATTGATGATCTATCCTTAGGACAGATTATCAATAAGAGATTAGTGGACCCCTCCTCTGATCATCTGCATGAAGGGGCTATGGTGCCTGTTTATATCGCATGCTGTCTGTTTATAGTGACTGTGTAATGTAATTACAGCCTTGTCACATAGACATGTATAGGACGAGGCTGTAGTTACATTACATGGCCGCTATAAGATGAATAACACTATGTAAACAGAGAAGCGGTCATGGTGCTTACACAGGTACCACGGTTCATTCAAACAGCTGATCAGTGGGGGTCCTGGGTTTTTGAGCCCCACTGATTTTTTTTTTTATTAATGACCTGGAAAACCTTTTAATTAGGAAACACCTGGGGCATTTATAAGGGGCACTATTTATACAGGGTACACACAGACATTATTAATATAAAGATGCACTTTGGAGTATTATTCATTATCGGGGTTTTATATCATATATTTTATAATTGGGATAGCAGCAGGATGGGGGTTTTGTGTAGGTGAGGACAATGTGGGTTGGATGCCTGGAAAAGTGAGGAGCCAAAGATGTCTGTGTTGCAAACTTTACTGAGATAAGTCACAGCTGGAAGAAGTGGTCATGGCGGTCCAAAGGGAAGAAAAGGGAAATGTGAAGGATTAGTCAGAGACATCACCTGTAAGTCACAAAATGTTACTGCCCTGTATTCAACTAAATGATAGAGGATAAATACCTGATTGATGGGGGTCTGTCTGCTGAGACCCCCACTGAGCCTGAGAATTGGGTTTATTTTTCCCCCACTAGATGGGAATTCAGCCTGGTCGCAGCCATATATATAGGTGTGTCACTTGGTGGATGGACGAACCTGCGTGGTTCTCATTCACTTCGATGGGAATGCCAAAGATACCCGAAGTCCAGTACTCAGCTATCTGCGGCACTCCTATTATAGAGAATGGGGGCCACGTGGGCTCGTCCATCCACCAAGCAGATGTGTGATTGTTAATGCCGTGTTGATGATCTCTGATACTGAAGTAATACAGTAAGAATTCTTAAAAACTGTTTTATAAGTTTGTGTATGTTTATTGTGCGACGATAACAGCGTGTGAAGCTAGTAGCATGTAAACTCAATTTTATTTTTTTCATTTTTTTGGGGGGTGAGCCTTTCTGTAGACCTTCTCAGACATCAAAGAGGCTAGGTTTACCACTGATAGGGAGGTACTAATAAAGGACCTCAATAACGAAGATACTTAATTAGTACCTTCATGTCTCTCACAAATCAGGAACTCTTATGTGAAGCACACAAGGGTTAATGTGAGGGACAGGATGGGGTTAATTGCTATTAAAGAGGACCTTTCATGTCCTCATTAAAATGTGCGGTTTTATATACCGCTAGAAAGCCGACAGTGCACTGAATTCAGCGCACTGTCGGTTTTCCTGGTATGTGCCCCGGGGCTACAGAGAAATTCACGGCACCGATATCTCCCCACTGTAAGAAGGGCATTCCTTACCTGGGCAGTAAGGAACACCCCCTCTGACAGTACAATGCTATGTTAGAGTACAGTCAGGGGGGCATTGCTTACAGCCCAGTGATGACGATGGTCAGTAAGGAATGCCATTCTGATAGTGGGGAGATATCAGTTAATTTCTCTTCAGCCCCGGGGCACATACCGGGACAACCGACAGTGTGCTGAATTCAGCGCACTGTTGGCTTTCTAGCGGTATATAAAACAACATATTCATGAGCTCATGAAAGGTCCTCTTTAAAGGGAGTCTATCATTAGATTTAGGCATTAGCAGCAGCACTTCTGACTACAACGCATGTGCGGAATTTGCATGTGCTGTAGTGAGAAGTGCGGCTGATGCAGCAAAGAATAAGAAGAGGAGATCTTCACATGAAGTGGTGTGCAGCAGCAAGAGGAGGTGGAATACTGGATATGACGGTGCTGTGCTCGTAGCACAGGGGGGAACATCCCCTGTGCTCCGTGCACAGAATTAGCATATAAGAATAAAGTATTTATTTAAAAAACGGCGTCGGAGAAAAGATAAAGAAAGGTAGGCATTGAATAGCCTTTCTAAAAGTCTATTCCAACATGTCGTTAGGGAAATTTGCTCCCTTTAATATGAGACACATGTGCAGCATCCCAGAGCGCTACTGCTTTTAATCGTTTGTCTTTTGTGCCTCTGGGTTATGTTAGTATGCCCCGTCCTTTGTGTTCAATGTTAAATGTAATGCAGCTTTCCCCCTCAGTGTTCAAACCTTGCCCTTAGTTCAGCCCTGGGTAAGGGAGAATTGCTTTCCGGACATTTGGACAATTTCTGTGTCATGCCAGGAGGATCAGGAGAGGAAGGGGTCTAGTCTTCAGGTAACCAGATCCTTGTCAGGACTTCCTGTAACACCATCCCCAGTATCCTTAACTGGGAGAGGCATGAGTGGAGGAGTAGTTGGAGAAGCCTTGTGTACAGCCTGTAACATCCCTGGGCACCCTTCTATAACCAAGGCTGGTGGATTGGACACTGAACTACTACTACCCCCATTGGGAAGCTGCCATTTACTTCTGTCCCAGTTGCTGCAAATAAAAACTGTTCCTGTTCAACTGCACTGCTGGTCTCTTGAGTCGTGCCTGCCTAACCATCAGCGCTCTTCCGACCAACACCACACCAGCTCAGAGAGGAAAGGTCCCCTCTCCAACTGGAAGCGCCCTGGGGAAATCTACTACCACCACCATCCAGTAGTGCTACAGGACCCCCCTCGACTGTGTCCGGCCCAGGAGCGGGGCTGGAGTGCTTGGTCAGTGTGCTCGGCCTAGCAGGTGGCACACCATACTCCACTACAACTCCCATCCTCCGATCTCCTCCATCTGGGTTGCGGCACATGGAGTTACTAAATTGTAATGCACATGAGCATACTGTTTATCCGCATTTGTAGATAGAAGTACGGAGCCATAGATTTCAATGGGCCCATACACATAGACATCGTTTGTGTGGCTGTGTGTCTGCAAAATATAGAGCAGGTCCTATATCTGTCTGCATTGGCTGCCCTGTCCATTCATTTTTAATGTATAGGTCAGTGAAAACCACATCCATGCTGTTTGTGTGCAGGAGGCCTAAGGGTGTTTCTTTTCAGGTGGTGACATACTCTGTACACAGATGTGGCTATAGCCAAATCCAGTCCCCAGGCACCAGTGCTGTCACTTTTGGGGTAAGTTTGACAACCATTAGTTACTGGCTGTGGTTTTGCTGTTACTGCACAGCCAGGAATTAAATGTGGCTGAAATTAATCTGCGTTTCACTTTACAGAAAAGTGAAAATACCGGTGGCCAGAAAGTGGATGCAGCATCCAGGTACATAGTGTTATAACTATTGCTTGAAAGCTTTTCAGAATTGTGCTCTGTATGATGCAGTGAGATGAATCATAGATCCTTCCCTGTCTCCACCATTACTGCAACTAGCTGCTGATGACGCCTGCAGCATCTTATATACTATATATGACAATTGCACTGTAAGGTGTCCGCCTACCATTGTCTATTGGCTAATAAGCTGTCAGCTGATGTCAGGTGATGCTAGAACATCAGAGTCTGAGTCACATACGTGTCTCTTCTGTATTTCCTCCTTAAACATGTGGTGGTAGTCATTTTTGTTCTTCCAAGACAAATCGCCATTTGTTCAGTTGAACAGTTTGGAATATTCGATTCAATCCAGTTCCAGTGGTGGCACAATTTGTGCTCCAATTCTTGCTCCAGAATTTCTGGTCAAGTTAGAAGTGGAGTATGCTTGTGCAAATATTTTGCAGGTTTATGATTTTTTTAAAAGTTGCATATACTGAATTAGCCGGCACCTATGTAGCATCTAAACCACATCAACATTTCAATTCACTTTTTTAAAAAGGGTGTATTAGGCAGAAAACATTAAGACTATGGGGCAAGCAATTAATAAATTAGGGGCGCACAAGAAAAAAGGCACAAAATAGGAAAACACATCAAAATTGTGACAGAAAAGCAATTCTAAATTGGCCCCCCATTTGAACATCAACATTAAATAACAATACCAGAACTCAGCCTTGTAAAACTTTGTTCTTAAAATCTTACAATTCAATGGACTGATTTCAATCTTTTAAAGCCCATATTCTAATGCTTTCATTATTATGTGCCATTACATGTGACAATGTACATAAGAAAATGTAAAATCTATTAAGGTCAAAAGACATACATAAAGTCTGTGGCTGTGTTCTAGCACATTATAATTGTAGCAAAAAAGTATGTGTACTTTGGGGGGGCTATTTAGTTTCCATTATCGCTAATTACCTTTTATGAGTTTTTGCCTTTCATTATGTGTGACTAAATCCTTTTTTGTAGACACATAACCTGTGCTTTTGTGCAGTTCTGCTATATAGATTTTGTTATAGGAGAAATGAGAAGTTTGTGGTTATATTGCTCCCCCTATATACCATAAACGTCTATGACAACGAATTATTCCAATTCCCTCATATTAAAACAATGGTACATTCCAAAATACCATATATATACTGTATATACAGTGGAGATAAAAAGTATTTAGTCAGCCACCGATTGTGCAAGTTCTCCCACTTAAAAAGATGAGAGAGGCCTGTAATTGACATCATAGGTAGACCTCAACTATGAGAGACAAAATGAGAAAACATATCTAGAAAATCACATTGTCTGATTTTTTAAGAATTTATTTGCAAATTATGGTGGAAAATAAGTATTTGGTCACCTACAAACAAGCAAGATTTCTGGCTCTCACAGACCTGTAACTTCTTCTTTAAGAGGCTTCTCTGTCCTCCACTCATTACCTGTAATAATGGCACCAGTTTGAAATTGTTATCAGTATAAAAGACACCTGTCCCCAACCTCAAACAGTCACACTCCAAACTCCACTATGGTGAAGACCAAAGAGCTGTGGAAGGACACCAGAAACAAAATTGTAGATCTGCACCAGGCTGGGAAGACTGGATCTGCAATAGGCAAGCGGCTTGGTGTGAAGAAATCAACTGTGGGACCAATAATTAGAAAATGGAAGACATACAAGACCACTGATAATCTCCCTTGATCAGGGGCTCCACGCAAGATCTCACCCCGTGGGGTCAAAATGATCACAAGAACGGTGAGCAAAAATCCCAGAACCACACGGGAGGACCTAGTGAATGACCTGCAGAAAGCTGGGATTAACGTAACAAAGGCTACTGTCAGTAACACACTACGCCGCCAGGGACTCAGATCCTGCAGTGCCAGACGTGTTCCCCTGCTTAAGCCAGTACATATCCGGGCCCGTCTGAAATTTGCTAGAGAGTATTTGGATGCTCCAGAAGAGTATTGGGAGAATGTCATATGGTCAGATGAAACCAAAGTAGAACTGTTTGGTAGAAACACAACTCGTCATGTTTGGAGGAGTGAATGCTGAGTTACATCCAAAGGACACCATACCCAATGTGAAGCATGGGGGTGGCAACATCATGCTTTGGGGCTGTTTCTCTGCAAAGGGACCAGGACGACTGATCCGTGTACATGAAAGAATGAATGGGGCCATGTATCGTGAGATTTTGAGTGCAAACCTCCTTCCATCAGCAAGGGCATTGAAGATGAAACGTGGCTGGGTCTTTCAGCATGACAATGATCCCAAGCACACCGCCAGGGAAACGAAGGAGTGGCTTCGTAAAAAGCATTTCAAGGTCCTAGAGTGGCCTAGCCAGTCTCCAGATCTCAACCCCATAGAAAACCTTTGGAGGGAGTTGAAAGACCGTGTTGGCCAGCGACAGCCCCAAAACATCACTGGTCTAGAAGAGATCTGCATGGAGGAATGGGCCAACATACCAGTAACAGTGTGTACCAACCTTGTGAAGACTTACAGAAAACGTTTGACCTCTGCCAACAAAAGATATATAACAAAGTATTGAGATGAACTTTTGTTATTGACCAAATACTTATTTTCCACCATAATTTGCAAATAAATTCTTTAAAAATCAGACAATGTGATTTTCTGGATTTGTTTTTCATTTTGTCTCTCATAGTTGAGTTCTACCTATGATGTCAATTACAGGCCTCTCTCATCTTTTTAAGAGGGAGAACTTGCACAATTGGTGGATGACTAAATACTTTTTTCCCCACTGTATAGGCAACATCCCCATAAAACGCTGAGGATAAGTTCCTCCAAAAGTGGTATAGTTTTCTTATCTTCCAAAAGTCCTGAAATGTCTAAAACCCTCCCCTCCATGTCATAGTATTGGACACAATATACTGGATATGTGTGTGTAGACATATATGCTTTGCAAGTATATATAACTGTATATGCATGTAATAAACATGCAAAAACTGATCAGCACTGCCAAACACTCTGCTATCACCAAGAGCATCACTGCAAATACCTACAGTATATAAGGATACTGTATATGAAAATGAGGTTCTTGGTGGTTACATTTTGATCAAACTGTATCCTTATATACAATAGGTATTTACAGTAATGCTCTTGGTGCTAGCAGAGTGCTGTTGCAACTTTTTTTGTGTTCGCATTTGTATATGCATGTAGATGTGTGTACAGTATGTAGTAACATAAATACATATATTTTTTTATATATAGATGTACACATTTTGGCAGTGCAGCTATTCAAGTGGCTGGTTTGCTGGAGTGGGAAGAAAAGAGGACGACAGTCCAGGGTTTGGGTTGCTTAATGAACCTCATTAGGCATCAGCTGGGAAGACTCCTCAAGAAAGATCATCACTAAGACAGGGCTAACTCTGGGGAAGACAGTGGAAGAGTGAAGAAATCAGGCGATACCTTTTAGAGGCTAACTGAGTATATTTGATAGTAAGCTTTCGAGAGTACTAGCTCTCTTCTTCAGACATAGTGTAATACTAGAAACTGAAAATTCACACTATTTACTGTATACACGCACACAAGACATGGATCTTCAAAAGGATCTTGAAATAACAAAATGCAATATACGTAGAGAAGTTATTTACAACAGGTCAGGAAATAAACAGTCTGGAAAATTTGTGGTGCATGACAGAGGGATCTGTTATCTGTTTGCAATCAGGTGGTGATTTGTGACCCTCACAGTTCATACATAGGGTGACATGCAACTGGCATGAATATTAAGTCTTCTCCGGAGAAATGTGCAGCCCCTGGGAGATCTGTTCTGCTGTTATTAATGGTGGATCTGTGTGAGTTCATGCGCTGGCAATGTGAGGTGCCATTTTCAGTTGGGGCCTTCAGGGCACTCCGGACAATAATACGCCTCAGGTTTATTGCATTTTGTTATTCCAAGATCCTTTTGAAGATCCATGTCTTGTGTGTGTATAAATAGTGTGAATTTTCAGTTTCTAGTATTACACCATGTCTGAAGAAGAAAGCTAGCGCTCTCGAGAGCTTACTATCAAATATAGTCAGTCTCTAAAAGGTATTGCCTGATTTCTTCACTCTTCCACTACTATCTATGGCTAACACGGTACAACATTATACTACTAGCATCTGGGGAAGACAGGCTGAGCCAAGGGCCTGGGTTCTGGAATGAACATTATTTTTGTTTTGAGGTTCTAGACGCTAGGCCTACACCCTGACAGTAAGGGACACCATTCTGTGTAGTTAGTGGTCAGATGACCAGGATTTGTTTTATTGTTAGAACTGTTTACCATACCCATGTTATCTCTGCACGCCGTGGCTGGAGAAATAAAGCTACTGAGGTCAGTTACGAACCTGACCTGCCTGTGTGGAACTGAAGTTCTTGGATGTGCTAACCATCTTAGGCCGGTTGCTGCAACCGGCCTGCCGTGATTTAATAGCACGAGCTGCACACGGGGGCCACGGGGATGTCCCCGTGTGCTGCACAGCCCGTGCTCCCGCGGCTCCTTTCATTAAATGAATAGGAGCCACGGAAGCATGGGTCACAAAATAGGACAGGAATAGGACATGTCCTATCTGATGCTGCCCGGACTGTCGGCCCGCACACAGGACTGTGAAAATCATGGTCGTGTGTACGGGCCCATAGAAAGAATGGGTCAGTGTGCTCTCCCTGAAATACACGGATAGCACACTGACCCACAGCACGGTCGTCTGCAACGGGCCTTAGGCTGGAGATGGAAATCCTGTGAGCTGTTTAACCCCCAGATATCTGTATATAAATATACTCCCCTAATGGCATACTACCGTATAGCACATCAAGTTGAATAAAAATAAAAAAAAACAAAACAAATACAAAGTAGATATGTCCTGGTCATACAATAAATAAATTATATCTATATTTATAAAATAACTAGCAGAAGGACCCGGCTTTGCACGAGTATATTTCATTTTTTGTTTGTGTAGTGGCCTGTGATGATTCCACTTAAATATGGCTATAACTCAAAGATGTATTTTGATCTCTGGGTATCGCATCTCCCTCTTACTTCCATTTACTCATAATGTGCGCAGCTCTAATCCTAGATGTATGTTGTCAGTAGTGGCAACCATGTAACAATAGGGCTTTGTATCCATCCCAGAATGGCTCCATTGAATTCCTACATAGCCCTGGGTGATCAAATACACATGCATTGTTTGGCCTGGGCTGCTGATCAGACATGGTTGATAACATATAGAAGGCATTGTATCATTCCACTTAATCCTATCTCCTTACAAAGAATCTGGACTTGAGTGCGTTAGTCAACCAGACTTGCCGTCGCCGGTGACCTCATTCTGGGTGGTGTAATCAAGGGTATAAAAGATGAGGTAAGAGGTCAGTGAGGTGGAGACTGTGCTGGGACTACTAGAGAATACTATGATGAGACTACGGAGAGACTACTGGGATATACTGTGATGAGCATGCAGGCTGGAATGCTGTGATGCTGCTAGAAGACTCCACTGGTTATACACACATACCAGAGCATGTGTGAGTGTTGGACTACAGAACCACATCAAGGATATGTGTGGTAAAGTAATTATTTCACCTTTATTCCCTTTTTATTTTATGCGCTGTATATTGTAACTAGTAACTGTTAATGCTTGCATCCATCTGCATATCTGTTCTGAACTGCATGTGTTAGATGTTAATACCGACCCATTTAGGGGTTAATAAATATATAAAATTTAGAAAGCTTGTCTTGTATTTATCTTGTGGACCCAGAACTCACTGGCGGTGAGTGTGGTTTTTAGTAAAGAAGTCTCAGGTGTGGGCCAACGCGGTGTTGGCGCACTGAGGATCTTTCACATGGCCCCATAAGAATTGGCCAGTTTTGCACTTGACATCCAGTATGGCAGTCCAGTATAGGTGCAGTCTATTTATGGCTGTGTTGTTATGGAAACCTGGTAAATGAAATGCGAACTTATATTGGCTGATACACGTCATATGACAGGTCATAAATAGCTTGGTTGCTATGAAAACCTGATGTAAAGCTGCGTGTATGTCAAGACTGCAGAACCTGTGATTTTCCATTGGTTCATAAGCGTCATGTGATCATGTGTATCTCAGTTTGGATATCAGTGAAAAACCAGCGATCGGTTGTTATGGAAAACCTGAAGTAAAGCTGTGTGTATGTGACCTTGTGTAACAGTGTCATCCACAGCGCCCTGCCCCTTTAAAGCTGACCTACAGCAGTGAAGAAAAATGGCTGGGTTGTTATGGAAACTTGGAGTGCAGCTGTGTGCATGTGGAGACTAAGCGCCTGCAAGCTTCTATTGGCTTACAATGCCTTGTTAGATTGGAGACGGGCTTGGATCTGCTGAGAGTTTTCATTAGCTCGAGCAGCAGCCATGCATTTTGCTGCAGGAGTCAACTGCAGTTTTCCTTTCAGGAGGCATGAGTAGTTTAAAAAGGTTTCAATTTCTAAGAATGCAGACATCCAGTATGGCAGTCCAGTATAGGTACAGTCTATTTATGGCTGTGTTGTTATGGAAACCTGGTAAATTAAATGTGAATTTATATTGGCTGATACACGTGATTTGACTGTAAGGACCTGCGAACTACTATTGACTAATACAGGTCATAAATAGCTTGGTTGTTATGGAAACCTGGTGTAAAGCTGTGTGCCTGTGGAGACTAAGCATCTGCGAGCTTCTATTGGCTGTTAAAGGACATGTGACTGCGGTGACCAGATGGAAGGCAACGCTGCAGTTGTGATTGCGGGGTGCAAACAGCGCAGACTTGTCACGGTCTCTGGGCACGAGGGCGCAGCGCTGGTGCTGTCCCACGTTACCACCACTGGTACCGGTGATGAGGGGGCTGCACAAATGTTGGTGGTGATTGTTCCCCCGGGGCGCTTCCCCTATACTGTGCCGACTGGTGGTGTTTGGGGCGCCCTGATGTTGTCGGTGCAGAGTCAGACACAGAAACGGTTGTAAAGTTGAACTTTTACTTCCATGGGTGTGGAGGCACAAATGCTTAAACAGTTTCTTCAATACAAAACAACGGGGTACGCCTGGTGACACAGCAAAGTCCTGGGGTGCAGGGTGGACTTGATGAAAGGTGTTCCTAGCCCCTTATACTTCAGTGTTACAGCCCTAAGGTGCGTCTGGGCTCCTATTTGGCACATAGGAGGATGCCCACCATGATACTAGTACATAATATTCCCCACTCACGTTATGTGGTCCTGATAGCTCAGAGTTTCGGGGTGCAATAGTCAGGGTGGCAGGATATTCCACAGGTCTGGCCTTGGCCCCTGGATCCTGTGATACTTGCTATGGAGCACGTGTTCCAGAATGTTCTCTCCACAGTCTCATGCTGACAAGATAATGATGCTTGACTTCCTTCAGGGCGATGGCTAGGCAGACAGGAGACAGGATCTTCTGAATAGCTGGAGTATGTCAGCTCTCCAACCTTCCTGGACCTGTCTAGGACTTGAGATTCCTGCACTAAACTCACTGCTTTCTTCACAGGACATCACACTTATCTCCTCACCTCCTCCTCCTAACACTCCACACTTCTAACTCCTCACACGCAGGACCTTCCTGCAGGGGTGTTACCCTGGGGACCCAGTGATCAGCTGACTCCTCCCCTTTTCCCAGGCAATGTCCTCCCATTGGACATTTGGTTACGATTCAATCCTATGGGAGGTGTAATGCATGTGTGAGGCTCACTAGGTGGCGCTGTGTTGTGTGAGACTCAGGACCCCCTGCTATGTCACACAGGCTATGAAGCAACAGGAAATAATACAATGCACAGAGATCACCCTCAGCCCAGCCATAGCCAGCTCTGGGATGCCACATGACCATGTGTATGGCAGTTGGAATATGAGTGAAAGACTTGCAGGCTTGTATTGGCTAATGCAGGTCATTTTTTGGGAATACTGTATTTCAGGAATGGTACGTCCTAGAGAGCTGAGACGTGGTCTAAATTCTTCCCGGACACCTGATGTACCTGTGTGCCAAATTTGGTGAGGATTGGTCCAGTCGTTTGGTCGCACATAAAGAACAGACCGACAGACAGAAACTCATTTGTATATATATAAAAGATTTACATGACTTTTTAATTGCATGACTTTCACATGTTAAAGGTCTAAGCAGGAGCTGCCCAAGTGAATTGATGGGCAGCGCCTTGCTCCTGGCCCCTCAGACCCTCCTCCCGCTCTCTCCCAGCAGCTTTATGCTGCTTCTCACACTGCCTCCAGTGATTTTTTTATTTCTATTGTAGACTGCAGGGAAGGATATGGCTCACACAAGCCCACTAAGTTGGCCAACTAATTAACCTCCTTCATTCCTGGCAAACCGAATAGCATTCTTATGCCTGCTGCAGGAATTGGAGGGGCATAAACACACGTGACATTAGGACACTCATCCTTCACCACTAATAATGTGAAACTGACACTACTTATCAGTTGTCACTACACTATTGGTCGGCTACTGTCCAGTTATCTGTCATCTGTTTCACAGATCTGGGTGTCTACTCACCAATCTTAAAACCCTTCTCTCTAGACCAGGGGTCCCCAAACTACGGCCCGCGGGCCGCATCCGGCCCCCGGAGGCCATTTACCCGGCCCGCGTTGCAATTTCCTTGTGTTATTTCAATTGTGAGTGCACAGGCGCTTACAATTGAAATAACCCGCCGAGCGCTACACGGGAAGTCTCGTTCCTGTGTAGACGCTCGGCACTCGTCGTCCGGACCTAGAATGATCACGTCATGACGCACGACGTGCTCATCTAGGCCTTACAGCCGAAGACAGAGGAGCCGGGACCACAGCGCGGGAGCGGCTGCAGTGCTAGGTAAAGTATATTTTCACTTTTTTTTTTTTTTTTTTACTGGGCATGGAGGGGGATCAGAGAGCTGGATCTATATGGGAGATTGATGGGACCTATATGGGGGATTGATGGGACCTATATGGGGGATTGATGGGACCTATATGGGGGAGAGAGCTGGCCCTATATGAGGGAGACTGCATGGGACCTATATGGGGGGGGCATGAGACCTATATGGGGGGGCATGGGACCTATATGGGGGAAAGAGCTGGCCCTATATGAGGGAGACTGCATGGGACCTATATGGGGGAGACTGCATGGGACCTATATGGGGGAGACTGCATGGGACCTATATGAGGGAAAGAGCTGGACCTATATGGGGGAGAGAGCTGGACTTATATGGGGGCAGAGTGCTGGACCTATTTGCAAATATGGAACCGGACATTGACCATCTCATTAGCCAAAAGCAGGCCCATACTTCACATTGAAATAATGGTGAGTTTGTTGACTTAAATTTACTATTTCTTTATTTTGAATGTTGTACTTGTTCCCTTTTTGTTTTACTTTAAAATGAGATACGTGTAGTGTGCATAGGGATTTTCATAGTTTTTCTTATAGTCCGGCCCTCCAACGGTCTGAGGGACAGTGAACTGGCCCCCTGTGTAAAAAGTTTGGGGACCCCTGCTCTAGACCCTCATAAACTCAGCTCCCTCCTGCATATCAATCTCATGTTAAGTGAACATTAACACGGCAGGTAACAACAACAGTTCAACAGTCTCTATACAACATGGTATCACTTCTCTTCTACAGGTCAACGCAGACCCACAGCAACATTTTTGACACACATGATGGCACTCAGCAGAACAGTACATCCTTGTGTACTGGCCATAGCCCAAACACTCCACAGACCACACAACGTGACAAGCTACCTTGTCCTTTATGTCATCCTATACCCTGTGAGATTGAATACTTGATAGGAAAGTAGTGGTTTCACAAAAGTGTAGATTATGATGTTAATCAGTTTTCCCTTAGTCACAACAACAGCACAATACTGGGGGTATTTCTGCCCTTGTCTTCTGGTAGGACAGAATGGAATTTTTAATGAACAACAAATGGTTAACAGTAACCCCTCCCCCTCCTCAATATAAGGAAGGAAGTACCATCCCCCCAACATGTAATTATAAAGACAAATACATAACACATAGGGAGGGAGCCTTTTGCTGCTGTTGGGACTAAGGGAAAGCAGATTAACATTATAATCTACACTTCCCTTCCGTCCCACCAGCAGCACAATACTGGGGATCTAGCAAGAAGAACCCTTAGGGAGGGCCCTCTTTAAGAATGGAACTTAACATGGAATGGCTAAAGACTTCTTGGACATAGCTTACCAACTACTTTCTAGGTGACTAACCTTTTATTTACCCATAAAGAAAAACCATTCACACATTCACTTTTGGAAATATGTGGGGTAAGACAGCGGGTAAGTGGGAGCGCCTTTCCCCGTATTTCTTGGGTATGGTATCCCGCCACAGAGCTGGCAATGTACTCCCTACACCTGCCTGCGTATCCCCCCACCCAAAAGGACCAATGCCCTCTCCAGCCCATCCTGCAGACCAAGCAGGAATATATCATTGCCAATAGGGTTAAGATGCACCCCATCTCTCAACAATAAATTGGAGTTATCACCCTACAATTCCTTGTGCACTATCACAACCCCCCCTGAGCGACCTGAAAAATTTGGAAACCTGAATGTTCAGAACACTACGAGACTTATCTATGGCCAGGGGGTCTCTGGCCCCACACCAGTTAATTCTCGGAATAATCTCGGACCATACCAGCACAACGGAACCGAAGAAGTCATAGACCCTTCGCAAATCCTGTTTGATAAGTACGATAAGCTCAGACAGTTTTACCCGCCCCAAGTCATTGCCCCCGGCATGGATTAACAGAATGGCTGGGCCACCTGTAAGCCGACTGGCTGCCACTATTTCCGGCAAGACTTGACGCCACCGTAGCCCATGGCTGCCCCGCCAGTGTACCTCAACATTATCAAGTCCTAGAGAGATGCCACCAGGACAAATGTCAGCTCTCTGTTGTGCCCAATAAATGAAGGAATGTCCTATGATCCATATAGCTGTTGGGGAAGGACCTGTAAGCAGATGAAACAAACCAAACGAACAAATAACTAACTTTCAATTGGAGTAAACATGAAAAAACCCATGAGAACAGGCATCAAAATGTCATTAAATCTGGCCTAGTGTATGACCTATAACACTCAGATTTCCAGCAACCCAACTTTTTCACGGCGTGTTCCCCCATCCCACACGTGTCCACAGTGGTAGCAGCCCCAATCCTGAATGAGTGCATCCCAAAATCCCGAGGTTCTAGCCCCAATTCCACCAGACAAGTTCTAAACACCGACAGGAACTGAAAGCATATTAATGGAAAATCCGACTCATGCACCAGCAGTACAGCATTTTTGGGGCTTGGGACACATAATCCCAAACAATAACAACCGGACAATAGGGGGAACCCGTCGCTCTGACCGTAACCCAACAACCCCTACTGAACGTATCCATTTTAGACCAATGAATGCACAACCTAATTTTGCTATCCGATACCACCACATCCCTGGCTGCCAGCCCGTCCGGTCGCAACTTGCTATGACCAAGCAACTCACCAACCCGCAGCGCTGCAAAAAACGCCAGGGAGAAAGCAGCATGTAAGAGCAAAACTTCAAAGGCATCCATGCAAACCACCTCCAACACACCCAACAGCCAACCTAACAAGCACACGGAAACTGGCCTGCGCGTATCACAGCCCCTCCTCTCTTTCTTCCACACTTTCAAAACCTGACGAATCACAAAATGTTTAGTAACGTTACCTCTACCAAATAACTTTAACATAAAGGCCACTCCAGCCAACTTTTTAACCACCACACACTAGGACGCCCCTTGGCCCCGCAATACAGACAAAAATTCTAGAGACACATTCAATAAGGCACTGTCATCTGCGGGTGCCGTACCGCCAGAGATGGACAGCCAAGAAACCCATGAACTATAGTGACTTTTCCAAGTAGACGCCGAGACAGAACCATGGACAAGCTCTAGCAACTGTTCTCGACCAGGCTCCACAATATATCTGGGCAAATCCAACCTTCCGTTGTAGCTGACGGATGAAGAGTGTGAAAAACCTGAAAATGGGAACGTGACAAAGCATCAGCCATCTTATTCTCTACCCCCAGAAAGTGTCACACCCTGAACCATATATTAAAACGCAAGCACCAAATGTCGCAGCAAGGCCAAAAATGGGAGAGAAGAAAAAGACTGACCATTAATAATCTGCACCACAGTCAGATTGTCACACCAAAAACAGATCCTTCTATCCGCCATTCTGTTGCCCCATAACTCAACTGCCGCAACTATGGGGAACAATTCCAGCAGGGCCATGTTCTTAACTAAGCCCAACGCAACCCACTTCTTGGGCCACGCACCTCTACACCGTTCATTCCCCAGTATGGCCGCAAAACCGTCACCACCAGCCGCATCCGTGAACAAACAAAGGTCCGCATTATGCACCTCCTCCTAATGGCACAACGTTCTACCATTAAAGGTATACAGAAAAACCTGCCAGACCCTCAAGTCCTCACGAAGAGGGTGCATAATGCAGATAAAATGATGGGTCTGCAAAACGCCCTTGGTCACCAGCGACAGCCGGCGGCAAAAGGCTCGACCCATCGGCAGCACTCTACAAGCAAAAGTCAGCAATCCCAACAGACACTGCATCTGATGCAATGTAACTTTTTCAGCCCCAACAAACTGCCCAACCAGGGAAACCAATCGATCAAGCTTATTCTGCGGGAGCCAAAACACCATCTCTTCTCTATCAATCTCAATTCCCAAAAAAGACAGACGCGTCGACGGGCCCTCCGTCTTTTCAGCCGATAACGGGACGCCCAACTGCCCCATTAGCGATTGAAACATATAGAGAAGATATGCACAAACGTTAGAATTCCCCGGACCCACAAACAGAAAAATAAATAATGCAATACCGATGGGATGCCTGTCTCAAAGCGCACCGACCACTCCAAAAAGGAGCTAAACAGTTCAAAATAATAGCAGGAAATAGAACATCCCATGGGCAAACACATGTCAACAAAAAACTGATCCCGCACAACACAACCCAACAGATGAAAGCAGTCTGGATGCACCGGCAATAAATGAAATGCCGATTCGATATCTGACTTGGCCAACCAGGCCCCCGGACCTGCCTTCCAAACCAAAAACACCACACAATCAAAGGAGGTATACGACACGTCCACATCCTCCTTTGAAATACTGTCATTTACGGAGGACCTAGAAGGATATGAAAGATGGTGGATGAGGCAGAATTTACCCACTTCCTTCTTGAGCATGAGCCCAAGCGGAGAGACCTTCAAATTAGGAAGCGGAGGCTCATCAAAAGGACCAGTGATATGGCCCAGAGACACCTCCTGCTTAACCTTGTCCCAGGCCAACTCCGTATTATCCCTAACGGACTTCAAATTTGGCAAAAAAAACAAAACCTACGAAGGCTCATGTGGTATAAAGAAACTGACCGCAAAACCGTCACTGAGCAGGCTTGCTTCCCACCTCCTGTGGTACAGTGCGAGCCACTGCCCCAGAACCCTAACGTTCACCGGCGCTCTCCGTTGTGCCAGCAGCACCCAATTTTCCCGACTGTCTGTTGCGGCGGAAACGTCGCAGTGCCGAATGCATACCACCACAGATGGAGCACTCGTGCCTAAAGAGGCATGTGGATTGGAAGCGGCAATGCCTTTCGTTATACAACCAACATGCTCCGCTCGGCTTTTGTGCCGCTGAGCCGGGTTGAGCGCCCGATCCAGCGGCACCTGGATGAAAGGGGCGCTGAGGACGCTGCGAAAGCATCAGCTGTATCCATACTCTTCACCGTACCTCCACCAAGCTGTGCCGCCGTGCAACTTATGAGCGCTAAACACTGTGTCCATATAAACAAAAAGCTCTGGGCCTTTAGCCGGACATGCTTGACAAATTATGTACGCCAGCATGGCAAAGGCCTGCAGACAATTGCCGATGGTTTTCGCCACCTTTTGTTTCTTCTTCACCCCTTTCTCATAGGTACGTTCCTTGTCGACAGTGATCTGAACAATCGACAACAAGGACCACAAATCCACGTATTCACCCTTCACTATTTTCTCCTTGGTCTCCACCGGCACATATGTGCCTAGCAGAGCAACCCCACAGAAAATAGAATCGCGGAACATAAAATTAGATGTGTCCCCGGCCGGCGAGGGAGCAACCCCCCTGGGTGAGACTGTAGCTTCAGACATAGTCTTTTGCTTACCCTCCGCTACTTCTAATAACCGTTTCAACAGTGAAGCAAAATCCTCTGGGCCTGAAGATGTGGGTGTAGATAGAGGTGCCCAAGCCAGAAGGCAGGCGTACTCACCGTCCTTTGTCCCCGACGGGACCTGAAGAGGCTCTGACGACACTGGTGCTGAAGGGGGAGGCTGTTTCTCAGTGTGCCGCGCTGATAAAGAAGAAGCCCTCCCCGATGGGGCAGCCGAAGGCGTTCTGCGATGGGGACGGGATGCCGTAGAAGCCGAACGCGACCCGCCAGGCAGCCGCAGGTGTTGTCGATGGTGTCTCCTCCTGCATTCTCACCTGGACGATGAGCTGCTGCGCAGGGTGCGGCGCCTGCTGCGACTTCTCCTCCAGAAGCGACTCCTGCACCCACTGGACCGCCGGACTTCTTCGCCGTGTCGCCCCTTGGCTGCGGCAGTGACGGCCATCTCCTGAAGAAGAAGACTCAGAAAGAGATAAAGGGTCAGTGTGCACCTGGTCAGAATGGTCCAAAAAGCACCTGGATGGGCCCCGTCTAACAACCCTGTCACTCCTCTGCTCCATCCTCCTGGAACCACGGGAATCCCTTCTGACTCCCCCCGGGATGTCATCTAGGAAGGGGCAGGAGGACCGCACATCCCCCTGCTGCGGTACCCGACTGTGCGTGACGACCCCCCCCTGAAACCTGTTGCCCCCCACCCTGGGAAACTGTCCCTGCGAGCAGTGGGGGCTGCGTGCTGGAAAACCCTCCGCCCTTCCGCGTACCGCCCCCCTCAGCGTCATCTATGCGCGAAGCAGGGGAGGAAGCCACACCCACCCGTCGGCAGACGCGCGCCGCCCTTCAGCACAGCACGCGTGAACCCCTCCTCCTCACTACTCGTGTGCCGGCTGCCAGGAGAAGCCCCGCCCCCCAGCACTGCGCCATGTACCACAGGAACAACAGCGCTGGAGTGGCTCGCGTCCGAGCCACCCGACTGGGCCGCCATCTTGCGAATCTGCACTTCAGCCACCGCACCCCCCAATCCTCCACTCGGATACCGGCCCACGCTGCCGACGACCCCCGCTGCGCTCACCTGCCATCGACATTCGCTGGGGGAACCTTCCGGAGAGGCGGCCTACTTTGTACTCAGGCCTCTCCTGCACGCCGCGATCCCGCTGAGCTGCCTGGTGCCAGCAGGCTAGGACTGAGCCGAGATGGTGGGCGCGACACGCCCTGTGGTCTACCGACTCGCTTAGAGGTGGCCCCCACATCCAAGACTTCTCCACTCTTCTGCAGGACATCCATCAACCAGCCCGACCCTGGCTGTCCACACGCTCCAGGATCAGCTTCTCCAGGGAATCCGCCATCACACAAGTCCTGTGTTCCTCTCACCAGCTTGTGGTAGAAGGTGAGTCTCCACCTACGTGTCCATTCCTTTAAGGACTCTTACCAAACTCCTCCCTTACCGTGGCTACGTCACCTAGCTTTTAAACCATAATAATCTCCCAGCCAATAAGTCCCGAGCCCTCTCCTTAGCCAAATCAGGGCTCTCTAGGAAGTGGCCTCCGTACCCCAGGTGTTAAATCTATAATGATTAACAAAGGTATAGAGAGAGCTCTAAGAAGCTGCTGAACAAATTTGTTCCCAAGGAACAGAGCTTCTTTCCGCCCATGAGGTAGAGACAAGCTCCTGTAGAATGAGCTCGAACAAACTCAGGGTGGTCTAAACCCTGTGAAGTGAAAGCCAAGGCTTCCTTAATCCAGCATGCCAAGGAGGCTTTAGAGGCCTTGAGCCCTTTATTCTGCCCAGCAAATGATAGAAAAAGATTCTCTGACCATCTAAAAGGCCAAGATATCTGAATATAAATTCCGAGACATCTGGCCACATCCAGGGAGTGAAGTTTAACTTCCTCCGGAGATGACGGACTAGGATAGAAAACTGGTAATGAAATAACCTGGTTGAGGTTAATATATGAGGGTACCATAGGGAGGAACCCTGGCATAAACCTTAGTTGTACTCTATCCAGATAAAAGGATTTGTAAGGATCTACTGAAGATAAGGCCTGGAGTTCACCAACTCTCTTAGCTGAGGTTATGGCCAAAAGGAACACTGTCTTTAGTGTGAGAAATTTAATCTCAACCTCTTCTAGAGGCTCAAAGGGGGGGATCACATAACCCCTTTAAATCAGTAGATAAATCTCATTGAGGGATTGGGTGGGTAACAGGCGGTCTAAGCTTGAATGTAAAAATCTTTTAACCAGCAGGTCTGCGAATAGCTTCTTATCTAAGCAGGCTGACAGGGCAGCAACTTGAACTTTCAAAGTGGAAGGGCTAAGGCCCTTATCCAAGCAGTCCTGAAGGAATTCCAGGATCTCTGGAATGGAAGGATCCGAGCTCTCAATTCCTCTACCTGATGCCCAGGGGATGAAGATATTTCGGATCCAGGCGTAGTTCTTATTTGTAGACTCTGCTCTAGCAAGAGAGAGAGTACTTAAGATGGCTCCCGAGAGTCCCTTAGATCGAAATAGGGAATGGTCAATCTCCAGGCTGTCAGATTGAAGGATTTCAGATCCTGACAGAGCTTGGGACCCTGAGACACCAGGTTCTGAATCGGGGGAAGCCTCCAATATATCCCGTGACCCATTTGAATGAGCTGAGAAAACCAAACTCTCTTTGGCCAGAATGGAATGATGGCAATTACAGAGACTTGGTCCTGTCTGATCTTCATCAATACCCTTGGTATCATGGAGATTGGAGGGAATATGAATGCCAGCCTGAACCTCCAAGGGATGGACAGGGCATCCACAGCCAAGGGATTGTCCTCATATAGAGAGCAGAACTTCTCTACCTTGGCATTGAGTCTGGTTGCCATAAGGTCTATCTCTGGAAGACCCCATTTCAGGGTGATTGCTTGAAAGACTTCTGGATGGAGAGACCATTCCCCTCGAACAGTGATGCCATGACTCAATTGATCAGCCACTACATTGAGTGACCCTCGGATATGTACGGCAGAAAGATGGGTTAAGTTCTTCTCTGCACAACTCAAGATCTTCCCCACCTTGCTTAGAAGAGGTTGTGACCGAGTTCCTCCCTGCTTGTTTAAATAAAGGATGGTTGTCATATTGTCCTATCTCACACGGACTGCCTTGCCCCTCAACTGGTCGGCAAAGTGAAGCAGTGCTAGTCGTACTGCTCGGAGTTCTCTCCAATTGGATGACATCATCTTCTCAAGGGAATTTCAAGACCCTTGGGCCGTAATGTCGTTCAGATGGGCTCCCCAACCTGTGAGTGATGCATCTATAGTCAACAGGGTCCAGCAAGTCTGTACGTGGACTTTCCGTTTTCTAGCCAAATCCACCACTTCAGGGACAAGCAGGCTTCCTGAGACAGGAAAAAACTGTCTGGTTTTGTGATTCCAGGCTGACAGGACTTCTCTCTGCAGTGGGCGAAGATGCCCTAACGCCCAAGGGACTGCTTCTGCAATCAATCCCAATACTTTCATGCCTGTCCTGATGGTGATTGGCCGAGGAACCAGCAGGAATTTTGCGGCCTTGATGATTCTTTTCCTTCTGGAGAAAGGAAGAGATATTTTTATTAGGCCTGAATCGATTATGAACCCTAGAAGTGTCTTGTGGGTTGCTGGTGATATTTGGGACTTTTCCCAATTTATAATCCAACCCAACTGTTGGAGGAAATTTATCATGATGGATAGATGCTGTAGTAGGCCTTCTCTTGAGGAGGCTATTAACAGCCAGTCATCCAGATAGGGAACAATCGAGATTCCCTGGGTTCTCAGAGATGCCGCTACCGTGGAAACCATCTTGGTAAATACGTAAGGTGCTGATGTTATTCTGAATGGAAGTGAGCTCAACTGTAGGTGTCTTAACCAACCTTTGACGACCACTGCAATCCTTAGATATTTCCTGTGAGCAGGAAGAATAGAGACGTGGAAATAAGCATCCTTTAGATCCAGAGTGGCCATATAGTCTCCTTGCTGGAGAATGGATATCACCGACCTCACTGTTTCAATGCAGAATTTCCTTTTTCTGATGGCTCTGTTGAGATATTGTAGGTCTATTATCATCCTCCAGTCTCCTGAGGGTTTTGGAACCAGGAAGACTGGAGAATAAATCCCAGACCATTGACACTGCATTGGAACCTCTTTCAAGATGTGCTTTCTTATATACAGATGCATCTCAATAAATTAGAATATTTTTGAAACGTTCATTCATTTCAGTAATTCAGTAATACAATTCATAATCAGCAGTCTTCCATGATTGTGTGTCCTACTGAACCAGACTGAGGGACCATTTAAAGGCTTAGGAAACCTTGGCAGGTGACACACTGAATTTACAATACTAAACTTTTTTACAATATTCTAATTTTCTTAGATTTGGGTTTTCATTACCTGTAATCCATAATCAACATTTACAGAAATAAAACACTTGAAATAGAACACTCTGTGTGTAAAGAATCTAGAAAATATAGGAGGTAACTTTTTTAATTTAAAATATTGAAAGAAATAAACGTTTCAAAGATATTCTAAGTTATTGAGATGCACCTGTAGTCCTGTATTGAGGACTCCAGAGCCTTTTGACGGACTGCAGGGAGGCGAGTGGTCTGAACAAATCTGTCCTGGGGAGGCACAGTAAAATCCGTATGCCGTAACCGGACCGAATTATCTCCAAGACCCATAAATCTGATACACTTTTATTCCCAGACCTCTAGAAAAAAGGAAAGCCACCCTTCCACCGGAACTTCGTGTCTTGGAGGAGGAAGCAGGTAACAGTCAGAAAACCGGCTTTCTCATTTTCCTTTCATCACGGGTGAAGCAACAGCTGGGGTTCCCTCTCTGGATCCTGGAATATCCACGCATCTGGCCTCCTGAAGGTGGAGGTCTTTGTGGAGACTGTCCTCTGCCCCGCCCATGAAAGGACTGCGGAAGGGATTTGCCTTTTGTGTCCGCTAGTCCCTCCATAATCTTATCAAGCTCCTGCCCGAATAACTTACTGGTTCATATGGCAAGCCACAAATGTTAATTTTTGAAGCATTACCTGCCATCCAAGGATTCAACCATAGTGGGCAACAGGCCACAGAAGTCAGGGCCAGTAGGTATAGCAGATAATTTCACTTGGTGAAGAGAGGCTTTGTTGAGGTAATCTGCCTCAAGGGCTGTACCCTTCAAGGAGGACAATAATTCATCCTAGGAGATCCCAGAATCAATATCCTTCTTCAAAGAAGATAGGTCGGAACACAGCATTCTAACTACCTCACTAGTAACTATACCCACAGCACACTGCGCAGAGGAAGCTGTATATGCTCTCCTTAGGGAACATTCTTCCCGGCGGTTCATGGGATCCTGAAGATTAGACCTGTCTTCAGAGGGTACAAGTGTATGTCTGGATAACTTGGCTACTGCCACGTCTACCTTAGGCGGAGGACCCCAAGCCCCAAACTGGATCTCAAATATTGGGAAGAGTGTTTTAAATCTTTTAGATAATACACAGAACTTCTCTGGGCATTTCCACTCGGTGGACATAGCTCTTTGGAGTATGTTGTCCACTTTGAAGGCCCTAGGCCCCTTGAGGTGGAACTACAGGCTCCCCCTTGGTCAACATCATAGTCCCTTGATCAGATGGACTTTAATAATCTCCGAATTTTGTCCAGAGGAAACAGCGATTTCTCTATATCAGTGTCTGAACTCTCAGAGGAATTAGTCTGATCCACGATCTTGAATTCCTCGTCAGATCGCATAATAGTATTGGATTCCTCACTGCATCTGGGCTGTTTAGATAAACGGGTTAAGGACTCTTTCAAGTCCTTCATGGTATCCTGGAAATGCTCCTTAACCCAAATGACTACATCTCTGATATATGGCTCTTCAGAGGATTCCTTTGGGTGGCACTGGCGGCACGTATTGAATTCGTAGCCGTCAGGCAAGGGGAATTCACAGGACCGGCAACTCAGATGTTTGCATTTGGCCGCAAACTTACGCCTGAAAGATTCACCTTCAACAGACACAGAGGAAGACATCTGAAACAAACATAAGATAAGTTAACCTAAACCCTTAGGCAACAAACACCAAAAAAAAAGGAAGATTACATTACCTTAGCTCAAGAGTAAGGGACCAGATAATAACAATAAACAAGAGAAGCACAACAACAGAATGTTTGTTGAAATGAACACGAAAAAGCACAGCATGCCCGCTCTGTCAAATAAAAAAGAGGCAGAGGTCATTGAGCAGAAACCTTATAAAGGAAAATAGGGGAGTAAACCACTCCTACTTCTTGCTGCAAAGCCGCCAGATGGATTTTCACTGAATCTGAAGACCGGAATTGTCACCAGAACAGAAAGTGTATTACAAATAAATGCACTGCAGCAGAAGCCTACACCAAATCCTACAAACTACTCACAGGGACAGAGAAAACAGAATGGTTGACAATCACAGGTCAGCAGCTGAGGAGGGCAACACAGATCCAAATCACGAGACGAAGACAAATCCGGAAAACAAGTCAATAGTCGGAACCGATCAGGAATGCCAGAACAAAATTGCAAGACAAAAGAGGAATCCAGGTACACAGCCAAAAGTCAGGTATAGGAGCAGTGAAATCAAAGTCAGGCGCTTAGCAGGAGTTAGGAAACTGATAGCCAGCAAAGCTGAGTGATGAGGGAGTGGTTTAAATAGGCCTGCTTAGGAAGCTTCCCTATGTTGTCATGGCAACCTTAAAGCAGCAACCACCAATCCTTCCTTATGTTGACCTGACAACTTTAAAGCAACAACAACAGATGTAACATCCCTGACAGGAGTGTGACCATTCTTGACTGGCCCAGCCAAAGCTCTGATCTCAACCCAATTGAGAATTTCTGGAGAGACCTGAAAATGGCTATCCACCAACATTCACCATCCAACCTGACGGAACTGGAGAGGATCTGCAAGGTAAAATGGCAGAGGATCCCCAAATCCAGATGTGAAAAACTTGTTGCATCATTCCCAAGAAGACTCATGACTGTACTAGCTCAGAAGGGTGCTTCTACTCAATACTGAGCAAAGGGTCTGAATACTTATGACCAATGACCATGTGATATTTCAGTTTTTCTTTTTTAATAAATTTGCAAAAATATCTACATTTTTGGGTTTTTTTTTTGTCTAGATGGGGTGCTGAGTAGAGATGAGCAAATCGAAGCTGCAGAAGTGGAATTCGAACCGAATTTCAGGAAATATTCGATTCACATGGAATCCGGATTTCCTGATTCTTCACGGTAATGAATATTTAGGAAGGACCTTTGTAACATCAGACAGTTACATGATATTCTCTAGTGATGTGATTGGGTAGTCGTGTCTTTGCTTGTTAGCAAATCCTTCCACATGAATAAAAGTTGTCCGTGCTGGAGAGAGAGAGAGAGAGAGAGACACAGACATGACTGGGGCTTCCATTTTGCCGCCCACCCCAGCTCTCTGCAGACAGGAAATAGCTGTTTATTCGCCGCGAATTAATTTGGATCGAATAGAATCATATTGCGAAATTCGGCGCAGTTGCCGAATCGAATTTTTTAATACTTCGCTCATCTCTAGTGCTGACTGTACATTAATGAGACATAAAATGAACTTTTTTGCTTTTAGCAAATGGCTGCAATGAAACAAAGAATGAAAAATTTAAAGGGGTCTGAATACATTCCGTACCCATATATATACAGTACAGACCAAAAGTTTGGACACACCTTCTCATTCCAAGAGTTTTCTGTATTTTCATGACTCTAAAAATTGTAGATTCACACTGAAGGCATAAAAACTATGAATTAACACATGTGGAATTATATACTTAACAAAAAAGTGTGAAACAACTGAAAATATGTCTTATATTCTAGGTTCTTCAAAGTAGCCATCTTTTGCTTTGATTACTGCTTTGCACACTCTTGGCATTCTCTTGATGAGCTTCAAGAGGTAGTCACCTGAAATGGTCTTCCAACAGTCTTGAAGGAGTTCCCAGAGATGCTTAGCACTTGTTGGCCCTTTTGCCTTCATTCTGCCGTCCAGCTCACCCCAAACCATCTCGATTGGGTTCAGGTCTGGTGACTGTGGAGGCCAGGTCATCTGTCGTAGCACCCCATCACTCTCCTTCTTGGTCAAATATCCCTTACACAGTCTGGAGGTGTGTTTGGGGTCATTGTCCTGTTGAAAAATAAATGATGGTCCAACTAAATGCAAACCGGATGGAATAGCATGTCGCTGCAAGATGCTGTGGTAACCATGCTGGTTCAGTATTCCTTCAATTTTGAATAAATCCCCAACAGTGTCACCAGCAAAGCACCCCCACACCATCACACCTCCTCCTCCATGCTTCACGGTGGAAACCAGGCATGTAGAGTGCATTTGTTCACCTTTTCTGCGTCGCACAAAGACATGGTGGTTGGAACCAAAGATCTCAAATTTGGACTCATCAGACCAAAGCACAGATTTCCACAGGTCTAATGTCCATTCCTTGTGTTCTTTAGCCCAAACAAGACTCTTCTGCTTGTTGCCTGTCCTTAGCAGTGGTTTCCTAGCAGCTATTTTACCATGAAGGCCTGCTGCACACAGTCTCCTCTTAACAGTTGTTGTAGAGATGTGTCTGCTGCTAGAACTCTGTTTGGCATTGACCTGGTCTCTAATCTGAGCTGCTGTTAACCTGCGATTTCTGAGGCTGGTGACTCGGATGAACTTATCCTCCGCAGCAGAGGTGACTCTTGTTCTTCCTTTCCTGGGGTGGTCCTCATGTGAGCCAGTTTCTTTGTAGCGCTTGATGGTTTTGGCCACTGCAGTTGGGGACACTTTCAAAGTTTTCCCAATTTTTCGGACTGACTGACCTTCATTTCTTAAAGTAATGATGGCCACTCGTTTTTCTTTACTTAGCTGCTTTTTTCTTGCCATAATACAAATTATAGCACTCCATTCAGTAGGACTATCAGCTGTGTATCCACCTGACTTCTGAACAACACAACTGATGGTCCCAACCCCATTTATAAGGCAAGAAATCCCACTTATTAAACCTGACAGGGCACACCTGTGAAGTGAAAACCATTTCACTTCACTTCATTTGAAGCTCAAGAGAATGCCAAGAGTGTGCAAAGCAGTAATCAAAGCAAAAGGTGGCTACTTTGAAGAACCTAGAATATAAGACATATTTTCAGTTGTTTCACACTTTTTTGTTAAGTACTGTATATATCTACACACACACACAGTATATATATATATATATATATATATATATATATATATATAAACAGTGGGGAAAAAAGTATTTAGTCATCCACCAATTGTGCAAGTTCTCCCTCTTAAAAAGATGAGAGAGGCCTGTAATTGACATCATAGGTAGAACTCAACTATGAGAGACAAAATGAAAAACAAATCCAGAAAATCACATTGTCTGATTTTTAAAGAATTTATTTGCAAATTATGGTGGAAAATAAGTATTTGGTCAATAACAAAAGTTCATCTCAATACTTTGTTATATATCCTTTGTTGGCAATGACAGAGGTCAAAAGTCTTCACAAGATTGGCACACACTGTTGCTGGTATGTTGGCCCATTCCTCCATGCAGATTTCCTCTATAACAGTGATGTTTTGGGGATGGATGTCACTGGGCAACACAGACTTTCAACTCCATCCAAAGGTTTTCTATGGGGTTGAGATCGGGAGACTGGCTAGGCCACTCCTGGACCTTGAAATGCTTCTTACGAAGCCACTCCTTCGTTGCCCTGGCGGTGTGCTTGGAATCATTGTCATGCTGAAAGACCCAGCCATGTTTCATCTTCAATGCCTTTGCTGATGGAAGAAGGTTTGCACTGAAAATCTCATGATACATGGCCCCATTCATTCTTTCATGTACATGGATCAGTCATCCTGGTCCCTTTGCAGAGAAACAGCCCCAAAGCATGATGCCCTTGCTAATGGAAGGAGGTTGCCTATTGCAGATGCAGTCTTCCCAGCCTGGTGCAGGTCTACAATTTTGTTTCTGGTGTCCTTCCACAGCTCTTTGGTCTTCACCATAGTGGAGTTTGGAGTGTGACTGTTTGAGGTTGTGGACAGGTGTCTTTTATACTGATAACAATTTCAAACAGATGCCATTAATACAGGTAATGAGTGGAGGACAGAGGAGCCTCTTAAAGAAGACGTTACAGGTCTGTGAGAGCCAGAAATCTTGCTTTTTTGTAGGTGACCAAATACTTATTTTCCACCATAATTTGCAAATAGATTCTTAAAAAATCAGACAATGTGATTTTCTAGATAAGTTTTCTCATTTTGTCTCTCATAGTTGAAGTCTACCTATGATGTCAATTACAGGCCTCTCTCATCTTTTTAAGTGGGAGAACTTGCACAATTGGTGGCTGACTAAATACTTTTTTCCCCCACTGTATATATCTGAGACGAACAAGATGACAAACAAGCAAAACAGTATTTAAAAATAAAAGGAGAAAATACAGAAGAACCTTTTAACTCGGAGTCCTTTTGTTTTCATGGCGCTTAGAGAAGAGAAGATGTCTGACATATATGTCTGCTTCTCTGCTGGCTTTCAAAATGTGACAAAGTTCCAAGGTATTCCCAATCTTTTGTAATGTGAAACTTCTGGCTTGTGCATAGCCACGCCTCCTACCAGGGTGTCCCCTCCTCCCCCTTTCCACATCTTGAAAAGCTGGGAAATGACTGGTTGTATCCATGTCTTGGAAAGATGAATACCCTACAGATGGAAGAGGCTGCTGTCCGGTTACAAATCACCCTCTCTTATACCAGAATGCTTCTGATGTGGCCCAAGAAGTTGTAAAGCTATAAACCTGCCTTGTCAATATAACTAGTCTTATGATTGCAGGAAGAAACAGTTTCACCACTGACCCCCCTGACATTACCTGTTGTGGTAAAGTGTATGGTAAAGTGCTGGACAGGATGTATATCCCGCCTGGTTTCCTCAGCCAGGCAAGATAGCGGAAATCCAGGAAGATACATGTTGCCTTAGCAGAACATAGTCTTCTAGGGATTTTCTTTAAATTACATGGGCTGGATTTTCTGGACTGGAGGACAGGTTGGTAGTGGGAGTCTTCCAGTCCACACCCCTAGTCCACTACTGGGTTTTCCCCTACTCCCAGGTGCTCTCAGCTGAGGCTTCCTGTCAATGATTACTGAGGAAGGAAGCCTGGTAAAAGGAGGGCTGACAGGTGGCAGGCTGGGAGAGACAGAGCACCGCTGGAGTGGAGATTTATACACTTTATACTGTGTTTACTGATATATATTTGCCTGCACTAGGTTAGTGAGGGGCACGGTGCTGTTTAGCTAGAGCCGGACAGGATTAGGCTTTTTGTTTTGTTTATACAATGTCGTTTTGTGCTGAAGCGCCTAAATAAAAGACCCTTGGAGTTTTAAAACCTGCTGCCTGTGTGAACTTGGTCATTGCCGACCCCCACCATGTGTGCTGTTCCCTACACTGTATATACACATACCAATGTAATATACTGATGACACATGCAGAAACAATACATTCGCTAAGGATATGTACATGAACAATATGATTCATTAACAATATATGCACAAGTGGGGTTTCTTTCATCACATCAGCAAAACATCACATCAGCAAAACATAGCAAAAGTTTTAAATAAAATGTCAGCTTCAACTACCTTATGCTTTCACAATGCCAATATTATTACAACAAGAAAGCTAAAGGTCGTCATAAGATGACGCAGTCTGAAATTTTCATTAATTTATTGCATAGGAATTATATGCTAACAACTAGAAAACAATACTTCTACCTAACAATCTTTCAATCTTTTAACACCATACAGCCCAGGTTATTGAGGGACAAGCTGGGCCTTGCTGGAGTGGACCA
Organism: Leptodactylus fallax; assembly: GCA_947044405.1. Lineage (NCBI taxonomy): Eukaryota > Metazoa > Chordata > Amphibia > Anura > Leptodactylidae > Leptodactylus > Leptodactylus fallax. The sequence goes on from CAMRHE010000015.1 coordinate 4,086,369, forward strand.
CCACCTCTCCAACTGGATCCTAGACTACCTCACAAATCGACCTCAATACGTGAGAGCCCAAGACTGTGTGTCAGGTACCGTGATCTGTAATACGGGGGCACCTCAGGGTACGGTTCTCGCCCCTTTCCTCTTCACACTGTACACTGCAGATTTTAGGTGCAACTCATCCAGCTGCTACCTACAGAAGTATTCTGACGACTCTGCAATAGTGGGTCTCATCACAGATGATGATGACAGGGAGTACAGAGAACTGAACCAGGATTTTGTGGACTGGTGCCACTGGAACCACCTGAAGATTAACGCGGGGAAGACCAAGGAGATGGTGGTGGACTTCCGTAAAGGCAGAAACCCTCCTAAACCAGTGGACATCCTGGGGACGGGCATCGAGATTGTGAACACCTATAAGTACCTGGGTTTGCTCCTTAATAATAAGCTGGACTGGGCAGATCATATGGAGGCCCTGTACAGGAAGGGCCACAGCAGGCTCTACCTGCTTAGGAAGCTGAGAGCCTTTGGAATCTGGGGGGCACTTCTTAGAACTTTCTTCAACTCGGTAGTGGCATCAGCCATCTTCTTTGGAGTGGCCTGCTGGGGGAGCAGCATATCAACCAGGGATAGGAATAGACTCGACAAGCTGATTAGAAGGGCCAGCTCTGTCCTGGGGAGCCCACTGGACCCAGTGCAGGTGGTGGGTGACAGAAGGATACTGTCCATGGTGAGCATGCAGAAGAAGAAGTCCCATCCCATGCATGAGACTGTGATCGCGCTGAGCAGTACTGTCAGTGACCGACTGCTCCACCCTAGGTGTGAGAAGGAGCGCTATCGGAAGTCTTTCCTCCCCACCGCGGTTAGGCTGTACAACCAATACCGACCTAAGCGGAGATCATTACACACAGAGAACTGAAATATCTCTCTGCCTGTTAAATCCCCCCCCCCCCCCCCGCTACTTCCTATCTGTCTGTCTGCTATCAAAGTAATGCCTCTCACCTTGGAACATTCCTGTACATGTTGTATTTGTATTTGTATCTGCTTATCTTGGCTGCTGTAACACACTGAATTTCCCCATTGTGGGACTATTAAAGGACTATTATTATTATTATTATTATATGCAATCTGGAACAACTCTATGGTGGCGTTCTGCAAAACCTGGGAATCTGTAAGCATCTTGGGCATCCAAACAGTATTATCACCCAGATGGAGGGATGTGGGGGGGCACCCTTTGCCCTCTTCAAAATCCTTTTACATAGTTTGGTGTTTTGGTAAATCCTTTGAGTCACACTTTAATTTTCTTTCACCTGCTATACTTTTTTTCTTGTAATTACCTATTATGCTTGTATTTCACTCTTCCATAAGCCTACCCCCTGTGTGGGGATTAGTCGGCAGACTGTGTTTTAGTCTTACTGTTTAAAAACTCAATAAACCTTTAGATACTAAAATAGTACACTTTTAAACATAGCAAACCTCAGCAAAATATACTGTAAGCTACAAATCCTCAGAACTGTCTGCAAGTGCCTGAATTTGCATGGTTAAGACCCATCCTTGACAGGTGGTTAAACCTCCCTTAATATTATTCAAGGTTATATCCTAAGCTTGATTTGCCTGCTTTGCAAGGTTTATACTTGTTGTGGATTTCCAAAAGCCTAGAAATTAATTTTTTCCACATATGAGCAGTTTAAAAATAAATCACAATTTGGCAACTTGGGAATGGCTCTGACGTTGTGTGTGCTGAATGATGAGTCTTCTTATATCGTACTGACTCAAAGACAGTATTCCCAGGACACTAGTGCTTGTGTTTAATAATACACAAATGCAGTTGAAGGATCTCACTTCCTTATCAATGACTCAAATACTTCTACTGTGCCTCCAGAGATTGGTCCGTACAGGGTAATGCCGTCTCCTTTCCAGAGATCATCATTTATCAGAAGAGAAATCTGAACAAAATCTCATATTTTACCTCATCGGGATCCAATTAAGACACCATGAAAAAAAGAAAAACAGAGTAAAGTTTAATGCAGGTTTCAAGAAAGGAATTATTCTCATCTATTTTTCTATGTAAAACAAATCACTATTATCCTTGTTACTGACAATGCCATCATTAATTTGAGACTTGTCATAAATGATCTGTTCTTTCTTTGCTTGTCTTGAAAACAAGACATTTTTGTAGTGAAGCTATAAATTCTACTTCTATAGTGGTTATTCTTTTCAACTCAATAATAATTAAACAAGTCACTAAAAAATTTGCTAATACCACTGCTATGCAACAATAGCAAATGAATGCAAAATAATCAGTTAGGGCAGCGGTCCCCTACCTTTTTTGTACCAAGGACAACTTACATGTAGACCAATTTTCCTGTGGCCCATCGTGGGGGCAGAGTTTTGGGTGGGGCTTTACAGGGCAGGGTTTTCAGTATTGGGGCAGGGTTTGAGCGATTGGGCGGCTCATAAGAAAACACAATAAAGTGTATATTTAATTATTACATTTATACATTTCCTTATACTTTATAAAGGGAGATATCTCTCTATATCATTTATAACTTATTGGTGGTATGGACGGCTCCTTTAATAACAGTAATAGTCCCCCCCCCCCCCACGTGTGATGTTATCGACTGGGCGGCACTATTACCATAATAGTGTCCTAGTAGTGCCCCCCACAGGTAATATTACCTTTGTGTGTGGTGGGGGGACTATTACCTGTGGGGAGCACTACTAGGACACTATTACAGTAATAGTGACCCCCAGTTCATAACATTACCTGTGTGTGTGGAGACTGTAATTAACTGTGGGAGCACTATAACTGTAATAGTGTCCTAATAGTGCCCACCTACTATTACTGTAATACCCCTCTCCCCCCACATACTGTTACTACAGGTGCACCTCAATAAATTAGAATATCTTTGAAACGTTTATTTCTTTCAGTAATTAAATTAAAAAGTGACCTCCTACATTTTCTAGATTCTTTACACACAGAGTGTTCTATTTCAAGTGTTTTATTTCTGTAAATGATGATTATGGATTACAAGTAATGAAAACCCAAATCTAAGAAAATTAGAATATTGTAAAAAAGTTCAGTATTGTAAATTCAGTTTGTCACCTGCCAAGGTTTCCTAAGCCTTTGGTCCCTCAGTCTGGTTCAGTAGGACACACAATCATGGAAAACTGCTGATTATGAATTGTATTACTGAATCACTGAAATGAATGAACGTTCCAAAAATATTCTAATTTATTGAGATGCACCTGTATAATTACAATTCCATTATACTTATCTGGCTACTAATGTTCTTGTACACAGGATGTGTACATCTTCTATTCTGCTCCCTGGCCCCAGCGGCACCAAAGCGAAGGTTCCGGGAGCAGAATATAAGATGCACACATCCTGTGTGTCAGAAAAGATCCCAGGCGCTGCATTAGTAATGCAGCACATCACTCTCAAAAACTGGTCCTGTGGACTCTTACCAGGTGTTGGCTGATGCTCCGATGCTGCAAATTACATGCGGCATAGAAGCATCAGCCGACACCTGGCAGCCCACAGAAGTTCCCAATGAGGGGGCTGGTCCCGTAACAAGTGATCCACAGCCCGATACTGGTTCGCGGCCCAGTCATTGGGGACCTCTGTGTTAGGGCATTGTGAGAAACAATTTTGTTTGGTTTGCATGGCTAGCATCATTTTCATCTGATCTAACCAGCTGTTGAGTGATGAAGTGATGTTTTCTGGACCCAGAAATGTCCAGTAAAGACTCCAGGGACTGAGACCTTGTCCAGGTGGGATGGTATACTTCATGCAAATTGATCAATTTTGGGCTCAGCCGCCATCTATACAGAACATGCCTACTTTTAGTTGCATCATATATTTTTTAGTTATCATATCAGCAATAAAGTTAACCCATAAGAAATAGACACTGGTGGCAAGTGATGGGCTCCAAAGTAATTTTCAAATGGAGTTGTCTTCTGCTGGATATACTGTATTACTGTGTCAGAGACTGGATCCACAGAACCAGGCCAGTTGGAATCTGACATTGACTAAAGTACAAGTATATTCGAAATTCTCCTCCTCTTACTGGTATCAGAGACTTACAGTCATGACCGTAAGTGTTGGCACCCCTGAAAATGAAGTATTTCTCCCAGAAAAGTATTGCAATTACATGTGTTTTGTTATACACATGTTTATTTCCTTTGTGTGTATTGGAAAAACACAAAAAAAACTGAGAAAAAAAGACAAATTGGATATAATTTCACACAAAACTACAAAAATGGCCCGGATAAAATTGTTGGCACATTTTCAAAATTGTGGGTAAATAACTTTGTGTCAAGCATGTGATGCTCATTCAAACTCACCTGTGGCAAGTAACAGGTGTGGGCAATATAAAAATCAATCCTGAAACCACATAAAAAGGAGAGAAGTTGACTCAGTCTCTGTATTGTGTGTATGTGTGTGCCACACTAAGCACACAGAACAGAAAGAGAAGAAGAGAACTATCTGAGGACTTGAGAATCAAAATTGTGGAAAAATATCAGCAATCTCAAGGTTACATGTCCATCTCCAGGGATGTTCCTTTGTCCACGGTGCGCAACATAATCAAGAAGTTTACAACCCATGGCACTGTAGCTAATCTCCCTGGAAGTGGACGGAAGAGAAAAAGGTTGCAACACAGGTGTAACATCTCTGCCTGTTCAGGTCTCTGCATCACCCTCCGCCTGCATGCGGCAGCGCAGGAGGCGTGCTCAGTTTGATTCCTTAAGATTCTTGTTGCTCAGTCTGAACACTGTCCTAGAATATGTAATTGATTTTCTACCACACCCGTCTCAGCACCTTGATTTTCCTCTGCTCCACTAATAGTTAATCTCAGTCTTGCCTGTGTGATTGACAGTCTGTCTACCAATCCAGTCTGGGGCGGGTCCTGACTTTCTATAAACAGGTTGTCAGCCCTCATATGCTCGCTGGCTATTGATTCTGTTTTGTGACTTGTCCCTGCTAGCTCCTTTTCTGCTATTCCCTGAATTCCTATTTCTGACCTCTGGCTCTGTTTTTGACTATTCTCTTGGATTGTGATTTTATACTGCATTGCTCGACTGTTACCGACCCCTTGGCATGCTCACTCTGCTTCTGTCTTGTTTTGTCTTGTCCTGCTCTGTGTGTCACTTATATTAGGAAGGGCCTGATCGATTGGTCGCTGGCTGTCACCTAGGACAGATTGGGCAAGTTAGCCAGGGACAGTGGGGGGTTCAGCTTTAGGGCTCACTGTCTTGTTGTGCCCCTTCCCCCAGGGTTCTGCAGCGGCACTGGGGAATTGCTCAACTGGCAATTCCCTTACAACAGGATAGTCCGGATGGTGGATGAGCAAGCCCAATCAAGTTCCAAAGAAACTAAAGCTGTTCTGCAGGCTCAGGGTACATCAGAGTCATTGCAAACTATCCATCGAGATTTGAATGAAATGAAACACTATGGAAGGAGACCCAGGAGGACCCCACTGCTGACACAGAGACATAAATAGCAAGACTGCAGTTTGCCAAAAGTGAGTAAGTTAAAATCCTTCTGGGAAAATGTCTTGTGGACAAATGAGACCAAACTAGAGTTTTTGGTAAAGCACATCATTCTACTATTTACCGAAATCGGAATGAGGCCTACAAAGAAAAGAACACAGTACCAACCGTCAAATTTGTTGTAGGTTCAAAGATGTTTTTGGGTTGTTTTGATGCCTCTGGAACTGTGTGCAAGACATCATGAAATCTGGAGATTACCAAAGGATTTTAGGTCTCAATGTAGGACCCAGTGTCAAAAAGCTGGGTTCGCATCCTTGGTCATGGACAATGACCCCAAACATAGTTCAAAAAGCACCCAGAAATGGATGGAAACAAAGCGCTGGAGAGTTCTGAAGTGGCCAGCAATCCAGAGTCCGGATCTAAATCCCATTGAACACCTGGGGAGAGATCTTATAATTGCTGTTTGGAGAAGGAACCTTTCAAATATGAGAGACCTGGAACTGTTTGCAAAAGAAGAGTGGTTAAAGGAAGCAATTGATTTTAGTTATTTTTTCCAAAGGGTGTGCAACCAAATATTAAGTTGAGGGTGGCAGTAATTTTTGGAGTTTTGCGTGAAATTATATCATTTTTGGCTTTTTTTTGTGTTGTTTCAATACTCACAAAAGAAATAAATAGAGATGAGTGAAGTATTCAAAATTTCGATTCGGCACTTTCGCCAAATTTCTATATGATTTCGATATGATTTTATTCAATCAAAATTAAATTGCAGCGAATCACATACCAAAAACAGCTATTTATTGGCTGCAGAGAGCCGGGGTGGACAGGTGGGCGGCAAATTGGCGGAACTCTGGAAACGTGGGATCACACCTTGGATGCAATGGTCAAACATGCCGTGTGCGCTCGCGAAGGGATGTGACATCACAGGGCTGGCTGCTGATTGGCTGCACACATGGCATTGTGGGTGATCCCACGTTCCCAGAGTTCCTTGCCCCATGTAGAGATGCCATTTTGAACTAAATCCGAATCGTTACCAGGAAGCATGAGGAAATTCGGATTCGATGCGAATCGAATATTTCCTGAAATTCTGATCAAATTCCACTTCTGCAGCTTCGATTCGCTCATCTCTAGAAATAAACACGTGTATAACAAAACATGTGTAATTGCATTATTTTTCTGGGAGAAATACTTAATTTTTTGGAAAAATTTCAGGGGCGCCAACACTTATAGCCATGACTGTATAAGGTAAAATGGCCTGAACACACAGACTTTGTGAGATAGGACAGTGACTGAATCGACTTTTATCAGTCCCATCTTTTCACTCTGTTCTTTGATGGATCTTTGTAAGGACAATTCCTAATTTCAAGACATGAGTGTAGTGACATTCAAATGAAATTTGAATGACTTTTTTTCACTAGTCTTGAACCCTCATTTATCAACAATGAATCATGTTTTCGCATTACAGGCAGGTATTGCAGAATTTGCCAGATGGGGAGGGTTCTTGGGGTTGGAGAGAGGTATATCAAGGGAAGGATATATCCTGAGAGGTCGGCACATCATGGGGGGGGGGGGGTTGTATCACAGGGGGACTAAGAATCATACTCAGGCCCCTTACTTTCCTAATCATAGTATACTGCACTCTCTGTTGGCCTCCACACAGTATAATGCATCCTTTAAAGTCCCCCTACAGTATAATACCCCCTTTATATATATAATATATAAAGTATAATGCAGCAGAAACCGGACGGCTGCTCGGGTCCTGAGCGGCCTCCATATTTAAGCACCCGGCATCCGCCGTACTATTACGGCGGATGTCAGGAAAAGGTTAAAGAAGAAGTTACAAGTCTGTGAGAGTCAGAAATCTTACTTGTTTGTAGGTGACCAAATACTTATTCTCCACCATAATTTGCAAATAAATTCTTTAAAAATCAGACAATGTGATTTTCTGGATTTGTTTTCTCATTTTGTCTCTCATAGTTGAGGTCTACCTATGATGTCAATTACAGGCCTCTCTCATCATTTTAAGTGGGAGAACTTGCACAATTGGTGGCTGACTAAATACTTTTTTCCCCACTGTATCTGTCTGTATGAATTCACTGAACTCCTTTAGGATGCTTTTACATGTGCGCTTTTGATGCAGTTTATCAATTTAGAAATGTGAATTAAAAAACCTTCCTATCCTTCAGATTGGCCTGCATTACAAAAATTGCATGACAGTGGCATCAAATTGATTAAAAGCATCCTTCTATCGTTTTAATGTCACATAAACTAAAATCTAGTTTCACATGGTCACAAATATGATAGGGAATTTGTTGTGAGTTCAGTAACTAAATGAAGTAACCAGAGACTAAGGCTCCAAAGACGAATCCAACAATATCAACTAGTCATAGGTTCTTAATGACAAAATCAGTTGTGCACAAACATCAACGTAGGCTCTTTATATAGAAATTATAAAGAATGTTTATCCTATGAGCTTCAATTCCAAACATATTTTTGGAGTTTTTGCTACTTTGAGGCCGGGTAAGCAGGTGAGCAAATGTTAATGTGCCGTCATGTTATGAAGATTCACCTACATGAACCTGGCAGCTTTGTTGCTATTTGGACTCTTAAGAACAAGGCTATTTTGATTAGTAGATATCAGCAAGATTCCAGATCTGCAAAGAAATCTTTTAGAGGAAACATAAAACAGGGATGAGGGAAAAAAAGAAAATCTGATGGAGCAGATGGTAAGTGCCATATGGATGAACTAAATACAGAGAGAAATGTTATTTGTGAAAATAAGCCATTTCTTCCAATGATCCTGACTCAAAACAATCAGTAATTAACTGGTGCTATTAGCATCCAATTTTCTCTCCCAAGGTTCTTTTTTTCATAATGTAGATATTTGACGGTGTCTGCTGGGAAATTATTTTGTGTCATTGCGTGCCTCACTGTATAACATGAAACAATAAAAACACAATGAACTTATGCCTAAACATTTACTTTGTATCAATGTCTTGAAAGACGTCAAGAATTTCTACTACTTACCCAAGGTCAGAGAAAAGTTATCTTGTGATTACAAAAGTACAGATGTTGGCAGCTGATGTGTTAATGAGGTAAGTTAACACGATAATGCACTGAACTATTACCGTCATTGACGCTGTGCCTTCTATTATAATTGTATTACTTTATCTATTGCCAACAAAGTACGTTAGGATAACTTTTTAATTTGGTTGAAGCCCTAATAGCAGATCCTTTCCAATTTCTACACAATGGAACCTAGCACTAGAAACAACTACGTCTAATAAACAGTGGGCTAAATCATTCATTCTAACCCTAAAATAATCCAGGTGCATAACAAACTAAGAGTATGGAGGAAAATTTTCTACAGATGGTATTATACCCACAAAATTAGCAAAACTATACTATGGTCCCAAAGATAAATGTTGGAGATGTCAGAGAGTAGGAGCTGAGATGGGACAACTAATGTGGTGGAATTGTTGTGTAATGAACCAATTGGGGAAATCTGTGGGACACTTACTATGTGTGATTTGTAGAACTAATATTGTTTTAACCCCATTACAGTGGCAAATATTTATGGACCTTGATATGGTTATCTATGTTATTTTCTACATTTTGACAGTGACTAAACTGAGAATAGTTACATTCTTGGAAAACTTCAGAACCTCCTTCCCTAGATGAAATTATTAGCTTAATACATGACAAATGACTGAATGGGTCAGTAATGTATTGTGTGTCATTTGTGGGTGGTGTTTCTATTGTATTAATACATTGGTTTGTACTAAGAATGATGTCTCTATTTTATTTTGCTTATTAATTTTTTATTTTGCTTATTAGTACAAAAATAATAATTACACACGGCAGCGGTGACCGCCATAATCCTCACTTGGTACCACCATAAACACTTTAAACTCTGGGTCCAGCTTGTTCCCTTTACCACTCGACACTTTACTCTAGCTACCTCCTTTCGGAGACCGCAACAGATCTCTTCCACACTTCCTTATGTTTCCAGACATGTTTTGAACGCATGTGGGTTGTATCTCTCAAGGACTGGTCTATTTACCCCTGATGGACCCCTCACTCCGCTTACACACAACCCAGACTTTCTTCCAGACCTTGCACCTTGATTTTTGAATACCACCAGCCATACCTCTGGTTTACGCTTTTCTCAGGTCATTGCACAGTCATCATTAAAACCTCCTGAGGGAATAGCCTTGACTCCCACCACCACCCAAAAACCTCAATAGGACTATGCACAGCTGACTCATCTCTACTCTCAGTTTAGGGTAAAGCTGGACCTGCACCACTCCCTTTCTCCCTACCAATATGCCCTATATCTACCTTGTACGCTCTGACGTTAGATCCACACCAGGAATCGTTTCCAGCGTTTCTTTTGTGGTGGAAAAGGGAGATTAGTAAATCCTTATTTCTGACTCAATGGATAGGGGCCTTCCTTCGCTATCATGGCTTATCTATCTCATGCAAAGCACAAGAAACCAAGTATAAGCTTCTCTTATGATATAGAGTCACCAAAGTGCTTCATGCATTCTATCCCAACACCTCAGACAGATGTTGGAGATGTCAAAAGAAGAAGGGGTCTTTGAGACACATTTGATGGGAATGCCCATCCATCAACCAGTATTGGTCTAAGGTCATCGAGGTGATCCACAAAGTTACAGGTGTGAGTGCAATCCGCTCTAAGTATCACCATATTGAAGTCCAAATTAGTACAATTCGTATATGAGCCGGCTAAAACAAACACACACAGCTAGATAGTGTGTATAGTTAGTTCTGTTTAATGGAGGGGAAAAAAAGTTAAGGTTTAAATACATTGTAGGTGTGGTTATACATTGTATGGACAAAGAGAAGGAGGGATTATTATTATTATTATTGTTTATTTATATAGCATCATTAACTCCATGGTGCTTTACATTTGCGGATTTACAGTACATACAATACACCAGATATACAAAACAGATAATACAAACAGTGACCAACTGGCACAGTGTGATAGAGGGCCCTGCCCACAAGGGCTTACAATCTTACAATTAATATATTTAACATAACATGATTGGCTATAAAGTTGTTACATAGCTCTGGCTTATTGTATAAGACAACGAAGGAGCTGCATCCCATTATCGCTTCTAGGGGGTCAGCACCCAAGAAAAGAATGTAAAATGGCTGCAGGCACGCCCTGGAAAGGAATGTAAGATGGAGACAGGCACAAGCTGGCATCATCCACACAGGCCTTAAGTTAGATCATTTACTGAGTGCCTTCCTCCTGTCCATCCTCCCATACAGTCAGAGAAAACTGCGTAAATCCCTTCTGAGCTTTATGCCAACTACAGCCTGCATTGTTATTCCTCGACTGCATTATAAAACTTTCTGTTACACCAGAGAGCCTGGTTTGTACATGTTGTGTGTTTTGAGATCTCTGTTTTTACTACACAACATGGATCTTGTATATTGAAAAATTTAAAAAAAACGAAAAACTAATAGTCACAGACATGTTCAGACTCAAGTTTGATGCAACTTCCTCCTTGGGTCTTTCCTACTATTGAGCTACCATTGAGTCAACTTTGTTCATTGTGTATTACACTTGCAATACAAGTTTAGTGTTCACGTTTACTATATAAGAATCTTATAAAAAAAATCTAATCTTGAACTATTTGTGAATAACAAGCTACCATCTTTGTTGTATTCATTTAACTACATTTAAATGAAACCTTTTAGAAGTTGTCTGGCAAGAAAACTATTTTTTACTTTTTTTTTTTTTTTTTTTTTAATGAAATTGGCACTATGGGTCCGTCTTGAGAGACCTCTATCAGTCAGCTCCTATTGCAGGTGGAATTAGCAACCACTGAAGGTAAAATGTTCTGTAGTATTTCATGCTGGGTATTCAAATTTATTGCTAACCAAATCCAACAAAGGCAGGGGCTCCATGTGGCATAAACACCACTCCCTGCAAAGTGGATGGGATTCTAGCGAATCCCAGCCACACATTGCGGAAAAATACGTGCAGCAGACACGCTGCGATTTCCCAAACCGTCGCGTTTGGGAAATCGCAGCATATCAATTATACCTAAGGAAATGCTGACAGTTTTCATATAGGTATAATGGAAGCTTTTCTGTAAAAAGCACTCTAGGAAAACCGCGATGCGTTACCACTGCGATTTTTCCCACAGTGCTTCTTTGCTGTGGCCCGCTACATAGGGCCTTAGCCAAAGATAGGCTCAGTCTATTAGAATGTGAGCTGTTCTTTGTTAGCTCATATGGATGTCCAAGTGGGCGAAGTGGAAAGAGGTAGTCTTCATAAAATGACTCCTTTATATATACAGTGGGGAAAAAAAGTATTTAGTCAGCCACCAATTGTGCAAGTTCTCCCACTTAAAAAGATGAGAGAGGCCTGTAATTGACATCATAGGTAGACCTCAACTATGAGAGACAAAATGAGAAAACAAATCTAGAAAATCACATTGTCTGATTTTTAAAGAATTTATTTGCAAATTATGGTGAAAAATAAGTATTTGGTCACCTACAAACAATCAAGATTTCTTGCTCTCACAGACCTGTAACTTCTTCTTTAAGAGGCTGCTCTGTCCTCCACTCATTACCTGTAGTAATGGCACCTGTTTGACATTGTTATCAGTATAAAAGACACCTGTCCCCAACCTCAAACAGTCACACTCCAAACTCCACTATGGTGAAGACCAAAGAGCTGTGGAAGGACACCAGAAACAAAATTGTAGACCTGCACCAGGCTGGGAAGACTGAATCTGCAATAGGCAAGCAGCTTGGTGTGAAGAAATCAACTGTGGGAGCAATAATTAGAAAATGGAAGACATACAAGACCACTGATAATCTCCCTCCATCAGGGGCTCCACGCAAGATCTCACCCCGTGGGGTCAAAATGATCACAAGAATGGTGAGCAAAAATCCCAGAACCACACGGTGGGACCTAGTGAATGACCTGCAGAAAGCTGGGACTAACGTAACAAAGGCTACCATCAGTAACACACTACGCCGCCAGTGACTCAGATTCTGCAGTGCCAGACATGTCCCACTGCTTAAGCCAGTACATATCCGGGCCCATCTGAAGTTTTCTAGAGAGCATTTGGATATTCCAGAAGAAACTTCAGACGGGAATATGTACTGGCTTAAGCAGGGGGACACGTCTGGCACTGCAGGATGTGAGTCCCTGGCGGCGTAGTGTGTTACTGACGGTAGCCTTTGTTACGTTAGTCCCAGCTTTCTGCAGGTCATTCACTAGGTCCCACCGTGTGGTTCTGGGATTTTTGCTCACCATTCTTGTGATCATTTTGACCCCACGGGGTGAGATCTTGCGTGGAGCCCCTGATCGAGGGAGATTATAAGTGGTCTTGTATGTCTTCCATTTTCTAATTATTGCTCCCACAATTGATTTTTTCACACCAAACTGCTTGCCTATTGCAGATTCAGTCTTCCCAGCCTGGTGCAGGTCTACAATTTTGTTTCTGGTGTCCTTCCTCAGCTCTTTGGTCTTCACCATAGTGGAGTTTGGAGTGTGAGTGTTTGAGGTTGGGGACAAGTGTCTTTTATACTGATAACAATGTCAAACAGGTGCCATTACTACAGGTAATGAGTGGAGGACAGAGGAGCCTCTTAAAGAAGAAGTTACAGGTCTGTGAGAACCAGAAATCTTGCTTGTTTGTAGGGACCAAATACTTATTTTCCACCATAATTTGCAAATAAATTCTTTAAAAAATTAGACAATGTGATTTTCTGGATTTGTTTTCTCATTTTGTCTCTCATAGTTGAGGTCTACCTATGATGTCAATTACAGGCCTCTCTCATCTTTTTAAGTGGGAGAACTTGCACAATTGGTGGCTGACTAAATACTTTTTTTCCCCACTGTAATCTATTATCAAATAAAATATGGCAGCACTGACAATGTAATATTTGATCTCTTATGTCAAGCAGGAAGAACATACACTATAAAGTCTGTAAAAAAAAATTAGGAGTTACATTTCAACTTGTAAATATTGGCTCATAGGTTCAGCAAGTTTTTTTAGAATAAATTTTTTCACTGATGTAAAAATGGAATTTCCTAAATGCCTTACCTATGTCCAAAGAATCAAAACACATATAAGACATTATATAAAACATAATGCAACACATATACAGTAAGAAATTGTATTGTTGTGTTTCTACTTACTAGTCATCCATTGCTATTTTTTCTTGTTCTGTAGCAGCCATTTTAGGGCCTGTTTAAATGAGGTTTTTTTCATCCTGTTGAAATATACTATTTCAAATATGATATTTTTATTTTGCCTAGTTTATGCAGAAAATATGATGCAACAGACCCACACAAATTATACAGTCAACATTTACTGTTATTCTGAAGAATAAGATCCACACAGATCCTATTCTTTGTTATGAGAAGTCAGTGGCAACAGGATAAACAGGATAAAAGATACATTTTACTAATCTTGAATAAAAAAAAAAGTACAGTGTGCAAAAATGTGGTATAAACAGAGCTATAGTTCATTAAATTTCCACTTAAAATTGTATTTCATGTAATGTTTCATTCAATGTTTACTATGTTGTGAGTTGAAATAGATGACAACCAAGAATGACAGCCAGAACCAGATTCAAATATATTGGGTATGGACGTTATTTCAGAGAAGGCAGATGAGTAATAGTCAGATATGTTCACCTTTGGAAAAGGCTCTTACAATAAAAACATTTGGAAGATCTGATCTGACACAGATGGCTATTCCTAAGCATAGATGTTTGGTATGAAAATTGCCTAGAGGCCCCAGAAACCCCTTTAGACTAAAGCCCCACGTAGCGGGCAGCAGCAAAAAAGTGCTGTGGTAAAAACCACGGAACGCATCGCAGTGCTTTTCACAGAAAGTCCACAGAGTTTTCCTCTGCGGACTTTCTGCTTTAATTATACCTATAGGGTAACCGCTAGCATTTCTGTAGGTATAATTGACATGCTGTGATTTCCAAAAATGAGAAGGTTTTGAAAAATGTAGCATTTCCGCTGCGTGTATTTTTCTGTAATGTGTGGATGGGATTCTCTAGAATCCCTTCTACTTTGCTTGGATTGTAAAACTTCGCATTTTTTTTCCTTCAATAGGATTTAGGTCAGGGCTCATAGAAGGCCACTTCAGAATAGTCCAATGTTTTCCGCTTAGCCATTCTTGGGTGTTTTTAGCTGTGTGTTTTGGGTCATTATCCTGTTGCAAGACCCATGACCTGCAACTGAGACCAAGCTTTATGACACTGGGCATCACATTTCTCTCTAGAATCCCTTGATTGTCTTGAGATTTCATTGTACCCTGCACAGATTCAAGACACCCTGTGCCAGATGCAGCAAAGCAGCCCCAGAACATAACCGAGCCTCCTCCATGTTTAACAGTAGGGACAGTATTCTTTTCAAGTTATGCTTCATTTTTCCGTCTGTGAACATAGAGCATAGGACAATAGTCCATAGGACATTCTCCCAGAAGCTTTGTGGCTTGTCAACATGTAGTTTGGCAAATTCCAGTCTGGCTTTTTTATAATTTGTTTTCAACAATGGTGTCCTCCTTGGTCGTCTCCCATGAAGTCCACTTTGGCTCAAACAAAGATGGATGGTGCGATCTGACACTGATGTTCCTTGAGCTTGAAGTTCACCTTAATCTCTTTAGAAGTTTTTCTGGGCTCTTTTGTTACCATTCGTATTATCCTTCTCTTTGATTTGTCATAAATTTTCCCCCTGCGGCCATGTCCAGGGAGGTTGGCTACAGTCCCATGGATCTTAAATTTCTGAATAATATGTGCAACTGTAGTCACAGGAACATCAAGCTGCTTGGAGATGGTCTTATAACCTTTACCTTTAACATGCTTGTCAATAATTTTCTTTCTAAGCTCCTGAGACAACTCTTTCCTTCGATTCCTCTGGTCCATGTTGAGTGTGGTACTCACCATGTCATCAAACAGCACAGTGAGTATCTGTAGCCCTGTATACAGGACCACTGACTGATTACAAGATTGTAGACACTTGTGATGCTAATTAGTGGACACACCTTGATTTAACATGTCCCTTTGGTCACATTATTTAAAGGGGTACCATCATTTCTGTCCAGGCCTGTTTCATGAGTTTTCTTTTAAAAAAAAAATTCTGTTGAAGCATGGATGAAAAGTAATATCTGACTTTCATTTGTTCATTTTCATAGAATTTATATATATTATTACTTTTGTGAGATTCAAGTTATTTCTGTGACCATTGTGGGTTTTTCTTTCATTAAACGAGGGGTACCAACAATTTTGTCCACGTGTGTAACACTTAACACATCTACTGCTTCCTGCTATAAAGAGAATCCCGGCCATAGATCACTCTCCTTTGATGTGTGCAAATGACCCATAGGTCTACTTAACGTACATGTACAATGTGAAATTGACTTACATTTTCTCCCAAGTGTTCCACCGACTGTGGAAGATTAATTTCTAACTTGCTAGCCAAACATCACAAATGAGCTCTGACAGTGAATCTGTTTATTTGACTTGATATTCATTTTGCCACCTTGTATCATTGTTATGCTCAATATGCAGATCCCAATATGTATCTAGGAGACATCCAAGCGACGTGCTGCCGAACTATTACACTACCATGTACTAAAGTTAATTAATATACTGTATATCTGTACTTCAGCTCAGAATCAAATGGAATACATTCAGATACAATTTTTATTCTAAACATGAAGTGTTATTCTGTAGGTCAGAAGCACAGAACAAAAAATTCAATAGTACTTTTGTGTTGAAACATAGGTTTTGTTTAAAAAAAAAAAGCTTGAAGTCAGACCCATCTTTTTTTGTACTGGGTTTTTTACTTTAGTATTATGCTTTGTTAACATACTGTATAGCATATGAAGTGTAAATGAAACCCATTTGTTGGAACATTGTTTTGTTTTCTGTTTAGCATATAAAGATATTACTCAGTGTTCTGTCTCATTTTCACATCTGCTGTTTTGTACCTGCTTATTTGAAGTAAACAATATATAGAAGGCATATCAAAATGATTTATATTCTAATCTTTTATAGCAGGAGGCTTTTTTAATAGTTATATTTTATTCAACAATTTCAGGCTTTTGTTGTCATACATGTATAATAAAACTTTACTATCAGAGGACAAACCAAAAATACATAGCTATAGAAAATGTGTGGGCTACTTGTGTACTTCATCTTTTCTGAACATCCAGCTGTATTTCCTTTCCATATGACTCAAGAGTTTCTTGTAAAGTTAAATAGGTGTCCTGGTCTCAATATATAATTATTGCTTTTATGGATTATTTCAGTTCAAAAAGAATTCAATGTGCAGCAAACACCTAACATTAATTTTATGTCTTTAAGTAATTTTTACTGTGGATTATCCTTCTGTAAAATGGTTGCATTTAGGGGAAGTTCTTCAACTATGGGTCAATAAAAAACTCTGTTCTTCATATCTGGCAACTTTCTTAGAAAAGGAGGAAGATCTGGCTTATTAATTACAATAAATATTCTATACCAAACTAATATAATTTTAGAATGTTTTTACAAAGCCTTTTAAGTTGTAAAAGTCATGATGACAGGATGCCGCAGCACCAGATGGGCCAACATGCTGTCTGTCTGACAGATGGGAGTATTATTGCAGATCATGTCCTAGTGGTTGAAATATGTCTTCCTTAACCCCTTCCTGCAGCAGACATTTTTTCAATTTTCATTTTTGACTCCCTCTCTTCCAAACCCCATTACTTTATTTATCCATTCACAGAGCCATATGAGGGCTTAAAGGGGTATTGCCACGAACATAACCATTTTTAAATTTGAAGATATTTAAAAGTTAAACATTTTTGCAAATATAAATAATTAAACATTTTGCGGAGTTTTAAAGATTTTCTCTAAATATCTTGTGGTCTTATAAGTTGTTGTCTTGGTCGGTTGCCAGTGGATACGACCATGAATTCAGGACCTTTTTAAGTTCAGAAAAACATGACTTCCTTATTGTGGCCGGGATATCTTCTGATACATGTAGTTCCCCTGCCTGATAACCCAGTTACAATAAGAAAATCATGGCTGGGTTCCTGACAAGTCCCAGAACATAGAAAGTTTCTGCATTTGTGGTCGTATCCATTGGCAACCGATCAGGAAAACAGACTTTCACTACTAAGATAGTTAGAGAATATCTTTAAAACTCTGCAGAAGTTTTAACTACTTGTATTTGCAAAAATGTTTAACTTTTAATTATCTACAAATATAGATATGATTATGTTCATGGCAGGGGCGTAAATATCGGGGTAGCTGCGGTAGCGGCTGCCACAGGGCCCGGAACATTACGGGGCCTGGAGCCCTGTGGTAGCCACTACCGTGAACCCCACAAACACTGCTATCACTATACTCCGGGGTCTTTTAAGACCCCGGAGTATAACGATCGGGGGCCCAGGGAAGGTGAGGGAACATAAAAAACACTGTAACTCACCTCTCCTACGCTCCGCAGGCTTCGTGTCTGTTTGGTGACATCCCAGACGTCAGCCGACGTCATTATGCGTCGCGACGCCGGCCTCACTCACGATATCTGGTCCAACATTGAAGATGGCCGAAGTAGCGCACTGGAGTGCAGCGGAGCGAGGAAGAGGTAAGTAGCATTGTTTTTTATGTTTGTATCCTCCCCTGGGTCTCCGATCATTATATTTTGGGGTCTGAAAAGACCCCAGAATATAATAATCGTTCATGCGTGGTCCACTATGGGGCATACTACTGTGTGCAGGGGCCACTATGCAGCATAATATTGTGTGCAGGGGCCACTATGCTGCATAATACTGTGTGCAGGAGCCACTATGGGGCGTAATACTGTGTGCAGGGTCCACTATGGGGCATAATACTGTGTGCAGGGGCCACTATGGGGCATAATACTGTGTGCAGGGGCCAGTGTGGGGCATAATACTGTGTGCAGGGGCCACTGTGGGGCATAATACCATGTGCAGGGGCCACTATGGGACATAATACTGTGTGCAGGGGCCACTATGGGGCATAATACTGTGTGCAGGGGCCAATATGCTGCATAATACTGTGTGCAGGGGCCACTGTGGGGCATAATACTGTGTGCAGGGGCCACTATGGGACATAATACTGTGTGCAGGGGCCACTGTGGGGCATAATACCATGTGCAGGGGCCACTATGGGACATAATACTGTGTGCAGGGGCCACTATGGGGCATAATACTGTGTGCAGGGGCCAATATGCTGCATAATACTGTGTGCAGGGGCCACTATAGGGCATAATACTGTGTGCAGGGGCGACTATGGGGCGTAATACTGTGTGCAGGGGCCACTGTGGGGCATAATACTGTGTGCAGGGGCCACTGTGGGGCATAATACCGTGTGCAGGGGCCACTATGGGACATAATACTGTGTGCAGGGGCCACTATGGGGCATAATACTGTGTGCAGGGGCCAATATGCTGCATAATACTGTGTGCAGGGGCCACTATGGGGCATAATACTGTGTGTAGGGGCCACTGTGCAGCATAAACCTGTGTGCAGGGGCCACTGTGGGGCATAATACCATGTGTAGGGGCCACTATGGGACATAATACTGTGTGCAGGGGCTGCTATGGGGCATAATACTGTGTGCAGGGGCCAATATGCTGCATAATACTGTGTGCAGGGGCCACTATGGGGCATAATACTGTGTGCAGGGGCCACAATAGAGCATAATAGTGTGCACAGGAATGCGGTTTGTGCGAGGGGGGTTGGGGGCGGCAGTTCGAGGGGGGCCCCATGTCAAATGTTCACCTTGAGGCCCAGCCATTCCTAGTTACGCCACTGGTTCATGGGAATACCCCTTTAATGTTTGTGAGACAAATTGTACATTGTAATGGAACCATTTAATATTCTGTATAATGTACTGGGAAGCTGGAAAAAAATTCAGAATGGGCTGCAATTGGTGAAAAACTGTGTTTGTGTGACATTCTTACGGGCTTTCCTTTAACGACGTTCACTGTGCAGCCAAAATGACATGTCACCTGTATTATATGGGTCAGTACAATTCTGGGGATACCAAATTTATATAGGTTTTTTACATCTTAACCACTTAAGAAAATCCAAAACTTTGCAAAAAAAAAATTCTTAGGGTCACCCCTAACTTTTTTATATTTCCATTTACAGGGATGCATAAGGTGTCTTTTTTTTTGCAGGGCCACATGTACTTTTAGTTATACTATTTCGGGGACTGTCTGATATGAAATGTTTATGGTAGGTGAAAATACAGCGGTTTGGCTCTTATAAATTGTTTAAGTTTGTTTTGTTTATTTATCTTTATTTCAAATCTAGGGAAAGGTGAACTCCAGGTCTCTGCTGTACATTACAGCAGAGACCCAGCAGCTATGGAGACCGCTCTGTATCTATAAAGCCCCAACATCCGTCGTAATAGTTAAAGGGGTTTGTCCCATTAAACACACTTATGCCCTATTCACAGGATAGGGCATAAGTGGCACATTACTGGGGGTCCGACCACCTGGTCTCCCTGCATTGAGGAGTACAGGGTCCACCATGCCGCCTCCATGTGAATGCCAGATTGGAGCTTCATTCTCATGGAAGAGGCATGAGGGACTTTCTGCTACCCATTCTCCTCATCTCTGGGGGACCCAGAGGTTGGACCACCAGCAATGTGGGACAAGCTTTTTGAGTTCATATTTATGTTGTATGTGAAAGTTTTACATATGATTTCTAATAGTGGCATGTGAAAAACATTTCCAATATGATAGAATCCATTATAGAAATTATAATGATGATATTCCAACAAGTAGACATTAAAGAAATGCATGAAACAGAAATATATTAAAGTGAATGGTGGCAAAGAACACAATTTTTTTTACATTTTTTTATTTTATTTTATTTCTTTTTTTTTAACATCGCAGTACGTAGGTCAGTTAGGTACAAACAGAAAGTGTGCTTATCCTTCAATCTGCCAGGACTGCAGGGACTATTATTATAACCCCATCTACTCTAAGGACACTTGCTGCCAAATATACACCACTGAAATAAGACTCAGGTCACTTCTTTTTTGGATATACACTATGTGGGAATAGCCACAGCTTTATTAACATCATATACAACAGATAATTCAGCTTGCCCTGAACTTGGAATAACAACAACCAGAAGAGAGAATCTTCTGCTATGCCAAGCCATATGGTGAAAATCAAACCTTCAAAGGGGCAAACTTCTTGCCCTCACCTGTAACATCTGGAAAACACTAATAAGATTATCAGAAACCACACTACTTATTTTAGCCTACAATTCTTTTGACAGATCAGAAAAATGATTATTACAACACTAGTGTGCAACTAACCTAAGTTACACAGGATTTCATTTTATGAAATGAAGCAAAAGATGGAAACAATGATGTATACAAACAGGTCCCATTGCTATAACATGGTCAAGCAGGTATCCATTATGGTACCAGTAATTTTACTATGAAGACCTCATCTTTGTCAAATGCTTCTGACAGAACCTAGAAAATATAAGATGTGTCACTATCCAAGTGGGGTATATTAAAATACTTTAATATTTTAATATACCACACTTGGATAGTGACACATCCTATATTTTCTAGTTTTTGTTTTGGGTATCTATAACCTATCCTTGCTATTGATAATTTTTGTACTTCTGACAGAACCTCCATCGCAGACATGAACCTAATTTTACACCAGTGTTGAATCTGGTTTCTCTCAGACCCTGTTTTATGTGTCATTTTTTTCCTGTCCGAGTAGCATGAGTGTTCAGCAGCTTTTCACTCCAGACACAAAAAAATGTTGAAATTTTTCAGCATTTCCGAGCAACCAACAGTGAAAAACAGACTTGCTCACTGATGGCTTGTGTGTTATCAGTTTTCTGTCACTGACCCATTCATTGACTGGAAAACAATTATCTTGACCCGGAAAATCCCATGTCCAGTTTAATGAAATCCTGATGTCATAACAATTTGAATATTTTGTATTTCTTAAGTGTTTATGACTAGTGGTATAGATTTTTCCTGTCTTAGCTTGAAAGGGAATAGAAAATTTTTCAGACAGCATTTTAGTGTTATAGTATGGGCAGTTTGGGAGGCCTCTCGGGGCCATGTTTAGGTAGCCCTGTAAAATTAGCCAGGAGGGGCGCCTCCAGTTCTGCTTATATCTGTGTCAACTCCTGACACAGATGTGTGCAGGAGACATTCAAGGACATTTGAAAGATCCTCAAAAACTCCTTAAACCTTCAGCACTGTATAAGAGAAGAGACAGAGGACATGTGTGAGGTAAGTTTTTGATCTGATGAGTCTATGTGCGTCTCTCCCTTACTCTATATATAGCCACTTCACAACACAGTACTACCACTCTTATCCTGCATATATGGACACATCACAGCACAAATACTCATATATGGAACATATGGTCACAGTACAGTACTACTACTCTTATCGAGCACATATTAGCAAAGTGTTACTACTCTTATCCTTAATATTTGGTCACAAAGTAGTACCAGTCCTCTTTTCCTGTGCATGGTAGCACTATTGTAATCTTACACACTATATATGGGTGCTGTGTATATCAGTAATCCTGTATATATGGGCACTGTATAGTACAACTCCAAAACTGTATACTGGCACTGCAGAGTATCATTTCTAGAAATGGGTGAACCTCACAAGATTCATTTCAACAAATATTCATCCGGTTCGGCCATCAGGTTTGTTTTGGCCCAAATTGTTCAGACAGAATGACAAGTTCTATTATTATAATAAGTGGAGGCCCAGGGGAGAAGAGGGAAAATAGCAAACACTTATACTCACCTTGCCTCACCTCGCCTCACCTCTTCTGGGCTTTTTTTTTCTGTATTGTCTAACAAAAACAAAAAAATACTTAAGAAAATAATGTTAATAATATTTAGCATTACAAGGGTGACCTGTTCAGTGAGTATTAGACTAGAATAAACTGCATGAGTCAGCTTGGATTTTTGCAGTGATAATGGCCATTTTTTTGTGTATTGTTTTACTCTATTGCAAAAAAAAAAAACTTTCTCAGTCAAAACAATGTCAATGTAATACACTATGTGAACAGTCAGATCACAGTGAAGAAAGCTACATTAATGGCACATATGACACTATTTCTAAAAAAAAAAAAAAAAAAAAGATATTTTTGGCAATGAAAAGGTGACCTGGCTGGTGAACACTGCACTCACAGCACAGTGCAGAAGTGCACCCTCCTATGATTTTTCTGCCTGACTAAAATTGAATACATTTTACTAAACTATGCTCCAGACTAGTCCTCTTCTCCTCTAAGGCCGGGAGAGCCCAATGTTGCATAAACGGCGCGAAAATACACGGTGAGGACACGCGGTGATTTCCAAAACTGTTGCGGTTTTGGAAATCGCGGCATGTCAATTATATCTACGGAAACGCCGGCGGTTTCCCTATAGATATAATTGAAGCAGAAAATTCACAGAGAAAACCTCTGCGAACTTTCTGCGTGGCGTCCGCAGCGCTTTTTTGCTGCGGACGCCACATGGGGCCTTAGCCTAATTCTGTAGTCCCGCTGCAATATTAGTTTTGTTGTTCAACTAGTAATGAATTTGCAGTGCAGCAACTGCTTTGGATCATGTAGTGCTCTTCTACCTTGTGTTACATGTGGTGGTGGCATATGTTTCGAGCTTAGTTTTATGAATCCCAAAAGTTTCAGTTTAGTCAAAAAGTTAAACTTTTGGAAAATTCGGTTTACTCATCTCTACTAACAACCAGTCTTTTCAGACAATGCATTCTCTTCAAGAGAAGAAAATCAGGTGGGCATTGGCCAAATAAACGAAACATTCACTAATATTCACATATGTTATTAAATAAGGATAAAAATGACTTCTTCGTCTGGAAAAAAAACAGTCTTTTGAAAATATAAATATAGTTTGGGCCAGTGCCTGTACTATGAAACCTGACTTACGCCTTCTCTTCATACCAAATAAGTTTGTGTTGGAAAGAGATAAGTGTAGAAGGAAGGTAGCGTTTTGAGTTTATGTAGCGAGCGCGCCAGCAGCTTACATGGTAATTGGCCGCAGATGTTAAACAGCTTATGTCCACTAATTAGCATCAAGCGACTTCATTTTCTACCTGCAAATGGGCATCAGCAGAGGGAGGGAAATATCATGTGCCTCACTGACTTATTTCTATATTAGTCATTTTCCAAGGGAAGTGAAGGATCCTGTACTTTCTGCACGGACTAGGGTTCTTTGGCCCAGAATTTCACCATCTGTGGTATTTACTGTAGAGTTCTGTTCACTTACTCAGAGGATATCCAGGGCTTCCAAAACGAAGTCCTTAAGCCAAGAAGCCTGTTTGTCACAGTAGCATACTGCCAGGTCCTAGTGCATGAAATGGTTATGGTTACCTTCTGGCCTTGGATGAAATGTAATCAGGCTGGTCCAAGCTTTTCATTTAGGACAGAAAACTTAAGTACTTCATTTTTTTTTTTTTCGTTTGAACAAAACTAGTTTTAGACGATTTTGTATGATCAAGCTATATTTTTAATCTGTCAGCAAAAGCAATTTCTGTATCAGAAAACATCACTTGGGATTTCTGTTGGCTGAAAATGTCATAAAGTAGATTTTATTTAGTACGCACATTTCCCTTGATTTTCGCAACGATTCTTAACTGGCAGTAAATACCAAAGTGAATGTGTGTCTTGACATATTCCTGATGGTTATTGACTTGTAAGCTTTCATTTAACCTCTCTAAAATGAAAACGGTAATTTCAAAATCCCTCCTTCTGCCAAATATTACAGCATGATTAACACATTGGAGTGTCAAGACTAGATGTGAGGATACAGACAAGCCAATCTATGACGCAGAAAAAAGCTATATGTTCTTTCCAGATAAAATTAGATTGTAAGACTTGAAAAGCTGGCAGTCATTATGCATGCATATTATATGCTAACCTGTCAGTTTTTGTTAGAATAAACTGCTGAGATTATTTGTAAAGAAGAAATCCTGAAGAATTAAAGGCATCTCGAATAATGACATTTCAGATGGGGCCTGCCAAGATAGTAAGGCCCTGGCACCATCTGCACAAGGCTGGAGCACGATAATAAAGTTGCTTTCTCTCCAGGTTGCTTATGTTTTAATCAAGCCTGCTTCTTGAACATGACAGCCTGGAATACATATTTGAGGATAGATGCAAGTCTGTTCAGAGGGGTCTGTGTCAGCCTTTTCAATTAAAACAAACATTTCCACTGCAGACTAGGGAGATGGACTGAATGAAGAATGAAGATCTGCTGAGAAGCTGCTTGTGATAAAAGCACCATATATTTCAAAAGCTAATGTTGACTATAGAGGGCATTTACCAAGGGAGGTTGTATGGAAGGCAATGAGCTTTATATGACCTACAAAGTATATATTAGATTCATCATATACTACTTACAATATTGTATTTCTACTATGTACGCCATGGCCAATTCCTCAAACAAGCCAACCATGGCTCATCTTCTATCAATAATTTTCTTCATAATCCAACTCAAACTTTGGATACTGCTTTCTATCAGTCTGTCATCTAGTTGTCTTACATTAGTTGAGGTAGGCACTGTACTCCACAACCCCAACTAAAACCACCATTTTTCCTTCCATTTGTGAAAACACAACATAAGATACCAGGATGCTCCAGTGCCATAGATGCATACAATTCCAGGTAGAAAAATAGGTACACAAAGTAATAGCCTACCCACAAATATTTCTTCTGTGTTTCTGAAAGTATGAACTTTGGCATCTACTCTTTATTTTTTTACTTTGGCTTTGTTATACTTTAGGATGGTGTGATAAATATGAAATTCATTAAATCATCATTTAAAATAAAGCAGGTAAAACATATGGCAAAAGATGTATTTGTTACCCATGTGGAACAGCAAGAAAACAGATAAATGATAAAAATAAGAGAAAGGGAAAATAAAAATAATAGGCTATATATAATTTTTCAGATTGATGCTCTTAGGTACTGTATGCCATGAGCCCCAAGTGCACCTGCCATCAGATCTTTGGGGGGGGGGGGTTAAACTAAGAGGATAGTACTGCAGAGCTTGGAAAGTTGTGTTGATCAGCAACTGCTTTAAGGCCAAGAGCCCCATGAGGCGTAAGCGCCACAGAAAAAACGTGGCGTTTTACAGTCACAGCAAAGTGGGTGGGATTCTAGCGAAAAACTGTGGTAAAAACTGCAATGTGTTGTTGCCGCGGTTTTTCATGCAGCGCTTTTTTGCTGCGGGACACTACGTGGGGCTTTAGTCTAAGGGTATATTCATACGATCAAGTTTCAGCCATGAATCTCAGTCCATGTGTGGCCAGATTTACCGGCCTACATCTTATGCCGGGAGAGGGACTCCTAGCATTATAGTTATCTATGCTGCTAGGAGTCCCTGCCTCCCAGTGACTTACTGTCCTATTCAATTACGATCATGTGAAACTCGGTCGTGTGATTGCGCCCTAAAGCTAAGGGCTTAGGGCGCAATTTTTTTTTTTTGTTGCTGATTGTGCTGCATTTTTTGAGCCATTTCCAGGAGTGGCTACAAAAGAAATGAGACATATAAAAGAAGCTCTTATATTTCTTCCTTCTGCTCAATCCACTCCTGGCTTTGGCTCAAAAAACTGCAGCAAAATCTGCAACAAAAAATCAGCTACTCAACAAGGTGAGGCCTAAGGCTACATTCAGATAAACAAGGTGAAAAATGGATGCTGTGAAAGCATCCATTTTTCACATCCATCTTGCACCCTGTGCGCAGTCGTTTTCACAGACAAAAATAGGGCATGACCTATTTTTTTACGGTCTGTTATAATAGCCCCCATTCACTGAAAAAAGGTGCCCCTCGGGTGCAAGAATGGATGTTTTTCATGGCCGTTTTGCACCTCGGCTGTCTGAATGTAGCCTTAGGCTCAGACACAAAGCCAGCTATTAAATATAACTATTCCTACATCTACAGCCAACCACTGTGTGATTAAAAATAGATGAAAGGCTTCCTTAATAGATGTAACTTGGAAGAGCCCCATCTAAAGCACTAGAACTGGATTCTACTATATACTTTCCCTTGCTTAAGTTTCCACCTCTGCCTTCCTTTTTAGACGACTAAGAGTGGGCAGCTTTTATAAAGTCATATAATGTCTTTAAAACTGACGTACATGTTCTTAAATTCTAGCCATCAGGGACACTAAATATATAGACTGACTTTGCAGATAGGACAGCTTTTTATATGAGCTTTGCAAACATAATTCATTTGGCTATTTATACGGTTTACCAGCAAGTTCAACAGAATTATGGTATTAAACCTTCTTGTCACTGGAGGATTAATGCTACCAATAAATATAGTAAGTAGGTGATGCTGACTCTTGCAGATGTATTATTTTTTTCTTACAACTATATAAGGAAAAAAAAAACAGCACCACCGCTCTTCTTCCCTACTCTCTTTTTGCCAGATGCTGAATGAATATTTATTTCTGGGTGATCAGCCACAATACAATGCAAATCTCGAATCCATAGGAAAAGGAAAGCGGTACTTACTGGATCTTCTATGCATACATCTTCATAGGCAAAACAGAATAACAGCAGATATCAGGATGCCGGATACCACTTGGCAACTGGCCGATTTGTGCCTCACACACTTTGTATGGCCTTATCAAGCACACTACAGATATATGTATATTGGCTTTGCAAACAGTACAGCTTTTTACATCAGCTTTACTCACATTATTAATTTGGCTATTCATATAATTTACCAGAAAGTTCAACAGAATTATGTTATGAAACCATCTTGTCACTGCAGGATTGATGATATCAATAAATACAGTAAGTAGGTGATGCTGACTCTTATAGTTTGTGAAGTACTGAAAGTATTACTTCCTTTTTCTCCAATTACCTCTTATTTTTGTAGTGTAGAGGTATATTCTTTGATGCTATTTCATTCATGGTATTATTTATTACTTTTATGTGGACAGTCTATTTATGTTTAAAATTATTTTATTTCTTTAGTTGTAATACGTGGTCTATCTATCATCATATTTATGAAATCTTACTTATAGCATTTCATATAATAATATAGCTAATTAAATACTAGATTTCTTTTCTTCTATGTTCTCTTTTACACTGAACCTCCACCTACAATATTGCTAGTATGTATACTGTGTCATGAATTTGTCTTGCTTCCCTTTTGTGTTGATCAGGCTAACTCATGTGCAGTCTACATTTACCTTTTGTGATCATTTCATGCATCAGTATTATAACAGTAACAACCTTTCATAACGTTCAATGTATTTTCATTTTTAACAACCAGTTTGGTTGATTCGGGGATTGTTCAGATGAAGATTTAGTGAATGATAAGTCACCATTTTATCATGTGGCTCTCCTTACAAAACACAATGTAAGTCATATATATGCTATTGCTCTAAACATTACACATAATAAGGCCTGTGAACTGTGTACTGGAAAGCCTCTGTTGTTCAGTTAAGCAGAGGGTGATAAAACAGGTCAGGTCACATTCAGAGATGTATGCTATTGCTGTGGTTTTTTTAGGACACTGCATGAGGAGATTTTGATTCAGTACTTAACAAACCACTTGTCTTTTCCGAAGCACTCATATATTCTGCAGAATTTACCATACAATTTTTATGCCCCATTTTTGATTTGAATAATGCATTAATGAAACATTATATATGGATTCAATAAAACACATTCTTGCCAAATTTATACTGCCTATGCCAGTCTGCCTTAAACATATAGTGCATCCTGGTGCTATTTGTTCTTCAGGTAAGAGACAAACATGAACCCAGCCATCCACGTGATGTAAAAAAAAAACATGATTGATAACACCAGGCCATCTTCTCCGCTTCAAGGTTCAATAATGAAGCTCATGTGCCCATTGTACAATAGATGATTTGGCGATAAAGAGGGGTCAGCGTAGGTACTTTGGTCTGTGGCTATGCAGCCTCATATGCAGCAAACAGTGATACGTTAAGTGCTCTGACACCTTTCAGTCATAGCCAGCATTAACCTTGTTCAGGAACTTCTATGACATCGGCTCTTCTTGCAATCTGATCAAATGGGAAGGCCTTCACTCCTGAGGCCTTGGGTATACAGGATCCTGTTGCAGGCTCACCAGTTCTCCTTTTGCGGACCAGTTTTGGTAGGTACTATCTACTGCATATTAGGAACATCCCAGAATTCTTTCCTGCTTTCAAGACATTAAAGGGGTTGTCTAGGTCCAAAACCTGAACTCCATGCCGATTCTCTGTTTCACCTGGCATATTCCAGGTACATGGTTGGAACCTGCTCCACTCCTATTTAAGTTAATGGGAGCAGATTTGCAGTTCCCAGTGCCACTCCTACTTTGTACTGAAAGAAAGCTGTATGTAGAGTACGGAGCTTTGTACACTATATCGTTGGTGCCAGGAACTGCAGCTCTACTCCCAATCTCTTGAATAGGAGTAGAACTGGTTGCAGCCATGGGGTCCAGGTGTTGGACTGTGAGCGATCTGATACTGATGACCTATCCTGTGCATGTATCATCAGTATCCAACTTTGCTAGGTCCTGCACAACCCCTTTAACTGATCTGACAGATCCTCTTTAAAGGGATATATCTAGAGCTGAGGGATATATTTCTACTGGGGCCTTTTTTACCTAATAAGTTCAGTATTTTTCTCAATTTTTATGGCAAGTAATAATGATGCAGTAAAGAAAGATTACATTCACATTAGATAGCATTACAAAGCTCAGTGAAAGAGCCAGCAATAGGGTATGAGGAGTGATGAAGCCTATAATTCACCGCAGTGGTCCTGGCACATTGCTGACTGATAATTAGCAAGAATGGTCTAGTGCCAACAATTGTTAATATCAAGACGATAAAAAGTTACAGATCCTGCATTATACTGAGTGATACAAAGATTCCACTGAACTTCAAACGCTCTTGGCTTTATAAAATAATAACAGAAAGAAACTGGTGGTTTCCTACACTCTTTCTATTACGCACCAGTTCTTTTTGTCACATGTTCCAGAAATAGGTCAATACAATCAAAACAAGCAGAGAATGAATGGCACCGAGAGAAGCCCCCCTGCTATCCATGACATGTGTAGACAATTACAATTTGCTTGATTTATTGTGCACGGAATTCATTTGAGAATTCTATGAAAATGATATTGTGGCATTAAAATGATGGAGATACATGTTATTAACAAATATTCTATTTTCATTAGTGGGTTTTTACATTTTGAATATTAATATGTTATATAATACATATAAAAGTTTTTCTTACTGCTTACATATTGTTGTGGAAGAGTGAAGAAATCAGGCAATACCTTTTAGAGGCTAACTGAATATATTTGATATACTCAGTTAGCCTCTAAAAGGTATCGCCTGATTTCTTCACTCTTCCACTACTTTCTATGGCTAACACGGTATAACATTATACTACTACATATTGTTGTAAAATGGTCAAGATTCTGTTTAGTTTATGATTCTTATATAAGTATTGATTATTCAGCTAGTTTTTTGGGTAATGACATCCAATCCAATTTATGTCTGCTCAGCTGATATAGGTTCACAACTGCCCCCCTTCCTTGCTGTGACACTCTCCTAGCAGCCACTCATAGCCACTCATTGGATACGCACTTTTATTCAACACCTACTGTACTAACTTCAATACTACCATTCTAAGTGCATCCATAAGAAAGCAGCAACTCTGATTAATAGAAATGTAAATCCTCCTAAGATTATGTGACCCTTAACCTTTTAAGGATGCAAACTATTTGGCTTTCTATGGATTTTTTTATTTTTCTGCTAGTGTAGCCATATGGGAGCATTTTTTAGCGCAGTTTTTAAAAAGTTTTATTTTTTAATGTCACCATTTTGGGGTCAATAAAATGTATTTAAAATATTGTTTTTTAAGGAGAATGAAAAAAACATAATTCTGCAATTTTTGGGTTGCTTTCTAGGTTTCGTTACTACAGCACTCTCTGTGTTGTCTAAATGACATTAACTGCAGCCAGCCCCATTTACTTGAACATTGCTGTGTCACGGTTCTCTGAACACGCACTGTTCAACATGAGATATTTATATGGCATGCTAAAGAGCCTGGTTGTATTTTTCATCCCCATCGAAAAATACATATCTACAAAAGTGAAACATTTATAACTGAAAGATAAAAAGCTATGTTAGTTGGGGGAAAGCAATATCAAGGTTTCCCCCATCACCACTTTCAGCACTACTGCTCCAATTCTGCAACAGTGAGGTGTCAGTATATACCACATCAGTGTGCAGCCTCAGTGGTATCACAAGCCTCAGTAGTATATGGTGTGTGACTGCTGAGGTCAGTGACTGCAGCACTGATGAGATGTATACTGGCACATCATAAAAACAAACACTGGTGTGGAGGACCAGAGCATGGTACAGGAAGTGACAGGGAGAAAACTGGTAGGTATCACTTCTTTTTTTTTTTTAATAACATTTTGTAGCACTGTGAAGATTATTTAATATATCAGAAAACCCCTGAGAGTGGGAGAGGGGCACCAAATGATTATTTGCACTGGGCACTTGTTTAGTATGCACTGTGACTGAACTGTGATTTCAGACAAACTATTCCCACTGGCACTGTGCCCCAGTCATGCAACCCCTAAGTCCCACTCCCTTATCTCCCAGTATAAGATGGGAAACAGTAATGACTAAAGGCAATGAATTAATGGACCCACAAAATTTACTTGTGTATGTCCCAGAAATTCCTGATGGGAGCTCTGCATGGGGCAGGCAGAGCAAATGACTAAGATAAAACTTCTATGAATAGCTGTAGTGCTCTAAGTGATGTTAGAGTAGAGAGCATGTAGTGCACCTCTCAGACTACCTGAATTTTCTTTCCCTTTCCTCTGCACCTAACGTCAGTAATACAGATTACTCAATTTAATCTGACTCATGACCTGGCATATCACTGCTCTATTGATGATACCAAACTATACATATCCTTCAAGATTAGAGTCAAAAACCTATCTCCTTAAATTCATGCTTAGCTAAACTACAAGAATGGATGAATGCCAGTTGGCTAAAACTGAACCCAGGACAAAATTGAAGGTCTCATGGTTTGGGGTCTGAGCTTAACGGCAAAATGGCAACTTACACATCCAGCATCTCTATCTCCAGGAAACACAACTCATTGAAGTTTCAACTCCGTTGAAAACGTAGCTGTGGTTATTGATGAGGAATTGCCTCTTGGGAACCAGGTATCCTCCATTATCAAATATTCATACTTGCACCTGAGGAACATTGCAAAAATTAAACACTTTATGTGAATAGAAGACTTCTCCATACTGGTCCATGCCTACCTAATCACATGTGAAATGCATCGCCTTCAGCCTTTCCTTACCATGGAAACATCAAAACCCCTTATTGTCGCCCTGATTCAATCTCAACTTGAGTACTGTAACTCCTTACTAATCGGTCTTCCCCTTACAAAACTCTCCCCTCTACAATCTATTCTGAATGCAGCAGCCAGGCTCATCTATCAGTGCAAATGCTACAGTGATGCCTCTGGTCTGTGTCAGTCACTGCATTAGCTGCCTATTCAATACAGAATACAATATAAACTTATCACCCTCATCCACAAAGCTCTCCATAATGCTGCACCTTCCTACATTTCCTTCCTTATCTCTGTCTATCGTCCAACCCGTGCTCTCTGTTCGGCCAATGACCTAAGACTAACATCCATGTAAAAACTTCTGTAGTTACACTCCATAAAATTAACTCAACTCTGTTCACCCCCTCATTATCCACAGGACATGATGCCTTTATCGACTATAACCCTGTATGCCCAGACACTTTGGATCTGTTACTTATTTGTGTAATAGAATTAACCTTTATCATAAAAATGGCTGGTCCACTGTATAAGCAATGCTTCCTCATGTCACCCCCTCTACCTCACTACATTACGCTTTACAAATGTTTGTTATTGTTGGCTCCATTTTTGCTGCTTTCTTATGCTTTCTGGTCCAAATGCAGGAGGAAGCAGCTAAAATGGAGCAGAGAGCTTTCAGTATTCATAGTATAATCTGTGAATGCATAGCAAAAGTTTGTGTACTAAAATTTCAGCCTATAACTGCAGCGCAAAAAGTGATGTCAGATAAGGGGGTGTCACTGTGTTGTTTTTTTGTTTACTGTAGTGTTAAAGATATATATTGTACAGAACACCTCAGAAATGTAGGCAGGCCAGACACATTATATACTGTAGCTGTCGGCCAAATGCTCATTCGGCACAGATGAACTATTCAACTGGTCTTACAGACACTCAGGATTCCCAGGAGTGTCCCAGTTTTCAGGCCCACTCACCCGATTAATATTCTTTCACTGGGCTGCTGGCTCTTTAGTATTCGCTGCAATGTGAGGTCACTAAATGGTGGAAATAAAAATAGTGCAATTGTTTATTTTAACTAACCAGTAACAATTTAGGGTCTAATATTATTATATGGGGTCTGGATATATGTAACTGTGGTATTTTATAAAGGTCACGACCCTTAAAAGGCCACTCACACTTTTTCCGCGACTTGCCATTCACAAATCACCCTGTAAGGGGCTCTCCCATATTGACATCTCTGATCTTAGGAAAAAGGGAGAAAAGCAAAGCCAAATACCTCCACTAAAAAGAAAAGGGCATGTTTAAATCCAATAGTCTGAATATTTTCTTCCTCAGCATTTACTGTTGAGAGAGTTAGAAGACCTATATACACAGTAGATGGTCAGCCAGTCCTGCTAAAATTGGAGGGATTGTGTGGATGTTCCTATTTATTTATTACCTATCAAAAAGGAATGGGATTGGGTGTTGGCCTATTGGACACTGGCATTTAATGTAAGGCGTATTCACACAGTGTGCCAAGTATGTCATCAATTGTAAATACTTAAAATGAAATATGTAAAATATTCATTTTTAGGCTCTGAATTTAGTTTTTATATCCCATATGAATGCAATCACAAATTGGAAGCATATTTTCATATAGAGTATATGCATTCTGTGTGTAACGAAAAAGGTCATGTTTTTAAGGAAAACTGCAAGACAAACAGTCCACTAAATGTAAACACTAAAGAAACAAATGCAATGAGACATATACCAGCAGATGAACATTAATATGAGCAAGCTCAACAAAAGAGATTATGTGTGGCAGAAGGGACCAAAAATTGACTATGCAAAAGCCACAGAGAGAGGAAAATATTTATCAGTGTCACAATGCATTAAGATAGCGTAATAGATGATATTTCATGTGTTGAGCAGAATGACTACGCAAGCTATTTTCATACTTTTCATGGGGGGTGCCTACCATGAACAGCCTTTTTCAGCATTCGTGCTGGTTCTGGACTAGCGCTCCTATATGCTGAATTAATCTGCTCAAAATTCAACATTTATTTTAACTATAAAACACCAAGTTTCTTCCATCACATCTGGATTAGCAATGCAGTGCCAGCATTTGGCGCCTCGAGAGGTTTTTGGCTACAACAAATTGCTCCATAAAAGATTGTATTGCTTTTTCCTGCATTTATTAAAAAAGGACAAAATATGCTTTGTTGATCGCTCGATGGACAAAAAGACCGCCAGACAATGTAAATCTATGCGTTATTGACATCTGCCTAGGCCTAGTTGAGTGTTTAGAATGTATAATTAGAGTCTTTTATTCACGTAGCGCTACAGGCATTTCATTCTCTGCCTGGTCACTCCTCTGCCCATTTT
This sequence comes from Leptodactylus fallax, assembly GCA_947044405.1. NCBI lineage: Eukaryota > Metazoa > Chordata > Amphibia > Anura > Leptodactylidae > Leptodactylus > Leptodactylus fallax. The sequence continues at coordinate 4,120,594 of CAMRHE010000015.1, forward strand.
AGACGGGTGCTCAATCATTTGCTGTATGCATGAGCAGTTGCCAGAGCAATATATGCACATGTGCTTGTAGAGGGTAATGTTTTATTATAGGGATTTCCATTATCTGTAAAAGCCTCTTTGCTTCAGACCAATGGACATATTATGCTATTCCAGTGTATTAATAGTTATTGTGCTTCACAAGAAAAGACAGGAAAAAATAGCTCAATTTAGATCAAATATCTCAAGAGAGAAAGGAAGGGGGATTGGAGCATGTTCTGAAACCGAAGATAACCTGTGTATTACATAGGAGGAAATTCATTCTTCATCCTGGGAATAGGAGCATCGCTTCCTAATTGGTTTGTATACTAAAATACATATTAAAAAACTGATATATGTTCAGCATTGTCATAAAGAGTGTTTTTTTAACACACTTATCCCATCAAATATATTGATTTCTTTGAACACCTTATAATTTAATTTATGGAGGTCTATGGCCGATTTGTGAAAATACATAATCAGATGTTATGTATTTCTGATACAAATAATAATCTTTATGTATATATCACCAATATACAGTATTTTGCAGTGCTATAGAACTGGGGAAGTAAAAAAAAAGTATTAAATGGGGATTGGATGGTAAGTACTATATCTGTCTTAGCAGAGTGGAGGCAATTTATTCTAAAGGTGATAATTTTACAGTACATCCTTGTTGTTAGAACAAGGGTATGCAAAGATTTAAGCAGTTTTGGAGTCCTTCAATCTGAAACCTCTCAAGAAGCAAGAAATGATAATTGCTGAAGTATCTGAAAAGTTAAAGAGGTTATGTACTCTAAGGGTTAATTAGTTCATCAAATATTCCTTGAAGGAAGAGCTAGAAGGGTTTTCTGCTGTTCTTTTGATTGGAGGGATTTTACATGGTGTCCTTTTTGATTTGATTGTATCTTTTTTTCTTTTGTTATGTTATTTATTTATTTATTTTTAAATGACAAGTAAGGCTAGGTTCCTACCTGTGTAGGAAGCAGATTCTTTAACCCTTTCACACCTCAAATATTTTTATGACTTTCTTTACTTACTCCCATCCTTCCAAAAGTCATAACTTTTTTAATTTTCCATTCACAGAGTTGTATGGGGGCTTACAACTTTGTGCTTTGTAGTGGTACCATAATATTCCATACAATGTACTGGGAAACTGGAAAAAAAAAATCAGAATGGGGCTTGGGCCACTTTCTTATGGGTTGTGTTTTTACTGTATTCACTGTATAATCAAAATGACATGTTATCTGTATTCTGTGGGTCAGCACAATTACAGAAATCTATATAGTTTTGGCTATGTTTAACACCTTAACAAAATTCAAAATTTTGAAAAAAAAAAAAAAGAAAATGTACTTATTTCCATATATGGGGCTGCATAAGGTGTCTTTTTGTGGGTCTTGGTGTACTTTTTATTCATACTATTTTGGGGAATGTCTGATGTTTTGATAATTTTTTATTTAAATTTATTTGGGAGGCAATAAAAACAGAGGTTCGATAATTTAGATTTTTTTTTTTTATCCTGCTACAATATGCTAATCGAGAAATATTTTTATAAGTCTTAGTTCAGACATTTTTGAACATCAAGATAGCTAATGTGTTTATGCTTTAATTTGTTTATTTACTTTTATATGTGTTCTATGGAAACAGATGGAAAGGAGAATTTTTAGTTCTCTAATTTTTTAATATTTTTTTTAAACTATTTTTAGATGATCACTAATACAATACACTGCAATGCTAAGGCATTGCAATGTAAAGTAAAATCTCGAGACTCCTATTACAGGCTGCCTAGCACAGAAATTGATAGCACAACACATCTGAAAAAAGTTGGGACAGGATTAACAAAAGGTTGGAAAAGTAAGTGATACTAATGAAAAACAGCTGCAGGGTCAATTTTTAACTAAATCACATGACTGTGTATATATAAAGAGCATTTTCTAGAAGCAGAGTCTCTCAGAAGCAAAAGATGGTCAGAGGTTCAACTGTGAAAAGCTGCGTATAAAAATTATGGAATAATTTCAGAAAAATGTTCCTAAATGTAACTAAACTGTAACTGTTTGACTATCCCACTAAAGTACATAATATCATCAACATATTCAGTGAATCTGGACAAATCCATGTGCACAAGGAACAAGGTCAATGCTCAATATTAGATACCCATGATCTAAGGGCCCTCAGACAGCACTGCCTTAAAAACAGGCATAAATCAGTAATGCAAATCACTGCATAGGCTCAGGAATATTTCCAGAATTAATTTTCTGTGAACACAGTTCACCGTGCAAGCCACAAATGCAAGTTAAAACTGTATCATGCAAAAAAAAAAAAAGCCATATATTATACCCCCCAATGCCTCAATCCTCAAGGCCCCCCCCCGCCCCGGCCCCCTTTTGGGGGGGTGAACCCCAGGTCCCAGGCCTCACACTGGCAGTATCAACAACTTTACGCCTCACAACTTTACAACTCTACCTCCATGGCGCCGATATCTGCACCGGACCGTCTATCCATTTGAGACCGTGTGTGGGCCCCCAAGCCCACACCCAACCCATACCAAACTTACTCATGGGCGAAAAAGACACCCCCTATCCACCTATGTCGCTGTCTGGGAGAGAGACGATTGGGACTTACTTTCCGCCCGATGAGTGGCATGCTGCCTTCTGCCCCTGCCATAAATTTTCTATGTTGTGTAAGGCACAGGAAACCAACTTAAAAATTCTTTCCAGGTGGTACAGAGTTCCCTCTGTCCTCTACAGCATTTTCCCATCGATCCCTGATCTCTGCTGGCGTTGTTCCTCAGGATGGGGTGCGATGCTGCATGCTGTCTGGTGGAGCTGTCCCACTCTCCTTCCATTTTTTTTTTCCCATTATGGTTTTTATTAAGTTTTTGCACAATAGGAAAAAACCAACATAAAACAACTGAATGTAGGGGAGGAGAGGGAAAAGGGGGAGCCAAGGGATATAAGGGGGTGCAGTCACTGGGAGGGAAGGCAAGGGGGAGAGGGGGAGGGGAAAAGAAGATACTCTGACGCAGCAGAGTAAAACATTATGTCTAACAATTAAACAACAAAACAAAGAATAAACAGTAGAGGGTAGGCATCCTCTCCTTCCATTTTGGAATGAAGTTCGCAGAGTCGTTAGGATAGTCACTGGGGTAATGATAGAGAATGACTCACCCTACCTCCTCCTCTCAATTTCCTCTCGCAAGATGCAGAAACCTATCCGAAAACTGGTTGGTTTTATGTTGATAACGGAAAGACCAGCACTCCCCCGACCATGTCGGACTGGTTCCAGGAGATCCTGCACATTCCGGGGATGGAAGACCTGGTTGCGGCTCTTAGAAAAGACGACAGTGCCCATCAGAGGGTGTGGCAACTCTGAAATGTCTTCTCTTCCTTCCCCTCTTTTCAGTCCTCTTTTTACACTCCTTCTCCTGGGAACTCTTCCCCGCCTTACTGCTTTCCACTTTTGCCTATATGCTTTTATACTGTTTTAGGCTAGTTGCAGACGACGGTGTGTATTTTGCAGTCAGCAAACTAGTAATTAGTGTTCAATTTTTGCGGACAGAGTGTAATCAGTATATTTTCAGCACCAGTGAATTAGGTTCGCAAAAACGGACAGAGTGCCATCAGTGTGTGAGCCTAGTTTGCAGATCCACCATAAAAATACAGGTGACATCTAATTATATCCCTATCTTGTCCAAGAAAACGGATGGCACACTGATGACACACGGAGTACATCAGTGTGCCGTCCTAGGTTTTTAGTCTCCCATAGGCTTCTATGGGTGAATCCATTCTGCAAAAACTGAACAGAATAGGACCTGTTCTATCTGATGCGGCGCGGAATCACGGCTCACACACTGATCAGTGAAAAACACAGTCATGTGCATGTGCCCATACCAATGAATGGGTCAGTGTGCTATCTGTGAAAACACGGATAGCACACGGATCTCGCCCATGGTTGTCTGCAAGGGACCTAACTGTTATTGTTGTAATATTATATATCCCGCTCTGCTGTGTCAGGAGCGCCTTGACACACTTTCCTCACCCGTCTTTACCCTTTCTTTTCCTAGAGTATCATGCCTTTGTTGTCTACCACTCTCCCACCCCCCTTTTTTTTTCTCTGACCAGATATTCCGGCAACTGTTTTGGTTTATGATGTATTGCCCTTTCTTTAAAAACAGTTAATAAAAAATTTCTAATGGAAAAAGTCATACATTACACAATCCAGAAATGCTGCCATCTTCTCTAAGCGAAATATTTAAAATGGACTGAAGCAAAATGGAAAACTGCTCTGTGATCAGATGAATAGCGATTTGAAATTCTTTATGGAAACCATGGATTCCGTGTCCTTCAGACTCAGGAGCAAAGGGGACCAGCAGTGTGTAAGGGGTACAGGTGAATGGCGACAAACTCACTCAAACAACTGAATAAAACAGGAACGGCTTTACTGGTTATGATTCTGGAGCACAGCAACAAACTCTTGAACTATTGCAACAGGTATATCATATACAGTAGAGACGTTGTCTCTATAAGAACTTGGTTAAGTAACAGGAGGGATATAACTACAGCCTTTATGGCACTGTATCACTATATGCAGTCTCTCAGTGGACCTCGCTTACTGATCCTGCTGGCGGGCAATGGACTCCTCTGGGGCTCATGCTTTGTCTTTCTAAGGCAGTACCTTCCTCCTTATTGCAGTGGAGAAGCTGGCTGAACACTCCTGTGTCCTTGCTTTTCTATCCCAGGTGCTTTGCACTTTACTTACTTGCACTGGTCTGTGCTGCTCTCCTCCTTCAGTGCAGTCCTGGACCGGGCTGGGCTGCTCTGCTTGGCTTGGGTCACTGTCACACCACCCTTGAGCTCTGTTAACAGACACTGCTTCTGATCTCCAACACTGCGCTCATCTCTTTCTCCAGGATCTGTGTGACCCCGACTTCCTGTGTCCCCAGGTAACTCTATTATTTCTAGATACCAACGCTTTTGCGAAAGACAGCGCCACATCCCTGATGGAACAAAAGGGGGGGGCCAGGACCAGAACCACTCTCCCGAATCAAGGCCCTGACACCAGACACCGGACAACAGGCAGCACCCGGACATGCAAGACCACCAAACGCCCCCGACCCATCTGATCCATCTTGGAACACCGCAGACGACACTCCAAGCGATCTTCAAACAACTCCACATCTGAACACTGCAGCCCCCCCCCATAACCGACACTGACCAACTCACCAATCCGAAAGGCCCCAAAAAAGGCCAACAAAAAGCCATTTTAAACAACAACACCTCGTAAGGCGAAAAACACAAACCAGGCAGACAATCCACCAAACGACACAACAAAGCAAAGGAAACCAGCCGATGCGAGTCCCACTGAACTACTCCCTTCCGGAAACCTTGCATGGCTTGGCAAACCACAAAGTCCTCGGTGATATTGCGCAGGCCCTGCAGGCGAAACAAAAGGGCCAAACCAGACACCACTGTTGCCGACCGACCCTCCGCAAACGTGAACCCAGTCCAGGACAGCAACAACAGCAGCCGCTCCTCATCCGAACACTGCTCGCCCAATACCGAACACTCACGCTCCCAGTGACACCAAACCTGTTGATACCGCCACCACGTCCCTGCGGACACCGACCACCGGACTAGCCTCGCCGTGGAACAGACACCAGAGACCATAAGTGCACCGGACAGACCTCGCCATCCGCCGCCACATCCGGAACCAATTCCGAAAACTGTGGAACTGAAAACGCGACAAAGTATCAGCCACTGAGTTTAGGAACCCCGGGACATAACGGGCAATGAGACAGACATTAAGCTCAAAACACCATAACACCAAGTAGCGCAGGAGCGACACCACCGGCGGCAACTTAGTTGACTGGGAATAAATCACAAAGACTACTGCGCAGTTGTCACAATGAAAACAGACCCGTCTGTCCCGAAACGCCCGACCCCACAATTCCACAGCCACCACGATCGGAAATAATTCAAGCAGCGCAAGGTTAGACACCAAGCCCGCTGACACCCATGACATCGGCCATGCCCTAGCGCACCACCGCACCTGAAAGTAAGCCCCAAACCCCGCGGAACCAGCTGCATTGGTGTACAACTCCACGTCTGCACTACGCACCACCACAGGAAGCCAGAGAGACCGCCTGTTAAATTGTCTAAAAAAAAAACGTTTCACACCACCAAGTCCGCCCTCACTTCGGCCGTAAGCTGCACAAAGTGATGAGGTGACCATACTCCCACAGTCAACACGGCCAGCCGCCGACAAAACACCCGCCCCATGGGCATGATGCAACAGGCAACATTGAGCTTACCCAACAGCAACTGGACCTCACGCAAACCCACCTTCCGCACCCCTTGAAATGACTGCACCATGTCCCGCAATTCCCCCAACTTATCCGCCGGCAGGCACAACTCCATGAGCACCAAGTCTAACTCAATCCCCACAAACTTCATGACTGTCGCCAGACCCTACGTCTTGTCCGGGGCCAGAGGGACCCCGAACAAATCCGCCACCTGCTCCACTGTATGTAACAACACCAGGCAATCCGCTGAACCCCCAGGACCAACACACAGAAAGTCATCCAGGTAGTGGATGACCGAAGGCAACCCTGACACGTCCCTGACTACCCATTCCAGGAAAGAACTGAATGCTTCAAAGTATGCACAGGAGATGGACCAGCCCATCGGCATACAGCAGTCCACAAAAAACTGGTCCTCCCACATGCAACCCAACAAGTGAAAACATCCTGGGTGGACAGGCAATAATCTAAAGGCCACCTCAATGTCTGTCTTGGCCATAAGGGCCCCCAGACCCACCCTCCGAAGTAGGCCCACCGCCCACTTGAAGGAAGCATATGACACCGAGGACAGAGAAGGGTCAATGCCATCATTAACTGACACCCCAGCCGGAAAGGAAAGATGATGAATAAGGCGGAACTTATTCGGTGCCCGTTTTGGGACCACCCCCAACTGGGACACCCGCAGATTAGGCCAAGGAGGAACCCGAAAAGGGGCCCGCCATCCACCTCCTTCAACAACTTCTCCCCAACCACCTCAGGGTGATCCCTGGCCGACTGCAAATTCCCCGAGTGGAACACCGGCGCCGCCGAATCAAACGGGGTACCAAAACCCACCCCAGCAACAGCGCCGTGGCCCGATCAGGGTGCCTATTTAGGAAAGGACGCATTGCTGTGACCTTCACCGACGTCCTCCCCTTCATCAACAAACTCTCCAGCCTTACCCTTTCCGCGCTTGAAGCATTGGTTAAGCCCGTGAGAATATTTGTGTTTGAAGCTGCAGGAAGTACTGAACTTACACTGCCCTTCGTTAAACTGCCAACAGTACCCCTTTCGCTGAGATGCCGAGGACCCGGCCAAAGAGCCAGAAACCCCCAGCGCCCCCTCGAAAGGACGAAGCTGGTGCGGACATCAGATGCATCCACAAGGAGATATCCTTGTGGTCCCAGCACAATCCTGGACGTACGGCCTTAACCTGCCAGAATGGCTCATCACAGCGGAGCCAAGCAACCCTGCCATACACTCAGTATGCCTCCCCAAAGGTATCCAAGTACCCGAACACACCGAGCAGTGCTCAGGCTCCTTCTCCCTGATGACACTCGACAGAATGGCAAACGCCCGTAACCAAATGGCGAATGCCCGCTGGCTCAGACGATACTGCTGCTTCTCCTCATCCTCCTTCTTACTATCACTGGTCTTCACCTTATCAAGGTTAAATTTAATAAGGTTAATAAGGGGAGCAGCGAGAAAATCTCCACATACTCCCCTTTCCAAATTTTGTCACGCATGTCCTGCTTCAGATGCGTCCCGAGAGGGCCCTCAAAGCAGACATACGCCTCCCCTTTGGCCCTATCATCCAGCTGCACAATGTCCTCCACCTCCTCCTTACCCTTGGCCCCCCCGCCAAGTCCGCCGAGCGCGGGAAGGAGAAACCAGGGAAGGCAAGCCCCAGATTGGGGACAGCCGCAAGGAGCCATTCCTCCAGCACCTGGCCTTCATGCACTGCCGCATCCGAGTGGACCAAAGCCAGCACGTCCAGATCAGACATGATCCACTGCTGTCTGTGAACTAGTGAGCCTGCACTCACCCCTGTACTACCTAATAACACCTCTGACCCCACCCCTTGTTTTCCCGCTCTAACTCCTGCTTTCTTTAATCCCTTCATTTCCTGATCCTCCCCCAGTCATGTAGTCCCTATCCCCTAGTGTCTAGGGCCTTGTCTAAGCCATTGCAGTATTGTATCATCGCTTGTCGCTGTTCTTGGGTCAAATAAACCCACGTTGATTCATAACATCGTGTCTACGTTTGAATCCATCTAACCTGAGCTCCTGCTGGTCCGGTCTGCTCCACTGCTTGGATTCGAAGGTAGGAAAGTCACACAGCCGCTATCAGTTACACATTCATTAGCCTTCATGTGGGGACAGAACAGACGACCCAGGACTGTTGAGCAGATAGAATCCTACATCAGAGAAGAATGGGACAACATTCCTATCCCAAAATTTTAGCAATTGGTCTCCTCACTTACCTGGTGTTGCCCAAGTATAAAGTGTGGGTCCAAAGGATTCCACCTAAGTCAGGAGATCACCTGGCAGTTGCTGCCCCTCTTTAAGAGTTATGACTGAAAACTTGAACATGTGCTACAAAGGTATAAAATGTAATGAACTGAGCTGAACCCTTTCCATACACGGTGCTAACAGCTGCGATCGGTCCCGATACCAATTGCAGCTGTAAACACTTTAGATGCCTTTCATCTTAAGTGCGCAGGCGCCATCATCTTTAACTGATTGCCGCTCTCTGGAACAGTGTGAAAATGGCTGATAACTGAGAACAATAGTGAGTAAATGCTAAGGATATGCTAAACTGTGGCAACATGGCCCTATTCTAATTTTTTAAAATGTGCTGCTGCGATCAATTTCTAAATGAGTCAAATTCTCATCTTCTGTGTTCTTTTGTGAATAAAATATGGTTATATAAGATTTACAAATCATTGCAATCTTGTTTTCTTAACATGTTGCACAATGTGCCAACTTTTTTGTAATTGGGTTTGCATTTGTGACAGTAATGGAGGTGATAATAACATTACATAATACTGCATCTACCATGTCCCTGCTTCGATATATACATAAATGTAGAAGCTATGACTGTTGCTTCCATATGGTATAGTCATTGTGACAGCAAACATTTTAGATAAAGTGAACTAAAGATACCTACCTGAGGAATGAAGGTAAACTCTGATATTTTACTGTATCTCTATAACATCACATGCTTCAACAGTAGAATTCTCCAGAGTATTCTGTGAACTGAAGACCTTCAATGTCATATTCTTCTTAAAAGATCCTTATAGATATGTTATACAGTATTTTTCTTGCTTTGACTTCAGGCTGATGTGTCATTTTGAAGCATACAAAAAAAGAGCATGGTGGTAAACTCCTGACTACATGGATTACAATAATGCTTATGAAGTCTTGTGGACATAAAGGCTCCTTGGCATTGAAACATCCAGGAATTACAATATGTATGGGGAACTTTGAAGATGATCCATAAAAGTTATCACAAACCTGAAACAAAATCCTTTATCTAACTACAAAAGACTGGGAAATCAAAGATCCCGCTGTCCGAGTGAAGTGACACATGAATTCAAGTCAACTATTGCTGAGAAAAAAGTGTTTGTCCTTGTGGTTTCCATAAGAATAGAAGTAAAGTTTTAGATTGTACAAAATTGGAAATAAAAAATTCTCTGTATTTTCAGATTCTGTAGGGGGGATTACAGAATCTCCACTGCCAGAGATTTTGGAGTCTTCTCAGGATGGGTTCACACCTGCGCTTGAGTCCGTCCGCAGCCAATCTGAGTGAAAATCTCGGGGAACGGGATTGGCATCGGATACCGACAGGTTAGCTACGCATTGGTTAAAAACCCATTCATTTGAATGGGTTTTTAAAGCAATGCGCGGGTGTGCGCTTACACCCTCTGCGCTGCCGTTTTTTTTTTCGTCGGACACGAAGTCCTGTATGTCCGACTTTGTTTCCAACGAAAAAAACGGCTTTGCAGCGCAGAGGGTGTAAGCGCACACCCGTGCATTGCTTTAAAAACCCATTCAAATGAATGGGTTTTTAACCAATACGTCGCTAACCTGTCGGTATCCGATGCCAATCCCGTTGCCCGAGATTTTCACTCGGATTAGCAGCGGACGGACTGAAGCACAGGTGTGAACCCACCCTCACCTGTCAGTCTGTCAATTGCACTTTTCACCTGGAATCCTGGCAGTTAGATAAAAGAAGGAATGGTCTATAACACTCTGGGGGTGCCTACACAGTAGTGACGTGTGGTTGTAAGGTGGTGGAAGACTCCACTTCATCCTACAGTAGTGCCTTAGGCTAAAGCCCCTCGTAGCAGAAACACAGCGTTTTTTATTGTAGATTTTGCTGCTTTTTTGAGCAAAGTCAGAAGTGGCTTGAAAAGGAATGGAAATATAAAGAGCTTAGATGTTTCCCTTCTGTTAACTCCACAACTGATTTTGGCTAAAAAAAAAAAAAAAAAATGCAGCAACGTGGGGCCTTCGCCTTAAAGGGGTTGTCTAGGATCATAAAACTAAATGCAGGTGGAGGGGTTGGCTCGCTGTGTCAGCTGTCACCATATACAGAGTTTCTGCACACAGAGTACACAAGCAGAGCAGCAATGGTGACAGACAGCCTTAGGCCTCAGACCAACTCAAAAGCTAGTGGAGCAAACTGTAGCAACAGTCTTGAGCAGCAGGATCCATCTGAGTTTAGCACACATCTCCTGTGCGAACAGGAATGGTGCTATATTTCTTAGGTTCTTTTGCCTATATCCATGAAAGCTGTTACCTGTGTTTGATCAAACTGCGGTGTATCTGAAACAGCCTCAAGTAAAGTTCTTGGTGATACCATGTCCTGCAAGTCTCTAAGGCTATGACACACAAAGAAGCAAGCAAGGAAAAGCAGGATGTTAACTGCCCTGATGCAGATAGTGTAGTTGGCATAAAAATGGGGGGCCCAGCTGCTGAAAAAGGGTGGGGTTTAAGAGTTAATATAATTCACAGAGAGCATACATTGAAGTAAGGCAGTTTTAGAAGTTAGTACACAGAGTTATAACAATATACAATATAAAGAGAGCACAATGCTATTGTCATGTGCGGTGCCTAAATGTTAATATAATTCACACTAAAGTTAGAATAGCCAGGTGTGGTCTGTATAGAAGGCAGATTTGGAGTTAAGATACCATACTTGTGTGTTGTGCACACACCATGATGAAAATGTTCAGGCCATGCCCTTGCTGTTCAATTTTTTTTGGTAAAAAGTCAGGCTCCTTAAGCTGCACCCATTCATATTTAAAGTAACACCTATTACAATTTATATGGAATGATGCAGGAGCTGAAGTGAGTCTGTACCACACAGGTTCTCCATAGGAAAAGACAGAAACCTCTGTTACTAACTACTGAAGTGGAAGAGTGAAGAAATCAGGCGATACCTTTTAGAGGCTAACTGAGTATATTTATAAGTAAGCTTTCAGAAGTGCAAGCTTCCTTCATCAGACATGGTGTTATACAAGAACTGAAAATTCACAGATTTTTATACACATGGTCTTCAAAGGATCCTTTGATCCTCAGTTAGCCTCTAAAAGGTATTGCCTGATTTCTTCACTCTTCCACTACTTTCTATGGCTAACACGGTAGAACATTATACTACTAACTACTGAAGAGCAGACAGTTCCCAACACACCTATGATTGAAGGAGCTCATAGCTCAGACTTGCTAACTATATGCTTATAGACTTTTACATTATTTAGGAGACTAAAGAGAAAAGGATATTTACACTTCTTCCCAACAGCTAGATATAATAGAGCATGGAACTGCCCATGTGATGGCTGATGCATCATGGTATTGATAGCAGAGCATAGAGAAATCTGTAAGCCAAGATAATGTCTGATCAAGAGCTGAGGAGAAGCTGGATTTTATGGATATGAGAGCAGTGCACATAGAAGAAACCACTCGCAGTGCTCCAGACTGCTCATTTGCATATTGTGAAATAAATTAATATCTCGCAACAAAGGCATGAGTTTTTATGGGAAAAAGGTGTTATATTCTGTGTTGCTGGTATAATATGCTTCATCCTGGTGATAGACTCCCTTTAAGGCTAAGGCCCCACATAGCGAGCCACAGCCAAAAATTGCTGCAGGAAAAACCATGGTGGAAACAGATCACAGTTTTTCCAGCAGCGCTTTCACAGAAAGTCCACAGAGTTTTCCTCTGCGGACTTTCTGCTCCAGTCATAACTATATGGAAACTACCAGCGGTTTTGGAAATTGCAACATTTCCGCTGCGCATATTTTTCTGCAATGTGTGGATGGGATTAGCTAGAATCCCATCCACTTTGCAGGGACTATAAAACACTGCAGTTTATTCTGCGACATTTCCACCGCGGCCAAACCACAGTGTTCATGCCACATGGGGCTTCAGTCTAACAGTGCCAGCTTTAGCTCCATAAGTACCTAGTAAGTCTCAGATGCCATGAAACATCACTGAATATGGGCAAATAAAACATACATTTTTTTTTTTTTACTGAATCTCTTTGGAGTGCTGCGACATTTTGTTATTCATGGATATTCTGTGGTGTATTTTCTGGGTCGCTGCTAGACCTGAGAAACCTTGTAAAAGTGATATTTATTAGCAAAGGTGTCTGTAAAATATGTAAAAGCTATTGATTCTTCTTGTGAAATCTCTAGTGCTATGGGTTAATATTGTGCATGCAGGTTTGAGGGTAGGTAATGTACATGGTGGTGGGGTCAAAAGATCAAAAGACCAGCAAGTGATTCATATCCATCAAGGTCCTCAGCCCTCGTCACTGTTGTATCATGTGTGCATCAATAAAAGTGTTCCTGGACCAGTGTAGAGTCTCCCCAGAATGCATGGCACATCTCCCATAATTGTGAAGCTAGCAAATATATAATATAATGTCACTAATGCAATAGCTCCTTTTACAAGCAGCTAATACCCCACCATCATTTAAAGGGCTAGGATTAATATTGACCTTCAATGTTTAAGCCCATTCACCACAGAAATAGAATGGTTAAGTTTGTCCTCTGACCCCTTTACATTCTCTTATCCCTGTCTCCCAAAATCTAGGCATTTCACAATGGCACTGATTTAGTGAATGCATCAGCTATATCGGTTTTCATATTAGTTTTCCTTAATGTGATTCGGTGGACAATAAAGCCTTGATTTGCTCATCCCAGCTGTGAAAGAAATCCTGTTTCAGAAATCAGAACATCTATGAATAAATTTGATATGCTTATTTGGACTGTAGACCCGATCAAAATAATTGTATTGTTAGAGAACAGGTGGAGTGGAAAGGTTTGCTCCTGCTTCATGCATGCCTGATAACCTCAGTGATTGGAAATTTTAGGAAACATTGTTAAATGCCTTGAATACCCAGGAACTGTGTACAGCGGAGAGCATCAGAACGCATAAATATTCTTAAATAGGACCTAAATGGCTAACATTAGCAAAGGAAAGCATAGTGAAGCTTCTAAAACATTCAATGGAGCAAATTGGAAGAACAGAATATCAGATGTGCCATTAAAAATGTCATGTCCTGAAACAAATTTTTAGATATTCTTATATTCTTATCCTGTAATAATGAATATATGTATATACATATATATATATAATCAATACACGAGAAGAAAAAAAGACATGGACCGCACATCACAATCTTATACATCAATCATGTGATTGTCAGCAAAATCTACAAACACAGAACATGAGGTTCTTAGTATACATATTGATCAAGGTGTATAAGCCCACTAGCCACTTCACGGCAACCTCTTTATAGTGGGTCCCTGCACTACTGGGTGGAGCACAGAGTCCACAGGGCGGGCGACCCAGCAGCACCCCTACCGCTAGGCTAAGCCCCCAGGCTCTGGACCACACCGCCCCATGGGCACCACACCACAGCAACAGCAGGCACCGCACAGCGCCGCACCATGTGAACAGATAACAAAAAAGTTCACCTTACCATATGGTGTCAGTCTTTTTGTTTTTCCTTGGTACCAGCACTCCTCCCATTTTTTGGCCCAGGTGTTTTTAAATGAAGGGAGCCTTCTACTTGTCCAGTCCCCTGACTGAGACCATATGGCAAAGTGAACTTTTTGAGACCTGTTCACACGTTGCAGTCCTTTGACTGACACCATATGGTAAGGTGAAGTTTTTTGTGATCTTTTCACATGGTGCGGCGCTGTGCGGTGCCTGCCGTTGCTATGGTGTGGACCCAGAACAAAGATTTGGTTTCTGGAGTGCGAAGAGAAAGACGAGAGCACTCTACCAGTGTAGGTTGGGTCTTTCATTTCAGATGGGTGCAATTTAGTACCAGGTGGAGCAGTGAGAAGGACACAGCCTGTCTATGTGAGAGACAAGTGGAAGGAAAAGGTTAGTTAAGTTGGCAGGAGTCTGACAAAGTCTTCTATAGACGAAACGCGCGTCGGGATTCCATAGTGCTGTGAGAGGGGGTTCTCCCACGTTTAACATGTCTGTGGGTAAGCTGATATCACTTTGTAATTGATCTTTATTACCAATAGAGCTGTTACCTCTGCAGACATATTTATATCTGTATTATCTGCCAGCTTACTTTAATACTTATCATCTGCTTTGTGTTATATTTTTAGTTTGTCTGTTATAACTGGAATGACTCACTGGATTAAAGTTTAATGTTATTCTATGTAAATGTGGTAGATAATCCCCTCATAACTGTTTGTTTTCTACCTGTAGTGTGGAGACAGGTTATATTTTATGCCTTTTTTCTATCTATATATTTGCACTGATGTGTATTGCTCAATTTTGATAAATATATATATATATATATATATATATATATATATATATTTATAAATAAATATATTTTTTTTTTTTTGGTTATAGCTAACAAAGATTTGTAATTTTATACACATACGTATCTTGCTCTTGGTTTTTGGTCTTTTCAGAACTGAAACCCTCCTAGAAAAGAATGTAGCACGCTCAACCTACACACTCATTCATGTGTCTGAGGTCTCACTCTGTTGAGAAAGGACCCATGAGGTAGGACTGAAATGTTGCATGGGTGAATGTGTGTGTATGTACAGGTCTCAAGGTCAAGCAGCACCCCAACTCATTCATCCATATATGTGCAACATTTTAATATCAGCCAACATTGTAACCACCACTGCGCCTGAAGCCCCACCCACCAATGAGGATTTGTCCTCATGAGAGTATAGCCACTAACCATCGCTGGTGGGTGGGACTTCAGATGCGGCACTGTCTACGTGTGTCCTCAACCTGTTTTTAATATACTGTAGATTGCACATTTGGCACTTATTGCTGATTAACCCATTAGGATTTTATATGATTTTAAATACACGTTAAGACTATGCTCTACTATACACTATATTTGCCATATAATGTTATTTATATTTAATGTAGAGTGCTAAGCATAAATGAGTACACCCCCTCTGAAAAGTAAGATTGTAATAAGTCTTACTGAACACAAGAACAATTTCCAAAAAGGTCTTTTCTCTCCGCCACTTTCAGTTTAAAAACAGCGGACACCTGGTGTCCATGTGTAACTGCTGTTTTAGCGGCCCAGCGGACCCGAACGATGGAGAGCCCTGTGCAGATGTGAGCCTAGCCTGAGTTTTATAGAACATTTGTTTAACCCATAACTAGAGATGGGCGAACTGCTTTGTAACAAATTATGTTTGTTCCAAATATTTCAAATTGTTCCGTTTTTAACGAAACCAAACAATTGGCAATTTGTCTTGGATAAACAAAAATGGCTGCCGCAACGTGACCAGGAAATACAGAGTAAACACCTTACAATGCTGATGTCATATGGACTGTATAAGGTTGTGCACTCGGGATCAGCCTTTAGTTGCTGTAAAGGTGGACATATAAATGCATCTATGATCCATCTCACTGCATCATACAAAGCACATGTAATGTCTCTGCCTGTTCAGGCCTCTGCGCCGCCCTCCGCTCGAGCACTGTGGCTCAGGAGGCATGTTCAGTTATTTATTGCTTTAGGTTCTTCTTGTATTGTCTGAACGCAGTCCTATTCCCTCAACTCTGTAATTGATTTTCCACCATACCCATCTCCTTCACCATGCTTTCCCTCTGTTCCTAATAGTTAATCTTAGCCTTACCTGTGTGATTGACAGCCTTTCTGCCAATCAAGTCTGGGGCGGGTTCCGGACTTCCTATAAAAACAGGTTATCAGCCCACACAGGTTTGCTGGCTATTGTGACTTTGTCCTTGCTAAGCTTTCTACTTGCTCTTATTGTACTTTTTGACTTCTGACCTTTGGCTTTCTTGTGACTGCTCTTTTGATTTGTGTTGTCTTGTCCACGTTTAGTGTTTATACTTGTCTAGAGAAGGGATTGTCGCCCAGTTGTTGTCTGTCGCCTAGGACAGTTCTGGCAAATAGGCAGGAACGGGGGGGGGTCCAGCTTGGGACTCATTGTCTCTATCATTCCCTTCCTCCCAGGTTTCAGCAGCAACACTGGGGAATTGCTCAAGGCAATTACAGAATAGCCAGCCCAAATAACCTCCTGCCATTGTTCCCTCCGGATCAGCATGGATCCTATTCAGGACCTTGCAGCCAGGATGGAGGGTCTGGCAGGCCTGGTAGCTGAGCTAGCTAAACTTTTTCATACCCTTTCACAGAACCAAGCTGAGCCTGCTGCATCATCCCCTGCTGTTTCTTCCCTTCCCAGGGTTAAGATGCTTCTACCGGATCATTTTTTCGGGGGACTGAGAAAAATTTGAGACTTTCCAGGAATCTTGTCACCTGCATTTCCGTATTAATCCACATGCATCCCAGGCCCAAATGGTGGGAGTAGTTATATCTCGCCTACAGCGGGATCCACAAGCTTGAGCCCTTAAACTCCCTCCTGGGGCTGAGGAGTGGTCTGACTTTGAAAATTTTTCTTTAGTCTCTTGGCTCTATCTATGCTGAGCCAGACCACATTGAGCTTGAGGAATCTCAACTCCTCACCATGTGGCAAGTAAACACTCTGCCCCGGAGTATTGCTCAGAGTTCCGCAAATGCAGTGTACAGTGGGGAAAAAAGTATTTAGTCAGCCATCAATTGTGCAAGTTCTCCCACTTTAAAAGATGAGAGAGGCCTGTAATTGACATCATAGGTAGACCTCAACTATGAGAGACAAAATGAGAAAACAAATCCAGAAAATCACATTGTCTGATTTTTAAAGAATTTATTTGCAAATTATGGTGGAAAATAAGTATTTGGTCAATAACAAAAGTTCTTCTCAATACTTTGTTATTTATCTTTTGTTGGCAATGACAGAGGTCAAACGATTTCTGTAAGTCTTCACAAGATTGGCACACACTGTTGCTGGTATGTTGGCCCATTCCTCCATGCAGATCTCCTCTAGAGCAGTGATGTTTGGGGCTGTCACTGGACAACACGGACTTTCAACTCTCTCTAAAGGTTTTCTATGGGGTTGAAATTTGGAGACTGTCTAGGTCACTCCAGGACCTTGAAATGCTTCTTAGAAAGCCACTCCTTTGTTGCCCTGTGCTTGGGATCATTGTCATGCTGAAAGACCCAGCCATGTTTCATCTTCAATGCCCTTGCTGATGGAAGGAGGTTTGCACTCAAATTCTCATGATACATGGCCCCATTCATTCCTGCTTCACAGTAGGTATGTTGTTCTTTGGATGCAACCCAGTATTCACTCTCCTCCAAACACGACGAGTGGTGTTTCTACCAAACAGTTCTACTTTGGTTTCATCTGACCATATGACATTCTCCCAATACTCTTCTGGAACATCCAAATGCTCTCTAGCAAACTTCATACGGGCCCGGATATGTACTGGCTTAAGCAGGGGGACACGTCTGGCACTGCAGGATCTGAGTCCCTAGTGGTGTAGTGTGTTACTGATGGTAGCCTTTGTTACGTTAGTCCCAGCTTTCTGCAGGTCATCCACTAGGTCCCCCCGTGTGGTTCTGGGATTTTTGCTCACCATACTTGTGATCATTTTGACCCCACAGGGTGAGATCTTGCGTGGAGCCCCTGATCAAGGGAGATTATCAGTGGTCTTGTATGTCTTCCATTTTCTAATTATTGCTCCCACTGTTGATTTCTTCACACCAAGCTGCTTGCCTATTGCAGATTCAGTCTTTCCAGCCTGGTGCAGGTCTACAATTTTGTTTCTGGTGTCCTTCCACAGCTCTTTGGTCTTCACCATAGTGGAGTTTGGAGTGTGACTGTTTGAGGTTGTGGACAGGTGTCTTTTATACTGATAACAATTTCAAACAGGTGCCATTACTACAGGTAATGAGTGGAGGACAGAGGAGCTTCTTAAAGAAGAAGTTACAGGTCTGTGAGAGCCAGAAATCTTGCTTGTTTGTAGGTGACCAAATACTTATTTCCCACCATAATTTGGAAATAAATTCTTAATAAATCAGACAATGTCATTTTCTAGGTATGTTTTCTCATTTTGTCTCTCATAGTTGAGGTCTACCTATGATGTCAATTACAGGCCTCTCTCATCTTTTTAAGCGGGAGAACTTGCACAATTGATGGCTGACTAAATACTTTTTTTTCCCCACTGTAACTGCAGGTTGGTGTGAGTCGGCTCTAAAGGCTCACTTTAAACAAGGCCTGTGTAATCGTGTTAAGGAGGTCTGGGTTGGTCACCCAGAACCCCCTAGTCTTGAGCAGGCCATGACTTTGCTGTCTGTATTGACCGTAGAATCCGGGAAAATCTTAACCCCTTAAGGACACAGCCCAAAAGTGCGTTAAGGACCAGGCCTCGTTTTTCAAAACTGACATGTCACTTTATATAGCAAGAACTTTGAGACGCTTTTACTCACACAAGTGATTTTGAGATTGTTTTTTCGTGACACATTGTACTTCATGTTAGTGGTAAACACTAATCAATATTTTTGTATTTATTTATAAAAAAAAATTAGGAAATTTGATGGAAATTTGGAAAAAAAAAATCGCAATTTTCAAAATGTGAAATGCTCTGCTTTTCAGACAGATAGTCATACCTCCAATACATTAATAAATATTATCTACCATATCTCTGCTTTATATTGGCATCATCTTTTATTCGGCCTTTAATTTATTTTGGACATTATAAAGCTTACAAGTGTAACAGTGATTTTCCAGATTTACAAGAAAATTTCCAAAACTAATTTTTTAGGGACCACTTCAGTTCTGAAAGGGATTATAAAGACCTATATATTAGAAACCCCCCATAAATCACCCCATTTTCAAAACTGAACCCTTGAAATAATTCAAAACAGCATTTGGGAAGTTTGTTAACCCTTTAAGCATTTCACAAGAATTAAAACAATATCGAGGTGAAATTTAGACGTTTCATTTTTTTCCACTAATCCCTTCATTTAGCCCTAAAATTAACACATTCACAAAGGGTTAAAGGAGAAAATACATCTCACAGTTTGTTATGCAATTTCTCCAGAGCACAAATACCCCACATGTGGGTGTAAACTGATGTTTGGGCACACAGCAGCACACAGAAGGGAAGGAGCGACACTGGACGTTTGAAAAGCAGATTTTGCTGGAATAGTATTCAGGTGCTATGTCTCATTTTCAAAGCCCCTAGAGTACAAAAACAATGGAAACCCCCTAAAAGTGACCCCGTTTTGGAAACTACACCCCTCACAGAATTCATCAAGGGGTATAGTGGGCATTTTGACCCCACAGCTATTTCACAGATTTTACTAACATTGGGATGCATAAAATGAAAAATTACTAAAATGTCACTTTATCCCCAAAGTTTTGATTTTCACAAGGGGTTAAAGGAGAAAAAGCACCCCACAGTTTGTTAAACAATTTCTCCTGAACACGGCAATACTCCATATGTGGTCGTAATCTGCTGTATGGGTACATGGTGAGGCTCGGAATGGAAAGAGCGCTATTTTCCTTTTGTAGGGCAGATTTTGCTGGAATAGTTTTCAGGTGCCATGTCGCATTTGCAAAGCCCCCAAAGTACCAATACAGTGGAAACCCCCTAAAAGTGACACCATTTTGGAAACTACACCCTTCACAGCACATGTCAAGGGGTATAGTGAGCATTTTAACCCTACAGCCGTTTCACAGATTTTATTAACATTGGGACATGAAAATTAAAAATTACTTTTTTTTCCAATAAAACATCAATTTAGCCCCAAATTTTTCATTTTCACAAGAGAACAAAGGAGAAAAAGCACAACAAAGTTTGTTACATAATTTCTCCAGAACACAGAAATGTCCCATATGTGGTTGTATTCTGCTGTTTGGGTACATGGCAGGGCTTAGAATAGAAAGAGCGCTATTTAGCTTTTGGAGGGCAGATTTTGCTGGAATAGTTTTCGGGTGCTATGTCGCATTTGCAGAGCCCCTAAAGTACCAATACAATGGAAACTCCCAAAAAGTGACCCCCTTTTGGAAACTACACCCCTCATAGAATTTATCTAGGGGTATAGTGAGAATTTTGACCTCACAGCTGTTTCACAGATTTTATTAACATTGGGACGTAAAAATGAAAAATTTCTTTTTTTCCAATAAACCGTCTATTTAGTACCATATTTTTAATTTTTGCAAGTGGTTAAAGAATAAAAAATACCCCACAGGTTGTTACATAATTTCTTCTGGATACAGAAATGTCCCATATGTTATAGTAATCTGCTGTATGGATACGTGGCGGGGCTCAGAATGGAAAGAGCGCTATTTGGCTTTAGGAGGGCAGATTTTGCTGGAATAGCATTTGCAGAGCCCCTAAAGTACCAATACAATGGAAACCCCTCAAAAGTGACCCCATTTTAGAACCTACACCCCTCAAGGAATGTATCAAGGGGTATTATCATTTTGAGCCTAAAAATGCTTTCCAAAAATTCATGTACAAAGTGAAAATTGAAGTTTTTGAAGAAATATCCAATTTCAGAATATGTTGCGGCCACTTTGTGGCATCAGAGACATACACTGCTAAAACTATTAAGTGGGCTATCCTGGGAACAAAAAAATTATATAAGTGGGTGTAAACTGCTGCTTGGGCACACAGCAGGGCTCAGAAGGGAAGGAGAACTGCGTTTTTTAGCTTTTGGAATATAGATTTAGAGGGACTTTCTGGACACCATGCTGTTTTTGCAGAGTCCTGGAGGTGCCAGTAAACTGTAATTCCCCAAGAAGTGACCCTATTTTGTAGGGACAATTTTAGGGTCTCTTGAAATGTGACATTGCGTCCAAAAACCAACAATCTAAATCTGCGATCCAAAAGCACATAACACCCCTTTCACATCTGTGCCCTGCTGCGTGCACAAATTTCAGTTTATGCCCACAAGTATGACACTGTTGTACCCAGGATAACATACTTAATGCCATATGTGGGTATAAACTGCTGTTTGGAGACAGCCGGGCACAGAAGAGAAGGAGCGCTATTTTGGTTTTTGGAGAACAGTTTGGTTTTTGGACACCATGCCACTTTTGCAGAGCCCATAAATTGCCAGTAAAGTGGAATCTGCAGACATGTCACCCCATTTTGGAAACTACACCCTTCAAGGGATTTATCAAGTGGTGTAACAAGCATTATTTGTTGCATTCTTTTAATTTCCAGAAATGAATATGCAGCTGATAATGAAAAGTTAAAAATGAAATTTTTCCAGAGATTCGCCATTTCAGCGCCCAATATGTTGTGCCCAGCTTATGCCTGCACAGACACACACTCTAAAAACTGTTAAGCGGGTATCCTAGGCACAACAGTTTTTGGATCATTAGTCTCTGATACAAGCCTGGCACAACATATTACGCAATGAAATGACGTATTCCTGGAAAAATTGTCATTTTCATCATCTGCTGCGTATTTATTTATGGATAATAAATTATAGCAACACTTGGGGGTTAAAAATACTCACTGTACCCCAGGATAAAATCCTTCAGTGGTGTAGTTTCCAAAATGGGGTCACATGTCAGGGTATTCCACTTTACTGGCATTTCAGCTCTGCAAAAGTGCAATGGCGTCCAAAAACCAAACCGTCCAAGTCTTTGCTCCAAAAACCAAATAGTGCTCCTTCTCTTCTGTGCCCAAATATCAGTTTATACCAACATATGACATTAAATATGTTACCCTGGGTATACCAGTGTCATACATGTGGGCATAAACTGCAGTTTGGGCACACAGCAGGGCAAAGAAGGGAAGGAGCGCTATGTTTTGGAGTGCAGATTCAGATGTTTGGTATCTGGACACCATGTCATGTTTGCAGAAACTCTAAGGTACAAAAAAGATTCCCCCATTTTGAAAACTGCACCCCTCAAAGAATTTATCAAGGGGTGTAGTGAGCATTAGTTTCCCAGGCGTGAATACACAGCGGATGGGGAAAAGTGAGTACATTGGGAACACCAAATTCCCTAATATTTCCCCAGTAGTTCCTATAATTGGGGGGGGGTCACTCTGGGGGTCACACCTGGTTTATTTTCCCTCCTAAACTCTAAATCTGGAGTGTCCCCTGATATACGCTCGCATATCTTAAACGTTCTCTTCCTTTTGTCTTCATATTGTACAAGCTATATTTTCTTAAATTTTCTGGTGATATAGCCATATGAGGGCTTGTTGTTCGCGGTATGAGATGTATTTTGTAATGACATCATTTTTGGGTGCCTATAACTTATTGAAGAAATTTTATTAACTCTTTCTTGGTGGATTAAAAAAAAAAAAAAAAAAAAAAAAACATCAAATCTGGCATTGCGTTTTACCTTTTAAATTTTTCACCATGCAGCATAAAGCATAAGTAACATGTTACCTTTATTCTACAGGTCGGTACGATTACGGCGATACCTCATTTATATTGGGTTTTTTTTTTCTGACGTTCACCGTGTACATTTAATATTGTTTCAGTTTTATCGCACAGGTTGTTGTGGACACGGCGATACCAAGTATGCATTGTTTTTATTAATTTTTAGGTTTTTTTATATAATTCATTTTATATAGGAAAAGGGAATTTTGGGGGTTCTATTCTTTTATTAATTTATTTTACACACTTAATTTTTTTTTTTTCACTTGTTTTTACTTTTTCATGTGTCCCATTAGGACACCTGGATCAGCGATGCTTTAATCGCTGGTTCAGTACTATAGACTGCAAGACACTAGCATACACGTGTCTTGCAGTCTATAGAGGAAGTCAGTCTATGCAGAGCAAGAGGCCGACCTCGGACGCACTATTATGCCCTGTTGCATGAAGTACCTAGCGCGCAGGACGTAATAGTACGTCCAATGTCGTTAAGGGGTTAAAGAGAGAGTAGGGCTTGTTTCCTCCAAGTTTTCTGTCTCTTCCTCTCTCTCTCCTGATAAACCTACTGTTTCTCCTATCATTCCTGGGCATGATAGGAGAAACAGAGCTTTACACATAAAGTCTGCTTCCATTATACCTATATGGAAACCGACAGTGTTTCTGTAGGTACCGTGTTTCTCCAAAAATAAGCCCTACTCCAAAATTAAGCCCTAGCTAATTTAACCCCTTCCCGACATCTGCCGTGGCATTACAGCGGATACCGAGTCCTTAAAGATGGCGGCCGCTCTGCTGCAGAGCGGCTACTATAGCTACCGTACTGAGTCTCTGTGGAGACCTGGAGTTAATGCCTGCGATCAGTGTGTACCCTGATCACAGGCATTGTTGAGCATGACCCCCCCTCCTTCCCACCAAAGTAGCATGGAGTCAATGCCCGCGATCACAGAGGACTCTGACCGCGGGCATTGCTAAGTGTGACCTCCCCCCACAGTCCCTAGGGCCGGGCCCAACACCCTATAGCTACTGTACCGGGTCTCCTGTCTCCTTGTACAGCGGAGACCCACAGTTAAATCCCGCGATCAGAGTCCACTGATCGGGGGCATTGTTGGGTCTGCCAGTCCTTGACACCCCCCTCCAAATTGACCCCCCCAAAGCAGAGAAACTATTCCCGGGGCCGGTCCCGTACCTTTCATGTTACAGATCAGCTCCCACGCGGCGAGATCACAGGAGCCGACCTGTTCCTTTGACAGCCGGGAGCCTTATGAAGGATCCCAGTCCTGTCATAGGAATATTACTATTGAGGCTGGTCTATGACGAGCCTCACTAGTAATGTAGATAATCTCCCATAGACTGCAATACATTGTATGGGATGATTGCAGGTTCAAGCCCCCTAGGAGGGGTTAATAGTTATAAAAAAAATAAATAAATAAATAAAAGTTCAAGCCCCTCCCACTTTCACTAGAATACATATAAAAATAAAATATTACTGTGAAACATATACACATTAGGTATCCCTGTGTCCGAAAACACCGTCTACAAACTTATAAAAATATTTTACCTCTATGGTGAATGCCATAGCGAAAAAATAAAATCAAAAGTGCCGAACTGCTGTTTTTTCGCTGTTTCACCTCTGATAAAAGTTGAAATAAAAAGCGATCAAATGTGTGATTGTTGTTCATGGAAAAAATTAAGACCTACCCCGAAAATAAGCCCTAGCCCTTTTTTCAGAGAAAAAAAATAGAAGACCCTGTCTTATTTTCGGAGAAACACGGTATAACTGACATGCTGAGATTTGCAAAAACACGAGCTTTTTTCAAATCGCAGCATGTCCACTGCAGATATTTTTCTACAATGTGTGGATAGGATTAGTCAGAATATCATCCACTTTGAAGTGAATGTAAAAATTGCAGTGTTTACACCGGCAAAATCACAGCGTTTATGCTATATGTGGTCCTGGCCTTAAACCCTCTGTGCCTTAAAGAGAATGGGCTTATTGGAGGGCTTACGACGCAACACCATGCGCCAAAACTTTGGAACATTTTTTTTTTGAGTAACTAAGCCATTTTCTGTGCCGTTTAATATGTGGTGATGTTAGATGAGACAGTTTAAAGATACACCAGGTTTATAATTAATCATTAGACACTTTGATAAATCTGATGCATTTTAAAGGCCGCCTACCACCTCCCCCAAGTATATTCAACTGTCAACACCATGTCACAGAGAGCACTACAGTGATAAACATCATTCTTTTGTTATGTTTGTCACTTTTGTAGATTTGGAGAAAAATTAAGTTTTATGCAAATGAGACAGTTGGTGCACTACTTTTGCTGCTTGGACCCTTCCTCCCACTACTACTGCATAACTTATTTTACTTTGTTAAATCACAGACAGAAAAGGAGAGGGGCCCAAGCAGCAAGAGCAGTGCTTCAGGAGCTGAATACATATCCCAAGTGCACCTACTGCCCCATTTGCATATCGCTTCAAACATATATTTTTCTCTAAATCTACAAAGGTGACATTCCATAACAAGAAGTATGTTGTTTATCACTGTAACATGCTCTGTAATGTGGTAGTGGTAGTTAAATTTGCTTGGAAGTGTGCTAGACTCCCTTTAAGACTGTCTAATCTAAGTTTGCACATTACTTTTATACAATATTAGTAAATCTGCCTCAATGAACTCAATAAACAGTATGTAGTAATCTACTAAACCCCCCTAGTGGTGACTATATACATCTAAATTTGTGTAATTTTAATCTTTTTTTCCTAACTACACATTTGGAGAAATCTCAGTCTAAAATACCATTTTTTTCTATTATTTTATTAATAGATATAAATATACATATGATAATATGTGTATATATTGTAGTGGTGTTGCACCTCTATCCTAGCATAAGGTACGCACAAGGAATGAAATGTGAAAATGGTAATGGTAATTTCTAGAACCTCTTGCACATTAAAGTACTGCGGTAAAATCCTGAAAACTGCAGTGCAATAGCTCTTTGTGAGCCCAGTTCGAGAAAGCTTTGATTCATCATCTATAAAGATTGCAATAAAAAAAAAATAGTAGGGCGCCTAGTCATAAAGTCCTGCTTTACAGATGGAAAATACTTGAATAACTCTAGGAAATACTAGAAATGATATCCCAAAACAGACAGGCAGTGTGTGCATTGCTCTACAGCATAACACCTGTACAAAATATTCCTGCCAATTACAGAAGATAAATCTCCTTGTACTGAAGCATCTGGGAGAACAGTGTTTGAGCACTTATCTAGTTTTCAGGCAATGCAGTGGTAGTCCCCAGAGGAACACATGGGACATGCTCCGTAACCTCCTCTGGGCACTCAAATTTATCAAAATCTGTCCAGTATCTTTATTGATAAGAGATATTCACCGTGCCTGCTCCATATCTTTTCAGCAATCAACGCCTTATTGAAGGAAGAGATAATGAAGTGTCTGGTTTTGCCTTTCTTCTGGGATACAAACAGTTCATTCCAAAAGCAGAGAACATAATTTAAGGTGGCGAGATCCATAGTACAGATGTCTTATATCAATGACATTTACAACCCTGGGACAAAATGGGACAGATTGAATCTCCTTTATTCTCCAACCTTTCAAGACACAACCCCCTCAAGGCTCAGTGGACATGAGACAAGCTGTCCTTGTCAGATAGGAATTCAGGTGAATGTTTTGTCCTTGGGAAGCAAAGAGGCCATGAGTTTTTCTGAAAAAACAAAGCTTTTCTTTTTTTTCCCTAGTAAGCTGCAGCATGTCTTAAATTCTTTTATGGGAAAGGGCATAAGATTAATATGGTGGAGCACCAGATTTTAATAGGTCATATTTCTTTTAATATTGTACTTTTTTTTTTTTTTTTTACAACGTATCATGACATGGTGGGAAGTCTGCACACTCCTGTACCTCAAAAACTACTGCAGAAAAAACTAGAAGCATTACTCACAGCAACCAAACTTTATCTCTTATGTTTTTCAAAACAGGTCTAAGAATTAAAGCATCTGTAGCATCTGGTGATCATATATGGGTGTTATAGAAAACATCTATGATATTGTTTGCCGTACATGCAATCTTATTCTCATGCAGTCATAAATGGGGGGGGATTACTTATATATATATATATATATATATATATATATATATATATATATATACAGTACAGACCAAAAGTTTGGACACACCTTCTCATTCCAAGAGTTTTCTGTATTTTCATGACTATAAAAATTGTAGATTCATACTTAAGGCATCAAAACTATGAATTAACACATGTGGAATTATATACTTAACAAAAAAGTGTGAAACAACTGAAAATATGTCTTATATTCTAGGTTCTTCAAAGTAGCCACCTTTTGCTTTGATTACTGCTTTGCACACTCTTGGCATTCTCTTGATGAGCTTCAAGAGGTAGTCACCTGAAATGGTCTTCCAACAGTCTTGAAGGAGTTCCCAGAGATGCTTAGCACTTGTTGGCCCTTTTGCCTTCACTCTGCCGTCCAGCTCACCCCAAACCATCTCGATTGGGTTCAGGTCTGGTGACTGTGGAGGACAGGTCATCTGGCGTAGCACCCCATCACTCTCCTTCTTGGTCAAATAGCCCTTACACAGTCTGGAGGTGTGTTTGGGGTCATTGTCCTGTTGAAAAATAAATGATGGTCCAACTAAACGCAAACCAGATGGAATAGCATGCCGCTGCAAGATGCTGTGGTAACCATGCTGGTTCAGTATTCCTTCAATTTTGAATAAATCCCCAACAGTGTCACCAGCAAAGCACCCCCCGCACCATCACACCTCCTCCTCCATGCTTCACGGTGGGAACCAGGCATGTAGAGTCCATTCGTTCACCTTTTCTGCGTCGCACAAAGACACAGTGGTTGGAACCAAAGATCTCAAATTTGGACTCATCAGACCAAAGCACAGATTTCCACAGGTCTAATGTCCATTCCTTGTGTTCTTTAGCCCAAACAAGTCTCTTCTGCTTGTTGCCTGTCCTTAGCAGTGGTTTCCTAGAAGCTATTTTACCATGAAGGCCTGCTGCACACAGTCTCCTCTTAACAGTTGTTGTAGAGCTGTGTCTGCTGCTAGAACTCTGTGTGGCATTGACCTGGTCTCTAATCTGAGCTGCTGTTAACCTGCAATTTCTGAGGCTGGTGACTCGGATGAACTTATCCTCCGCAGCAGAGGTGACTCTTGGTCTTCCTTTCCTGGGGCGGTCCTCATGTGAGCCAGTTTCTTTGTAGCGCTTGATGGTTTTGGCCACTGCAGTTGGGGACACTTTCAAAGTTTTCCCAATTTTTCAGACTGACTGACCTTCATTTCTTAAAGTAATGATGGCCACTAATTTTTCTTTACTTAGCTGCTTTTTTCTTGCCATAATACAAATTCTAACACTCCATTCAGTAGGACTATCAGCTGTGTATCCACCTGACTTCTGAACAACACAACTGATGGTCCCAACCCCATTTATAAGGCAAGAAATCCCATTTATTAAACCTGACAGGGCACACCTGTGAAGTGAAAACCATTTCAGGTGACTACCTCTTGAAGCTCATCAAGAGAATGCCAAGAGTGTGCAAAGCAGTAATCAAAGCAAAAGGTGGCTACTTTGAAGAACCTAGAATATAAGACATATTTTACAGAAAATACAGAAAACTCTTGGAATGAGATGGTGTGTCTAAACTTTTGGTCTGTACTGTATATATATGTATATATACTGTGTGTGTGTGTGTGTATATATATATATATATATATATATATTGCCTAGCTATGCACACCTTGTATGTTCACATTATTTTGTTAACGTGGATTTTGGTGTGTAATTTATGTGAGTTTAGCTGGGGCCCCACATTGCGAAAATGCAGTGTTTTGGCCACAGTGGAAACACTGTGACAAAAACCACTGTTTTACTGTACCTGCAAAGTGGATGGGATTCTGGCTAATTCCATCCACACATTGCAGAAAATAAATCTGCAGCAGAAAAGATGCGTTTTCAAAAACGCTTGCGGATCCATTCATTTGTAAAGCCTCCTGCACATGATTGTAGTTGATTTACTGTCTGCAAAAAAAAACAAACACATTCACATTGCATCAGTATGTCATCCGCAATCACAAATCTTGTACAATTTCCTACACTGGACTGTGTCACAAATGCGGACAAAAATAGAACTTTCTTCATAATTTGTAGACCTTGAATATGGCACGGAAACACTGCTGCAAAAATTTGTGTGTCTGAACCTATAGAAATGAATGGGTCTACGTACTTTTAAATGCAATTTTGGATTGGCAATTGTGGATAAAAACTACGGTCGTATGTTATTGTATTACAGATATAATAACAATTGTGTGGTGTATCTTCTTTGAACTATGCATTTGACTATTCCTCTGTTATCACTCTTGGAAATGGATATATAAATTTGCAACTGGATGTTAGACTAGGTTCACACTTGCACTGGGCTCTCTGTCAGCTGTCCGCTAAAACAGCGGTTACCCATGAATCCACGGGTGTCAGATGTTTTGATACTGAAAACGGCGGAGGGAGAAGCTTTCCGTGCAGGATTTTTCTCTACGCTGATTTTCGGCGGTTTCAATCACACATAGAAATACCCAAACATGTCCTGAATAATCTAAATATTAAATATGGGTAATGTGTGGTGTGAGTATATTATATATATATATGTGTGTATATATATATATATATATATATCACAAGTGCTCAATAAACATACTTACACTTTCAAAATGCAACTTTTCTGCGGCTTGTTTCTCTGAAATGTGTGGATAATATTTTAACATTTTAATGAACTTTGCTGGTATTGTAAAACATTGCATTTTTTCCACAACACATAGCAGGTCCCACGTTACAGAAACACAGTGTTTTGTTGCAGATTTAGCTGCGGCTTTTTGAGCCAAAGTCAGGAGTGGCTTGAAAAGCAATGGGAAATATAAAGGAAGCTCTTAGATGTTACCTTTCTATTAAATTCACTCCTGACTTTGGCTGAAAAAAATGCAGCAAAATCTGCAACAAAAAATGCTGTGTTTCCGCAATGTGGGTCTTAAGCCTTAGGCTAAGGCCCCACATAGTGAGCCGCAGCCAAAAAGAAACGCATTGCTTTTTTTTCCACAGCATTTTTCACAGAAAGTCTGTAGAGTTTTCCTCTGCAGACTTTCTGTCTCTATTATACCTATATGGAAAACACCAGGAAGTGAAAGGAGGAAACCTCTCACATCCTACTCTACTTTTAAGTGGCTCTCAAGCTACTTCAGGCCAGCAGCCAATGAGTTGCCCTGAGATGTCTGCATCCCTTAGCGGTCATATTCAGTGTAGGACTTCTGGCAGGGAAGGCATGGTACGCACCCGAATGGACAACAGCAGCAAACACCGGAGCGCCGAGGACAGCTAAGTATGATTTTTTTTTTTTATGTTTCACCTACTCTGTGATTTTTTTTTTTTTCAATTCCTGGACAACCCCTTTAATACAAAGGCATTATTAATACAAGGGGGTGCAATATTTATTTAAGAGGACATCAAGGGCATCATTTATACAAAGGAACCATAATAGGGGAATTGTAAAGTATTAATTTTAGGTGGTACTCAAAGGCATTATTGATTTAGGCGTCATTATTCATTGAGGGGCACTATTAAAATGGTTGTCCAGGATAAACTGATCTCTCTAATCTAAGCCGACAAATAGAGTGTGTGTGTGTGTGTGTGTTTTATATATATATATATATATATATATATATATATATATATATACACATTGCCCAGTAATTTTAATGTTTTCACACATGACATAATACAGATGT
The DNA here is from genome assembly GCA_947044405.1 of Leptodactylus fallax. Classification (NCBI taxonomy): domain Eukaryota; kingdom Metazoa; phylum Chordata; class Amphibia; order Anura; family Leptodactylidae; genus Leptodactylus; species Leptodactylus fallax. The sequence goes on from CAMRHE010000015.1 coordinate 4,151,234, forward strand.
AGTATTTGTTAATATGAGTTAACTCGCTGCTGGCGCGATATTTCACACCAGCAACACATTAACAGTCTTAGCAGGAGCTGCCCGTCAATTCTAATTAACCCTTATGTGACACACACATTTTTTATTTTTGTATTTTTGTTTTTTACTCCCTACATTCCAAAAGTCATAACTTTCTAATTTTTCTATTTACATAGTCATATGAGGACTTGTTTTTTGCGTAACAAGTTGTACTTCTAAATCATTTATTATTCTGTACAATGGACTGGGAAGCCGGAAAAATTTCAGAATGAGGTGGTGGAATTGAAAAAAAAAAAAAAAAAATGCAGTTCTACCATTTTCTAAAGGGTTTTGTTGTTACGGCTTCCACTTGTTAGCTTTATTCTCTGGGTAGATACGATCATGGTGATACCAAATTTAGGCCGAGGCCTCACGGGACATAAATGCAACAACAAAACCACTGCGTTTTACAGTCACTGCAAAGTGGATGGGATTCTAGCAAATCCCGTTCCCACATTGCAGAAACGCTGTGCAGCGGAAACGCTGCAATTTTCAAAACCGTTGCGGCTACAGAATTGCTGGCGGTTTCCCTATAGGTATAATGGAAGCAGGAAACCTCAGTGGACTTACTGTGAAAAGCACTGCGTTGCCGCTGCGGTTTTAATAGCTTTAAAAAAAATTCTTTGAATCACCATATTCTGACACCTGTAACTTTTTTTTTTTATATTTCAGTGTACATAGCTGTGTATAGTGTCTATTTTTGCAGGACAATATGTAGCTTTTATTGATACCATGTTGGGGAATGTATGATGTTTTGATAACTTTCTATTCCATTTTTTTAGGGAGGCAAATCGTGGAAAAAACGCCAATTCAGCCATTTTGATTTTATTTCCCCACTATGGCGTTATGTGACAAATACCGTATGTGACAAATGTTTTTATATTTTAATAGTTTGGGCATTTTTGAATTTAAGGATGCTTAATCTGTTTATGTTTATTTCTTTATATTTATATGTGATCTAGGGCAGGGAACCCCAAGCCATAACTCCCTGGCACGGCAGCTAATGATCACTGTGTCTCCGTTGTCAGTGTTCGGCACCGATCTCATCCATAGCTTGGCAGTTAGTGGAAGATCATATGACTATATACTCCATCTCCTCCACTGCTTTTTCATTAGTTTGCACAGCGAGGTGTGCTACTATAGAGGAACTAGGTAGCAACTTTAAACTCTGTGGGGGGCACAAATGGGGCATCATATTGTGTGGGGAACTTATACTGGGACATTACACTGTATATTTATGTGTATAGGGGCACTAATGGCCATTATACTATCTATAGGTGTAATAAGGTTTTTAAACTGTGTACGGGGGGGCAATAATGAGCATCATACTGTGTATAGGGGGCAATAAGGAGCATCATACTGTGTATAGGGGGCAATAAGGAGCATCATACTGTGTATAGGGGGCAATAAGGAGTGTTATATTGTGTATAAGTCCTGGCATTCTACTGCACAAATTAGCGCAGTATGCTGTATTATTTTCACGGCATCTGAGTGGTTAAACGCCAAGGTTCAGGCTGCAGAGGCAGTTCTGAAATCTAAGCTGACCCCCACACAAAGGCATTTTTGTTCTTTGCATTTAACTGTAAAGGAGTTAGATTAGTTACAATAGAATTGACATCCCAGGCCTTAAATAGTTACCTGTTCCTGGGATGTTTCATGTGACTTGAATTAACATATACATAAGACATACTCAGAACGAGACATAACTACTTGCAATGAGCAAAATGTATAACTCCATCACAATAGGATATATACATAACTCATAACAGATATGTTTACTGTTTAATGTATGGGTATAAGTGTGAGCAGCAACCCAGTAGCGTAGGTGATGTTAGGCCATTGGATTAGCTAGAAGGAGGACGAAGGTAGATATCACAGGCTTCCTTCCGCTGGTCCTCTTACACTCCCAGTGCTGGCACAGTGATGAATCTGTTTGCCGTATGGATGATGATTCTTGTAGTTCTTCCCCTGCAGGAGGCCTCCTGGCTAAATGTGTAGTGTAAGAATGATTAAACAGGACATAGGAGTAACTTTCACCTGAAGCTGTCAGGGCTGAATCAGGGTGTCAGAGATGTTTCTCTTCAAGGTCAGCAGAACTTGTACCCCATCCTATTAGTTATTTTTCTATACTACAAAAGTGTACTTTCTCTCCTTAATCTACCGGTCCAACAAATCAAGCACTAAACGATGTCTAATCAAAGTTTATGAGGTCTATGACTTTTGTGTAGTGTCTCGGTGAGAGATCCTAGACTACTAGACATACCTCAATTACACTCTCGAAGACAGGTAAATATAGTATTCAGTATTTCTTATTACAACTCCACATGCTATGTTGCTCAGCTTTCCTAGAAGTCTGAAAGGTAAATCTCTGGATCAGGGAGGTTATACTATATAACTTTATTGTTTAGCAATCCCTATTACAGCATTACCTGGTATGCTACTCAATCTTTCCTAGGAGCCTGAAAAGCAAATCGGGCATCGTACACCATACTATTTAATACATATACATACAGGATCAGGGCAATAGTGAGGTCTGGTATTCAGAATACATGTCAATTGGTTGCTTCTTAGCTTTTCAAAGATCCTGAAAGGTGAACATGCATTATATTGCAGGGAGAAAGGAAAGAGGGGAATTATCAAACCATAACTACACATATTGCTATTCTGCAGTTTGGGGAAGTTAAGTGACTTTCCCTGTTGAGCTGTGCTGGGTTGTATTGTTGTCACTCTGTGTACTGTACTGCACTGCTGATACCATTACTGCTGGTGCTAGTGGTACTATTCTTGATATCCATTTCATACTTTGTTACTTGGGGGAATCCTTCCTACAAAATGGCCACACTCACTGCATGCAGAACTTTATATTGCATTTAAAAAAAAAAAAAAAATTAATTAAGATGGAAGAGTGAATGGTGGGACATTTGACTGAATGGTGAAGGATGAAAACGGAGGGTGCTCAGTCTGCATCCATCATTCTGTCTGCTTTTCAGTATGTTGTTCTGATTCTATGACGGATCAGAACAAAAGACAGAATGATGGCAGCCTAACTTTATTCTTGCTACTAATCGGTGCTGCTTTGGATTCATGGAAAAGAAGGTCTCAAGCAGGCATCTTTTTCTTTCATAAACCAGTGAAAAAAAATAAAAATCTCTGAGAACATGCTTGTGCATGCATAATAAAGTCTAAAGCAAGCAAGTAATGACAGATTTAGTTAAGAAAGTCCATCTCATTACACTGGGTTGGCTTCTGCCAGGATCACTGCTGTGACTAACTTATCCACAAACAGCACCTTTGGTTATTTTACATGCTAGGTCAACAATAACTATTTTCTTGTTGAATTGAGAAGGTAATATGGAATGCATCAAATAAAGAGGTTGCTCAAATGGATAGTTTGCCAACAGCTCCCCCTGCAGAATGATTTGAGGGATTTCTTTCTAAGCATTCATTTTAGCAGTAAATTTATTATAAAATGGTGACCTATTAGACATGTTTTTGAGGCTTCATAACTATAATTTTAAAATATTTATATAAAGGCATTGTTTCTAGTCTATGTTTGATAGTTGAACATTTCATTCATATGGCATGCAGATGTTCACACATATCTGCAATAAACCTAAAAGTGAACAGTGGATTTGATTAGGATTACTATATATCTGTATAGTTATGATCTCTTACAGTGGTACAAGACAATCTAAAACCTCACACCCCCAAAAATGGAAGACACAGCAGAGATCTCAAGTTATGAGATAAAGTTCTCTTTACTTTGCAGATGTGTGTTTTTTTTTTTTTTTTTTTTACCAGTTTCCAGTGCCTAGATGTGTATTTCAAATACTGCAGGAATCCAGAAGATTTATTCAATGTATAACAGGTTGCCTTCATTACATGTTACAGTTTTACTGTATATAATAAAATGCACAAACCTTTGCAGGAGAGTAGTATAACATCTAACTTTCCTACTTCATTCATATACATCTACACTGAAGGAAGCCTTCTAAACAAGAACCATGGGGCTAGTTATAGCTAGTGAAAAGGAAACTGGTGCTTTGTGATTTTCTGGAGATTTAGGCTCCATGCACATGACTGAGTATGCAGCCCGAGTATTTTCCAATGCTCTGTTCAATTCCCTACTTTATAAATATCAATATGTAACAGAACATCTGAATACCCTGGGCTGAACTCTTGGTCGTGTGCATGAAGCCTAAGAAAGAGGAAGAAAAAATTAGTTTGCTGCATCACTTTATGATAAATCTACCATTTACTAGAGTTCAGACCACTTGTTTGAAATCAGCTGCCTAGCCAGTTCAAGAATATACCACTGTTATCGAAACCCAAACTGGGTTCAAAATCCTGATTGTCAAGTGGTGCCAAATTATTTATAATCCATATTGGTATATATATTGTGAGCTCACAGAGAAGGAACCAGCCTGACACACACAGTCGGTGTTAAGCAAGTTGTGTTTATTAAAAACATAGCATAAGCTTTTATAGAGAACAGTAAATAATTATTAATTATAACAGAGCATGCGTGAAAACTGGTTAACCTGAATGACCATTGGCGGGAGGAGGGTCTTGACACCCCCCTTACTCATCTCAATAATCAAAGTATATTAGTACTATGAGCTACGTAATGCAAAGCATGGCTGGGACCTGTTGTTCTACATTGTACATCTGAAGAAATTGCGCAGCTACGTGCTGGGGGCTGTTTGCGTAAGCATTGTTAATCTCCAGACTCTTTGAAGGACGGCTTACAGAAAGTTTATAAACAAACAAGTCTACTAGGACATGCTGCCCTAGAGTGGGTGTCTGGCCTTGCTCTCAGTGTATATCCTTATCATTAGAAGCTGTAAGCTTCTTCTACTAGATGCATTTCTATAATTGTTAAGAATAGCAAGCTAATGAGAAGTTAAAGTGACAGACATTTAATTTCTATAACATATTCCCACCTCTTGTGATTTTTTTAACACAATACATGCCTGTACGTTCAGTTTCTAGAACTGCTGGACTTGAATTCTCTTCACCAGATTCCAGGTCATGTGGACATACTATTGTGCTAAACATCACAACATCCTGGCTTCCTGCACACATTGAGTGGGATATACACGTCTGCAGTGTTGGTCATATTCACATATGTCCCTTTCTTACAGGTAGTACATTTCTCTACAATACATATGATCAGTCTGTACATTGCATAGAAGCATAACAGGATTATGGGTGCAAATCCATCAGTCCAATAGTCTTTAGGTTTTCTTCTCAGGATCCATATCCTTTAACAGTTTATTGTCCCACTTGTCTTTAAGAACATTATCCAGTGGGGACACCACCATGACAACAAGGTTTTCCTTGTAGTTTCACAGCTGTACTGGTTGTCACCAGGACCTGGAAGGGACCGTTGAATCGAGGCCCTTCTCATGTGGCTCTTTATCCCCATCCAATCTCTGGGTTGTAGCTTATAGGTTCCTTCCACTGACTCAGAATCTGGAAGGAAGGAGGAAACTCGAGAGTGTACATTAGTCAAATGTTTTTGGCAATCAATCACATAGTCAGTCTGCACACCATCCTACATCTGGAACAATTGTGAAAAATACAATCCAAATACTCTAGGAGCTCAGGCCAATCCTTCTGTCAGGAGTGTACCTTACAGAAAAACAAATACAAGTGACAATATTCTCCACTTCTCTGGGGACGGTACGGGTAAGGAACACTTGCTGTATTCCCACAGCCTCCATTATTTCTCTCGTTACCTGTTCTGTATAGTGAGTTCCATTATCTCTTTGATGGTCTCGGGGATCCCATACCTGCACACTACTTCTTTCAGTAGTTTATCTGCAGTTCCTTTTGCGGTGGCTTTCTGCTCCAGAAATGCCTCAGGTCATCCTGAAGAGAGATCAATACACACAAGCACGTACTCATACCCTCCCACCTTTGGTAACTGTATATAGTTAACCCACAATCTCTGAAACAGGTACAAGGGATTCGGGGTGTGTTTCTAAGAAACCTTTCACCTTCTGGCCTACATTGTGTTTGACACATGTTATGCAGGCTTACACGTATCTGACTGCAGTGATGCTAAATCCTGCAGCTACCCATCATCTGCTCACCAGGTCACACATGGCTACTTCTGAGTGGTGCACTTGAGCTGCTTGCGCCATCCTTGGGAACAATGCTCTCGGTAACATACTCTCTTACCACTGGCCATCAGGACTTGTTCATCTTTTTTCTTCCTCCTTGCAGTTTCCAAATCTTCTTTTCTTCTGGGCCATTTTGGTCCTGCAGTATTTTTAGAACCTGAAAAGAGAGCTGAGAGTTTTGGTCCAGCATAGTGACCCCCTGTGCTGAGGCATGTTCCCTAGGCTTTTCTGCAGCTAGTTTGGTGGCAGCATCTGCCCACACATTACCTCAACTTTCTTTTGTATCAGCCTTGGTGTGTGCCTTGACTTTGATTATACCCACCTGTTCGGGTAGCAGCAAGTCCTACAAAACCTACTGACTTGCCTGGACATCCTTTTAGGCTTAACATTAAACGCACAGATTGGACGATAGTCCTGTGCTAAACCGAAAGCCCATCAGGCTTACCCTCAGCCATTTTACACTGTTTCAGTGAGTGCTTTTAGGGGGATTCTGCTTGTTTCACCTCGTGTTCAGGGACCATGGCATAGAATAATGGTGTAGAATTTACCATCCTTCCCAAATCGAGAGCCATCTATAAAAGAACTCAAAATCAAGGTTAGCAAAACCAGGGTTAGCAATAGGTTCATCAAAGTTTCTTGTGGCATAAAAAAACATATTGTCAGCAGAAAATACTTGTGCCTTTCTCCCCCCTGAACCTATTGGTAACAGGTGAAAAGGGATTTTTTTTTTTTTGTAGTGACGTGCAGCGTGCAAAAATGACATGAGGAGGCATAAGTAAGGCACACTGTAGTGTGAGACACTCACAAGATTGTTCTAAACAAGCTTCATGTATTAAATTACTTTGCGTTCTGACTCTCAAGGACAAAATCAAGTTCTCTTATCATGCAAGCAGCAGCCCACGCACCGCTGCGCTGTTAAACTCTCCACTTCTCCCACTGTAGAACTACAAAATTCAGCAGAACCTGCAATACATAGTTTTTAAAGGGCCAGTGGCTTGTGTGTGTGTGTGTGGAGTTTTTTTCTTTTTTTCCTCTCTACTACTTCTACACACTCCAGAAGTACAAACAATTCAATAAGGTTAGTAAATTCTCAGAATATATCAACAGAGAAGGCAGAAGCCTTGAATAGTCGATCCCCTGTTCACATAACAAAAATTATACACAAAAAAAATTACAACATAGCAGATATGTGAGTGACTTCTAATTCACTTAGTTAGCGTTGAAACACAAAAAATTGTCCTTTTTTTTTTCTTGAAAAAACATTGTCACATAACCGTCTTTTGATTAAACAATATACACATACATGTTCATAAATTTGGAAATATGGGACACGTTATTCATTTTCTAAGTCTTCATGACAATCTTTCTACAATGGGGGACAATTGGGGCAAGGTTCATAACAAAGTAACAAAATGAAACAGATTTTGCTGTCTACATGTAAGGCAGGCAGGTTCGGATGGCTGGTTAACCGTCTATTTAAACCAAAGATGATGCTGAAGCGCTTCCTCCTGCATACAAAACAAACATTGGCACCAAATCCTTTATGTGTTCTCAATTGACTTAAATCAACCCTTGTCCACTTGAGGGACCACAGACGGGTCGTCCATGTTACCACAGGATAAAGATCAGCTCTTGGAGGATGTGGGTGTGGTTGGGGAACGCCATATGCTGCACAGAATTTTCTCCAATCAGGGTTTTGTTGACCGCAATCTCTGCAAGTCCAACCTTCTAGACTGCTGTTTGCTGGTGTTTTCTCTGGGTACTTAGGAGATTTTACTACTTTTCGTTCCTCTTTCTGAATCACTTTTTCTGAATCACTTTCTTCAACTCCTTCTCCTTTAGAATCACTTTCCTCTTTTTCCCTACTATTCTCACCATCAAAGCACTGATATAGTACTTATTACCTACTTCTGTCTCTCTACACCCTCCTTCCTGCACTTCCTCTGACACCTTCTGCCACATACATGCTCCATCTATTAACCCGTGGTCTCTTAACCTCTATGTTGTCTCACTATCTTGGTACCTCTCCATTGCATCAGCATCTTCTTTTACTCTTCCAATCTCTGTAACTAGAATTTCTCTATTCTTGGGATCAGCTCCACACCGTCCAGGCAAATTCTCCATGATTTGCCTAACTTCTGCCTCAAACCCTCACTTTCGGCACACCAAGTGTTAATGAGTGCAGCTCCTTGTTCAGAACCTGGAAAGATATATCCCGGGCACACACAGTAGCCCCGGGTTGCTACCTTCTCCTCCACTATAATTTAGAGAAGACGGGCGGTGGAGCAACCTATCCTTCAAACTTTTCACATGATCCAGCACATTAATGAACCAAATGGGAGGCCAAAAACACAGCACAAAATCTCTTATTGGTTATACATTGCTAAAACACAGAGAATGTGCGATTAGTATCATTAACATAACATGATTGGGTATAAAGTTATAACATAAGTTTTAACACATAACTATTGGTATTGGATAAAACACGAAGTTTCAGAACATCATGGATAACAGTTTTCAGTAAAGGAGGGGGATGAGCTCTGGGCAGTGCCCGAGAAGGGAGCTGCTAGTCAGATCCTGAGGACTTTTCCAGAAACTTCACCTCATTCCCCATGAATATGTTTATACCATTTACATACCTATTGGTCTAACACCCTTAGAGGCATGTCTTCACCGTCACGCTTGGCAGTATAACCAACCACCATAGTACCACTTTCGCAGACTTGTGTCTCCTTCTAGCAAATGTCTTTGTAAACCAAATTATGTAGATAATACATGAACACATAGATGCATAAACACAGCAATATTATTCAGAATATTCCCTGTAATATTCCCATAATCCCTTTGTGCCTTGAATTCTTTCACTAGGGATTAGGCACCTTAGAATAAAGATTCTCAAACCCCGTGCTGTGGGCTGCTTTGGCAATGGAGTGGGTGAGGGGCCCTTCTCTCCCCTCCATGACCTGCCATACCCACGCTGTGGAGATACAGAATCTTTCACTGCCACCTTTTTCTGCTCTTTTTGCAGATACCTTATTTCAGTTGATGATAACAGGCAAGACAATAAATTCACATAACATAGTACAAGACATAATTTCATATGTTTGAATATTTTCTTGAATATTTTACACATATATATTACACAATATTATACACATATATATTGTCATTGTAGCTTACTTTTCCATTTAACCTTAGGCTAACACTTTTATCAAAATATTTTCCCTTTGGGCATAAATAGTCATCATACCCAGGCTGTGGACCCCGGAAGCCCAAAGCCAAGTTTCACTTTGTAATAATTGACATGTAACATTATTGGGTAACACAGCATCATGTTTAGCTTGTGATTTTCTGCGTGTCCATGACATCAGATACAACGTCCTTGGAGTTACTTGGCAGTCAATTAATGTTTTGGTTATTCCCTGCAGAACATCTGCACAGCGCTACAACAGAATACAGGAATACAATTCAGGCAGATAGCAGTTAATACTGACACCAAAATTACATATTACTATTTTTGTACAATTTTCAGATATTTTCCAAACCCCACCTTTTTTCATTACCACAGGTGTTCAAAACCACTGAGTTGTACTTCAGGTTACCTTAAGGGTAAACTGCCAGACTTTACAATTTTCTTCACTGGATTCCAACCAAAGGTTGAACCCCTGTGGAACATCACAATATCCCATTTTCCTCTTTAGGAGACATTTCCTGAAAGCGGATTTAATTTTATAAAAAGCATAAAAGCTGAATCCTGGCATTGATCTAGACAGAATGAATATTACAAATACAGGTTGACATATATATAAAATGCATAATCCAATAAACATCATACCGATGGTGTACAGTTTTTCTCTTTGCACTATATCAGATTCTCCTGAGTGTTTTGGTAAGGTAAGTAATATCTCACACAGAACTGGGAAGTAAGATGGGTCATATTAAACAATAATACTGAGAAGGGTGACGTCTCCCTTCAAGCTTGATTCTCGGAGTGAGGTGGGGGTGATTCATTATTTCCTGAATTGTTATCCCCTTTGACCTTCCTTCTTGGAGCTCTACACTGCCTTCTCACATGTCCTGGTTTCCCACAATTGAAGCAGTAGACCACCTTTCGATTACCCATCCCATAACAGGGGTCAATGCCAGCCACTGCAGGTTTGCGGGGTCTACTATCCAATTCTAGCCCCTGAGAAATTTTACACAAAGTGGCTGGATCCATTGTCCTCCATTCTGGCCTGGATATTTGTATTGCATTTCTTACTTGCCTTACAAGCCCCTCCATGAAGGCAGAGGCTAACACCTTCAAATGTATCTTGTTATCTCCTTCATATCCCATATCTTCCCATGCAGTGCACAATCTCTTGTAGAATTTTTCTACACTTTCCCATCTGTCCTGTGTCAGGTCTGTCAAATTGACTGATAATTCACTTTGTCTGCCTCTTGCCCATTTCTCCAATTGAGCAACATAGTCTTGTCCTGAAACTTTAGTTGTCAAATAGTCCTTTTCCATTAACATAACAACATGGTACTAGTCATTTTAGCTTCAACCAACTGTTCATGTCATTCCATGTGGCCCCATAACTTGTCTGTATTTGAGACAGTACTTTTACGAAGGGCAGGGGTCTAATCTCTGGGTCTGGCAAGGTTTTAAGCAACCTCATCATGTCAGTCGGGGACCATTTGTACACCTGATATAGTCTCACTGGAGGCTGAGCCATTTTACACAAAGACTCTACAACCACGTTTCATGTCCTCGCTCTCCCCTCCACTTCTATCAATAATTTCAGGTGACCCCGCTGACTCTTGAATCTCTATGTTGTTATCCATATTTGTCAGTTCACCTCTCAGTACAGTATACTGGGGAAAATTATCAGAAAACCTAGGTGATACATGTGTCTTAACCCTTTCTTCTTGGGGAGGTTTCATTTCAGTCTCTTGTGGAGAGTCAGAGAAATAAACCTTAGTCCAGTCTGTCTGTCTTGTTGAGCTGTCTGGTCGTCTTTCCTCATGACTGTCACAAATGGGAACTTCTGTCACTATGATTTTCCTGTTCTTATCACTTCCAGACTTTGATTTAGTTCTGGTTGTCACTGTGGCCACTACACCTTGGGATGTTTGCTGAGGAGTCACAATAGGATTGTTGGGTGAATGTCCCGTCTGTGACAGGATGACCGAATTTATACAATTATCCCTCCAAATGGGATTCTGATTCTGCTGTCCACACGCCAGACACACCCAACCTCCTGGATTATTTACTGAGGATGGTACATCAATATCTACCTCTGATTCTTTGAACACTTTAGCCCACATCCTGGCTTGCCCATTCAAGCCACTGTCTTTCAACCACCCCTCGTATTGCTTAACACTTTGCTTAACCCCCCCATCTTTGCTGCTTTTGTGTTTCCATACACAACCACACTCTGGCCAGAGAATTTTCCAGCAAAGGATGCACGTTAAGGCCGGACCCAAACTTTTGTCTGACCAAATATGGGGGTTCTCTCCCAAGCCCAATACCACAAGATATGACACAAAAAAATAAAATCACTTTCAACACTTCTTCACACAAATAAATTCCCTTCTGGGTGTTTGGGTATGTGGTCTCTTCTGTTTACCAATTTCTCGAATGATGTTTCCTTCCAGTGTTCTGGGTGTGGTACAGCAGTATCAGCATTTAAAACTACAAATATAATAAGTCCAATCATCAAAATGTGTTTCTCCACCAGCTCAGGCACAGTACATATATAATTCATACATGGCATCTATCCAAAACAAGGAACAAGGATCTTTAACAACCATTTGTTACACTCATGACCTTTTCTGACCAAAACAAACCACCTGACAATCACCTTTCATATCTGAGGGAAAAAACAGAATTCTTTTTACAAAGGATCAACCAAATGTAACTTCCCTTTTACTTACCACCAACACCCAACATCTTGAGCTGACACACAACGGAAGGGACAGAATTTTACCAAGAAACACTCTTACTGTTTTGCAGCGCTGCTATTCTGTCCATTCAGATGTGCCAATGATCTCATGACAGATCTCGGGCTTGGTGGGTTAACGGGTTGGTCCTTGATCTCAGCAGTGCCTCCATCTGTTATCGAAACCCAAACTGGGTTCAAAATCCTGATTGTCAAGTGGTGCCAAATTATTTATAATCCATATTGATATATATATATATTGTGAGCGCACAGAGAAGGAACTAGCCTGACACACACAGTCGGTGTTAAGCAAGTTGTGTTTATTAAAAACATAGCATAAGCTTTTATACTGAACAGTAAATAATTATTAATTATAACAGAGCATGCGTGAAAACTGGTTAACCTGATTGACCATTGGCGGGAGGAGGGTCTTGACACCCCCCTTACTCATCTCAATAATCAAAGTATATTAGTACTACAAGCTACGTAATGCAAAGCATGGCTGGGACCTGTTGTTCTACATTGCACATCTGAAGAAATTGCGCAGCTACGTGCTGGGGGCTGTTTGCGTAAGCATTGTTAATCTCCAGACTCTTTGAAGGACGGCTCACAGAAAGTTTATAAACAAACAAGTCTACTAGGACATGCTGCCCTAGAGTGGGTGTCTGGCCTTGCTCTCAGTGTATATCCTTATCATTAGAAGCTGTAAGCTTCTTCTACTAGATGCATTTCTATAATTGTTAAGAATAGCAAGCTAATGAGAAGTTAAAGTGACAGACATTTAATTTCTATAACACCACTTTCCTCCTTTAGGCTGGGGCCCCATGTGGGTAAACACTGCCGTTTGGCTGCAGCATTTTACAGTCCCTGCATTGCACATTGTAGAAAAACACACGCAGCAGAAATGCTGCAATTTTCAAAACCGTTGCATTTTTGGAAATCATACCATGTCAATTATACCTACGGAAAAGCCGGAGGTTTCCCTATAAGTATAATGGAAGCAGAAAGTCTGCAGAGGAAGACTCTGCAGGCTTACTGTGAAAAGTACTGTGGGAAAATCCGCAATGCGTTTCCGCTGCAAATTTTGGCTATTAATAATTGTATTCCTAAACTGTATATGCAGTTTTAATTTTTATAGAGATATCACCATCATTGCATCCATGACAACACGCAATAATTCAGTCACAGAAAAAAAAAAAAAAAGCCACAGTGCAAAAGGACATGGGCAGCCTATTTTAGTTAGACCTCGGGACCACATTTTAGGGTATATTTTGCAGCCACAAATCCTACTATAACAACGGCTTTAATGAATCATCAGAAAAGTTACCTATTTTTTGAAACCAAGTTTTGTTGATTTAGGCTGGGTTCACATCTGCGCTTGCATTATGTTAAGGGATTCCGTTCCCCTCTCCGCATGAAAAATGCGGAGAGAGAAATGCTGCAAACAGGACTTCTCTCTGCATTTTCCACCCTTTTTGGGCAGAAACCGAGCGGAAACCACACAGACCCCATTATAGTCTATAGGGTCCGCGGGTTTCCTAAGGTAACTGTTTTTTTTTTATGCGGAATAGGTTTCTGTTCGCGGGGTCCCCAAACGCAGATGTGAACCTAGTCTTAGATATTCCACATAAAGATCTATATTTAAAGAAAATCCTAAAACAATAGTTTTTACTCTGGCCACTATGTATCATAACAGGCTAATACTTTCTGTTCTGTAGGAGATTTTTTCAGCTCAGGCATGATTACAATGACAAATAACATAGGGACCACCATTCACAGCAGGTGATAGACACAGTTTATCTATTCTCTTCTGAATGAAGTCTGCGCAAATCACAAAGCATATCTAGCATCTCCAGTATATGTAGTTTATGATCCATGTAGCTGCTGTACAGCAAATTTCCAAATGCTGTTAGAGGCAGCACAGACAAGATGGCCATCTCCATAAATGTGTACAGAAAATGAAATACATAATTACTTATTTCCTATTACTATCTGGTTTTATAGGGAACCTGTCACCAGGTTTGGGGCCAAACATGGTGACTCCTGTCCCATCTGTCAATGAGTTTGGTAGGAACTGAAAGTATTACTCTGTTGGAGAGGAGTCATGACTTTTCTCTGGCAGCTCCCAGTATGTGCACTGTGCACATTTAAAGCCAAAGAGAGTACACTGCGCATAAGGACATAGTACTGTTTGCCTTTAAGGAGGATATTTTACTATGTACTAAGACTTCATATGTTTAGATCAATTACACTAAACAGAAGAAGTCTATGTACTTGAACAGCCGTCACCCATAAGAATATTTTACTATTTACTACAAAATCAATTCAGGTTTTTCTTCCCATTTATAGTATATTGCCAGTGTGAAAACATCCTCTCTGCTAACTGGACTGGCAGAGGTTCTATATTATATTCCCTTAAAGAATAATCAAACAACGCTTGATTTTCTGGTACAATTTGTGACATTTAATCCCTTAATGACACTGCCTATTTTGGCTTTAAGGGCGAGGCATACTTTTTAGCTTTTTTTTTTCATCCCAGTCTCCTGAGACTTTTTATTTTTTACCCATTGACGGCTTGATTTTACTTTTAAGTAGAACCATTTTGGAGTACATGCATTAAAAATTTTTTGTTTAATTGTGTGATGTGGGATAGCCAGAGAAATAGCAATTATTCTAGTTTTGGGGTTATTAGTTTTGTTTTTTTACATTGTTCATTATACAGTCATGGCCAAAAGTTTTGAGAATGACACATATTATATTTTCACATGATCTGCTGCCCTCTGGTTTTTATGTGTGTATGTCAGATGTTTTTATCACATACAGAAATATAATTGCATTCATATTATGAGTAACAGAAGCTTATATTGACAGTTAGAATGAGTTAATGCAGCAAGTCAATATTTGCAGTGTTGACCCTTCTTCTTCAGGACCTCTGCAATTCTCCCTGGCATGCTCTCAATCAACTTCTGGACCAAATCCTGACTGATAGCAGTCCATTCTTGCAGAATCAATGCTTTAATTCTGTCTGAATTTGTTGGTTTTTGTTTGTCCACCCGTCTCTTGATGATTGACCACAAGTTCTCAATGGGATTAAGATCTGGGGAGTTTCCAGGCCATGGACCCAAAATCTCTATGTTTTGTTCCCTGAGCCATTTAGTTATCACCTTTGCTTTATGGCAAGGTGCTCCATCATGCTGGAAAAGGCATTGTTGAGCGCCAAACTGCTCTTCGACGGTTGGGAGAAGTTGCTCTTGGAGGACATTCTGGTACCATTCTTTATTCATGGCTGTGTTTTTAGGCAAGACTGTGAGAGAGCCGATTCCCTTGGCTGAGAAGCAACCCCACACATGAATGGTTTCAGGATGCTTTACAGTTGGCATGAGACAAGACTGGTGGTAGCGCTCACCTCTTCTTCTCCGAATAAGCTGTTTTCCAGATGTTCCAAACAATCGAAAAGGGGATTCATCAGAGAAAATGACTTTACCCCAGTCCTCAGCAGTCCACTCCCTGTACCTTTTGCAGAATATCAGTCTGTCCCTGATGTTTTTTCTGGAGAGAAGTGGCCTCTTTGCTGCCCTCCTTGAGACCAGGCCTTGCTCCAAAAGTCTCCGCCTCACAGTGCATGCAGATGCACTCACACCTGCCTGCTGCCATTCCTCAGCAAGCTCTGCACTGCTGGTAGCCCGATCCCGCAGCTGAAACACTTTTAAGAGACGGTCCTGCCGCTTGCTGGTCTTTCTTGGGCGCCCTGGAGCCTTTTTGGCACCAATGGAACCTCTCTCCTTGAAGTTCTTGATGATGCGATAGATTGTTGACTGAGGTGCAATCTTTCTAGCTGCAATACTCTTCCCAGTTAGGCCATTTTTGTGCAGTGCAATGATGACTGCACGTGTTTCTTTAGAGATAACCATGGTTAACAGAAGAGAAACAATGATGGCAAGCACCAGCCTCCTTTTAAAGTGTCCAGTGGTGTCATTCTTACTTAATCATGACAGATTGATCTCCAGCCCTGTCCTCATCAACACCCACACCTGTGTTAATGGAGCAATCACTGAAACGATGTTAGGTGGTCCTTTTAAGGCAGGGCTGCAATGATGTTGAAATGTGTTTTGGGGGATAAAGTTCATTTTCTAGGCAAATATTGACTTTGCAAGTAATTGCTGTTAAGCTGATCACTCTTTATAACATTCTGGAGTATATGCAAATTGGCATTAGAAAAAGTGAAGCAGTAGACTTTGTAAAAATTTATATTTGTATCATTCTCAAAACTTTTGGCCATGACTGTACAGCATGTATGAAATATCTTTACTCTGTGGGTAATAAAAGTTTACATAGTGCCAACACTTAAAAATCGTAGGGTTCAAGTACAACAAAATGGGAGTAAGAAATCAATTCACACAATAGGAGTGAAAGCCCTGGGCTTACAATCTATGAGATAGAGGGGGTGACACTAACACTTGTTATCATTTGTAAAAGCTTGTTTTGGTAACAAGTTTAGCTGTTATACTTTTACAGCTTACCAATCTTGTGCCCTGTCTAAGTGTACCATGATGATTAGAGATTTTTCAAAAATTCTATTTGGCCAGTTCGCCGAATTTTCAGAAACGATTCAATCCGAATTAATTTGCGGTGAATTGCGTTAAAAAAACTGCTATTTCCTGGCTGCAGAGAACCTGTATATTAGCTAGAACACTGTGCCTTGCGGTAACACGCATAGGGAGTCTGCTGTGGTAATGAAACAATACAAGAAAAGGCTTTACAACATATAACTGCACTGCACAAGGACTAATAAGACCCCAATTTGAATTACACAGGTATGATCTATTGCAAACCTGCAATGAGCAGCAGTATATTGGCAGTCAGTGCAGCAAGTTGTAGTAGGATTGTTCCTATTACCCAGGCTGCAAACACCCCAAATGAACCCTGTTCTGCTTCAATACTCTGTATAAATTCCTCCCTATCCTTTCCATACACTTCTAATGCTCTTTCCCTGAACTTTGAGCAAAATATCAGTTTGTCTTTTCTACCACTTTCCCTAGCACCTGCTGATGTTTCTCCCTGTACTAAGTACACTGGAAAATGCCTGAATCTAAGATGGAGGAGGGTATTTATAGGGCTGGCTGGCTGCACGCACGGCCTTGTGGGTGATCCCGAGTTCCCAGAGATTCTTGCGCCATGTCCTAACATGTTCAGCCGCCATTTTAGGAAAGAAAAAAGAAAAATCAGCAATTCGTTACCACGAAGCGTGAGGAAATCCAGATTCGATGAGAGTTGAATATTTCCTGAATTTCAGATCAAATTCCACTTCATCAGCTTTGATTTGCTCATCTCTAGTGATGATGAAAATGCTTCCGACTATAGACTGGCATAAACCATAAATTTAAAAATAAGGCTTGATGGAATACTAGAATAGGTTTCAATAGACAAATAGCAAAGCAGAGTTGGGTAGAATATGCAGCATTACAAGGATGAGTTGAAACAGAGATCCACAGCAAGCAGAATTGGATGGAATATATACCTTTATGAAGAAAAAAAGTGGAAGTTAGATCCATGCCATGTTTAAATGCACTTGTGGTGAAAATGCACTTAGGGTCATAAATACTCCTGCATTAAAAATGCCCCTCTGCATTGTACAATTACAGTGATACCCAATTTATAAAATATTTTTCACTTTTACACAAAAGTAATTTCAAATAAACATTGTTTTTGCATTGCCATAACATTTTTCAATTGATTATGCTGTTTAAGGGATTTTTTTTTTTTTTTTTTTGCAGGATGAACTCAACTTTTATCACTTTTTATTCCATTTTCTGTGAGGGGAGAAGAACAAAAAAAATTTGTGGGTTTATTTTTCTTAGTGTTCACAGCTTTTTAGTGCGGATAGTTTCAGAAGCAGCAATACCAATTATGTGCCTTTAGTCCAATATTTTTTAATATCAAAGCTATATGTTAGGAAAAAATTTTGATTTTTTTTTTTTTTTAGTTTCACTATGAGTCTTGAACCTATGATCTCTTGTATAAGAAATACTCTGCAATACTTCTATACTGCAGGGTATTGTACTTCTCAGTATTATACTGACATTCAGCCTGTTAGACCCTGCCTGACTGGGCTTAATTGCCTTCTGTTCTTGGCAGAGCCAGAGGCCATGGATATGTCCCTCATGCCGTTACTGCTACCTCTGTTTTTGTGCTATATATGGACACATCATAGCAACTAGTCACTCCTGACAGAATTAGATTTAGATATATATATATATATAAATATATGTCATTAGTAGTATTGGATAGCGGAGGGAGCAGACTGCTCCATATTGCAAACACCCCCTGCCTCAGGATGAAACGTAAGATGTGCTGCTGCCATAAATAGCGCTATAAGAAGCAGGAAAACTGATAGGAAACCATGTATGAAGGCTTATACTTGCCAGAGAACACACTAACCAGCAAGATCCTGCAGGTATTTTAAACTTTTCATACAAAAACTGAGGTACCCTTTAACCTATACTAGCTATAACCAAAACAAAAACACAGAGAAAAAAACAAAAAAAACACATTTGTTTAAAAAAACGGGTGTTTTTTTATAAACCTCATACAAGGTATTATCAAGTGAATTATAATGAAACTTTTGCCCAGGTGATATGTGGGCTTTTATTAGTTTACAAGATATAAAGCAAAGCAGTTACAAATGTAACAAAGTATTTTTCAACTCCAACAAAAACAGTGGCTTAATGTCACAGTTCTACAGTAATAAAATACAAAGAATAAAAGTATTTACAGCAGTACTCAAAGTAAAACACCGAAACAAAATTGTAATAAAAAAAAAAAAAACACACACATAAGGTAACTTATTTTAGTGTTTTACAGATTTTTTCCAGGCGGGTCTGAAAGAAAGAAAAATAAGACAGATTTAGAAACAAGCAAAT
Source organism: Leptodactylus fallax (assembly GCA_947044405.1). Taxonomy (NCBI): domain Eukaryota; kingdom Metazoa; phylum Chordata; class Amphibia; order Anura; family Leptodactylidae; genus Leptodactylus; species Leptodactylus fallax. The sequence goes on from CAMRHE010000015.1 coordinate 4,170,263, forward strand.
GTAATGTCCTGGCTAATTTCTTTAACATACAGGTGCATCTCAATAAATTAGAATATCTTTGAAAAGTTCATTTATTTCAGTTGTAAAAGTGGCCCCCACCCCCCATTTTATATAGATTCAAAGTAATAAACACTTGAAATAAACTACTCTGCATGTAATTAATGTTGATGATTATATCGTACAGATCGTAAGTTTTGGGTATTCATTATCTAAGAAAATTAGAATATCGTGAACGTCTTTAAATGGTCCCTCAGTCTGATTCAGTAGGCTACATAATCATGGGAAAGACTGCTGACTTGAAAGTAGTCCAGAAGACAGTCATTGACCCCTTCTACATGGAGGATAAGCCACAAAAGATCATCGCTGTTCACAGTGCTGTATCCAAGAATATTCATGGAAAGTTGAGAAGGAAAAAAAAGTGGTATATATTAAAAAAAAAAAAAAAAAAGTGCACTAGCAAAAGGGATAACCACAACCTTGAAAAGATTGCCAAGAAAAGGCAATTCAAGAATTTGTGGGAGATTTACAAGGAACCGAATGCAGCTGGAGTCGGTGTTTAAAGAGCCACCCCACACACAGACGTATCCAGGACATGGGCTACAACTGTCACAATCAGTGTCTAAAACCACACATGACCCAGAGACAACATCAGAAGCATGGGCTAAGGAGAAAAAGGACTGGACTGTTGCAAAATTTACTTTCATCTGAAAACAGGACTTTGGACCATTGAGCATTTTATTTGGAAATCAGTCCAAATCCCAGAGTCTGGAGAAAAAGTGGGGAGGTACAAAATCCAAGTTCCTTGAGGTCAGGTGTAAAGTTTACACACTCCATTATGGTTTGGGGAGCCATGTCATCTACTGGTGTTGGTCCACTGTTATATCAAGTTCTAAGCCAGCGCAGCCCCGTGTTCCAAGAAGTTTTAACACTTAATGTTTCCCTCTGCTGACAAGCTTTACGGACATGCTGTTTTCATTTTCCAGCAGGACTTAGCACCTGCCCACACTGCCAAAAATACCAATACTTGGTTTAATAACCATGGGACCACTGTGCTTGATTGGCCAGCAAACTCACCTGACCTAAATTGTCAAGTAAGATGAGACACCAGACTTAAAGGGGTATTCCCATGAACATAATCATATCTATATTTGTAGATAAGTAAAAATTATACATATTTGCAAATAAGTAGTTAAAAATTCTGCAGAGTTTTAAAGATGTTCTCTAACCATATTACTGGTGACAGTCTGTCATGATCAGTTGCCAATGGATACGACCACGAATGTAGAAACTTTGTATGGTCTGGGACTTGTCAGGAACCCAGCCATGATTTTCTTACTGTAGCCGGGTTATCAGGCAGGGACACTACATGTATCAGAAGATATCCCAGCCACTATAAGGAAATCATGGCTGATGTTCTAACCTTAGAAAATTCCTGCATTCATGGTCGTATCCACTGGCAACTGATCAAGACAACAACTAAATAAGACAAGATATTTAGAGATAATCTTTAAAACTATGCAAAGTGTTTAATTACTTATATTTGCAAAAATGTTTAACTTTTAATTATCTGCAAATATAAAAATGGTTATGTTCATGGGAATACCCCTTTAAAGCAGACAAGCTGAAGGCTATCAAAGCAATCTGGCTTTCATAACCTCAGCAGTGGCACAGGCCGATAGTCTCCATGCCATGGCGCACTGATGTAGTAATTTATGTAAAAGGAGCCCCTACCACACAGAGTGCATATACTGTACATATTTTTCAGGAGGCCAACATTCTGCACTGAAAATCATATTTCAATTGGTCTTACATAGGGCCGGACGATTAAGACCCAAATCAAAATCACAATTAATTTAGCATGTTATCTAGATTACGATTAATAAACAATTTTAGGACACTTCCCTTTTTACTTGTCACGCCTCAAATTTATATGCCACTGAACTTTTATTTAGGTTATTTATACGTCAGCAATCCTGACTGGACAGCGTACAGTAAGTGACATATCCTTTAGCAGCCAATGGCAGTGTGAGACAGGATGGCATGAGGCAAAATAATTGAAATAATTGATGTGAGCACGTTCACAATGTAATTGAGCTGACTTTCCAGCAACTGTCTTACACAATATTTTAAATTTTCTGAGACTTTTGCGTTTATTAGCTGTAAAACATTATCCTCAACATTCAAAGTAAAACATTTGAAATAGATCAATGTGTGTGATGACTCTATAGAATATAGGGGTTCATTTTTTAAATTGAATTACTGAAATTAACTAATTCTAATTTATTAAAGGTGGCATTCACACTTCTGTTAGTGTCTGTTGCTACCATAAGTCAGAAAATGTTAACACGGACACTAACAGATCTGTCAAAATTCTGTTAAAAATTCTATTGATTTCAATGGGATTTGATGTGTTGTCAGTTTGTGTCAATTTTCACCAATCTGTCACCGGTCCATTATATTGGCAGACAGAATGCAGAACTTTTGGGTCTGTTGACTGATAAATGTCCATCATTTTAGAACATTCATGTCTAAGGCTAACGGATGGTTGTCAGTTATACTGTCCATTATTTTTTCTGCACATGCTCAGAAAGCAGAAATCCATTAAATGGATCAGTTAAACCTATACGTGACACAGACATTTTTATGTTTTCGATTTTTTTACTCCCCACATTCTGAAAGCCATAACTTTCTCATTTTTCCATTTACGTAGTCATGAGATCTTGATTTTTGTGTGATAAGTTGTACTTCAAAATTGTACCATTTATTATTCTATACAATGTACTAGGAAGCGGGCGTAAAAAAAAAAAATAATAAAAAAAAATAATAAAATAATGAAGTACCGCAATTTTCTTATGGTTTTGTTTTTACAGCTTCCTCTCTGCGGTAAAACTGCTATGTTAGCTTTATTCTCCAGGTTAGTATTATCAAGGTGATACCAAATTTATATAGTTTTTCATGTTTTAATAACTTTAAAACTTAGACTTTTTGTAAAGAAAAACATTTGATTCGCCATATTCTGACCTCTGTAACTTTTTTATATTTCAGTGTACGGTGCTGTATAAGGAGTCTTTTTGCAGGACAATATGCAGCTTTTATTGATACCACGACGTGGAATGTATAATGCTTTGATCACATGGCTGGGAGCCTTCAGAAGGCTCTCGGCTGCCATAGTAATGGGATGGCTCACGTAATGGCGCCGCGGGGGGCTTGCCCAGTTAACGATCGACAACGTGGAAACAAAGTAACCACCCAGATGTTGTGGTCGGATTTGAGTCTCTGATCATGGGTAATGCTACCCGGTCCCTGCTGTATGAAACAGCACAGACATGGCACCAAGTGCGGCCGCTTTGCTTCAGAGCAGCTGTCATGGTTAGTCACATGTACATGTATGTCCTGGTGGGTATAGAGGAGAGGAGGGGAGGGGGAGGGGGGGGGGGGAGAAAACTACAAGACACCAACATCAGTTAGTGTCAGTTAAAGTCTTTTTTTTTTTTTAACATATCATAACAGACATCCAACAGAAGAGATGTATACTTACTGATAGAAGCTTAATATTTTCAAATGCCTTATGGTCAAGATTGCGCAGGTCTATTCCATCCATGTCATCAGCAGTCAGTCGAATATTCTGAGAGTAAAGAAATAGATTAAGCTTAAATCTATAGATAACATAGCCGAAGGTATGAACTTTTAAAGCTATGGCAATGTGTAATCAGCACCAACTTTAAAAAAAAAAAAAAAACTTTTTTTTTTTATGGATTATACTCTGGAAAAGTCTGTACAGAGTAAGAAAAAAAGTGCAAGCTGCAGAGTAAGAATGGATGAATGTTTAACATTACGAAGCTCTTTTTTTTGATCCATAAAAAGGTATACAGTAATTCAATGAAAAAAAAAAAAAAAAAAATTATATCTATAGTTTTTTGTTTTGCTTACCTTTCCATTTTCTGTTGGTAAATTAATGAACAAATCATTCATGCCTGCTAATGGACTGCCATTTGCTGAGAAGGTAAAGACTGGCTCTCGCATTGCTGGTGTTCGTAGTGCTGGAGTTTTAAATACCCTTAAACAAAAAACAGTGTTATGACTGACATGTACATATTTAGTCCTAACAGGTAATCCATGCGTCATTCAAAACTTTGTCTAAGGTTTCATTTACGTGGCTGTATTACGCCTGGGTATCATTATTTAGCGCTTAAAGGGGTTGTGTCCAGGATAAATTGAGATCTCTAATATAAGCTAACCACCACCGCCCCAGACCCACCCCCCCACAACCTAGTGCACCAAAAATCTATATTCACCTAGATTGCCGGGGCGTTCATATGACCAGTCCAGGCACATTTTCCGGTGATGTTCCGTTTCCAGAAACGGAATTTGCCCTATACTAACCTAACGCTGGCTCTTTTGCGCAGGTGACCGACAGACATCAAGAAGAGGAGGTACTGGCCGCCCAGAAGGAGTGTTGGCTACTGCGCATGCCGGCACTCTGGCTCTAATGCAAAGGCGTGGATGGCCCAGAAGACATTATGCTCCATGCCCAGAAGACAGGTAAGTATGATGGGGGTTGAGATCGTTAGGAAGGGTTAGTAGTGGGCAGGCTAGCAAGGGAAACAGGGAGGGGGGGTGTGAATGAGAAAGGGAGGGGGAGGAGTGAGAGGGAGTCAGCTGACAGGAAAACAGAACAGGAAGATACCCATGTAAACAAATGCAGAAGATGCCAGGAGTTCAAAGAGAACCTAAGAAATCACTGCTAAAAGGTATATGGGTCACTTATTAACCTATTAATAGCACTAACAGACCTTTTTTGAAAAATTATATTTTTTGCCTGGAAAACCCCTTTAAATGCAGATATAATTTTGAGGAAGATTCCCTCTTTGCCATTTTGTTTTCCCTGTTTTCACACTCAAGATTCAGCTCTTGCACAAAAACCTAATGCACTGTGTGACTAAACCAAAGGCTGCCTTCATACAAGCATTTGTAACCATAAAGTTTTCATCATCAATACTTTCTTGCTACATAGCTACTGCACATCCAGATTCAGTTGGACGTTACACATCTTTGGTCCAATTAATTGGAATAGAACCCGTAGATAAGACTGTACATGATTTATATGGTCGTCATGGCAGCTGTACCACCCAAGTGTGCTATTTCAGTTACTCCAGGCCTGATCAGGCAGAAAAATATAACTATATTCACATCATGTTTCTTTACATCAGTTTAGCACATCCGTTTTAACAGATAGTCTTCCGTTTACATGGAGGAAATGGGGGTATATTTAATAAAACGGTCTAAAAGCAAAACTGTCTTAGTTGCCCGTATCAACCAATCGCAGAGCAGCTTTAAATTTAGCTTCAGCTCCTGAAAAATGAAAGCTGCATTGGGATTAGTTGCTATGGACAACTAAGAGTTTTGCTTTTAGACCATTTTAATATATCTGACCCAACGTATGTAAAAGACATGTGAATGTTTACACTGTGTGCCTGTAACTTTTAACAAAAATGCAAACATGGGCATCGCAGGGTCCATGGGAAAACAGTACAGATGGGACATGGATGACCTCCATGGACCAATATCCTCACGAACACCTACATGAACAAGTGTGTGGGACCGCAGAAAAAAAATGGGTTTGTGCGCCACAGTTTACAAGTAGCTAAAGACAGGAACTTTGTAATACAGCAGGCAGCATTAAGTTTTCAGGTTTACTATATTTTCATGCTGGTTGGACTACCTGGTATCAATTTTAGGTGTGATCATGGAAGTGTATCCCACCACGGAAGAGTCTGCCAGTCTGCTGTTTGAGGGCGTTGCACGGGTCCTTTTACTTGTTCTGAAAAGGATAGACAAAGTATTTCAAATGCTAAGATTTACATAGTTCAACATTTAAATAGAATATTTGCCCAAAAAGCACGGTCACAGCTCTGATGCAAGATCCCAATGGAATAGCCCTTTAAAACTCCTGTCTCACGTTTCTGAAATAAGAAAACCGCACATAACATGCACTCCTGAACGCTAGACTGCATAACATCTGAATACAATTTCCTAACATGCATCTTAAACCATCTCTAAACTATAGCTATACTTATAGATACTTGAATCCTTAAGGTATATAGTTAAAACACTTACCTCTTGGCATTAGTGCTTGCAGCAGAAATTCTAGCTTTTCTTGCAGTGCCAAGTTTTTTAGTGGAAACTTTCCCCTGAAAGCACAGAACAGAGTAACTTGCACAAATAAACCTTATGGCAAATATATAAATAAATAAGAAGAAAAAAAAAAAAACATCAGAATGACATGAAGATCTGCTATTCAGTGACTCAGACAATATAAATTTATATAGCATAAAAAATATTCTGTTTTTACAGTGACAATTTTTAATACATACATGACACATTTTTGTCCTAGCATGTAAAAGCAATTGTATGCCCTGCAGTGTTAATAAACAAGGCCGAGTGTAATATGTAATATTCTTTCTGCAAGGAAAAATATTTAAAATACTACCTCTAGTGTAAGGTTTAAACAAATTCATAGAAACTGTAGGTTAAGTTTTTTTTAACAATAGTTTTTATAGGGTTTTTCCAAAAAAAACACAACACTGCCACAATCCAGGACAGTACAACATTTTGGCAAATAATGGAATCTTTAAAATAATCCTGGGCCAGCAGGGAAAATTCATGTAAATAGGGTCCATGAATTGTGAATGAACTTAATTAATAATTGATGTCTAGCATGGACTGAAAGGGGGTAGACTAGGAAGACAAGATGAGAGGGGGCATGGGCAAAAAAAAATTAGCAAGAATGGGCTAAGTGAGCCTGAGGTGTACAATAAGATTATTCTTGTATTATCTGTGGATAAAGGTAACAACATAAGCAATACAAAAAATTTTTCTAAGCATAGGCTTGACTTACGCTAGTTTCACACTAGTGATTGGTTTTCTGTTGTTCAAGTCTGAATGAGGACCCTGTCCACTTAAAAAACATTTACACGCGGAAACTCACGGACCCCATAGATTAATGGGGTCCGCTGGGTTTCATACTGAAACCAGCAGAGAGAAAAGTCCTGCTTGCAGGACTTCCAGAGGTTTCCCCTGCGGACTTTCTGCTTCCATTATACCTATAGGGAAATAAGTTACAAGAAGAATTTGCTTGAAGACAGAAAAAGAAAAAAAAGCAGATCCTGAAGTGTTCGCTGAGGAATAAAGGATCTTAAAAAAAAAAAATAAAAATAAAATAAAAAAATACATTTTTCAGGTTTTATGAAACCTCTATCCATTTACGAAGCTAAAACAATTACCGATGGCTCCTGCCATTAAGTGTAGAGTTTCTGAGGAGAAATTAAGCACTACCTGAAACCCATTACAACCTCTGCAGTACCTCTCAACTCTGTTTAATATGGGAAGGTTGACCACTATTATCCAAATAGGATGAAAGTAGAAGGATTGCAAGTGGCAGAGAACTGTTCTAATCATTATAATCCCATTATATTATTTAATTTCCATTATCATTAAATGTACCTCCAGTTATAGACAACTTTGCATAAATTAATACAGGTGAAAATAAGAAAAAAAAAAACAAAAACAAATAATTGCTCTGTAAATAGAGGCTGCTTGTACACAGAATGAGGCAAATCAATCAATTAACCAGCCATCAGGAGAATCCCTCTCCACCCCTTCTCCATAGAGCTCTATGTGGGAGGCTGAATACAGAGACAAATACAGTAATACCTCTTGCATTCACGTTTCTGAATTTGCAAATTCACAGATTCACGACATTTTCATTTGAATCTAACATATGCATTTGCGATTTTTCCACAGATCTGCGAAATTTGCAAAAAAAAAAAACAAAAATAACTTTGCTATTGGGTAGTAGCGTCCCATTTGTTATGTACAGTAAAGTACCCTGTACTTGGTTTCATCTTACTGTGACTGAAAAAGAAAACAGCAAATGAATTAGTGTACAGTACAGTACTGTAGGGGTAACAATAATATTTAGGGGTTAAAGAGGACCTTTCACGTCCTCATGTATATGCGGTTTTACATACCGCTAGAAAGCTGACAGCGCGCTGAATTCAGTGCACTGCAGGCTTTCCCGATATGTGCCCTGGGGCTGGAGATATCGGAGATCTAAATTTCACCGTTCACTGTCAGAAGGGCGTTCCTGACAATCTAGCTGCGCTGTGAGGAACGCCCTCCCTGACTGTGCTCATCCAAAGCAGAGTACTGTCAGAGGGGTTGTTCCTTACAGCCCAGTGATAACGCTGAGCTGTAAGGAACGCTTCCCCCCCCCTCCAGTACAAGTGTATGGACTAGTACGGTCAGGGAGGGCATTCCTCACAGCGCAGCTAGACTGTCAGGAACGCCCTACTGACAGCAAACTGTGAAATTTAGACCCCCGATATCTTCAGCCCCGGCGCACATAACGGGAAAGCCAACAGTGTGCTGAATTCAGCGTGCTGTCAGCTTTCTAGCGGTATGTAAAACCGCATGTGCCTGAGGACATGAAAGGTCCTCTTTAAACTCTAGAAATAAGCATCAATTAGCATTTTAAGTTTGCGTACCAAACAATCGTGATTCCTCGCGATCAGTTCTGGAACCTAACCTCGCGAATGTTTGAGGTATTACTGTATAATGTAAATAAGCAGATAGAAAAGCAGGAGAACAGCTTAAGAGGAGAAGGAAACAGATCTCCATAATAAGCTATATTACAAAATTTCTTATGTTCAAATGCATAAAAGTTGTTTATTACTGGACGTACGATTTAATAATTGAATTACATGATTGACTGCAGTAGTCTGCTATAGAGTACAGCACGTCATCAGTAAACAAAGACTAGTAGGTGTCCCACAGAAATGTTGGCTCAGGATTTGAAAGGCAAGGTGGTCTTTTTTTTTTTTTTCATTTTAGCCATATACAAGTTATGCATTTATTATACATGTACAAATGAAATGCTAGTGGTAGGACTATTATGCAAGAATCTGTGACTTGAAGATGGGTTCTGCAATATAAACAGTGTCTGCCGCTACTTGTTCCAAGAGAGCAAAGCATGCATCCAATTGTTACATTGAATTTAAAGAAGTAGGCAAAATCATTAATTCATAGTGGTCTTTGGTTTTTAGTTTCCAAGGAGAGTCATACCATGGTTTCTCATAATGACCTTTTCATTGAGCAGAAGAAAACATGCATCAAAGATTCAAAACTTACATTTGCTTTTTGCCTAAGGACGCTAGTCACTGGAATATTTTCCACTATTTCTTCAATAGAGTTGGTCTTTGCTTTCTTTGCTGTAGGTTGCAACAAATAGGAAAAAAAAATTATATATATATATATATATATATATATATATATATATATATATATATTTTATCATACATATCAAATCTACTCAGTACATGTTGCAGGAAACTACAGCTTAATATTGTAACAAAAAAAAAAATAATTTTTTTAATATATTTATTTATATATATATATATATATATATATATATATATATATATATGACTGAACTAAGATATATGAAGGTATAATATACATAAGTTTTTCGGTCTTATAGAGGTTTCTGTCCTGTAGATGTTAGGTCTCAGGCCCATGACTGTGTGCACGGTCAGTGTGCTAGCTGTGTTTTTTACATCTCGCACACGACCCATTCAATTCTATGACCCCATACACATGACTATTTTCACAGTCCCATGTGTCAGGCCGTGAGCAAGACTCAGGACAGGTCCTATTCCTGTGTTTTTTGGCCTGTGCTCACTAACCTCAATGAGTATGACTGGAGGAATGGGCGGCACATGGATGTCATCCATGTGCAGTCCAATCACAGCCTGGCGACACACACATGGCCATGTTGCCTTATAGTGAGGTTTGTGCCATTAACCACAGAACTGGGTATAAAAGCCTGATTGCCAGGGTCCAACACCTGGCACTCCCTAAGAATGGAGGCCATAAATGTCGCATGTGAATGCAGCAGTGGTGCACATGCGTGACCAACACTATATTCACGGCTATGAAATTGGAAGCGATCTTTGTTCCAGAAGTCCCAACTGTTCAGTGATCTTCATTCTTAATCTGCCGTCACCAATGAAAAGCTCTCCACCCCAATTTTAAAATCCCACGTCGCCAACTGTACACTTGACCCGATCTAATCGCACCTCATCCCCAACCTCACTGCAGTCTTTACTCTGGTTCTAACCAGAGGTACCTTCCCTTCTACCTTTAAGCAAGCTACTGTCACATCCATGCATCCTTAAGAAACCATCTCCAGCCAACTATGGCCCTCTCTCATTGCTCCCGTATGTCTCAAAACTCCTTGAACACGTCCACTTTGAAATATCCTCCTCTCTGTAGTCCAACTTTCTCTTTGAAAGACTACAGTCAGGCTTCTAACCCCATCGTCCCACAGAAAATGCCTTAACCAAAATCATAATTGACCTAACTGCTAAAGCCAAACGACACTACTCTGTCGCAGGTGGAGGAAAGGTCAAGGAGGAGGAGAACAGTCAAGTCCCTCTTGTTGGAAACTCTTTCATCCCCTGGCATCAGCAACTCGTTTCTCTCCTGGATCTCCTCATACCTCACATTCAGAGACTCCCACTAACACCACCTTCTTTCTGTAGGTCTCACCTAAGGCGCTTTCCTAGGAACCCTCCTGCTCTCCATCTATACCCTTGGCCAACTCATAGAATCCCACGGTTTTTAATACCATTGCCACAGAGACGACACTCAAATATCTCTCTCTGGACCAGACATTACCGCTCTGTCCAGAGTACCAGATTTTCTAGCAACCATAGTCTCTCCTGATTTCTCAACATGGAGAAAATGGAGTTGTTCTTCTCCCCACCTTGCACAGTCCCCCTACCTGACCCACCTATCAAAATTAATGGTACCACACTTACCTGAGTGTCTCAGGTCCGTTGCCTTGTGATAACCCTTGACTGACTTATCCTTCAAGTCAAATATCCTAAGCCCTCAACTCCTGCCACCTCAAGTACATTCATCAAATCTGCTCCTTCCTCACCCCTAAAACTACAAAAAATGCTAGCCATAATCTCCCACTTAGACTACAGTAACACCCTTCTCCACGGCCTCCCAGCATATGCTCTCGCCCCCCCCCAGTCCAACCTAAATTCTGCTGCTCTTTAACCCACCTCTCCACACGTTTTTCATAAGCCGCTCTCCACTGCCAATCAACAAATAGCGTTTAAAATGCTAACACAAAAGCCATCCACACGTGACCTAATCTCTCGCTATCTGCCCACAAATAACCTCTGATCCTCTCAAGACCTCCTACTCCGCTCTTTGCCACTCTTCACACAACTGCCTCCAAAACTTCTCCCGTGCATCCCCCACACTCAGACTTCCCACGACAAGACCGTCCCCCACAATCACTACCTTCAAAAAGGGACTCACCTCTTCAAGAAGGCCTACAACCTTCAATAACACTACTGCCACCACATCCCCATCTGAACAGCTTCTACCTTCACCTACTGTCTCAATCATCTTTTTCTCATAGATTGTAAGCCCTTGTGGGCAGGACCCTCTATTCACTACTATACTCAATTGTACATCATCATCATGGAATTAATAGAGCTCTAAATATAAATACGCATTATTTTATACTTGATGTTTGTGCCGAAAGTCTCCCATTAACCCCTTATTATGGCAGATGTCTGGTATTTAAATACGTGCCATAGCCACTGGGTCTCTGCTGTATTACACAGCAGAGACCTGGTACTAATGTCTGCGATCAGGTCATTAAAGAGGTTGCTCAGGCATTTTTTTTTTTTTTAATGCCTGGACATTAGGGATAGGAGGGGGAAAAAGAAAAAAAAAAAAACAAAAAAAAAAAAAACTAAAACCCACACCTGTCCCCGATACTCCGGTGTCCTTCCAGCATGTTCTGGTCCTTCTGCTCCGTCAGCTTCTCAAAGCGAAACTGCTCCATCTCGCAGAAGCCACTGATTGGCCTCAATGGTCACATGTGGCGGGGACTTCCGCCACACGTCACTACTAGACCGAGAAGACCAGACGGCGCTGGGAGGCACCGGAACAATGTGGAAAGGAGAGTATGAGTTTAAAAATTTTTTCACTGCCCTTGGCTCATTTACAAATTAAACGGGTTGTCCATTTTTGCTTGAACGACCCCTTTAAGGCCCAATTATCCCGGTGGTGCAAGGGCACATTGTAATATTATATAAAAAGAATTAAAAGGGAGACTATCACTGCCCCCAAGTACTTTAATTCCTTCCTGCCGAAGGAGTTTTTCAACTTCCCCTCCCCCCCCTTCCAAACCCCATAACTTTTTTATTTTTCTGCTCTGAGCCATATGAGGTTTTAATGTTTGCAGGACAATTTTTTTTTTTCATGATGCTACCATTAATTATTCTGTACAAAGTACTGGGAAGCTGGAAAAAAATCCAGGATGGGATGGATTTGAAGAAAGTGCATTTGCGCGACTTTCTTACGGGCTTAGTTTTTACGGCGTTCACTGTACAGCCAAAATGACGTCACCTGTATTCTATTTTTCGGCACTATTCTGGGGGTACCAAGTTTATATGGTTTTATTTACATTTTAACCCCTTAAAAATCCAAAAAAAAAAAAAAAAAAAAAAAAAAAATTTCTTTCTAAAAGTCGCCATATTCCGACACCCAGAATTTTTTTTATATTTCCGTGTATGGGAATGCATAGGGCGTCTTTTTTGCGGGGCCAGGTGTACTTTTTAGATATACCATTTTGGGGACTTACTATTGCTTTGATCACTTTTTTTTCAAATTTTTATCAGAGGCAAAAAAGCAGTTTGGCACTTTTGATTTTTTCCTGCTACAGTGTTTACCGTACGGGAAAAATAATTTTTTTACAGATTTGTAGACAGGGTGTTTTCAGACACAGGGATACCTAATGTGTGTTTCACAGTATTTAAGTACTTTTATATGTTTTCTAGGGAAAAGTGGGTAAATTTTTATTTTTTTTTGCGCATTTATTAGACCCCCTAGGGGTCTTGAACCCCAGGGTGTCTGATCACTAATGCAATGCATTACAATGCTAATGCGTTGCAAAAAAACAAAACAAAAAAAAAACAAAAAAAACACAGCATTTCTATTGCAGGCGACATAGAGTACCCTGCAATAGATACTAATGAAAGACAGACCTGGGAGCCTTCACAAGGGCACCGATACCATTTCTACGGACTCTGAAACATTAAAAAAAAAAAGTATTTTTATTCTGCTGACAGCATGGGAGCGGTTTGAAGTAGCTGGGGGCAGTGATCGACTCCCTTTAAATCACCCCCCTTTCCCTAGAATACATATAAAAAGTAAGAACTATGAAACACATTAGGTATCCCTGTGTCCAAAAATGCCCAGTCTACAAAGTTATAAAAATATTTTAAAGTAAAATATTTAATATATGGGAGTTGTTTTGCAACAGCTGCAAGGCCACATTGACAGGTGGCCCTGCCACTGTACGGGGAGGCATAGGGCATTTTTATTTTTTGCGGTGCCAGATGTTCTTTTTAGTTATACCATTTTGGGGAATGTCTATTGCTTAGATCACTTTTTATTCAAATCAAAGGTGAAACCGTGAAAAAACAACAGCAGTGTTTTTTTTTCCCACTATGACATTCACCGTACAGGAAAATTTTTTTTTATAAGTTTGTAGACCGGGTGTTTTCAGACACAAGGATACCTAATGTGTATGTGTTTCACAGTAATTTTTTACTTTTATATGTATTCTAGGAAAAGGGGGTGATTTAGAACTTATTTACTTATAGTAAAACTAAAATAAAAATTTTTTTTTTATTAGCCCCTCCTTAGGGGGCTTGAACCTGCAATCATTTGATTGCAAGTCCCACAGACTGCAATACAAATGTATTGCAGTCCGAGAGATTCTGTACATTACACCATGTAACAATTTTCAAAAAAATATTTGTTCCCAGTTGTTAAGTGTGTTTTCCTGATTGTTTGTACCTTAAATGAATAGAAAAAAGTTATTATTCCCTGTAAACTTTGCTTTTGTGGTCAGCACAATGATACTTTGAAATTGATCTATTTTTAAGGATATTCGCAATATTTCAAGATACTTAAGAAGCTTCTGGAATTGTGAGAACTATCAAGAAGTTTCAAGAACTTCCCAGAATTATCTAGAACTTTCTGGGACTGTACAGAATTGTAGGTAGCTGTATAACTACAGTTATATAGTGCCACTATAGCCCTTCCTGAGAGACGGAGAGACAGGATCTAATTGATTGGGATTGCATAGTAAGTGGGCAATGGCCATCACAGACAAAGGGGAATTGACCTAGACAGACAGGTGTGAATTCAATATCTATTCAGATTCTGATAACGACAGTATTCACACTTCACCCCACACCCATTACAGGAGGAGCTTAGGAATGTAAATGTATATATTGTGTGTTACTCTGGTACCGGGTGATCAATCTTGCTCTGCTGAATCCTCAGTCCACTCTTGAACTTTAATACTGCATGGAATAAAGACCATTTTTATCAAGTTTGGAGAGACATCCTTTTTCCTTACAGTTCACAGCAACTTAGTCAATTTAGATGGCATCAAGAGGTTGCATACATCCAGCAGACGCATTTTGCTACGTATGTGGCCAGTTTATAAAGACAAGAGCGAAAAAGTACTCTGTGGAAGCATCTGCTAAGATGTGTGAGGCCTACAAAGCATACTTCGGCATGCCTGTTGGTGACCAAGACAAACCATGGGCTCCTCATTTCACATGTGAGCACTGCAAGAAAACTCTTGAAGGTAAGTGGATAAATGCTACTCTCAAATAGCAGATTAACTGTGTTAATATTGTAAATATCACTAGTCATTAGTGTGAAATAGGCCTAAATCAAATTCTCAATCCAAATATTATTTTGTTTGCTTATTAGGTTGGTACAGGGGAGAGAAGAGAGCCATGCATTTTGCTATCCCAAGAATTTGGCGTGAACTGACTGATCACAAATTGCTACTTCTGCATGGTGGACCCTTCCAAACGTCGCACTGGCAAAAATGTACCGCCTGTAATGTATCCTGACATTCCGTCATCTATTGCCCCAGTACCATACTGCCCTGAACTTCCTGTACCAACACCTCCAGACAGAGCTACACCACCTTCAAAAGAAAGCAGCAGGTCAGACATCGAGGAAGACGTTGAAGATCACGATTTCTCTTCATATGCAGATGAGGAGCGGAAGCCATACTACCCTAACCAAAAAGACCTCAACGATCTAATCAGAGACCTTGGTCTCACCAAGTCCAACGCTGTGCTTCTGACATCAAGGCTCAAGCAATGGAACTTATTAGATGAAAGCGTCCAAGTCACAGATCAGAGGAAGCGTCACCAAGTTTTTTCCATCTTCTTCAGTCATCAAGATGGACTGTGCTTCTGCAACAATGTGGCCGGTCTATTCGAGGCTATAGGTATCATCTGTAACCTGAATAAGTGGCGCCTCTTCATAGACAGCTCATGCAAGAGCCTCAAAGCCGTGCTGCTTCACAATGGGAACAAGTATCCGTCTCTTCCTGTAGCTCACTCGGTGCACCTGAAAGAGGAATACACCAGTCTCAAGATGTTGCTAGGTGCCTTGAAGTATGATGAGTACGGCTGGGAAGTTAGAGATTTCAAAATGGTGTCATTCCTGATGGGCCTCCAAGGTGGTTTTACTAAGTATCCTTGCTTTATTTGCCTTTGGGACAGCCGGGATACTGAAGCGCACTACCACAGGCGGGACTGGCCTCAGCGGACAGAGTTCACTGTGGGGAAGAACAATGTAAAGTGGGAGCCACTGGTGGACCCACGCAAGGTGCTGATACCACCACTACACATCAAGTTGGGGCTCATAAAACAATTTGTCAGGGCTCTAGATAAGGAGTCGAGAGCTTTCAATTACCTCCAAGATCTTTTACCTAAGCTGTCTGAAGCAAAGATCAAAGCTGGTGTCTTCGTCGGACCACAAATCAAGAAGATCATAGAGTGCAGTGAATTTCCCAAGAAGCTGAATAGGAAGGAGAGAGCAGCTTGGAACAGTTTTGTTGCAGTGGTTCGCGGCTTCCTAGGCAATCATAAAGATGAAAACTATGTACAACTGGTTCAGACTCTGATAAAGAACTATGCTGCAATGGGCTGCAGGATGTCACTCAAAATCCATATCCTTGATGCTCATCTTGATAAGTTCAAAGAGAACATGGGAGCTTATTCAGAGGAGCAAGGCAAGCGCTTTCACCAGGACATTATGAACTTTGAACGCCGTTACCAAGGACAATATAACGAAAACATGATGGGCGACTATATTTGGGGATTGATTCGTGAAACTGATTTGCAGTATACTCGTACATCTCGGAAAACCGCACACTTCTGAACAGTTTTTGGTAATCTGTGTAAATTTGCAATGCATATAGTGTTCTTAGTCTGACTGTATAAATGAGAAGATGCAAAATCGTCTGTTTCTATAGTAAAAATGCATAATTTTCGTTGCCGTGGTCACAAACGCAAAGTTTATGATGAATGTAAGCAATTTTTAAATTTGTTTTAGACATAAGCAATTGGAATATAACATTTAAAAGCTGGGAACAAAATTTGTGTTACATAGTGTTATTATTGCGGCTGTTCATAGACCGGTGGCAATAGTAACATTACTATGACAAGCCTGGGAGCCTTCATTAGGCTCCCGGCTGTCACAGGAACAGGACGGCTCCTGCGATTGCGCTGTGCAGGAGCCGGCCTGCAACTTGAAAGGTACGGGGCCGGTGGAGACTGGCCCCGGGGCCTACTTTTTTACTTTAGGGGGCTTTAAAGTAGTAATGCCTGCGATCAGACTGGAGTCTGATCTCGGGCATTAGCTCAGAGTCTGTGCTGTACATTACAGCGTGAGACCCGGTAACTATTGCGACCGCTATGCAGCAGAGCGGCTGCCATCATCTTTACAGACCCGGCATCTGCCGTAATAGCACGGCAGATGCAGGGATGAGTTCACTGACACCCACTCCTCCGATCCCAGGGCCTACACATCGCCCCCACTCCTGCCGCTGGAGGAAGCCCCGATGCAGGAAGCCGTGGTGACAGGAGTGGGGCAATGCTGCGACCCCGTTCCTCCGACCCACCCTCTCCCCCCAACACCCACTTTCAGACGATAAGACGCATCCCCCCCACCTTCCCATTTTCTTCCCAAATTTTTTGGGGGGGGAAAAAAAAAAAAAAAAAAGGCGTCTTACACAGTATATAAATTTGGTATCCCTGGAATCATACCAAAACATAACATTACAGGTGACATCATTTTGGCTGAAAAGTGAACACTGTAAAAATGAAACCCGTAAAAGTCACACAAATGCACTTTTTCTACCTTTCCACCCTATTCAGAATTTTCCAACTTCCCAGTACATGGCACCATTTAGTATTCTGTACAATTACGAAAAACAATTTGTCCCACAAACGTTAAGATCTCATGTTGCTCTGTGAATGGGGGGGGGGGGGAGGAGTAGTAAGTTTTGGGGTTTGGAAGGAGGGGAGTTGAAAACTAAAATCAAAAAATGTTACCAGCAAGAAGGAGTTAAGAGATTGGGAAAATATAGCTAAAGGAATACTGACCTTTCTTAGCAGGCTTAAAAGGTGTTTGAGAAACACTTGATGTTACTTGTTCCATGTCCGCATTCACCTAATCCAAACAGTGAAAAAAAACCAACAAATTGAGCATGTTTATTTCAGCCATTTACTAGATATAAGTTGCTGCACATATTGACTCTGAAACACTGAAAAATACGGAATACCTTTTATTCACACTATGCCAAAGAGTATACTGCTATAAACAGTTCAATAGGAAAAAAAAAGTGACTTACCCAAAATCTCAATTTACAGCCCAATGAAAAGACACTTAATTGGCTATGCCTGGCAAACACAATGTTTCACAGCGCAAGTATAACAGGTTTATCTAAAGGCGGCTAATTACTTCAGACAAGTAATGCGTGATTGTAATAGCTTTTAGGGCAGCTACATTATAACTTAAGATCTGGCCTGAGTATGCTAGAGAACATTATATTCATTATAAATAAGAACTAAAATTAGCTAGTCACATCATAATAGGCGATAATCGGCTGGTATCAACCTTGATTACTTTCAAAAACTATTTCTACTTGCTTCGTATTGAACGGGATAAGGGTTAAAGTTAGAGAAGGAATTTAGGAGAATCTGATACTATTTTCAATTTAATAAGCTACAAATTCTATCAATTCTGGCTGTATGTTTTAAAGGGGTATTCCCATGTCAGGGATCATATTTAGACTTTTTGCTTAAGCCAACCAAAGTGTTTTACCCATTATTTTATCTATCTTGCTTCTTTGGCCAGATATAACAAAATCTCTCTCCTCAGTGTCTGTTGGTCGCCTAGGTTACCAACCTGCTCAGGTCAGCATGGCAACTTAGTCCCTGCTCATAGCCATCTACCGTATTTTTCAGACTATAAGACGCACCTAGGTCTTAGAGGAGGAAAATAGGGGAAAAAAAATTTTGAAGCAAAAAAAAAAAAAAAAAAAAAAAAAAAAAAAAAGTAAAATATTTAATATATGGGAGTTGTAGTTTTGCAACAGCTGCAAGGCCACATTTGACAGGTGGTCCTGCAGCTGTACAGGGAGGCATAGGGCATCTTTTTTTTGCGGGGCCAGGTGTACTTTTTAGTTATACCATTTTGGGGAATGCCTAATGCTTTGATCACTTTTTGTTCAAAATAGAAGCAAAACAGCGAAAAAAAAACGGTGGTCCAGCACTTTTGATTTTTTTTTTTCCTGCTATAAAATATATTTTTATAAGTTTGTAAACTGGGCATTTTTGGACACATTAGGTATCCCTGTGTATGTGTTTCACAGTAATTTTCTACTTTTATATGTATTCTAAGGAAAGGGGGTGATTTAGAACTTTTATTTTTATTTATTTATTGAACCTGCAATCATTTGTATTGCAGTCTATGGGAGATTCTGTACATTACTACTGAGGCTGGTCATAGACCAGCCGCAATAGTAATATTACTGTGAAAGACCTGGGAACCTTCATAAGGCTCCTGGCTGTCGTGGGTGCCGGCCTGCAACAAGAAAGGTACGGGGCTGGTGGGGACCGGCCCCGGGGGTTAGCTTTAATAACTTTAGGGGGCTCACAGGTAGTAATGCCCGCGCGATCAGAGTGGACTTTGATCACGGGGACATTAGCTCCAGGTCTCCAATGGAGACCTGGTAGATATGCTGACCGCTCTGAAGTAGAGCAGCCGCCATCATCTTCACAGAACTGATATCCGCCGTAACAGTACAGCGGATGCCGGGAGGTTCACACCGCCGGGACACCCTGAGCCCAGGGCTCACAGCATCGTCCCACTCCTTCCGCTGCAGGAAGCCAGCGGCAGCAGGAGTGGGGCAATGCTGTGATCCCGCTCCTCTGACACCCCCCACCAAAACACCCTACATTCGGACTATGAGAAGCACCCAGATTTCCCTCCCAAATTTGGGGGACAAGTGAGACACAATTGTGACGTGGAATGAAATTTATTGGATATTTTAAACTTTTGTAAAAAATAAAAAACTGAAAAGTGGGCCGAGCCAAATTATTCGGCCCCCTTAAGTTAATACTTTGTAGCGCCACCTTTTGCTGCGATTACAGCTGCAAGTCGCTTGGGGTATGTCTATCAGTTTTGCACATCGAGAGACTGAAATTCTTGCCCATTCTTCCTTGGAAAACAGCTCGAGCTCAGTGAGGTTGGAAGGAGAGCGTTTGTGAACAGCAGTTTTCAGCTCTTTCCACAGATTCTCAATTGGATTCAGGTCTGGACTTTGACTTGGCCATTCTAACACCTGGATACGTTTATTTGTGAACCATTCCATTGTAGATTTTGCTTTATGTTTGGGATCATTGTCTTGTTGGAAGATAAATCTCCATCCCAGTCTCAGGTCTTTTGCAGACTCCAACAGGTTGTCTTCCAGAATGGTCCTGTATTTGGCTCCATCCATCTTCCCATCAATTTTTACCATCTTCCCTGTCCCTGCTGAAGAAAAGCAGGCCCAAACCATGATGCTGCCACCACCATGTTTGACAGTGGGGATGGTGTGTTCAGGGTGATGAGCTGTGTTGCTTTTACGCCAAACATATCGTTTTGCATTGTGGCCAAAAAGTTCGATTTTGATTTCATCTGACCAGAGCACCTTCTTCCACATGTTTGGAGTGTCTCCCAGGTGGCTTGTGGCAAACTTTAACGAGACTTTTTATGGATATCTTTGAGAAATGGCTTTCTTCTTGCCACTCTTCCATAAAGACCAGATTTGTGCCGTGTACAACTGATTGTTGTGCTATGGACAGACTCTCCCACCTCAGCTGTAGATCTCTGCAGTTCACCCAGAGTGATCATGGGCCTCTTGGCTGCATCTCTGATCAGTCTTCTCCTTGTTTAAGATGAAAGTTTAGACGGCCGGGTCTTGGTAGATTTGCAGTGGTCTGAAACTCCTTCCATTTCAATATGATCGCTTGCATAGTGCTACTTGGGATGTTTAAAGTTTGAGAAATCTTTTTGTATCCAAATCCGGCTTTAAACTTCTCCACAACAGTATCACGGACCTGCCTGGTGTGTTCCTTGGTCTTCATGATGCTCTCTGCGCTTTAAACAGAACCCTGAGACTATCACAGAGCAGGTACATTTATACGGAGACTTGATTACACACAGGTGGATTATATTTATCATCATCAGTCATTTAGGACAACATTGGATCATTCAGAGATCCTCACTGAACTTCTGGAGTGAGTTTGCTGCACTGAAAGTAAAGGGGCCGAATAATATTGCACGCCCCACATTTCAGTTTATTTTTTACAAAAGTTTAAAATAACCAATAAATTTCGTTCCACTTCACGATTGTGTCCCACTTGTTGTTGATTCTTCAACAAAAAATTTAAATTTTATATCTTTATGTTTGAAGCCTGAAATGTGGCAAAAGGTTGAAAAGTTCAAGGGAGCCGAATACTTTCGCAAGGCACTGTATAGCTTTCAGTTTTTTAGCCTTGATAAGGAATAGTCCAGTTTCCTGAAGCACTGTCTCTTATCTGTGTAAGTAAATCAATACATAACTGTGCCATTTACAACAAGCACAGGCTCTGTGCAAGAATGGCCTGAAAATCAGGACGTGAAGGAGTCAGGAAGGCAGCTGAAAACCCAAGATGAGAAAACCACTTTAAGGCTGCTGTGGAACCGGGTTTTACAGTACCTGCAAAGTGGATGGGATTCTGGGTAATCCCATCCACACATTGTAGAGGAAAAAAAAATAAATAAATAAAAATTCAGCAGAAGTGCTGCAATTTCAAAAACGCTCAAGTATTTTGTAAATTGCAACATGCCAATTAAACTTACTGAAATGTTAGCATTTTCAGTATAGGTATAATAGAAGTAGCAAATGAGGAAAACTGATGCGTATCCACCGCAGTCTTTTCCACAGTGTTATTCAGGTGCGGCTCACTACGTGGGGCGGACCATGACATGTGAACACACCCCAAGAGCTCAATGCCACGTTTTACACAGCAGTTGCATTGATTGCATTAACCACACAGGGAATCAGATGTTACATATAAACACATCAGTTTGTTCGTTCTTTTGTGGGACCAAAAAAAAAAAAAAAAAAAAGTGTTAGTCCTACTTTTCGGTCCTACAGAAACTGATCTTGCTTATTTAACATTGACTATGTAAAGAGATGGCCATTAGTTTTCATCCGTTTTTCGCATAAGTTTTTTGTCTCCGCAAAACTGATAATGAACGTGATGTGAACAGCCCCTCTTATTCAACTTGGAAAATGTTTTAAGTTTCTGAAAGGGTACATGCACACTATCAGGATCTACATGCAGAAAAATTGCATGTATACACACCAACTGGAGCAGATTTTGGTGTGGATTTTAGTACATGTAGATGGTACATGGCATAAATTTTAACCCATTCCTGCTCTGTGCTATACTATTAAGTCACGCTGAATGTATAGTTAACGTTCAGCGACGTAATAGTACGGTGCTGTAAAGCTCCTGTGTACGCGGAAATACTTCCGGCACTCTGTTGAGTTGCACAGTCGAAGGCTTGGACCAGTCGCCAGAGCCGGAAGATAGTCCGGCTGATTAACCCCCTGGATGCCGTGATCGATAAGAGTGCAGGTTACAAGGTGTTGCAATGGCATCCAGGAGGCTGGGCAACAGCCTCCTCACTGCCTATGCACAGCTCCCATAGGAATCTAATGTGTGATGTTCTGCAATGCTATGTATTGCAGGACATTGCACTGGGGATCAAGTCCCCATGTGGGACAAGTAAAAAAAACAAAAACAAAAAACCACGAACAAACATGTTAGGTATCCCCACGTGTATAAGTTTACACTATCCAAAAATGCCGTTATTTTGGTCACACTGTTTTCCCCAAAAAACAATAATTAAAAAAAAAAAAGTGATAAGTACGTACAATAAAAAAAGTACCACTTGCCCCGCTAACAAAGTGCCCTGATATCTCCGTCAACAATACAGTAATAAAGTAATAGGTGCCAGAATACGTTGAACCCAAGAAAATCGTTCAATTTTAAAAAGTGACATTTTATTTGTAAAAGCGATAAAACGTAATAAAAACAAAATCCGAAAAATGATGATACAATTGTGTGTTATTTCACATGAGCCAAAGTCCAAAAAAACATTAATAAAAGCTAATGAAAACATTATATGTACCCCAAAATGGAAGTACAACTCATCATGCAAAGGGAGACAGGGAGGGGGTGTCATAGGGAGGGGGGAGGAGTGAGAGGGAGATCGTGCGAGAGCCTACAACTACCATAATGCATTGCATTAGCTAAGGCAGCAGGAAGCTACACCATGTAAACAAATGCAGAAGATGCCAGGAGCTCCCAGAGAAACCCAGAAATCACTCAAAACACTGTTTAAGGTATAGGGGTACACTTATTAACCCATTAATAGCACTAACAGACCTTTTTTTAAAAAAGATTTTTTGCCCGGTAAACCCCTTACAGGGTTAAAATCTGCAACATAGCTCACTTCCGTGTAGACAAAAATTTACAACATGTGCACGAAAAATAGAAATAAAGGCAATGGGAAATTCTAATGAATTGGTGCAGATTTTCTGCATTAAAATCTGTGTGGAAAATCTGCACGTAATCCTGATTGCATGTATGTACCCTAATAGGCTTAGGATGTGGTGGTAGCTGTATGCAGCCAAAACCCTGCCCACATATGGCCGCCAATGATTGTACAATTATACTGTATCATGCAATCACTGGTGGCTGAGTGTGGGTGGGGTTTCAGATGCATGCAACTACCTCTAAGCAAGCGTATACCATTGTTGCTCAAATTCAGGCTCACCATCTCCTACCTCTCAAAGTAGTCACTAGATTTGTTTCCCCTCATATCCCCCCTCCTTCAATAATCACATTCCTCCATTGCAACCCACCCCCACATACCTCGCCATACTTCATTATACATCCCGACACTGTTCCTCAATTACACCTCGACTTACTGTTCCTAAGTAACACCTCCATGGATCACCTTTCCAGCATTACAACCCCCTCAAGGTTCACTGTTCATTTATTAGACCCCCTGTCAACTTCCCTCTCCCCACAATTCATTCATTACAAAACCCCACCAATAAGGCACAGTCTTCCATTAGTCGCTACTGGTCTTTCCTGAGATTAAGGCTGTTTCCACACTACCCAAGTCTTGGTCTGTGTGTCGACCTCATTTCCTGATCTGTACCTTAACCCCTTCAGGATTAAGCCTATTTTGCCCTTAAGGACCAAGCCCAATTTTTCAAACATAACAGGAGTCACTTTATATAGTAATAACTTTGGAGTGCTTTTACTTATCCAAGTGATTTTGGAACTGTTTTTTCATGACACATTGTACTTTACGTTTGTGATAAACTTTGGTCATTATGCTTTGCGTTTATTAAAAAAATGAAATTTACTGAAAATTTTGTAAAATTAGCCATTTAGAAAGTTTCACGTCTTATGTTTATAAGACATAGTCATAGCACACAAATTTGTTAAAGAGGACCTTTCACGTCCTCATGTATATGCGGTTTTACATACCGCTAGAAAACCGACAGCGCGCTGAATTCAGCGCACTGCCGGCTTTCCCGGTAGGTGCCCCAGGGCTGCAGATATCAGCGGTCGTAGTTTCACGGTTCGCCGTCAGAAGGCCGTTCCTGACAGTCTAGCTTGGCTGTAAGGAATGCCCCCTCTGACAGTACAGCTATGGTCCAGTACAGAGAGAGGAGGAATTCCTTACAGCCCAGTGATGACACTGAGCTGTGAGGAACACCCCCCCCCCAGTACAAGTCTATGGAGGAATACTGTCAGGGAGGGCGTTCCTCACAGCACAGCTAGACTGTCAGGAACGCCCTTCTGACGGTGAACCGTGAAACTACGACCGCCGATATCTCCAGCCCCGGGGCACATACCGGGAAACCCGGCAGTGTGCTGAATTCAGCGCGCTGTCGGTTTTCTAGCGGTATGTAAAACAGCATATACATGAGGACGTGAAAGGTCCTCTTTAAGAATTAACATTTACCACGTCTACTTATTGTTGGAATTATTTTATGAACTTCCTTTAATTCTTGCGGGATGTTAGAAAGTTTAGCAGAAACTAACATTTTCAAGAAAAATATTTTAGGGATCAAGTCAACTCTGAAGTGAATTTGAGTGACTCATAATAGAAACCCCCAATTGACCCCATTTTAGAAACTCCACCCCTCAAATTATTTAAAACAGTGTTTTGGAACTTTGTAAAGCCTTTAGGAGTTCCACAGGAATGAACAGAATATGAAGATGAAATTTTAACATTTCATTTTTTTTTTTTTGCAGAAAATCCATTTTAAAAATCATTTTTTTCCTGTAACACAGCAATGGTTAACAGCAAAACAAACCTCAATATTTATTTCCCTAATTCTGAAGTTTGTTGAAATCTCACACGTAGCCATATTATGCTACTTAACTTAAAGAGGACCTTTCATGTCCTCAGGCACATGCGGTTTTACGCACTGCCGGCTTTCCCGGTATGTGCCCCGGGGCTGGAGATATCGGCGGTGTAAGTTTCACGGTTTACTGTCAGAAAGGCGTTCCTGACAGTCTAGCGGCCACTCCCTGTCAGTTCTCATTCATAAACTTGTACTGGGGGGGGGGGGGCGTTCCTCACAGCCCAGCGTCATCACTGGGCAGTAAGGAACACCCCCTCTGACAGTACAGCGCTATAGACGAGTACAGAGAGAGGGGGCGTTCCTTACCGGCCAGCAATGACGCTCAGGTTCCTCACAGACCAGCTAGACTGTCAGGAATGCCCTTCTGACAGCAAACTGAAACTTACACCGCCGATATCTCCAGCCCCGAGGAACATACCGGGAAAGCCGGCAGTGCGCTGAATTCAGTCGGCTTTCTAGCGGTATGTAAAACCACATGTGCCTGAGGACATGAGAGGTCCTCTTTAAACACAGTCTTCAGAAATGAAATAGCACCTTATGAATTTTGGTGCCACCATTTTTATTAGGATCTTTTTCAGGCAACAAATCACTTTTATATAGCCCCAAAATTACCTGAACAATAGAAATCCACTAGAAATTACCCCATTTTGGAAACTACACCCCTCAAAGAATTTATCTATCAGTATTGTGAACATTTTGATCCCAACGGTGTGTCACTGAATTTATTTGAATTTCGCTGTGAAAAAAAAAAACAAACAAAAAAAAACAAACACTAACATTTTTTTCAACAATATATAGTTTTAGCTAAAATGTTTTCATTTTCACAAGGAATAAAAATATCCCAGTTGTTAGGTTATTTCTCCAGACTATGGCAATACCCTATTTTTGGTCATAAACTGTTTGGACACACAGGAGGACTCAGTTCCAAAAGTCAAATGTTCCTTCCATTCTCAGATTTGTATGGATTGGTTTTTAGGAACCATGTTGCATTTGCAGAGTCACAGAGGTAACAGAACAGTGGAAACCCACCAGATATTACCCCATTTTGGAAACTACAACCCTCACAGAATTTATATGGGTCTTGTGAACCATTTGACCCCACTGTTTTTGCACAGAATTTTTTAGCGCTGACTGAGAAAATGAAAAATTAAATTTTTCTTCAAAATATATGTACTTATACCTGACATATTGTCCTTTTTATAAGGACAAATGAGAAAAGGCACAACAAAATTTGTTAACCAATTTCTTTTGAGTACAACAGCACCCTATTTGTGGTCATAATCTGCTGTTTAGACACACAAGAGGGCTCAAAACGGGAGGAGTGTTGTCTTTAGGAGATTCAGATTTTGCTGAATTCGTTTTCCAGTGCCATGTTGCATTTGTAGCCCCCCAGAGGTACCAGAACAATGGAAACCTATAAGAAGTGAACCCATTTTGTAAATTAAACCCCTCAAAGAATTCAACTTTGAGTATTGTGAACATTTTGACCCCACAGGTATTTCACAGAGTTTATTTGGTGTGGGGGAGGAAAAAAAAAAAAAAAAAATGTTTTTTTTTTCCAAAAAACGTCATTTTAGCAGAACATTTTTCATTTTCACATGGAAATAAAATACCCAAATTTGTTATGCAGTTTCTCTTGAGTACAGGAGTACCCTATTTAAGGTCATAAACTGTTTGGGAACACAGGATTGCTAAGAATGGAAGGAGCATTATCTGACTTTTGGAGTCCAGATTTTTCTGGATTGGTTCTCAAGTGCCACGTTGCATTTGTAGCCCCCCAGAGGTAGCAGAACAATGGAAACTCATTACAAGTGACCCCATTTTGAAAATTAAACCCCTCAAAGAATTCATTTTTGGGTATTGTGAATATTTTTACCCCACAGGTGTTTCATGGTTTGCAGGTACCAGTTTTCTGTGACAGGATATCATCCTAACAGCAAAAATAAATGCAAAAGCATTTAATGTTTGCAAAATTACAAACTTCAAAGCATTCATCTAGGGGTATAACGGGAATTTTTAATTTTAGTTGGTAGTTTTATTGAAATGTCAGTTGGGGCCAAATAGGACTAGTTGAAATACTTACAAAACAAATTAATTAAACTCAATTGAGGTGTGGTACGCGCTAAAACAGTCACCAATGCACAGGCCTGGTTTAGATGGGCAGGTCTCGCAGTAGTGCGTGGTGTCTCTCCTTAGTCCTCTCATCGAGCATACTCTACACCTTTTTTGGGGTCTCCTTTTTTTTTTTTTTTTTTTATCTGGGGGGGGGGGGGGGGAGGAGGAGAGAGAACACCCAGAAAATTCTGGCCATGAATGATTCTGGAAACTCCAGAAGAACTGCTGCTACCAATGCTGCCATACTGTCCCCATGGCACACCGTCTGGTCTGTGAAAGATTTAGGGAGACCCTTTTGGTTCCTCCTAATTGTGCCACATGCAACAGTGCCTTTGGCAGCAAGGCTCTTCAAAAGGGGGATACTATTGTAAAAATTATCCATATAAATATGATATCCGTGGTCCAGTATGGAGTACATCAAATCCCATACTATCCTCCCACTTATTCCTAGGACAAGGGGACACTCTGGATGAAACTTTCCCCTCACATATGCAGAACCTGCAAGTGTAACCAGATACACTTTCACAGACTTTATATAACTTCACAACATACCTAGACCTCTTGTTAGGCAGATATTGGCGGAAGTGAAGCCTACCCTTAAAATGTACTAAGGATTTATCACTGAAATGCATTTTTGTGGAGTATAGGCGTCTGTAAATTTTAGATTAGAATTGTCAACTAGTGGACGAATTTTGAAGAGTCTGTCATAGCTGGGGTCATTGTGGGGTGGACACTGTATAATGGAGAAGTTTTTATAAAGCTGCAAATCGTGCTCTTGGCATGGTGAGTCGGTATAGTGGGCTCTTCACTAGAACTAGAGGAAGAGGTCAGCAAAAATTCTATATTCTCTCTACTTCGAGTCACAGTCTTCACAAAAAAAGACATATGTCTCTTCGGCAGTAAGCAACCACTTGGTCACATTGTAGCAGTTAGTATAAAACTAAATGTATTTTTTTTTGTTTTTATTATGAGCTTCAATTCCCACTGTAATATCCCTAAATCTAAATTAACTTGCTAATTTTTTTTATTTTTTTTTCTACCTATATATTTAAAATGTATTAATGTACATTAATAATTTAATAAATCAGTTAAGAAATAAACTTATTAATTTAACACCAAAGTGTATATCACTGGCACCAAAGAACAGTAACACAGAAAGCAGCTCTGACAGACTGCTTTTGACAGGAGACACAAACTGTGCTGACAAGGGCACAAAGGGAGCTGTGTTTCTCTGTTGGGGCACTGACAAGCACTGTTGGCAATGAGAATCAGTAGATGGGGCACTGTAATACAGAAGATCAGCACAGGGGAATGAAGATCGGCACAAGTAAATGCCGGTATGCAGGAGAATTCCAATCTGTGACAGGAGGTGCTGAACGGCACAGGAGAGGGGTGATTAGAGCACTGGGGAGAGTCGATTGGTCACTCTCCTGGAACGGATCGGCACAGGGGAATGCCCGATATGCATCAGGACCCCGATCAGTGACAGGAGGGGTACTGTTCGGCACTTGGTGTGCTTATAACATATGTTAGCTATCCGGCTCAGATCTCCTCACAACAGCTAATGAAGAGATCGGAGCCGGAGAAGCTGACAAGAAGCTCCCGCCCCTGCATCAGAACACTGATTGAGCAGACAGACCAATCCCAGCGATCGCTGACCGGGGGCCACTATGATTGGTCCCGTCAGCTTGCCCTTTCACCAGGCTTTCTCAGTCAGCTGTTTTCAGTCATCAGGTGCTGTGCCTGACAGCCCGGTAACTAACTGTACATGTACGTGGGGATGCAGTAACTACATTCTCCCATGTACATGTAGGCGAGAATGTGTGAAGGGGTAAAGGGAGCAGGACTCCTAGCATTATAGATTTGTATGATGCTAGGTGTCCTTACCTCCCAGCAACATACATAACTATAATGCTATGAGTTCCTCTTCCATAAGGCCGGGAAGTAAAGTGTTCACACGGACTCATGTCCGAGACTTGGTAGTGTGAAAGCAGCCTTGGCACACTACAGCAGTCTTCCATGTGAAGTCCCCGCACTCCACAGAGGAGCTCCTGAAATTGCCTGCAAAGTAATGTTCACTTTGCAGACGATTTCAGGCCTTCAGGCTCCTCTTAGCCGGACAATGTGGGGCTTCACACAGGAGACTCCAGTAACCTCGCAGAAGGACTTGTCGCAAATGGTGCCAAGCCTCAAAAGTCATTTTGGTTCCATCAGAAGCACTATTAAATTTTGGCTCCTCCCTGTGACATCCTACATTTCTTTAGAGAGCTGTACCCTGCTGCTCATGGTGTATAATTTGAAGTGATACGTCCCAACCTTTATTTTCCCTGAATTGAACATACAAACCGTTATAGCTCTGGCATTTGAAAACACAGAAACACCAGAAGCAAGTTTCAATATTTTATATTACCCAAGATATAACAGTTTGAAGTGTCCCTCCCCTAGCTTCATTTTCTCTACATCTTACACATGCAAGCCTGTGCACCATGTACAGTGAGAAGCAGGGGACATCTCTCAATTATTTATTTATTATGCTTATACAGCTCCATCATATTCCGCAGCGCTTTACAGACATTAACAGTCACTGTCCCATATAGGGCTCACAATCTACATTCCCTATCAGTATGTCTTTGGAGTGTGGGAGGAAACCGGAGTACCTGGAGGAAACCCACGCAAACACGGGGAGAACATACAAACTCCTTGCAGATGTTGTCCTTGGCAGGATTCGAACCCAGGACTCCAGTTCTGCAAGGCTGCAGTGCTAGCCACTGAACCACCGTGCTGCCAGCGATGCAGGATTTCACACAATGGAGCCAAAATTTGAAGTATATTGCAAACTGTATAAATGATGTAAATGTTGCCAGAAAAATCAAAAGTTTTCACGAAACCTTAGTTACACTTTACTGCTATATGCTTCCCTCCCAGCCCCTTCACCAACCCTTGTGAACAATCTCTTAGGGTATTATTCATGCAGTGTGGTCATGTCGCCATTTTCATGGCAACTGCCATAATGTGTCACAAAGTGTATTGCTGACACAAATACTGCCAGAAAATCAAAAGTTGTCCGAAAGTTATCTATTTATCTACATATATACATACACACACACACTGTTTTCTATTAAAATGAAATTTGATAGATTAATAGACTGTAATAGTTCCCATTATCAATGTTGTAAATAAGAATTTCCAGAGAGACTGAGTACAGGAGTACAGACAAAGAGGTAGGTAGAGTTGAAGCATTTAGCAAAGGGGGGGGGGGGGGGGCAATTGGTCACTTCAGATGGCTATAGCTTCGTTTATACCACCTAGAAAAATGGTTCTCAGCTTTCATATGCTGCCAAGATTGAAATGTTAGCTGTAAAATAATTAGGAGTTATCACTAGTTAAAAACAGTTGGGAATGTGATTTTATATGCACCATAAACTGCTGCATATTAAGTTCAATTTTAAGACTGTGTTTTTAACTATTGATAGCTCAGATTGTTATAGCTAGTACTTCAATATTGGCAGCATATGAAAGCTGAGAATCTCAGCTTGTTTTATGATACCAGAACCATTTTTCTAGGTGGTATAAAACCAAAACTACAGCTATTTGAAGTGACCAATTTCCCCATTTGTTAAATGCTTCAGCTCTGCATATTCACAATACAACTGTATATGGACTTTCCCTAGTAACAGCTCTGTTATAGGGTTGCTAAGGAGAATGTAACAGCATGTTTTATAATAAAAAGGAAGTTAGGGTAATAAAGTATATTACAAAAGCAGTCAAACACAATCGTGGAGAACAAAACAGGAGTTGCACTTCAAGAAACTTTCAGTTACTGCCCAAGTATAGGTTGTCACATATATACCAAACATGAAAAAAGGATGCCTGGATGAAAACCAGTTGCAATGTGTCACAGTGGGAAGAAGTATGACAAATGTAATATATCAAAACTGTACATATTCCCTTTTTACTTACCATTGCAGCTGCCTCTAAAGCTTTTAGGCTGCCTCCTTTTGCTAATTTAAAAAAAAAAAAAAAAATTAAGTCAGACTTTCAAATTTTGTTAAACAGGTATATGGCTACACAGAAGAGAGTCATCATGGCAACTATAAGTTACCAGTGCTAAGGGGGCAGCCTTACTGTAGTAAAGCCAACCCACCTAGCACCGGTAGTTACCAACAGAAACTAAAGAGGGAGGTGGCAGAGCAACCCAGGGGACGAGAGCTTGTTCCGATTACTTGATGCAAACTCGGGACCCGCTCCTAACCCCCAGGTCCATCTGCAACAAAACACCTAGACTATGCAAGTTAAATTTAAGTACCTGGACAACCCCTTTAAATAAAAACTACAAGGAAGGCTTCTGTTCACACTGGTGTCATTGCTTCGATTTATAATAGAGCCACAATGAGATTTCTGACCAACAAAGAGATATTGACTAACTTTAAAGAGGTCATTAGGGGTTCTGGTACATTTTATATAAAGAATAGTTGTAAAAAGTCAAAGGGTAAGTTCACATTGCAGAAAATTAAGAGAAATTTGAGATGGACAACTTCCCTGATGAATGGGCCTAATCAGAGAGGACTCTCACTTTGCAGACTCTAATGGCTGTATCTCTGGTTTTATAGCACAGCTCTACAGACTGCATCAAATACATGTGTATGGAACAGATTGACTCTTGCAATAATCAGGGCATTGCTAGTGAGAACTTTCCCACCGATTTACTATTAAAAGGAAGTTAGATAATTAAATGTATTACAAAAATATTCACTGCATGTAAACAACAGTGATACAAAAAGTAGAAAGTAAACTAAAGACAAGCAAGGGATGAACAAGGGAACAGTGAGGATTTAGCACTTCTGTGGATATATTTGCAGATGTTCATATTTAAAAGGGTTATCCAACTTCCAAAAATTGTCTTAGTTGCCCATAGAAACCAGAGTACAGCTTTAATTTCTTAGTGTTTTTGAAAAATGAAAGCGGAGCCGATTGGTTGCTATGGGCAACTAAGTTTCATTAAGACAGTTTTTATAAATCTGTCCTGGTGTGTGAAGTCACCCTAACAAGGAGCCTGAGAACAGTTAACACAGCAAAGTTTTAATAAAAACACCTCATACATAAAATGCAAATGCAAACTATATTGCAGATTTTCAGTGCAAAGTACTGTATAATGCTTATAATTGAAGTTCAGAAAACCCCATGTTGCCTCTATGTCAGAAATTTCACCCATTGCTATGCAAAATGTAAAATCCATATGTAAAACACATAAGGTTTAGCCCCACAGTTCTGGCAATATCTTCAGCAGACAATCTGAGTGTCCCCATAAAATGAAAGAAGTGATACGATTGTATTTGTGAAAAGAGATGAATTCTATGACTATGTTTAGGATGCTGGAGTTTATATGCATGAGGCCCAGTATGTAAAGATTTTAAACCACAAATCACTGAAAAACACACAAATATTCAGCTTAGAAGTATGTAAGTGACAAAATGATACACAGACTAAGCATCTGGAGGCAAACAAGTAAATAGATGAATCCTAAACTATGAATTTCTAAAAGGAAGCAAAATAGTCTTACCGAAGAAGTCTACCCAGCACATCTCTCGGATAGCTACAGGGAGTTTGATGAGCTCAATATTGTACAAACTATCAACTTCCTTCAGATTGCTTACAACATTGGCTTTTAATTCTTCTACTATGGTCTTCACTGTAAAAAGAAAAAAAAAAAAAATACACTACAAGAATAAGTTTATGGCATTCCTTTGCAGCTCAGAATTTTACAAGAGCAGATGAAGAAATCTGAGCTAAAATGACCAAGGAAATGTATTATAGCACATTATGGGTTAATCTTGTATTTTGCACCCTTTTAATGAAGGCTCGCTATGATTGCAAACTTTAATAGCCATCTAACAATCCATAACTTACCAATGTCACATTACAAAAGAAAAAAAAAGTTGTAATATATAAACCTATTACCTGAAATGCTCTCTATCATTCACACTTTACCATCAAAATTTACAGACATGGCTCTATTACATCTCTGCTTTGTACAGAACGGTAATAGGGTCCCCATACAAATAGAAAGAATAAAGTCATGACACTGGTTTACAAAATGTAAAGACTACTACAACCAAGAACCAGCGTGTTGCTTTCGAACGCTGCCAAGAATGTGGTGTTGCTGCTTTTAATACATAAAAGATGAAATATACCTTAGTAAAATTTTAATTAAAGGGGTATTCCCATCAACATAATCATACCTATATTTGTAGATAATTAAAAGTTAAACATTTTTGCAAATATAAGTAGTTAATAATTCAGCAGAGTTTTAAATATTATCTCTAACTATGTTAGTGGTGACAGCCTGTTGTCTTGATCGGTTGCCAATGGATACGACCACTAATGCAGAAACTTTCTATGGTCTGGGATTTGTCAGGAACCCAACCATGATTTTCTTATTATAGCTGGGTTATCAGGCAGGGACACTACATGTATCAGAAGACATCCCAGTCACAATAAGGAAATCATGGCTGATTTTCTGACCTTAGAAAGTTCCTGCATTCATGGTCGTATCCATTGGCAACCGATCAAGACAACAGACTGTGACCAGAAGATATTTAGAGAAAATCTTTAAAACTCTGCAAAATGTTTAATTACTTCTATTTGCAAAAATGTTTAACTTTTAATTATCTACAAATTTAAAAATGGTTATGGTCATGGGAATACCCCTTTAAGTGCTTGATTTAACCTTAAATACACAAGCGACCCACTGAAGAGCCAGGGGCCTTTCCAGGCCATTTGTATAACTCTGTTATATAGCGGCACAAAGATTTATGCACAAGTAGATCTGTCATCTATCACAACCCTTTGGGTGGCTAAACGCTGTCTTTTACAAAGGTGGCTTTCGCCCTCTCCTCTGAATGTTACCCATGTGGTCACACAACGGAAGAGTTCTGTGGAAAAGGAAGAAATTGCAGGTACTCAGAATGGAAAGATATACTAATAGTACAAACCTAAGAAAAGGGACAACAGGGGACCTGAATATATATTAGCAGAAAAGCTTTTTCAGTGCAGGTAATGCACTGAAACTTTTTTATTCCGCATAACCCCTTTGAAGGCCAAATGTATTTTACCAAAAGCTATTTTTACTACACAATATATGATTTCTTACAAAATATAAGTAAACATAGCAAATACCACGAAGACCTTTACACAAATCCAACTATTTGGTCTGCACTGGCCACTTTTCTTAAAGGACCACCCCGCTAGAAAACCACTTTTTCAAACCAACTTTGGGTGGTTATCTCAGGGGTATTCCTAATTCAAGGAGCCTATCTATACTACTAGCTTATGTAAATTCAAGAGTTTTCCTTAATACATTGCTTTAGCATTATGGCTGTGTTTGCCTGCGATGATAGATTATTTATCTCATTGTTTACACATAGTTTCCTTGGTCCCCAACCTGTCCTGTGATATCAGGTCAGAGGGACAAGTCACAGTGTATTTTCTCTCCAAACCTGTAATGTAATATACATTTACTGTGCATATTATTTGATCTGCATTTATATTATATTTCTAGTAATCAAAATGGTAAAGGCTATGTCTATATCTACTGAAGTACTTCATAGTGTTCTGTTCATCAAACATTCAAAGCCCCCCCTACCCGCTTGTTAAAGAATACAGGAAGTGAGAAGAAGACAGCAGGCAAAGCTGGCAAAAGAGGGAGATGGGAAAACCCCTTTAATGTTAAGGCCTCACGTAGCGGGCCACAGCAAAAAAGCACTGTGGGAAAAATCGGGGTGGCAACGCATCACAGTTTTCCCTGCAGTGCTTTTCGCAGAAAGTCCGCAGATGTTTCCATAGGTATAATTGACATGCTGCAATTTTCAAAGCCGTGACGGTTTAGAAAATCACAGCGTGTCTGCTGCGCATATTTTTCCACAAGGTGTGGATGGGATTCGCCAGGCAAAAAAAAAAAAAAAAAAAAAGTGGTTTGAAAAAGCTCTAAATTGGTTAAAATAATAAAAACCATATTCATGGCAATACTGAGACATCATTGCTGTTAGGGACTGTGAGCATTGGGGTGAACAGTAATGAGGGTATGGTTTCTTCTATTTTAAACCATCCTGAGTAGTTCTTACAGTCTTTCTTTGGCTGCATAGCCCATTTAATACATGATGATTTCCCTAGTTTAACTATGTACTTCTCACTGTACCAGATTGGTTTCAGGCAGCAGTGGACCTTCCATGAAATATGGGCTCCTTATCCCAAACCAAACACTGTGCAGGGGACCTGGACTCCCATCATCAGTTATCCATCATGCTAGGAATCCATGCCTTCCTGAAGGACTATACTGTAATTCTGTTTTCAGTGTAGAACAGTACTTCCACTGAGAGGCATGGAATCCGAGCATCAAAGAAGACTATGATGCTGGGAGTCTAGTTATCTACACAGTGTTTGTGTCCAGAAATCCGGCCAACATGCGGTCCATATTTCATGGACCAAACACAACCTTCTAAAACTGACCAGATGCTGCCCATACACATTTTCAGCAGCCTTGAAATATGGACTGTAAGTTAACTGCATTAACAAGATTGGACACATTTCAGGAACCCAGACCTTGAAAGTCATCGAACAATCCTATCATCAAGAAGTCTGATGTGTGAAGCTGGCTTTAGGCTAATTTCAGAATACACTAAATAGATATAAATCTAATATATTGATGTCACTGCATATGTGACATAATGACTAGTATCAGATACTGAATACTCAAATTGCCTTACTACTCTCTTCCCATTTTACCTTGGCTGTCAAAGTCCTTGATGAAGGAAGCCAGCTTTTCATTTTTCATAGCTTGGGTCTTCTGTCCACGGTTGGTTCTTTTCTTTCCGGGCGCCATGATAATATCCAACTTTCCTAAGAATTACAGTAGAAGGATTTGTATATGTATATATATATATATATATATATATTTATTTATTTTTTTGTTAAAAGGGTTCTTCATTACAAGAGTCTATGGATACACCTTGAGGTTTACCTATAGGGCCAGTAAACAAAGACAGATGTGGACTTTTAGTGAGCGTTATATAGACATTGAATGTACATGCCATATTCAGCCTATAAAGAAGCAGCAATATGGAGATACTCTACCACAATGTGGTTAGTAAAAATGCACCTGATAACTACAGGAGTACCCCACAGATAATAGGGACTGCTGTTGAAGAAATTCCCTAATACTAGTCACAGCATTGACATTGATGTCCCAAACCCACGTCACTGATACAGTCGACCAGGAATCTATTATAAAATTTATGGAACTGGAAAAAACATATCTAAAGTCAGATGTCTCTGCTAACAAACTAATGTATCTGGGGCAGCCTGACAACATCTGCCATTGGGAAAGGGAAGGAACAGACATGTTGTACATGAATATTCGTGATCCTTCGCTCTGCTAGAATATAAGCCCACTGTGGCTTGGACAGGTTGCATACAGCCATCACTATCTGGGCTTTACAGTCAGGACAGGATATGAGAAGGGAATGGCCCACAACAGTGATTTTAGCGACCATTTGCAGTTTCAACCTCTATAAAGCCTGGATAGGCGCTTTAAGAGCGAGTTCAGACGTCACAAACACATATCCAGGCTTTGAAAGCAGCCACAGCCTATAATAGATAAATACAAGCGTCCTACTAGAGCACCTGAACATCGCAGAGGGGACTCGTAATATAAGAGATCATGTACAAATAAATATTACATATGGAACAGAGTAGCCTATATAAATCACATTAGCCGACACTCAAAGAGAACTACCAGCGATTCCACAAGGTAAAGGCCCAGGCCTGTGACACTACCGCAAATGTCCGCAGCGCAGTCGCCGTGACGAGGCCTGTACAAACGGTGGCTGTACGGAGCCCGTTTACTCGTACAATAGGCAGCCCTATACCGTCTATATTACCCGCGAATCCCCGGAGTTCACCTCAGCAACAGTGAGCCGTTCAGCAAAGCCGGAAATCAACAGATCAGATTCAAACTCAGCCACCGCCAGCGCCAACCAATTGATGCTTTCAAATACATCACGTGCATACCAGGAGGCCACACTCCGTTATAGACCAATAGGAGTACACAGTGCGGCCATGTTGTGGATGTCACACGTTTATAGTATGCCAACCACCCTTGAAGCGTTACGCCACCTTCCCTCTAAAAGCTGGTGGTACATTAGTTAGCATGCTTTTGTGACCGATAATAGTATAACTGCAAGGTATTACAGTGTTTCAACACGTGGACGCACGAAATGTCTTTAGTTTAGGCATTTACTGTTAGCCGGACAAAGGCTACTGAATATGTGGGGCGTCTCCTGGATACAAAGGACAAGGGAGTGAGCGCATGCCCAGTGCGGTCACTATGGCAGGCGTCCTGTTGCCTAGGATACGGCTGTACACAGCGACTTTGTGAGACCTCTTGGTTCAGTCAGAGTAACCCCGGCTATCACTAAGCACAGGTCACAATGATTCCCCCGGCAGACTCTCTTCTCAAGTATGACAACCCGGTGCTCATCAGCAGAAACACGGAGAGGAAATCGCCTAAAGTAAGCAAACCCTGCTCCTAACGGTACCCCTAGCCTTTTATCAGCCAGGGAAGGGGACCGCTGTAGTCATTGGTTGTAATAATCACAGTGATCATTTGCTGAATTATAATATAAATTAGT
Organism: Leptodactylus fallax; assembly: GCA_947044405.1. Classification (NCBI taxonomy): domain Eukaryota; kingdom Metazoa; phylum Chordata; class Amphibia; order Anura; family Leptodactylidae; genus Leptodactylus; species Leptodactylus fallax. The sequence continues at coordinate 4,208,024 of CAMRHE010000015.1, forward strand.
TTACATTATATGTGTGTAACATGAATATAATGCCTTACTGTATGTTAATGAAGTGATTGGAACAACATATGGCGTACACCCTGGACAGTTTTTGTTCTCAGGCGATCATTGCTATAATACACTAGGAAAAGAGATGACAATGAAAAGACATGATCAATCTCACTGTCATACAGAGCAGCAGCATACATATCAGCAGCACAACGAGTTGCCACAACAGCCAGACAATATCACTAAGCAAGAAAAATACTCCAGTCCATCCCTCGCTATCGGCAGCAAGGATCACACTAAAAAAGAGAATTAGATCTCATCAGTAATTTGGTTTCCACAAATTCACCATGACGGCCTAAGTGGAGGTTGACCCTTGATCTCTGTAGAGACAGGAACCAGAGACAGTTTAAAAAGCCCCTCCCTCGTCTCCTTCTCCATTGTTTACCAAATGACTACAATGAGAAGGTGCAACTAGTTTTTTTTTGTTTTTCTTTTGGGAGGGAAATATATACAGTGGGGAAAAAAGTATTTAGTCAGCCACCAATTGTGCAAGTTCTCCCACTTACAAAGATGAGATAGGCCTGTAATTGTCATCATAGGTAGACCTCAACTATGAGAGACAAAATGAGAAAACAAATTCAGAAAATCACATTGTCTGATTTTTAAAGAATTTATTTGCAAATTATGGTGGAAAATAAGTATTTGGTCACCTACAAACAAGCAAGATTTCTGGCTCTCACAGACCTGTAACTTCTTCTGTAAGAGGCTCCTCTGTCCTCCACTCATTACCTGTAGTAATGGCTCCTGTTTGACATTGTTATCAGTATAAAAGACACCTGTCCACAACCTCAAACAGTCACACTCCAAACTCCACTATGGTGAAGACCAAAGAGCTGTGGAAGGACACCAGAAACAAAATTGTAGACCTGCACCAGGCTGGGAAGACTGAAACTGCAATAGGCAAGCAGCTTGGTGTGAAGAAATCAACTGTGGGAGCAATAATTAGAAAATGTAAGACATACAAGACCACTGATAATCTCCCTTGATCAGGGGCTCCAAGCAAGATCTCACCTCGTGGGGTCAAAATGATCACAAGTATGGTGAGCAAAAATCCCAGAACCACACTGGGGGGACCTAGTGAATGACCTGCAAAAAGCTGGGACTAACGTAACAAAAGCTACCGTCAGTAACACACTACACCGCCAGGGACTCAGATCCTGCAGTGCCAGACGTGTCCCCCTGCTTAAGGCAGTACATATCTGGGCTCGTCTGAAGTTTGCTAGAAAGCATTTGGATGTTCCAAAAGAGTATTGGGAGAATGTTATATGGTCAGATGAAACCAAAGTAGAACTGTTTGGTAGAAACACAACTCGTCATGTTTGGAGGAGAGTGAATGCTGAGTTGCATCCAAAGAACACCATACCTACTGTGAAGCATGGGGGTGGCAACATCATGCTTTGGGGCTGTTTCTCTGCAAAGGGACCAGGACGACTGATCCATGTACATGAAAGAATGAATGGGGCCATGTATCGTGAGATTTTGAGTGCAAACCTTCTTCCATCAGCAAGGGCATTGAAGATGAAACGTGGCTGGGTCTTTCAGCATGACAATGATCCCAAGCACACTGCCAGGGCAACGAAGGAGCGACTTCGTAAGAAGCATTTCAAGGTTCTGGAGTGGCCTAGCCAGTCTCCAGATCTCAACCCCATAGAAAACCTTTGGGGGGAGTTGAAAGTCCGTGTTGCCCAGCGACTGCCCCAAGACATCCCTGCTCTAGAGGAGATCTGCATGGAGGAATGGGCCAACATACCAGCAACAGTGTGTGCCAACCTTGTGAAGACTTACAGAAAACGTTTGACCTCTGTCATTGCCAACAAAGGATATATAACAAAGTATTGAGATGAACTTTTGTTATTGACCAAATACTTATTTTCCACCATAATTTGCAAATAAATTCTTTAAAAATCAGACAATGTGATTTTCTAGATATGATTTCTCATTTTGTCTCTCATAGTTGAGGTCTACCTATGATGACAATTACAGGCCTCTCATCTTTTTAAGTGGGAGAACTTGCACAATTGGTGGTTGACTAAATACTTTATTTCCCCACTGTATGTCATGGTGGATTAGTGGAAAGTGAATTACCATTAAGAACTAATCCTCTTTTTCCGCTTCATCCACCCTGACGGTCTAGGTGGAGATTTAACAAATGAAAAGATTAGGAGGGAATACGTCCTGCAGCACTTTACACCTAAAAGCCAAATCCTGAGAGCTAAATAAATTTCGCCGATAATGTTTTGTAAAAGTAAAGAAATTGGACCACGTGGCAGCCCAAATCTGTTCAAAGGACCCCCTCTTTCTGCCCAGGAGGAAGAAGTTGTCCTAGTGGAATGGGCCCTGATTTCAAAAGGAACTTGAACCCCTTTAGATGTATAACAGTTAATAATTGTGGATTTAATCCATCTGGCAATAGAAGTTTTTGAGGCTGTAGACCCCCTTACCCCACCTATATTGGATGAAAAGATTGGAATTCTTCCTCCGAGATGCAGAGGATTGAAGATACTGTAGCATTGCTCTCTTAACATCTAAGGTGTGCCATTGTTTCTCTTTTTCACAGGAATGATTTTCACAAAAAGAGGGTAAAATAATTTCTTGGTTTCTATGGAAATCTGAGACAACGTTGAGTAAAAAATTTGGGTCTAATTTAAATATGACTTCATCCTCCAGGATTCTTAAGTAAGGTTCCCTAATTGAGAGTGCCTGAATTTCTCCTAGTCTCCTAGCCAAGGTGATTGCAATAAGAAAATCTGTTTTGAAGGATGAAAATTTTATATTAACTTCATCAAGGGAAGTGGTTAACAACGCCCTCCTCACCTCCCTATCTTCATAGCAAAGGGCAAGGATGTTCAAACCGCTGGTGCTGCCTGGAATTGAAGAAGGTAGTTCATAAGACATCTTGATGGGACCAGCGATGTCTTCCATTTTTTACTTGGAGCCTTCTTCTCCTATCCATTGATTTGATGACTTCTGTAAGTGAGGCCACATTTTGTCCTGCCCAAAAAAAAGATTGTTTTGGAAAGATGCAGAAGTATCTGTGCGGAGGGAAAATATGAAAAAAGCTGCTGAGCATTAATGTATAAACTATGCAACTCCATTTTTTTTTTTTTTCACTAATCTATCGGGGGTGTTTGGTGACCATTTGTAATATACTCTATTACCCTATCTAACTTCCTTTTTATTATAAAACAGGTTCTTAGCTTTCAGCTCAGTCCAGCAGTGTACTGGTGCTTATTGTAAGGGGCACAGTTATCTGTGGATTTACATACAGATATAACAGAGGCACTGCTCAAGAAGCGTTTCTATCACTTATCAGGGCTCAGCAAATCTGTAGAGAGAAGAAGATAAAAATAATATAGATGGTCGGGAACAATGACTGATCTCATCAGCCCGACCAGAGTGGGGGTCTATAACCTAGGTAACCAGCTGTCAACACTGAGTAGGAATATGTAGCTGTATCTGGCAAATGGAACCAGATGGATAAAGCAATATATTGGTAAAAACACTTCAGTTTGCTCAAGATACCTATTAAAATATGATCCTGGAGATGGGACTACCTCTTTAAATATGGATATGTTTGTGGAAACCCTCTTTAACTCCTTCCTGTATTATCATGTACATGTATGTTGGGCACTGTTATTAATTAATAATAACATTCCCCAATGCATGTACATGAGGGGGATTGCACATGCTCAGATGCAGAGCCTGTGTGATCACCGCAGGAGTCCAGCTGTACCTGACACAGAGGCAGGACTATGGCTCCTATAGCTGCCATCATAGCCATTCTAGTAAGACCTGTCAGACACATGTCCTAATAGAATTCCTGTTACAGTTCTATGGCAGGTACAATACACTGCGATATCTATTGCAGTGTATTAAACTTGCGATCAACTCCCCTATTGTTAAAGCACCTTAGTGGGATTTTAAAAAAATAACAAAATGTTTAAAAAAATATGTAAAAAAAGAAAGAAAACACAAGCTTTTTCCTTTATCCCATCAAATGGTTTTTCCATGTTTTCAAAATTAAAAGAAAACCTACACATTTGGTTTCACCACGTCCATAACAACCTGCAAATTTTATAGAGCAGAAATCAATAGCGGATTTTTTTCTCCCAATTTTTTCCAGAAAGAGTTTAAAAAAATAAATAAATACATTTTTGTGCTCTAAAAATGTGTCATCAACTTAAAAAAAAAAAAAAAAAATTATGGAAGTTGCAATATGCTTTTCCTTAAATCTTTGTCTTTAAATGGGGTTGCCCAGGTTTGTTGTTATGGACTATTCTTAGGATAGGTTAAGTCATCAATATGTGATCATGGGGGGAAGCAAAAGCCATTGACGCAGAAATACTGTCAGGCTGATACACAGCCTGAACAGAAACTGACTCTGTCCCCTTCAACAGCAGGGGACCAGTCCAGGAAAGGTTTTACATACAGTGGGTATGGAAAGTATTCAGACCCCTTTAAATTTTTCACTCTTTGTTTCATTGCAGCCATTTGCTAAAAGCAAAAATGTTCATTTTATTTCTCATTAATGTACACTCAGCACCCCATCTTGACAGAAAAAAAACAGAAATGTAGATATTTTTGCAAATTTATTAAAAAAGAAAAACTAAATAAATTTGGTATCCCCAGAATCGTAGCAAAACATAGAATACAGTTGATATGTCATTTTGGCTGCACAGTGAACGCCGTAAAAACGAAGCCCATAAGAAAGTCACACAAATGCACTTTTTCTCCAATTCCACCCTATTATGAATTTTTTTTTTCCAGCTGGAAAAAGAACAATTTGTCCCACAAACATTAAGCCCTCATATGGCTCTCTGAACGGAAAAATAAAAAAGTTATGGGGTTTGGAAGGCGGGGAGTCAAAAACAAAAATCGAAAAAAAGCCACCGGTGGGAAGGGATTAAAAACAAGCTATATGCTAGAGAACTTTAGAACTTGTTTTCTTCAAAAAAAGAATGTACAATACATTAATAAAGTATATTACAAAAATGTTCATCAAACCCCTCCTTATACAATAGCAAAAATGTTAAAGTCAAAAATGCCATTTAAGTAAAAATTGAAGGATAATTTTTAACTCTTAACCCCTCCGTTATGTCATTGTAAATACGGATCTGAGTAAAACAGTCTTTTAAAGATATTTCATTATTTTTCTGCAGTCTCGTGCACTGAAAGCCATTCCTCAGCAAAGCATTACATCTGCTCCTGTACCACCACCTCCAAAGCCAAAATCCCCTCCTCTTGACGCATCTAAACCCGCAGAAGAGATTTTAAATGCTATCTTGCCACCAAGGTAAGTTAAGTAACCACCTATCTCCAAGGCCAGTTTTTGACTTATTGATCTGACAATTGTTTCATTTATTTTTTTTTTATCCATGTCTGCAAAGGGTCATCAAAACATTTAGATTTTTGAATCAACATAGCTGTTTAAGATCTTGTTTTTTTTGTAGGACTATTTGTATTTTTCAGTAACACCATTTTGGGGTACATCTTTCAGGAAGGGAGTGGTAAAAAAAGAGCATTTTGTGAAATAGTTTATTTTTTTATGTGCTCTTGTGTGGTATAAATTACATGCTTAATTTATTCTGTAGGTTTATGAACAGAGATACAAAATTTTCACGTTTATTTAATTGCTTTTCCACAATAAATACACTTGTTTATGAAAAATCGTTTGTTATTGCTGCTTTATTCTGAGAGCCACAGTTTTTTTTAACTTTTTTAGTCAACATAGTAATATGAGGGCTTGTTTTTTGTGAGAGGGAATAGCAAAAAGACAGCAGTTTTGTAGTTGATTTTTTTTAGTGCATATTAATAACCTTTCTATACCATGGGTCAATACAATTGCAGTGATACCTAGTGGTACAATGATAAATAAACTTATACAGTGGGATAAAAAGTATTTAGTCAGCCACCAGTTGTGCAAGTTCTCCAACTAAAAAAGATGAGAGCGGCCTGTAATTGACATCACAGGTAGACCTCAACTATGAGAGACAAAATGAGAAAACATATCTAGAAAATCACATTGTCTGATTTTTTAAGAATTTATTTGCAAATTATGGTGGAAAATCAGTATTTGGTCACCTACAAACAAGCAAGATTTCTGGCTCTCACAGACCTGTAACTTCTTCTTTAAGAGGCTCCTCTGTCCTCCACTCATTACCTGTAGTAATGGCACCTGTTTGACATTGTTATCAGTATAAAAGACACCTGTCCACAACCTCAAATAGTCACACTCCAAACTCCACTATGGTGAAGACCAAACAGCTGTGGAAGGACACCAGAAACAAAATTGTAGACCTGTACCAGGCTGGGAAGACTGAATCTGCAATAGGCAAGCAGCTTGGTGTGAAGAAATCAACTGTGGGAGCTATAATTAGAAAATGGAAGACATACAAGACCACTGATAATCTCCCTCGATCAGGGGCTCCACGCAAGATGGATCCCGTGGGGTCAAAATGATCACAAGAATGGTGAGCAAAAATCCCAGAACCACACGGGGGGACCTAGTGAATAACCTGCAGAAAGCTGGGATTAACATAACAAAGGCTACCGTCAGTAACACATTACGCCGCCAGGGACTCAGATCCTGCAGTGCCAGACGTGTCCCCCTGCTTAAGCCAGTACATATCCGGGCCTGTCTGAAGTTTGCTACAGAGCATTTGGATGTTCCAGAAGAGTATTGGGAGAATGTCATATGGTCAAATGAAACCAAAGTAGAACTGTTTGGTAGAAACACAACTCGTCGTGTTTGGAGGAGAGTGAATGCTGAGTTGCATCCAAAGAACACCATACCTACTGTGAAGCATGGGGGTGGCAACATCATGCTTTGGGGCTGTTTCTCTGCAAAGGGACCCGGACGACTGATCCGTGCAAATGAAAGAATGAATGTGGCCATGTATCATGAGATTTTGAGTGCAAACCTCCTTCCATCAACAAGGGCATTGAAGATGAAATGTGGCTGGGTCTTTCAGCATGACAATGATCCCAAGCACACTGCCAGGGCAACGAAGGAGTGGCTTCGTAAGAAACATTTCAAGGTCCTGGAGTGGCCTAGCCAGTCTCCAGATCTCAACCCCATAGAAAACCTTTGGAGGGAGTTGAAAGTCCATGTTGCCCAGCGACAGCCCCAAAACATCACTTGAGTAGATCTGCATAGAGGAATGGGCCAACATACCAGCAACAGTGTGTGCCAACCTTGTGAAGACTTACAGAAAACGTTTGACCTCTGTCATTGCCAACAAAGGATATATAACAAAGTATTGAGATGAACTTTTGTTATTGACCAAATACTTATTTTCCACCATAATTTGCAAATAAATTCTTTAAAAATCAGACAATGTGATTTTCTAGATATGTTTTCTCATTTTGTCTCTCATAGTTGAGGTCTACCTATGATGACAATTACAGGCCTCTCATCTTTTTAAGTGGGAGTACTTGCACAATTGGTGGCTGACTAAATCCTTTTTTTTCCCCACTGTACATTCCTGTTTACACATACAGTCATGGCCAAAAGTTTTGAGAATGACACAAATATTATATTTTCACATGATCTGCTGCCCTCTGGTTTTTATGTGTGTTTGTCAGATGTTTTTATCACATACAGAAATATAATATTATGAGTAACAGAAGCTTATATTGACAGTTAGAATGAGTTAATGCAGCAAGTCAATATTTGCAGTGTTGACCCTTCTTCTTCAGGACCTCTGCAATTCTCCCTGGCATGCTCTCAATCAACTTCTGGACCAAATCCTGACTGATAGCAGTCTATTCTTGCAGAATCAATGCTTTAATTTTGTCTGAATTTGTTGGTTTTTGTTTGTCCACCCGTCTCTTGATGATTGACCACATGTTCTCAACGGGATTAAGACCTGGGGAGTTTCCAGGACATGAACCCAAAATCTCTATGTTTTGTTCCCTGAGCCATTTAGTTATCACCTTTGCTTTATGGCAAGGTGCTCCATCATGCTGGAAAAGGCATTGTTGAGTGCCAAACTGCTCTTGGACGGTTGGGAGAAGTTGCTCTTGGAGGACATTATGGTACCATTCTTTATTCATGGCTGTGTTTTTAGGCAAGACTGTGAGAGAGCCGATTCCCTTGGCTGAGAAGCAACCCCACACATGAATGGTTTCAGGATGCTTTACAGTTGGCATGAGACAAGACTGGTGGTAGCGCTCACCTCTTCTTCGAATAAGCTGTTTTCCATATGTTCCAAACAATCGAAAAGGGGATTCATCAGAGAAAATGACTTTACCCCAGTCCTCAGCAGTCCACTCCCTGTACCTTTTGCAGAATATCAGTCTGTCCCTGATGTTTTTTCTGGAGAGAAGTGGCTTCTTTGCTGCCCTCCTTGAGACCAGGCCTTGCTCCAAGAGTCTCCGCCTCACAGTGCGTGCAGATGCACTCACACCTGCCTGCTGCCATTCCTCAGCAAGCTCTGCACTGCTGGTAGCCCGATCCCGCAGCTGAAACACTTTTAAGAGACGGTCCTGCCGCTTGCTGGTCTTTCTTGGGCGCCCTGGAGCCTTTTTGGCACCAATGGAACCTCTCTCCTTGAAGTTCTTGATGATGCGATAGATTGTTGACTGAGGTGCAATCTTTCTAGCTGCAATACTCTTCCCAGTTAGGCCATTTTTGTGCAGTGCAATGATGACTGCACGTGTTTCTTTAGAGATAACCATGGTTAACAGAAGAGAAACAATGATGGCAAGCACCAGCCTCCTTTTAAAATGTCCAGTGGTGTCATACTTACTTAATCATGACAGATTGATCTCCAGCCCTGTCCTCATCAACACCCACACCTGTGTTAATGGAGCAATCACTGAAACGATGTTAGGTGGTCCTTTTAAGGCAGGGCTGCAATGATGTTGAAATGTGTTTTGGGGGATAAAGTTCATTTTCTAGGCAAATATTGACTTTGCAAGTAATTGCTGTTAAGCTGATCACTCTTTATAACATTCTGGAGTATATGCAAATTGCCATTAGAAAAACTGAAGCAGTAGACTTTGTAAAAATTAATATTTGTATCATTCTCAAAACTTTTGGCCATGACTGTATATGCAGCATAAAAGATGCAAAATGGAGTGAACTCTCCGCTAAATAGAACATTCATTTACTAGTTTTTGTGGGGTTAGGCTGCTAGCAATCAGGCAGGATCTTGACCGTAAACTCCAGCTCCAAAACAATTTTCTGGCTGTTTATTGGTACCAAACCTCCTATCTATCTGAAGAATGGTCCCCATTTTATGTCTCCATATCTATCACCTTTGTACTCATCTTTATAACATTATAACTATTTTCTATATGTTCTTTCTAATAGAGAATGGATGGAAAACAGTCAGCTCTGGATACAGCAGGTGTCTAGCACTCCCAGTACGCGGATTGATGTTGTTCATCTACAGGAAGAGCTGGATATGAAATTACAGCAAAGACAAGCTCGGGAAACTGGGATCTGTCCTGTGCGCAGAGAACTCTATTCACAGTGCTTTGGTCTGTTGATTATAACATTTTTTTACTAAATCACTTTGAAATATAAGAGTGTTACATAATATTCAATAATTAATTTGTGTCAGAGGTTCTGTTAGAGTAGAGTTCCCACCAGAGGCGTAATTTGAAGCTCCTGGTCCCCAATACAGAATCTGTAATGGGGTCCGCACTTACGATGTGAGAGGCCTTTGGACCCCATTGGGCTTTAGAGCACGGTAGCAGTTGCTACCTCTACACCCCCTTTAGCTATGCCACTGGTCTCCACAGTTTACAGCTTTTTCAGGTGTTCCTGTTTCTGCTTTCACTGGAGTGACTCTATCGGATAGATGATGAATTATAAGTAATTATATATTGGTATACTGTTGGAGGTGGAGCATAGTCGTCATTGAGGAGGGACTGTGTACTGTTTTGAGATACATAATATGAAATTGTATGTGGAATTGTTCAGAATAGGTGGTTGGCCAGAAATGCCAAATTATAATGAGAGGTTGGGAATAACTATTGTAATACTGTCTGTTCCAATAAAACTGAGCTAAATAGAATGTCCTTTAAGGATGAATGTTGTTTTAGATGTATGTGTTGTATTCCTAGATATGAGGGATAGGAGTATGAAAGAATTAATTGTAGCATAATCCATAGATACTGTGTAGTTCACCTACATATGTATATAAGAAAGGGTGATTGGGGAGTCGTTCCAAAATGGGACAATATGGCTCTAGAGTTAACCTCACGCAACATTCATAGTGCGGATACAAGATTGACATCGGTTAGAAGCTGGGGTGCTGTGAGACAATACGGATAATAAACCCACCTTATGCAGATTTTGCTGTGTTTTTTTGAGCCAAAGTCTGGAGTTTAGCAGAAGGATCTAGAATAAGTGCTTCCTATATATTTCCCCTTCGTATTGAAGCCATTCTTGGCTTTGCTATCTTCCGTCATGTTTGTTTACTTTTGTAACAGAAGATAAAGTCCTGCATGCACAACTTATCTTCTGTTACAAAAGTAAACAAACAAGATGGAATATAGCTAGTGTCAATGGGAACGGACACAGAATCAGTCTGTGACCGTTCTCTGCGACAGTTTAATGTCCTTTGCTGTCATCCTACGATGGAAGACAGCAGCAGACATTTACAACGTTAGTGTGATCTTTAGGGCCCAGTTGCTGCGGACATTGGCAGTTGTTCATGAAATGTTGGTGCACTTTAATCTCTTAGGCACAGCAAGTTTTCTCTAACTTCTTAATAACAGTACAACAAGTTCCAGCAAATCTACTCACTAATTCTTGTAGCAAACCTGGTGCCAGTCTAGAATCCACTGGCTGCTGCAGTCTTCAGGTAAGAGGACACTAATGGAGTGGGTGGCAGGAATCTCCTGTGATGCAGCCCTGAGTACCTCTTAGGAGTCTGATGAACCTTCACAGGTGATGCCGCTACACAGTTCTCCCCTCAGAGCGAGCTGGTGGGCTGTCAGGACAGCTGTCAGGACCTCCTCTCTGTCTTGGGTAACCCAGTGCCCAACAGTTTGCTCTCAGGCAGTTACAATAAGTAAATCCCCTCTGTGGATCATGCGGCTGACCTGTTCCTTTCCTGTTCAGACCTGTCCCACAATCCCTGGGTCAGCTAATCAGCCTTTCTCTCTAATGACAACTCCCCCCCAGGTTGCAAGGGCATGGAGAAGCAGGTAGTATTGCGAAATGTAGTCCACTGCCCCTCAGGATAAGGCTAGGTTCACACCTGCATTTGGATTCCGTTCGGGGTTTCCATCCCCGAATCTGCTTAAAAAATGCGGAGAGAAAAGTCCTGCAAGCATTTTTCTGGTGGAAACCCGGCAGACCCCATTTTTGTCTATGGGGTCCATGGGTTTCCGCTTTTTAAGCAGATTAGGTTTCCGTTCCTCAGGTCCCCAAGCGGACCCGAAGAACGGAGACCCAGGTGCAGGTGTGAAATTAGCGTAAGATGGGCTAATGTCTGCTGCTCGGAATTAACTGCAACATCTGCTGTATACAGAGTGCTCCCTGCAGGGGTTACAGACAGAAAAAATAACATAGCATGCAACTATATAGAAAAAAAATCCCAGAAAACTGACATAAGGGATGGATCAAAACAACTTACATGCATCAGTAGTGTCAATTTTTCCTAAACTGTATTTAAAAGGTCCAAAATATGTAGATAATGCTAGTCAATGAATCAATATCAATATTTATTTGTCTCTATAAGGTCAGTGGACTTATATAGCCTCTTTGTTTCTTTGTTATATAATTTAATTGTATAGTGAAGCCTTCTGAATTATGTTTATTTTGCTTTTGTTTCAAAGCATCAATCAATACTGTATATATTTATGGTATATGATTCAGGATTAACTCTTAATCCTGCCATTTCTAATACTTTTTGATTTTCGCTTACATACTTGAAGTTTTTTTTTTTTCCAGGGTATTAAAAATGTTCCTAAAACAGCTGAACATGGATCCCAACATAACAGAATGCTGCTCCTATTCAGTTGCTGTTCTGGTTCCCTCTGTACTCAGTTTCCTGGTGTCTCCTGTCTCACAGGAAATGCTTGAAGTCACTGGCCAGAGTGGTGAACTGCCTCACTAGTGACTAACTGAACAAGCGTCTCCAAGTGTTGCGTGTTTGCGTCTGTAGTGAAGATCATTAGTGATATGGACAGTATCTGGACTAGATCTGGGACACATGTGCAGCGTTTTATTATGTTAAGATTATGTTAGGAATATTTATATTCCCCTAAAAAGCTCTTTTAATATACCTATATAAATACTATTTATGGTATATACAGTATACTGAAGTTGAAATGGGCTAATTGAATTATTATTTTTTGCCTTTAGATGAGCTTATCAGACAAGTGACCATTAACTGTGCTGAGCGTGGTGTCTTACTGCTGAGGGTGCGTGATGAAATACACATGACCATCTCTGCATACCAGACCCTATATGAAAGCAGTGTGGCTTTTGGGATGAGGAAGGCCTTACAAGCAGAGCAAGGCAAATCGGATATGGAGAGAAGAGTAAGATGCCTCTTGATTATTGCATTTTATCCCAATAATTGTACTGAATTATAAGTACATCTACTCTTATAGTACTTCAATGCTTCATTATTATCCGCTTTTTAGCTCTGATCCAATAAGACACCAGCTAAACTTTTCTTAATTGTGTGTAAGTAGTCACCTCCACCATTTGTGAATCTAAAATATTTTAAGAAACTTTTCTAGTGACCCCAAAGTTCCCAAGGGTGAGCAGTTGTATGTTAACTGCAAAATCAGCACCCTGATTTGATTGATCTAATTTGAATGGGCTACATGCAGAAAAGTCAGCTAAACATGTAATTTTTGGCAGGATCTACGAACGAACTACTGTGTATAAGGCCTTTTGACTTTTCCATGGTAGAATATGTCAGGGGATATATTGTCCCCTCTCCCCATTCAAATAAGCATGCTTACTTAGCTGAGCCAAGAGTGTTTTTTTTTTTTTTAAACTGATTGTGCCACCAAAACAAGTTACCACCTATCCATAGGATTCGATCGATCATGGCGAAGGGGGTGCCGTCACCCCCATGTGAATGGCTCTGCAAGTCAATCATGTGCATTGTCTCTCCTTTCATTCTCTATGGGACTGCCAGAGACTGCTGAGTGTTGTACTATGTCCACACAGGGAAGATGGCACTTTGTTCTTTCGATTGACAGAGGTCCCAGCAGTCGGACCCTCACTGATCAGCAAGTTATGACCTTTCCTGTGGATTGCTCATAATTTGATATTGGAGCACAATCTCTTTAAGTTAAAACTGGATGAAGATTCCACCAGCAGCTATTGAAGTTGCATAATCAACTTATCTCTGAGAAAAGAGGCACTATCATTTCAACAGACTTTGCATAAATGAATAGCATAGGCAAATGTTAGAAACTTTGTAATGTATCTTATCAGGGAGAAATGCCTGTTCCTGCTCTTATCAGGATGTTTACCTACGCTCCACCCCCCAACCCCACCCTTATTAAACTGCCTTTCGCTCATAAAAATCATTGCTTTATCTGTCTTGAGATAGACAGCAGTACACATGACTCAGATGACTCATGTCTATAGAAGTCTATGGAGAGGGGAACTGGAGAAGTGAACAGGAAGCACAGGAGATTAGATAAAAAAGAAAATAGAAAGTTTTCTATCATAATTAAAGTACTTTACTCACATATCAGTACTTCTCTTTATATGTTCTACGTGGTCCTGTGGCTGTTTCTGAGTGAGAGAAATATATAGGGCAGATTCCATTTCTACTTACTGTGTGCAGTGTATTGCAACTAGTCTCCTACCTACCAGTTGAGAGAGAACTGTGATCTCCAAATACAGCATGCAGAGGAGGAAACTGCTAAAAACCACAGAATATAATCATATAATGACCAGAAATAGTGTTACTCCTCATGTACACACACATAAAAGCTTATCTTGAAGACTTACCTGAAAGGACGGGAACACTTTAAAGAATAACTGAATAGTTCAGATGATTATACCAAATTTTGCGCTATATTTTATTAGAAGAAAAAGCTTCTATCTCCTATTTTCAGCTCTTCTCCTCTGGTAAACTGCTCAGTTCAGTTCTCAGACATGTCTTCAGTTGCAGTTTATGGAGTGGGGAGGGAGAAGTAGATAAGAGTTGACAATTTAGTAATAAGCAAAGAGACAAAGATGTCTTGGAGCAGATAACATGAGATATCTATCTCACCAGTTTTATTCACTTCTATGTTGCTCAGTACTGTTAATCCTTTAGCGACATGTGACGTACTATTACGTCATGGGCGCCTGGTGCTTCGTGCAAATGGACGTAACAGTACGTCACCGGTCGATGCCGCCCACACTAGGAGCGGGTGTTAACTGTAACTGACAACTAGCACCCGCTCATTTAACCCCCCGGTCAGAGCTGCGCTCCGATCGAGGCTTTTAACCCCTTGGATGCTGCGGTTAAACATGACCGTGGCATCCAAGGGGTTCCGCCATGTGAATGACCCTCTTGGCACCTCCCGCAGTGAGATCAGGGGGTGCCGATACCTATTATCTGCAGCCCAGGGTCTGTGACCCCAGGCTGTCTGGAGCCCCTGTTATCTGGTTGGTTGGTCCCTGCTGGGACCTCTGGAAGTCAGCATATGTGTCTGCAAAGGCTGACTTCCTGTATAGACTGCAAGACACGCTGGTTCAGGTGTCCTAAAGGGACATATGGAAAGTAAAAAAAAGAGCAAAAAAAAAGTGTGTGAAAAAAAATTAATAAAGTTATAAAGCCCCAAAAATTCTCTTTTCCCATATAAAATGAATTATATATTAAAAAAACTAAAAATTAATAAAAACAATACATATTTGGTATCGCCTGGTCCATAACAACCTGTACAATAAAACGAAAACAATATTTAACCTGCTCGGTGAATGGTGGAGAAAAAAACGCCGGAAATAATAATTTTTGCACATTTTGCCTTACAAAAAATGCTAAGCCCTCAACCAACCCTGTCAACCGAAAAATAAAAATGTTACGCATCTCAGAAGATGGCGATGCAAAAATAATTGATTTCTATCCCCTAATGGGTTTTTGTTCTGCAGAATTAGTATCGCATAAAAAAACAATATAGTTGAGGTATCGCTGGAATCGTACCGACCCGCAGAATAAAGGAAACATGTTACTTATGCCATACTCTGTGTGGAAAAAAATTAAAAGGTAAAAAGCTATGCCAGAATTGCTGTTTTTTTTTT
Organism: Leptodactylus fallax; assembly: GCA_947044405.1. NCBI lineage: Eukaryota > Metazoa > Chordata > Amphibia > Anura > Leptodactylidae > Leptodactylus > Leptodactylus fallax. The sequence continues at coordinate 4,223,292 of CAMRHE010000015.1, forward strand.
TTTTTATTTACCAAGAAACAGTTAATAAAATTTAGTCAATAAGTTATAGGCACCCAGAAATGGTGTCATTACAAAATACATCTCATCCCGCAAAAAACAAGCCCTCACATGGATACATTACAAGAAAAATAAAGAAAATATAGCATGTACAATGTGAAGACAAAAACCTCAAAAATCGCCAAATCATTGGAACATAACTGGTTGCCGCAAGAAGGGAATGTATTATTAGCTGTGCGAGCATATATCTGGGTACACCCCAAATTTAGAGCTTACAAGGGAAAAGAAAACAGAAGTGAACCCCAGAGAGAACCCCCCCCCAATCGTAGGAGCTACTGGGGATATAGTAGGGAAATTGGTGTTCCCAATGTACTCTGCACAGCTTACGTAATCACCTTTCATCATCCACTGTGCATTCCCGTCTGGGATACTAATGCCCACTAAACCCCTTTATAAATTCTTTGAGGGGTGCCGTTTTCAAAATGGGGTCACTCCTTTAGGGGATTCCACTTTACTGGTACCTTAGAAGCTCTGCAAACATGATATGGTGTTCAGATACCAAACATCTAAATCTGCGCTCCAAAAGCCACATAGTGCTCCTTCACATCTGTGCCCTGCTGTGTGCCCAAACCGCAGTTTATACCCACATGTATGACACTGGTGTACCCAGGATAACGTACTTAATGTCATATGTGGGTATAAACTGCTGTTTGGGCACAGCCGGGCACAGAAGGGAAGGAGCGCTATTTGGTTTTTGGACGTAATGACACTTTTGCAGACATGTAACCCCATTTTGGAAACTACACCCATGAAGGTATTCATCCGGGGTACAGTGATCATTTTTAACCTCCAAGTGTTGCATTAATTTATTTTCCAGAAATTAATACGCAGATGATGATGATAGGAGAAAATGACAATTTTTCCAGGAATACGTAATTTCAGTGAGTAATATGTTGTACCCAGCTTGTATCAGAGAGGAATTCTTCAAATGCTGTTGTACTTGGGATACCCGCTTAACAGTTTTTGGAGTGTGTGTCTCTGCTGATACAAGCTGGGTACAACATATCGGGCACTGAAATGGCGAATCTCTGGAAAAATTGCAATTTTCACTTTTCATTATTACTATAGCTATGCAGTCATTTTGGGAAATTAAATTAATGCAAAGCTCAAAGGTTAAAAATGCTCGCTACCCCACTTGATGAATCCCTTGAGGGGTCTAGTTTCCAAAATGGGGTCACATGTCTGTGGACTCCACTTTACTGGAAATTCATGGGCTCTGCAAAAGTGGCATGACGTCCAAAAACCAAACTGTGCTCCAAAAAACAAAATAGCACTCCTTTCCTTCTGTACCCAAACAGCAGTTTATACCCACATATATAACTTTTTGAACCCAAGATAGTCCACTTAATAGTTTTAGTAGTGCATGTCTCTGATGACACAAAGTGGGTGCAACGTATTGGGCACTGAAACTTTGTTTAAAAAAAAGTCAATTTTCATTTTGTATATTAATTTTTGGGAAACACTCTTAGGCTCAAAATGATAATACCCCTTTAGAAATTCCTTGAGGAGTATAGTTTCTAAAATGGGGTCACGTTTGGGGGTTTCTATTATACTGGTACTTTAGGGGCTCTGCAAATGCGACATGGCACGTGAAAACTATTTCAGCAAAATTTCCAGCTTCTACCATTCTGAGCCTCATCGTGTACCCATACAGCAGTTTGCGACCACATTTGGGGCATTCCTGTGTTCAGAAGAAATTGTGTAACAAACTGTGGGGTGTTTTTTCTTCTTTAACCCCTTGTAAAAATTAAAAATATGGGGCTAAATGGACAGTTTATTGGAAAAAAAGTAATTTTTAATTTTTACATCCCAATGCTAATAGAATCTGTGAAACACCTGTAGGGTGAAAATGCTCACAATACCCCTTCAGAAATTCCTTAAGGGGTGTAGTTTCCAAAATGGGGTCACTTTTTGGGGTTTTCCATTTTACTGGTACTTTAGGTGGCTCTGCAAATGCGACATGTCACCTGAAAACTACAGTATTCCAGCAAAAATCTGCCCTCCAAAAACCAAATAGGGCTCTTTCCATTCTGAGCTCCGCCATGTACCTATACAGAAGTTTGCAACCACATAGGGAATATTCCTATGTTCAGGAGAAATTGTGTAACAAACTTTGTGGAAGTTTTTCTCCTTTATCCTATTGTGAATATGAAAAATTTGGGGCTAAACTGACGGTTTATTGGAAAAAAAAAGTAATTTTTCATTTTCATGTCCCAATGTTAATAAAATCTGTGAAACAACTGTAGGGTCAAAATGTTCACAATACGCCTTGATATGTTCTGTGAGGCGTGTAGTTTCCAAAATGGGGTCACGTTTGGGGGGTTGCCATTGTACTGGTACTTTAGGAGTTCTGCAAATGCGACATGGCACCTGAAAACTATTCCAGCAAAATCTGCCCTCCAAAAGCCAAATAGCTCTCTTTCCATTCTGAGCCCTGCCATGTACCCATACAGCAGATTACGACCACATATGGGGTATTGCTGTGTTCAGAAGAAATTGTTTAACAAACTGTGGGGAGCTTTTTCTCCTTTAACCCCTTGTGAAAATGAAAACTTTGAGGATAAAGTGATGTTTTAGTAATTTTTAACTTGCATATCCCAATGTTAGTAAAATCTGTGAAACAGATATAGGGTCAAAATGCTCACTATACCCTTTGATAAATTCTATCAGGGGTGTAGTTTACAAAATGGGGTCACTTTTTGGGGGTTTCCTTTGTATTGGTACTCTAGGGACTCTGCAAATGAGACATGGCACCAGAAAACTATTCCAGCAAAATCTGTTTTTCAGACGCCCAGTGTCGCTCCTTCTCTTCCGTGCGCTGCCATTTGCCCAAACATCAGTTTACACCCACTTGTGGGGTATTTCCGTGCTCTGGAGAAATTGCACAACAAACTGTGAGATGCATTATCTCCTTTAACCCTTTGTAAATGTGTTCATTTTAGGGCTAAATGAATGTATTAGTGAAAAAAAATGAAATGTCTAAATCAAATGTCCAAAATGTTTTAATTCCAGTGAAATGCTTAACGGGCTAACAAACTTCCCAAATGCCCTTTTGAATTATTTGAGGGGTGCAGTTTTGAAAATGGGGTGATTTATGGGGGATTTCTTTATAATCCCTTTCAGAACTGAAGTGGTCCCTAAAAAATTAGTTTGAGAAATTTTCTTGTAAATCTGGAAAATCGCTGTTACACTTGGAAGACTTCTAACATCCAAAATAAATTACAAGATGATTAAAAGATGATGCCAATATATAGCAGAGATATGGTAGATAATATGTATTAATATATTTGGGTGGTATGACTATCTGTCTGAAAAGCAGAGCATTTCACATTTTGAAAATTGCGATTTTGTCCAAATTTCCATAAAAATTTTTTTTTATAAATAAATACAAAAATATTGATTAGTGTTTCCCACTAACATGAAGCACAATGTGTCAGGAAAAAACAATCTCAAAATCACGTATGTAAGTTAAAGCATCTAAAAGTTCTTGCCATATAAAGTGACACGTCAGTTTTGAAAAATGAGGCCTGGTCCTTAACGCACTTTTGGGCTCTGTCCTTAAGGGGTTAAAACCTGCTGGAAAACTGCTATAAAAGTGCTTAACACTTATTGTTCTCTTGGTTAGTATATCCCACATACAAATTGGGCTCCCCCTCCCCTCTCCATAGACCTCTATGTAAAGTGAACTGATTCTTCACTAAAGACAAATTTCACAGTGAATTTAGCAATATAGCAAGCAGGAAAAGGCTAATAAAAGGAGACAGAAGCCTTTTAAAATATAAATATGCACTGTATTGTCATAATTATTTAAAATATAACATAACTTGTATTAAGCTGCTGTAGTTAAAACCCAACCAAGGTTGTAGATTGAGAAATAAGCTCGAATATTTGCATATCTCTGTCAGAACAAGGAATGGGCCATGTTAAAAACTTTTGTGCCCAATCCTTGTTTTCTCTGACATTTATCTTTGTGGGCCAAGGTGTCAAGCCCTATACACATTGGTTTGTCATCTGATACTAACAAAATCTTTAAAATCAAATACGCCGACATTTATCCAATGTGTATGTAAAGCTTTACTGTTACTGAGTCTCTGAATGCCCCTGGAAGCACAGGATTTGTTTATTGGAAACTTTATGGATCATTATATCATGGCCTGCAGCACAGGTATATACAATTCTATTGGAAAGTTATTATCTTAGTGATAAATGATGGTTTGCCATCCAAATCCAGATATATAGTGTCAGCTGTAAAGTTTCTGGAGACAAATAGAAGTTTTAATGGTTTGAACTGTGACTCCTAATTCCACTAAAGGGCTTCCACAGAGCTCAGACTTCAGCCTCAAATGGACATGTTTTGTATGAAAGGGCAATGGCAATACAACTGACAGCAAGGCCTCATTGCCCAATCTGCCCAAATAGTTACAAATCTGCATAACCTAGCTCCAAAATTTAGTGGAAAGTTTTCTATATATAATTTTGGTGTGCATATCCTTGGTATGACATAGCAAATTACAGTTCTAATAATGTCCACTAGATGGTGGCAAAGTTCTGGTTACCCATGAAATAAATTAGAGACAAAAACTTCCGAACACTTGAATGCACGACAGCTCTGGCTTGGATGGACAATAAAACAATTTTGGCATTTAAAGACCAGCATACCTCAAAGAGCAGCAGTTAAAGGAGTTTTCTCAAAGTTTAATATTTTAGAATATTCCTTAAAGCAAGTTATTCCCTTCCCATAGGGTAGGAGCAGTGCATGCAGTGTCTGACCACGAAAGTCTCCCGTTCTCCTGATCTGCAAGTTATCTGCTTATCTATGGCTAGGGGATAACTCACTTTGGTGGGAAAACCCCTTTAAGATAGGTCATCAATATCAGACTGGTAGAGGCACCCCCACTGATCAGCTGATTGAAAGGGCCATGGCTCTTTGGAACAAGCATTAGAACTGGCACAGCTCTGTACATTGTGTAGTGGCCATGAATGATATTGCAGCTCTACTCGATTCACTTGAAAAACAGTGAACGATAGTATCTTTCATGGCCATTACACAATGTATGGAGATACACACGTGGACAAAATTGTTGGTACCCCTTGTTTAATGAAAGAAAAACCCACAATGGTCACAGAAATAACTTGAATCTAACAAAAGTAATAATGTATAAAAATTCTATGAAAATTAACAAATGAAACTCAGACATTGCTTTTCAACCATGCTTCAACAGAATTTTTAAAAAAAGAAAACTCATGAAACAGGCCTGGACAGAAATGATGGTACCCTTAACTTAATATTTTGTTGCACAACCTTTTGAGGCAATCACTGCAATCAAACGATTCCTGTAACTGTCAATGATACTTCTGCACCTCTCAACAGGTATTTTGGCCCACTCCTCATGAGCAAACTGCTCCAGTTGTCTTGGGTTTGAAGGGTGCCTTTTCCAGACGGCATGTTTCAGCTCCTTCCAAAGATGCTCAATAGGATTTAGGTCAGGGCTCATAGAAGGCCACTTCAGAATAGTCCAATGTTTTCCTCTTAGCCATTCTTGGGTGTTTTAGGTCATTATCCTGTTGCAAGACCCATGACCTGCAACTGAGACCAAGATTTCTGACACTGGGCAGCACATTTCTCTCTAGAATCCCTTGATAGTCTTGAGATTTCATTGTACCCTGCACAGATTCAAGACACCCTGTGCCAGATACAGCAAAGCAGCCCCAGAACATAACAGAGCCTCCTCCATGTTTCACAGTAGGGACAGTGTTCTTTTCAAGATATGCTTCATTTTTCCGTCTGTGAACATAGAGCTGATGCCTTGCCAAAAATTTCGATTTTTGTCTCATCTGTCCATAGGACATTCATCCAGAAACTTTGTGGCTTGTCAATATGTAGTTTGGCAAATTACTTTTGTCAGATTCAAGTTATTTCTGTGACCATTGTGGGTTTTTCTTTCATTAAACGAGGGGTACCAACAATTTTATCCACGTGTGTATACCTGTTTCAGAGAGCTGTGGCCCCTACGACTGATCAGTGGGGGTCCTGGAAGGTGGACCCTCACAAACTAATACTGATGACCTATCATAAGGATAGATCACTTAGCCCCACAAAACCTCTTTAAAAGGAAAGTGTCACTATGATGGATCTTCAGTGTTATGTTCTAATAGAGTTATGCTAAAGAGTCTAATATCCTCTACTAAGCTATCCTCTCCCACAGGGTTCTAAATTGGGGGAGTTAAAGGGGTATTCCCATCTCAAGGATCTTATCTAAACTGCTAGTTTATGTAGATTCAAGAGTTTTTCTAAATACATTGCTTTATAAATGCTGGTTTGTTTATCTGTTATGTGAAATTATTCCTCTCACTGTATACACAATGTTGCCTTGGTCCACAGCCTGGTATCTGATTTCAGGACGGGTGACTTACTGCCCTCTGGGGGTAAGGGGGGCTGAGTTCTATGGATCGTGCTTGCTCTCAAAGTTTGCTCTCAAAGCTCCTACACTTAGTTCCCAGGCAATCAGGTCAGCTTATTGCATTTTGCTGCTAAGGGCTCAAACAGAGGGATTGCTGTCTGCTATCTCACAGAGATAAGTGTTGAGATCAATACAATTCCACACTTGGTCCTGGCAGCATGTAAGTTTTTTTTCCTCTCCAAATTTAGGCCAAATTAAACATGAGCAAGGCTCTGGGGACAGATGGATTACTCCTATGAGTACTTAAAGAAATCAGTCCAGTCATTTCTATACTCCTGTTATTAATTATTAGGGATTCTCTAGTGACTGGCACAAGGCAAATGTGGTGCCTTTTTTCAAAAAGGGCTCTAGGTGTTTCTCGGGTAACTACAAACCAGTGAGTTTAACATCCATTGTGGTGAAACTCAGGGGATCTTAGGCAACTATATACAGTAGTATGTGTTTGTACATAATATTATAAGTGACAGACAGCATGATTTTACTAAAGACAGAAGTTGTCAGACTAACCTGATTTGCTGTTATGATGAAGTGAGTAGAAGTCTGGACAGAGGGGAGACTGTGGCTATTGTGTTCCTGGACTTTACAAAGGCGTTTGACACTGTTCCTCATAACAACATTTAATGGGTAAAATCAGGTCCATTGGCTTGGAAAATATAGTAAGCTATGTAGTATAGTACAGTCTATAGGGGATGTACACAGGACAGACTGAGTGTTTGGGTATCCACATGGCAAATGAGATTCAATGTGGATAAATATAATGTTATGTATCTGGGTAAAAATAATCTGCTTGCAACATATGTACTAGAGGAAGTAATGCTGGGAGGGTCACTGGTGGAGAAGGTCCTGGGTGTACTTGTAGATTGTAGATAGAATACTTGACATGTGTTAACAGGTGCATGGACTCCTGGGACAGGGACGTAATATTATCAATTTATAAATCATTGATGCGGCCAGGGCCGTTTTAACACATTGGTGGGCCCAGCGCAAAGGTTTCATAAGTGGCCTCCACCACCATCACCAACATACCTGACCCACCCAAATTAAAATGGCCCCCACATAGTATAATTCATGCTTACTGGCCCCATACGATATAAGTGGCCATGCCCCTGCACTTATAAATAGTAGTCCCCCCTTATAAATAATATGTCCTGTTCACAGCTGCCCCCTTATCAATGATAACACCATGTAACAATTTTAAAAAAAATATTTGTTCCCAGTTGTTAAGTGTGTTTTCCTGATTGTTTGTACCTTAAATGAATAGAAAAAAGTTATTATTCCCTGTAAACTTTGCTTTTGTGGTCAGCACAATGATATTTTGAAATTGATCTATTTTTAATGATATTTGCAATATTTCAAGATACTTAAGAAGCTTCTGGAATTGTGAGAACTATCAAGAAGTTTCTAGAACTGCCCAGAATTATCTAGAACTTCTAGAATTATCTAGAAATTATCTGGGAAGTTTCAGTCATCAAGATGGACTGTTCTTCTGCAACAATGTGGCCGGTCTAGTCGAGGCTATAGGTATCACCTGTAACCCGAATGAGTGGCGCCTCTTCATAGACAGCTCATGCAAGAGCCTCAAAGCCGTGCTGCTTCACAATGGGAACAAGTATCCGTCTCTTCCTGTAGGTCACTCGGTGCACCTGAAAGAGGAATACACCAGTGTCCAGATGTTGCTAGGTGCCTTGAAGTATGATGAGTACGGCTGGGAAGTTATCGGAGATTTCAAAATGGTGTCATTCCTGATGGGCCTCCAAGGTGGTTTTACTAAGTATCCTTGCTTTATTTGCCTTTGGGACAGCTGGGATACTGAAGCGCACTACCACAGGTGGGACTGGCCTCAGCGGACAGAGTTCACTGTGGGGAAGAACAATGTAAAGTGGGAGCCACTGGTGGACCCACGCAAGGTGCTGATGCCACCACTACACATCAAGTTGGGGCTCATAAAACAATTTGTCAGGGCTCTAGATAAGGAGTCGAGAGCTTTCAATTACCTCCAAGATCTTTTACCTAAGCTGTCTGAAGCAAAGATCAAAGCTGGTGTCTTCGTTGAACCACAAATCAAGAAGATCATAGAGTGCAGGGAATTTCCCAAGAAGCTGAATAGGAAGGAGAGAGCAGCTTAGAACAGTTTTGTCGCAGTGGTTCGCGGCTTCCTAGGCAATCATAAAGATGAAAACTATGTACAACTGGTTCAGACTCTGATAAAGAACTATGCTGCAATGGGCTGCAGGATGTCACTCAAAATCCATATCCTTCATGCTCATCTTGATAAGTTCAAAGAGAACATGGGAGCTTATTCAGAGGAGCAAGGCAAGCGCTTTCACCAGGACATTATGAACTTTGAACGCCGTTACCAAGGACAATATAACGAAAACATGATGGGCGACTATATTTGGGGATTGATTCGTGAAACTGATTTGCAGTAAAGTCGTAAATCTCGGAAAAACCGCACACTTCTGAACAGTTTTTGGTAATCTGTGTAAATTTGCAATGCACATAGTGTTCTTAGTCTGACTGTATAAATGAGAAGATGCAAAATCGTCTGTTTCTATAGTAAAAATGCATAATTTTCGTTGCCGTGGTCACAAAAGCGAAGTTTATGATGAATGTAAGCAATTTTTAATTTGTTTTAGACATAAGCAATTGGAATATAACATTTAAAAGCTGGGAACAAAATTTGTGTTACATATAATTACATATAATTTAATTTGTGTTAATTATAATTATTTATATTCAGGGACTATTATTTAATAGGGGGGCTAAGATTCCTTGCTTATAAATAATAATTCACCTTTATAAATAAGGGCCCCTGCTTATAAATAGCGGCCCATATCAGTAATTGTTCCTCCTTATAAATAATAGTCCCCCTTATTACTAATAGTTTTCCCTTCTAAATAGTTCCCTCTTATAAATAATAGTACTACTTTATAGTTCTCCCTTTTAAATAATAGTCCCCATTTAAAACTAATAGCCCCCTCCATTATAAATAATAGTTCCCTTTTATTTATACAGGGTTACTATTATTTATAAGGAGGGGAACTATTATTTATAAGGAGGGGAGCTATTATGAGGGGGAAACTTATTTTTAAGGAGGGCTTTTTTAAGGGGGAACTATTGTATATAAGGAAAAAACTTTTAATTTTAAGTGGGCTAATATTTATAACATACCTAGCAACTTTCCAAAGATAGAAAGAGGGACACAGAATGTGCGTCACGCTGAGTAAATTTAGCCCCACCCACTTCTTCATTGACTCCGCCCATTCTCATCCATTTTTCTATGTGCCCCCACACATTGTAATCCTCCTACAGTCACTCTAACATTATATACCTCAAAATTATATAATATACTATTCCAATACTCATAAATATAATAGAAAACCTATAGAAAGTGTCACTTCCCAAAAGAGTATGTCTAAAATGCTATCTTTATTAATATAATCTAAAAGATGAGCCACAATAATCTCTCATAATAGAATTTAAGAGCAAGTAAAGTCGTGCATGGCCAGGGGACTTGAACGTGTGTAACACATATAATATGTCACCCCTAGTCATGAAACAACCCCTCCCCTTTCTCATAAGTGCATGATAGTAACTTAAATTTGCTCAAAATAGGAAAGCCGACCCCCAGCAAAATATTTGCAATACTGTTGAATGGCTGTCGGACTAGTTCTAGGCAAAAAAACAAAACAAAACACTTCTGAGAAGTAGGAATAATTTAGTGCCAATATTCACATGGACACTATCAAACTACCTCCTTAAAACACCTGATGCGTTCCTAGGATAGCGCTAACCGTTATCCTGTCATCAGAGGTGTAAAGTTACTCCATTCAAAATCTGTTTGCAGAGAGCTATAGGTTCCCCCGTTCCCCCTCGGCACTAATGATGGCCAAGGTGTAAGGGAATCGCTAGAGGAGCAATTCCCCAGTAGCTGCTGGAGAACTTTGGGGGGAGGGGCACAACAAGACAGTGGACCCTAAGCTGAACCCCCCCCACTGTCCCTGGCTAACTTGTCCGATCTGTCCTAGGCGACAGCCAGCAACCAGTCGACAGTCCCTGCTTACAATAAGTGATACACAGAACGCAGACAGGATGAACAACAACAAAGGGAGGTCAGCTAGCCAAGGGATTGGTAACAATCGAGCAATGCAGTACAAAATCACAATCCAAGAGAAAAGTCAAAGGTAAGCCAGTGGTCAGGAAATCAGAAGAACAGGTAACAAAGAACAAGGAGTATAGCCAGTAAGCGTAATGCAATAGCAGGAGCCAATGGAAAAGTGGGCAAACAATAAATAGGGAGGAAGAAACCCGCCCCAGACTTGATAGGAGGACAGGCTGTCAATCACACAGGTAAGACTAAAGTTAACTCTTAGTGGAGCAGGGGGAGAGCAAGGTGAAGGAGAAGGGTGTGGTGGAAAATCAATTAAGGAGGTGAGGGAATAGGACAGTGTTCAGACAATACAAGAAAAACCCAAAGGAAGGAATCACAACTGGACACGCCTCCTGCACCGCAGCGTGCGCCCGGAGGATGGTGCCAAAGCCCGGACAGGCAAGCATGTTACACAAGGGAGAAGGTTATTGAGTGAGTGAGAAGCAGGAGTTTAAAGATGGCTGCTGAGGGGATAGTGGGTGGGCTAGATAGGGAAACAGGGAGGGGGAGTGAGAAAAGGAGGGGGAGTGAGTCAACTCTGAGTGCAGCCCAAGTAATCATGGGAGTTGTAGGAAAGGCACAAAATAGGAATAAGCAAATGTAAACAAATGCAGGGGATGCCAGGAGCTCCCAGAGAACCCAGAAATCAATCAAAACACTGCTAAAAGTATTTGAGGTCACTTATTCAATTATTAATAGCACTCCTTTTTTGAAAATTAATTTTCAAAACCCCTTTAAACAAAAACCACAGTGTTTTACAGTCCTTGCAAAGTCGATGGGATTCTAGGAAATCCCATCCACACATTGCAGAAAAATACGCGCAGCGGAAATGCTGTGATTTCTAAAACCGTCACGTTTTTTGGAAATTGCAGCATGTCAATTATACCGACGGAAATGCCTGGCGGTTTTCCTATAGGTATAGTTGAAGCAGAGAGTCCAAGGTGTTTAACTCTGTGGACTTTCTGTGAAAAGCACTGTGGGAAAAACGCAATGCGTTTCCACTGCGTTTTTTCCCACAGTGCTTTTTCACTTTAGCCTGCTACGTGGGGTCTTAGCCTAAAGGAGTTAAATTTGTTTAGTCTTGAGAAGAGGTGTTTAACCCCTTAAGGACACAGCCATTTTTCGTTTTTGCATTTTCGTTTTTCCCTCCCCACATTCCAAGAGCCATAACTTTTTCATTTTTCAGTTCACAGACTCACATGATGGCTTATTGTTTGCAAAACAAATTGTGCTTTGTAATGTCACTATTCAATATGCTGTGCAATGTACTGGGAATCTGGAAAAAAATTCAGAATGAGATGCAATTGGAGAAAAAAAATGCATTTGCGCCAATTTCATATGGGTTTAATTTTTATGGTGTTCACTGTGTGGTAAAAATGACATGTTGCCTGTATTTTGCGGATCAGTATGAATACATTGATACCAAATTTATAGAGTATTTGTAATGTTTCCTTTTAAAAAAATGAAAAACTGCAAAATTGAAAAAAAATTTGTGTTGCCATATTGTGACACTTGTAACTTTTTCATATTTACATGTATGGAGCTGAGTATGGCGTCTTTTCATGCGGGACTAGGTGATGTTTGTACTGATACCCTTTGGGGTAAGATCTGATTGTTGATCACTTTTTATTCAATTTTTTATAGGAGGCAAAGTGTTGAAAAAAACGCTATTTGGCTATTTTGATTTTTTTTTGCAGCTACGCCGCTCACTGTATGGGATAAATATTTTAATAGTTTGGGCATTTTGGAGCGGGGAAATACCTAATGTGTTTATGTTTACTTTTGTTTATTTACTTTTATATCTGATCTAGGGAAAGGGGGTGATTTGAACTTTTATGTTTTTTTATACTTTTAAAAACGTTTATACTTTTAAATAGATCTAATGCAATGACAAGCATGGGAGCCTTCAATAGGCTCCCAGCTGTCATGGCAACCTTATTGTCGTCCTCCGATGACGTTCAGGAGGGCGGCGATCAGTGAAAAATAGTGGCATTGGTGGCGCCTGCGCAGTTTAGACACCGCGGTCCCGTTTGACCGTGGCATCTAAAGGGTTAACCGCTGCGATTGGTGCAGGCACCGATCACTGCTATTAGCGACTGGTCCTGGCTGTATTACACAGCCGGCATCTGCCCTGTATGGAGACAGCTCAGCTCATGAGCTGTCTCCATAGACCCCTTCACACCCAATCATGTACATGTACGTGATATAGGGTTAAGGGGAGACATGATAAAACTATATAAATATATAAATGGCCTGTACAAGAAATATGTGGAAAAGCTGTTCTATATAAAATCCCCTCAAAAGACAAGGGGGCACTCCCTCCGTCCAAAGAAAAAAAAGGTTTAATCTCCTGAGGCGAAAAGACTTCTTCACTGTAAAGACTGTGAATCTGTGGGCTAGCCTACCCCAGGAGCTGGTTACAGCATCAACAGCTGACAGCTTCAAAAAAGGATTAGAGATTGTTTTACAAAAAAAAAAAGCATTAATGTTTATGGAAATGTATAGAATGTTCTTCTCATCTCCTGGCTGAACTTAAAGGGGTTGTCTGGGCAAAAATTTTATATTTTAAATAGGCCGGGGGAGGTGAAAAAAGTAGGAAAAAAAAAAAAATTAAATCATACTCTCCTTTACCTGATTCTCCAGTGCCTCCCAGCATGGTCTGGTCCTTCTGGTCCATTGTTGTCTTCTGGCAGAAGTCCCTAACACACGTAGACCCATGACATCACTGCTTCTGATGTCCCGGGGTAACTTCCTGAGGTCGCTGATTGGCCTCAATGGTCACATGACCATTGAGGCCAATCAGCGGCTTCAGCGGAAGGGATCTGTCACAGACGAAAAGGAGTTTCACTTCTAGAAGACACCGAAGCAGCAGGACCGGACTACGCTGGGAGGAAGCCACTGCACCAAGGACAGGTATGTTTTGTTTTTTTTTCCACCTCCCCCCTATTTTAAAGATTTTTTTTTTTTTTTTTTTGCACAGACAACCTCTTTAATGGACATATGTCTTTTTGTCAACTTTACTATGTCACATTTACTGTGCATATTATTTGATCTACATTTAGATTTCTAGTAATCATAATAATCTCTCATGGTAAAGGCAATGTCTATACCGTGTTTCTCTGAATATAAGACAGGGTCTTATATTATTTTTTGCTCCAAAAGATAGATTAGGGCTTATTTTCAGGGGATATCTTATTTTTTTCCATGAACAACAATCCACTCACCAGACCCCCTTACACCCAAAACAACTTAGAGTTGGCAAGTGATAATGGTGGATGGGCTCTCATACACAGATCTGTGCCACTCCTGTCTCAGGCCCCTTGCCATTGCAGCAGCGTTTCACTGCAGCCAAGTGTAGCAGTTGGTTCTCCCTGGTGACCGGAGGCAGCCACAACGTAGTAATGCCAGCGGGACCACTATCTATGTGTGAGAAACCAGCACTACTGGTCAACCCTTACTGTTGTGGAGAACTATCTCACTCGTGCCATCTAGTGCAGATAGCTCCATTAAAGTCAATGTGCAATTTTCTTGGGGGTGCAATTCTTTTTGGGGTCTTTCCTTGATGAGGGGTCTACTGTATCTCTTTTTCTTTATTCTATTTACTTTTTTATATGTATAGCTGTCTGGACACTTTTTTTTAAATGAACTGTAGCTAGGGCTTATTTTCGGAGTAGGGCTTATTTTCGGAGAAACACGGTATCTAGCAAGATACTTCATAGTGTCCTGTCCATCAGTCAAATCCCGCCCACCGGCTTGCTGAAGAATACAGGAAGTGAGAAGAGGAGATAGCAGGCTAGCTCATGAGCGAGGGAGATGGGAAAACTCCCTTAATGCGACAAATGTTCCTATTCACTCAACTCCCACTTGCACATGTATGTTCAGGTCAGCTGAGCATTCAGATGTTTTCAATATAGAAAAAGGGAATAAGCTGCAACCAGACACCTCTAGCAGCAGTGTATTTTCCAGGAACATAAAAGGCATGATGAAATTCAACATGCTAAATCCTTCCCCTGATATAATTATACTTTGTCAAGGGAGAGATGGCACCCATACACAGAGTGGTTTGTCCGACTTTGCTCCTATGTGTTTGGGCTCCTTTAAGTAGTACAGGTAACGCTAAAAGCATAACCACCTCACTTTTTAGTACTAGGACATTTTTTCAGAATATTTGTTTGTACACAATAAACATGGTGTGAATAGATAAAAGATAAAAGTGACTCCAATAAAGGGTACTGATACTAGCTATTAACCTGGCACCAACCATGGTGTGAACAGAGCCTAAGCTATATCACCCTCTGCACATCTACCTGACCATAGCACTTCTGTTCTAATGGTAGCATGAATCCAGTTAGGTGATAGCTTACAGTTCCCCAATCTGAAGTTGAGGGAGCCATTCAACTCCAGCTTAGTGTTATTAGGTTATCTGATGTGATGTCCTCGTTTGGAAACTTTTTGGAACTATGGGGCTAAATTCTGTTTCCAAATAATAGAATACTTGGCTATGGCATATGGAATGAATGATCAGCCGTCAAACATGTGTAACAAAAAACATAAAGTTTTTCAAGCAAGCTCTTCGGACCCCTTCAGCGTTGGACAGCCACTATGCCTAATCTTTCTGGTTAAGTGCTGTGAATCTCCTCAAGTAAAGCCAGGATCTGGAATATTAACTTCTTCAACCATAGCTAATACACAATGAAATTGCATTTTCTATGCTCTAAAACGGTCATTGCATTAAAGACGATTTCACTTTTTTTTTTTAACTGATTTTATACTTGAATCTCTAATTTCATGGTCGACAAACTTGGATTTTAATCACATTATGAAAGTTTTATAAATATGAAACAGTACTGGAACAGCTTTTTAGAAAATTGCCCAGCAGTTATAAACAAATTGCATCCTGGATAGACGGTTGTGGGTGGGTTTCTCTATTCTCTGCCACTAACACATCATTGGCTAATATGATTTAAAAGACCGAAATAACATTAGCTGTCTGCTAGAGAGGAACAATGACTGCCACTGTCTCCATGAATGTTCATTTTCTTATTATCCTTATAATACTATTATAGTGCAATATCCAGAAATAGGGTCTGAGCAAATGTGGATAAAAGCATTCAGGCATCCTATCAGTCACACCAGTAGCGTGTGGCACCTGCCATATACTATTTTACAACACACGGTGAGTACAAGTAATGGCGCTGTAATCCAGCAGGTTAATGTTATGTGAAAGTAAAGGAGGATTATAATTATTTCTTGATGCCATACCAACACAGCAGGTAACTATGTATAAAGACTATATGCTTTCATAGTTTCCAACAACTGGATATTTCTAGCTACTTTTCCTGCTTTAGGCATGCACTCACTAAAGCCAGCCGCATACTTTACGGTTTATTCATACAAGTCGATTTTTGCAGATTGTAGTAGAATGTGGCAAAAACGCCTTCATGACCATGACAGAGTTTAGTTTCCTGTTTTGGGGTAGGCCAGTCAGCATAGGGCTGGAAGAAAGTTCGGAGGGCAGTTTACTAGGTCACCACTGAGGAGGGGGAGGGAGTGGGTGAAATTTATAAGTTAAAATAATTCTGCCTTTAAATTCCTTTGTACAACCAAGTGTGTCCAAGCTACTGTTAATAGTATAGGTGCAATGGTATTGTGAGGGAATGAGGTCTGTGACACAGGAATAGACCTCCATTATGTGTCAGATACCCACTGTAATAATGAGTATTTACCGTATATAGAGAAGCAGCTGCTTGGACACCAACCATTGGGCAGCAGTGTGTGTAAATAAGGATGGGTGGATGACTGTTCATTTATAAGCTATCATGCTAAACTTCCTACATAGCAGTGGAAGGGCATATTCTCAGACTTCTGGAACACATTCAATCCCTCCCCCTTGACATAACAGACTGTTATTGTCTTTTAAAGGAGTTGTGTAGTATTAGAAAACATGGCTGATTATTGTTTTTCAGTAAGTGACATCCCGTCTGTTGGTCTCATGGTCATTCTGCAGCTTGCTTCCATTCATTTTAAGGAGAATGAGCTATAGTATGTGACCAACGAACGTCAGGTCTCTTCCTGAGAAGAGGAAAACTGCCAGGTTTTCCAATCCTGTACAACCCCTTTAAAAAGTAACTAGTTTAAGTGACTATCTAGTCAGGTGATCTAAATTGATATGTAAGTCAGTATTTACAGGGCATGGTTTCCTGCTATTTAAATGTCATTTAACCTTCCTGCTTGGCTGCTTTTTACCTAAGCTACATTAAAGCAGAGCTGTGATCTGTGACTTTAGCTTAGCTAAAGCCTCTTTACAAGGATGTAACAAGAAGAGACCCTGCTGCAATTTCTATAGGACTGCTGTATCATGTCCCTTACGCTGCCGCTTCTATATGTGAGAGTAACATAAGGAAGTAGAATCTCCCCCTCTTACTGTGTTGTGTATGGGAAACATCAAAACAGGTGAACTTGCAGATAAATGAAAGATACGAGTCATATAAATGATCAGAAATAGCATTTCATCTGAAAAGATACTGATATTTAAAAAGCTGTGGAGGTCAAGGAAAAGCTCCATTCCTGAATTCAAAAAAGGATTCATTGCAGGAAAAGCATATTCAGTATATTCTGTACATTACTGTTGCATCATCTTTATTTCCATTTTGCAAGAAATTCATCATTTATTACACTGGTATTTTATTGTCTACAGATTGCAGATTTAGAGCAAGAGAAAAAAAGATCTAGAGAGACAGGTTAATGAACAAAAAGCTAAGTGCGAGGCCATTGAAAAGCGGGAGGCAGAGAGGCGACAAGTAGAAGAGAAGAAGCATGCAGAGGAAATACAGTTCCTGAAACGGACCAATCAGCAACTGAAGGTAAAAAATGTTTTTCTATTTTTTGTTTTTTGCTACTAGAAGATTACTAATTGTTATTCTTTTCATATATAAAATGCTTTACTATATGATTTTTTTTTCTGTTTTTAAGGCCGGGGCCCCACATTGCGGAAACGCTGCAGAAAAAATTGTGGCGGTTTACAGTCATAGCAAAGTGGATGGGATTCTAGAGAATCCCATGCCCACTTTGCGGTAAAAACTGCGATGTGGACACGCGTCGATTTCCAAAACCGACGCGGTTTTGGAAATCGCAGCATGTCAATTATACCTACGGAAACGTCGGCGGTTTCCCCATAGGTATAATTGAAACAGAAAGTCCGCAGACGAAACCTCTGCAAACTTTCTGTCTAAAGCGCTGTGGGAAGAACCGCGATGCGTTCCCACTGCAGTTTTTCCCACAGCGCTTTTTTGCTGCGGGACGCGACATGGGGCCTTAGCCTTAAATGAGTTTCCCAAGATTGCAATTTATTACATATCCACTGGATAGGTTATAAGTGCTTGATTGGTCTGATGCCAGCCATTGCAATAACCCCCCTCCCCCTTGATGAAAAAGGCGGTCCCGTGTCCCCCATTGAAAGGGTACAAGAGTTTCCATCACAAGCTGAAATATCTGCTAAGCAGTCTGGTCTTTGTCTAGATTACCCTTCATACATGGTGGCGCATCTTTTTTTTTCTGCTGTTAATATCCCAATTACGGCTGCAGCACATTTTTCATTTCTGTCTGAGGCAGGGGATGTGTAGTCAGACCTCCTCCTACATACATTACTACTACTATTGTATTATTCTGACAGAAGTAACTGTAAAATAGCAAACTGCTCAGAAAAGTCCAAATGAATATACCATAGCAGATCCATGGACACTGGACTCCAAAACAGGCTAAAAACAGAAGTATATGGAAGTAGGCAGACTCGCCTTACCCTCACTCTGAGCTGTAAGAAGCTCCATAATTCTCTCAGTGCACAGGCAAGGAAAGCAGTGTGGAAAGATGTAGAGGCTGTGAAGAGAAATCCCAAATTAGCAACACACAAAGTGGCATGAAATTTAGAGAGGATTTTCATGTAGAAAACAGAAACATTTTTTAAATAAAAGTGCACATTTTGGTCTAGAATCGCATGAGATTAAATTGTCTCAAATGTTAGTGACCCTGCAACCAGGGTGAAGCATATTAAAGCAGCAACACAGTTAGATAGGTCAAGCTCACATGAATGTAACTTTTGTTCCCCCATGAAAATGCGTGCCTCCATTGCAAAGATATTCATTTATTTCAGAATATGCAAATGAGTAGTCTGGAGCACCAAACTGCTGTGCTCCACACTTCTCTAATTCACCCTGCTTTCTCCCTCCCTTCTTTGAGTGACAGGGCCATGGAGTTATGCTGAAATCTCGCCCGGCCCTGTCAAATGTGGCAGTTTGGAGCAGCGGAGTAGCCTTTGGTGCACCAGATTGCTCATTTGCATATTCTAAATTAGATGAATATCTCTGCAATGAAGGCATGCATTTTCACATTCAGGTGAGCCTGACCTATCTGTGTTGCTGGTTTAATATGGTTCACCCTGGTGACAGACTCTCTTTAAATGGAGTGGCATTTGAGCATATGCACTGGGAGGGAGGGAGGGAGGGAGGGAGACAGAAAACCCCTTTAACTTGAAATGCCTAGACCTTATTTGCATGAGCCAGATTTGGTCAATATTTTGCATCAGTATTTGTAAGCCAAAACCAGTAGCAGATCCTAATACAGGGGAAACTATGGAAATATTTCAACAACATTTTTTCTTTGCCTTCACACCTGATTCTACAGGCTTTTATGCAGTGGCATTGCTACTTATATGTGGGACTAGTGATCTCTTATTTGTATATCCATACAGTCCGACTTTTTATTTATTGGATAAAATATTGTTTCTTCTACAGGCACAGCTAGAAGGAATTATTGCGCCCAAGAAGTAACATCTGTTGACGGGATGTCTGCAGTCTGGATTCTATGCTAGTACTAATGCCAAGAAACTAATATTTGTACCTCTGGGACACATTTCTAATTAGATTTGGCTTTTATATATTAAAACTCCCTCTGACATTAAGACGCCGCACATTCTATAATGAAACACCTCAATATATTTAATATCCAAGTTCTTTTGATGATAAAATTGTTCTAACCTCTTTCCAAGTCTTATTGTATTTTGTGGGTTCTTAATAGGGAATCGCACATGACCACGTACTGCTGGACAGAGTTTAAAACTGGTTTCTGGCATATAAAGTACTCCAGTCTAAAATGATATCTATATTGTTTTAGTTCAGTGTCCATTTCATTAATGGGAATAGAGAATAACCATCTGCTCTACACTGGCAGCCAAAGAGAAAATTGGCACATTGGTCATAGCCCAATGAAGACCTCCTGATCCTACCATACACAAAACCTCTCAGTATACTTTTACCTAAAACTGTTGGCAAAACTGCTGATGTGCTTGACAAGTGTCTTAGTACAATTATATATGTAAACCAATAATGTATAATCATTAGCATTCCCAAGAGGAACTCTGCATAGCTAAGCCTAAAAGACAAGTCAAAAGCAATATTTAGAGTTGTGGCGGACCATATAGTCTGCTAAACAGCTTCTTATGGTGCTATCAGAAGTCCTCATACACCCTTAAAAGGGTTGTTTGGGATTTTTAAATGTGAACGAGGCCTTATTCAAATGGCCATGAAAAAAGACATTTGAACAGCCTATTTGCATCTGTTTTCAAGGATCCTTCATAGATTTATGTGAATAGCACTACTAAAAGCAGTTTTTCACTTTTGTGTGGATAGGTAAAAACAAATCCAAAAAAAAAAACCTCACCAGTCTTGCATCAATTACATCAAGTAAATCATTCATGAGACTACTACAGTCAATGACTGAGCTAAGTGCTCACAGGTACAAGTATGTTGCGTTACAGGTGAGGGCAGTGACAGGCTGCCGATCACACAAATTAAATATAGGACATCAGGAATGGCAGTGACCACAGAAACAGCAGGGTAGTAAACTGCATATTATTGTTTTTTTTTTTCCATTTTATACCATTGCCAACTACAAATTTTTGAAAATCTGTCAATTTAACCCCTTCCCGACACAGGCATTTTTCATTTTTGACTCCTGGCCCTCCAAACCCTATAACTTTTATTATTTTTTTTTATTTATAGAGCCACATGAGAGCTTAATGTTTTTTGTGACAAATTGTACATAATAATAAATGGTACCTTTATGAAGTACAATGTACTGGGGAAGCTGGGGAGGGGGGGGGAATTAAGAATGGGGTGTAATTGGAGAAAAACTGTTTGTGGGACTTTCTTGCAAGCTTAGTTTTTACAGCATTCACTGTGCTGCCAAAACGACGTGTCACCTGTAGTCTATGGGTCGGTACAACTCTGGGGATACCAATTTTTTTTTTTTAAAGTTTGAGCTCCTTAAAATAAATCCAAATCTTTGCAAAAAAAAAATTTCACGGATGCATAAGGCATATATTTTTTTTTTTTTTGCAGGGTCAGATCTACTTTTTAGTTTTGCCATTTTGCTGATTGGCTGATGTTGATTGCTTTTTATTAAAATATTTATGGGAGTCAAAACAGTGAAAAAACAGCGTTCGGGCGTTTTCAGACGTGGGGAAATATAATTTGTTTGTTTTTGTTTATTTGAAAATCTAGGTAAAAGGAAGTGATTTATTTTTTTTTTTAACTTTTATTAGATTATAATAAATGTTAAGTTACCATGTCCTTAGTCTCAGACTTCATGCACACTACATTACATTCTGTGCAATCTTAGAGTTCTAATACACCATTCCATAGACTTCTCTTCTCCTGTACTTCTGTATATCTCTAAATTTGTATGAAGGCATGAAGAAATTTTTCTTGTCACATGCTCCCTCAGACACAAAATTTTAACACTCCCGTTGAAGCACAGACATGTGAAATGCGGCACCATACTGAATCAAAGTGGCATTGAGTGCCACAGCATAGGTCATCAGTATGTGATATGTGGGGGTCTGAAAACCCCCTTAGGTGAAGGCCCCACATAGTGAACTGCAGCAGAAAAACAGGTTTTTTTTTTCAGTAATGTGGACGGGATTAGCCAGAATCTCTCTCACTTTGCCGATACTGTAAACACAGTATTTTTTCCTGCTGTGTTTCCACAAGGCGGGGCCTTAGCCTCAACCTGCAAATCTGCACTGTATGACTCTAATCACGCTAAAAATCCAAAAATAATCTCTGCAATCTCTGAATGTAGCCTAAGTATAGGGGTAATGAAATTATAATTCTCAAAGTATGAACTGGTTAGAGCAAATCCACTATTTCCATTATGCACGGATATTTATTTATATGCTTCCCTTTTACACAATTTAAGCTGTATTCCAGAGGGAAGGGGGACAAAAACAGTATCGACACAGAGAATAAGACTTTTAATGAAACAAATGTTTTTATTTTGACTGTTTTTGTCTGACATTTTTGTTTTGAGGGTTCACTTTCTTTTTGTTGCGGTTCTTGTTTTTGACATTGTGAGTTTCGTAGTACCGCACCCCCACTTTCTTTGAATTTTGCTGTCTCTCGATTCTTCTTCTCTGCAAACAAAGAAAATATGTGTTTAAACAATATATGTTTAAAGGGAGTCTATCAGCAGTAATTTGGTTATAAACCTAATCACAGTACTTTGTAGAGGTGATTCTACAGGTTCCAAATATACAGGTGCATCTCAATAAAGGAGAATGTCTTTGAAACGTTCATTCATTTCAGTAATTCAATTCATAATCAGCGTCTTCCATGATTGTGTGTCCTACTGAACCAGACTGAGGGACCATTTAAAGGCTTAGGAAACATTGGCAGGTGACACACTGAATTTACAATACTGAACTTTTTTACAATATTCTAATTTTGTTAGATTTGGGTTTTCTTTACCTGTAATCTATAATCAACATTTACAGATGTAAGGGTTAAAACATAATTTGTATTATATTCTATAACGCAGTATACAGAAGACACAGGGTGAAATGTTCTCCATGCAGACTAAATAGTTTAGAGATAGAATATAGTCTCAGGGTCTGGGAAGAATATCAACAGTTCTGCTGTTCTCAGAGATGTACCATTCTCAGGAAAGATAAGGAGAACATTTAGACTAGGTGAAAAGGAAACATCTGGGGTGATGGGAAACTGAACAACTTTGTCTGGTAACGGAACCGGAAAGACCAAATATGTACATTGGTCACATGACTGTTGTGTAACTGAGCTTGCTTTTAAAACTGTGTTGAACTACGCAATAAAGGAGAAACGGTTCATACACGATACCTGTGTACGTCTTGTTTCCCGAGCGCTCGAAACTGGTTATTTATTTAATTAGGATTACGGTGACATCCATCCCGGGGGAACTTAACCCCCAACACAGAAATAAAACACTTGAAATAGAACACTCTGTGTGTAAAGAATCTAGAAAATATAGGAGGTCACTTTTTAAATTTAAAATTACTGAAAGAAATAAACGTTTCAAAGGTATTCTAATTTATTGAGATGCACCTGTAACATCACAACTAACAGCATTGATTGCTCAGGAACAGTGGGGGCTAGAGAAAAATTTCAACTGCGCTAGAATCAATGGAGCAGTGACTATTAATTGATGTAAAGAGCTGGACTTGTTGGAGGTGATGAAAGTCCTCTTTAAGGACCAGAACAGAACAATGACAAAAACATACAAACAAAAAAAAAAAAAAAACACACACACATCTGTATTGGTCTTCATTATACTGATCTAAACGTTTGCTTACTTAGAAAAAGGCTTACTATACAAATAAAAGCAATGTTACTATAATGCTACAATATAGTACACGGTTTTCACACACATTCAAAATTTTGTGTACAGTATTTTAAATTAAGTGCATAAAAATTTCAATTCACACCAAGGACAAAGCCACATTGAGCAGACCTCATTGTATTCTGTGCTGCCCTTGAATAAGACACCCCGTGTCTTAAACCTGGTGGCCACTTCTGTGTGGGTGAACTGGTTATTCATAGATAGCAGTGACAGAGTGAACATGTGCAAGTCATTGTAAAGACCTCTAGAACTCAGAGTAAAAAGATATTACATACTTCTTTAGATGATAGTTTCTTCTTAGGCTTTTCATCATTTTCATCATCATTGTCAAGGCGCTTCCTCTTCTTTAATGGTTTAGTCCACACTGTAAAGAATTACAAGTTACTTAAAAGAGCGATCAGCACCTTCACAAACTTCAACTGTTTGCACCTTTCCACTAATTCTGGTGCAGTTGGGATTTTTCTCTAGACCCCACTGTTCCTAAGCAATCAGTGCTGCTAGTTACAGCACCCAATATGCTAATTAGGCTCTGTACTGAAACAGTGAGACCGCCCATCTAACTGTGGAGAGCCTAAATAGCTTATTGTGAGCTAAAACAGTAAAGATTGTGGTGGGGATGGAAAAAAATTTGAATTGTACCAGAATTAGTGGAGCATAGCCTATTAAAGAATGAAGAGCATAATTATTATTATTATTATAATTTATATAGCACCATTAATTCCATGGTGCTATACATTTGAGCAATAGTTGGTGGAGATGGTGAAAGGTTCTCTTTAATAAAGGGAATATTTCTCTGTTCAAAAGAATGCAAACATTACAGAGGGAACTTAAATGGTCTGTCCACTTTAAAGAGGAAACTAAACCCTGAAAACCAAGAATAAAAACAAAAATATGCATGATATATTTAATCTCTAGTTATGTCTGCAAGATTAATTGCAGCTCTGAGCAGTTTAGCAGAAATCTTACAGACCTGGATTGGGCACATAGTGCTTTCTGCCTCTGTACAGTGCCATTATTGGGTGGAGATCGGCTACAAGCACTAGCATGATATCACAGAAAGTTTGGGAGGGGGTGGGGTTTATCATGGAGAGGTGGGGGTTTGCTTCCGGCCAGCCTAATGAAGTCACTGCTTGCCACTGAGTGTAATGGAGACACTGCTGCTGCAGAGCATGACATACACTAAGGAGGGGGGAGGATTACACGCATTTTCCCAACTTTCCCAGATTCCTATAAAGGCAAAACTAGCTAGCTGTGTCATAATTTAGTAAGAGGTTTATATGGGTATATTTTGCTACAGCAACAGTCTGTATAACATCACTGACTGGTATGCTACCCACATTTCTTGGGACCCTGACCCAGAACCATGAAATGAAAATCCTGGCAAGTGCTAGGGTATGATTATAGCACAAGGAGATAAATTTATGTAGGTAAATATAAGTACCATAAGTATATTTCTTATTACAGCTCCACACACTAAGTTACCCAGCTTTCCTCGAAGTTTGAAGAGCAAATGTTGCAAGCTCTGGCTCAAGATTTATTTTATATTAAATTACTTCATTTATTATTCAGCAGTCCCTATTATAGCATTACCTGGTATGCTATCAAGGTTTCCTGGGACCCTGAAAAGCAAATCTGGCAAGATATACCATACAATTTAGTAGATATACATATAATATCAGGGCATTATTTTTTTTTTATTATTTAATTTTATTTTGTACTGGGAGGAAACCCACACAATAGGGGTAAAACATACAAACTCCTTGCAGACGTTGTCCTTGGCCAGATTGGAACCCAGGACCCCTGGGGTGCAAGACAACAGTACTAAACACTGAGTCAACATGCAACCCTAGGTCCTGAAAGGTAAACATGCATAATATTGCAGGGGTATAGGAAAGAGGGGAATGATCATAACTATAACTACACATATTGACCATTCAGCAGTTTAGAAAAGATGAGTGACTGTCCCTGTGAAGTTGTATTGTGTTGTTTTGTTGTCACCGTGCTTCAGGGATGTATAGCTGACTGGTGTCACTGTGTGTACATTACTTTTTTATTTGTTTGGATTCTGGGTTTAGTGGTCCTTTCACATTAGTTTTGTAAACATACTGGACATGCAACACAATATGGTGCTTAATACACTCCTCAACATTTAAATTGCAACATGAAGAAGGTCACAACATATGCAAATTGAGGAAGTAGCAGGTGACACCAAGATCTGCAAGTCAACAAATTTTCAAGGAACCTGGCCCCAATCTGTGGCATGTGGGAGGAAAATAAAAGCCTGATTGAGAGCAAGCTTTTAGGCCGCATGAAACTTTAAAAATTGGATACAAATAAAAAAAAAAAATCTGCATATAACTATCTCTATCCTGGCTGTATTTTCAACCAGATCACTCTCCAGAATTAAATTGAGTACTGCAGTGAAAAGCAGGAGATAGTAAGGTAGGGAAAGAGTAAAAAAATGCAGCAATTTCACAGAAAGGAGCCAATTTTTTAAATAGTAAAAAAAAAAAAAAAGTATTAATTGTACAAATGTTGCCAGGAAATCAAAACTTGTTTTAAATTGTAGTTACCATTTAAAAGGTATCAACTGAATTTATAGCTGAATTTTCATCTCAAAAATCAGCAGCAAATTCTGTCTGGAATCTGTCCCCCATTGTTTTCAATGGGAAGCAGCAACAGACGCTGCTGCTTTTTTTTTTTTCTCCAGGATGCTGAAAAAAAAAAAAAAAAGAGAGAAGAAGAAGTGTCCTGCTAGATCTTGTCTGCTGTGGATTCCTTGGCTGATTCAGCCTCAGGACCTGTGGCACAAGGCCAAGTCTTATTAGCTCCATTTTGTCCAGGTTTAATCAGAGAGCGCTTTCTGCCATGTGAACCTGGCCTAATGGTAAAGAAAAAATGAAGTACTACAGCCTTTACCCATCCCCATTACATTATCATCATGTTTAGTTTGATAAATGAAATGCAACCATGGGTTACACAGTATTAAATATCCCTA
Organism: Leptodactylus fallax; assembly: GCA_947044405.1. Classification (NCBI taxonomy): domain Eukaryota; kingdom Metazoa; phylum Chordata; class Amphibia; order Anura; family Leptodactylidae; genus Leptodactylus; species Leptodactylus fallax. The sequence continues at coordinate 4,249,666 of CAMRHE010000015.1, forward strand.
AAAGATATATCTGGCAGCTGATTTAGTAATAGCCACAAGTAAAGGAGACCAGGAGGATGAATGGCATGTAGTAATTACATGGCAAAAATAATTAACCTCAGGCAATGAAGCACAGAGATTGCTTAATTAATGAGAATTAATGGACAGGGTTGATGACTGCATGTACATGTGGAGAAGGCTGACGGAATTGCTATATTACCTTCACTGTGCTGTTCCTCAGCTATTTCTTTTTTTGGCTTTGGTTTTGCGAAAATGTGTTCACTTAGTTCTTTAGGAATTCTACAAACCAAAAATGAAACGTGGTTAAAACAAAAAACAATTATACATATTAAAATTATGCTGCGGTACACAAGTTTACTATACCCTATACAGTGTTCTTGTGATCTCATAAGATTATACTGTACTTTGGACAAACCTTTTAAATAGTTACACTATATAAGAAAGTAATCTGATTTTGATAGAATAGTGCCCTGACAATACACAGATTCTTTTGCAGGGCTAATAAAAATTGATGGATGTTCTGTATAATGTACAAGATATGATGGATCCTTTCGAGGAAACGCTGCTACAAGACCAACTTAGGAGGTCACTTTTTGTACACAATTACAGAAATCTGTACACCACATCCTTTACCTGCAGCAGTAGGAGCTCCTGGAGTTACAGCCCAGCATACAGTGTCCCCCACAAATGATTCTTAAAAATTAAATACATGACTAAGTTTTATTAATGATTTTGGAATGACACATACTTTATGTGCATTAATATTGTGACGTGGTGTCATCTCCACTTGAAAACAACAAGCACCATAACACACTGTGTGTCTTAAGGGCAGGAAATAACTGTACTAACATTCAGTATACAGAACAGTATATAAAACAAATTAAATACATATATCCAAGTAAAGTTATGGCACCACACCTAAAATCTGAAAGATACCGATAGTTTATGTCAGAAGGTCTAACTTTATGCAGTGAGAATATGGACACCAGGTCAAGTATTCTGAAGCCTTCATTACTATCCACCTTCTAAATGCCCAAGCAATGTAAAGATAGAAATGAAAGAATGTTAAATAAAATTGTATCAGAAACCTGGACTCTTGAAATCAATTAAAAAAAAAAAAAAAAAAAAAAAAAAACTTTATATGTTCTTGCTCCCTTCCTTGATTGTCTTTCACACCGTGCACTTGATTTTAAGATTTGTTTCTTTTGCACCACTATAAATTCCATGATGCCTCAGCACATCATCACATGGGTAGCTAGAGATAGTACCATCCCAGTCTGCGGATGACAGTTCATTTCTCTACTAAATAATCTATAAGAATATAAGGGCATAGCCCTCCCAGCTGCACTGTCCTATGTGACAGGAGCTGCCCTAGTATCACCAGTAACATTGATAGAAGTTTGGTCCCCTCTGTGGAGAGCTTGTAGTAGTACTAGAACTTGTAGTTCTGGTGCGACATAATAGGACTGGGCGAATACTTTACAGGATCAGTACAGGAGTGTATGTCGCTGAGAGGCAGTGACTCCTAGCATTATACATAACAATAATGCTAGGAGTCCTCTCCAGGCATAATATACAGGATGGGAAATCCGGCACTTGCACAAACAAAGTCCCATGCCCGAGACACTGTAGTGTGAAAAGCAGCCTGTGAAGTTGATGAAACAAGAACAGGATATGCATGACGTTTGTATGTACACACAACGTCCATAGCGCATGCAATTTTTCCTTCACAAACCACAGGATCGTAGTGAATGACTCCATTAATGCGTCCGTCCAAGAGGGTTGTACTATACAGCCATAACTCACCCTAAAAGTAAAAAGTGATCGTAAAAACGGATGGTAAACACTGATGCCAACTTATGGTTTTGGAGTAGAAATTTGGTAAAAAGCCTGATGACAACTGATGCATTTTCGCATCAGTTTTGGCATCACTTCTAATGACTAAAGGACAAAAAAAACTGATACTGATGCAACTGACATATGTGAACCTACCCTTAGTTGCATGTGTATGGGGGGGGGGAGGAAACAGAAGGAAGGAAATGAGACAGCCCCTTCAGTCTTTGTTCTTTGTCAAACGTCTGCTTGGGGACCCGAGAAAGGGAAACCCAATCCACTTAATAAGCAGTTACCCACACCGGGTTTACATTGAAAAATGCATTTTTCGAGTGGAACGGGGGATGGAATCCCCAAACGAAGACAGAGCGCTTGTGTGAACCTAGCCTTAGACCCTACACAATGATGGTCTGAGTAAATAAATCCTGTTTGCAGTCTGCTTACTTTACAAAAGCTGTATAATAAGTACAAACAAGCAAGATGCAGCTAAACAGTTATGTGCTGAATGGTAATATAACTACGCCAAACTACTGGTATGCATCTGGTCACGGTATAGGCTATGGATTACAAACAGGTAAACATGACCCATGAATGAAAACAGACGTGTTATGCATAATCTAGTGGCATCTCTGGAATTCGGAAATGCATGCAGCCATATTAGCTTTGATCCCTGAGAGAATGAAAAAGTTTAACAATAGAATTTCTACCCCTTTACTTTTATGTTCAGAACATAATTTTTTCAGTTTACGCTTAAATAAAAAACAGCTTTTCCATAAACTTTAATAAAAGAGTTAATGTCTTAATTATACTTTTCATTTAGAGTAAGCATAAAAATGTACCATCACACCAATATTTCATTAGCCAGTATCTCAAAGCAGATCCTGTGGCTCCAGTCCCAAGGCTATAACATGTGGTGTAAATTTCATTCTCTTACACAAGTGCGAACGAGAGAATGTAACTTATTCATTTAAGACCTGGAAAGGTCTCAACTGAAAAAAGCAAGCCGTGAATCATTAGAATTAATAAACAGCCTTTACATCCCTCTATAATATTTCAAGCCTCAATAACCATATTCAGAATCCCAGTACACAGCCTAACCGAGCCAGCATGTGTACAGCCTGGCACTCGCTCTGTCCTGGAGAACAGAGATGAACTGAGATCTGAGAAGGGTAACATGCTATTTTCACCCAAAAGCAATTGTGAAACATTCCAAGACCTCTCAGGCAGCAGGATCATATTGGGTGTGAAAAGGTGGATAAAGTGCTATTCCAAATGTGTCCAGCAAGTGCAGAATATTATGTCTCTATTAGTACGTGGAAGGGATTGTAATACTTTTCCCACAACAAAAATATAGAATATAAATCTATTGCCAGCATTACATAACAGATAAGGTGTGGATTAGAAAAACAGAAACTGAATATGTTTGACAATTTTTTAATGTGGTTTTAGCGCTTAAAAAAAAGGTGAAACAATTATTTAACATGTTTCACCTTTAAAAACTACAATGAAAACTGCTGCAAACATGTATGAGGGGTACGTGTGAACAAAACCCAACAGGATATGTTGAACAAAGACCCAACTGTGTGTGCTGCCGTACAGGGACTAAGCAAACAGTAGAGTTCCAATTGGTTTGGACCCTTAGATATATGGTCATTAGGAAGTTAATCATATAAGGGTTAAAACAATTTCACACGTGGGTCCTATGATGATCACTGGCTAATAAATTCTGGGTACCCCCCACTCCACAGTCTGCACATGGAAAGAAATAGTTTTGTCATCTGTTCAAAATGTGGCAATCTACATGTTTAATGTATGCATGTATCGTATGTTATGGCTATTATGATATGAAGGCATGTCCTAAAGACATAATTTCCATTGGATGAAGCCTAGTTTTACTATAAAATAAACAATTGCTGTAAAATGAGTGCAGATTCACACACACACTACAAGTCTGTGTTTTCTTGTCTGGTCATCTGGGAACTCAAGAATTGGAAGCTCACAGGCAATAAGGTAAAATACCTAGCTTGGGGATCATAGGCCAATTCTACCACAACAATGGCTTCTAGGAGTAAATACATCCATAGGTTCCACACCCTCCCTCACAGATTTGTTTCCACTTTTTTTTTCCTTGACTTTCAATTATTTTTCATTGCCAGTAAAAAAAAAAAAAAAAAAAAAAAAAAAACTGCAGTGTTTTATATTTCACTACATATTTTTAACATCTGGGTGCAGTGTTTTGGGCCATGAAGACAAATAATTTATTCATTTTTTTTTTTTTTTTTAAACATACAGTTGCACAGATAGACTAACTGTATTTCACCAACAAAGTGGGTGGAGTAGGGACAGTGGGTGGAGTGGGGAACAGCGTGGGCCAGGAGCTACTCACTCCAGAACACTGGTGAGATTTATACCAGACATCTACACTAGCCCCTGGATGGTGAAGATTTGAGTTCTGGAGACTGTAAGCTTCCAACATGCACAGGAGTGAAGAGGCTTGAACCTCTTAATTCTGGCACGTCTATTGCCTGTGGGGGAATGAATTTAGACTCAAATAGGAAAGGGCAGTCTTAGTAAATTCCCCCCCAATGTTGTCTGGCATAAATAATTTTAATTACAGATTTGCACATACTGTGTGCGCCACAACATGAAATGGAGCCACACAGAGGTACAGTATAAGCCCACAGCAAGTTATCTGCAACATATTGCTTATCCATACAGCACAGCTCCATAACACTGCCTTGTACAGGAGCAGTTAGGATTAACCCCTACAGAACAGTGTAGTGAGCAGGAAACAAAGCAATTGCCAAAAATGTGCAAATGGGAATTTAAATTGGACTGGTTTCCTAGCATTGGTTTTTCTCAATGTACCCACATGAGACCCAGCACTTAATATGTGAGTGGAAGGACAACAAGAATGTAAGGGTGTAATATGGTTTGACAACATGCCCACCACCAGTGTTTAAAATGGAAGGTGTCAAAAAAGCTGTATGCACGAGTCAAATTTCTTACAAAATGAAGACTTTACAATACCTTAAAGCAGAGAATCGTTTGGCTTTAGCTTTATCCAGAAATTTCTTGCACTTTGCTATCCTGTCATCCAAGTCTCGTAGCAATGATTTTGAACTATGCTTTGCAGCACTTTTAGGATCGGAAATAGGTTTTATAGCATCTTCTGTTTCAGAAGTGTGCGCACTTGGATCTTCCTCCTCCTCTTCCGACAAAATGTCATCCTCCTGTGAATCTAATTCTGAAATGTCTGACATTCCATCTACTTCTATAGGCACCAAGTCTTCCTGTGAAAACTCTGGAGCAACATTAAGCTTTCCATAGTTTTGCCGAACATTTGACAGAATTTCTTTTATTTCCTCTTTTTCCAAGTTAGCAGCTTCCTGGGCATCTGTGTCTTCTTCATCAAGTGTTTCCTCATTTAAACTGGTTTCAGCAACTGTTAAGGATGTTTTCGGAGGCTAGGAAGAGAATGGACAAGCATGCACTTCTAGAATGAGTTGTTAATAGGGCAACAAAAGCTATTAAATTCTGTGTTGAAGTTTCCCTATGGTCTTGAACATATCTGACATATTTGTTGCTTTTTTTTTTTTTTTTTTTTTTTACATTTCAATCAGGGCTGTGGAGTCTGAGTCGAAATTAGGACCAAGTTTGGGTGAAGTCGGAAAAAAGTTACAGACTCCGACTTCACAATGTCAATAATTTTATAATATAAATATTTTGTAGTTAATTAGATGCATAGTTTGTTGCATATTAATTTACAGTGCTGGCCAAAAGTATTGGCACCCCTGCAATTCTGTCAGATAATACTCAATTTCTTCCAGAAAATGATTGCAATCACAAATGCTTTGGTAATAATATCTTCATTTAATTTGTCTTCAATGGAAAACCACAAAAAGAATTGTCACAAAATCCAAATTGGATATAATTCCACACCAAACATAAAAAAGGGGGTGGACAAAAGTATTGGCACCCTTTGAAAAATCAGGTGATGCTTCTCTAATTTGTGTAATTAACAGCACCTGTTACTTACCTGTGGCACATAACAGGTGGTGGCAATAACTAAATCACACGTGCAGCCAGTTGAAATGGATTAAAGTTGACTCAACCTCTGTCCTGTGTCCTTGTGTGTACCACATTGAGCATGGAGAAAAGAAAGAAGACCAAAGAACTGTCTGAGGACTTGAGAAGCAAAACTGTGAGGAAGCATGAGCAATCTCAAGGCTACAAGTCCATCTCCAAAGACCTGAATGTTCCTGTGTCTACCGTGCGCAGTGTCATCAAGAAGTTTAAAGCCCATGGCACTGTGGCTAACCTCCCTAGATGTGGACGGAAATGAAAAATTGACGAGAGATTTCAATGAAAGATTGTGCGGATGGTGGCTAAAGAACCTCGACTAACATCCAAACAAGTTCTAGCTGCCCTGCAGTCCGAGGGTACAACAGTGTGAACCCGTACTATCCGTCGGCGTCTGAATGAAAAGGGACTCTATGGTAGGATACCCAGGAAGACCCCACTTCTGACCCAGAGACATAAAAAAGCCAGGCTGGAGTTTGCCAAAACTTACCTGAGAAAGCCAAAAACTTTTTGGAAGAATGTTCTCTGGTCAGATGAGACAAAAGTAGAGCTTTTTGGGAAAAGGCATCAACATAGAGATTACAGGAAAAAAAAAGAGGCCTTCAAAGAAAAGAACACGGTCCCTACAGTCAAACATGGCGGAGGTTCCCTGATGTTTTGGGGTTGCTTTGCTGCCTCTGGCACTGGACTGCTTGACCGTGTGCATGGCATTATGAAGTCTGAAGACTACCAACAAATTTTGCAGCATAATGTAGGGCCCAGTGTGAGAAAGCTGGGTTTCCCTCAGAGGTCATGGGTCTTCCAGCAGGACAATGACCCAAAACACACTTCAAAAAGCACTAGAAAATGGTTTGAGAGAAAGCACTGGAGACTTCTAAAGTGGCCAGCAATGAGTCCAGACCTGAATCCCATAGAACACCTGTGGAGAGATCTCAAAATGGCAGTTTGGAGAAGGCACCCTTCAAATCTCAGGGACCTGGAGAAATTTGCCAAAGAAGAATGGTCTAAAATTCCAGCAGAGCATTGTAAGAAACTCATTGATGGTTACCGGAAGCGGTTGTTCGCAGTTATTTTGTCTAAAGGTTGTGCTACCAAGTATTAGGCTGAGGGTGCCAATACTTTTGTCCGGCCCATTTTTGGAGTTTTGTGTAAAATGATCAATGATTTGACTTTTTTTTTCATTCTCTTTTGTGTTTTTTCATTGCAAGCAAAATAAATGGAAGATATTATCAAAGCATTTGTGATTGCAATCATTTTCTGGAAGAAATTGAGTATTATCTGACAGAATTGCAGGGGTGCCAATACTTTTGGCCAGCACTGTAATAAGAATTCAAATCACTAGCTTTTTAATGAATTAAAGGATCACAGATTGCTTCTGACTAACCACAGTGGTCAGCCATTTAATGAAGGCGTCAGAGTCAGGCTGGAGAAAAATTGAGGAGTTGGAGGATTGGCCGACCGACTCCACGGCCCCAATTCCAATACCTATATTACAAAGAAAACTGGAAATGTTGTTTTCACACATGATTCATAGGTATAATTGACATGCTGCAACTTACAAAAATGACACTGCTTTTGAAATCGCAGCATGTTCTCTGTGGTTATTTTTTTGCAATGTGTTAATGGAATTAGCAAGAATCCTATCTGCTTTGCAGGTATTTTAAAAATGGCAGTTTTTGCAGCGGCGTTTACGCCACGACAAAATCGTGGTGTTTATGCTACGTGGGGCCCTGACCCTAATCAGAAATATACTACAAGCTGTTTTTTGGTTGCTGGTACTTTTTTGGGCTGTGCAAGGTTTTCAAATCTAGATATGATATTTCCCCATAAACTTTTTTTATAAGGGGAAAAAAAATGCCACCTAAAAGGTCTATGAAAATGCATGCATTTCTTGGTAATTTTTTTTTTTTTTACAATCCCCCCCAAAAAAAACTAACATAGCGTTATAAAGGTCAAGGCCACAGGCTGCAGAATTTCCCCTGAGAAATTCTGCTCCAGTTGCTCTAAAAGTCACAAAGGCAAAAATCACCATAAATCATCTGTTTTTTGCTTTGGCTCACCTGTAGGTTTCTCTACAGATCCCCACAGCTTTCAACTTTATATATTACATAAATTTATATTTTAGACTGGCAATGAAAAAGATTATACCTCTGGCTCTGCATTCGGTGGTTTTACAAAAAAAGGTATCCTCCCTCTTTGCCAATCATTGAGTACCATCTTTGAAACTGTCTGGCGATCAGGTTCTCCACCCTTCAAAAAGATTAAAAAAACACAAAAAAAAATAAAAAAATAAAAAATAGAGTTAGCAAAAATGTCAAGGGGAACATTTAAATTACAACACAATACAAAAAAAAAAAAAAAATTGGTCCTCATATACAGCATCCAACTTGAAAAAACATGAAACTATTTGATTTTTATTTATTTATTTTTTAATATTACAGGTTAGATCTATAAAAAAAAAAATTCCTTTTGAAGGAATCTATAGGGGCTGCCCAAACAAAATAGTCTGATGTTAGTTATTTTGCTCTCTTCAGCAGCATCTTTTCCTGCTTAAATAAAGATGAGCATCAGCATATATTTGCTACCAATAACAAACTTTTTATTAGTTAGAAGACTTCCATACCACAGAAATTATGCAGCCTAAATGCCTCACATTTCTAAATTGTGAATACCTTTTCTTTTGAATATTTATTTATTTATTTTAAAGAAAATCTGATTAGTATAGATGACCTTATAAACCGGAAACAGTAACTGCTTTAAAAGGAGTGATTAGATTCAGCAAATAAAAGCTGGGTAGGCACTGAGTAATGAGATGGACTTTGTCCCAAAGCAAAAAACTAGAACCTTAGAAAAGATAAGGCAAAAAACAACCCACACTTTGCCTGCCATTACAAATGTATAATTTGTAGAGCAAAAAAAAAAAAATGTAAAGAAAAAAAAAAACACAAGGTGGGAAAAAAAAAAAAATTATACAAATGAAACCTGATATGGCCAATAAGGTACAAAGCCAAAAGCAATGCCTTCTACTACATAATTGTAGTCAGACCAGTGTGATCCAAATGCCTTACGTTTAAAATAAATACGTTTTTCTACTTGTATATGTATATAGTTTTATTACAAATATGTCCCACATGAGGTCATAACAGTTTAAATGTCTCCCAAGAGTCTTTTATTTATTATACGCAGCTTTCCAGTATAACTGAGGTATTCATATCAAAGAAAAAAACAGCAAGCTATGTTAAAGATCTACCGACCTGTATCAAAGATTTTCCAAAAATTCCAGTATATTATTAGCAAGGGTAATTAAAATATAACATTTATTAAATATGCATTAAAGAGGCATGCCAAAATAAGCTCCATACACAACTAAAAAACAGACAAACAAAAGGGTCTGTTCAGAGATGTCATACTATAATATATCCACATTTACCCCTTAATGTGAACAACAGAACCACTAGCTCAATAAACACTACACATATACATAGAACCAATCTGCAGGATGAGCCTGAAAGCGCACACAACAAATGGATTCTTCCTAAATGAGTGGACTCAGCAATATTAAGGCAGACCTAGCAATAAGATAGAAAATGATGTACATCACAAAAAAAAAAAAAAAAGAAGAAGAAGGAGCGGTCTTGCCACTTTCCATGTTGGGAGTGCGGGGACTAGGGTGACAGGTGCCTTGTCATAACTTGCCCTATGAAAACCCTAATTTTGTCTGGTGCACCCAAATAGCTCCTGACCTTACAAGGGCAGTCCAAAGCTAGCCCTAACAACAAGCCCTGTAAGTCCCTATACATATTTCTTAATAATTTAATGTTATATTTTAATGATCCTTGCTAATCATATATGAGCCATTCATATCCCCAAATTACAGGTGGAAACAGACACCTGTAGTGATAATAGCCACTGCAGAGAGCATGTGGTGATCATATGTTCACCGGGTCCAATAGAGTCAACACACCATATTACATAGTGCTCATAGGCCCAGCTTTACGATTGTGGTTATGACTAGACATCGGCATAAATGTGGCACATCTTTACTTTGCATCTTCTCTGCATGTCTCTATGTTAGTAATGGGCTTGTCGAGGAATTGGAGCAACTCCTGTGGAGGGCAGAGGAGGTGTAAAATAAAATATTTTTTAAAAAAAGCAGAGCACTTGTCTCCGGCACTCTATTGTACATTCAGGCTTGTGACCGAACTCCTGCACCCCATGTGACCGTTGAGACAAATCAGTGGCCTCAGTGGTCACTAGTAAGGAACCAGTGACTTGTGTGAGTGACATTACTGGTCCAACTGGTCACAAGGGGCACAGGACGACCAGTAACAAGGTGCCAACAAGAGCCTGAACAGACACCGTTGGTGGACAATGGAACGGTGAAAAAAATATATATTTATTTTAATTTTACACCTCCCACGGCCTCCACACAGGTTGATCCAATTCCTGGACATGATGTCATCAGGTTCCAGAAAAACTGTGCAAATGCAAAAGTAGGGCTTTTTTTCGTCCAAAAAAAAAAAAAAAAAAAAGATTTGAGATCAAAATTCTTTTCATGACAATACTCAGAATCAGGCAAAATTGGCATAACCAATTCTGGCGACAAAAATATGCTGTGCCCTTAAAAGCAGTATGCACGTTTAAAAGGCTTCTGGCACACAAACCATCCCTGTAACCCATTACTTTAAATGCTGTAGGCAGTTAAGTGTTAAAAAGTGTACACATTTGTATAAATTAAAAGGATAACTGCACAATTCAAACCATAATACACAGTTCAGTAGATAGAAATTAGATTATTCCCACTGCTAGATTTTTGTCTTCTTACAGCCATCTCTTGGATAATTTGAAGAGTTTTAGTTAGGACCTTAGAACATCTGTTTTAATATAGTTTTAATCAAAACAGGCCCAGATCGTATTGAATGTTTTGCTAGGTTATGTCCTTTTAGCCGCTTACATCAATAAGTACAAAAATACAGTTGCCATCCTCTTTTATTAAATGTTATTCCATAATAACCACAAATTCTTTTGAAAAAATTGTCTTAACTGTATAATGAAAAGTTAAGCATCTAAAGTACTTTCTGTGTTTACATTTATTACTATTTTAATCCCTAAAAAGGACCAATCCAGTTTTGGAGTTCAGATGTTTTTACATTTTTACTATTACATTTTTTATACAAGGCCTTCCCCTTATTTAGGTACCATTTAAAGTACCATTGATACATTAGAAATAAACTTTTGTTTATTACTTGGTATAATTCTACCACATATTTTATATTTCAAATCAGTTTTTTATTCCCATAGGGGAATTTTTAAATTTAGCTTTTTCTACAATGTCTGGCATACATCTACATGCCAGTACAATAACCTAAACTATTTAGAAGTATACACGCATCCCTAAATACACCTTAGCAGGCAACATGGCTAGACATTTCAGTGGACCCTATAATATAGTCATAACCAGGCTAATATACAATGCAGATATTGTGCAAATGTCTAGCAGAATTTTTTTTCAGATATCTGCACCATCTACACATAGAAAGATAATTTGGTCTAATGTCAGAAAGACTAAGTGGGATGGCTTTTGGAGGTCAAGCTTTAAGCAAGATTTAAGTTATTAGCAGCAATTGTATGACAGTACCCAAAAATTTTGCTTCAGTATTTTTTAATTTGTTTTGTAAAAATGGTATTAAAAAAAAAAAAAAAAAAGTTACTTCAGTCTGAAAAGAATGCAGTTTATGAATAAAGATTCTAACAACAGTGTTTGAAGTAAACAAAATAGTTACGAAACTTCAATTGTAATAAAAACACAAAATGAAAAAAGCAGGCTCACTGACCTTTAACAACTTTCCCGTTTTATAAGCAAGTTTCTCCAGGAAATCTTCAGAATCCTTCCAGGAATCTATCTTATAGGTCTTGCTGATGTACTCTGGTTTTGCTCTCTCAAGAACAGCAGCGATGTGATCCTCAGGATTTTTAATCTTTTCTACTTGAACCTAACAGAGATGGGGGAAAAAAAGTGGATTACTATTGCCTGTAAACTGTATACAACAAATTCATGACAGTATCCCTGGAGAGAAGCACCCACCACAGAACAGAAACCTAAGAAAAAGTAAAAAAGTGGGGCATGCCTCAAATTCATAGCAAGGAGCTTATATTTATTTTTTTTACATATATTATGTACATTTTTTTAAATTACTGCTGAATGTATAGATATACACACACGATAGGTAAGGAAGGAACTAAAAAGGTGAGGGAAATGATCAGGTGCAGTGATGGATTTGTGTAAAACAGGATACTGTAACAGTAATCTGCTTTCTTTATCCCTTCATCCATGACGGCACCCCTGGAGAATTAAACAACTACTGAGAACAGGACTATAGCCTGAAGGACCTTCTTTCCGAAAGAGATAGGGAATAGGAAGCCAGGGTCAAGCTTCAGGCTGCTTCTATAATTAAGACTCACACCTTTAGACAGAACAATCATTGCCACTGTACCTGGAAGCACACAGCCAAAAAGCATATATCTAAAATTTCTGGAGGCTAAAGCCACCTTAAGCTAATCCATCCAGCTGGACAAGAAACCTGAACCAGAATGTAGGAGAGGTATGTCCCTCTTATCTTCTCAGGTTTCCTGACCAGTGACGGGGAGGCCATAAGCGAAGATAAAAATAAATAGCTTCACATTTTACATCTCCACTAAGCATTCTCTAAAGGCAAATACATTTGAATATCCAAAAACCGTATTCAGATGTATCCCATCACGGATCTATTCACATTAATGATGAAAAGGGGAATCCAAAAGATTAAAAACTTTTGCAAATGTTTTAGAATGTTACTACTATTCTTTATCACACCTTTTGTTATATTTACTAATAGTACTCAAATTATTCATTTGTGTTTACTATAGAGGCAGATAAGCTACTGCACCCGCTGTAGAACATAATTCGCAATAGCAACTAATGTTGGTCTGCTTATGTCAGTGTTTCAGTTACTGGCTTTTATTAAATATCCTATGTATCTCTGTTAAAGGCAGAGACAGACAATCTTTTTAATCCATACTCACCACTCCCTTCAAAACAATGTCCGTTTCAGAATCTCCAGATGGATAAACTACACCAGGGCAATCTATGAGAAATATTCGCCGCATAAGTGTGATATACTGCCAAACCTAATGGAAAAAAATAAAGAGGGCAGTAGTTTATTATCTAGTAATGATTGCTAAAGTGTTTCCAAAACACTTACCGTACTTTTTTTTGTACAATTAATTTGTATAGACCGATTAATGCTTTTTTTTTTGGTCCCAAATTGATTTTTCGTGTTCATGAAGTATCCACAAGACAGGTAATCAGTATGTGATCTGTCTGGGCCTAACACACGGACTCCGCAAAGATCAACGGATGTAGCAGCCTTCTGGTGGTGGAAGCTGCAAAGGTAGTAGTAGATGGGCTGCTCCACTCCACTTAAAGTAATAAGAGCTGGGCAGCAACATAGGAGCAGCACAGCAGTGCGCTGCAACCAGTACTATTACATATCCCGAGAGATCACATAGTGATTACCTATACTGTGGACAGGACATCAATAAGAAAGATCTATTTGGGCCTGGAATACCCCTTTAAGAAACATTAATCGTAATGTTTATTTATTATAAAGTTATTATTTGATGCATATTTTAGTTTAAGGTATACAACCATGATGGACCAAAATACTGAAGAAAAAAAACCAGTGCAAGCATGAATTCAACATGTTTTCCAGCATACGCTTCAACTTTTTCTAACACATGAGTTCTACTCACTAAGACAGTGGTTGGGCAGGGTAAGGATTTGTTCTCAAGGTTTTAAAAAAATAAAACACAATAGGAGAACATCATTCGGCAAGGGGCCTGATACACCATGTTCTGTCTTAAGATTTTTGACAGATTTTAAGCTTCAGTCTAATGACTAAGAATGGTGACATGGAAGGCACAAAAGCGTAATGTGCGAAGCTGCATAAAGACATTAAAATGATATATATATGAGGTCTGTGTAACCTCAGGCATCCTGTCTCAGAAAAAAAAGGCTCATTTGTGAACATAAAGTAAGAAAATACAGACAATTTTCAAAGCCATTTGTGCTGACATTAAATAAGCCTGTAATAAGAGATCTGCTTCCAAAATATACTTAATATACTATATATTAATGGACTCTGCTAAAATTATGGAAGATCCATGAAACTCACTTGGGATCCATACAGCCAGATCTGTGCCAACTGCACAAATTATTCAAGAATCCTTTATTTACTATAGTAGCAGTCTTAAGCTGCACACACACACAGAAAAAAGTTGACCGAAGATCTGCTGATCGTTTTCTACTTTCTGATCAGCCATTTCAGTCTCTGGAGTCCGCTGGTGGGATCATTCCAGAACTGCTTACAATTGCTAAGACACCAGGGCAGGATGCTGGACTTTAAAGCCATGCATAGATTGACCAAAGGGGTTTTCCCTTTAACATAACCATATTAAAAAAGTTAAACTTGTTTGCAAATCTAAATTGTTAAAAACTTTTGCAGAGTTTTAAAAGTTTTTATCTAACCATCTTAGGGCCGACAGTCTTGTAATGATAAGTTCCCCAAGGATACAACCATGAATTCAGGAACTTTCTATAGTCTGAAACCCAGTATTTATTTCCTTAACGTGGCCGTGTTATCTTCCTGTGTTGGCACTTGTCCCTGCCTGTTTCTGGGAAAAGAATAAGGAAATCAAGGCTGGGTTTCTGACAGACCATTGAAAGTTCCTACATTCATGGTTAAATCTATAAAAAAAAAAAAAAAAAAAAAAAAAATACAAAATTTGAAAAACACTTATATTTGCAAAAACTTTTAATTTTTAAAATGTTCATGGGAAAAAACTATTTCACTAATAAATCCACTAATACAAGCGTTTGTTTTTGTTTGTTTTTTTTAGATTAATTAAATTAGGAGGAATGCTTTCATGTATAGCGCCTATCCAAAATTTGTTATAGGCGCAAACTTTATTGACATATATTCTACTAGCTCCATATACACTCTATACATTGCAAAATCGCAATTAAATCGGGCATTTTATCTTGATGATGGGTAATGGCGATTATTTAGGAGATGCCTCTTTTACATTATGACTCATTTGGTTATTATACTATGGGGGGTCTCTTCATAATTGTGGCTCCAAAATAAGATATGAACACCGTGTG
The DNA here is from genome assembly GCA_947044405.1 of Leptodactylus fallax. Taxonomy (NCBI): domain Eukaryota; kingdom Metazoa; phylum Chordata; class Amphibia; order Anura; family Leptodactylidae; genus Leptodactylus; species Leptodactylus fallax. Next base: position 4,264,784 of record CAMRHE010000015.1, read on the forward strand.
CGCATATACACACGTGGACAAAATTGTTGGTATCCCTCGTTTAATGAAAGAAAAACCCACAATGGTCACAGAAATAACTTGAATCTGAAAAAAAGTAATAATATGTAAAAATTCTATGAAAATTAACAAATGAAAGTCAGACATTGCTTTTCAACCATGCTTCAACAGAATTTTAAAAAAAAAGAAAACTCATGAAACAGGCCTGGATAGAAATGATGGTACCCTTAACTTAATATTTTGTTGCATAACCTTTTTAGGCAATCACTACAATCAAACGATTCCTGTAACTGTCAATGAGACTTCTGCACCTCTCAACAGGTATTTTGGCCCACTCCTCATGAGCAAACTGCTCCAGTTGTCTCGGGTTTGAAGGGTGACTTCTCCAGACAGCATGTTTCAGCTCCTTCCAAAGATGCTCAATAGGATTTAAGTCAGGGCTCATAGAAGGCCACTTCAGAATAGTCCAATGTTTTCCTCTTAGCCATTCTTGGGTGTTTTTAGCTGTGTGTTTTGGGTCATTATCCTGTTGCAAGACCCATGACCTGCGACTGAGACCAAGCTTTATGACACTGGGCAGCACATTTCTCTCTAGAATCCCTTGATAGTACTGAGATTTCGTTGTACCCTGCGCTTATTCAAGACACCTTGTGCCAGATTGCAGCACAGCATCCCCAGAACATAACAGAGCCTCCTCCATGTTTCACAGTAGGGACAGTGTTCTTTTCAAGATATGCTTCATTTTTCCATCTGCAAACATAGAGCTGAGGTGCCTTGCCAAAAATTTCGATTTTTGTCTCATCTGTCCATAGGACATTCTCCCAGAAGCTTTGTGATTTGTCAACATGTAGTTTATATATTATTACTTTTGTCAGATTCAAGTTATTTCTGTGACCATTGTGGGTTTTTATTTCATTAAACGAGGGTTACCAACAATTTTGTCCACATGTGTATGTGTGTATATATATATGTTACAGTTACTGAATTTCCCCATTGTGGGACTATTAAAGGACTATTATTATTATTAAAGTGCGAAAGCCGTGAATGTGCACATTACCTAGGTAATCTGCAGATTAATGTGCGGAATCAAGAGTTTTCCGCACTTTACCTAGGTAATGTGCACATTCACGGCTTGCGTCCCGTTAAAGTTGAAAACTTAGTTTGTATCATGCCGAAATTCGTGTCTGCCTGTTATGGTGTGTCCCGTTAAAGTTGAAAACTTTCGTGTCTGCCTGTTAGCGCGGCTAACAGGCAGACACAAATTTGTGTGAATTTGTTTGGTGATTAGCGTTTTAACACAGATACTCCTAGTATGCAAAGAAGCGCCGAATTGGTCAGTAAAATGAAGAAAAGATTCTTCGAAAAACATCTTTAGCGGAGATTCCAAATACATTATGCCAGCAAAGATGTTCTTTTCACTTTAACGAGTGCCTAGTAGGCAATTTGAGTAATGAAACCAGTTTTCTGCACTTTAACGGATCACCCTAGTGAATCTACAGATTACCTAGGCATATTATATATATATCTGGAGGAAGTGGTAGGCAAAGTGGGTTCACACAGGGCGCCTGTGTTGGGTTTTGAACTTCAAAAATAAACAGAAAAGAACAACCTTCTTCGGCAATAAAGAAAACAAAACCTGCACGGCTGAGCTCTAACTAACATAGAGGTTCCTGCATATACCAAGTGCTACCAAGCACTGGACACACAGCAGTGATAAGTAAATTATCACTCACAGGCAGAGTACAGAGGTCCAAACTATACAACTCCAGCGCACATCCAGTACTGAGTCCTGTACTGGACTCCCCTAGAATCCTGTTCAGCTCTGAGCTCCCATGTGAAGGCACCACTGCAGGTGCGGCAATTAACCAGCACCCTGGTCCTAATAGCAGAAATGGACTAGGAATTTGCACTTTCCACTCCTTACCCCATATTCCTAGTACACATGAAAAATCTGGGGGAAAAATATCTTCCCTCCCTGATTTCCCCCATCACTATCTTACAATAAATGCGCGCACACACACACACACAGGTTATCCTGGTTGATGTTCGGGTTCGGCTGTTTTTTGATTCAGCGCCAAGCTCTAGCTCTTCAGACCTCAGAGTATATTGATCAAAGGCCCAGGGGTGGTGATCAAACATTAAAATCACTGTTACTCATCTCTCCTGCTGTCTTCGGCACTTCTGACTGATGTCAGGGACCACTGGGGCCTGTGATCGCATAAACGCAAGCATTGCAATGCCACATTACTGCTATCTCAAGGGTTACCAGAATTAATTGACAGCTTGAAGTCTCTTTAAGTAAAGGCTGGCATGGCTCATTGGCATAAGCAATGAATATCAATAATACAGAAAGATGCCAGATAAGTTTTTCCTTCTGTAGTAGGCCAAGTAGGTAGGTGGCATGTGTACTGAAGTTGAGGTGTACTCCTCTGGCTTCAGTGAAGAACTGCACCATCATGAGGAGTACAGCAGCAGGGTGAGTATAAAGCTTTTTTTTTTTTTTTTCTCTTTTTATCAAATGTATTGTCCATTAAATTTTTTCAATGTACAAAATGTGAATTCCCAATTAATTTCATTTAACCCCCTCTTTATACTGCAAAAGTGAAAACATCTAGCAGTTCTCCGCCATTGCAATCAAATTTAGATTTTGCTAGTCTAGATATATCGGGGCTCAGGTTGTCTCCTGTTTTTTTTTGTTTTTTTTATAAAGACCAATAATTCCCTCTCTTTTATCCACTCCTTTGCTTGGCTGGAATAAACTGCAGTCTAAAGGAAGCATTTTAACATATCCTGACATGATGTTACAGATCAACATTTGAAGGGGAGGGGGTTAAACAATGATATCTAAAGTCAAACAAGTTTGGACAATTTCTCTATTAAAAAGAATCACACATAATGAACAGAGGGTGTGTGAGTGAGTTTGTGGTGGTCACAGTAAGGGAGTAACCTAGTGAACAGTTATCTGCAAGGAAAGCAATTGGCAAGTGTTCAGTGAATAAATTAATAATGCACCCCTTTAATTTCTGAAAGTGGTTATCTAACCAGACAGCTTCCCATTTTGTTTTTTTCTTACCTTTGTTTCACCAGCTATTGGAGCAACATTACAGACTTTCTTGGAACGCAGTGTATTTATCACAGAGCTTTTGCCCACATTTGGATAACCGATAAATCCCACACTAATTTGCTTTTTGTCAGTGTGTAGCTATTAAATAAAAATGTAAAGAAATGTATTTCATAAACAAGGATTGTAACCAGAGAAGGCAATGTGGTAAACAACAAAATAAGCACAAACTTTACATTTACACTCCAATAAAGGACAAAGTAAGGGGTAAACCTTAGTTATTTGAAAAGGGCATGACTTAAAAAATAAATAAATCAATAATTAACAATGGTGGATATGTCCTTTGATATCTGGGCCATTTCTCTTAATGTTTTTAATAAGTTGACAGATGGGTGTTACCAGTTGTGTGTGTCTTCATGCACTCTAAAATTGCCCAATAAGAGTTTCCAGTGTCAGACTGCATAGGGATACATCCTTCTGACAAGGGGAATGGTATTGACCAATTCATTTATTCAAAGCAGATACCCCAAATTATAAATATTGATGCTCCACAATTGTTATTTAATGAGGAATGCATGTGTCTACTGACAGAGACAAGGCAGGAGGGATGACAGGTTCTCTGTGAAGAAATACTGCACCCACTGTGCTGAATGTGTGTGTTTACACTCCTGCTATTCTTGTGCTGCTGATTTAAATAACAAAAATCTCTACAATAAGGGTTCAAAAATAACTATAAATATTATTAATAATACTAATAATAAAGATAACAATAGGGATGAAAAAAGAAAACTTTATGAACAGCAACAATAATCCTATGTACAAATGCTTTGTATTTAGTGAAATTTAACCACCTAGACAGAAAAAGCAACCGCAACAGATGGTCATATATTACCTTGCCAAATTGCCTAAGAAGTTGGATAAAAGCTCCTTTACCAAATGGATTGGTGAGGCTGGAATGAAAGGCTAATGTTGGATAGTCTTCAGATAAGCGAGCAACCCATCGTTTCTGAAAGACAACAATTTATGCTTAATTTTCTATTGCTCAGAATTGCATGAATCAATTATTATGGTCTAGCTCATATCTAGACATCTGGTCCATATTTTCAGAATATACTGGTCAGTTCTCTCGAATGAAAATAAAATACATTTTTGAAACCTTAATTATTACTTTGCATCCAAGCATGTTAGAAAACAAGAGTATGCAGCTTTCATTCAGGAACACTAAATATTTGCTTCAAAGATTAATTTTCCACTTATTTTTTGTCCTACAGGATCTAACAGCCAAATAAAAAATATCTATAAAGTGTGGCTCTTGAATAAATATTTAACCTGCGGCTGCTTAAATTGTGTGTCCACGCAAAAGCGCAATATTACCCAGAATGAATTCAACTGTCTCTTAGAGCACTGCTGTGATCTCACAGTAATCCAATTACTTTAGAATAATACATAACAGACATCTGTTGACAGCAATATTGCAATAAAAGCCTAAGCATTAGATATTCAGAAGAAACACAACACAAATACATTTTGTTAAAATGTAGCTAGTGGAAAGATTAAAGCAATTTCCAGTGATTTTACTGGTCATGGAAACACAGACTAATAGCTGAAACGGTAATGGCTTTGTAAAATCTTTTTTTGCTTTTAAGGTGATTTGGGTTATCAGACAGTAAAATAATACTCAAAAGAGAATTCTACTATGCTAAACCACCACCATGCTGTAAGAGGGGTATGTTTGGATAGACTGCCAGGTCATCTCCCAGATGCAGCACAATCAATTAAACCAATGACATGCAACGTGTGCTAAAGATCTGCGAAGAGTGCTAAAGAGCTTGTTCATGCTGTCCAGACCTGTGAAATGGACACCCAGTGTCCAGCTCTTTCCCCTCCAGCCCTGGTATTACCACTTGGCTCTTCTACTACTGCCTTGTGTGTACTGTGCCTGGATTCGTCACAGTACACCTAGCTGCATTTTACATGCCCAGTAATACAAGAGAAAAGCTCATGTGCAAGAAGAGTGACTACAGTCAATGAAGACTGATGGGGCAGGACTGAACAGTGCATCCAAAATACACAGGAGTATATCTAGAAAACTTATCAGGTCACCTGTTACACCATGGAGGCAATTTAGGGTGGTAAAATGACCTGAAGCGTTACCATAACAACAATTGAGCCTGCTAGGCACATTAGCGGCTTCTAGGCAACAGACAAATGTTATGTTTGACAGAGAAAAGGTCAAGGACCAAGCTATTCTCCAATTAAATTACAAGTTTCTCTAACAATATATCTTTGTATGTAGACCACAAGTTGGAAAGAATACACATTCCAATTATAACTAGAATGTCTTTGGACCAGCACTAATATTATTTCATCATAGAAGAGTCTGGCAGGGACACATTCCCTATGAACAAGCCATCCTGTACTAAAGGTATAATTTAAAAAATGGTGTACAGGCTTCATTACCACTTCCAAGAAACCATACAGTATGTGGTGCAAGGGAAAAAGCAAAAGCTCCAAAAGCTCTTACCGTTGCCCAAGTAGGGACCAGATCACACTTATTAAGAACAAACAACAGATGCTTCCAAGGTTTCTCCTTTTTCAGGTATGCCTCAATGTGTGGAGAACGGGTTCCCATGGGATCTCTGGCATCGAGAACTTGTATTACAACATCAGAGGAATCAATTACCTACAACAAATACAGAAAACATATATCTGGTTGACAGATTACTTTAAAAAAAAAAAAAAAAAAAAACACATCAGTACGACATCCTAGTAGAGTCTTTTGGTGGGTAAAACTATATGGGAGGTGGAAAAGAAAGCACTTCTTGCTATTGCTGAGTTTGAACAATAACGTCATGTTAGCAACTTCTGCAACTCTTTATTTTCTATTGATGGCAAACCAACAATCTCTCTCAAACAGTCATAAGGCATTATGCACAGTGTGTCAGAAGTGGCTCTATGACAGTCCATTAAGTCCCCTGTTTTTCCAGAGCCACCATGGTACCATGCTTATTTGGATGTATGTTGGAGATAGCCTCGATTAGTTTAAAAAAAAAAAAAAAAAAAGGCTTGTGCTGGAACATGTCAATTTTCTGGCACGTCATAGAGCAGGTCAGTGGTGTAGAACTCATAACATTAAGAAGAAAAATTATAAACAATTATACAACAGACAGTCCCTTTAACCACTTAAAACAGCGGTCCCCAACCTTTTTTTCTCCGCGGTCTGGCAGGGAGGGGGGGGGGCAGGTGGTTTAGGGGTGGGGCTTTGGTCATATGGGGGCGGGGGTTATACAGTAAACAGCACTTTATACGAGATGGGTTGGCGATCTGGCACAGTGTTGTGGTACCTAGCATAGTTAATGGCGGGGACCTGGTCTTCAGCGCTGTACACCGAGGTCCCGCGTCATTAGCTATGCTAGGAGCCCCAACACTGTGGCCAGATCTTCGACCCATCCCACATAATGTTCCGGGAGCTGCATTTACCGAGGCCAGCCCTTCGCCCCGCGGACCGGCAAAAGACCCCCCAACGGCCCAGTCCCAGTCCGGTGGTTGGGGAATCCTGACTTTAAGGACAGAAACTAGTTTGATACTTAAGGACGCGGTCCTTTGTTCATTTTAGTTCTCACATTTTAAAAGCCATAACTTTGTAATTTTAATGTCGACAGCCATATGAGGGATTGTTTTTTTGCGCAACGAGTTTTACATTTCTACTGCACTATTTTGGGAAAAACAACTTACGGACTAAAATTTTATTAACTTTTTTTTTCGCGATGTAAATGTTCTATTTATCTAGTATGTGATGGACGCATCAATACCAAAAAAAAAAACTGGGAAAAGGACTATTTATGTGGACTTTTTATTTAATTTTTTATTTAATACTTTACATTTTACTTTAATTGTCTTACATTCGTACCAGTCGTCATTGAAAGTGGTATCTAAGGGGTTAAACTGCTGCAAACAGTGTTTTCACTGCTCACAGCCATTAGAGCAGGACGCTGGCTGTTTGGTACAGCTGACATCCTTTCCCAATGGTGTCGGCTCCTGAGCTGACACCACCTCAATGACGTAACAGCATGTAATTTTGCATTATAATGGGTGTCAACCTATAACGTACTATTATGTCATAGGAAATTAAAGTGTTAATGTATCTTAATGATGTTCAGGGTTTCAAATTCCATGTATATACAATGTTGTAGCTGCCTGCACTCACCATTACAGGATGCATAGGAGCTTACTGCAGACTGTAATAACCTAAACTAAAAATAACACAGTATGCAATAAACTACGTCTTGTAGTGATTGCTGGCAGAAAGAATCTTGTGTCTACAGTAATTACAAGGAGCACAGTATAAGAAAAAAAAAAAACCTACTGTGATTACTTTGATTAATTTAATAAATTTATCACCACAGCATTCTCGACATAAAATCAAAGTGTTAACAAGTAAAATACTTGACAGATCTATTTAAGCAGAGGTCATCGTACTACAAAAAAAAAATTAAAAAAAATCTCTCTTTAGACCCCTAAGGTTCAAAGACTAATAACAAACATTTATACTACACTGTAGTCTATCGCTAACGCTCCAGTGCCTGCGCTCTTGACTTTAAGTTCACGTCAGACCTGCTTTTAATCAGCCTAACAACAAGCAGTCTGACTTTTGGTGGAACATTTTCACACTACTTTGAAATGACTCCGACTCCCTACACTGTTTGCTTTGGAAACAGTCTATCAAAATAATTTCCATTTGCTTCACATTAGATTACTATTAACCAATTGTTACTTAGAAGTTTTCAGAAGAAACATTGTACTTTAGGTGAAAAAAATATTGCAAGTCTTCAAAATAAACTAAAGTGGATGTTTTGGTAGGGCACCAGGAAGTTGGGTGGGGGGTCCCTAACTCAGTTTCACAGAGTTGCTTCTTTCTGGCTTAAAGAAGGGGTCCTGTCTCCTGATCTGGATGTCCTGGCTCATCTATGCATTTTACATGAGGGGGTCAAATATTTGAATAGACAACATGTAATGCTACATTTTGATATAAGGATATGTTCACACGGCTGAAAAACTGATCTTCAGGAATTTGAAACTAAATTTTTCCACCTGACCAAATCTGCCTGGCAATGGGATTTACTAGGCGGAATCCACCAGAAGATCGAGCCATGTTTTCTACTATTCTACCACAAACATAACACGAAATGGCCAAAGCAACACATGCTTATTATTCTTAACCTACTTCAAAACTGGTAAATTTCATACTTAAGAGCCAAGATTCCTGTTTTAATATTTAAAGGGATTATCCAGTTCATTTCTATTTATGGCCTATCTCTAGGATAGATAACTAATAAATCATAAATTGGGTCTGACACCCAGGATAGGCTGGTTGGAGTGGCCACAGTGCTTAAGCAAGCACGACGACCCTTTACTTTTTACATTGCACGTGGTTTGTATCACAGTAAGGCTAGGTTCACATCTGCGCTGGGTTCTCTGTCGTTCTGCCCGGGGACCCAAATCGCTAAAATAGCGATTACCCGTAGACCCAACTGACTATAATGAGGTCTGCCAGGTGTTCGCCATTTTCATACTGAAAGCGGCGAAGAGAAAATTCCTCTGTGCAGGACTTTTCTCTCAGCTGATTTCTGGCAGTTTCTGTGGCGGAGATGTGAACTTACCTAACTGTGTCAATCACTTCTATGAGATAAGGATGCAGTTGCATTGCACAGTCGCTATAAAATAGATGGTATGCAATGTTAAAGAAGTCATGAAAATTTTTTGGGGGGCAGATTGGGTCTTTGCACCACAAAATCTTTACTTTATCAGTGTGACGTTTGCGGGGCCACAGGTCCCATTAGATTTATTATCATTACTGGAGTAAATAATGCCTGAAATCTATACTACTTCCATGAGCTGGCATAGATTTCAGTGCAAGCACTGGGGAAGGGTACCACTGAGTTACGATGAGTTGTGCTCATAAATCAGGGGCATTCCTCCTGGAAATTTATGAATAAATTTACAACTGGGAGTTACCAGCTGTATCCCTACACAATCCGACAGTTTGCATTTAACATACAACTGGAAATTTCAGTTGTCAATTTATTTGCAGCCTTCAAAAAAGGAACAACGGGAATAGACAGAAAAAAAAAATGTCAGGAAAAGTTAAAAGGTCTTCTTTAAGAAGATCAGCCACAATCTAGAATGCAAATATTTCATTGTGAGAAAATGTGACTCACCTTGTATAATTCGCCCCAGATTCTCTTAGATTGACCTTTCTTATAGATTTCTTCCCTGGCCTCCTCTCTATATATGCAACAGAAGTACAAATTCACATTGAGGTTCATAATCAAAAAAATCTTTAAAAAACAAAAACAAACAAAATCTTGAACTTTATACCTGACGCCAGTATCTTCTGTAACCAAATCCCTATCTTTGTCTTGGTCATAGTTGTCTGCTAATGCCTCAGCATTTTGAAGCAGTTCATGTACATCGCCAGCAGTAAGGTTTGGTCTTTTCCTCTGAGACTTGGGACCAAAAGTTGTTTCAAAGGTTTCTGTGTCCAAAATGTGCACTTTTGCATTCTGTTGAATAGAATATATTGTTAATGAAAATACAGGATCAGAGAAGAAAACAAAACAGTATTTTGACTGTATGTAGCTACAACTAAGGTGTACAAATTTAGTTCACAGGTCAAGCTGTTGTAATGAGACAACCCCTTTTAAAGAGGTTTATCAAGCTATAAATATCGATGATCTAGCTTAAAGATAGGTCATCAATACCAAAATCAGAGATGGTCTGACATTTGTCACCCCCAACCAATCAGATGTTCTCAGCAGCTGATACACAGAATGGAGCAGGACGCAGACAACTGCTCTCTCTGTGTGGTGGCGGAATTGAATTACTACAGCTCTTATGGTGGCTGATCTACATTACCAGGTCTGGCCACAACACAGAGAACAGAGCTGTCTGCTTCCTGATCCATTCTCTGCATCCTGATCCATTCTCTGCATCCTGATCCATTCTCTGCATCCTGATCCATTCTCTGCATCCTGATCCATTCTCTGCATCCTGATCCATTCTCTGCATCCTGATCCATTCTCTGCATCCTGATCCATTCTCTGCATCCTGATCCATTCTCTGCATCCTGATCCATTCTCTGCATCCTGATCCATTCTCTGCATCCTGATCCATTCTCTGCATCCTGATCCATTCTCTGCATCCTGATCCATTCTCTGCATCCTGATCCATTCTCTGCATCCTGATCCATTCTCTGCATCCTGATCCATTCTCTGCATCCTGATCCATTCTCTGCATCCTGATCCATTCTCTGCATCCTGATCCATTCTCTGCATCCTGATCCATTCTCTGCATCCTGATCCATTCTCTGCATCCTGATCCATTCTCTGCATCCTGATCCATTCTCTGCATCCTGATCCATTCTCTGCATCCTGATCCATTCTCTGCATCCTGATCCATTCTCTGCATCCTGATCCATTCTCTGCATCCTGATCCATTCTCTGCATCCTGATCCATTCTCTGCATCCTGATCCATTCTCTGCATCCTGATCCATTCTCTGCATCCTGATCCATTCTCTGCATCCTGATCCATTCTCTGCATATTGATCCATTCTCTGCATCCTGATCCATTCTCTGCATCAGCTGCTGAGAACAGATGATCGATTAGTGTCGGACCCCCACTGATTCAATATTTATGACCTATCCTTAGGACAGGTCATCAATACTTTCAGCCTGGAAAATCCTTTTAATCCCAAAAAGTGAAAAGGTCATATATGAAATAGGAAAAAAAAACTTGGGACTAAATGGTTGCATGGTAATGTGAAAAAAAAATAGACCCTATTAGATGCACACCCTGTCTGAACCAAGTTTTCTTACGGTCTGTTTGCTGTGTATTTTGGAAGCAGCAGACGTTTGTACTTCAGACTGCCTTAAGGCTTTGTCTTAATTTCTTTGAAGACATTTTCCAAGGAATATGATGAAACAAAGGCATATGTGGAGACCAAGGCTAATTTCACACACTCTTTTTACCAGCTTGGTAAAGCTTATGTGCCAGGCTTTTCCCATCAAAATAAATATTCACTTGGAACACAATACCCTAATAAAAAAATATGGCGATTATTCTATTTAATAGAAAACAATATCAATTCCATAGCGATGTCATCTCTAATTAATCCAAGGGCACGTGCAGATTTACTATAAGAGAAGTACCTGCCAGGCAATTTTGGATGAGGGTTTAGCACTTTCTCAGACAGCACACGATTCTGTGCAGTTTTGTATTCTGATAACATTTGTCTTGTTTATTTAATAAAACACATATGCACAGAAAAAAAAAAACAAGATTTAATGGAAAACCTAAAAGCAGTGCTTTATATGTGCTCACAGAAAGGAACTGTGTGTTCTAAACAGGAGTGATGAATGCTTGAAACATGATGAAAGATCACAGCTAGAAAGCATGGTTATGTCATTATTAGACAATATAATATCCCTACTCTTGTCTAATAAATCTGGAAAGCACATATGCAGTCTAACTACAAAGTTGGACCTGGGCAGACCTATCTAATATGGCATTTCAGAAAATGTTCCCACTTGAAAATAAACTGCTTTTTCTTAGCAGACTTTAATGTGTAACTGTCATTTTATTTTTTTTTTCCATGAATTAACAGTACAAGTGGTGATAAGAAATTTTGCAATACACTTATTACATAGAAATGACCCTTTTCCACTTGTTACCCTCGACTTCTGCATTCATTATTCACGCTCAATTCACTGGTTAATTGATTAATAGTTGCAGGGTTATGAAGGGGCAGGAAAACTGAGCAGCTTTAAAAAGTGAAGCACAGACAGACACTGCTGTTTTTAGTAAGTGTTCTACTAATTTCACCCTAGTTCTGGACTGAGAGCAACACTACTGAAAGGGAACCAGTCAGGTGTTTTTTGCACCCTAAAATGGCCAAAGCATTTGCAGCATCAAGTACTGACATTTCCTACAGTGTCCCTCACCCTAACATTTCTGCTACTGAAAAGACAAAGTCTAACCTTTTAGACTGGCATGCAAATGCACCTTAACTAGTTAAACGGGGGCAGGGAACACTGTTGTCTAGTCATGAAATCATGTAGTATGGACATCAGCCAACGATTTTTGAAAGCTGAATAACCCTTTTAATTAGCATGAAATCTTCAGGAACCCAGCCTGAAAGGGTCCCATACTTAATCGATTCTAATGATAATCTCTAATAGGAAAAAGAACAAGCTCACACATTTTCTAGCCACTGAGAAGCTGGTTTGAGTCCACTGGGAACAGCTCATTAGATCTGTATCCCATGCAACGTTTCATACTTGTGTGTCAAAAAGGCAAAAATAATGTAGGTATGATACCTTTGCTATTGGCTAGCCAGAAAAAATACATTTGCAAGCTTTCAGAGCACAGAGGCTCCGTCTTCAGGCATTACTAAATGAATGACTCAGAACACCGCACAACATTGGCAAGATGCTACACAAAGGCAATTAGTTTGTCGGACATGCAGGACTTTGTTTCCAGCGAAAAAAACTGGATTTGTGGCGCAGAGGGTGTAAGCGCACACCCGCGCATCGCTTTAAAAACCCATTCAAGTGAATGGGTTTTTAAGCAATGCGTCGCAAACCTTTCCCTATTCAGTCCCTATACAGTTTCCCGAGATTTTCAGTCGGATTCGCGTTGGACGGACTCCGGCGCAAGTGTGAACCCACCCTTAATGAGGTGATACATTAGTGAGATAAGGTAATAAAACTGAGGTTATAGGGTTGAGTACTTAAGATGAGTAGTTAAGGGGTCTGGAGTCAGTCTGATGGAGGGGCTTAAGTATGTCCACATACGGGCTCATAACCCAGGTGTTAGATTAAATCCTTTTGTTAATGACCAAAATCTTATGAACTTGAATTCCCAAATTTTTCTCTCTCGGTTATTCTTGAAGATACCTACTAAAACTACTGACTTCTAAGCCTCAAGGACTTTTTCCTATAGGCCTGCAATATCCTAGCAAAGCTGTTGACCTGTATTTTGCAAGTGTCGAGATCTACTTGCATACTGTGCATTCAAGACAAAAATCAATTAAATAAAGATGTGTTTTTGTACTCTGTGGTCTATTTTATAAATTATTTTGTGCATACTAAATTATGGCAAAACCAGCTTTATGATCCAATATTTAAAAATGCATAAGCAGTCAAATTAGTACAATTTGGCCATGTCTCCTCATTCACTTCTTGCCTAAATACACTCTTTCTAAATAAAAATATCCTGCAAAAATAACAGATTTAAGAAGTTCTAAAATAGCAATCATTACAAGCAGATTTCACATGTCAAGATACAGTCTATATCAGTGTTTCTCAACCTTTTCATACTTGGGGCACCTCTGGAGAAAAAGTAATTTCCTCGGGGAACCCCACCAAATAATTTTTACCAAAAGACAAAAAAAAAAAACAAAAAAACCCAAAACCTACATTTTTGATTTGTTTTCAAAACTACATGCATTTTTCTGTTGCAGTTTTGATGCAATTGTAACTGCATTACAACTGTGCCATGTGAATGCATCTTTAAAGCTACACCATCCTATACTTTCCACCCAGCACAAAAAAAAAAAAATCACCTTTTACCATCACCAATACTGGCCTATACTGTACTGAAATAAACCTTAACATATACCTCCGATTCTAACTACCTTTCCAGAAATCAGTAGAGAAAGAGAGTATAAGAAAAAAAATGATCACTTACTCTGAATGCACTGATAAATTCCATACACAGGACTCTGTACCTGCAAGGAATAAGATTACTGTCGCTGCCCATAGAAAGTCTTTGGAGAGGAGAGTAGCAAGGAGGGAACAGAGGACTCTCTGCTATGATATCTACCATACACTCACACAAACAATAGAAAACCTTGCTCTCCTGGCTCAATGTAGCACACTCTCAGAGCAGCAACAATAACATTATACAGCAGTAATGAGTTGTGAATCCAGCATTAAAGTGAGGTAGAAAACTTACTATAAGCTGCAGCAGTGTCTCTGTGTGCATCTCTGCAGCTGCATCATTTTATCTTAATATGAGGGCAGCGCAGTGGGCTGGCTAAAAAAAATTTTTAAAAGTGTAGATATGCTTTAACCCCTTCCCCACATAGTGGGCCACAACAAAAAAGCACTGCGGGAAAAACGCATCACAGTTTTTCCCGCAGCGCTTTCACAGAAAGTCCGCAGAGGTTTCCTCTGCAAACTTTCTGCTTCCATTATACCTATTGGGAAACCACCAGCATTTCTGTAGGCATAATTGACATGCTGCGATTTCCAAAAACACAATGGTTTTGGAAATCACAGCGTGTATGCTGCGCGCATTTTTCCGCAATGTGACTATCAGTCTAAAATGCATTAACGAATGAGATTTTTAGCAAAAACACAACTTTATGTTTACATCCTACAAAAAAAAAAAAAATATATATGTATAAGCAGAAGTGGATAATAGAAACCTACATGAGGTTTTCTTCTATCGTACAGAAGTGACATTGGAAGTTTGCTCTGCTTCATCACCACTTTATATGGATCTTTCATTACAGCATCCATTTCTTCTTGAAACTTTTGCAGAGAGGATTGCTTAATAACACGGGTATTTCCTGATAAAACAAACACAGAAGACAACAGTTTCAACACCGTATCTGATGTCTCAGAGCAAAACTTACAATAATTAGAAACTATATTAAAATGTCCACCATTGAACACTCACCAAACCATTTGATATTGGGCTCTACTCTAGCCACAGTTCCAGATGGGACAGATGACTGATACTGTAAAGTTTTAATCACTTGTCCACGGTTGTTTCTGAAAATAAAAAAAATAAAATAAAATTGTAAACGTGTAAGACTGGGTTCACATCTGCGTTGCAGTGACCATCGAAAGTTGCTGGCAGTTTAAAAGCTATAAAACACTAAAAACTTTAAAAGTGTAGATATGCTTTAACCCCTTCCAAACATCCACTATAATAGTACGGTGGATGTCAGGTATTTAAATATGGTAGCCAGTCAGGAGCTGAGTGGTCACCATAGCCCCCGGGTCTCTGCTGTGTGATAAATTAAGGACCTTGTCGCGTTGGTCAAAGCTGCCTAAGGCGCTATTTTCCCAGCGGCGCCCATTCTGGCAAGGATTGCCGGCACCCGGAATGAAATCGGGGGCTGGTGTTCCATTGCCATAACAGCCAGGAGCCTATTGAAAATACTGTGAAACACATTAGGTATCCCTGTGTCCGAAAACGGTCTACAAACTTATAAAAATATTTTTCCCGTATGGTCAACGCTGTAGCATTGGAATAAAAAGTGATCAAAGCAATAAAAATTCCTCGAAACGGTATAGCTAAAAAGTACACCAGGCTTTGCAAGAAAAAGATGCCCAATGCATCCACGTACACCGAAATAGTAAAAAAAAAAAAAAAAAAAGTGACGGCTGTCAGAATATGGCGACTTTTAGAAAGAAATTTTTTTTTCAAAGTTTTAGATTTTTGTTAAGGGGTTAAAATAAAAAGTAAATAAATTTGGTATCCCCGGAATCATACCGAACCATAAAAAATATAGGAGACATGTCATTTTGGCTGCACAATGAACACTGTAAAAACAAAACCCGTAAGAAAGTTGCATAAATGCACTTTTTCTCCACTTCCACCCAATTCTGAATTTTTTTCCAGCTTCCCAGTACATCGTACAGAATAATAAATGGTACCACTGTGAAGAACAATTTGTCCCGCAAACATTAAAGGGGTTGTCCAGGCAAAAATGGACAACCCTTTTAAAGTTTAAATAAGCTGGGGAACTCACCTGTCCCCATTGCTCCGGTGTCCTCCTGCACCTCCCGGGTTCATCAGCTCCGGTGGGTCTCTTTAGGCGTTGTGCTGAGGCCTCAGGAAGAGGACCCATGGCATCACAGGTAGTGAGATTCAGGCCCTTAGCTGATTGGCCTCCGCGGTCATGTGACCGCAGAGACCAATCAGCGGCTTCAGCACAACGCCGGAAGCGACCCACCAGAGCAGATGAAATGGGAGGCACGGGAGGACACCGGAGCAACGGGGACAAGAGAATATACTTTTTTTTTTTTTTTTTTTTTTACTGCCTCCAGCTTATCCTTATCCTCCTCATGGGTCTGTTTCCCCCTTTATGTTGAAATGGGAAGCGGATCTGTCTCGCTCTCTCCCAGGAACAAAGAGAACGTATTTTCCAACTCACACATGAGGCTTCTGTCAGCTCCCACTACCAGGAGGCCAGTTTGAAGATCTTGTCCTGATGGTATAGGGTCCCCGCAAAGCTACATACACTTTTCCTGCAGGTCTCCCCAATGTGCTGGAGGTATGGGCAGGAGGAGGGCGACATGCTTCATATCTTCTGGTCCTGTTCAGCTCTTTCCTCATTTTGGGATGGTGTTAAACGGATCATTTTGCAAATTACTGAGACGTCTCATCAGTTGCTCTGTTTCTACTTCACCACTGCGAGTTTCCGGTGCATGTATACAGGCGCTCGCTACTCCGTTTTTTGGTCCTCGTGGCCCGAGCTTGCATTCCGCAATTCTGGAAGCGAGTGGAACCTCCTCCTCTCTCCCTCTGGATTCTGAAGGTCAATGAGATTATACGCATGGAAAACATCACTGCCTTCCTGCATGGCACAGGTGAAGCCTTTAACAAAACTTGGTTTTACTGGTTGGAATTCCGATGTACTGCAGAGTATCATACGCTTTTGGGCTCTGGGTCCCACTCCCGGGCTTGAACGCTGGTCTCTCAGCATAGTCTCCCACCATTAGCATTTGTCCTACCATTGTATTTGTTCCAACATCTGGCCTTACATAGTGAACTTCAGGTCCGTCTACTGTGGCCCTGACACGTGTTGTCCTCCAGGCCTCCCTCAAGGACCACACATGGTACAGTGGGGGGAAAAAGTATTTAGTCAGCCACCAAAACCTTTGGAGGGAGTTGAAAGTCCGTGTTGCCCAGCGACAGCCCCAAAACATCACTGCTCTAGAGGAGATCTGCATGGAGGAATGGGCCAACATACCAGCAACAGTGTGTGCCAACCTTGTGAAGACTTACAAAAAATGTTTGACCTCTGTCATTGCCAACAAAGCATATATAACAAAGTATTGAGAAGAACTTTTGTTATTGACCAAATACTTATTTTCCACCATAATTTGCAAATAAATTCTTAAAAAAAAAATAATAAAAAAAAAAAAAAATATCAGACTGTGATTTTCTGGATTTGTTTTCTCATTTTGTCTCTCATAGTTATGATCTACCTATGATATCAATTACAGGCCTCTCTCATCTTTTCAAGTGGGAGAACTTGCACAATTGATGGCTGACTAAATACTTTCCCCCCCCCCACTGTATGTTACCCTGTTCACTCCCCCATTACCCTCCCTGCCTGACCAATACCCCATTTTTTTTTCTCCTCCTCTTCCTCTCTCTTATCTCTCTGCTCTCCTTCCCTACCCTCTCCACTCTTTTTTCATCTTCTTCTAATTAATGTTTATGTTGCCTTGCTGACTGTGGCCATCTTGGGGTCCCCTTTGGTGGCTCCGTTTGCACTCCTTGTATTTCTGGTCTGTTTTATGTTGTTTATTCGTGAAAATTCAATAAAATATTTGAATTGAAAAAAAAAAAAAAAAAAAAAATTTGACATGCTGCGATTTAGCCAGAATACCATCCACTTTACAGGTACTGTAAAACGCTGCGGTTTTTGCAGCGGTGTGTAAGCTACGCGTGGGGCCCCAGCCTTGATACCTTTCAAAGCGTAACTAAACTTTCAGACAACTTTTGATTTTCTGGTAGTATTTGTGCCATAAATAAATTTTGTAATATACAAATTTTGGATCCTTTCTGTGAAATCCTGTATTTTTTCACTCTTTCCCTTGTTTCTGTATTGAGAGTTGTTATTAATAAATGGGAGTTTGGAGGTAGGCGATGCGAATACCTATGGAACACAGAAAGTCACCAGGCTCCAGGGACACCACCACTGATCACAGGGACTACATGTGGAATCTGCATATGCAGACAAATTTATTGAGCTCCTTCAGGTCCAAGATGGGGGCGAAGTGAGCCATCCTTCTTGGGGAATGCAAAAAACACTCTGAAGCGAGGACAGGAACAAGGACGCCCTGGTGCAGGAGAGTGGAGATGGTCTGAAGGAAGGCAGCTGCTTGATTGGTGGAAGAATGCAAAGCTGGCGGATAAAAATGGATGAAGGGATGAGAACTTGATGGAGTAGCTGGTCGACACAAACTCCCAGGTCCAGGCATCAAGCCAGGCCTCCCTGAAGGAGAGCACGAGACGTCCCGAGTGGGGGGGGGGGGTGGAGTGGGGGAGTGGCACCTTCAGGCAGAAGGGGCTTAGAAGAGGTATGCCTGGAGGACTTGGAGCGGGACTGTCAAGAAGGCTTGATTTTGAAGGAGAGCTTCCTGGAGCAAGAGTCTCGGGAAGACTGTCCTTCAGAGTGGGGTGGAGCCATGAAAGAAGCGAAAATGCTGAGATGGGCCGGAGGAGGATGGTTGGCACTTTGAACAGTGCTGGGGGAAGAGAGAGTCCTTTCCTCCCTTAGCCTCTGAGATTAGCTTCCCAAGTTCCTTGCCAAAGAGTCTTCCCTGTTCATTTCAGGAGAAGGGGAGAGCGACAACCGCCTTTTTTAGAGGCAGATTCTGCATTCCATGACAGAATCCAAACTGTACTTCTGGCTGACTGGTGAGCCGCTTCCAGAGAAGCAACACAGAAGCATGTAGGATCTGAGAAACCAAAAGCTGCTTGTCTTGGGTAGGAGCTCCAGGGTAAAGGCCATTCTAGAGAGGTTTGGTCCAGGCACTTCAGGTCTTGCTAATCCAGGAAACTGAAAAGCAAGGACAAAGAGCAGAGCCAGCCATCTCTTCAGCTGCCATGAAGAGGTCGTCTACATTCTTCTCCAAGGGGTCACTGAGGGAGGCAGAGTCTGCCAATGGCAATGTAGTAGCCTCGGACAGTCGAGCTATGGAGGGATCCACAGCAGGGGGTTCGGACCACCTGGAGAGACACTGGTCTGCGAAGGGAAACAGAACATCTGCCTTCTTTTTGGAAGACAAGTGGTGGTCCGGATGAAGTCATTCCTTCTTCAACTGTGTTGGAAATAGACTCCCTCCTGGGCGGCAGGGTCAGGGTCTTCAGATACGCGAGGGGTATCCCTAATCATCCAAGTGAGGTCCTACGTAGCAGCTGATAAAGATGTACCTTGCTGAGACTCCAAGTGGTAGTCAGTGTTGTCCCAAGAGAAAAAGACCGAGCAGGGGAAGACATGGTTCTGTGGACCAGAACCCTGTCTGGGGAGGACCCAGAGGAAGTGGGTAGGAAACAGACCTGTAGAAGGATTTCCAGGTTTGTTTACAGGGGTGAGTCCTAAAGCTGGAATGGGAGCGGGGCCAGTGCTCAGGATGGGGCCTCAAGGGAGGAATCTGGGAGAGCAGTCGTTCCAAGATATCCACTACAGCCTGGTTAAGTCCTAATCTGGTTAAGACAAGGTTGTTTATAGCCTGGGAAAGGAGGAAGCCCAGTCCAGGGGAGGGTCCACAGAATGGGGGGGGATGGAAGGTCCTGGCCATGCTTGAGTGGCAGGCACTGGGAAGAGATGGGATTTTTTATTACAGTGTGTACACAGATAAAACTTTCAGTACCAACAGAGCATGGTGAGACTGTTTGTGGGAGGAGGACATGGCGGTGGAAAGGGGACTCAGAGGGGAAGGAAGTAGCCTCAGAGAGCTTCCACTGCTGTCACCAAGCTGGCGAAGACTGTTGCTGCAGGAAAAGCTGATACTGCTGTGCTACTTGTGCAGCAGCTTGGGACCAAGAAAAAAAGCTTTCTGAGGGGGAGGGAATGGAGGAGGAAGCAGATATACTCACTCAAATACAAAGTCTTTGGGCACACGCAGGGTTGCCCCTTCGGTGACCTCACATATAGAAGATGCGGCAGTAGGGACTGGGTGACCAGTGAGGTGCTCAATAGAGCACAGTGCCCACAGGGGTTATGACTAGTGTGGCATACATGCTGATGATCCCCCTGCACCTGTAGGAGAAAGGAAATAAAAAAAAAAAAAAAAGCAGAAGACCTGTATGCAAGTCATGTCTGCCTCCCACAGACACTAGGCTAAAACTAGCTAGCACACTTTTTTTTTTTTTTTTTTTTTTTAATTCCTAGCCTCATATATAGCATGGCCTATACCCATGGTGCTGTATTCCCCACAAATGCAATGATAAAATAGGAGTTTCTGCTCCCTAACTCTCACTTAAAAACATCATGTAGGTTATTACAGAGAAGTATTCACAGTACTGATGTGAATAAAACACTGTGCCTTTGTTTTTCACCTCCTTTATCACTTGGCTCATCATTCCCTATCCATAGGCCTGAGCTGCACAATTTGATGGTGCCAGTATAAACTACAATTCACCATGCAAAAAGAAGCCCTTACAGCTTTTTTTTCCCAACAACAACATAAGTTATGGCTCCTGGAATACATTGAATTAAAAGAAAAACAACTTGTTCCTGAGGGCCCAAAATCTGCCAGACCTTAGAGCAGGGGTAGGCAACCTTTTTTGTTCGGCGTGCCGATTTCGATTAAAAAAATCAAAGTTGAGGTGCTCGGAGTGCCGGTCAATAATTGTAAGTCTGACGACCCCTGCACACGGTATTATGTCACATAGAGGCCCCTGTACACGGTATTATGGTGATAATACTAGTGATAATTGCTATTACTATTATTTTAGCGTGTAACAGATATCACTAGAGAGGCAGGCGGCGTATTATACTCTATAAAGATCAGGTATGGACAGGGACAGTGAAAAAATGTAAAATTTACTGGTGACTTTGTGCATGTGTTGTAGTGTTTGGTGCGACACTTCTGGCGCTGCGACCTGGACGATGGTAAATGTCTGGGTCACAGCGCCAATAACTTCCTGGTTATGTGATTAGGCTCAGAGGGGTGTTACATTGCAAAAGTACAGTATGCTCTCTGATTGATAGGAGAGGGGATAACATGGATGGAAGTCTCTGCTACCCCCCCCCACCCCTATCATCTGCAGCTTATACACAGACAATGATGAGTTATCATTGTCTCTGCAGCTCCTCCTCCCCCTCCTTCCTTAGCTCTAAGATGCTGTCTGAGGCAGGAGGGGGGGGGGACACTTTTAGAGCCCGATTTCTAAGGATCTGTTAGGGCCACAAAGATGCAACTGGATTCATTTTAAAGATGAGAATCTCATCTTTAAAACGATACCAAGATCTCCATGACTGACCTTACACATTCAGAGCGATTCACTGTTAAAACGATGTCGGGAATTGAGATCTGCAATGGGATTTCAATGCCGAACATTGTTTTCACCAGCGAATCGCTCAGGATGTTTAAGGACGATCATGGTGATCTTGGTATCATTTTAAAGAGGAGATTCTCATTGATAAAAAGAATCCAAGTGTTTCTTTATAGTTTTAACCAATCCTGAGCAATTCACTGAGGTACAGTAGTGAAGCCGGCAATTACCGGCTTCACTACTGTACATAGACTGTGCAGAAGCCGCATCCATCTTCAGGCAGCACCGGCCCTAATGAAATTTTAAGGAAGCCGCTGCCGTGCCAGGGAAATAAGCCTCGCGTGCCACTCTTGGCACGTGTGCCGGGGGGTTGCCGACCCCTGCCTTAGAGGTTAAAATTCCAAGTTAGAGAGATCATTAGTGTTATTTTAGTTTAATCTACTTACCGACGCTCTTTCTGGCGGTACATATTGAGGCGCTTGATAGTTGCCCGATCTCTCATATTGTGGCCTCCAGCACCCTTTACCCGATCTAAAGAAAATTAATTCATGATATTAAGTTGATACGTTTACAATTTAAATATGTTAAAATCTTTTATATACAGTACTACGGAGAACTGATGTGTACAGAATTAGCAGTTAAAGGGAGCTATCACCCTAACATATTCAA
This sequence comes from Leptodactylus fallax, assembly GCA_947044405.1. Lineage (NCBI taxonomy): Eukaryota > Metazoa > Chordata > Amphibia > Anura > Leptodactylidae > Leptodactylus > Leptodactylus fallax. The sequence goes on from CAMRHE010000015.1 coordinate 4,286,821, forward strand.
CTACAGTAGAGCCAGTAATATTGGCTTTCAAATAAGACCAAAATCATGTCTGCAGCATAGATTTAGAGATATTACCGGTTAAAGCAACATTGATGTCAATGGAGCAGCACTGCAATACCAAAACCCGCCACTACAAATGGTACAGCAAGTGAGTAGTGCGGCTCCCTATTGTAAACAATACCAGCATCTGCACCGTCTCCAGACGGATGATCTGTGGGGGTCTCAGCTATCGGAGCCTCACAGGACTAATATTGATGGCCTATCCTTAGGAGGAGCAAAACCCAGCAAATGGAAAAAATAGTAAAGTATAAAACTTAGCTTTTAATAGACCATATTAGAAATCCAATCCAGCATTATTCAGGATAAGAACACAGCTTTGAGATGGTATGAAAATTAGCTTACGCAATGACTAAGGAACATGTAGTTCTGAAACGCGTAAGCTAATTTTCATGACATCTCAAAGCTGTGTTCTTATCCTGAATAATGCTGGATTGGATTTCTAATATGGACTATACTTTTATAATATAATATCTGATATATATAAAAATGAGTTTCTGTCTGTCTGTCTGTTCTTTATGCGCGACCAAACGACTGGACCGATCCTCACCAAATTTGGCACACATGTACATCAGGTGTCCTGAGATACAGTATTCCCAAAAAATGACCAACATTAGCTAATACAAGCCTACAAGTCTTTCACATATTCCAACTGCCATACACACGGTCACATGTCCCTTATAGCCAATAGAAGCTCACAGGTGCTTAGTCTCCTCAGGCACACAGGTTTCCATAGCAACCTGTATTAGTCAATAGCAGTTCGCAGGCCCTTAAATATTCAGTCATATCACGAGTATCAGCCAATATAAGTTCACATTTCATTTACCAGGTTTCCATAAAAACACAGCCATAAATAGACTATACCTATACTGGACTCAGTGGCGTAACTAGCAATGACTGGGCCCCAAGGTGAACATTTGACATGGGACCCCCCCGGCAACCGCCCCCCTGCACAAACTGCATTCCTACACACACTATTATGCCCCATAGTGGCCCCTGCACACAGTATCATAGTGGCCCCTTCATATAGTATTATGCGCACTCCCCGCTACCTCTTCAATGTTGGACCAGATGTCACGTGAGCCAGGCATGCATCGTGATACATAATGACGTCGGACTGGCCCACCGACGTCTGGGACGTCACCAAGGAGGCCCGAAGCCTGCTGAAAAGACCCCAGAGTATAGCGATAGCAGTGTTTGTGGGGTTCACTGCCCACAGGCCTTACTTACTGATCCCAGGAGCGGGAATCGGTAAGTAAACAGGGCCCATTACCTGCTGGTGTTACACCAGCAGGTAACGGCCTATTAATGTCCCGGGCCCTGTGGCAGCCGCTACCACTGCTACCCCGGTATTTACGCCACTGACTGGACTGCCATACTGGATTTCGGAGAGGGAATCTCTCTCCTTGGGGAGAGCACCAGTGAAGGTGTGTAGAGTTTTGAATTGCCTTTTGCCCTCTACTAAGCATCTACATATCAAAAGGCATTATGGGAAATGGAGCTGGGAAGCTCATGCGACCCTCTGTTGGATGTAACAGATCCACAATTTGCTTTTGACTCACTGAGTCTTGAGACAGCAAAAGAGATTTTAGCCAAGCCAGTATCACTCATCTGCATACAGCGGTGTTTCGGGATTTTTGTCCCTCATCGGTGCAGAGCAGAGTGAATTGGCTGGCTTTGTGGAAGGCAATGAGTGGCTTAGGGAAGGGAATCTCTCTCCTTGGGGAGAGCAAATTGAGGATCTGTTACATCCAACAGAGGGCGCATGAGCTTCCCAGCTCCTTTTCCCATAATGCCTTGTGATATACTGGATTTCAGCATTCTTATAAATTGAAACATTTTTAAACTACTCATGCCCCCTGCAGCAAAATACATGGCTGCTGCTCGAGCTAATGAAAACTCTCAGCAGACCCAAGCCCGTCTCCAATCTGACAAGGGATTGTCAGCCCCATGTACACAGCTGCACTCCATGTTTCCATAACAACCCAGCCATTTTTCTTCGCTTCTGTGGGTCAGCTTTAAAGGGGCAGGGCGCTGTGGATGACACTGTTACACAAGGTCACATACACACAGCATTACTCCAGGTTTTCCATAACAACCGATCGCAGGTCTTTCACTGATATCCAAACTGAGATACACATGATCACATGATGCTTATGGACCAATGGAAAATCGCAGGTTCTTCAGTCTTGACATACACACAGATTTACACCAGGTTTCCATAGCAACCAAGCTATTTATGACCTGTATGAGTCAATAGCAGTTTGCAGGTCCTTAAATATTCAGTCATATAATATGCATCAGCCAATATAAGTTCACATTTCATTTACCAGGTTTCCATAGCAACACAGCCATAAATAGACTATACCTATACTGGACTGCCATACTGGATGTCAAGTGCAAAACTGGCCAATTCTTATGGGGTCACTACACAAACAAAAAATGAAATGTACCCGTGCGAAGCACATACACACATTATATATATATATATTATATATTTTATAATATTATATTATATCATATATAATTATATTATATATAAGTTTTATACTTTACTATTTTTTACGTTTGCTGGATTTTGCTTTTTCTACATTGTTAGCCTTTGGCCATAGGCTGTTTTCAACGGATATTTATTGTGCTTCATGTCCACATATTTCTGACTTTTGAAAGGGCTGTACAGCTTTTTCTGTTTTTAATCATATATCCTTAGGAGGGGTCATTATCAATATAGGAAACTAGATAATTCCTTAAAATGTATCTAGACTGCACATGTAAACAAACTGACACAAACCCCATTATTCAATATAACAGCTGTTCCCATCTTCTGTCCATCTGTTACTGGATTTTTTGGATATTCCAATCATAAATTATTCTGTGAAAAAGTCCCTGTAAGTGCTAACACCCAGCTTTCCCAGAGCTCCGAGTAACACATTTATCAACTGCACCTCCCTCCCTGGCTGCTGCAAAACATCTACTGCAATCATTCAGTCTGAGTTGGTCAGTTCATTACAGCAGCTAGAGCCACAGGGAGGTTCTAAAAAGCTGGGTGCCCATGTTTGTGGCCATGCTGACAGCCACCCAGCTTTCCCAAGAAACCACTTCTGAGAAGATTTTTCACAGTTACATTACAGTTTTCACTTGATGGACAGTGTTCTACTGTAATGTTAACCACAGCACTGTAGAGCGGGTTTATTAGAGAACAATACACGTCTCTCCTCCAAAAGATAACAACACACTGGGTTCCAGTATAAGTTCTACACATAGTGACGCTCTGTCCCCACTTCCGCCTTCTCTCAGTGCACGTAAAAGCGAGGGCTACATACCTGGGTTAGAGCTGGAGGTGGACGGGTTAATTGTATTCCGTCCCTTGTACTGTGGCTTCACCATCTTGGCGGCTTATCCTGATCCAGAAAGCCCTACGTCAAACAGTACAATGTGGGGACAGCTGGGGAAAATGCAGCCTTAGCTGGAAACAGGCCGCAGTAAAGAGACTGAGAGACCGCAAAGCATGAAGGGTAAACTTTACTACCGACACACGTGCTTGACTGGAATATACGGGCGCCATGTTTGATTTGGGCAGTTTTGCCCTATATTCCAATGGACGTTTGCTGGGCTTATTAGCTGTAGAGTTCTCTTGTTAACTTGATGTCTGATACAAGACCTTAACCTCTTAAACACTAGACGCTTTTTAGCAATTTTGTTATTCTTTACATTCGGAAATTGATGCCAAAAGAAACTTTTAAAATTGTTTACATATTTTGTGTTGGTTATTTTCCTACCTAAAGCTATGTTCACATCTGCTTTGGAGGATCAGTTAGGAGCATCCTTGCCAGAATCTGTTAAAAATTGCAGACTAAATGCAGGACTTTTTCATTGTAATTACTTATACAGAGATGTCAACCTGACCAGGCGATTTGCGAATGTCAAATTGCGGCAAAAGTGGGGATGGCTTTTTCAAGGAGCGTGGCCTTTATAAAGCTAAATATATTCAGACTCCATATAATAATATCACATATGTGTATATATATATATATAGATATATATATACATATATCTATACAGTCATATGAAAAAGTTTGGGCACCCCTATTAATCTTAATCATTTTTAGTTCTAAATATTTGGGTGTTTGCAACAGCCATTTCAATTTGATATATCTAATAACTGATGGACACAGTAATATTTCAGGATTGAAATGAGGTTTATTGTACTAACAGAAAATGTGCAATATGCATTAAACCAAAATTTAACCGGTGCAAAAGTATGGGCACCTCAACAGAAAAGTGACATTAATATTTAGTAGATCCTCCTTTTGCAAAAATAACAGCCTCTAGTCGCTTCCTGTAGCTTTTAATCAGTTCCTGGATCCTGGATGAAGGTATTTTTGACCATTCCTCTTTACAAAACAATTCCAGTTCAGTTAAGTTTGATGGTCGCCGAGCATGGACAGCCCGCTTCAAATTATCCCACAGATGTTCAATGATATTCAGGTCTGGGGACTGGGATGGCCATTCCAGAACATTGTAATTGTTCCTCTGCATGAATGCCTGAGTAGATTTGGAGCTGTGTTTTGGATCATTGTCTTGCTGAAATATCCATCCCCAGCGTAACTTCAAATTCGTCACTGATTCTTGTACATTATTCTCAAGAATCTGCTGATACTGAGTTGAATCCATGCGACCCTCAACTTTAACAAGATTCCCGGTGCCGGCATTGGCCATACAGCCCCAAAGCATGATGGAACCTCCACCAAATTTTACAGTGGGTAGCAAGTGTTTTTCTTGGAATGCTGTGTTTTTTGGACGCCATGCATAACGCCTTTTTGTATGACCAAACAACTCAATCTTTGTTTCATCAGTCCACAGGACCTTCTTCCAAAATGAAGCTGGCTTGTCCAAATGTGCTTTTGCATACCTCAGGCGACTCTGTTTGTGGCGTGCTTTCAGAAACGGCTTCTTTCGCATCACTCTCCCATACAGCTTCTCCTTGTGCAAAGTGTGCTGTATTGTTGACCGATGCACAGTGACACCATCTGCAGCAAGATGATGCTGCAGCTCTTTGGAGGTGGTCTGTGGATTGTCCTTGACTGTTCTCACCATTCTTCTTCTCTGCCTTTCTGATATTTTTCTTGGCCTGCCACTTCTGGGCTTAACAAGAACTGTCCCTGTGGTCTTCCATTTCCTTACTATGTTCCTCACAGTGGAAACTGACAGGTTAAATCTCTGAGACAACTTTTTGTATCCTTCCCCTGAACAACTATGTTGAACAATCTTTGTTTTCAGATCATTTGAGAGTTGTTTTGAGGAGCCCATGATGCCACTCTTCAGAGGAGATTCAAATAGGAGAACAACTTGCAACTGGCCACCTTAAATACCTTTTCTCATGATTGGATACACCTGGCTATGAAGTTCAAAGCTCAGTGGGGTTACAAAACCAATTTTGTGCTTCAGTAAGTCAGTAAAAAGTAGTTAGGAGTATTCAAATCAATAAAATGATAAGGGTACCCAAATTTTTGCACCGGTCAAATTTTGGTTTAATGCGTATTGCACATTTTCTGTTAGTACAATAAACCTCATTTCAATCCTGAAATATTACTGTGTCCATCAGTTATTAGATATATCAAATTGAAATGGCTGTTGCAAACAACCAAATATTTAGAACTAAAAATGATTAAGATTAATAGGGGTGCCCAAACTTTTTCATATGACTGTATATATACACTAGCAGAAGGACCCGGCTTTGCACGGGTATATTTCATTTTTTGTTTGTGTAGTGGCCTCATAAGAATTGGCCAGTTTTGCACTTGACATCCAGTATTGCAGTCCAGTATAGGTACAGTCTATTTATGGCTATGTTGCTATAGAAACCTGGTAAATGAAATGTGAACTTATATTGGCTGATGCACATTATATGACTGAATATTTAAGGACCTGTGAACTGCTATTGACTCATACAGGTCATAAATAGCTTGGTTGCTATGGAAACCTGGTGTAAATCTGTGTGTATATCAAGACTGAAGAACCTGCGATTTTCCATTGGTCCATAAGCATCATGTGTATCTCAGTTTGGATATCAGTGAAAGACCTGCGATCAGTTGTTATGGAAGACCTGGAGTAAAGTTGCGTGTATGTGACCTTGTGTAACAGTGTCATCCACAGCGCCCTGCCCCTTTAAAGCTGACCCACAGCAGTGAAGAAAAATGGCTGGGTTGTTATGGAAACATGGAATGCAGCTGTGTGCATGTGGCTGACAATCCTTTGTCAGATTGGAGACGGGCTTGGGTCTGATGGGTTGTTTTAGCAGCTTGCTGTTGTCTGTGATATATCTTGTCAGATTAGAAACAAGCTTGGATCTGCTGAGAGCAGCAGCCATGCGTTTTGCTGCAGGAGGCATGAGTAGTTTAAAAACGTTTCAATTTATAAGAATGGTGAAATCCAGTATGGCAGTCCAGTCAGTGGCGTAAATACTGGGGTAGCAGTGGTAGCGACTACCACAGGGCCCAGTACATTAGGGGTCTCGGCGGGCCCCTGATGTTTTTTTTTTTTTTTTTTAATAGGCCGTTACCTGCTGGTGTAACACCAGCAGGTAATGGGCCCTATTTACTTACCGATCCCCGCTCCTGCTCACGGCCTTCTGCGCTTCACCTTCTGCAGAGGCGGCTGTGAGCAGGAGCGGGGATCAGTAAGTAAGGCCTGTGGGCTGTGAACCCTACAAACACTGCTATCATTATACTGTCATTCAGCAGGCTTCGGGCCTACTTGGTGACGTCCCAGATGTCGGTGGGTCAGTCCGATGTCATTATGCGTCGCGATGCATGCCTGGCTCACGTGACATCTGGTCCAACATTGAAGAGGTAGCAGGGAGTGCGCATAATACTATATGAAGGGGCCACTATGATACTGTGTGCAGGGGCCACTATGGGGCAGAATACTGTGTGCAAGGGCCACTATGGGGCCTAATAGTGTGTGCAGGGGCCACTATGGGGCATAATAGGGTGTGCAGGAATGCAGTTTGTGCAGGGGGGGTCGGTTGCCTATGTCAAATGTTCGCCTTGGGGCCCAGCCATTGCTAGTTACGCCACTGAGTCCAGTATAGGTACAGTCTATTTATGGCTGTGTTGTTATGGAAACCTGGTAAATTAAATGTGAACTTGTATTGGCTGATACACGTAATATGACTGAATATTTAAGGTCCTGCGAACTGCTATTGACTAATACAGGTCATAAATAGCTTGGTTGCTATGGAAACCTGTGTGCCTGAGGAGAGTAAGCCCCTGTGAGCTTCTATTGGCTGATAAGGGACATGTGACCGTGTGTATGGCAGTTGGAGTATGAGTGAAAGACTTGCAGGCTTGTATTAGCTAATATTGGTCATTTTTTGGGAATACTGTATCTCAGGAATGGTACATCCAAGAGACCTGAGACCCAATCTAAAATATTCCCGTACACCTTATGTACATGTGTGCCAAATTTGGTGAGGAACGGTGTAACGTCTCTATCGTTTCGGGTCTCGGCGCCGCCCTCCGCTCACACGCTGTGGCGAAGGAGGCGTCTTCAATTTGGTTCTGTGTGTAAGCTTCTTGATGCTCAGTCTGAACATGGTCCTAGTTCTCTTGCTGTGTAAAGCCACACCCGTGTAATTAGGAACATTTCTCTCTGGACTGCATAGAGTTAATCTCTTCCTGGCCTGAGTGTTTGACAGCCTGTGTGTAAGGGTCTTGCCAAACGTAGCAACCCTGACACTACTGCAGCGGTCTGGGAGGAAGGACAGAGACAAGTGAGCCCTGATCTCACCCCAGCCACTGTCCCTTCCTACTTGTCTCACTGTCCTAATGACAGGAACAACTTGGAGCCGGTCCCTACACTGAATAAGTGACAACACAGAACGAGGACAGGACGCACAAACAAAAGAGAGGTCAGGAAGCCAAGGGGTCAGTAACAAAAGAGCAAGCAGTACAAAGTCAAAATCCAAGAGAATAGTCAGGGGCAAGCCAAAGGGTCAGAGAATCAAGTAGCAAAGTATCAAGGAATATAGTAAGACAGCAGGCAAAACACAAGTGTAGTAACCGGCAACCTGTTGAGAAATGACATCCTGTATATAGAAAGTCTGGGACAAGCCCCCAGACCTGATAGGTACACAGGCTGTCAATCACACAGGCCAGGAAGAGATTAACTCTATGTAGTCCAGAGAGAAATGTTCAGACACGGGTGGGGCCGGAAATCAATTACACTGACTAGGAACATGTTCAGGCTGAGCAGCAAGAAACTTACACAAAGAATCAAACTGAACACGCCTCCTTCGCCACAGCGTGCGAGCAGAGAGTGGCGCCGAGACCCGAAACGGCAGAGACGTTACAGTACCCCCCCCCCCTTTATGAGGGGCCACCGGACCCTCACCAGATAAACCCGTTTTAGTAGGATCTAATATTTTCTCTGCCTTTAATTCAGGGTCTTTTTGCACATCCACAGACACTGGTGGGCCAGGCAAACATTTTTTATTCACCTGGCATTTCCCACCTTTTGCAGCTGAGATAGTCTCCTCAGTAACACAATTTAAGGTGTGCAAAACAATACAGTGGGATGAGCACTAATCTCCCCATTTTACCAACTCCCTTTTACCCCAATCAAAAATAGGGTTATGGAGGTTCAACCAGGGGAGCCCCAAAATAATATCGGAAGACAGATGCTCCATAACAAAAAAGCTCATGACCGCTGAATGAGCAGAACCAACTTGCAGCGTTATTAAGGGGATTTTGAATTGGACCTTACCCCTGGCCAGTGGGGCAAAATCCGCTCCAGTAACCGCCAGAGGAGTGTCAAGTGGCAAAAGCTCAATGCCTAAAGCTGAGACAAACGAAAATGTGACAAAGTTTGCCGCAGACCCAGAGTCAACTAAGGCCTGGCCAGAAACAGATCTGTCCCCAGAGGACAGAGACACAGATAACAACATCTTATTGTTATTACAGGCAAATACCTGGTTGCCTGAGTGGTTCTTCTGATTACCACTCAGGCACTGAAGTTTTTCTGATGGTCTGCGAGGTCTGATCGAGCAGTCACTGATAAAATGACCGGAAGCACCACAGTACAGGCAGAGGTTGTTCCTGAGACGATGCTCTCGTTGCGTCTTGGCATCCATAATTCCCAGTTGCATAGGTTCCTCACCAGGAGTCATGGGAGAAGTAACAGGTTTCTCAGGAGAGAGTGAGGGAGAGACAGAAAACTTGGAAGACGCAGACCCTATTCTCTCTTTAACATTTTCCCGAATCCTACGGTCAATACGGACAGCCAAAGTCATTGCCTGGTCAAGAGTGGGAGGATCTGGGTGACCAACCCAGAGCTCCTTAACACGGTCACACAGGCCTTGTTTAAAGTGGGCCTTTAGAGCTGACTCACACCAACCTGCAGTCACGCTGCACTTGCGGAATTCTGCGCAATATTCCTCAGCAGAGCGTTTGCCCTGCCGCATGGTGAGGAGTTGCGATTCAGCAAGACCAATGTGGTCTGGCTCAACATATATAGACCGCAAAGACAAAAAAAAATTTTTCAAAGTCAGTCCACTCCTCAGCCCCTGGAGGGAATTTAAGGGCCCAAGCTTGTGGATCCCCCTGTAGGAGGGATATAACTACTCCAACCATTTGGGCCTGGGATGCATGCGGATTAATCCGAAAATACAGGCGACAGGACTCCCGGAAAGTCTCAAATTTTTCACGATCCCCTGAAAAACGGTCGGGGAGTAGCATCTTAACTCTAAAAGGGGCAGAAACAACTGGAGATGCTGCAGCGGCATCAGTAAGGGTCTGCACCTGTTTAGCAAGCTCATTTACCAGGACTGCCAAACCTTCCAACTTGGCTGCAAGGCCCTGAATAGGATCCATGCTGACCCTATGGGAAGCAATGGCAGAATGTATGGGCCGGTTATTCTGTAAGGGTCTTGCCAAACGTAGCAACCCTGACACTACTGCAGCGGTCTGGGAGGAAGGACAGAGACAAGTGAGCCCTAATCTCACCCCAGCCACTGTCCCTTCCTACTTGTCTCACTGTCCTAATGACAGGAACAACTTGGAGCCGGTCCCTACACTGAATAAGTGACAACACAGAACGAGGACAGGACGCACAAACAACAAAAGAGAGGTCAGGAAGCCAAGGGGTCAGTAACAAACGAGCAAGCAGTACAAAGTCAAAATCCAAGAGAATAGTCAGGGGCAAGCCAAAGGGTCAGAGAATCAAGTAGCAAAGTATCAAGGAATATAGTAAGACAGCAGGCAAAACACAAGTGTAGTAACCGGCAACCTGTTGAGAAATGACATCCTGTATATAGAAAGTCTGGGACAAGCCCCCAGACCTGATAGGTACACAGGCTGTCAATCACACAGGCCAGGAAGAGATTAACTCTATGTAGTCCAGAGAGAAATGTTCAGACACGGGTGGGGCCGGAAATCAATTACACTGACTAGGACCATGTTCAGACTGAGCAGCAAGAAACTTACACAAAGAATCAAACTGAACACGCCTCCTTCGCCACAGCGTGCGAGCGGAGGGTGGCGCCGAGACCCGAAACGGCAGAGACGTTACACTGTGTACCTATCAGCTCTGGGGCTGGTCCCAGACTTTCTATATACAGGATGTCAGCCCTCACATGGCGGCCGGTTATTACACTTGTGTTTTGCCTGCTCTCTTTCTATACTCCTTGATACTTTGTTTCTTGATTCTCTGACCCTTTGGCTTGCCCCTGACTATTCTCTTGGATTTTGACTTTGTACTGCTTTGCTCATTTGTTACTGACCCCTTGGCTTGCTCACTCTGCTTCTGTGTTGTTTTTGTCTTGTCCTGTTCTCTGTGTCACTTACCCAGTATAGGGCTTGTCTTCAGGTTGTCCTTTTACCATTTAGGGTAACTGTGGCAATAGGAAGGGACAGTGGCTGGGGTGAGATTAGGGCTCACTTGTCTCTGTCCTTCCTCCCTGACCCCTGCAGTAGTGTCAGGGTTGCTACGGTTGGCAAGACCCTTACAAACGGTCCAGTCGTTTGGTCGCACATAAAGAACAAACAGACAGACAGAAACTCATTTTTATATATATAAGAGACTAGCAGAAGGACCCAGCTTCGCACGGGTATATTTCATTTTTTTGTTTGTGTAGTGACCCCATAAGAATTGGCTAGTTTTGCACTTGACATCCAGTATGGCAGTCCAGTATAGGTACAGTCTATTTATGGCTATGTTGCTATAGAAACCTGGTAAATGAAATGTGAACTTATATTGGCTGATGCACGTTATATGACTGAATATTTAAGGACCTGCGAACTGCTATTGACTCATACAGGTCATAAATAGCTTGGTTGCTATGGAAAGCTGGTGTAAAGCTGTGTGTATGTCAAGACTGAAGAACCTGCGATTTTCCATTGGTCCATAAGCATCATGTGTATCTCAGTTTGGATATCAGTGAAAGACCTGCGATCGGTTGTTATGGAAAACCTGGAGTAAAGCTGTGTGTAAGTGACCTTATGTAACAGTGTCATCCGCAGCGCCCTGCCCCTTTAATGCTGACCTACAGCAGTGAAGAAAAATGGCTGGGTTGTTATGGAAACATGGTGTGCAGCTGTGTGCATGTGGCTAACAATGCCTTGTCAGATTGGAGACGGACTTGGGTCTACTGGGTTGTTTCAGCAGCTGGCGGTTGTCTGTGACATACCTTTTCAGATTGGAGACGGGCTTGGGTCTGCTGAGAGTTTTCATTAGCTCGAGCAGCAGCCATGCATTTTGCTGCAGGGGGCATGAGTATTTTCAAAACGTTTCAATTTATAAGAATGCTGAAATCCAGTAGGGCAGTCCAGTCAGTGGCGTAAATATCGGGGTAGCGGCTGCCACAGGGCCTGGGACATTAGGGGTCCCGGCAGGCACCTTTTTTTTTTCTTTTTTTTTTTTTAATAGGCCGTTACCTGCTGGTGTAACACCAGCAGGTAACGGGCCCTATTTACTTACCGATCCCCGCTCCTGCTCACGGCCGTCTGCGCTTCACCTTCTGCAGAGGCGGCTGTGAGCAGGATCGGGGATCAGTAAGTAAGGCCTGCGGACCGTGAACCCCACAAACATTGCTATCATTATACTCTGGGGTTTTTTCAGCAGGCTTCCGGCCTCCTTGGTGATGTCCCAGACGTCGGTAGGCCAGTCCAACGTCATTATGCGTTGCGATGCATGCCTGGCTCACGTGACACCTGGTCCAACATTGAAGAGGTAGCGGGGAGTGCGCATAATACTATATGAAGGGGCCACTATGATACTGTGTGCAAGGGCCACTATGGGGCCTAATAGTGTGTGCAGGGGCCACTATGGGGCATAATAGTGTGTGCAGGAATGCAGTTTGTGCAAGGGGGGGCGGATGGGGGGTCCCATGTCAAATGTTCGCCTTGGGGCCCAGCCATTCCTAGTTACGCCACTGAGTCCAGTATAGGTATAGTCTATTTATGGCTGTGTTGTTATGGAAACCTGGTAAATTAAATGTGAACTTATATTGGCTGATACACGTGATATGACTGAATATTTAAGGACCTGCGAACTGCTATTGACTAATACAGGTCATAAATAGCTTGGTTGCTATGGAAACCTGTGTGCCTGAGGAGAATAAGCACCTGCGAGCTTCTATTGGCTGATAAGGGACATGTGACCGTGTCTATGGCAGTTGGAATATGAGTGAAAGACTTGCAGGCTTGTATTAGCTAATGTTGGTCATTTTTTGGGAATACTGTATCTCAGTAACGGTACGTCCAAGAGAGCTGAGACCCAGTCTAAAATATTCCCGGACACCTGATGTACATGTGTGCCAAATTTGGCAGGATCGGTCCAGTCGTTTGGTCGCACATAAAGAACAGACAGACAGACAGAAACTCATTTTTATATATATATAAGAGATATAGGGCCGGTTTTAGACAAACTGTGGCCTTGGGCAAAATTAAAAGCAGGACCCCAAATGCTAATATACCAACAATGCCCCTTTAATAATGCCCCCTTTTTGCCACCAAAACAGTAACAACCACCCCTCCTTATGCCCACACTCAATTCAAATAATCGCCTTTGTGCCGCCAAATAGATTTTTGCACCCCCTCATCAGTTATTATAGCGCTTCAATATATATAATAGTACCTGCTTATAAACAGTGCCCCATATCAGTAATAGCTCCCCCTTATCAGTAAAAGCCCCTCTCATAAATAATGGTGCTCCAATATAAATAGTCCCCCTTATTAAGAATAGCCCTCTCATAAATAATAGTTCACCTTATAAATAATAGTCCACATTATCAATATTAGTCCTCTTATAAATAATAGCCCTCTTAGCAATAATACCCTCTTATAAATAATAGCCCCTTTAACAATACCCTCCTCATAAAGTAGTTTCCCTCTTATAAATAAAAGTGACCACATTATACATTATAGCTACCTATCTCTCTCTCTCTCTCTCTATATGTATATATATACTGTATATGTCCCCCCTTATTATAGGCCTATTATAAATAGTTCTTCCCTTATAAATAATAGCCTGCCTTATATGTTTCATCCTTATAATAGCCCCTTTATATACAATTCCTCTTATAATAGCCCCCTTATATTTAATAGTTTCCTCCCTTATAAATAATAGCCCCCTTATAAATAGTTCCTCCCTTGTACAGTGGGTAAAAAAGTATTTAGTCAGCCACCAATTGTGCAAGTTCTCCCACTTAAAAAGATGAGAGAGGCCTGTAATTGTCATCATAGGTAGACCTCAACTATGAGAGACAAAATGAGAAAACATATTTAGAAAATCACATTGTCTGATTTTTTAAGAATTTATTTGCAAATTATGGTGGAAAATAAGTATTTGGTCACCTACACACAAGCAAGATTTCTGGCTCTCACAGACCTGTAACTTCTTCTTTAAGAGGCTCCTCTGTCCTCCACTCATTACTTGTAGTGATGGCACCTGTTTCAAATTATTATCAGTATAAAAGACACCTGTCCACAACCTCAAATAGTCACACTCCAAACTCCACTATGGTGAAGACCAAAGAGCTGTGGAAGGACACCAGAAACAAAATTGTAGACCTGCACCAGGCCGGGAAGACTGAATCTGCAATAGGCAAGCAGCTTGGTGTGAAGAACTCAACTGTGGGAGCAATAATTAGAAAATGGAAGACATACAAGACCACTGATAATCTCCCTTGATCAGGGGCTCCATGCAAGATCTCACCCCGTGGGGTCAAAATGATCACAAGAACGGTGAGCAAAAATCCCATAACCACACGGGGGGACCTAGTGAATGACCTACAGAAAGCTGGGACTAACGTAACAAAGGCTACCATCAGTAACACACTACGCCGCCAGGGACTCAGATCCTGCAGTGCCAGATGTGTCCCCCTGCTTAAGTCAGTACATATCTGGGCCCGTCTGAAGTTTGCTAGAGAGCATTTGGATGTTCCAGAAGAGTATTGGGAGAATGTCATATGGTCAGATGAAACCAAAGTAGAACTCTTTGGTAGAAACACAACTCATCATGTTTGGAGGAGAGTGAATGCTGAGTTGCATCCAAAGAACACCATACCTACTGTGAAGCATGGGGGTGGTAACATCATGCTTTGGGGCTGTTTCTCTGCAAAGGGACCAGGACGACTAATCCGTGTACATGAAAGAATGAATGGGGCCATGTATTGTGAGATTTTGAGTGCAAACCTCCTTCCATCAGCAAGGGCATTGAAGATGAAAAGTGGCTGGGTCTTTCAGCATGACAATGAACCCAAGCACACCGCCAGGACAACGAAGGAGTGGCTTCGTAAGAAGCATTTCAAGGTCCTGGAGTGACCTAGCCAGTCTCCAGATCTCAACCCCATAGAAAACCTTTGGAGAGAGTTGAAAGTCCGTGTTGCCCAGCGACAGCCCCAAAACATCACTGCTCTAGAGGAGATCTGCATGGAGGAATGGGCCAACATACCAGCAACAGTGTGTGCCAACCTTGTGAAGACTTACAGAAAAAGTTTGACCTCTGTCATTGCCAACAAAGGATATATAACAAAGTATTGAGAAGAACTTTTGTTATTGACCAAATACTTATTTTCCACCATAATTTGCAAATAAATTCTTTAAAAATCAGACAATGTGATTTTCTGGATTTGTTTTCTCATTTTGTCTCTCATAGTTGAGGTCTACCTATGATGTCAATTACAGGCCTCTCTCATCTTTTTAAGTGGGAGAACTTGCACAATTGTTGGCTGACTAAATACTTTTTTTTCCCCACTGTACATAATAGCCTCCTTATATATAACAGTCTCCCCCTTATAATAATTCACCTTATATATAATAGTTCCTCTCCTATAATAGCCCCCTTATATATAATAGTGTCCCCTTTATAAATAACAGTTCCCGTTTATATATAACAGACTCCTCCTTATATATTAGTTCCTCCCTTATACATAATAGCCCCTTATATATAACAGTCTCCCCCTTATAATAGCCCCATTATATATAATAATTCATCACTTATAATAGTGCCCCTCATATATAATAGTTCCCCCACTATAAATATTTGCCCCCCTATAGATAATAGTTTTCCTCCTTTGCAGGTAATCCCTTTCCCTTACCAGAAAACAATAAATCTTTTACTCACCTTACCGCACTCAGGTGGCGCGAGGCAGTGACGTCATTATGCCACCTGCACTGCGACGTCCTGTGCGTTACTGGCTGTCCCCTATGGCAGAGCAGGGACTTTTCAGCTCCCTGCTCTGTCATAGGATTAAGCAGTATTGGCTGAAAGCCTGATGCTCCCAATCCCGGGGTCCCCCTTGGGGACAGGGGCCCTGGGCAATTTCCCAGTTTGCCCCCCCCCAACGCCAGTTCTGTGTGTATATATATATATATATATATATATATATATATTGTGAGTATGTGAACCAGAGGGTGCTATTGAGCGACCCAGGCCCAGGCCAGAAAAGGCTCTCAGCCATGCCTTTGGGTGGGGCACGAAACTCCAGAAGGTTGGAGTATCCTGCAGGGAGCAGGAGATGGTGGACCAGCCAAGGACAGAGAGAGACGGTCTGTCCCAGAAGGGCCGGGGTCCATAGGGGACTGATGCTGGAGCTGAGCAGTAGTCAGGCCAGTTAGGGGCTCAAGGAGTCAGTTAGTGCCCTAACTGTGGCATAGGTTTTTTTGTTGTTTTGTTATGTTGCACGTTATCTGAATAAAGCCCGTTTATTTTTACACTTGGACCGTCTGAACGCTATCTCTCCGGTGCCCAGTACCACGAACCACTGCTGTCCGGACCAGGAGTCTGCCGCCATTTTGAGACTAATTCCCCCCAAGTTGTTGCAATATATATATATAGTTTTCCCCAATAAACGTATTCTTTTACTCTAATATTGTAGTCACTAACATTTATCATCGTTACATTCACACTTAGGTAGGGTTCACACTACCATTGGAAATCCGTTATGAAGGTGTCCGTTTAAAAAAAACAATGGACATCTACAATAACGGACACAAACGGACAGTAAATTATACCTACGTGTCCGTTTTTTTAACGGATCCGTTAAACTCAGTCCGTTAAAAAATACATAAAAAACGGACAGTAAACCATCTGTTTGTGTCCGTTTATGTCCGTTTGTGTCCGTTATTTTCTAGTCCGTTTTTTTTGCTTAATCGGTTGCCATAAACACAGAAACAGCGCTGTATGCAGATGAGTGAAATTGGCTTGGCTAAAATCCCTTTTGCTGTCTCAAGACTCAGTGGGTCAAAAGCAAATTGAGGAATTGAGGATCTGTTACATCCAACAGAGAGCGCATGAGCTTCCCAGCTCCTTTTCCCATAATGCCTTGTGATATAAACACAGAATGACAACAAAGAGAATATAAAAGCAGGAAGAAGAGCTGACAATTCAGTCTGGAGCCAACTTTGGAGAGGAGAGTATCGTTCCTGTATTCCAGTTCTTCTTGTGGTGCTGCTGTCATTTTTTGAAAATGATTCCTCCATCTCTTTTATTTGACCTAGAGGTGATCCGGCTGAGGGCGAAGTGGAGAAGGCAGAGGCGGCAGCAAAGGCGATGCTTCTGGGTCCATCCCATTACATCCGTCCGCATGACAAGGGGAGTGTATTCAAGCCTGTATGGAGAATTGCGACAACATCCAGAGAAGTTCCACGATTATCTGCGTATGTCCATTCCCAGCTTTGATGAACTTCTTCGGTGGCTGTCAACCAGACTTCAGAGGCAGGACACCCACTTGAGGAGAAACGTTACACCAAAGGAGCGCTTGATAGTGACCCTTCGGTGAGTATCAACACTGTATTTCAAATGTGTGTGTATATATCTACACACACGTGGACAAAATTGTTGGTACCCCTCGTTTAATGAAAGAAAAACCCACAATGGTCACAGAAATAACTTGAATCTGACAAAAGTAATAATATATAAAAATTCTATGAAAATGAACAAATGAAAGTCAGACATTGCTTTTCAACCATGCTTCATCAGAATTTTTTAAAAAAGAAAACTCATGAAACAGGCCTGGACAGAAATGATGGTACCCTTAACTTAATATTTTGTTGCATAACCTTTTGAGGCAATCACTGCAATCAAACGATTCCTGTAACTGTCAATGAGACTTCTGCACCTCTCAACAGGTATTTTGGCCCACTCCTCATGAGCAAACTGCTCCAGTTGTCTTGGGTTTGAAGGGTGCCTTCTCCAGACAGCATGTTTCAGCTCCTTCCAAAGATGCTCAATAGGATTTAGATCAGGGCTCATAGAAGGCCACTTCAGAATAGACCAATGTTTCCCTCTTAGCCATTCTTGGGTGTTTTTAGCTGTGTGTTTTGGGTCATTATCCTGTTGCAAGACCCATGACCTGTGACTGAGACCAAGCTTTCTGACACTGGGCAACACATTTCTCTCTAGAATCCCTTGATAATCTTGAGATTTCGTTGTACCCTGCACAGATTCTAGACACCCTGTGCCATATGCAGCAAAGCAGCCTCAGAACATAACAAAGCCTCCTCCATGTTTCACAGTAGGGACAGTGTTCTTTTCAAGATATGCTTCATTTTTCCATCTGTGAATATAGAGTTGATGTGCCTTGCCAAAAATTTCGATTTTTGTCTCATCTATCCATAGGACATTCTCCCAGAAGTTTTGTGGCTTGTCAACATGTAGTTATATATTATTACTTTTGTCAGATTCAAGTTATTTCTGTGACCATTGTGGGTTTTTCTTTCATTAAACGAGGGGTACCAACAATTTTTTCCACGTGTGTATATATACTTACTTAAATTTTTTTTTTTTCAAGGTATCTGGCAACAGGCGAGAGCTTCTCCTCCATGCCCTTCCAGTTCTGCCTTGGCAACCATCTCCTACATCGTCCGGGATACTTGCCAGGCCCTGTGGGATTTGCTGCGTGAAGAATTTCTCCCACATCCATCTACCGAACAATGGAAGGACATTGCAGAAAAGTTCTGGGAGGTGACACGTTTTTGAAACTGTGTAGGAGCAGTCGACGGAAAGCACATCCGTATCCAGAAACCTGCAAGGAGTGGCTCCCTGTTCTACAACTATAAGAAGTACTTTTCTATTGTGCTGATGGCCATTGCTGATGCCCAGTATCGATTTTTTGCTGTGGACATTGGAGCATACGGCCGCACCAACGACTCCAGAATCTTCAAGGACTCTGACATGGGACGGAGAATATATTCTGGAAAATTCGGATTGCCAGCACCAAAGCCATTTCCTGGAACTGATGGAGCTTATGAATCTCTAAGACAAACACAGCCAAAATTATGTTAAAGTGACATATCTGTCTATAAAAAACAGATGGTAAGCAGTGGATACAAGCTCTGAGTTTAACCACACACTGCACCGTCACTTGTTTTTACGAATGTTAACATTTAAAATGCTCCAAAAATTACCCTTTTTCTGGGGAAAGGTAAGCGTCTGTGGTTTTTTAAACACATATCCTGATTATATTGCAAAAAGTAAAAAAAAAAAATGTGCTATTGTGGAATTTGATGGTGGACCAGGCCGCAGGCTGAGTGAGGGCAGAAGTGGGGACAGAGAGTCACTATGTGGAAGACTTATACTGGAACCCAGTGTATGCTCTTGTGGAGGAGAGGTTTGCAGTGTTCTCTAATAAACCCTGTCTGCAGTGCTGTGTTTAACATTACAGTAGAACACTCTCCATCAAGTGATCTGTGAAAACTCTTCTCAGAAGTGTTTTCTTGGGAAAGCTGGGTGGCAGTCAGCTTTCTAGAACCTGCCTGTGGCCCAGAAGTGTAGCTAGTGGGGGGGACAGAGGGGGCGGCTGCCCCGGGCCCACTGATACCCCGGGGCCGCCATTAATATGCCGCAACCCAGACAGAGGAGATCGCGGAGGATGGGAGTAGTAGTGGCAGATGCTGTGCCACTTAGCAGGCCAGGCATGCTCACCAACCACTCCAGTCCCACTCCTAGCCTGAAAAAAGTCGAGGGGGGGTCTTGCAGCACTACCGGATGGTGGTGGTAGTAGTTCGCTCTGAGCCAGTGTGGTGTTGTTTGGAAGGGCCCTGATGGTGAAGCAGGCACGACTCAGGAGTCAGCGGTGCAGGTAAACCAAACAGCCTTTTATTTAGCAACAGGAACAGCAAGGCAACAGCAGCTTTCAAATGGGGGTAGTAGTCCTACAGTGTCCAACCCCCATCCTCGGTTCTAGGAGGGTGCCCTGGGATGTTATAGGCTCCACAATATAGTTCTCCACTACTCCTCCTTTCTGCCTGTCCCAGCCAGGTACACTGGGAATGGAGTAACAGGGAGTCCTGACAGGGATCTGGTTACCTGTATGCCTAGCTCGAATTAGTCTCTCCTGTCAGGGTCCTCTCCTGCTGGCACGGCACCGAATAAGTCCAAGAATGCTGACAGCACTTCTCCCTTGCTCTGGGCTGTCTTCAGATGAGCCTGGGGCTGATGATATCCCTCCTGAGGCTGCAAAAGCGATGGCTGGCCTTCAGTCCAGAGGCTGTGAGAGGAAGGCTTTACATACCTTCCCTGGTTAGCTGCACCTACTAGACTGCGGAGACCAACCGTCGCCGGGGAGATAATATCTCTCTACAAACCCGCCCAATGGCCTGTGATAGGCCAGGGCTGAACCAAGGCTAGGTTTTGAACACTGCAGGGGGAAAAATGCAGAGGAAAAAGCTGCATAACATATAACATAAAACACTTAACACAGAAGACAGAACATACCAACATAGCCCAGAGGCACAGTAACAAACACACAAAAGCAGTAGCACTCTGGGATGCTGCAAATACATCCTTTATTTCTAACTAGATCTGTGTCTGCAGACACGGATCTAGTTAAAACGTATCAAACAACTTAACAACTTAAGCCTGTATTGGCTTGCGGTTTACAAGATGCCAAGACCACAGACGGATGTCTGCTTCTCAGCACAGGCAGTGCGATGATGTCACAACATCGCGCCGCCTGCGCTCAGACACAACGCCCTGTGCGTAGACAGGGAGGAAGCAGCGTCTCCATTCATCAGGATCGTAGGTAGGTGAGTATGACTTTTTTTTTTTGCTTTTTTGCGCAGTTATGGGTATATTAATAGTATAAGGGGTGGTTAGGAGGGGGAAATATAACTATAAAGGGAGGATTCATTAGGGGGCATTATGATGATGGGGGGGTCATTTATATAAGGATTATTACTGGGTATCATAAATGCAAGGGGGGAGGTTATTTATATAAGAGGCCATTAGGGGGCATCATTTATATTAGGAGGCATTATGAACATAAGGAGGTGGTCATTTATATAAGGGGTCATTAGGGGTGCAGTGTTTATGTCAGGGGAGAATCAGGGGCATAATATGAGGGTCAATTAATTTAATTAAAGTGGCACCTGGGCTTTATTAAGACTAAGGCCCCACGTACTGGGCTGCAGCAAAAAAAGCGCTGCAGGAAAAACCATGGCGGTAACATTGTGGTTTTTCCCGCAGCGCTTTTCACAGAAGGTCCGCAGAGGTTTTCCCTGTGGACTTTCTATTTTCAATACACCTATATGGAAACCGCCGGCGGTATAATTGACATGCTGCAATTTCCAAAACCGTAACGGTTTTGGAAATCACAGTGCGTCTGCTGCACATATTTTTCCGCAATGTGTGGATGGTATTTGCTAGAATGCCGCGTTTTTTTTCTGTGGGTTTTCACCACATGGGGCCCCCATCCCATCCCCACTTTGCAGTAAAATATGCGCAGCGGATACGCTGCGATTTCCAAAACAGTTGCAGTGTTGGAAATCGCAGCATGTCAATTTTACCTACGGAAATGCTGGCAGTTTCCCTATAGATATAATTGAAGCAGAAAGTCCGCAGAGAAAACCTCTGCAAACTTTCTATGCAAAGTGCTGCAGGAAAAACCGCGATGCGTTGCCACCACGATTTTTCCCACAGCTCTTTTTTGCTGCGGTACACCACAGAGGGCCTTAGCCTTAAGGCATTTTCCAGCTCATTTTTATTGATGAACTATCCTCAGAATAAAACATCAATAAGAGATAAGTGATTCCCCACTGATCAGCTGCATGAAAGGGCTATAGTGCCTGTTTATATCACATGCTGTCTGTTTATAGTGACCATGTGATGTCATTCTAGTCTTGTCACATAGACGTGTATAGGATGAGGCTGTAGTTACATTATATGGCCGCTATGAAAAGAATGACACTGTGTAAACAGAGAAGCGGTCACGGCGCTTACACAGGTACCATGGTTCATTCAAACAGCTGATCCTGGGGGTCAAGGGTATTGGAACCCCAATAATTTTTTTCCCCTTTTTTAATTAGGAAACACCTGGGGCATTATTAATAAGGGGCACTATTTAAAGGGGGTACACAGGGAAGTTATTAATTTGAAGATGCACTTGGGGATATTATTCATTATGGGGAGCTATAGTATATATTTTATAATTGGGGGTAGCAGCAGGATGGGGGCTTTGTGTAGGTGAGGACAATGTGGGTCAAGTGCCTGGAAAAGTGAGGAGCCAAAGATGTTTGTGTTTAAACTTTACAGAGACTGGAAGAAGTAGTTATGGCGGTCCAGATAAAGAGACGGGAAATGGGAACGATTAGTCAGAGATGTCACCTGTAAGTCACTAAATGTTACTGCCCTGTATTCACCTAAATCGTCTGCAGAGCCCTGTGTAAAGCCGCTATATACCACTATACGCTCACCGTATACTGATAGCATCGGTATACTAACATGTCCAAGTTGGGGGCCCACTTGGTTGTGTTTGCCACCCCCCCCCCCCCCCGTGCTGAACCCCTAGCTACACCTCTGCTGTGGCCCTAAGCTTCTGTAATGAACTGACTACCTCAGGCTGAATGAATGGCTTCGAGGTTTTGCCACTAAGTGTTATGGAAGCCGGGGAGGGCTGCCGTACCACTTAGTGGATTCTACTGTGTTTCGCCAACTGATAGCATGTGCTGAACCTCAATGGTGGATACCTAGCTGCTATTATTTCACTAGGAAAGCTATGCCTGCTTTATATCACCATGTGTCGGAGAATGCGATCCTTTCCTTGTAAAGTCTGGGGAAAGGTACATGCCACCATGAACACGTGGGGGAACAAATAAGGACAAGAACAATATGTGGCTTTCACGGCCCACTGGGTCAATGCTTCGAGGTCACAGTCCAAAAACACAAGGCAAGATGCTAGTTCCACACCATTTATAAAGACCCCGTTCCAACACCATGCAGGGCCCATCCACCTCCTCTGGATCCTCTACCAACTTCACCAGGGCAAGCTGTTGGTTCCACTCCTTCTCCTCCCCCCTTGTTTCATGAGTGTTAGGTGAAGTGCTGCCATGCGGTTTTACAATTAGTGAGCCTGGATCAGAGGAGCCACATAGTGGAGGAGCTGCTTCGCTGTTTCCTGCAGCAAGTATCCTGGTGGATGCCTCACTGCCAACTCCAACTGGACAGCGTTGCCAGTGACAATGGCACCAATATTGTTGCTGGCCTTAAAACATAGTTCATAAAACTCTCAAGGCTCCTAGGTACCCATCTATCCAATTTCTAGATCTCTGGACAAACACAGCTAAATTTATGTGACAGTGACATGTTTGTCTATGGAAAAACAGATGATAAGCAGTGGATACAAATTCCGAGTTTAACCATACACTTACCATAGTCACTCTCTTTTATGTATTTTAACATTTAAAATGCTCCAAAAATCACCCTTTTTTTCTGGGGAAAGGGTGCTTACCTGTGTTTTTTTTAGACACACATGGTGGTTATCTTGCAAAAAGTTAAAAAAAAAAAAAAAAAAGGCACCAAAAATTATCCCTTTCTGGGAGCAAATGTGAAATCAAAATGGTTTTGATTTTTTTTTTTTTATGCCAACACTCCGCAGGACTTGTCTGGCTGAGTAGTGATAGTGGTGGTAGCTGTGGCAATGTGTGACACTGTGGCAGGGCATAATATGATGGACCAGGCTGCAGGACATGGTGGTGACAGTGCTGTTTAGGAGTAGCAGGCAGCATCAGCAGTACAGTAAATGGAACATGATGATAAAAGGAGACAGTGGCACCACTATTCGCCAGCATCAGCCAAAGGTGTGTGAAAAACCTCACAAATCCATGCCTGATTAATTTTACAAAAGTAATTTTTTCCATGCTACTGGTGGACAGGTTCTTCCTCCTAGTTGTTACAACGTCACCAGCAGCACTGAACACCCTCTCGCCCTTTACACTTGAGGCCGGACAAGATAAAACACCCATGGCAAACTGGGCCAGCTCATTCCACTGCTCTAACCTATTGGTCCAGAATTCCATGGGGTCACAGTTATCTGCTGGAATATAGGTGCACTCTAGGTATGACTGTTGGTGCAACTGGTGGTTGTTAGTTGCCTGTTGTGGCTTCGATTGACGCTGCGAGCTAAAAAAAAAATTTCTGGTTCATCATATTCTAGATACTGTATTGGGCCTGGCTGCGGAAGTTGATGCTTTCAGAGGCGGGAGAGACTGTCAGAGGCGGGAGAGCGCTGGCTGACTGAGATGGACTGGGAGCGGGCAGAGGCCACCTGGGTACTGGCAGTTGCAGTTGTCTCCCTAAATACAGTCTATCCTGATAATATTCCAATTTTTCTTCCCTTTGTTAACCAGGGAAGAATTCTCCCGTTTTGGCTTTATAGCGAGGGTCTAAGTGCACTGCCATCCAGTACTCCCTCATCTCTTTGCTAGTAATACGCATGTCGCTGTGTAAGCAGCGGAGCATTGAGCCCATCAAACTTGCCAGCATGTGCGTGAACCAGGGGCCTGCCATGGTTGGTGTTCTTGGCCCGCATGGTTATCATCATCATCCTCAACTTGGAAGAAATAAGGGTCAGTCTATTCCCCTGGCTGTGTGTGTGGCATATCAAGGGTCCCATCTACATTCAAAGGAGAGTCTTCTTCCTCCCCCACTTCCAGTCTAGGATTCCCAGTTCCTCCACCATAATGGACATGACCCTCATCCTCCTCCACCAACCCAGAGCGATGACGTAAAAATCCTTGCTACATAAGTGTGTTTCCTGTAAAATATTCAATAGAGGGATCACATTGCTGACACTGCAGTCGTTCCTGCTGTCAAATTTAGTGGCCCCTTAAAAAGGTTTGAGAAATCAACAAACTCTCTTCATGAAACTCCTATGAAGTATCTCGCCATATCTTCTGCATGCAGCAATCATTCATCACCTTCTCTTGCTCACACAAACACTCCTGCATGTTTAAGGTGGAGTTCCACTGTTTAGTCACTGCAAATCTAGCAGGGTGTTTTTTGCAAGATCACAATGGCTGAAAATGCACAGAGACTTTTTTGCTCGTGAGGAGCATCTATTTTAAGCCAGTATATGGGTTAATAAAGTGGCAAACCACCATAAGGAAATGCACCATACAGGGACAATGTGGTGTTTGTCCTAACTGCAGCTCAGCAACAATATTGTCACTGGCAACGCTGCCCAGCTGGAGTTGGCAGGGAGGCATCCAGCGGGATACTTGCTGCAGGATACAGCGAAGCAGCTCCTCTGCTGTGTGGCTCCTCTGATCCAGTCTCATTAATTGTAAAACCGCATGGCAGCACTTCACCTTACATTCATGAAATGAGGAGGAGGAGTGGAAGCAACGGCTTGCCCTGGTGAAGTTGGTGGAGGGAAATGGTTCAGTATAAGAGGATCCAGAGGAGGTGGATTGTCCCTACATGCTGTTAAAACCAGGCCTGCACAAATGATGTGAAACTAGCATCTTGCCTTGTTGCGTTTCTGAACTGTGTCCTCGAAGCAGCGACCCAGTGGGCCATGAAAGCCATTGTCTTTGTCCATAATTGCTGCCCCACGTGTCGATGGCGACATGCACCTTTCCCCAGACTGACATATCCAAGGAAAGGCCCACATTCTCCAACACATGGTATCCACCATCGAGGTTGAGCACATGCCATCATTTGGCGAAACACATTAGAATCCACTAAGCGGTACAACAGCAACTTCACCGCTAGCAGCTTGGCCAGGTGCGACTTAAGTTGCAGAACCACCGGATGACTGGGCGTATGGACACATTATGGATGACTGATGTTGGCATTGAAGAGGACGAGGTGAAGTAGGAGGTGTGTGAGTTGCAGATGATGATGATAACGACAACCATGTGCTAGGTGTAGATCTAGCTTGCCTACAAGGAAGATCACGAGGAGAAGGAGTAGAACAGTCTTACTTAGTTTCCCTGCTAGTGTCACTGCCAAGTCTATTTTGCCAAATACTATGGTGATGCCTTTTTATATGAGTACATAGAGATGTCATTCCTGTATTTGTTCCTGCACAGCCATGGCTAAGTTTCTGCTTGCAGATCTTGCACAGTACCATGGATTTATCATTTGGCAATGTACAAAAAAATTTCCACATGGGAGATGACCGCATTTAGTTGCTACTTCCAACACCAGCAGAAACGTGTCTGTCACCACCACCACTAGTACCACCCCTCCAGCTTCCCCTTAGTCTGCCCCAGGCAGGGGTTTTGGAAGTTGGGCCTGTGCAATGGCTGGAATAGTTACTATCACCACTGCCACCATCCTCTTCATTTGATGTCATATTGCCACCCTGACTCGGTTTCCAGGTCCTATCTGCAAAAGAATGACCATCGGCAATAACATCATCACCCCTGCTTTTCTCTGACACATCGTGGCCATGAGATTCCGGCACACTCTCATAATTTACACCTCCAGATTTCCCCTTAGCTCCCCTACCAGAACGGCTACCAGAAATAGTACACACAATGCTGACTGTTTTCATCCAGCCCGTCAAAAAGAGGTAGAAAACTACTCTAACTAGGAGAAATTGATTTTTCAGCAGGTGCCACATCACTATCAGGCATCTGTGTCAATGAAAAATATGAAGGAGACACAGTTAACAGTCCAGAAAGAGCCTGTGTTAAAGAGGACCTTTCACGTCTTCATGTATATACTGTTTTACATACCGCTAGAAAGCCGACAGCGTGCTGAATTCAGCACACTGCCGGGTTTCCCAGTATGTGCCCTGGGGTTGGAGATATCGGGGGTTGTAGTTTCACGGTTCACCATCAGAAGGGCGTTCCTGACAATCTAGCTGGGCTGAGAGAACACCCTCCCTGACAGTATTCCTCCATAGCACTGTACTGGGGGCATTCCTCACAGCTCAGCGTCATCACTGGGCTGTAAGGAACTCCCCCTCTGACAGTACTTAGCGTTCCTCACATCCCAGCTAGACTGTCAGGAACGCCCTTCTGACGGTGAACCGTGAATCTACGACCGCCGATATCTCCAGCCCCGGGGCACATACCGGGAAAGCCGTCAGTGTGCTGAATTCAGCACGCTGTCGGCTTTCTAGTGGTATGTAAAACAGCATATACAAGAGGACGCGAAAGGTCCTCTTTAAATTAGGAGGGACACATACAGTGCTGGCCAAAAGTATTGGCACCCCTGCAATTCTGTCAGATAATACTCAATTTCTTCCAGAAAATGATTGCAATCACAAATGCTTTGGTAATAATATCTTCATTTATTTTGCTTGCAATGAAAAAACACAAAAGAGAATGAAAAAAAAGTCAAATCATTGATCATTTTACACAAAACTCCAAAAATGGGCCGGACAAAAGTATTGGCACACTCAGCCTAATACTTGGTAGCACAACCTTTAGACAAAATAACTGCGAACAACCGCTTCCGGTAACCATCAATGAGTTTCTTACAATGCTCTGCTGGAATTTTAGACCATTCTTCTTTGGCAAATTTCTCCAGGTCCCTGAGATTTGAAGGGTGCCTTCTCCAAACTGCCATTTTGAGATCTCTCCACAGGTGTTCTATGGGATTCAGGTCTGGACTCATTGCTGGCCACTTTAGAAGTCTCCAGTGCTTTCTCTCAAACCATTTTCTAGTGCTTTTTGAAGTGTGTTTTGGGTCTTTGTCCTGCTGGAAGACCCATGACCCCGTGCCCCAGCCACCAAACCAACCCCAAAAAAAAAAGAAACCCCCTCCGCCATGTTTGACTGTAGGGACCGTGTTCTTTTCTTTGAAGGCCTCTTTTTTTTTCCTGTAAACTCTATGTTGATGCCTTTTCCCAAAAAGCTCTACTTTTGTCTCATCTGACCAGAGAACATTCTTCCAAAAAGCTTTTGGCTTTCTCAGGTAAGTTTTGGCAAACTCCAGCCTGGCTTTTTTATGTCTCTGGGTCAGAAGTGGGTCTTCCTGGGTATCCTACCATAGAGTCCCTTTTCATTCAGACGCCGACGGATAGTATGGGATGACACCGTTGTACCCTTGGACTGCAGGGCAGCTAGAACTTGTTTGGATGTTAGTCGAGGTTCTTTAGCCACCATCCGCACAGTCTTTCGTTGAAATCTCTCATCAATTTTTCTTTTCCGTCCACATCTAGGGAGGTTAGCCACAGTGCCATGGGCTTTAAACTTCTTGATGACACTGCGCACGGAAGACACAGGAACATTCAGGTCTTTGGAGATGGACTTGTAGCCTTGAGATTGCTCATGCTTTCTCACAATTTTGCTTCTCAAGTCCTCAGACAGTTCTTTGGTCTTCTTTCTTTTCTCCATGCTCAATGTGGTACACACAAGGACACAGGACAGAGGTTGAGTCAACTTTAATCCATTTCAACTGGCTGCAAGTGTGATTTAGTTATTGCCACCACCTGTTATGTGCCACAGATAAGTAACAGGTGCTGTTAATTACACAAATTAGAGAAGCATCACATGATTTTTCAAAGGGTGCCAATACTTTTGTCCACCCCCTTTTTTATGTTTGGTGTGGAATTATATCCAATTTGGCTTTTTGACAATTCTTTTTGTGGTTTTCCATTGAAGACAAATTAAATGAAGATATTATTGCCAAAGCATTTGTGATTGCAATCATTTTCTGGAAGAAACTGAGTATTATCTGACAGAATTGCAGGGGTGCCAATACTTTTGGCCAGCACTGTAGAAGCCAGACTCAATATCCCATCACTCTTAATTGCAATATCCTCCTGTGACTGAGATGAGCTTTAATCAAAAGCTCACAGATCCACCTCCAGGATACAGTTACTTTACTTTGGATCTGAAGAAGGGGTACACTGCATACAGAGTGTTAAACCCTGAAACGCGTTATCCTAGTCATTCCTGTAATAAAAGTTGTGTCATACCAAGTATTATGGTGACTCCGGCTCCAATAATTCTGAGGAGGAGCCCGCATCCTGGCCTTTTTGGAGCAACCCAGCTCCATAAGACGTAAGTGTTCTTTGTTAATATACATGTATTTGAAATTTTGCTCACACATTTTATCAATGCAGTAGTCTGTCGCTAAAGAAAAAAAAATGGTACGGTCTATTCTTAGTCCTGGATAATCAATCCAAAGGATAAGTGAAAGGGGCTAAATATGGCATCAATCTTGTGACCCTCACACAGGTCATGTGACCCCCTGTCATTTATGCAACTGTCCAGGGAATAAGGTTAATAGTAGTATATTGAGGAGCAGAACATATGCAGTTATAATACACTACCACCCCATCATCATGTCTTTCTGTGTCTCCTCTGTTTGGTTTAGTGATGGATCGTTCCTGAATGAGCCAGCATTATGTGTCGGCTCTTTGAAGTGAACGAGGGAAGTCTGCACCTTAACGACAAACTCCACCCTATTTGTGGCTAACCTTGCCCCCTACAGGGCTAACCCAGCATCTGATTGGGTCACAGACTCATTTTAACCTAATATTATGAAGTCCTGTGGCTAACAGTAGCCAGGAGGTCATAATATTAGGGTAAAAGGAAGAGTGTTTGACTGTCTATACATGGTAGACAGCATATATTTATTATTTATTTAAGGTGCCGTTCAGGAGTCAGAAGAGCTGGCTCTTTTTAGTGAGTGGATCCAAATGATCCAGCTCACTAAAAAGAGCCGAAGTTCCCATAACTAGTTTGGTTGTTTTTTTTTTTTTTTTTTTTTTCTTTTTTTTTCCATTAACTTTCTTAAAAACATGACAACATCACCTAGTGACAGTCAGCCATATGTATGTACACACAGTTGAATAGTTATAAAAAAAGATCTATTTCCACTATTAGTGATATTTATTTATTTAACTCCTTAAGGATGTAGCCTAAAACTAACTTAAGGACATGGTCTCATTTTTCAAATCATTGTACTTTATGTTAGTGGTAAACACTGATCAATAATTTTTTTCGAGAGATTTGCAATTTTCAAAATGGTATGGTATGCTTTTTAGTCATACCACCCAAATACATTAATAAATATTATCTACCATCTCTCTGCTTTACAGTGTGGAAAAAAAGTATTTAGTCAGCCACCAATTGTGCAAGTTCTCCCACTTAAAAAGATGAGAGAGGCCTGTAATTGACATCATAGGTAGACCTCAACTATGAGAGACAAAATGAGAAAACAAATTCAGAAAATCACATTGTCTGATTTTTAAAGAATTTATTTGCAAATTATGGTGGAAAATAAGTATTTGGTCAAAAACACAAGTTCATCTCAATACTTTGTTATATATCCTTTGTTGGCAATGACAGAGGTCAAATGTTTTCTGTAAGTCTTTACAAGGTTGGCACACACTGTTGCTGGTATGTTGGCCCATTCCTGCATGCAGATCTCCTCTAGAGCAGTGATGTTTTGGGGCTGTCACTGGGCAACAAGGACTTTCACCTCCCTTCAAAGGTTTTCTATGGGGTTGAGATCTGGAGAGTGGCTAGGCCACTCCAGGACCTTGAAATGCTTCTTATGAAGCCACTCCTTCGTTACCCTGGCGGTTTGCTTGGGATCATTGTCATGCTGAAAGACCTAGCCACGTTTCATCTTCAATGCCCTTGTTGATGGAAGGAGGTTTGCACTCAAAATCTCACGATACATGGCCCCATTCATTCTTTCATGTACACGGATCAGTCGTCCTGGTCCCATTGCAGAGAAACAGCCCCAAAGCATGATGTTGCCACTCCCATGCTTCGCAGTAGGTATGGTGTTCTTTGGAGGCAACTCAGCATTCACTCTCCTCCAAACACGATGAGTTGTATTTCTAACAAACAGTTCTACTTTGGTTTCATCTGACCATATGACATTCTCCCAATACTCTTCTGGAACATCCAAATGCTCTCTAGCAAACTTCAGATGAGCCCGGATATGTACTGGCTTAAGCAGGGGGACACGTCTGGCACTGCAGGATCTGAGTCCCTGGCAGTGTAGTGTGTTACTGACAGTAGCCTTTGTTACGTTAGTCCCAGCTTTCTGCAGGTCATTCACTATGTCCCCCCGTGTGGTTATGGGATTTTTTCTCACCGTTCTTGTGATCATTTTGACCCCATAGGGTTAGATCTTGCGTGGAGCCTCTGATCGAGGGAGATTATCAGTGGTCTTATATGTCTTCCATTTTCTAATTATGGCTCCCACAGTTGATTTCTTCACACCAACCTGCTTGCCTATTGCAGATTCAGTCTTCCCAGCCTGGTGCAGGTCTACAATTTTGTTTCTGGTGTCCTTCCACAGCTCTTTGGTCTTCACCATAGTGGAGTTTGGAGTGTGACTGTTTGAGGTTGTGGACAGGTGTCTTTTATGCTGATAACAATTTCTAACAGGTGCCATTACTACAGGTAATGAGTGGAGGACAGAGGAGCCTCTTAAAGAAGTTACAGGTCTGTGAGAGCCAGAAATCTTGCTTGTTTGTAGGTGACCAAAAACTTATTTTCCACCATAATTTGCAAATAAATTCTTTAAAAATCAGACAATGTGATTTTCTGGATTTGTTTTCTCATTTTGTCTCTTTTAGTTGAGGTCTACCTATGATGTCAATTACAGGCCTCTCCCATCCTTTTAAGTGGGAGAACTTGCACAATTGGTGGTTGGGTTGACTAAATACTTTTTTCCCCACTGTATATTGGCATCCCCTTTTAATTGTCCATTAATTTATTTTGGACGTTAGAAAGCTTACAAATCTAATGATTTTCTAGATTTACAAGAAAATTTCCCAAACCCATTTTTTTTCAATAGTATGTTCCCTCATCCCTAAAGTTTACATATTCACATCATAATTTCTTCTGAACATGGAAATACTCCACATGTGGATGTAAACTACTGTTTGGGCACACGGCAGCACATGGAAGGGAAGGAGCGCCATGGGGCGTTTAAAAAGCAGATTTTGCTGGAATAGTTTTCAGGTGCCATGTCTCATTTGCAGAGCCCCTAAACTAGCAGTACAGCGGAAACCCTCCAAAAGTGATCCCATTTTGGAAACTACAGTGGCTTGCATAAGTATTCATACCCCTTGAACTTTAAGTGATAAACCAACACAAAGTAGCAGATAATTGTGAAGTGTAACGAAAATGATACAAGGATTTCAAAATTTTAATCAA
Organism: Leptodactylus fallax; assembly: GCA_947044405.1. Taxonomy (NCBI): domain Eukaryota; kingdom Metazoa; phylum Chordata; class Amphibia; order Anura; family Leptodactylidae; genus Leptodactylus; species Leptodactylus fallax. The sequence continues at coordinate 4,318,740 of CAMRHE010000015.1, forward strand.
ATATAAATCTGAAAAGTGTGATGTGCAAAAGTATTCAGCCCCGCTATATCAATACTTTGTAGAGCCACCTTTCTCTGCAATTACAACTGCAAGTCTTTTGGGATATGTCTCTACCAGCTTTGCGCATCTAAAGACTGAGATTGTAAGGCGACAAAATTTTAAAAAAGTTCAAGCTGTATGAATACTTTTTTAAGCCACTGTATGCTCCTCAAGGAATTTAGGGGTATAGTGAGCATTTTGACCCCACAGCTGTTTTACAGATTTTACTAACATTGGAACTTAAATTAAAAAATACTATAATGTCACTTTATCCCCAAATTATTCATTTTCACAAGTGGTTAAAGAAGAAAAATCATCCTACAGTTCATTACACAATTTCTCAAGAACTTGTCAATACCCCATATGTAGTTTTAAAGAGGACCTTTCATGTCCTCGGGCACATGCGGTTTTACATACCGCTAGAAAGCCGACAGCGCTCTAAATTCAGTGCACTGCCGGCTTTCCTGGTCGCTGCCCGCCTCCCCGACTAATAGATATATGAATGAACGATGATCCCTGACTCATAAGCTGAAGAGCAAACCCCAGACGTGGCATCCACAAGACCCTGCAAGAGTAAAAAGGAAATAGGTCTACGGGAATCTACAGATTTTTTCAAACCCCGCAAAAGTAACTGGAAAGCAAAGTCCTTTAGTCACATCAGGTAAACCTAAAATCTTAAGGCCAAAGGCCACCCCATAAGGGTGTTTGTTCGCGGTGACTGCCGATACACATAAAAGATTTTAAATGGGAGAGGTATGCATTTGTCAACACCCAACAATATCCCTGGTCAGTGGCGTAACTAGGAATGGCTGGGCCCCAAGGCGAACATTTGACATGGGGCCCCACCCAAGCTGCCGCCCCCAACCCCCCCCAAACCGCCGCCCCCAACCCCCCCCCACACAAACCGCATTCCTGCGCACACTATTATGCCCCATAGTGGCCCCTGCACACGGTATTATGCCCCATAGTGGCCCCTGCACACGGTATTATGCCCCATAGTGGCCCCTGGACACGGTATTATGCCCCATAGTAGCCCCTGCACACAATATTATGCCCCATAGTGGCCCCTGCACATAGTAGTTTGCCCCATGGTGGCCCCAGCACACAGTAGTTTGCCCCATAGTGGCCCCTGCACACAGTAGTTTGCCCCATAGTGGCCCCTGCACGCAGTAGTTTGCCCCATAGTGGCCCCTGCATGCAGTAGTTTGCCCCATAGTGGCGCCTGCATGCATTAGTTTGCCCCATAGTAGCCCCTGAACACAGTAGTTTGCCCCATAGTGGCCCCTGCACACAGTAGTTTGCCCCATAGTGGCCCCTGCACACAGTAGTTTGCCCCATAGTAGCCCCTGCACACAGCAGTTTGCCCCATAGTGGCCCCTGCAAACAGTAGTTTGCACCACAGTGGCCCCTGCACACAGTAGTTTGCCCCATAGTGGCCCCTGCACAAAGTAGTTTGCCCCATAGTGGCCCCTGCACACAGTAGTTTGCCCCATAGTGGCCCCTGCACACAGTATTATGCCCCATAGTGGACCACCCATGAACGATTATTATACTCTGGGGTCTTTTCAGACCCCAGAGTATAATGATCGGAGACCCAGGGAAGGATAGAAACATAGAAAACACTGCAACTTACCTCTTCCTCGCTCCGGTGCACTCCCGTGCGCTACTTCGGCCATCTTCAAAGTCGGACCGGATCTCGCGTTATCCAGGCCGGCGTCGCGACGCATAATGACGTCGGCTGACGTCTGGGACGTCACCAAACAGGCCCGAAGCCTGCGGAGCGGCGGAGAGGTGAGTTACGGTGTTTTTTATGTTCTCTCACCTCCCCTGGGCCCCCGATCGTTATACTCCGGGGTCTGAAAAGACCCCGGAGTATAACAATAGCAGTGATTGTGGGGTTCGCGGTAGCGACTGCCACAGGGCTCCGGGCCCCGTAATGTTCAGGGCCCTGTGGCAGTCGCTACCACTGCTACCCCGGTAGTTACACCCCTGTCCCTGGTCCAAAACCCTGTCCAGGAACCCAAAAGAAAACCACTCGCACCACGCCTTACCGTGTTCTAACCACATTGATGCTGCGATGGATTCTCGGAGTAGTGGGGTCCACAATGCAGCACCAGGTCCCAAACGAAGAGAGGGCACAGGAAGCCCACCAAATCCACCCTCGCGTGAAAATCCCTGAAGCATTCCCACTGAAAACGAGAAAGTGCGTCAGCCATAACATATCAACTCCGGGAACATGACAAACCCTAAAAACAATGTTAAATTGCAAACATCGCAGAACTAAGTGTCGTAATATGGACAGTACCTGCAAGGAACTGGAAGACAATTGGTTAATAGCAGCAACCGCTGTTTTGTTCACCATGTTGGAGCCCCACAACTCAATGGCCACCACGCCCCCGCCCCAAACCCTGGACAATAGGGAAGAATCAGGGGCGCCAGGAAGGAAGGGGGGGACGAACCCCCAAAACTGCTAGTCAAGAGCCCGGAGGGTCACATGATGTTAAGTTCTATTCTGTTAACCCATAGATGTATTACACAGGGCTATACCATTCCAATGTGCAGAAAGAGGTCAGCACTGATATAATAAATGTATGTGAGCAGAATTTTAATTGCATGTATATTGTATCATATCCCATTCTATAGACAAATAAATAAAAAAAACAAAAAACAATACCATTTTAACCTTATGGAAACATAAGCATATATCAATATGCATAGTGGGGGAATTTCACATATGCCATATTTGCACAATGATATGTACACTTGTTTTGGATAGGGTTTAGCCAGAGTGAGCTAACTTACACTTGAAATTGATGCACATAGCAAACCTCCCAATTACTGGACCGACATTGCAACAATTTTATGACTTTTTAAAAAGATACATTTGATAAATTCAGAGTACAAACAGCTAGAAAGGCTAACCAGCCCACTTTTCCCATCCACTTTTTAAAAGTGGAGGGAGTGGTATAAAAATGAAAAAAAAAAATCACAGATTCCTATATTGCAGGGTATTATATATTCACCCAAGTGAATATTTTTGTTGTTAGTTTTTTAAACAAGTTGTGCCCTATTTGCTTTCTTGGTTGAAGTTACATCACTTTCCAGTAGGTGTCAGTGTTACTTTAATTCCTTATAAAGATTCTGTAGTTTATGTATTCACTTGTAGTATAATGTTGTACCATGTTAGCCATAAAAAGTAGTGGAAGAGTGAAGAAATCAGGTACTAGCTAGTACTCTCGAAAGCTTACCATCAAATATTCTCAGTTAGTCTCTAAAAGGTATTGCCTGATTTCTTCACTCTTCCACTATGTATTCACTTGTCTCTAGTGCTTATTTCTGCCTAGTTTATTACTTTTAATTTGGAATTAATAACATTCAACTTTTTGACTAATAACAAAACGGATTCTTTGGTTTCCACACCACATAAATTTATTTCCATCTTAGGACTCCTTCACACTAGATATTTATTCTTCTGTCACAAACAAGAGGCAATTTCCCAAATTTCTGTGCTCCTGTTTTTTTTAAGAAATGGCTTATATTACTACTAGTGTGAGAACTTCCTTACAGTCTGTCCTCATACTTAACATAACATAACATAATTGTCATAATAGTTCAGCCATTGTTTTGCTGCTTAGCCATTTCTCATACTACCATGAAGCAACAATAAAATGGCGGTAAATATCTGAAACATTGTGTTTGATGTTATACCCAATGCCCTTGTAAGCGCTGCATGCCCAATGACCCATGATTTGCTTTTTTTTGTTTTTAAAGACATCAACTCAATATATAGCCTGTCATTTTTTACACATATGCTATGTCCATTGCTCTGACTTAGATTGATTGCTTGCAGACCAGTACTAACCTAGAGGTCACTGAGAGGGTTCAGATTTCAACTTTGACAACCATGTTCCTTGCCTTCTAAAAGTTTGTTTTCTCTTATGTTCTGCTGAGGTCATGACCTTTATAATGAGATGTGACAATATGAGATGTGTATCATGATGGGTCAGTTGTAATGATCAAAGAAAATTTATGCTAAGTTCACACTAGCATTGTCTCTCTGTTCTCTATAATGTGGTCCGTCGGGTGTATGTCATTTTAAAACTGAAACCAGCGGAGGAAAACGTCCTCAGTGGAAACTCCAGCACATAGCCTTATTGCCAGAGGTGTAACAATCACGGTTACTGGCCCGTGGTACGGGGTCCATGACCAGCTGGAAATGGCCGGGGATCCTTTCCAGCATGATATTGTTAATGGAAGGGGGCCTGGCAACAATAGATGCCAGCCCAGGGGAGGTGATTAAAAATAACAAATACTTAAACTCATCTCTCCTGGGCTGCTGACGATTCCCGGCATCCTCTTCGGGGCTCTTCTGGCCTGCGACTGATTTCATGCGCCCCAGACGTCACTGCTGGAGAGAACCGGATGGAGCGAGGATGCCCAGGGGAGGTGAGGCAAGATGAGTATAAGTGTTTGTTATTTGTAATCACTTACCCTGGGCCTTTACTTATTATACTTTGGCATCATTTTATACTGTGTGTGGGCCACTGTAAAGCATATTATACCATGTGGGGGCCACTGTGAAGCATATAATACTGTGTGGGGCCCACTGTATAGCATGTAGCACTGTGTGGGGCCACTGTGGAGGCTTTTCTACTGTGTGTGGGTCACTGTTGAGCATATTATATTGTGTGGGGGCCACTATGGAGCATATTATACTGTGCGGGGGCAACTGTGGAGCATTTTACACTGTGTGTGGGCCACTGTGGAGCATATTACACTGTGTGGGGGCCACTGTGGAGCATATAATACTGTGTGGGGGCCACTGTAGAGCATATTATATTGTGTGGGTTCATTGTTGAGTATATTATACTGTGTGGGGCCCCTACAGGCTGTAGTAACATCTCATGGTCATTTTAAAACAGATACTATGCAATGTAAATAGTGAAAGGGTCACAGCACTCGCAAAAGCACCACAGTATCTTCAAAGAGTTGATCAGACTTTTGCAGTGTCGGACTGGGATGTCTAGGGCCCACCAGAGGAATTGTTTCTAGGGGCCCACCATCAGGACCCCTGCAGATCAGCAGTACCGAAACATGTTGGGAGCCATGCTGCTCACCCGCCATACAATGTGCACCACTACACTACCTAAACCCACTGCTACATCCTGTATGGCAAGTGAACAGCGTAGCTCCTAGAATTGTTACAATTACCTGTAGCCGCACTGTCCTGGAAAAGCTGATCTGCAGAGGTCCTGGCTGTTGTATCATCGCAGATGTAATATTGATTGCCTATCCTAAGGACAGGCCAGCAATATTAGAAAGATGGATAAATCCTTTAAAGAGGTTGTCCAGGAATTGGAGCAACCCATGTGCTGGGCGGGAGGTGTAAAATAAATAAATAAAAAAGCATACTCACCTGTCTCTGGTGCACCACTGTCCGCTGCCAGTGTCTATTCAGTCTCATGCCAGCGACTCCTTGCTAGGAGTCCTGCACCTCATGTGACCGATAAGACCAATTAGGTACAGGATTTCCAGAAATGTGGCGCCGCCATGACACCGAACAGACACAGGCAGGGGACAGCAGGGTGCTGGGGAGAGGTGAGTATTCTTTTTTTTTTTTTTTTTTAACACCTCCCAAGTGGTTGCTCCAATTTATGGACAGCCTCTTTTAAGGGATTGCCTGGGCCAAATTTTTCTATTGCTACTTCACTGGACCCCCCATACAGTGGCCTCTTCACTGTTCCCCCATACTGTATGGGGAACAGTGAAGGGGCCATTATATTGTGTGGGAGCAGAGATGGGGGCTAACATCCTGTGCGAGGCACAGTAAACTGTGTGGGGCTTATTAAAGAGGTTGTCCAGGGTTAATCTTTTTTTATGGCCTATTCTCAGACCAAACTCTCAACAGATCCAGAGCATCCGGAGCTGCTGGGGATTGTAGATATGAGTGGTCAGTGAAACTGAAAGATTTGGGGGCAAAATAGGGGGAAATGTTTTTGTTCGTGTGGTTAAGTTGTACTTACCTTTGATGCTGCTGGTCTGGGCTCCTATGCAGAAACCCGACGCCACGCACAGCGTCAGTACGTCAGTGACACTTGCAGCAACAAGCTGCAACTGGATTGGTTCCAACCAGAGGCGTAGCTAGGGGTTCGGCACAGGGGGCGCAAACATGTCCAAGTGGGCCCCCAACCCAAGTTATACCAATATTATCACTATACAGTAGTAGTATAGTACAGTAGTAGTAGTATATACTGGCTCTACACAGGGCTCTGCAGACCATTTAGGTGAATACAGTGCAGTTACATGTAGTGACTTACAGGTGATGTCTCTAATCGTTCACATTTCCTGTCTCTTCCCCTTGGGCTGCCATGACCACTTCTTCTAGCTGTGACTTGTCTCTGTAAAGTTTGCAGCACAGACATCTTTGGCTCTTCACTTTTCCAGGCACCTGACCCATATTGTCCTCACCTACACAAAGCCCCCATCCTGCTGCTACCCCAATTATAAAATATATAATATAAAAATCCCCTATAAATGAATAATACCCCTGTATGTATCTTTAAATGAATGCCGCTGTGTGCCCCTTCAGTTAATAATACCGCCTGTATGCTGTCTTACAGGTTGTCCAGGATCAGACATTTTAATGTATGCAGCAGGGGAGAGTTATAAAATAAAAATGCCCTAACAGTTACCTGTATCCTCCCCTCTGTTCCTGTGCTGGGCCGCCTGTCACCTTCACTGCTCTGTATACGGAGCATCTGCTGCAGTGACGTCAAGTTAACAGGACCACTACAGCCAATCCCTGTGCTCAGGAGTACAGCAGTATACAGTGTTTAGCTGCCCATGCTGCAGCTGCTCTGTATACATACAAGGTGACAGCCAACCCAGCGCCGGTAAGGAGGGGAAAATGCATTATAACACTCCCCTGCTGTCTGCATTAAAAGTTTAAACCTTTAAATTCAGAGTGCCCATCAATTAATAATTCCCTTTGTGTTCCCCTTAATAATAATAATACTCCTGCATATCCCCTTAAAGAGGTTGTCCAGGCAAAAATGGATTCAAATATTATTTTTTTAAATCGGCTGGGGGTGGTGTAAAAAAAACAAAAAAAACATACTCCCCTGTCCCTGATGCTCCAGTGCCTCCCTGCACGATCCGGTCCTGCTGCTCTGTTGTTGTACCCGCTGCACGTGACCGCTGAGGGAACATCACAGCTGGCGACAAATTCCACAGCAAGAAAGCAGCCAAGCTGCAGACCTGGACCACCCTGGGAGGACACTAGAGCATCGGGACAGGTGAGTGTGTTTTTTTTTTTTCACCTCCCCTGGCCTTAGCCTGTGTCCAGGAAGGATAGAGGATACTGAGGAAGGTGAAACATTTAAAAAAAAAAAAATCATACTCACCTGACACCAGCGTCTGCTGCCACTGTCCGGTCCAGCATGTGCTGTTCCTTTGCCGGCAGAAGTTCTTCGCTGCACCTGACTGCTGAGGCCAATCAATGGCCACAAGAAAGGAACCGGTGACGTATGTAAGTGACATCATCAGTTCCTTTCCTGTGGTCACTGATTGGCCTCAGCAGTCATGTGTGGCAAAGGGGCTTTCACTGGCAAAGCCGTTGTTTTCGCTGGACCGGTCAGTGGTGGCAGACACAGGGAACAGGTATGTTGTTTTTTGTTTTTTTTGGGTTTTTTTTGTTTCACGTTTCACTGTCTCCTCCCTGACTTCTGATCCCAGATTAATGTCCCCTTTCAACTTGCCCCCAGTTAAATGTCATGCGCTATCTGCCCCCCTCCATCTGTCCCCAGTTTAATGCCCCCATCCATCTACCCCAGTTTAATGCCCCCTTCATCTGCCCCCAGTTTAATGCCCCTTCCATCTGCCCACAGTTTAATGTCCCCTTTTCATCTGCCCCCAGTTTAATGTTCCCCCTCCATTTACCCCCACAGTTTAACATAATAAAACACAGATACTTACCTTTCTTCGCATCCCTGCTACTCTGTCTGAGGTCTGCCTCTCTGGACTGTTGAGGGAGCCACAAGCGCGATGTGACGTCATCACATCGCGCCTACAACTCCTAGGGCCGGTGCGCAGAAGTACAGTGAAGAAGCAGAGGCTGTCCGCTCCTGCTTCACCGCTGTATTCAACTCATCTGCGTCTTCTCTAGACGCAGATGACTTGAATTTGGAACATACCTCCCACCGACCGGGACAGGACCCATACTATCCCACCGAATCCGGTCGGTTGGGAGGTATGTTATTAGTCCTCATTTTGCCAATGCAAATGCATTGGTCAGAGGCCCAATCGGGATGGTGAGGGGCCCGGCCCCTGACCTTCCCGATCGGACCCCTGACCAATGCATCTGCATTGGCAAAATGAGGACTAATGGTCGGGGCCCACCAGGGGATTCACCAGTTCCCCGGTGGGCCAGTCCGACCCTGGACTTGTGTGATCGGCAGGGGCCCCAGTTGTTGGACCCCTACTGATTTCTTACATCTCTCAAACTGTTAGGACCCTGCAAATCAGCTGTTTCCGACAGCATGCAGCTCCCAGTGTTTTTTACATGCCAGGTGCTGCGCTGCTCACTCACTGTACTCTTGTATTCTTGATAACCGTAGTTGTGAGTACTAAAACTTTATCCCTTTCAAGTATCTGATATACCACTGCAGTAACCGTCACTATCAAGAATTCACTGTAGGGACCGGGGAGGGAGCCCAGGCAAAAATTTGCACTTGGGCCCACAAACCTTTAGTTACGTCATTGCTTATTGCTGTGCTATCAACGGGAGTGGTGGCTTAGGGACAGATATCAATATCAGCAAACAGGAAGGCCAATGGAAAGAACCAGAACAGAGATCATCACTTTATGTAAATGTGCTCCACCATCAGTGGCTTAAATACAGGGGTAGCAGCGGTAGCGGCTGCCACAGGGCCCAGGACATTAGGAGGCCCCCGATGCTTTTTTTTTTTTTTTTTTTTTAATAGGCCATTAGCTGGAGTAACCTCAGCAGGTAATGGGCCCTATTTACTTACTGATCCCTGCTCCTGCTCAAGGCTGCCTGTGCTTCCCCTTTTCGGAAGCAGAGGTGGCTGTGAGCAGGAGCGGGGATCAGTAAGTAAGGCCATGGGCCCGTGAACCCCACAAACACTGCTATCATTATACTCTGGGGTCTGGGGGGGAAGGTTGGCAGTTTGCAGTTCAGGGGGGGTTGGGATTGGCGGTTTGGGGGGGGGGCCATGTCAAATGTTCGCCTTGGGGCCCAGCCATTCCTAGTTACACCACTATCCACCATACTATGCATGTGAGCAGTTTTGTTAGGTAAATGTTACACATTTTGGCACCCCACTATTGCTTAGGAAAGAAGAATATAGATAATACATTGATTTTATTCACAGTTGAAATTACTAGGTCCATTTCATAAGTCACAATAAAGAGTATGTCCAATATTGCAACCTTTTTTTCTCTAGAATATCTGATGTAAATAATGAAGCAATTTTGTCCTGACTGAAAATATGGACTGTTCTCATGCAAACTTTACATAGCAAATATGGACATGTTGCATAAACATTGGGACATTTATCTAGCGCTATCTTTAAAGGTTTTGTGCCACTAAATCAAGTTATGACTTTTCATTACAATAGATCATAACTTGTTGATCAGTGGTGCTGCAATTGCTGAGGCTCCCACTGATCCCAATAATGGGTCCCATGGAGTGAATGGAGTGGCAAGTGTACATTGCTGCTCTATTCATTCCCTATGGAATTGCAATGATAACCGAATCTTGTACTCCTGAACAAAGGACCACAATCTGTTAACTCAAAAATTCCCTATTAGGATTTATGGACTGTACTTTTCTAAACTGGACAACTTTTTTTTGTAATAATTGCTTTTTAAAAGTAGCTTTTCACATTCTCATTGCTGTATGGAGGAATATACAGTCATATGAAAAAGTTTGGGCACCTCTATTAATCTTAATCATTTTTAGTTCTAAATATTTGGGTGTTTGCAACAGCCATTTCAATTTGATATATCTAATAACTGATGGACAGTAATATTTCAGGATTGAAATGAGGTTTATTGTACTAACAGAAAATGTGCAATATGCATTAAACCAAAATTTGACCGGTGCAAAGATTTGGGTACCCTTATCATTTTATTGATTTGAATACTCCTAACTACTTTTTACTGACTTACTGAAGCACAAAATTGGTTTTGTAACCTCACTGAGCTTTGAACTTCATAGCCAGGTGTATCCAATCATGAGAAAAGGTATTTAAGGTGGCCAATTGCAAGTTGTTCTCCTATTTGAATCTCCTCTGAAGAGTGGCATCATGGGCTCCTCAAAACAACTCTCAAATGATCTGAAAACAAAGATTGTTCAACATAGTTGTTCAGGGGAAGGATACAAAAAGTTGCCTCAGAGATTTAACCTGTCAGTTTCCACTGTGAGGAACATAGTAAGGAAATGGAAGACCACAGGGACAGTTCTTGTTAAGCCCAGAAGTGGCAGGCCAAGAAAAATATCAGCAAGGCAGAGAAGAAGAATGGTGAGAACAGTCAAGGACAATCCACAGACCACCTCCAAAGAGCTGCAGCATCATCTTGCTGCAGATGGTGTCACTGTGCATCGGTCAACAATACAGCACACTTTGCACAAGGAGAAGCTGTATGGGAGAGTGATGCGAAAGAAGCCGTTTCTGAAAGCACGCCACAAACAGAGTCGCCTGAGGTATGCAAAAGCACATTTGGACAAGCCAGCTTCATTTTGGAAGAAGGTCCTGTGGACTGATGAAACAAAGATTGAGTTGTTTGGTCATACAAAAAGGCGTTATGCATGGCGTCCAAAAAACACAGCATTCCAAGAAAAACACTTGCTACCCACTGTAAAATTTGGTGGAGGTTCCATCATGCTTTGGGGCTGTGTGGCCAATGCCGGCACCGGGAATCTTGTTAAAGTTGAGGGTCGCATGGATTCAACTCAGTATCAGCAGATTCTTGAGAATAATGTACAAGAATCAGTGACGAATTTGAAGTTACGCCGGGGATGGATATTTCAGCAAGACAATGATCCAAAACACAGCTCCAAATCTACTCAGGCATTCATGCAGAGGAACAATTACAATGTTCTGGAATGGCCATCCCAGTCCCCAGACCTGAATATCATTGAACATCTGTGGGATAATTTGAAGCGGGCTGTCCATGCTCGGCGACCATCAAACTTAACTGAACTGGAATTGTTTTGTAAAGAGGAATGGTCAAAAATACCTTCATCCAGGATCCAGGAACTGATTACAAGCTACAGGAAGCGACTAGAGGCTGTTATTTTTGTAAAAGGAGGATCTACTAAATATTAATGTCACTTTTCTGTTGAGGTGCCCATACTTTTGCACCGGTCAAATTTTGGTTTAATGCATATTGCACATTTTCTGTTAGTACAATAAACCCCATTTCAATCCTGAAATATTACTGTGTCCATCAGTTATTAGATATATCAAATTGAAATGGCTGTTGCAAACATCCAAATATTTAGAACTAAAAATGATTAAGATTAATAGGGTTGCCCAAACTTTTTCATATGACTGTAACCTTTGCAGAGTGTATAATTTTCATAGACCTAAATTGCTGAATGTATATAGAAAGAGGCTGTCCTGCTATGAACACTTGTAAGTATACAAATGCCGGGTCCCCCAGTGATCAGGAAGACAGGGGATTTAAAATCCCTTTAAGGCCAGGGCACCACGTGGCAAAAACGCCGTGGAAAAAATCACAGCGTTTTACAGTCAGAGCAAAGTGGATGGGATTTCTGCGGAACTACACATGGGGCCTTAGCCTAAAGCCTCCTTGTTAATAGATCACCATTGCGATTGACAGTTGCTCCCTTCAATTCTATGAAGTGAATAGGGTGCCGGTCACGCAATCAGTGGAGTTTTTGCTGGAGTTTGTGTTGCCATAATTTTCTCCAGATTTATCAAATGTCACCTGATGTTTTATAAATTTGGCATATCTATCTCTTAACACTTCTGTCTAAAGATTTCACAACATTTTATCCTTTTGATTCCACCCACTACTGGAATGAGATTGTAAAAGTTTTTGTAACTGTTGATAAATCTGGTGTTGGGTCAGACACTGGCAGCAATTGCCTCTATGGAGGACATGCCTAGGACCCACTTCCCATTCTTGTACCTACCACATATACAGTGGGGAATATAAGTATTTGATACACTGGCGATTTTGTAAGTTTTCCCACCTACAAAGAATGCAGAGGTCTGTAATTTTTATTGTAGGTACACTTCAACTGTGAGAGACAGAATCTAAAATGTATCAAAGTATTTGATACAATAGAAAAACAGAATATTTGGTACAGAAACCTTTTGCAATTACAGAGGTCAGATATTTCCTGTAGTTCTTGACCAAGTTTGCACACACTACAGCAGGGATTTTGGCCCACTCCTTCAAACAGATCTTCTCCAGATCTTTCAGGTTTTGGGGCTGTCACTGGGATACATTGAGTTTCAGCTCCCTCCAAAGATTTTTCATAGGGTTCAAGTCTGCAGACTGGCTAGGCCACTCCACGACCTTGAAATGCTTCTTATGGAGCCACTCCTTAGTTGCCCTGGCTGTGTGTTTTGGGTCATTGTCATGCTGGAAGACCCAGCCACAACCCATCTTCAATGCTCTTACTGATGGAAGGAGGTTGTTGGCCAAAATCTTGTGATACATGGCCCCATCCATCCTCCTTTCAATACGGTACAGTCATCCTGTCACCTTTGCAGAAAAGCACCCCCAAAGTATGACGTTTCCACCCCCATGCTTCACGGTTGGGACAATGTTCTTGGGGTTGTACTCCTGTGTCCTTCTTCTTCCTCCAAATACGGCGAATGGAGTTGATACTATAAAGTTTTATTTTGGTCTCATCTGGCCACTTGACCTTCTCCCATACCTCCTCTGGATCAACCAGATGGTCATTGGCAAACTTCAAACGAGCCTGGACATGTGCTGGCATGAGCAGGGGACCTTGTGTGCCCTGTAGGATTTTAATCCATGACGGTGTAGTGTGTTACTAACGGTAATCTTGGAGACTCTGGTCCCAGCTCTCTTCAGGTCATTGACCAGGTCCTCCTGTGTAGTTCTGGGCTGATTCCTGACCTCTCAGAATCATCCTTACCCTACGAGCTCTTGCATGGAGCCCCAGACTGAGGAAGATTGACAGTCATCTTGTGTCTCTTCCATTTTCTAATAATTGTGCCCACAGTTGTTGCCTTCTCACCAAGCTGCTTGCCTATTGTCCTGTAGCCCATCCCAGCCTTGTGCAGGTCTACAATTTTGTCCCCGGTGTCCTTAGACAGCTCTTTGGTCTTGGCCATGGTGGAGAGGTTGGAGTGTGATTAATTGAGTGTGTGGACAGGTGTCTTTTATACAGGTAACGAGTTCAAACAGGTGCAATTAGTACAGGTAATGAGTGCAGAGTAGGAAAAACTAACAGGTCTGAGAGCCAGAAGTCTTGCTGGTTGGTAAGTGATCAAATACTTATTTCATGCAATAAAATGCTAATTAATTATTTAAAAATCATACAACACGATTCTCTGGATTTTGGTTTTTTTTTAGATTCTGTCTCTCACAGCTGAAATGTACCTATGATAAAAATTACAGACCATTCTCCATTCTTTGTAGGTGGGAAAACTTGCAAAATTGCCAGTGTATCAAGTACTTATTTTCCCCACTATACACATGTATTTTTAAAACATGAACATACACATTACTTATACATATTCCACATTCACATAAACATTTAGACTATGGCCTCATATTGCAGAAAAGGAGCTTTTTTTGTTGAAGATTTTGCTGAATTTTTTTGAGCCAAAGCCAAGAATGGATTGATCAGAAGCGGAAGCATATAAGTGCTTCCTATATATTTCCCATAATTCTTGAAGCCACTCTTGGCCACTGCAGCAATATCTGCAACAAAAAAAGCAGTTTTTCTGCAATGTGGGGCCTTAGCCTAAAGTGAGTCTGTCACCAGAGTGAAGCATATTAAACCAGCAACAAAGTTAGATTAGGCTCACCTGATTGTAGCAATTTTTCCCATGAAAATTCAGGCATTCGTCATTGAGATATTAATTTATTTCACAATACGTAAATGAGCAGTGTGGAGCACCTAGGTTGGCTCCTTTGCTACAAACTGCTTAGCCCTACAGTGCTCTAATACTACTTCCTTCTCTCCTCCGTTCTTTGAGTGACAGGGCCAGGGAGCTATGCTGAAATCTTGCCTGTCCCTGTGGTCTCCTGTTTATGCTGGAGCATTAAAGAAGTGTGAGGTGTAGAAAATTGGAGCAATGGAGCCACCCCCAGTGCTTCAGACCTCTTGTTTGCATATTATGAAATAAATTAATATCTTGGCAATGGAGAAGCAAATTTTCATGGGGAAAAAGGTGTTACATTTAGATGAGCCTGAGCTAACTGCGTTGCTGATTTATTTTGCTTCACCCTTGTGATAGACTTTCTTTAAACACCACTCAATGTTGAAATTACAATACTAAGGGAGCGTTCACACTACCGTTGGTGACCGTCAGTAGTGTCCGTTGCTATTGTCTGTTACAAGATTTTAACATTGGACACTAGCTGAACCATCAGAAATCCTTTAAAATTTCCATTCATTTCAATGGGTTTTTATATTGTGTCCGTTAGTTTCCGTTTGTGTCCGTTTACACCCAATCCGTCAAAAGTCGTTTTTTTTTCCACGGACAAAAAATCCTACATGCAGGACTTTTTTGTCCGTTTGGGAAAAACGGATTCTTGACAGACAGCAAGTGTCCGTTATTTTTTTAACATTGAAGTCTATGGGTAACGGACTTATAATGGACAGTAACTGATAGCCATCAGTTACTGTCCATTATTTTATGTCCGTCTTGTTTCTGCGCATGCTCAGAAAGCAGAAACAAAAAAAAAAACGGACATTGTTAAAAAACGGACACTAACTGATGCTAACTGATGCTAATGTGTCCTTTTTTCAACTGATCTATTAATTGGATCAGTTAGAAAAATGGACACATTAACATCAATTAGTGTCCGTTAATGTCTGTTATGATAGGTGTCCTTTTTTTTTTTTTGTTAACGGACACCTTCATAACGGAATCCAAAGGTAGTGTGAACCCTGCCTAAGAAGGAAAAGTTTTGGAATTATGGAAATTACAGGATCAGGCATGATATAGGCATTTTAATGATATCCAAATTATAAAAAAAAAATGTAAACACAATATTCAAAATATCTTGATTTATTTGGTATCGAGTATGATTGCAACACATAGAAATACATGCATTTACATGCCTTGCCATGCTATCAGTGAGGTAATTAATGGATATCTGAGGAATATTTATGCCATGTTGAATGCACTTGTGTTGTAAATCATCAAGATTGGCTGCCAGCCATTCCCTTTGCAATTGCTGACCAATGACATCCGAGATGTGCTCGATGGGAGACAAGTCCAGAGATACTGCAGGCTATGTTAGTATGTTTAGGCCACGCAGGCTGCTCACAGTGGCACAAGCAACATCTGGTCTGGCATTGTCCTGTTGAAAAATGACTCCTGGGACACTGCAGAAATGTCCATACCACTAGTTCCATGACCAATCAATATAATGCCAAGCTGTAGTGCACCTGAAATGAAGGTTAGCAGTACAGAATGGATCAATACCTCCAAGCTAACGAACAGAGATTCGCCTCCGCTCACCTCTTGCTGTCATTTTAGTTTATTGTAGATCTTTCAACCAGTGGTACACAAAGTGATGAACTGTGCTGACATCTCAGCCTAGGCATGTAGCAATCTTCTGGAGTGATAAACCAAGGTCTCTCAGTTCAAGGATTCTGTTCTTCTCAGTTTGCAAAAAGTGATGATAACTGGAACGTTGATGAACTGGAGGTATCTTACACATATGGCTATGAACCTTTGCCTTTCTAGTTTTCATGACCCCCTAGAATTAGAAGTAGGTGCTTGAAAATTTGAAAATGTGCAGATTTTAGCGACACTTGCTACTTCCTCAATTTGCAACCTTACAGCTTGTCCTTCTTGGTGTTACATATTCAATTATGACTAGTGGATATGCATAAATGCACACAAAATACACACATACACACATTATATATGCACACAAGATATAAATAAAAAAAGACATACACATGCATATACAATACACAAGCATTTACACTTTATGCATGTATGTACACATTTTGTGCATATATATTTGGTATGTACATAAACACATATACACATTACATGCACATATTACGCAAACATATATACATTATACATGCATGTATGTATTCTGTTCATATATATACCTCTTAGATACAAATATACACATTATGTGTACAGTATACACATACATATATTAAATATAAACATACATATTACTCATGCCTGTACACATTATACACACACATACATGTTTAATATATACAAACTACTCATGGATGTGCTTAGTAGGGCCCTCCTGTGTTCCCTGTGTGAAAGGTGTGTCGGGTCATGTATATGAACTACACCTCCATTCCATTACATGGGACAGAGATAGTAGTGATATCTCCACCCAGCAGTGAAACCCTTACCATTCTAGCAGTTCTCCTCTAATTCATAGTGGATAGCTTTCCATTACCAAAATTAGCTTTTAATACAAAGACCATAAGGGGGTGTACACACTAGGAATTTGTTGGTAATTTTGAGGCAGAATCTGCCTCAAAATCCGTCTCAAATTCTGCCTCCTGCTCGGTCTTCTGGTAGATTCCACCTGAGAACTCCCATTGAAATAAAAGGGAGGCAAAACATACATCTTTTCTGTTGGCACAGAATTGGATGCAGAATTTGATGCAAAATTTTTATAAAATCTGCTAGCAGAATATGAAATGTGGCCAGGCCCAATAAAGGCAAAATACAATAGCACTCTTCTCCAAAATCTGCTTCAAATTCAGCGTCAAAATCCTCATTGTTTTTTGACACGCAGAAAAAAATCTCTTCAAATTCCTGCTTGACAAATTCAGCATTAAATTCCTATGTGTGAACACCCTCTAAGGTGCCTGGTATTTTTTTTTTTTTTTTATCTAAAAAGCTATTTTTGGAGTACACCATGGAGCCTGTCAACAGAAAAATTGGTATCAGACCTTGTAAGGCTACTTCTACACTTTCCAGAGATGCCTTTCTTATTCTGTATGGCAGTCCATTTTCATGAAAATCAGTGTTTTATCCATATTCCTTTCTTCGCCTGACTTTCTTGCTCTCCACTCTAGATAGACAACCCTGACTGACAACAAGGTGTGATGTCAATCAAGTAATGGGGGGTGGACCTGGGCGGCAGTTAGGGGTGCTTATCTACAGGAGAGAGTGAAGTGCCAGGAGAAGAAACACCCTTAGGCTGAAGCCCCACATTGTGGAAACACATCATTTTTTTTGCAGATTTTGCTGCTTTTTTTGAGCCAAAGCAAGGAATGGCCACAAAAGAAATGGAAAATATATAGGAAATACTTACACTTCTACCTTCTGCTCAATCTACTTCTGGCTTTAGTTAAAAAAAACCTCAGCAAAATCTGCAACAAAAAAAGCTGTGTTTCTTTTTAGCTAATTTGCGTAAGTATAAAACACAGATTTTCATGAAAATGGAGCTGCAGTGCAGAATAATATAGCCGACTTTGGAAAGTATAGAAGCAACTCTACAAAGTACTGTCATTATTTGGACACTGATTTTCCTGCTGACAAAGCAAACATTCATGTCCATGGCGCCATAATGTTCACAAAAATCCTTCCCTGCAGTAAGATTATGTAATTTTTTGTGTATGATGTTGTAAATATATTGTACATTTGTTGGGTTGCCAGGAGGGGGCAGGAAAGAAGACAGCTGTGTGTGGTTGTGTCCTCTATGTAATCTATGTATATTGATCCATACCTCCCAACTTTCAAAGGATAGAAAGAGAGACAGTATGTGCGGAGTGCTATGCACACTGCAGCAAATTTAGCTCCACCCACTTCTATGTTGACTCCGCCCATTCTCATCCATTTTTCTATGTGCCCCCACACAGTATAATTCTCCGAAAGTCACCCTAACATTATATGCCCCCACATTATAATCTTCCCCTCCAATTGTCCTGCAGTATGAAGTCCCTCTCCTGGTGCCCCAGTTTAAACTGGGGGAAACTAGAGGGGGACATTAAACTGGGGCAGCTGGAGGGGACATTAAACTGGGGGCAATTAGAGGCAGACATGTCCCCCTCCAGCCTCTCCCACGGTTTAATGTCCCCTTCCAACTTGCCCCCAGTTTATTGTCCCCCTCCAGTTGCCCCCAGTTTAATGTCACCATCCATCTACCCCCCCAGTTTAATGTTCCTCTTCATCTCCCCCCAGTGTAATGTCCCCCCCTCCAGCTGTCCCCAGTTTAATGTTTCCCTTCATCTGCCACAGTTTAATGTCCCTCCTTCATCTATCCCAGTTTAATGTCCTCCATCTGCCCCCAGTTTAATGTCCCACTTCTTCAGCCACCAGTTTAATGTTGCCTCTCCAGCTGTCCTCAGTTTAATATCCTTCCTTCATCTGCCCCCAGTTTAATGTCCCCCCTTCATCTACCCCTGGTTTAATTACCCCCCCCCCTCGATCTGTTCCTAGTTTAATGTCCCGCTGAATCCGGTACAGTTGAGAGGTATGTTGATGTAATGTATTTAGCTTTGTTACATCTATGTTATTAGTAAAGTATTTTTATGTATAAAGTGTCTGCGAGGGTTGTATGTTACTTCTGTGGTATATGAAGGACTGGAGTGTGTGCATATGGCAAATAACACATAGTAAGGTGGCTGTATAGAAACCAAGACAACTTCCTAGGAACTGAAGAAAGGGGTAAAAGACAGATATACCCACACAAACCCTTTTTCAACCTTAAATTATGAAACAACTTTTTGTAAATGAATAGCACAGATGACTATAAGAAACTTTGTAATATATCTTATTAACGAAATATATTTCCTTTTACACTTATGAGACTGAGCTACCTTTTGCATAGCAATCTATGAAAAGGAAAGGTGGAGGAAAAGGTACACTGGCAGGGGACAAAAATCTACAGCTGCTAAACTCTGCTACTCTGTGAGTGAAGGAACTACAAAGATGGACTCTATATAATTAAACAGTATGAAAGACATTAAAAAGGTGGAAAGCAGCATAATAAGTGAAGAAGAAAACATCTTTTTAATATTTCTTTATGATATATTACAAAGTTTCTTTTAGTCACATGCACTATTTATTCATGAAATGTTTTATAATCGGAGGTATGCTATAAGGCCTCATGCACACTACAATGTGTGCAGGCAGAATCTCTCCCGATGGGCGGTATGATACTCCATTGCAATGATTATAGAGCATGACATCGGAGCAGAACAGAACCCCCCTCATTGAAGTCAGGGAGGGATGGTCCCTCCTTGGCGTGCACACTCAATAAAAGTTCTTCTGAATCTTTTAACACAAATAAGTATATCGATCTGTTTATCTCCTCCTCCACAAATTGGACTGAAGTGTTTATGTGACAGATTCTATAAAGTGTATGTAGGTGTTTTAGACATGGTATATGATGTTAGTTATGTGCATTTTCAAACACAAATCCATGTACTGTATATACCCTTGTTGTGCACACTATTAGATTAATCTTTTCACAAGTTTAGATGCACTTGCTCCAACAATAGGTGTCTGAAATGTTTTATTCAGGCAGTGCTAGGATACGTAAGGTTGTTACTAAGGACACTCTTTATTTAACGGGAATTTTGTAAAACATTTTCATTAAAGGTCAAATAAAGTTGCATAATAAATATTTAAAATATGTGTACATATTTATGCAATCTAGATGGTGTAATATTTAGTTTCTGTTGCAGATATTTCCTGAAGAGGTGGAAATATTTCCTGATTTACATGTGGGAGTGACAAATAGCCCTTTTGCTTGAAAATCTGTATATGTTTTCTCTGTGAAAGCAAAGTAAATTATTTTCTTTTTTTTTTATATAACTGTAATTTTATTGAAAAATTTTTCATTAACAAGGAATAAAGAAAAAACAAAAAAACAATAATAATCAAACAAACAGGAAGCATTGAGGTAAATAGAGGCTATCTGCCTCCTCCCCCGTAAGCAATATGCATTTAAATTAAGCAGTGAACAAGGGAGGGGGGGAATGGAGGGGTTAAGAAGACAAGGGTAGGACCAAAGGGAAGGGGGGGGGGGGAAGGAGAGGACTAGAGATCAGAGACCCTGTAATGTACAATACATGTCCCAGGGTGCCCAAATAGCCCCAAAGGCTTCCCGTGAATTATGTAGGCCAGCAGTCAGGTATTCAAGACTCCTCACATCCTTCATTCTAGCCACAAGCTCAAGACTAGATGGGGGACTCACCTTCTTCCAGTTTCTAGCTATGAGAGTTTTAGCTGCAGTACAAAGATGCAAGAAAAACCTGGATGACTTATTGCTCAGGTGTCTGGGGGGAAGGTTCAGGAGATAAAGAAGAGGGTCAAGAGGAACCTCTTGCAAAAAGAGAGCAGTCGTCAGAGTCCTGACCCCCCTCCAAAAACCGAGGATGAGAGGGCACGTCCAAAAGATATGGTGCAGGGTACCCACCGCAGCTCCACAGCGCCAGCACCATGGGGGAACTAATGGGTTTAAAGTATGAAGGAGAGCCGGAGTATGATACCAATGCATCAACAGCTTATACTGCGTTTCCCTAAACGTAATGCACTGAGATGATTTCTGGGCCCGAGACCATACAATCCGCCACTGTTCCTGGGAGATGGGTTTACCCACCGCCTCCTCCCATTTAAGCATATAGCGATGATTAACAGGAGAGCCTGTAGTTTGTGAGTTAAGAAGTTGGTAAATAGAGGATATAAAGCCCCTAGTGGACGTGCCTGCACGGCAAATCTTTTCAAAAGCGGTGGGGAGTGACACCTTAAGAGACCCATGGAGGGAGCGGACAAAGTGAACCACCTGCAAGTAATGGAACCATTCAGTACCTGGCAGGTTTTGATTAGCTGTAAGATAAGCAAAGGACCTGAGTTCCAAGGTTCCAGGGTCAACCATGTCAGCAATCCGGTAAAGGCCAGCTTCAGACCACACTTTAGTCATGGCAGAAGTCAGGCTCTCTGGGAGAAGGGGGTTGTATAGTATGGAGACCATAGATGAGCGCGGGGACATCAGGGAGAATCTAGCACAACAGGTAGACCAGATAGATCTAGTAAACCGAATGGGGCCCAACAGGTACGAGGCAGGGGGGTGGGGGGGAGCTGACCCACAGAAGCACGTTAGGATGCATGGGTGCCAGCCATAGCTTCTCTATCTGCACCCATCTGGTGTATGCTGGCATAGCCGCCCAGAATGGGATATGGCGTAAGTGGGCCTCCCAGTAATAATGTAACAGATGTGGGACAGCCATACCCCCAGACCCCCTATCCGCCAGCATAACAGATCTAGGTATTCGGTGTCGTTTTGCTTTCCAGATAAACTGGAAGATAGCTTTCTGTAGGTTCCGTAATTCTCCCCGAGGTATCGCGACTGGGAGCGTCTCGAAAAAATACAGTAGCTTCGGGAGGAGAGTCATCTTGACCGCAGCAATTCTCCCCAAAAGGGAGATAGGCAAGGGTTGCCATTTGTCCAATAGGGCTCTTAGCTCACAAAACAACCGCGGGTAGTTTGCCGAGTAGAGGGTCGCATAGGAGGTGGATATATGGACTCCCAGGTAGCGGATAGAGGACTCCCGCCACTGGAAATCGTAATTACTGCGGAGGAGAAGGAGAAGGTCCCGTGGGATGTTAAGTGGGAGTGCCTCAGTCTTCGCGGGGTTCACCTTATACCCTGAGAGATCACCATAGGTCTCTAGCGAGCGCAGCAAGTTTGGAAGGGTAGTATGAGGGGAGGTGAGAGTGAGGAGTACATCGTCCGCGAAGAGAGATATCTTAAATTCCTTATCTTGGACCATGATCCCCTTGATATTAGGGTCTCGCCTAATCTTGGCCGCTAGCGGTTCAATGCAGAGGGCAAATATGATGGGTGACAGGGGGCAACCCTGCCTAGTGCCATTTCGAATAGGGAAGAAGGGCGAAGATGCATGGGGAAGCTTAATTGCTGCTGAGGGTAAGGAGTAAAGGGCCTGGATAGCTGTGAGAAACGGTCCCGTAAGCCCGAACGCCTTAAGCGTAGTATGCATAAACGACCAATTTATGCGGTCAAAAGCCTTTTCAGCGTCCAGGCTCAAGAGAAGGGCCGGGGTAGAATAATGATTGGCCACCTCCACCAAATCCACAGTCCTCCTGGTGTTGTCACCACCCTGACGACAGGGGATGAATCCCACCTGGTCCTTATGGACAAGCAGAGGGAGCCAAGCATTCAGTCTATTGGCTAAGAGTTTGGTGAAAAGTTTCAGGTCCGTGTTCAGCAAAGCAATCGGTCGGTAGTTAGCACAATCCTGCAAGTCCTTACCCGGTTTAGGGACCAATGTGAGTAGTGAAGAGAGCATAGTCGGGGGTATAGGGGAACCTGAAAGGAAGGAATTGAAGAGGGACAATAGATGAGCAGAGAGTTCACCCTGGAAAACCTTATAATAATTGTAAGTGAACCCATCTGGGCCTGGGGCTTTCCCATTTGGGAGGTCCCTCAGGACCCCTTCTAGTTCCTCCCTGGTGATGGGGGTGTTCAGGGAGGTTAGGGCCTCAGGAGGAAGGCGTGGGAGACAACAATCCTTTAAATAGTCTTCCAGTAGTGTTGAGTCATCCCCAGGGAGTAGTGCTCGTGGGGGGGGTAAGTCATACAGCTTAGAGTAGTAAGCGTGGAACGCCAGCGCCACAGCATCAGGGTGATGTTGAAGAGTACCCGCGGGGTCACGGACAGAGTGTGGTGTGGAAGAGGCCCGATGATCCCTGAGGGTTCCTGCCAGAAGGGTATGAGATTTATTACCTCGTTCAAAAAACCGCTGACGGGTATAAAGGAGAAGTCGTTCCACATGGCGGGTCTCCAAATCACGGAGGTCCGCCCGGGCCAGGACCAAACGGCGAAGAACCCCCAGGGATGGATGCGCTGCCAAAGTCGTCGTAAGGGACCGAATACGGGCTTGGAGGAGCTGTTCCTGGGCCTGTCTGTCCCTTTTAAGCCTAGAAGCCAATGCGATACAGCATCCTCTCATGACCGCCTTATGGGCTTCCCAGAGAATGGCAAGAGAGTCTACCGAGCCTAAGTTGTCTCTAAAATAATCTATCAAGTGTGTGCGCAGGGTCTCGAGGGAGGTCGGCGAATTGAGCAGTGTTTCGTTAAGACGCCAATGACATTGGCGAGTAGGCACTGGAGTCGTAGATAAGGTAACCACGACTGGGGCATGATCAGACCAGGTGAGAGGGCCAATGTTCGTGTCCCTAAGCAAACGAAGAGCGGGAGCATTTCCAAAGAAGTAGTCAATGCGGGTGTGAGTGTTATGAGGGTGAGAAAAGAAGGTGTAGGAGCGCGCCGTAGGATTGTCCACTCGCCAAAGGTCATACAAAGAGTGGGCGCGGATCAGCCTGCGGAACTCCCTTGCAAGTTGGGCCAACCTATGGGGGGTTGGGCCCTGGGGTAACGCCAGACGATCCGCCCGTTCAGAGAAGACCATGTTAAAGTCTCCCCCCACCAGCCAAGCTGATGGTGGGAGAGCGCGCAGACGGGAGAATACCCGGCGCAAGAACGGGATCTGTGCTGAATTGGGGGCATAGACATTGCATAAAACAATCGGGGCACCATAAAGGAGCCCCTCCAAGATAACAAACCGGCCACCTGGGTCTATGTGGGAAGTCGTCACTGTAATTGGGCAGGATCGAGAAAGAAGGATAGCCACCCCAGCTCTGCGTCGATTGTGGAAGGCTGAAAAAGCTACGGGAAAATAATGCTTAGCGAAGGCAAAAGTACCAGCGCGGTCAAAATGAGTCTCCTGAAGAAACGCCACATCCGCTCGTAAGGAGCGGAGTTCTCTAAGGACATGGCGCCTTTTAATGTTGGAACCCAGGCCCTTGACATTAATTGTAACGCACCTAACCATTGGGACCCAGGATTGGAGGACAGCGGCGGATTGCAATAAGCTCACCCATCTCACATGACGCTGGCAAGTTTCCCTCGGAGAGGCAAAAGGGCAATCCACAAACAGGAACCCAAAGTCGAGGCAGGGTCTCTAGATCAGGGAGGGGGGGGGGAAAGAGAGGGAGGGAGGGAGGCAAAAGACATCATAAATGACAAAGTAAAAATAAAAACAGTTAAACAATACTTTGTGGGAGAGGCTAAGTCACTCGCCTGAGGACCAATGAGGGCAGCCAGAGGTCCAATCAGGATCAATGGCCGCACAGTCCAAGTATCCCCTTAGGGGGGAGAGCGTGGACAGGAGGTCGGAGGGGAGGCGGTGGATCCCCAACCACCAGTAAAAAGAAGGAAGGAAGGGGAGTCACCGGAACCCCACCCCGCCCCACTCCGCTAAAACAATCCAATAATAAGCATAATAGATGAGACCCGTAGACCTAAAAAAGAAAAAAAGAGAAGCAAACATAACATTAAGGCATGCAGATTCCAAAGCACCACCGAGAAAAGGGAGAACGTCTCAAGGGGGGGGCAGCCTCCTCAGGGATCAGTCTCCAGCCGGGGCCTCCGAGTGGTCACCACCGCGGAGGATGCATGACGTCGTCTGGGCTCCAATCGTTGCCAAACCGGTGGTGGGGGAGGGGGTGGAGAGAATAGCTCCCAGTCTGTTAAATCCGGCAGGGGAACATCCAATAGGTCACAGAAGAGAGGCAAATCCGCAAAGGAGCGAAGCGTAGCGGAGCGACCATCCCTACGAGCAATGAGAGCAAACGGAAATCCCCACCGGTAAGGAATTTGGTGCTCCTGAAGAATCTGGAGGAGGGGTCGGAGATGGCGGCGTTTCTGGAGGGTGATTAGCGACAGATCCTGATAGAATTGTAGTGGAGCTCCCTGAAACTCGAAGTCTTTGAGTTTGCGCACTTTGCTCATTATAGCCTCTTTAAGGGTGAAGTCGTGGAGGCAGCAGATGACATCACGGGGTGTGGCGGAAGATCCTCTGGGTCGAAGGGCTCGATGTGCCCTATCAAACTTAATTTTGTGGGACGGGGGCTCCTGCAGTATAGTGTTGAAGACAGCCTCCAGCAGAGCAGGCAGATCCTCAGATTGGTCAGCTTCCGGGGAGTCCCTTGACGCGTATATTGTTGCGCCGGCCCCTGTTGTCAAGATCCTCCAAGTGGCGTTGCATGTCCCGTATAGCTGAACCCTGTTCAGTGGTAGTATCATGCAGTGAGGCAACATAGTCCCTGGTAGTGTCATGGTCATTCTCCAGCGTGTCCATTCGGTTAGCAATGGAGTGTAAATCAGTGCGGAGGGTAGCAATTTCAGATCGGAAGGATGCTGTGATTTCCGCAACCATACTTTTAAGGTCTTGTTTAGTAGTAAGTTGAGGAAGAAGGTCCGCCATGGATGATGGTGCTGAAGATGGGCCTGGAATGCAGCTCTGGGGGTACAGGACTGGAGGGGGGGGAGCCATAATCCTTGGGAGTGCGGAGCGGAGGAGCCCCTACGCCAGCGCCTTCCACCGCGCCATCCCCCCCTGAGCTATGGAGGGGAGGGGCGATGGGGGAAGATAGTAGATGGGGGGCCACAGAGACCAGCTCTGTGGCCACAGGCTGCAACTCATCAGCGGTGTAGGAGGGAGCAGAGCCACTGACCTCAGAACTCCTTGAGAAGCTGGAAACATCCGGGGTCCTCTCATGCCGCTCTGCCAGGAGTGCTGGTGAAGCAGAATGTAGTTGCTGGGACATCCCAGGGTGAGGAGACTGTGGGAGTACTCGTGCTGGGGAAACTCTGGGTTGCCCAGGCGCCGACAGGGATCTCTGTTGAAGCGGCGCTCCGCTGGCTGACAGGGGGAGCGCGGGAGGAGAGAAGCTGCGCTGCGACCCCTGTGCCTGGAGAGTGGAGGAAATCCAAGATGGCCGCCCCGCAGCAGCCTGGCCCGGTAGAGAAGGCCGCTGGGCCAGAAAGGCGTCCAGGGTGGCCCCCCCAGACCTCTCCACGGGCGCTGGGGTGCCCGGGGCCACCTTCCTCGGTAAGCGCTTGCCCATACTGCGCCTGCTGAGGGGTCCACGGGTCTCAGTAGCGAGCGGAGGAGCGGAGAAGGACCTGCGCGCGTGCTACTCCATGCGCGTCCAGGCCACGCCCCTAGTAAATTATTTTCATTGGTTACAAAAGTAGCAATAGCCTGTTTACATGACTTTCACTACACTGTTTAAATGTTCTAAAAAAAAGCAAACAAGGATTTAAAAACAACCTAACATCTTAAAGACATAGTGTTCCCAAAGGGTATCCTTTTGCCATATTTTTCTCCAGTATACATTAGAATCCTAAGATACAGTGGCGTTGAAATGTTTAGTGAGCTATGCCCTTCTTGAATACAACTCTATAACTCTACGATGTGCCTATGACATTCCAGTGGGATATAGTACACTCCTATCAAACAACCTATGTCACTTCATACATTATATTTTAAATCCTTCTTATGATGGGTGTTCAATAAATTATCTGCCTGAATGTGAAAACAAAATTTTCTGAGAAAATTGAACTTTCTACTTTTCAGTGTAATCCCCCTTGACTTCAACACACTTATTCCACTTTGCCTCCAGTGATTGGATGCCCTCAAAATAGACTGCAGGAACCCTGCTGCAGGAACCCTGTTACCGCCTCTTTGACTCATTATCATCAGGAAATGATGCTCTGAAATTTCTTCAGGTTACAAAAGAGAAAGTAATCACTGGGAACCAAGTCTGGACTGTAGGGTGGACGGTTAAGCTCCATGAAGCCACATTCCCAGATAGCAGTGATTTGGGAGACTTGTGAGCTGGCGCATTGTTGTGAAGAAGTAACACACCTGCTGACAACATCCCACGGCCTTTCTCTTTAATTGCCTCACTTAATGCCTTCATGTTTAATTATCTTCATGGTTGAAGTATAGATGTCTCCAGCAATTGTTGTCTCGTGTGGCCTGAATTCTAGTAATAAAGCACCTTCTGTATCTCAAAAAAACTTTGCCATGACCTTTCTAGCTGACTGCTGCACACAAAATTTCTTGTCATTTCTTGTTGGTGACCCCTTGTTCTTCCACTTCATGACTCTTATTTGGTCTCAGGATCATGGTAGTGGACCCTTGTTTCATCACTTGTAACCCGTAGAAGTCTCCTGGATTTTCTCTAAGCATGTCTAATTTCTCTTGGCTGATTTGCTGGCGACATGTTTTTGCTCAGGTGCCAAGATTCGTGGCACCCACCGGGAAAATGAACTTTGACCTTTGTGTGTTGCATGTCTAGGCATGTCTCAACCTGCACAGGCAAGCTCAGCTGTCTAACACTGACAGAACATACTGAGGTAGATAACTTATTGGTCAGTGAGTCCTGCTTAACATTAAACGCTGAATACGGTGTGTTTTGGCCTAAAGCATATAAACAGTTGTTCAGAATTCAAACTAAGGCTAGGTTCACACTAGTACTCGGTCTCTGCTGGGGGATTCCGTTCCCCATTCCGCTTTCAAAATGTGGAGGGAAAAGTCCTGCAAGCATTTTGGGCAGAAGTCAGGCGGAAACTCGGCGGACCCCATTATAGTCTGTGGGGTCAGCAGGTTTCCGAGGGTAGCCACTTTTTAAAGCGGATTAGATTTCTGTTCGTGGGGTCCCCAAGCAGACCCCCCAAATGGAAACCCGAATGCAGGTGTGAACCTAGTGTAAGCAATTTAGTAGTCTTAATAGTCTTGATAAAAAAATATCCTACCATTTTGTGTATACAGCTCCTGTGAAGACTTATGTGTCTTTATGGTTAGAGACTGCAAACAATTCAGGATTTGTAGTGTGTAACCGTGAATGCAGAATATGTTGGTGATCTATACATAAGCAAAATAAATAAATACTGTGGCTATTTTATAGGAGCTGTAGAAACAAAACATCAAAATGTGCGCCATGAAATGGCTGCAAATACCTCAAAAGTTAGCTGTGTGAAAAAAAGAGGAGAAGATGCCTATAGCATTGTATCTGATAAAAAAAATTGAGAAATTAGATACAGTATAGTCTGGTTACTATTAACAAGTTCTATAGCGCTCGCTTTGACAGCTCTTTCTTTGATACAATATGTTGTTCAATTTTTGACATAGCATGCCAGTTTTCAGTGTCAGAGTCTGAGTATGATATTCATGGCAAGAATATTTAGATAGTACTGTAAATGCAAAATTTTGCAATGCCATATTGTGAAATATGTTGGTGCTTGAAAGAAAAATTAATTTTAGTCCATGGAACTTTGGTCTGGAAAGCCATAAACACAATTCATGTTGTAGTTAGAGTAAAAGTAGGTTCACAAACGAAAAGTGTTCCATAGTTACTGTGTTTATTACTATGTGCTTGCCAGTTATGTAATTGTTGGTCAACCAACTCATTGATGTAACTATAGTAGTGGTAAAATGCTATGCAACCAAGGCTAAGGCAGGAGCACTCACACCACTTACCTCTTGGTGATATACTGACATCTAAATTCATTTTCTGGGTTCATCTTGGTGCAGAAGAACTGCTGTATTGTACTACTGTCCTTTCCTTGGTAGCAAGTATACATTATAATAAATACAATGCTACAGTTCAGTGTCAGAAAGGTGAATTATTAATAAAAATGTATTTTAGTGCCTTCGAAAAATAGCTCTGTGCATTCTACCAAATGTGAAACCAATTTCTGTCCATGTATTCAGTTATAAAATAAAGGTCTCTGAGGCTGTTGCACCCCCTACAACAAGCTCTCCAGGATATATTTGACCCCTACTTTTCCAATTCCACTGGGGCACACTGGGGTTGTTTACATCCAGCACATTTGGTCACTGGCTTCTTTGCCCTCTCACTTCATCTTGCAGATGTCACAGCTCTACAGTTTGGGATGTCTCTATCTGCTTTGACCACCCCACCTTCAGTGCCAGAATAGAATGTTACAGGAAGTGAATTCCCCTTGACTGGACACTTAACTGATAAATCAAGAGGGGAAGGGTGGATTTTCGCTACAGCGCACATATCGTAAAGTTGGCTGTTGTGTTGGATTAGAGGGGAAATAAGCCACTTTGGCCAGAAAACCCCTTTAACTATGGGGCACTTTGAATTCTTGTTGTGCCCCTTGTAATCGGCAATAAGCTCACAGCTATAGTGTACTGCGTATGCATTCACTCATACCATACCCATGTATCTTATGTTATTATTTAATGACGTTCTTTTTGTAACAATAAAACACTTACAAATCCATTTGAAAATAAAACTTTTTAAGTTCATTGTTACTGCCCCATACGCATTGATACATCTCCTTAGTGTACTTCTTCAGAAGATTACTCAGTTCTTTATTTTTCCTGTTTTTTTCTGAAGTAGTTTCATAGTGATGACCACAACCATGGGTCACAAATGTTTAACATATACTCCCCAAAGATTAAGTCATACAAACACCTGAAAACACAGACTTAAAAGGAGGGAGGGGAACAGTGGGAATACTCTGAGCAACATAAAACCCCATAGTTCTTAGTGTTACTCAAAACCATTTCCAGCTTTTGTAACTTCTACTGAAGTTGAAACATTTTTTGCATGACCTTCAAGGTGTTATCATGTGACTAGAAAAGTCATGCCCTTCATGGTATTGATCAAGAAATAGCTCTGTACCCTTTTGTCTTCTCTGTGGAAGTCCTGGGTAAAATTTTCCCCTCCTTATGGCAGTATACGCTCAGTTAGCTAACTGCAAGAGTTTGCCAATCAATCGCCAATGGTGTAGGTGCTTAAGTTGTAGCAGTGCTCCAATTCAAGAAAGCGTCTTAGATATATAGCAGCATTATTCTCTTGTTGTTGGACCCTATAGTGACATCTACTTTGTTGGGACAGAAGGAGTAATGGGCATTGACGTTACTCTTTGTTGGTTTCTTTTCTTCTTATTTCCTGTCCCCGTGTTTCGGTTTTTGTTCTTGTTCCCTTTTCCTTTGTTGTTCTTGGCCTTTTTTCCTCCTGCAAGGAATAAATGGTTATTTTAGTGAAAACATTTGATGAAGATTTTTTAGCAGCATGTTGTAGGAACTCCACAAAGTTTTTCCTTTGGTTTTTTCTTGGCTGGACATATACAGATATATGTCTGGATGACCAGCTTTTAAAGACAACATAATTCTATAGTATAGCGTCACAAACTGAATACCCCGATGGGCCCCTACACCAGGTGGTCCTCCAGCTCACCCTGGCATGGTAAAATACACTCACTGTAATTCATACCGATATGATGAGTGTCATCATACAGCATCTCAGCCAGGCTATGTGTCAGTATAATATACTGGGTAAATTATTTAAAAAACTACCCAGTCTATTTTTATATGCTGTAGACACATTGGGTGGCTGAGATGACATCTAAGTGCAGAGTCTGGCCAACCAGTATCCTTCCTACCTGGGTCCCATCTTTTCAATCACACTGCAGGGGCCCCAATCATCTTTCTGCTGTCTGAGGTCTGCTTCTGTGCACACATATTCCTGGCTCACAGAGATAAGAGGACTCTAATTCAAGGCAAGAGCCAGCAGCAGGCTACTGATAGGTACCCAGGACAGAAACAATCCAAGGTAATGGCTAGACAGCAAACTACTACTGAAAAACACATTTATAGTATTTTGATGACATTTTAGGAATGGCACCACCATCTGACGCTAATTCCTGCTAGTTTGGATATATGAGTAAATTAAGTATTGTTGAGGTATATCTTTTAACAGTGGGCAGAGATCGGTTCCGAAACTGCACCTACGGCACCGATATCTCCAGCCCCAGGGCTCATAACGGGAAAGCCAACAGTGTGCTGAATTCAGCGCACTGTTGGCTTTCTAGCGGTATATAAAACCGCCTGTTCATGATGACCTGAAAGGTCCTCTTTAAGGAGGCATTTTGTGCTACCATACTGTGGTGCTGGTGGTATTTTGTGCTGCATTGTGATATTTTTTTTAACGGCATTCAAAAACTTTTTAACTTTGTAAATCATGCCAGCTTTTTTGGTGTGAGTTATACTAAATATATTGAGGCACGGCATCCCCAGCCCACCTTTGTGTTCACTCTGCTCCTCTCACTTTCAGAAAAGTAGCAAGAAGGATGCAGAAATAGGGAAGTGGCACATCTTTGGCTCAAAAAAAGACCAGTGCACCAAAGATACAACAGAACTAGTCCCATCTACACCAGTTTTCTGGCATAGAGGGAATAGTAAATTCTCTCTATTATCTCTTTCTCTTCTTGCAACCCTCCTAAGTACATGTTGCAGGAATTGTTAGATCTTATTGCCTAGCAACTTGGGTGGCCTCTATTTAAAAATGTGTAGCTTTGTGCACAATACTGGTAATGGACAGTTTAGTCAATTTTAGCAAGACATTTCAGTTCTTTAAGGCTAATGCCCTGTGAGCTGCAGGCAAAAGCGCTGCACAAAAAAACACGTGGAAACGCATTGCTGTTTTTCCCGTAGCGCTTTTCACAGAAGTTCTGCAGAGTTTTCCTCTCTCTTTTCTCTTACTCACACCAGGAGATGTTAAATTAAGTAATTAAATTAATACTAATTGATACTTAAATGGTGAATTCCAACCATTAAACATTTGGAAGGACATGACTTTTTCCTACCACTGAATTGCCCTCAAAACCAATGTAATACAAAACTGCAAGCAAAAGTAACAAAGTAAGCAGATTATTGATTAAGAAGTTGCTGTATGTACAGTAGTATTTACGCTATTCTCAGCCTTATTAAGAACTCCCAAGTCTTCCAAGCCAAAATCTAGATTCCGGACCATGATCACTTTAAATGATAGTAACTTAAAGAATAAACGTTGCCATATCCCTTGCATGGATCTTAATACACAAAGCATTCTGCGTGGTAAATTATATCCCAACCATACCACATTGTTACGGGAAATGTATTCCTTCAGTTCCATAAATGGCAATTGTTGAGGGGCTCCATAAGGATTTAGCTGCACAACAATTCCTATTATTTATGTCCTGCGCAAGTAGAGGCAGTTAAAGAAGAACTTTTTATAATGTCCATAAAACAGAACAACCAGATTCTAATTTCATTAACACTTTTCTTGCTGGCAACATTAACTCATGGAGAATATTGCTAATGATTAATATCTACAGATATACTTATTCCACAATAAATCACTTGGTATTTTATCACGATATTAATGTTGGTCCATCCTATGCAGCTGTAAAAGCTGTGCTTATTGATAGCTGAAGGACCATTTATACTCACATTTTCACAAATTATGTCATGGGTGAAAAGCACAGTAAAATGCATATAAGGAACACCAAAGCAGTATACATGTCACTAGTACATTCAGAACAGGTTGCTGCATGGTAATTTGCCATGCAGGATACTTGTAAAGCTGAGTGTCATAGCTGTGGCAAAAAGTGGTATATTTACATACAGGCAATCACTTTTGGGCAGTTTTGGTGCAGTTTCTGATGCATTTCTTTACCTCATGACAGGTGGATTGAAAGATTAAAAAAAAAAAAGGCTTAAATTAGCATTTTTGATATTTCCCTTCGTAATGGCTAAAAAGACACATGTGAAGAATCACACTGTATGAATCTGCCCTAAAGGCATCATATTTGTTTTCCTCTAGCCTTCCTAGAAAAAAAGTGAATAAAAATTGTATCAATTTAACAACAATCTACTGAATGTCTATTTTTTATAGTTATTTTTCTTTTAGTATTAAACAATACCAATTTTATAATAAATATTATTGTTTTCAGGGAAATTTTTTCTATAACAAGTTTAGTGAGTTTCAACTAGCATTTAATTAAGTGTTAAAGGGAGTCTCATACCATAGGTGCAAATGGGTGCTCTCGCCAAGACCTGGGCGGCCCAAATAAGTAATTTGCATAAAGATTAAGGCTGGGGCCCCAGGTTGTGAAAACATATCGTTTTGGCTGCGGCGGAAACGCTTCCTCAAAAAACGCTGCGCTTTATAGTACCTGCAAAGTGGATGGGATTCTGGCTAATCCCAACCACACATTGCAGAAAAATATCTGCAGTGGAAAAGCTGTAACACATTTAATGCATAATAATAAATGGCCTACAGAATTCTCAAACTTCAGCTGAAAAAGTGTGTTAGGGTTATGGTTAGAGATGAGTGAACTGTTTTGAAACTAACCGGTTTAGACCTGAAATTTCAAACTTTTGTGCTTTGTCTCAAACTAAAATGACTGCCGCCACATTTAACACAATGTAGAAAAGCAGAGGAGAAGGATCACATGGCCTCTAAACTAGGCCGACTTCTGGCATCACCTGACAGCCTCTCAGCAAATCATGAGTGGTGGCTGGAAAGGTTACATAGCTGATGTCATATCAGCATATAGGTTACAGGGCAGGAAGCAGAAAAGCCATTTTGTGACAGAACAGTCTAGGGGGAAGAACTCAGTGCAGCTAAAGCAATTCCAATACAGTGAAAGTGAAATAAACACCAAACACTGTACTAGTAATACTGAATTATAGGAGAAGAGGACTCTGGAGCATAGTTTAGCTATATTAAATCGATTTTATAAAGATAGAAGAAAAATCATAGGAGTGGGGGGAGAAGCTATGCACTGTATTGTTACTGTAATGTGCACTGTCTTATACATACACTGACCATGTTACCCTTTCAGTGCCAAAAAAATCTCATTTTTTACAATAGTTTTTTTTTAGAGTATCAGATCTTCCATTAGTGTTGCACTGTTATCTTTGACTGTCCAGTGAGTGTCTTATTTTGACTGGCCACCCTTCAGTGCTAAGTCTTATCTACTTGTTAAATATTTTTTTTGCAACAGTCATTTTTGTTAAAAAAAAATACAGAAAAACTACCATTGTCACCCCAAAAATTCAATATGACTAAGAGTGTTCTTCTGTAATATTCCCTGGTTAGTTCAAAAATCTGACCTGACTGTGAAGCAGTGCGTTCATTGTGTGAAAAAAAGTTTTTTGTAAAAAAAAACAAAAAACAAAACAAATACACAGTGCCATAATTGTCATCAATCACTAATATAGAAGCAGTGCATTAAAATGACTGGAAAAAAGGACAGGGGACAGGCTAAGAGAGGAGAAGTTAAAAACACTTGCGCTACTATAACGCCATCCATATTTCCTGAGACTGATGATTAAATTTTTGATTAGTTTGCTTGATCATCTCAGTCACAGGATAATATTACATCTGATAGTGATTCCACGAGTGTGACCTTGAATCAGGGTTCTGTGTGTTCCTTCTCCTCCTCTACTGTAGTAACACATAGTTTACTGCACAGCCTTTCTGTACTAACAACCATGTCTTCTTCATCTTCACTGACACTGACCCTAGTAGTGATCTGTCACCTGCTGAAAAAGATATTTCTTCTAGTTCAAGTCTTCCACTTTTTCCTTTTTTTTTGATGTGTTAAATGAGAACAGTCAGTGCTATTTAGAAGTAGAGGAGGTAGAGGTGGAAGAGTTGGTGGTTGGTAATAGTGGCATGAGGTATTATACTGTAGGTTGTGCTGGTAGGAGCACTAGGGGGAAATGTCGTGTCAGGAATTATGAGGGTGTGCAAGAATCCCAAGGCCATGATGAGTCAAAAAAAGTGGGAAAGATGACATTGTCAATGATGATTCTGTTGTGAATAAGAATGGGCAACCATGTCAGGGTGATAAGGTGACAGCAGAGGAAGGGGGTGGTAGCAGCGGTGATAGTAACAATTCCATACCAACAATGCACATCCGTAGCATCCAAAAAACTTTCCCAGGCCATACCTAGGGGAAGCTCAAGGGGTGGTCGTGAAAGGCATCACCAGCTCATTTTGGAAAACAGTATTGCCACTGGCACTGGCAGAGTATGTGAGCAAAGCAGAGTAGTTGCTTTGCTGTATCCTGCATGCAGGTATCGCGCTGGGTGGCTCCCCGCCAACTACATCTGGGGAGTGTTGTCAGCGAATATTGTTGCTGCATTGCTGTTGAATAGAATAACAAATTGTCCCTGCATGGCTCATCTGCTAAATTCAGTGTTGTGACTCTTTGTAAATGCATATAGTGGCTTAAAGGAGGTATTGCTCATTTCAGATGCACTTATGTGACTAAAAACACCCTGCTGGCCTTACAGGGACAAAAAGGTCTGCCTTTTCACTTCCTCATCTGCAACAGTACAACTCGCTGTAATTCTATGTTATACATGTTGAAGCATTTGTATGAGCAGCAGAAGGTGGTGAATGATCACTGCATGCAGCAGATCAAAGGGACAACATATTTTTTTGAAATCCACCAAAGGAGGCTCATGAGGGAAGTGTGTCACCTTCGGAAATACGTTGAAGAGGCCACCAGATTTGTCAGCAGGGAAAACTACAGAATCAGTGAAGCCATCCCTTCAATACAGTTGTGCTAAAAAGTTTATATACCCCGGCAGATTTTTTTGTTTTTTTGGCCTTTTTTTCAGAGAATATTAATGATAACACAAAAACTTTTTCTCCACTCATGGTTAGTGGTTGGTTGAAGCCATTTATTGTCAAACTTCTCTGTTTTCTCTTTTTAAATTATAATGACAACCAAAAACATCAAAATGACCCTGATCAAAAGTTCACATACCCCAGTTCTTAATACCATGTATTGCCCCCTCTAACATCAATGACAGCTTGAAGTATTTTGTAGTAGTTGTGGATGAGGCTCTTTATTTTCTCAGATGGTAAAACTGCCCATTCTTCTTAGCAAAAAGTCTCCAGTTCCTGTAAATTTCTGGGTTGTCTTGCATGTACTGCACCAGAGATCTCCCCAGAGTGGCTCAATGATATTGCTGAGATGGCCACTCCAGAACCTTCACTTTCTTCTGCTGTAGCCAATGACAGGTCGACTTGGCCTTGTGTTTTGGATCGTTGTCATGTTGGAATGTCCAATTACAAATTTTAATGTTTTGTTCACCAAGCCACTTTGTTACCACTTTTGTCTTGCGACATGGTTCTCTGCCATGCTGAAAAAAGCATTATTCAATACCAAATTGCTCCTGAATCATGGGGAGAAGTTGCTCTTGGAGGAGGTTTAGATACCATTTTTTATTCATGTCAGTGTTTTTTAGGCAAAATTTTGAGTACACCCACTCCTCTCCAGAGGCTTTATTGGCAGCGTGACTCAAGACTCATGATAGTGTTCATCTTTTCTTCTCTACTCAATTATCAAAGAAGCCACTTCTTTCCAAGAAAAACATCAAGGACAGACTGACATTCTCCAGGAAGCACAGGGATGCTGGGGTAATGTTATTTTCTATGATGGAGAATGATCATTCAGAGAAAACAGCAAGAATGGGTCCCCATTTGTCAAAAAAAGTACAAGCTTATGAAATGCTTGTACTTCAGTATAGCATGGAATCACCTGACTAAACGATCTCAAAACACTGAACCAACAAACTGTGTGAAAACCAAAATCTGTGTCAGTCTCAATATTTTGGCCACGGCTGTAGGTTCTTTTATGGAAAAACACTTTGGGGCAAAGTTTTAAAGTTTTTGGTGCAAAGCTGCCTTAGGCTAAGCCCCATGTTGCAAAAATATTTTTTGGACACAGGGATACCAAATGTGTATGTTTTTCATAATATTTAAGTACTTTTATATGTGTTCTAGGGAAAGGGTCGGTGAGTCAAATTTTTAATTCTTTATATATATATATATATATATATATATATATATACAGTACAGACTAAAAGTTTGGACACACCTTCTCATTCCAAGAGTTTTCTGTATTTTCATGACTATAAAAATTGTAGATTCACACTGAAGCCATCAAAACTATGAATTAACACATGTTGAATTATATACTTAACAAAAAAGTGTGAAACAACTGAAAATATGTCTTATATTCTATGTTCTTCAAAGTAGTCACCTTTTACTTTGATTACTGCTTTGCACACTCTTGGCATTCTCTTGATGAGCTTCAAGAGGTAGTCACCTGAAATGGTTTTCACTTCACAGGTGTGCCCTGTCAGGTTTAATAAGTGGGATTTCTTGCCTTATAAATGGGGTTGGGACCATCAGTTGTGTTGTTCAGAAGTCAGGTGGATACACAGCTGATAGTCCTACTGAATGGAGTGTTAAAATTTGTATTATGGCAAGAAAAAAGCAGCTAAGTAAAGAAAAACGAGTGGCCATCATTACTTTAAGAAATGAAGGTCAGTCAGTCCCAAAAATTGGGAAAACTTTGAAAGTGTCCCCAAGTGCAGTGGCCAAAACCATCAAGCGCTACAAAGAAACTGGCTCACATGAGGACCGCCCCAGGAAAGGAAGACCAAGAGTCACCTCTGCTGCGGAGGATAAGTTCATCCGAGTCACCAGCCTTAGAAATCGCAGGTTAACAGCAGCTCAGATTAGAGACCAGGTCAATGCCACACAGAGTTCTAGCAGCAGACACATCTCTACAACAACTGTTAAGAGGAGACTGTGTGCAGCAGGCCTTCATGGTAAAATAGCTGCTAGAAAACCACTGCTAAGGACAGGCAACAAGCAGAAGAGACTTGTTTGGGCTAAAGAACACAAGGAATGGACATTAGACCTGTGGAAATCTGTGCTTTGGTCTGATGAGTCCAAATTTGAGATCTTTGGTTCCAACCACCGTGTCTTTGTGCGACGCAGAAAAGGTGAACGAATGGACTCTACATGCCTGGTTCCCACCGTGAAGCATGCAGGAGGAGGTGTGATGGTGTGGGGGTGCTTTGCTGGTGACACTGTTGGGGATTTATTCAAAATTGAAGGAATACTGAACCAGCATGGTTACCACAGCATCTTGCAGCGGCATGCTATTCCATCCGGTTTGCGTTTAGTTGGACCATCATTTATTTTTCAACAGGACAATGACCCCAAACACACCTCCAGACTGTGTAAGGGCTATTTGACCAAGAAGGAGAGTGATGGGGTGCTACGCCAGATATCCTGGCCTCCACAGTCACCAGACCTGAACCCAATCAAGATGGTTTGGGGTGAGCTGGACCGCAGAGTGAAGGCAAAAGGGCCAACAAGTGCTAAGCATCTCTGGGAACTCCTTCAAGACTGTTGGAAGACCATTTCAGGTGACTACCTCTTGAAGCTCATCAAGAGAATGCCAAGAGTGTGCAAAGCAGTAATCTAAGCAAAAGGTGGCTACTTTGAAGAACCTAGAATATAAGACATATGTTCAGTTGTTTCACACTTTTTTGTTAAGTATATAATTCCACATGTGTTAATTCATAGTTTTGATGCCTTCAGTGTGAATCTACAATTTTTATAATCATGAAAATACAGAAAACTCTTGGAATGAGAAGGTGTGTCCAAACTTTTAGTCTGTACTGTATATATATATATATATATATATATATATATATATATATTTTTATTTTTTTTTATTTTTTTTTATTTTAAACAGTAATTATTAGACCCCTAGGGGTAATTACTAATGCATTACAATGCCACTTATATTATGGAAGTTATAGAAATTAATGCCAGACAAGAGGCTGGAAGCATTCAATAGTCTCCTGGGTGCCATGGCAATTGATCGCTGGCTTCAAATCTCATTCTGGGCACAGGCGATCCTCCCTAAAATGGCGGGCACTGATCATGGTCATCAGTGCCAGGTTTTTGCTAAGCGGCCGCCATAATTAAATACCCGACATCCGCCATAATAGTACGGCGGGTGTCGGAAAGAGGTTAAAAACTGAAGGTGAATGACGGAGGTCAGCTAAAGCCATTTAGCAACATTAATAAAATCTTATGTTCACAGCTGAGCTGTTGAATCAATATCTATGTGCTTACATAGTTTTTGTATTTCTTAAGAATCAGTGGCTATGTTCAGACTGATGTTTTGTACGCAGCTGTACAAGATTCTTCGCAGTCCGTGGGTGTTGGAGAAGGAGCAGGCATATTGTAGATAGATTTGTTTCTGCAGTTTCTCTCCCTGTGTTGATGTTTTGCAGCTCTAAAGCTTGAGGTTTTGTTTTGGAGATAACATCCGGGGGTCCAGCCAAGTTTATACAGGAAGAATGTAAGCTGGCCTCTTTTAATTAATGCCCTTTTAACAAATGATACGTTATCAGACTAAACCAGAGTCTAGAAGTTCACTCCAGAGAAATTCCTGGAGCAGTAAGGTATAGTAAACAGAAGTCCACTTCTGAAAGCTCAGCCACTGAGACGCCTGTGGCAGCGCGTGAATTCACTTCAACCTACTGCTCAGAGGGCAGGCAGCTGCACAGACCACCCTTTTATCATCACCCACAATCCTTTACTGGGAGCCTACTATGCATTTAATGTGAAGTCTTCATTATAGTCAGGTCTGATTTCATTTGGTACACCAGACCTGGCAGCCAGGCAGAACACTTTATTGCTCTGCCGATTTGGTGGTCTGGAGGATTTCGGAGCTTCAGTGGTTATCTGCTTTCTTACATAATCTGAAAACATTAGTCACAAAGGACAAGAAAGCTTCATTTTATTTTTGTTGGGTTGCACTTATATGGTTTCACTGGAAACTCTTGAATAAAAATTGACAAAACATCTGCTGCAACTAACATTTCCCATCAAAACACATGCTATCTGTTTTAGGACTAGAATTGTGAATAAATCTCTTTTTCTTGCCTTCAAATCAACAAAGAGGGACTCTTGAAATTAGAGTAAGCAGACAACTTTCACTTGTGTATGTAGAAACACACATAAACTTTGGCACTTTTGAATATGCATGTCATGGGGGAATAATATCTTAACTCCTTAACAACTATATTAATAACTATAGCCACTAGTAACACTTCTAAAAGAGATACAAATGGAAGAAATTATGATCAGAAGAAAATGGAGAGCAGTTGTGGTTATATCCTTCTTTACCCTGTCTATATTAATTCAGAGTTAAACTGGTTGTCCAAATGTCCCCACTCAGGACGGGAGCAACTTCTACTGTACAGAGTGGCTCTCCATTCTGAAAAACAGAGGGGCTATGTGCCAAAACGGAGAGCTGCTCTGTAAAGGTATGTTCACATAGTGCAATTTGGTGCAGACTGACTCCACCTCAAAATCAGCACCATATTCCACCCTGAATCTGTTTCCCATTGTATTTAATGGAAGGCAGAACTAGAAGTAGATAGATAGAAGTGTACCCGCAGCGCAAGCCACTCCGCTGATTATGCCCATTCATCTGAGCCTAATCAGCGAGTGAACACCGCAACGGAAAGCCAGAGGGGAGGAAAATGGAGAGGAATTTACAAGGCTACAGGGACTCACAGTATACATTCATGGTAGCATAGCGAAGACATGTTTATTTATTTTATTTATATAGCACCATTAATTCCATGGTGCTACGTTGCAGGAGTGATCGCCATAGGCCTGGTCCCAGCTACCTTTGTGCCTAACCCTTACATAAATAGCACTGCTTGTCCTGGCATAGGTCCACACACTGCTTTACAGCTGTGATTTATGCCTTTGCAGTTGGACAAGATTAGACCACCTGCAGGTCAGGCTACCAAGTTCTTGCTCTCACTGCCTATTATGATTTGAGTGGAGCCTTGATAGTTGGTCCTGAAGGCCACCTGATCAGGCCTTATAAACTGAGCAGCCCATATGGAAGTGTTTGGGAAAGGAGGGGTTGTCTGAAAGCCAGACAATGCTCTTCCCCAGGGCTTAACTGAACCATGAACATAATGAATTTCTGTGTCTACTTGACCAGTAACCTGTTAAGGTCTCTTGCCCGTACACATTTTTGTGGGGGAAAGAGGTTGTCACAGTGTGTGCTATCTCCTACTTTTTTTCTTTGTGTTTGGACTCACACACTTAATTAGTAATGCAATAATATTTTTCAGTATGTAATTATAAAAGGTCTAAAGGTCCTAATGCCATTTAATCCACCACCCCCTGTGAATATTTAAGGTGAATTGGCATATGCCTATCTAAGGTTTTAAAAGCTTATAACTTGACTAATCAGCAACAGAAATCTTGTTGAGGAACATCATAAGAAAAGGTCATTAGTTGATGCTACACATGCTGGAGTCATTTTAGGGTGGACAAACTACCCAACAGGTTCCCTTTAAGTAGGGGCGTAATGATCGTGGTTGCAGGGAGTGTGGCCATGACCATGCCCACAGGGGTAGGGTGGACCAATGCACAGGCATCTAATTATCGAAGCAGCAGCACAGGATAGCAGTGTTTGACTGTGTCTCACCAATTAATAATTTGTCGGCTGCAGTGGATGCAGTATCTGACTGTGAATCGACTGAACCTGTTGAATATGGTTGTAACTTGCGGGGTGTGTGGTCATGGTTGTTAGAATTAATGTCTGGAAGGAGGGGAGTGGAGACTAGTTTTGTGTGCATGTGTTATGATCATGTATTTTAGTGTGATGGTGGCACAGGCACTGGTTTTCATTTACCTTTCTCCGGGCCCAGAGGCACTCCCTACTATCAGCATGGGGAAAGGGGTTAAGTGTATGCAGTGGCGTAATGATCGCAGGGGATGAGACTGCGACCGGATCCAGAGGGGTACGGGGCCCGCGGCCAGCTGGAAATGGCCAGGGCCCTGGACCACCATGGTAGTGGTTGGGGAACCCATCAGGCCCCTTTCCATAATCAGGGTAGGTGACTAAAAATAAAAAATAAAAATATTTATACTCACCTTTGAAGTGATGCTACAGCTCCCCAGAACCACTGCTATACAGTGCAAGGGGTTGCATTTCTGAACCTATTACTCGAATAGAAGTGGAGCTGCATGCTCTCCCTGTCCAGCTTCTGATGCCTAAAGGTTGTTGGAAAAGCTGATCTGTGCAGGGTCTGGGTGTTGGATCCATAGATCACATACTGATGACTTGATAAAAAATATCTTTTTGTAATAAATATTCAACTACAACATTTTAAAGGTGCAAGGCGGAAAATATGTTTTGATATAATGTAGGGGGGGGGGGGTCCATGGCCTAAACCTTGCCCAGGGCCCATGGTACTCTAGTTATGCCACTGCCTTTAAGACGGTTACAAGGGTGTCAGATATCAGGAGTTGTGAAGTAAGTAAATTTGACCTCCCTTAATAGTTTTAAAAAAAGTTCTGGGACACTTACCATCAGGGCATGGAATTGTGGGCATTGTACATTTCCTCTTCTCTGTAGTAGGTGGACAGAGAGATTCACCTCCTAATGGCGCCTTCAGGACCTTCCTACTTCTCTCTTCAAATCCATTTTTTCTTCCACATCTTTTTCCTTTTGGAGTACATGGACCCCATGATCCCCATTCACTCATTTCACATTGTGCTGGAACACAATAAATAGCAATTCATTTGTATGTCAAGCAGTCATATCTAAAAAGGTTTAACACATGCTAGAAATATAAGTGTTTGATGCAGTTGGATAAGAATATAAAATTACCAAATATTTCATACTACTTCTGCTGTGATCCTTCCTGTTGATCGATCCCTTCTCAATAGATACTGATAAATGAA
Organism: Leptodactylus fallax; assembly: GCA_947044405.1. Taxonomy (NCBI): domain Eukaryota; kingdom Metazoa; phylum Chordata; class Amphibia; order Anura; family Leptodactylidae; genus Leptodactylus; species Leptodactylus fallax. Next base: position 4,361,264 of record CAMRHE010000015.1, read on the forward strand.
ACATTTTCATACATTTCTGCTAAAGGCCAGGTTTAAAAATGTTCAAATATTCAATCATGTTTGTAGAGTCATCCAAGGGTCGCTACATGACTGCTGGTCAAACAAAACAATTTTGGCAGGACCAGCTGGCTGACTTTTGTATGTTAGACTTTCCCCACTCTTCTTTGATGGCAGATGTAGGGTAAAACATGAGTTAAATTTCAATATATCCAACCCTTTTGTTTAAAAGGGAGAGGTATCTGACAGCCACATATCTTTTCCCTGTTGAGAACACATGCACACTTGGCTAAGCCAAGCATGCATATGTATAGGAAAGTTGGGAGAAAAGTTGGTGCAATATAAGCAAGAGAAATAAATAATAATAATAATAATAATAATAATATAACTTTAGTCCAGTACGTGTCCAGGCTAAAATCACACAGCATTCAGGTAGTATATTTAGCATACAGCTTAGTTTTACTATAGAAAGTATAGCTGACAAATCTTTTCCATACAGTTATATGGCTGAAAATGTATATACGACACAATAAACATTTTTCTTATAATGGGAGTCAATGGTAGAGATATGCAATTGTAAACGCGTGCAGTTGCATAAGTCTGTAGTATATATTCAGCAACGCTAAGTCTAACACATACTAGACTTACCAGAGCTGCATTCCTTTGTGCCATTTGCTGCAATAAATCCATCTGGACAGGTGGAGTAACATACTCCTTTATGTAAGTAGAAACCATCATTACACTTTGTGCAAAATGTCTTGCTGAAGCATTCCTCACAATTAGTAATTTTACATCCTAGAAAAATGAAGAGTATCAGTAATGAAAATCAATTAATAATAATGATAATAATAAGAAAAAGAATCATTTGAATATTGTTCGTTATCTGTAGGTGTTTTATTAAACCCATACTGTAGATGTGAGTGATATGCCAAAGGTCCTGCTCTTTTGCAGATTTACCCCTCAATACTGCTGTTCATTTTATTACTTTGTGTGTTATGGCTAAAGTAAAGGTTACTTACAGCATAATGAAAAGTTATACAAGTTTATAATATACTGTTTTGTAGAAATTCTTCACAGTTTTTAAGATGTCTCCTTGCTGTCATTCAACAGGAACCTTTATTGCTTACTTCCAGTGGATACAACTCTTTCCTGGCCATCTAACAGACACATGACCCCATCAGACATGTCAACTCCCCCAGAATTCCAGGGAGTCTCCTGGTTTTCAGGTCACCTCACCTGTTCACACCATGAAAAGTCTCTTTCACTCGGCTCATTAGTATTCTCTGCACTATGATGTCATCTCAGTGCAGTGAATACTAATGAGGAGGTTGCTGGGAGATCCTCTATCAATGTAAAGTTGATCACTGAGCTCACTGAGGGGTAAGCGATAATTCATATAGGTAAATTTGAGCAAACAGAATAATTAAATGCTCTGGGCTACAAAAGGCAGGGATTTATACACCATATGTAGTATGTTCTAGTGTGCCACAAACTAGATTAACCAGGGGAAAGATTTAAGATTCAAGAAATAGAAAACTAGGAGACACTATAATATCCAGCGGGAACAGTGTAATGAGCCAGTGCCACAGTTGCCACTTCATATAGGGTTAGATACTTCCTATGTTGGTAGGTAGTCATCTACTGCCACAATGGCTACGCATATCTAGTAAAGCAAAACCATTTGTGCTAGCAAACATGTAGGAACAATTATTCAGAGTTCAAAAGAAACTCCCACAAATGTAACACAGTGTGAACAATGCCCTAAACATTCACAAGTACATAGGAACGACCAGAGCACACTTTAATACCTAGCAGGAACAGTATAATGAACCAGTGCCACAGTTGCTACTACATCTGGTGTCAGATACTTCCCATGCTGGTAGATGGTCATCTACTAACACAATGACTAAAGATATCTAGTAAAGCAAAGCCATTTGTTCTGGCAAACATGTGAAAGCAATTATTCAGCGTTCAAAATAAACTCCCACGAAAGTAGCAGGGGTGTTACAATAGCGGTTACAGGGAGCCTGACCGGGCCTGGAGTGGTATGGGACCTGCGGCCAGCTGGAGATGGCCAGGGCCCCACAGCACCATGATAGCGATCGGAGAAAGCCTGGCTTTCCAACCGCTATACATATTGTTAATGGATACCAGGCCCCTTTCCAATAGTAGCTTGCCCAGGGAAGGTCATTAAAAATAACAAATACTTATACTCACCTCTCCTGGGCTTCTGACGGTTCAGGGCTCTTCCACCCTGTGGCTGAGGTCATGTGCCCCAGGGGTCACTGCTGCAACCTATGATTAGGCCCCAGAAGTCACATTTGGCGCGTTGGCGTAATGGCAGCGCGTGCCCATGTGACTGCGGAGGCCCAATCACAGGCTCCAGCAGTGACCTCAGGGGTGTGTGACCACAGTCATAGGAAGAGGATTCTGCAGAGAACTGAATGGAGCGAGGATGAGGAGAGGTGAGGTAAGTTGAGTATAAGTGTTTGTCATTGTCCATTACCTCCCCTGGGCCTCTGATTATTATACTCTGGGGTCTGAGGCGACCCCAGTGAATAATAATAATAGCACCAAAACTAACCAGAGTGACGAACCTCACAAATATTCATCGAATTTCATGGGGTTCACCTAAAGCAGCTCAAGGGGGACTCTTGGGAGCATATTATACTGTTTGGGGCCACTGTGGGGATCATATTATACTGTGTGGGGCCACTATGGAGCATATTATACTGTGTGGGGGCTACTGTGGAGCATATTAACTGTGTGGGTCCACTGTGGAACATATTATACTGTGTCCTTATCAAGAGTACGCTATAGGGAGGGGGCCACAGGGGCCCACAAGAGTTTAGTTACGCCATTGGTAAGTAGCATGGTGTAAACAGTGCTCTAAGCGTTCACAAGTAAATAGGAATGCAGGTTCCTGTAAAAGAATAGATGGGAACAATACCAACTCACACTATGGTAGGAACATCCACAATTCACACCTTTACTAGATACACTTATGCATTGTGGTAGCAGATGAGTCTGTGTGGGATTTCATGAACAAACAGGGATTTCAGCAAGCCTGCATTCACAGAAGATGTTAGGAACAACTTCTCTGCTGAGTTCCTTAAAAAACTCAATGCAAGTGTACCTAGAAGAATTGACGCTATTTTGAAGGTAAAGAGTGGCCACACCAAATATTAATTTGATTTAGATTTTTATTTTGTTCATCCACTTTACATTTTGTTACTTGACAAAAATAAACTATTAACACTTTTGCACTTTAGCTTTATCAGAGTAGTTTTTACTGGTATCATTCTGAGGTACATATTTATTGATTAGCTTTTATTAATTTTGGGAAAGGTGCAAAAAATTATTTAACCATTGATTTTAAGTTTTGTTTTTTATTCCTGCGTCATGCAAAATAATACTGTTAGGACAGGAGCCGGCACCTCGGCAGTTGCGCTGTAAGGTGCCGCTCCTTTCCCTGCATGTGCCGGCAGTGGGCTCGTCTCTCAAGGGGTTAACTGTGTTACTTCCAAGCCTATATCTTCTGACTTCTGTCGTGCCGGTAATAGCCGCTGGCTATTCAGATCTTCTGCGCTCCTGGTGTCGATTTTGCTGTTTGATTATTTGCTCCTGATTTCCTGACTACACTTTCTGCCTGCCGATTTTGTACCTCCGCTTCTCTCTGTTGTGACCACCGCTTGCCTTCTAAACCATTTCTCCTTGACCACCGATTCTGTGCTGCGTGATCTCCTGATACCAACCCAGCCTGCCTGATTCTGCTTGCATCTCATCAATTTGTACTGTGTGACCTCCTGATACCGATCCGGCCTGCCTGACTCTGCTTACGTCTCATCAATTTGTACTGTGTGAACTCCTGTTGCCAACTTGGACCGGACGACTATTCTACTGTACTGCTGCCATCTTCTGGAGACTATCTGCTACTGCACCCTCCTCTGCTTCCAGTCTCCGTCTCCACACTTGCTCAGATGAGAGCTTTTCGGGTTTCTGGGCCCTACTGTAACTAGTGGTGCGCCATGCGTTCTGCGCCCTTTGGGCTGTTATGGTTCAGGCCAAAGGAAGCAGCCAAGTCCATCTCCACCATCAGGAGCTCTAGTGAAGACCTCTGGAGCAGGGGAGTAACTTGAGGGGGTGCAGTTGCAGCGCGGCCCAGGAGCCTTAGGTGGCCCATAAGCACTGGCTTCACTATTGAGATTGCAGCTTCCATCTGGCCCATAAGCCAAGGAGACCCACAGATTACCTTAACCACACTAAGGTTCATTAAACTCCTTAGCACCAGTAACCATCACTATCAAGAATTCGCTGTAGGGATAAGGTAGGGGGCCCCGGACAAAAGATTGCACCAGGGCCCACAAGAGTTTAGTTACGCCACTGCTATGGAGGCTGGTTGCGCTTCTGTTTGGTGTGCGCAGGACGCTCTGCGCTGTTTTACCTCAGTGTGCAGGGGGGGGGGTCTGGTTTTCCTGAGACTATCTATCTGTCTTGTAGTGCATTTGGTTCATAACACTACAGGGTGGTTTAATTAAGGCAATCCCAAGCATATATTTTTATAGTGAACCATTTAAAAAAAAAAAGTAATTTTCCATAAAAAATTCATAGATTTTTGGTGGGGAGAGGGGACTTTTTTGGAACTGTAATTTTACGTTTCTTAACTGAGTGAATATGACGCAGTGATTCTTTAATGACAGATATAATGCTTAAAATACATAATATTCCAATGCATTACAGAATATCAAACTGACAGGGGACCTATTAGGTAATACCTCTGCCATCGCCTAATAGACCACTAGTGATGTCAGGAATGGAGACTTTTGTTAGACCCCTGTCTACCATTGCAACTCATTGGTACCCTGTTAGAGCATTATAGGTTGCTGGTGACCAGAGAGAGGGAGACTACACCTTAGAAGCCATAATCACTACTGTCTAAGGAGTTGAACTCTGATCCTGACATTTGCAGCAGGCACCCAGATTAATTACAATCATAGGCCAGCTACAAATCATGCAAGCACAATGACATTCCCCCGAGATCTGTGCACTGTAATAATAAAGTGCAGGTTCTCTGAGAACTCTCTTCCTCTTGCTTCAACCTCATCTCTATGATCAGTACATGTAAAAAGGAAGAAGCTGACAGTGATTAGATTGAGACAAGCTGACCTCATTCATCTTACAGTAGGACAAAGCAGGAGCCCGGAAAGTAACAGGTAATGCCATTAACCTCAACATACTCTAATAAAACAGAGAAAAACACTCTTGGTGAATATAAGGACATTTCTATATTCTATTTTGCAATAGTCAACTTACTCATGCATTTGCTAATATCTCGATTACGATCACCATAGTATCCTTTGGGGCAGGATTGCAAACAGACCCCAATTTGTCGTATGTCATTTCTTTCCAAATGGATAAAAAGTTTTGGTAAGCACTTGACACAACCGTTAAACTCAGAACAAGCTTCACAACCTTTGATGCAGCTTTGGCTCACGTCTGTACTTCCTGTTAGACGAAAGAGATAAATATAAAAACACTTTGTAAAAACATACAGAAAATGCCGTAAATTAATGCACGTTCACATTTTCAAAGCATTATTGTAAGTAAAAGCATATTTTTCTGTGGTCATCATTATATTTGTTATTATCATAAAATTCCGGGAAATGTCATAGTTTTATTCACTCTATCCACTCTTGTGTTCAAGTTTTTTGTTTTTTTTTGCAAAGCATCAAAGCAAAGAAACTCTATTGATGTGACTCATATCCAGAATTATTCCAATAATGATACTTCCCATTGGAAGAATTGTATAAAATATACCAATTAAGATACATTTGTGTATTTCATATTTAAGAGCAGGTGTCCCAGCCAGCAGTCATTCTCAACTCCCTAAATTTTCTCACACGGCTTTCCTACAAGATTTTGGCTTTATTTTGTGTCATTTAACACATATACATTGACTGAAATTGCACTAGAAAAGTTGGCCAGGCCAATATACATGGGATCTAGTGCAAAGTATATGCCAATACTGCATCTCAAGTGTACCCAAGCACATGAAAAGTCAGGGAATAACGTATACATTGAACTATATTGCAAATGGCCATTAACCCACATTACTTACAAACTAAATAGCTTGTTCTCTGTTGTCAATGGCATGTGAATATAAATAGAGAAAACCCACATGATAATAAAACCAAACTAAGTGCTATTGAGATGATTCCTCTATTGCAGAGGAGTAACTTAAGGCTCCTGTGCAGAAAGGCAAAATCTGTAATGGGGCCCCCACCTACCTTGCGAGATTTAGAATAGTGATGTGGCAGAGGGATCTTTGGGGCCTCCTCAGGGTCCAGGACCTTGTACTGTAGAGACTGCTATCTATGTCCCTTCCCTTTATCTATAATTTTGCTGGTACTTTATTTAGTTATTCTGTTCTATCTCAAAATCCATGGGATCATTCTCTTCAGTTTAGTCACGTACGTAAAATAGATCTAAGGTAACAGTAGCAAGGTAATGGTCATTAAAGGACAATACAAAAAGTTTTGTCTTCAGAAGAAGGAACCAACAATGATAGCTTCAAGTCTTTCAGGGGAAGAGAATCTCTTTTCTAGTTTATATGTCCCCCACCCACAATTCTGCCCATTTGCTCCAATAGTGCATATTGATGGTAACACCCTATTGGAGTAAGCTCTTTAAATAGTTATTTTTCAGAAAACTTTATTTAATTTAATAGATTATGTGATACTGAACCAAAATGTAATGTATTTATTTCAGAATGTTGATGTTCCTGAAAAATTTCTTTAAATTTTCTGCCACTAGGTTTCTGCCTCCTTGCTAATTTGCTGTTTACTTCCTGTTACTAGGGCAAGTCTGTCTTTAGAAACCAAGAGGTTGAATGCAGACCACAGGTAGTGGAGGGGCAGAGGCAGGTCTCTCTTCGCACATTGTTTACACATTCTACTACTTGTGCCCCATTGTTGTACACTGCTCCACCCTGTGGGGCAGCTTGTCACACACCCAGCAGCTCTACAGAAGTGAGTGTAAGGAGAGTCTATCTACTTCTGATACTGCAAATGTCTGACTAGCTGATTGTGTGTTGTGGTTGATGGTATCACTGACAGCAAGCAACTTTTGTTATTGTGCTGAAATCTCTATTTTTTCTGTGTCAGGGATCTCTGTGTCCCTGGATCTCCTATAGTATGCTCACTTATGCTTTTCTAGCTAGAAATATCTGCTATTTTACAATTGCTTTTGCAGGGCATATTGTAGGCATATTGTGTGTACCACAGGTCTACAAGTTTCTATGATTTCATTGTTTAGATGGAGCTGCAAAGCCTCATCGGAAATGAGGGAAAAGGAGTGTGGAGCAGTACGGCAGACATTGTATACACCCCATGCGATATTATCATAATGGGACTATTTGCAACTGAAAAACAAATGTGAAACCACTGATAAAGGCTTACACAGCCATAAAACGTTTGCCCAGCAAGACCCTGCAGATCTTTCAACTTGTGGTGAAAATTCAAGTGCGCTGTAAGTAAATGTTCACACTTGCATTGTTTCACTCTGTTCTTTTGTTCCATCACAGGAACAGAAGAATGGACTAAGCATTAAAAAGGATCTAAAGATCTAAATCAGTGTACTGACAGGCATCAACAGATCCCGAGGGACTCCATTGACTATAATGGGGTCGATTGGGTATCCATTGTTTTCTATGTCACTTTGGCAGATGATAAAGTTGGGCTTGTAGGAATTTTTTTCCCATGAGAGGCACCAGAGGCTCTGAACTGAACTGCCAACGCAGATGTGAATGTGCCATAAGGCTGTTTACTGCCTTATAGGTATGTTTTAGGCTGTTGAAATAAATGTGAATGTGAAGAGAAAACCCACATGATAATAAAAACAAAATAAGTACCATTGAGATGATTCCCTGGTTGGATTAGATCCAAGTTAACAATAGTAAGGACAATGTGAAAAGTTTTGTTTGCAGAAGAAGGAACCACCAAGCTTTAAAGGATTGTAGAAGCATCCAGAAATACACAGGTTTTCACATCTCAGACGTAAATGAAAGTTCTGTCTCTGGATGCCACAGATTTGTCAAGAACGGGGACTCATAACGTGATTGTGGTGAATAGAAAGGTGGAAAGCATAAACGTGAATGGAAATAATTGCATAAGCGCAGCCACTTTAACATTTATATTGGCACGGGGACAGGGGTGCCCTGGCCCCTGTTATTGAAATAAGTGTGGGTCCCAGAAATGGCATACACACCTATAAAACATTTATGGCTTTGTCTATGGTTATACCATAAGTATCTGAGATGTGAAAACTCCCTTTAAGAATAGGAATATTAATTTTTCTGCCAAATCATCACCCATGGGTCTGTACTGAATATGTTATGTTTATGGATATTTTAAGATATATAACATTGACTATCCTGTCTAAAGTGTAGTATAACCCTTAACCTTTGCTACCACAATGTGAACTTGTCAAAAACATCCAATAGTCCATATTTAGTGGGTACTTCATTTTCACCTAAGGAATTCATGCAGAGGTGTAACTTGAAGCTCCTGGGTCCAAATGCAAAATCTGTAATGGTATATTTTATGCACCTGTTAAGGCTGAGAGATCTGAATTCATGTATATGTTACCGTTAATGTGCAGAAATCAGTTAATCTGCAGATTAACTAGGTAATGTACAGATTCACTAGGGCGATCCGTTAAAGTGCGGAAAACCTCTTTCATTTCTGACATTACCTAGGTAATCTGCACATTACCTAGATAATGTGCACATTACCTACTAGGCACTTGTTAAAGGGCAGATAACGACATGTTTTGTCGAAACAACAGCAGCAACATCGCTGTGTAGGCTTACAGCAAACGTAATGCCGGCAAAAAAAAAAAAAGGATCGGGGACAGTATAGAGAAAGGTTGAAGACGGTTTGCTTTCAAAACCCATTCAACTTGAATGGGTTTTGAAAGCAAACGGACGGGTGTGTGTGTGTGCGCGCTTACACCCTCTGCGCCGCGAAAAGCCGTTTTTTTTTTTTTTTTTTTCGTCGGAAACACAAAGTCCTTCGTGTCCCAAAAAAAAAAAAAAAAGCCGGGTGCTTCGCGGCGCAGAGGGTGTAAGTGCGCGCACACACACCCGTCCGTTTGCTTTCAAAACCCATTCAAGCTTATGCTACACACTGGGCACACATATGTGACGCATAAAAAAAAACAAAAAAAAAAAAACACCACAATCGGCGAAGACCGGAGACGCTGCTGGCGAAAGAAGACTAACAGTGGAGGGAGAAGAAGAGGGGGGACAGAGTAGGGACAACTTCCGAACTTTAACGATCCGCAAGCCGTGAATGTGCACATTACCTAGGTAAAGTGCGGAAAACTCCTGATTCCGCACTTTAACGGAGCAAATCAGTTAATCTGCAGATTACCTAGGTAATGTGCACATTCACTGATTTCGCACTTTAATGGTAACATATACAATCATATGATGACCACTGCACGGGTGCATAAATATATAACTGCAAACTACTGATGAATGATAAATTGGGGCCTAAGTGAAATTCAGAACACTAAAACATATCATATTCAGCACTGTTAGGCATTGTCAATATAAATAGCAATTTGTGTTATGTGTCTGTGGTGACTATGGTTTTATAGAAATGCCTAACCCTTTCTGTGCTGGGAGTGTTTACAACTCAATGACTTGAAGGAATGTCTGATTATTTATATTCTCGACCCCTAACAGCTTGTTATATCCTGTAAACAACCAAAGCAAATTACATCCCTTTTAATTCCAGCAGATCCTGGACATAATGTAGAGCTTGTGATTTGTGGTTACCTTGTTCTAAATTCTTTTTCTTCTTAAATGTTAATAGTCATACAGAACATGTTTATGTATCAAATAAAATGACTTGTTAAACTGGTTTCCTCTCAAAAGTCTTTCATGGTGTATCAAGTAGATCTCAGCACTAAGATCCCACCGATCCTGAGAAATGGTGTCCCCAATCCGGTGATTCAGTGACGATCAGAGATGGTACTAGCGGGCAAACACCCACTAATAAAAACTTTATGAAATATCCAGTGAACTTGCCATAAAAGTCCCTTTAACATTCTATATACTTTATACTGCAGTGTTGATTGCAAGTAACAAGATAAACATTATACATAGATATAAAAGATATAACATGATCTTTTTATCAAATGTATCAAATATCGGAGTAGAATTGGACTTAATTACATGGCAACATGATGTAGTCTGTAGCACATGTAGAGCCAGAGGCATATCTGGGGGGTGAGATAGTTGAATGGGGCATCTATCTCAGATGCAGTAAGCTTGGAAGCACTGTTTCGGCCAAATGGTGACTCTCTTTACTATCTAAATCTACTGATGTGGCAGTCAAACACCTACATATCACTAATATATGTGCTGTTTGGCTGTACCATCATAGGTCTGTGAAACTGGCAAAACACTGTTAAAACAGCCAGATCCTGGCTGCCTTTCAGACAGCATTCCTCCTTATCTGCCACCAGAACCATTCTTACTCTCCACTCATATTGTCAAATCATATTGTGACCTCACATCAGATCTGTCTTCTTTGTGCTGTGCCTGCCTTCTGCCTCATCAGAACCTCCTACTTTTCCTGTGTAAGCTACAGTGAGGAAAAAAAAAGTATTTAGTCAGCCACCAATTGTGCAAGTTCTCCCACTTAAAAAGATGAGAGAGGCCTGTAATTGACATCATGGGTAGACCTCAACTATGAAAGACAAAATGAGAAAACATATCTAGAAAATCACATTGTCTGATTTTTAAAGAATTTATTTGCAAATTATGGTGGAAAATAAGTATTTGGTCAATAACAAAAGTTCATCTCAATACTTTGTTATATATCCTTTGTTGGCAATGACAGAGGTCAAACGTTTTCTGTAAGTCTTCACAAGGTTGGTACACACTGTTGCTGGTATGTTGGCCCATTCCTCCATGCAGATCTCCTCTAGAGCAGTGATGTTTTGGGGCTGTCGCTGGGCAACACGGACTTTCAACTCCCTCCAAAGGTTTTCTATTGGGTTGAGATCTGGAGACTGGCTAGGCCACTCCAGGACCTTGAAATGCTTCTTACGAAGCCACTCCTTCGTTGCCCTGGTGGTGTGCTTGGGATCATTGTCATGCTGAAAGACCCAGCCACGTATCATCTTCAATGCCCTTGCTGATGGAAGGAGGTTTGCACTCAAAATCTCATGATACATGGCCCCATTCATTCTGTCATGTACACGGATCAGTCGTCCTGGTCCCTTTGCAGAGAAACAGCCCCGAAGCATGATGTTGCCACCCCCATGCTTCATAGTAAGTATGGTGTTCTTTGGATGCAACTCAGCATTCACTCTCCTCCAAACACGACGAGTTGTGTTTCTACCAAACAGTTCTACTTTGTTTCATCTGACCATATGACATTCTCCCAATACTCTTCTGGAACATCCAAATGCTCTCTAGCAAACTTCAGACGGGCCCAGATATGTACTGGCTTAAGCAGGGGGACATGTCTGGCACTGCAGGATCTGAGTCCCTGGCGGCGTAGTGGGTTACTGACGGTAGCCTTTGTTACGTTAGTCCCAGCTTTGTGCAGGTCATTCACTAGGTCCCCCCGTGTGGTTATGGGATTTTTGCTCACTGTTCTTGTGATCATTTTGACCCCACAGGGTGAGATCTTGCGTGGAGCCCCTGATCGAGGGAGATTATCAGTGGTCTTGTATGTCTTCCATTTTCTAATTATTGCTCCCACAGTTGATTTCTTCATACCAAGCTGCTCGCCTATTGCAGATTCAGTCTTCCCAGCATGGTGCAGGTCTACAATTTTGTTTCTGGTGTCCTTCCACAGCTCTTTGGTCTTCACCATAGTGGAGTTTGGAGTGTGACTGTTTGAGGTTGTGGACAGGTGTCTTTTATACTGATAACAATGTCAAACAGGTGCCATTACTACAGGTAATGAGCGGAGGATAGAGGAGCCTCTTAAAGAAGAAGTTACAGGTCTGTGAGAGCCAGAAATCTTGCTTGTTTGTAGGTGACCAAATACTTATTTTCCACCATAATTTGCAAATAAATTCTTAAAAAATCAGACAATGTAATTTTCTAGATATGTTTTCTCATTTTGTCTCTCATAGTTGAGTTCTACCTTTGATGTCAATTACAGGCCTCTCTCATCTTTTTAAGTGGGAGAACTTGCACAATTGGCGGCTGACTAAATACTTTTTTTCCCCAATGTATGTACTTTTAGAATGCCCAAAGTAGGACAGTACAGTATATGTCTAATGATCTATCTATCTCTTTCATTTATTTATTTAATCTATTTGTGTATCGCCCAATTTATATATCTATTTCATATTTATAATAATAGTTATAATAGTAACTTTATTTACAGTATAAATCGCAAACATATTCTGAAGTACTTTACAAGTCAGAGGACACATGAACAGACAATATTAGACAATACAATGTTACAAAGAAATTAATATATCAAACAATAAAAGTGAGGGCCCTGTTTGCGAGAGTTTACAATCTATGAGGAAACAGGGAGACACAAAAGGAAGAGGGCTTGTTCGGTACAGTGGTCCAGGCATCTTTTAATAAATAAGGTCATATAACTGAAGCAGTATGAGCCCGTCACCAGCCGGTATCTGTGAATATACAGATACTAAGTGCAAGGAGTGCAGTGTAACTTCTAGATGGAGGGGACAGGATCTGAGGAACAGAGGAAGGATAGAATAGGATAAGAAATGTTAGTGTAGTGTGCGTAGGTGAAGTACAATGTGATAAGGTCATGTGATAAACCTGCCTAAACAGATGTAATTTTAGGGCGGTTTTGAAGCTGCTATAGTTGGTTATTAATCTGATTGTCTGGGGTATCTATCTAAGTCTCTTTCTTATATCTACACTCATTGATATAACAATTGCTGCAAAACTCAAAGCATGCAGTTATGTCTCAGGCAGATATGTAAATTAGGTTAGACGTGTGGTCTGACACTGGTGACATAAATAATTCTAGCACATTGGACCTGCTGTAGAGGAAGGAGGACGTAGAGTATAAATAGCAAATTATAGATAAGTGGCAGTGCCACAATGAGAATGATGTTTGCTATCTACAGTACATGTGTTATCTGTGGATTGTCTCAACCTAATCAATTCTTTCAGGGGCTCAGCAGAAGGAAATTTGGTGTCATGGTGTCCATTACACGTCCTGGCATTGACACCGCCGTCACATTCATTTGCAGTGGTGTCGTGAATGAGAAACCTGGGCTGCTATGGACTGGAACCGTATTGACTTTAGCGATGAATTCAGGTTCTGTTTAAGATCTGATGACAGATGGGTTACAGTATGGAGTCCTCAAGGTGAGTGCTTCAGTCCTGCCTTTGCTGTAAAGTAACACACTGGCTCAACTACTGGTGTCATGACTTTGGGATACGAGGGACACTAACAGCTCAGCGATATGTGCAGGACACCCTGTGGCCACATGTGTTGTCTCTCATGACATGGCTTACAAATGGCATTTTTCAGCATGGTATTGCTTGCCTACACACTGCAAAGATTTTACAGGGAAATCTCCAACAGATTGCAATACATCCTTGGCCTTCCCAGTCACCAGATGTATTGCGAATCAAGCATTTATGGGAACAGCTGGGATGCTAACTTCAGTACCTACAAGTGTGCAGGATTTACAGGCCCAGCTCCAACATCTGTGGGCAAATGTGCTGCAGGATACCATATGGAGTCTGTATGCCTCCATTACCAACAGCATCTCATTTTGTATTCAGGCTAGAAGTGTCGCAATAGGGATTTAGAGTCTCTTTTCAATAGTACAGTATTCCCCAATAAACATATCCTTTCACTCTAATATTGTAGCCACTTACATATATCATCATTACAGTCACACACAGAATACAAATAACATCTCATTGATGAAAAATAGGAATTTGCTCCTAGCACCACCTAATTGAAGGTTGCTCCCTATAGATTAATACCTGGTTTTCCAAGAAACCTAAGGGCATAATCTGAGGATAGTCACACATAGAAAGTTTCATTTGATTTCAACAACTCCTTCTTGGTGTGCTATTATTATTATTTTATATTTTTAATAATAAAAAACTGAAAAGTGGGGCGTGCAATATTATTCGGCCCCTTTACTTTCAGTGCAGCAAACTCACTCCAGAAGTTCAGTGAGGATCTCTGAATGATCCAATGTTGTCCTAAATGACTGCTGATGATAAATATAATCCACCTGTGTGTAATCAAGTCTCCGTATAAATGCACCTGCTCTGTGATAGTCTCAGGGTTCTGTTTAAAGCGCAGAGAGCATCATGAAGACCAAGGAACACACCAGGCAGGTCCGTGATACTGTTGTGGAGAAGTTTAAAGCCGGATTTGGATACAAAAAGATTTCCCAAACTGTAAACATCCCAAGGAGCACTGTGCAAGCGATCATATTAAAATGGAAGGAGTATCAGACCACTGCAAAGCTACCAAGACCGAGCCGTCCCTCTAAACTTTCATCTCAAACAAGGAGAAGACTGATCAGAGATGCAGCCAAGAGGCCCATGATCACTCTGGATGAACTGCAGAGATCTACAGCTGAGGTGGGAGAGTCTGTCTATAGGACAACAATCAGTCGTACACTGCACAAATCTGGCCTTTATGGATCATGGTTTGGGTCTGCTTTTCTTCAGCAGGGACAGGGAAGATAGTTAAAATTGATGGGAAGATGGATGGAGCCAAATACAGGACCATTCTGGAAGAAAACCTGTTGGAGACTGCAAAAAACCTGAGACTGGGACAGAAATTTATCTTCCAACAAGACAATGATCCCAGACATAAAGCAAAATCTACAATGGAATGGTTCACAAATAAACATATCCAGGTGTTAGAATGGCCAAGTCAAAGTCCAGACCTGAATCCAATCAAGAATTTGTGGAAAGAGCTGAAAACTGCTGTTCACAAACGCTCTCCATCCAACCTCTTTGAGCTCGAGCTGTTTTCCAAGGAAGAATGGGCAAGAATTTCAGTCTCTTGATGTGCAAAACTGATAGAGACATACCCCAAGTGACTTGCAGCTTTAATCGCAGAAAAAGGTGGCGCTACAAAGTATTAACTTAAGGGGGCCGAATAATTTGGCACGCCCCACTTTTCAGTTTTTTATTTTTTACAAAAGTTTAAAATATCCAATAAATTTTGTTCCACTTCACGATTGTGTCCCACTTGTTGTTGATTCTTCACCAAAGACATGAAAAATTAGGAAAAAGTATTTCATATTAATCTAACCTTCCCTGGTTAGATTAAATGGAATAGAGGGGTCAATAGCATTAAGGAGCTTTATATTGTGTGGGGGGCACTAACATGGCATTATACCTGTGGGGGACATTAAGGAGAATTATACAGTGTGGTGGGCATTAACCCCTTCCCACCACAGACATTTTTCCATTTTCGTTTTTTATTCCCACCTTCATAACCACAAAACTTTTTTTATTTTTCTGTTCATAGAGCCATATGATGGTTTAATGTTTGTGGGAGAAATTGTACTTTGTAATGGTACCATTTAATATTCTGCACATATTACTGGGTAGCTGGCAAAAATTCAGAATAGGGTGGAATTGGAGAAACACTGCGTTTCTGCATCATTTTTACAGGCTTTGTTTTCATGACATTCACTGTGCAGCCAAAATGACATGTTATCTGCATTCTATGGGTCGGTATGATTTTGGTGATACCAAATATAAATATATATATGTTATTTATTTATTTATTTATTTTTATTTTTATTTTTTTTTTTACATTTTAACTCCTTAACAAAATCCAAAGCTTTGTAAAGAAAACATTTTTTTTGGAGTTGCCATATTCAAACACCCTTAACTTTTATATATTTCCATGAACAGAAATGCATAATGCGTAATTTTTTGCAGGGCCAGATTTACTTTTAGTTATACCTGTTATGGTTAGATGCAAGACCACAATAAAATCAATAGCAGGATATTGGCTGACAACTGTGAGCAGTAGAAGCAGCTATTTAAAACTAGCACACTTCTGCAAGCTAAGACTGACCCCCAGACGCCTTCAGCAGAGCCCAAAGCGAGACGGGTTGGGCTTGCGCTGAAACTGGTAATCTGAATTGTCTCCAAACAGATAGATGTAGCAATAATAAATGCACCACTGCAGAAACCAAAACAAAATCCACTAAACCTTACACAGTGGAGTGGAGGCAAGAGAAGTCGTACAAACACAGGTCAACATCAGGAGAGGACGCCAGAGAGCAAATTAGAAGACAAACACAAAATCCAAGAAACGAGGGAAAACTGAGAACAAGCTAAGGGGTCAGTATGAAGCAGTGAATACAACAGGCAACAAAGCCAAACCAGGAGTAGTAAACTAATTGGCCCAGACCTGTGTCAGGAGGGTGGGGTCTTATATAGGCCTCCTCAGCTGCTAACTTGACCAAGTCAGGAAACTGCAAAAGCTTGCGGGGTTAACATGGTAATGTTAAAAGTGCAGCAGCCGGATAGAGAATCCTGACAATACCATTTAGAGGAATGCCTAATGCTTTGATTGCTTTTTATCCAAAATTTTCTGATAAGGAAACAAAAAAACAAACAAATAGCAGTTTGGCTCTTTTGATGGTTTTTGCCGCTACGGCGTCCACTAGTTCTATGTACTTTTATATATGTTCTAGTGAAAGGGCGGTGATTTAAATTTTTTTTTTTTTTTTAACTTTAACTTTTTTTGAACCCCAGGGGGTTTGATCACTAATACAGCATCGCAATGCATTGTAAAATACCGGCAGTTCTATTACAGGCTTCATAGAGCAGCCTGCAATAGAACTATATGCCAGACAATAGGCTCCTAGCTGTTATGGCAACAGATCACTGGCCCCAGGGCCGAAGATTCACAACAAAAATGGTGCCTCGCTCAGCTTTGACTGAGATGCCAGAGGCTTTAATGCCTGAGATCAGTGTGGGTGTTGATCTCAGGTATTAGCACCACTGATCTCTTATTGATAATCTGTCCTAAGGATAGAACATCAATAAAAATGAGCTGGAAAGCCCCTTTAATAAATCCCAAGTGCCTTAAAGGGGTTGTCCAGGATAACCACTTTTTTTAATATGAGGCTGAGGAATGTGTTCCAGTGTCTTCCATAGCGTTTCAGTCCTGCTGCTCCGGTGTTTTCTTCCCCACATCACTGTGATGTCCCGTGTCAGTGACCTCAGCGGCCATGTGCGGTGGGGACTTCCGCCAGAAGAAAACACCAGAGCAGCAGAACCAGACTGCGGTGGGAGACATCGGAGCACAAGGGACAGGTGAGTAGGTGTTTTTTCTTTAATACAGTATTATACGGTATTATGGCCCACAGCGGCCCCTGCACACGGTATTATGCCCTGCAGCGACCCCTGCACACGGTATTATGCCCAACAACGGCTCCTGCACATGGTATTATGCCCCGCAGCGGCCCCTGTGCAGGGTATTTTCCCGCAGTGGCCCCTGCACACGGTATTATGCTCCATAGTGGCCCCTGCACATGGTATTATGCCTCATAGTGGCCCCTGAACTTGGTATTATGCTCCATAGTAGCTCCTGCACATGGTATTATGCTCCATAGTGGCCCCTGCACTCGGTATTATGCTTCATAGTGGCCCCTGCACACAGTATTATGCCCCACAGCGGCCCCTACACACAGTATTATGCTCCGTAGTGGCCCCTGCACTCAATATTATGCTCCATGGTGGCCCCTGCACACAGTATTATGCTCCATAGTGGCCCCTGCACACGGTATTATGCTCCATAATGGCCTCTGCACTCGGTATTATGCTCCATAGTGGCCCCTGCACTCGGTATTATGCTCCGTAGTGGCCCCTGCACACAGTATTATGCTTCATAGTGGCCCCTGCACTGGTTATTATACTCCATAGTGGCCCCTGCACACAGTATTATGCTCCATAGTGGCCCCTGCACACAGTATTAAGCTTTGTTTTTTTTTTTTTAAGCGGCCTGTCCTGGGCTGGTTTACTGTAAATAGAATAAAAAATGCCACCCCCCCAGACAGTGCCGCCTAAGGCGGCCGCCTCACTTCGCCTCATTAGCGGTGCGCCTCTCATCCTGACCACTTTATCCGCCAAGTGCGAGTGTATCCTCACCATCTGTCAACCACTTTAACTTTTGAGCACTATGACCCACATTCCCAAACGGTGTTACGCTATGTTCCGCTCGGCGTATTATTTTTCTCATTTCTAGATTATATTGCGCGGGGGCACTAATGTGGCATTATACTGTGTGTGAGGTCACTAACAAGGCATTAAACTGTGTGTGGGGGGGACTAACATGGCATTATACTGTGTGGGGGACACCAAAGTATCTTCAAATTGCTAACTATCAAACTCCTACCCCAAATATAGCATTTATAACAAATTAAGACTTAACCTTTATTATAATTAAAATAAAACCTCAACTAAGATCCATTTGGTGATGTGATTAAAATTACAAGAACTAGTCGCAAAAATTCTACCCCCTCCCTAGACTATTGAAATGGTATCCATTGATGTTCAGAAGATAAAACCAAATAAAAAAAGACAGTGTCTGAGTCGTTGCAGACATGTCTGCTCTGTATTTCCCGTAACTTTTTTATATTTCCGTGTACAGGATGCATAGGGCGTCTTTTTTTTTGCTGGGGCCAGATGTACTTTTTAGTTAAACCATTTTGGGGAATGTCTATTGCTTTGATCACTTTTTATTCCAATTTTTATTCCAATTTCTATCAGAGGTGAAACAGCGAAAAAACTGCATTTCTGCATTTTTGATTTTTTTTTCTGCTGCGGTGTTCACCGCACGGGAAAAATATTTTTAATGGTTTGTAGACCAGGCGTTTTTGGACACAGGGATACCAAGTCAAATTAGGTCCTGGGGTGGAGATTTGAAAAAAAAATTATTACAGGAGGAGGCAAGACGGATTTATCGCCTCAATACCTTAAGCTCTGCAGGAATAAATGAAGGTTTTTCATTCTCTGCCTTCCTGTGACCAATAATATTTAATATACTACATACATTTTACGTACATGTACATACATGTTCATCCTGGTACACATAACTACCTGCTGGGTCTGTGCTGTTTCACACAGCAGGGACATGGCAGCATTGCCTGTGATCAGAGATTACTAAAAAAAGTTTTTAACATTATAAAAAAAAAAAAAAAGTTTTTAACATTATAAAAAAAAAAAAAGATTAAATCACCACCCTTTCCTTAGATCATCAGCATTCCTAAGTCTGAAAATGCCCAAACTATTAAAATATAAAAACGCCCTAGCAGGAAAAAATAAAGACAAAATGACTGAATTGGTGTTTTTTTGCAGCTTTGCCTCCCTAAAAAAATGGAATAAAAAGTGATCAAAACATCATACTTTCCCCAACATGGTATCAATAAAAACTACATATTGTCCACAAAAAAAAGACACCTTACACGGCTCCGTCCACTGAAATATAAAAAATAGTTAAAAGTATCAGAATATGGTGATTTAAAGACTTTTTTTTTCTCCAAATTTAGAATTTTTGTAAAGTTATTAAAACATGAAAAATACTATATAAATGTATCACCATGATTGTACCAACCCAGAGAATAAAGCTAACGTAGCATTTTTACCGCAAAGTGGAAACCGTAAAAACAAAACCTGTACCTTTTTTTTTTCAATTCAACCTCATTCAGAATTTTTTTTTCCGCTTCCCTGTACATTGTACATTTTGAAGTACAACTTTTTACGCAAAAATCAAGCATTCATGTGACTATATAAATGGAAAAATTTAGAAAGTTATAGTTTTCGTATTGCAGAAAGTAAAAAACAAAAGCAAAAAACTGAAAACTGTCTGCATCACATAAGAGTTATAGTGTGTGTCTTCAGTGTTACCGGGTTAATCAATAATAGGGTAGAGATACTGGAGGTGAAATCAGAGATCCCCAAGATGACGTGTGACCACGAGACAGACCTCAAGTCCATGACAATTACTAATTAACCACAAAAAAAATATTTGATGTAAACATTCACAGATGCCAGTTTATTCAATACTGGTTTAGCAGAACAGGAAACTACGATTTAGCTATTTAAAATAATACTGGCTTGCATTATTTTAATACTCCATCTCCGGCGGCTTAATCCCTTGGATGCCGTGATCAATAGCGATCACTGCATCTGGGTGGTTTGGGAGCAAGATTGCCTCCTCCATGGTAGCCAATACACAATTTGATGTATTGCAGTATATTGCACTGGAA
Source organism: Leptodactylus fallax (assembly GCA_947044405.1). Lineage (NCBI taxonomy): Eukaryota > Metazoa > Chordata > Amphibia > Anura > Leptodactylidae > Leptodactylus > Leptodactylus fallax. Next base: position 4,381,550 of record CAMRHE010000015.1, read on the forward strand.
ATCACAGATACCAGGTTCAAGTCCCCTTGTGGGACAGGAAAAAAGTGAAAAAAAAAAAAAAAGTTCAAAAACTTGAAAATAAATAAAAGTTTAAAAAACCCACCTTTTAATTAAAAAAAACAACACATAATGTAAACAAAGTAACATAAACAAATAGGTATCCCCGTGCGAGTATAGGTACCCACTATCCAAAAATCGCATTATTTATCCCATACAGTGAATGCCATAAAAAATATACCACAATGCGCAAAATTTACGTATTATGGACACCTCGCTTCCCCAAAAAAATTGCAATAAAAAGTGATCAAAAAGTCAAAACATAGCAAAAATTGTTGCCAATAAAAACTACAACTTGCCCTGCGAATAAAGAGCCCTTACGGATCTCAGTCACTAAAAGGCCATCTTTATGAAATGTGAGCATGTATGAATGTATTTATTTTAATGTAAAAGGAGCCGAGTGCCACTGCAGTGTTTGCAAGTACTCAGATTGGTGGGCAGAAAATGGAGGAATTTTTTATTAAAGTAATCGTGTTATTCTTAATACAGTGGCTAAACATTGCGGAAACACAGCTTTTTTTTCTTGCACATTCTTGGCTTTGGCTCAATAAAATGCAGCTAACTCTGCAACAAAAACAGATGCGTTTCAGCAACATGAGGCCCTTAGCCTTAAGATAAATAAAATAGATACCATGCAGTCCAATATGTCCTTTGCCTACCATCTTTCTTTAGGATTAATTCAAACAAGCACCTATAATGGACTACACCTGCATCCACGTCAATAACTGCTACTTGTCACTCTACCATGTTTCCATATAAACACATACTCAAAGTGTAAAAAAATCACAGCATGCACTATTCACAAAAATAGAAGACTGATTATTTCCTTTTTATTTTTCGCTAAGGATAGATGTGTTTATCCCAAACATGTTTATATTCATTTACTGTAGGTTTTCCAAACACATCTACACAGTAAGATTGTAGATGAGGTTGAATGAAGTCCATCCTTCACCTAACAGTACTGATCCAGAGGAAGAAAAAAAAAACCCTGAGGCTGATGCCAATTACCCTACATCAGGGAAAAAAATTACTTATAGAATCCAAATCTGGAACTCAGCATAAAACCCTTGATCAACTTGTCTTCACCAAAAGCCTAAAACCCATAAGCAGTAATATTTTCCTTTCAAGAAAAGCATTCAGGTCCTTCTTGAATTTGCACAGTGAATCGACCATCACCAGTGGCAGTGAGTTTAATAGTCTCACTATGCTTACAGAAAAGAATCCCCATCTATGATGCTGGTGAAATGTTTTTTCTTGCAGGGTAGAGGATGTCCCTTTGTCACTGTCACAAGCCTAGGTATAAAAAATCATTAGAAAGGCCTTTGTACTGTCTCTTCATGTATTTGTACATTGTTATCACATTTCCCCGTAGCCGTCTTTTCTCTAAACTGAATAACCCCAAATTTGTTAATCTGTCATTATATTCCAATCCACCCACTCCCTTGATTATCTTGGTCGCCCTTCTCTGCACTCTCTCTAGTTCAGCTATGTCCCTCTTGTGCACACAGACCAAAAATTACGCACAATCCTCCATTATACTTGGAGACTTATAACAAACCCCTATTGGTATTTTTTTTTCCTCCCCTTATTTCTACCCATAGGGACTCTACATGTTCATCTTCCTCACAGATGTCATCTTGCAGTATGGGCTTTAGGCAGGATTTTACATATATAGCAACCCCCCCTCTTATATTTCTAATCTTTCCTGTATAGACTGTACCCCTATGTATTTACAGCCCAGTCATAGCTATCTTCCAGCTATGTCTCGCTTATCCCCACTGTGTGGAGGATTCATCTTTCAAAATAATTTCTTCTAGTTTCTCAATATTGTTGTTGTGGCTCCTGGCATTAGTATGCATGCACTTTAGTTGTTTTACTATATCCCTATTCTGCATTTTCTAATTAATAGTTCTTACCCACTCCTCCTATCCAGCCCCAGTTTCCTTGCTTATCCCCCTGTCACTATCTACATTATTCTCCCCTTCTATACCTTTTATGCCCTCCCCCAATCCTTAGTTTAAACACTTCTACAACGTTCTAGCCATCGTCTCCTTCACCACAGCTGCCCCCTCCCGATTGCCAGCCCATCTGAAATTGTTGTTTCAGTCCATTTTGTCGAGGACATGGACTTGGAGGCTGTTAAAGACAATTGTCTCCAAGGCAGTCTGCTCTGTAAACACATGGACATCCTTACACACGAAAAAAATTGTTTGTTTGTTCCAGATATAACTTGGTAAATTTTTTATATGTTCATGTTATCTCTGCCTTACACTAGGTTCACACTAAGATGAGGAACATTTATTAGGCTACTTGTGCCTTTTTTGGCATAAATTGCGCCTTTGGTGGTCTTTTCCTGCCCTGCGCTTCATTTGAGAAGAATTTGCGCCTTTTTTTGCCAGATAATTTGCTGCCGTCGCAACGTTTAGCGTGGCCTAAATGGAGATCCTTTTCACGCTGTATTTATGACTTTTGCCTTTTTAAAATTGCGCAATTGGGCATTTGCACAAAAAATTGAGCATCTAAACTAAGACATGCACAACATTTTACAAGGAGGTGTGCCTACATCATAAATAGGCACCACAGTAAAACTAACCTAAAAAAAAGGCGCACCTGTGAAAAATATGGCCAAAAAAGGGGCTGATGACCGCGTTGCGATGATGTCACTCACATCACACCTGCAGCTCCCTGATGTTGATGGAGTAATAGGGGAGCAAGGAGAGGTGAGTATTAGTATATTTTTAGGTTTGTTTGGAAATTAGATAAAATTTGATCACATTTACCATGCCTTGCATAAGATTTAAAGGAAGTCTGTCAGCAGCAGGTTCATTGCCTGGGAATCTAGAGTTGAGGCAAAAGCCCAGGCAGGATAAGGCACATCCCCGAAGTATTTTTCTCCTCAGGCTAAGTTCACATCTGTGCTGGAGTCTTAGTTAGAGACTCCGTTGCAATGTCCGCCTGAAATTGGCAGACAAAAAAGTCCTGCACTTTTCCTCCATTGGTTTCAGTTTTAAAACATCGGCTACCCACATTATAGTCAATGGGTTCTGTTGGACTCCCTGTGGAAACGGTATCTTGCAGACAAGAACAGCAGATAGGCTGACTTTAGTATGGCCCTAGCATCATTTGCATATGAATAAAACTGTGATTTACATGAAAATTTGGTATCAAAGCTGAATATCAGAGGAATATTTGGGGACTATACAATCACCTCTACAAGATGCTGTGACTAGGTTTATAACCAATTTACTGCTGACAGACTCTCTATAATACTACAGATTTAAAAGAGGCATTTTACATCAATAGGAAAACAACATTTGGCTCAGGCTTAGTCTGTTTGCATCTCCCTTTCTGATCTCATGATCAGCTAAAACATAGTTGAATAATTCCAGTGTAATTCTCACCTCAATGCTCCCTTAGACAAGCACTTCCTGCAGATTACATGGTATCAAGCACATGCCAGCTTCCAAGGTTTGCAAAATACACAACCAATGAGCCAAACAGGCAACAATTCCAGTAATATCATCACAGGGCAATGAACAGGGCAACCATTCTCTCTTTTGTGTGTGTGCGTACTGCACTATTTTATCACATTTGAAACTTTCATATTAAATGGGTAAATAATTTATGAAGGAGAAAACATGACATGCTGTAAGTAGATAGATAAAACACTATATATCAGGGCTCTGATTTTCTGTGCTTTTGCACACTATAGTATTACTTCTCAGTACATTATCTCAGCTGCATAGAGTACATCTATTTGCCTCTAAATTCATGCCTGCAATTTAATTTCATATAAATCTGACAGAAAGAAAATTGTGGCATACTTTATCGGATGCCAATATATCAGAACATCTATTGTACTGTACATAGACACCAGGGGGTGGCACAAAGTTGAATATAATAGACGTTAGAATCTAAAAACAGACTGGATCCTCAGAGAGAAAGCCAAGCATGGGCAACAACGGTAAAAGATACAGACTCCAAGCAGAGTCAAAAGCAAACAGATAAACACCTTACCATAGAAAGACAGTCTATGTCCAGCCTAGATGATATCCTTGCTTCTTCCAGTGAGGATCCAGCAGAAGCTGTACTGTATTGTGCTGTACTGTATTGTACTGGACATGCATGACTAACAGAGCCTCACTAGAATGACATGCACATATACATTTTGAACACCATTCGGTGCTATTACAATCAGATAAGGAGGATATTTCTGCAAGGAAACATTTTTTTAAATAACAATACTTTATAAAGTTACTTTAAAATGCATATTTTAATTAGATTATTTACATTTTTTAAAATTATTTGTATTGGCCTTTTAGCAGTGAAAAAACAGGAACCGTACTTCAACAACACTTTTCCATATACAACAAAATCACCTGGTTCAAGTCAATGAGGTTAACAAGGTAGTTGTATCAAGTTATCGATGATCAAGTTATCCAGGTCTATATTCCTGATAGAAAACTGTCTATGTATATATAGTAGAACTATATCACATCCAAGAATAGACACAATCCCATCGGTTTACATGTGTATGCTGTATCTATCAGCACTTAGACAATTACATCTGAGGCAGCACTCACAGCTGTTCCAAGGTCTGTTTGACATTTAAGATCTCAAGATAACATTTTAAGATAAACAAGGAATCTACACTAGACAAATAGTAAAGGGGGGAAGAGCAGATCTTGTGTAGTCTGTGCTGGTGTTCCCCAGGTGCTCCATGATGACACTACAGTGCAGAATCTCTGCTAGATCCTCAGCTATCCTCTTATTCAAATACCAAAGTGGTATTACAAAATATGTTTTTATTCTTTAGTTGAATTATTGTGGACAGTATGGTTATAAAATATTCCAATACTACGAAGAATCTTTCCACTCTATTTTCTTCAAAAGGGATCCCTACATCCAGTCCATCTTGAGGAAGTACATTAGTTTAGTTCAAAATAACTGAAAATCGACTCCTGAAAAATCGCTTTAGGGGCCGCTGCAGAAATCATACGTAATAATTTCCTAGATCCTTAGTTACATTTCTATGATTTCTGCTCAATCCATCCAAACAATCCCCAGTGGGCGTCAATTGGATCAAAGTTTGCCTGGTGTGGACTTCAGCTATGAGGAGAGATTAAGGCTAAGGCCCCAAGTAACGGATTGCAGCCTAAAAGCATTGCAGGAAAAACCGCGGCGGAAACACATCACAGTTTTTCCTGCAGTGCTTTTCACAGAAAGTCCACAGGGTTTTCCTCTGCTGACTTTCCTGCTTCCATTATAACTATACTTAAACTTCCAGAATTTCCCTAGGTATCATTGACATGCTGTAATTTGCATAAATGTGAACGTTTTTCAAATCGCAGCATTTCCACTGTGGATTATTTTCTACAATGTGTGGATGGGATTAACCAGAATCCCATCCACTTTTCAGGAACTGTAAAACCACAGTGTTTACTTTACGTGGGGCCCCAGCCTAAAGGAGAAGAGGCATTTAAAGGGAAGACATGATAAACCTGTAGAAATATATAAATGGCCCATAGAAGAAGTATGGGGAAAAGATGTTCCATGTGAAATTCCATCAAACGACAATAGGGACTCCCTCCGTCTGGAGATAAAAAGGTTTAATCTCCAGAGGCGACAAGGCTTCTTCGTTGTAAGGACTGTGAATCTGTGGAATAGCCTACTCCAGGTGCTGGTCACACCAGCAACAGCTGACACTTTCAAAAATGGCTCAGATGCCTTTTTAACCCCTTAAGGACCCAGCCCAAAAGTGCGTTAAGGACCAGGCCTCGTTTTTCAAAACTGACATGTGTCACTTTATATGGCAATAACTTTGAGACGTCTTAACTTACACAAGTGATTTTGAGATTGTTTTTTCGTGACACATTGTACTTCATGTTAGTGGTAAACACTAATGAATATTTTTGTATTTATTTATAGAAAAATAGGAAATTTGATGGAAATTTTGAAAAAAATCACAATTTTCAAAATGTGAAATGCTCTGCTTTTCAGATAGATAGTCATACCACCCAAATACATTAATACATATTATCTACCATATCTCTGCTTTATATCGGCATCATCTTTTAATCGTCCTGTAATTTATTTTGGATGTTAGAAGGCTTACAAGTGTAACAGCGATTTTGCAGATTTACAAGAAAATTTCCCAAACTAATTTTTTAGGGACCACTTCAGTTCTGAAGAGGATTATAAAGGCCTATATATTAGAAACCCCCATAAATCACCCCATTTTCAAAACTGCACCCCTCAAATAATTCAAAATAACATTTGGGAAGTTTGTTAACCCTTTAAGAATTTCACTGGAATTAAAACAATATGGAGGTGAAATTTAGACATTTAATTTTTTCCCACTAATTCCTTAATTTAGCCCTAAAATTAACACATTCACAAAAGGTTAAAGGAAAAAATGCATCTCACAGTTTGTTATGCAATTTCTCCCGAGCACGGAAATACCCCACAAGTGGGTGTAAACTGATGTTTGGGCGAATGGCAGTGCACGGAAGGGAAGGAGCGACACTGGGCGTCTGAAAAGCAGATTTTGCTGGAATAGTTTTCAGGTGCCATGTCTCATTTGCAAAGCCCTAGAGTACCAATACAAAGGAAAACCCCAAAAAGTGACCCCATTTTGCAAACTACACCCCTCACAGAATTCATATAGGGGTATAGTGAGCATTTTGACCTTACATTCGTTTCACAGATTTTGCTAACACTGGGATGTATAAATGAAACATTACTAAAATGTCACTTTATCCCCAAAGTTTTCATTTTCACAATGGGTTAAAGGAGAAAAAGCACCCCACAGTTTGCAAAATAATTGCTCCTAAACACAGCAATACCCCATATGTGGTCGTAATCTGCTGTATGGGTACATGGCAGGGCTCAGAATGGAAAGAGCGCTATTTAGCTTTTGGAGAGCAGATTTTGCTGGAATAGTTTTCAGGTACCATGTCGCATTTGCAGAGCCCCCAAAGTACCAATACAGTGGAAACCCCCTAAAAGTGACCCCATTTTGGAAACTACACCCCTCACAGAACATATCAAGGGACATAATGAGCATTTTGACCCTACAGCTGTTTCACAGATTTTATTAACATTGGGACATTAAAATGAAAAATTACTTTTTTTCCAATAAACCGTCAATTTAGCCCCAAATTTTTCATTTTCACAAGAGGACAAAGGAGAAAAAGCACGCCAAAGTTCGTTACACAATTTCTCCTGAACACAGAAATGCCCCATATGTGGTTGTAATCTGCTGCATGGTAAATGGCAGGGCTAAAAATGGAAAGAGCGCTATTTAGCTTTTGGAGGGCAGATTTTGCTGGAATAGTTTTTGGATGCCATGTCGCATTTGCAGAACCCTTAAAGTACCAATATAATGGAAACCTCTCAAAAGTGACCCCATTTTAGAAACTACACCCCTCAAGGAATGTATCAAGGGGTATTATCATTTAGAGCCTAAAAATGCTTCCCAAAAATTAATGTACAAAGTGAAAATTAAAGTTTTTAAAGAAATATCCAATTTCAGTGCCTAATACGTTGCGGCCACTTTGTGGCATCAGAGACATGCACTCCTAAAACTATTAAGTGGGCTATCCCAGGGACAAAAAAATTATATATGTGGGTATAAACTGCTGCTTGGGCACGCAGCAGGGCTCAGAAGGGAAGGAGCACTGTGGTTTTTTTTAGCTTTTGGAGTACAGATTTAGAGGGACTTTCTGGTCGCCATGATATTTTTGCAGAGCCCTGGAGGTGCCAGTAAATTGGAATTCCCCAAGAAGTGACCCCCATTTTGTAGGGGCAATTTTAGGGTCTCTGCAAATGTGACATGGCGTCCAAAAAAACAACAATCTAAATCTGCGCTCCAAAAGCACATAGCGCTCCTTCACATTTGCGCCCTGCTGTGTGCCCAAATGACAGTTTATGCCCACACGTATGACACTGGTGTACCCAGGATAACGTACTTAACAATGCCATATGTGGGTATAAACTGCTGTTTGGGCACAGCCAGGCACAGAAGGGAAAGAGCGCTATTTTGGTTTTTAGAGCACAGTTTGCTTTTTGGACACCATGCCACTTTTGCAGAGACCATGAATTGTCAGTAAACTGGAATCCGCAGACATGTCACCCCATTTTGGAAACTATACCCTTCAAGGGATTTATCAAGTGGGGTAGCGAGCATTATTAACCCTTAAGTGTTGCATTCTTTTAATTTCCAAAAATGAATGCGCAGCTGATAATGAAAAGTTAAAAATGAAATTTTTCTATAGATATGCCATTTCAGTGCCCGATATGTTGTGCCCAGCTTATGTCTGCACAGACACACACTCCAAAAACTGGTGATCGGGGATCCCGGGCACAACAGCTTTTGGAGCGTTCATCTCTGATACAAGCCGGGCACAACATATTACGCACAGAAATGTCGTATTCCTGGAATAATTGTCATTTTCACCTTTCATCATCAGCTGCCTATTCATTTACGGATAATAAATTATAGCAACACTTGGGGGTTAAAAATGCTCACTGTACCCCTGGATAAATTCCTTCAGGGGTGCAGTTTCCAAAATGGGGTGACATGTCAGGGGATTCCACTGTACTGGCATTTCAGCTCTGCAAAAGTGCAATGGCGTCCAAAAACCAAATAGCGCTCCTTCCCTTCTGTGCCCGGCTGTGCCCAAACAGGAGTTTATACCCATATATCACATTAAGTACCTTATCCTGGGTACACCAGTGTCATACATGTGGGTATAAACTGCGGTTTGGGCACACAGTAGGGCACAGAAGGGAAGGAGCGCTATATGGCTTTTGGAGCGCAGATTCAGATGTTTGGGATCTGGATGCCATGTCATGTTTGCAGAGCCTCTAAAGTACCAGTAAAGTGGAATCCCCTAGGGAATGACCCCATTTTGAAAACTGCACCCCTCAAAGAATTTATCAAGGGGTGTAGCGAGCATTAGTATCCCAGACGTGACTGCACAGCGGATGGGGAAAAGTGAATATGTAATCTGTGCGTAGTACATTGGGTGCACTAAATTCCCTACTATTTCCCCAGTAGTTCCTATTATTGGGGGGTCACTCTGGGGGTCACTTCTGGTTTATTATCCCTCGTAAGCTCTAAATCTGGGGTGTACCCTAATATACGCTCGCACAGCTTATACATTCCCTTCCTGCCGCAGCCAGTTATGCTCTAATGATTTGGCGATTTTTGGGGTTTTTGTCTTCACATTGTACGAGTTATATTTTCTTTATTTCTCTGGTGATGTAGCCATATGAGGGCTTGTTGTTTTCAGGGTGAGATGTATTTTTTAATGACATCATTTTTAGGTGCTTACAACGTATTAAATAAATTTTATTAACTCTTTCTTGGTGGATTAAAAAACAACCCCATCAATTCTGGCACTGCGTTTTATCTTTTAAATTTTTCACCATGCAGCGTAGAGCATAAGTAACATGTTATCTTTATTCTGCGGGTCGGTACGATTACGGCGATACCTCATTTATACTGTTCTTTTATGCAATACCAATTTTGCAGAACAAAAACCCATTTGGGGACATAAATTAATTTTTTTTGCATCGCCATCTTCTAAGATGCGTAGCATTTTTATTTTCCAGTTTAGAGAGTTGGTTTAGGGATTATTTTTTGCGGTACAACCTGTGCTTTTTATTGGTACTGTTTTGGGGTACATATGACTTTTTGATCACTTTTTATGGCATATTTTGTAAGGTGAGATGGCGAAAAATCGTTACTTTTGGCGGGTTTTTTCCGTTTTTTTTTCCCCGACTTTCACCGTGTACATTAAATATGGTTTCAGTTTTATTGTACAGGTTGTTACGGATGCAACGATACCAAATATGTATTGTTTTTATTAATTTTTAGGTTTATTTTTTATATAATTCATTTTATATAGGAAAAGGGAATTTTTGGGGCTTTATTCTTTTATTAATTTTTTTCACATACTTTATTATTTTTTTTTTTCACTTTTTTTTACTTTTTCTTGTGTCCCATTAGGACACCTGAGCCAGCAATGCTTTGATCTCTGGCTCAGTACTATAGACTGCAAGACACGAGCATACACGTGTCTTGCAGCCTATACAGGAAGTCAGCGCTATGGAAACACAGCGCTGACTTCCTGATGTCTCGGCAGGATCAACCAGGTACTGGGGGCTCCAGACAGCCTGGGGTCACTTGGCAGACCCCGGGCTGCAGATTAGAGATATCGGCACCCCCCCGATCTCGCCGCGGGGAGTGCCGGGGGGGGTCGGCAAGACGGCGGAACCCCTTGGATGCCGCGGTCATGTTTGACCGCGGCATCCAAGGGGTTAAAACCGCCGATCGGAAGTTATGGCCAACCGGGGGTTATGGAGCAGGGTGTTAGCTGTCAGATACAGCTAACATCCGGTTCCGATACCGCCCGCTCAGATAGTGAGCGGGCGGCCGGCCTCGGGCGTAGTATTACGTCCTGGTGCGCGAAGTACCTAGCTCCCAGGACGTAATAGTACGTCCAAGGTCGTTAAGGGGTTAAAGTAAAATAGCATTTATGCTTATGGAAATGTATAGAATGCTTATTTCTTCAGGCATGCCCTTTCCCATTCTTTTGTTGAACTTGATGGACATTTGTGTTTTTTAACCGTACTATTTAACTATGTTTCTGTGTATGACTCCACCTGTCTCCATAAAGACTGGATCGCCCTAAATGCCCATAGACAGTGAATTAATTCAGCTTTTGGTTCACCACATTTTTAAAGCACCTGTAATCCTTATTGGATTTATGTATGGTCTATCTAGTATCTAGAGTGTCATTTCCATGTATCTAGCTGAAGGCTACTTATTGACATTTGTATTGATGGTGCTACCCTTTAAAAGGGATGTACAGTTTCAGCAAATAAATGTTATTGTTTGTATAATGAAAAGTTCTACAAGTGCTATTTTTTTTCCATCCCAAAAAAGGTTAACTTGATGAAAGGGACTAATTCTTATCTTAACATTGAAGTTTTAGACTAGATTCACACAACCGAATTTCATCTGTTAAACTTGGTCCATTCGCTTGCTGGATTTACTGGCCTGAACTTCATGCCGGGAGCAGGACTCGTAGCATCATAGTTATCTATGATTCTGGGAGTCCCTGCCTCCCAGCATCACACTGTTCAGAACTGATTACAATTTTGGCTGTACTTTTATTCTCGTTGCTTTTAAGCCGTGTTTCTGCTAATTTTGAAAAAAAAAAATTTCTTGCAGTTGCCATATTCTGACACTTTAACTTTTTTTATATTTCCATATACGGGGATGCATAAGGGGCCAGATATACTTTTTATCTGTACCATTTTGGAAAATGTCTGATGCTTTGATCGCATTTTGTTTAAAGGGTACCTGAGTTTTCATGAAAATTTGAAATATGTGCAGTGTATTGCTGAGCAGTCTGTTCTATGACTGTATAAGCCTGCATACATGTTTTCCTATCGGTTTTTATGCTGCTAATGATGAAATTATAGGTGAAACACAGTTTACATTTGTCTCTCAGCGAAGGGGTGTGTACAATAAGGAGCAGTCTGCCCCTCCCCCAACCATTGCTGATGATAATCTGACATTCTGCCAAGAATAACTATACAATTTCAATAAATACCTGAGAAAAGCCCAAGTGACCATAATATAGGAGATCCATGAACACTGGACTGTAAATACAGGTCAAATACAAGCAAACAAGCATATAAAACACAAGAAAAAAAAATCTATAAGCACAGTCAGTAAAGCTGCATGGCGTCTGTGAATAATATCCCATCTGTAATAAAACAAGCAGCCAGAAGTAGATGCAAGTACTTAGAAGGCTTTTCTTACACTGTAAGCTCTGATATTTGCAGGATCCTCAGTTTTTTTGCATACAGCAACAGTTTGCAGACATGTCTGTGTAGGGTGCGAGCAGAATCAACCTCTCCGCCCTTCATTCACTGTGTGAAGAGAGAAAGGGACCGCCCTCTACACTCAATGAGATAAGCAAGACAGAATGGACTGTATCTAGGGACATATTTCCTTAGTAACAAAAGAGTTAAACATCAAATTAGCTAAAAAGGAGACACCTAGTGGCAGGAACTTTAGAGAGGTTTCTCAGGAAGAAAGCAGCCACATTTTTAATTAAAGTGCATTACATTTTGGTCCAGAATCACATATTCTATGAAATGAAACTAAGTTGTCTGAAAAGTTAGTGACCATTTATATTTTTTTGGGGGGAGGCAAAATGACAAAAGAAAAATGTCAGTTCAGCTCCTTTTATTTTTTCCCACTATAGTGGTCAACATATGGGAAAAATAATTTTATAAGTTTGTAGTTCATTTGGTGTGTGCAGGCGCAGGTGTCCCTCACCAGATTGTCTCATCTTATATATTTCCACTCCTTCTGCCTCTCATCCTGCAAGTTCTTCAGGACATATTCATTGATCTTGGTAAGCCTGACACTAAGTTCGCACTGGTATCCGTCCGCTGCCAATCCGTATAAAAAAAATAACAGATTGGTCAAAAAATGGATTCAAACTTTTATACAGTGCATACCATAGTCTGTCTTTTTTGACGGATTAGTCAATGGGTCCATTTTTGACAAATCTTTTTTTTTCCCGTCTTCCTTCTGAGCAGAGGGAAAAACTGATTGCAAAGCAGATTGCTATCCATTGCTTATCTATTTGTTTCCACCTTCCACAGACCTCAGTGTTAAAAAAAACAATTTAGTTGCTGTCCGTCTGTATCCTTATTTTTTGGACAGAGAAAAATTCCTGCAAGTCTGATTTTTTTTCTCTGCCCAAAAGAGAGGATACCAGATGGAAATGGTACAAACGGAAAACTGCGGATGGTTTTTACAACCCATTGTAATCAATGGGTTTTAAAACAAACCGTTTGAAATCAGTTTTTGAGGATTTTGAGATGGGTTTCAAAAACTGATTTTGTGCAGAGAGCTGAACGCTGATGTGAACCCAGCCTTATTTATCATTTTTCCGTCCACATAGTCTCTTTTTCAGCATAAATAACATACCCTCATAAAGACATTTTTTTTTAGCAATAGAGACACACATTTTTTTAGCATATATAACCCATGAACTACTATATACTGTATATATATATATCTCAAAAAAGCAATTGTAGCAGCACCAGCAAATCTGGGTATCGTCCCATAAATTGCACGACAGAAACCCCTCTCCAGCCAAAAGGGTTCCTAATAGAAAAAACAATCCGGTCTGCCAGCAACTTGTGTAGATGGAAAATGTCCTTTTATTGGAAAAGCAGTACAAAGTGTACAAATAAAAAGACATTTTCCATCTACACAAGTTTCTGGCAGACCGGATTGTTTTTTAATATATATGTATGTATATACACACACATTTCCACAGATGGAAAGTTCTATATTTATTTTATTTATTTAATTATGAAACACTTTTCTATTTTTTCTTTTTCTTTTGTTATGATTTCTCTAGTATTCTTATTACATTATATATTTTTAGAGATAGAATGTTTTATATATATTTGATTATGTATATTATGTGATTTTCCTAATATCTTTAATACTGATTATAGTGATTTTTCCAATAGTATATCTTTTTTAATAATAATAATAATAATAATAATAATAATAATAATAATAATAGTCCTTTAATAGTCCCACAATGGGGAAATTCAGTGTGTTACAGCAGCAAAGATAAGCAGATACAAATACAAATACAACATGTACAGGAATGTTCCAAGGTAAGAGGCATTACTTTGATAGCCGACAGATAGATAGGAAGTAGCGGGGGGGGGGGGCGGGATTTAACAGGCAGAGAGATATTTCAGTTCTCTGTGTGTATTGATCTCCGCTTAGGTCGGTGTTGGTTGTACAGCCTAACCGCGGTGGGGAGGAAAGACTTCCGATAGCGCTCCTTCTCACACCTAGGGTGGAGCAATCGGTCACTGACAGTACTGCTCAGCGCGATCACAGTCTCATGCATGGGATGGGACTTCTTCTTCTGCATGGAGCTCACCACGGACAGTATCCTTCTGTCACCCACCACCTGCACTGGGTCCAGTGGGCTCCCCAGGACAGAGCTGGCCTTTCTAATCAGCTTGTCAAGTTTATTTCTGTCCCTGGTTGATATACTGCTCCCCCAGCAGGCCACTCCAAAGAAGATGGCTGATGTCACTACCGAGTTGAAGAAAGTTCTAAGAAGTGCCCCCCGGATTCCAAAGGCTCTCAGCTTCCTAAGCAGGTAGAGCCTGCTGTGGCCCTTCCTGTACAGGGCCTCCATATGATCTGCCCAGTCCAGCTTATTATTAAGGAGCAAACCCAGGTACTTATAGGTGTTCACAATCTCGATGCCCGTCCCCAGGATGTCCACTGGTTTAGGAGGGCTTCTGCCTTTACGGAAGTCCACCACCATCTCCTTGGTCTTCCCCGCGTTAATCTTCAGGTGGTTCCGGTGGCACCAGTCCACAAAATCCTGGTTCAGTTCTCTGTACTCCCTGTCATCATCATCTGTGATGAGGCCTACTATTGCAGAGTCGTCAGAATACTTCTGTAGGTAGCAGCTGGATGAGTTGCACCTAAAATCTGCAGTGTACAGTGTGAAGAGGAAAGGGGCGAGAACCGTACCCTGAGGTGCCCCCGTATTACAGATCACGGTACCTGACACACAGTCTTGGGCTCTCACGTATTGAGGTCGATTTGTGAGATAGTCTAGGATCCAGTTGGAGAGGTGGTGGTCCACTCCAGCAAGGCCCAGCTTGTCCCTCAATAACCTGGGCTGTATGGTGTTAAAAGCACTGGAGAAGTCAAAGAACATTATTCTCACTATGTTCCCTGGTTTCTCCAGGTGAGACAGAGCCCTGTGCAGAAGATGGATGATGGCATCATCTACCCCAATGCCCGGCCGATAAGCAAACTGGAGGGGGTCCATAGCGTGGCTCACTAGAGGGCGGAGATGTGTGAGAACCAATCTCTCTAAGATCTTCATCAGGTGGGATGTCAGTGCTACAGGTCTGTAGTCATTGAGGTCCATAGGGTGGGGTTTCTTTGGAACTGGTACCACACAAGAAGATTTCCAGAATTCAGGGACTATTTCCTGCCTCAGGCTCATATTATACATATATGTAATTATACCACACAGCTGGTCCCCACAAGTCTTAATTAGCCTTGCACTGATGTCATCTGGCCCTGCGGCTTTCCTCGCCTTGATCTTTTTCATCTCCTTCCTCACCTGGGCCTGTGTGAAGGTCAGACTGTGGTCAGATAAAGACGGATTTCTGGATTTACTGGTCTGTTGGGAAGTGGCCACATGGGGTGAAGTCATTGTGGTGGGGGGAGCTGAAGGACATACTGGGGTGGGAGGAGCTGGTGTGTGATCAAATCTGTTGAAGAATAGGTTTGAGGCAATCAACTTTTATCTTCATTACTAGATCTTATGTGTATATGGACAGGCTTTGTGTTGTGTTTTGGTACACACATGCCTATCCATGCACCCAGGTGTGTGTAGGTTTGCTACTCTTTTTGCTTTTTTTTGTCTATGTTTGTTGTTTTCGTGTCCATCTTTTTGTTGATTGCATTTCTTGTATTTTTATGCATGTAGTTGGCCTGATGAAGAAGCTAATTCAGCGTCGAAACGTGTTGCCTTTGTGTACCTGAATCAGTTAATAAAAGATTGTACATACTGTACATATTTACCAGCTGAATATATCTACCATGGAAACATGCAGCACCCACAAAGGGACCTCACATTTTTTAATCCAATATTGTCTCTACTGTATTACCACTAACCTTGAGTTGAGTGGTCTCTGGGAGGAGCACCAGCTTGATTACAACATCCATCCGCTCACCAATTAGGAGAGCAGTGGATTCATGTCCCTATACATTTGAATATTCCATTGAGAACACACTACAACCCGAGGTACTGTTTTTGATGATTTTTCTGATCCAGAATTTATCCTTAACAATGGGCAACTACAGAGTGAGGTACACCAAAATTACAAGAACTCACCAGAAGCAAATATTATATAAACCATAAATGTTTATTGACCACAAAATTCTTATATTTATAAAAAAGAGATGATTACATCAATACAAACATTGACAATGGAGAAGGGTATAAAATATGTCCTGTCCACATAACTTTGGAGAACATGGCAAGAAGAATGAGAGTAATGGGGGAATAACACCACACTATATGTAATACTTAGTCCTATCTCACAGCAAATTATACCAGTTCTAACAAATTCGCATAGAGAATGTATAGAGTAACAATCAAAATAGAATGTGGGAATGACGGTAGCATAAAGCAACTGATTGCATGATGACCATGCATATAAAATATAAATAGTATTGTGCAAAATATCTACCGTGTCATTGTGTCCTTTGGTGGACATTTTTGCTAGACTGGTCAAATCAAGCAGGACTTACAACAATTCTCTAATGAGGGAGATAGATAAATTTAATCTTACTGCTGTCCAGCGTAGGGCTACAGACGAATTCAAAAACTTTACTGATATAGTCATTAAGCCTGAAGACAAGGGCAGGAAGTGTTGTGATCTGGCCATCTGATATGTACGAGGCTGAGGCATTTCGTCAATTAAATATGACCCAATGCTATCAACGTTCTCCTTGTGATCCGACGACTCAAAACTGAATGGGATTTGTTTTTGACTAATAGAGTGGCAAATGGTCTAATTTCATATAGACTCATACAGGGTCTAGTAGTAGACTATCTGGTAATACCGACCTTTTATCTATTGCCAAAGGTCCACAAAATGACCTATTTTCTCCAGTATTGGGGGTTTATGTGAGAGAATCTGTAGATCTGTGGACTTTTATTTGCAAAATGTGTGGAAACTCTGCCTTATTACATACCTGACACCACGGACATGTTACGTCATCTGGATGGGATTCACATGTTCCTAGTGACATGTGATGTTGAGGCGCTCTATACATCGATATACCATGGCCATGGGAGATGGTCTGCCTAGTTCTTTTTGAAGATGCTGGATATGGAGTTAGACTTAGTGGAATTTGTTATCTCACTATTGGATTTTGCATTGACTCATAATTATTTCATCTTTAAAGACCGCCTCTTCCTGCAGCTCCAGGACATGGCTATGGGAGCGACTTGTGCTCCCTCATATGCCAACTTATTCCTGGGGCTGTGGGAGAGGGAGGTGGTCTGTAATACTCCAGGATTTGGTGCCATTCTCTCGTGGTCTCGGTATATCGATGATATACATTTTATCTGGCAGAGCTCTGCCTTAGATTTAGAGACCTTTTTATGTACTATTAATCAGAATGACCTCAACATTCACCTTACATGGCAATTTAGCCATATCAGGGTAGAGTTCATTGATGTATTAATAGAAAAGGATATAGATGGTATGATCTCTATCAATGTATTTCACAAATCAACATCGACTAATTCACTCCTACATGCTAGGTCCTCACATTACCCAAAAGTTAAGAGTTCCATTCCAGTGGGTCAATTCCTTTGGATGCGCCAGATCTGCTCCAATAATTCCAAATTTGAACAGCAAGCTTGAGATCTCTGTGAAAGATTCCACAGGAGGGGATATAGACATAATGATATACAAAGAGGCCTTGTTAGAGCCTCTGATACCCAACGTATATATCTGTTGGTAAGTAAAACCAAAATTAGACAGTATAATACTCAATCTGTTCACTTCATCACCACGTTCAATTCATGGTGGTCGAATGTGCTTGATATATTGCAAAAACACTGGCTAGTGTTACTCATGGATGGAGATCTATCTAGGCAATTGGAGAGATATCCTTCTATTATTTGGTGGAGGTCACGTAATTTACGGGATATTTTGACCTCCAGCCACTATATTCCAGGAGTGATCCCCAATACCTTTGGCAGCTCAGGCTCAAAATGGGTTTGTTACCAATGTGGGAGATGCAAAGCTTGTAAATATGTGGAGCGATCATCTTGTTTCCATAACTCTGATCATAGCAAAGAATTCAAAATCATGCACAACATCAATTGTAATACCTCGGCAGTGATTTATTACACCAGATGCCCATGCAACAAAATATACGTGGGAATGACAACCAGACCTCTTAAAGTCAGAATTCTGGAGCATGTGGGTAGAATTAAAGGGGTCGGGCCAAAATAAATATAGCACCGCCAACACCTGAGGCGGTATGGGTCTCCATTTTGATACCTGAATTTAGAGTTCACAGTCCCTGCTGCCTGTTCCCCCTCTGAGCGTCCTCCCATCACAACCTTCCTCACCCCCACAGTAGATGGCACAGTCTTACTCATCTTGTGGTAGTAGGTCTGGGAGATGACTGCAGTAGCTTCTCAGTTGCTCGGTACTGTTCTACCAAACATACCAGCTGGTCAGCCGTTGTAGGTCCCACTTGTCCTACCAGCGCTGAATCTGAGTCGGCAGCGATCTGGTGTACTTGTCCAGTACCACTCTCTCCAACATCTGTGCCGGCCATTCCATGGTACCAGAAGAGGTAGACAAACAGCACCTGCGCAGTTCAGGTTTATGCAACAGTCGGTTGTATCAGCCATTTTAATAGGTATAAGAAGTTGAGGGGGCACTCATGAAGTCAGAAGCTCTGTACCCGTGTGTAGAGGACGCTCCTCACGGTGTTGTTTTTCAAGGGTTCTCTGCCTTCGCCGGTCGCTTCCACGGTTGATGATTTTCTTTTTCGGGCAGATGATGATGTAAGCTCTTTGTGATGATTCTGTATCTTAATCTTTGTATCCTTATCTTTGTATATTAATCTTTCTATCTAGCATTTTACAAAAGTGTACGCAATATTACGCTATTTCTTGTAATCAGTTTATTATATCACTTATATACTATCATTTTACCATAACTGATTTGTCATTATACTATTTTAACCCCTTAACGACATTGGACGTACTATTACGTCCTGTGCGCTTGGTACTTAGCGCAACAGGGCGTACTAATACGCCCTGGGGCGGCCGCCCACTCACTATCTGAGCGGGTGGCATCGGAACCGGGTGTTAGCTGTAACTGACAGCTAACACCCTGCTCCATATCCCCCGGTCGGAACTGAGTTCCGATCCGAGGTTTTAACCCCTTGGATGCCGCGGTCAAACATGACCGCGGCATCCAAGGGGTTCCGCTATGTTGCCGCTCCAATCGGCACCCCCCCGCGGCGAGATCGGGGGGTGCCGATACCTATAACCTGCAGCCCGGGGTCTGCTCAGTGACCCCAGGCTGCCTGGAGACCCCACTACCTGGTTGATCCTGCCGAGACCTGCGGAAGTGAGGCTATGCGTCTGCATAGCCTCACTTCCTGTATAGACTGCAAGACACTTGTAAGCTCGTGTCTTGCAGTCTACAGTGCTGAGCCAGCAATCAAAGCATTGCTGGCTCAGGTGTCCTAATGGGACACATGAAAAAGTAAAAAAAAGTGTAAAAAAATAAAATAAAGTGTTCTAAAAAAATTAATAAAAGAATAAAGCCCCAAAAATTCCCTTTTGCTATATAAAATGAATTATATAAAAAAAAAAAACTAAAAATTAATAAAAACAATGCATATTTGGTATTGCCGCGTCCGTAACAACCTGTACAATAAAACTGAAACAATATTTAATGTACATGGTGAACGTTGGAGAAAAAAAAACGGAAAAAAACTCGCCAAAAGTAATGATTTTTCGCCATCTCACCTTACAAAATATGCCATAAAAAGTGATCAAAAAGTCATATGTACCCCAAAACAGTACCAATAAAAATCACAGGTTGTCCTAAAATAAGCCCTAAATCAACTCAGTAAATCGTAAAATAAAAATGTTACGCATCTCAGAAGATGGCGATGCAAAAACAATTAATTTATGTCCCCAAATGGGTTTTTGTTCTGCAAAATTAGTATCGCATAAAAAAAACAGTATAAATGAGGTATCTCCGTAATCGTACCGACCTGTAGAAAAAAGGTAACATGTTACTTATGCTTTATGCTGCATGGTGAAATATTTCAAAGGTAAAACGCAGTGTCAGAATTGATGGGGTATTTTTTAATCCAACAAGAAAGAGTTAATAAAATTTATTCAATAGGTTATAGGCGCCCAAAGATGATGTCATTACAAAATACATCTCACCCCGCAAACAACAAGCCCTCATATGGCTACATCACCAGAGAAATAAAGAATATATAGCTCGTACAATGTGAAGACAAAAACCCCAAAAATCGCCAAATCTTTAGAACATAACTGGCTGCGTCAGGAAGGGAATGTATAAGCTGTGTGAGCAGATATCAGGGGACACCCCAGATTTAGAGCTTATGAGGGAAAATAAACCAGAAGTGACCCCCAGAGTGACCTCCCCAATAATAGGAACTACTGGGGAACTAGTAGGGAATTTGGTGTTCCCAATGCAACTCCGCACAGCTTACATATTCACTTTTCCCCATCCGCTGTGTATTCACGTCTGGGATACTAATGCTTACTACACCCCTTGATAAATTCTTTGAGGGGTGCAGTTTTCAAAATGGGGTCACTCCTTTGGGGAATCCACTTTTCTGGTACCTTACAGGCTCTGCAAACATGACATGGCGTCCAGATCCCAAACATCTGAATCTGCACTCCAAAAGCCACATAGCGCTCCTTCTCTTCTGCGCCCGGCTGTGTGCCCAAACTGCAGTTTATGCCCACATGTATTACACTTGTCGTACCCAGAATAACGTACTTAATGTCATATGTGGGTATAAACTGCTGTATGGACACAGCTGGGCACAGAGTGGAAGGAGCGCTATTTGGTTTTTGGAGCACAGGCTTGGACGGTTTGGTTTTTGGACGCCATTGCACTTTTGCAGAGCTGAAACGCCAGTAAAGTGGAATCCCCTGACAGGTTACCCCATTTTGGAAACTGCACCCCTGAAGGAATTTATCCAGGGGTACAGTGAACATTTTTAACCCCCAAGTGTTGCTATAATTTATTATCCATAAATGAATACGCAGATGATTGTGAAAGGTGAAAATGACAATTTTTCCAGGAATACGTCATTTCAGTGCGTAATATGTTGTGCCCGGCTTGTATCAGAGATGAACGCTCCAAAAGCTGTTGTGCCCGGGATACCCGCTTAACAGTTTTTGGAGTGTGTGTTTCTGCAGACATAAGCTGGGCACAACATATCGGGCACTGAAATGGCGTATCTCTGGAAAAATGTTATTTTTAACTTTTCATTATCATCTGTGCATTCATTTCTGGAAATTAAAAGAATGCAACACTTAAGGGTTAATAATGCTCGCTACACCACTTGATAAATCCCTTGAAGGGTGTAGTTTCCAAAATGGGGTCACAAGTCTGTGGATTCCACTTTACTGGCAATTCTTGGGCTCTGCAAAAGTGACATGGTGTTCATAAACCAAACTGTGCTCCGACAACCAAAATAGCGCTCCTTCCCTTCTGTGCTCGGCTGTGCCCAAACAGCAGTTTATACCCACATATGGCATTAAGTATGTTATCCTGGGTACACCAGTGTCATACATGTGGGCATAAACTGTCATTTGGGCACACAGCAGGGCGCAGATGTGAAGGAGCGATATGTGCTTTTGGAGCGCAGATTTAGATTGTTGGTTTTTGGACGCCATGTCACATTTGCAGAGACCCTAAAATTGCACCTACAAAATGGGGGTCACTTCTTGGGGAATTCCAGTTTACTGGCACCTCCAGGGCTCTGCAAAAACAACATGGCGACCAGAAAGTCCCTCTAAATCTGTACTCCAAAAGCTAAAAAAAAAACACAGTGCTCCTTCCCTTCTGAGCCCTGCTGTGTTCCCAAGCAGCAGGTTACACCCACATATATAATTTTTTTCCCCCGGGATAGCCCACTTAATAGTTTTAGGAGTTCATGTCTCTGATGCCACAAAGTGGTATATTCTGAAATTGGATATTTCTTCAAAAACTTCAATTTTCACTTTGTACATAAATTTTTGGGAAGCATTTTTAGGCTCAAAATGATAATACCCCTTGATACATTCCTTGGGGGGTGTAGTTTCTAAAATGGGGTCCCTTTTGAGGGGCTTCCATTGTATTGGTACTTTAGGGGCTCTGCAAATGCGACATGGCACCTGAAAACTATTCCAGCCACATCTGCCCTCCAAAAGCTAAATAGCGCTCTTTCCATTCTGAGCCCCACCATGTTCCCATACAGCAGATTACAACCACATATGAGGCATTTCTGTGTTCAGAAGAAATTGTGTAACAAACTGTGGGGTGTTTTTTCTTCTTTAACCACTTGCAAAAATTTTAAATATGCCCCTAAATGGAAAAAAAGTAATTTTTCATGTTTACGTCCCAATGATGATAAAATCTGTGAAACAGCTGTGAGGTCAAAATGCTCACTATACCCCTAGATAAATTCTATGAGGGGTGTAATTTCCAAAATGGGGTCCTTTTTGAGGGGTTTCCATTGTATTGGTACTTTATGGGTTCTGCAAATGCGACATGGCACCCGAAAACTATTCCAGCAAATTCTGCCCTCCAAAAGCTAAATAGCGCTCTTTCCATTCTGAGCCCCACCACGTACCCATACAGCAGATTACAACCACATATGGGGCATTTCTGTGTTCAGGAGAAATTGTGTAACGAACTTTGGGGAGCTTTTTCTCAATTGTCCTCTTGTGAAAATGAAAAATTTGGGGCTAAATTGACAGTTTATTGGAAAAAAAGAAATTTTTCATTTTCATGTCCCAATGTTAATAAAATCTGTGAAACAGCTGTGGGTTCAAAATGCTCACTATACCCCTTGACATGTTCTGTGAGGGGTGTGGTTTCCAAAATGGGGTCACTTTTAGGGGGTTTCCACTGTTTTGGTACTTTGGGGGCTCTGCAAATGCGACATGGTACCTGAAAACTATTCCAGCAAAATCTGCCATACAAAAGCAAAATAGCGCTCTTTCCATTCTGAGCCCCACCATGTACCCATTCAGCAGTTTATGACCACATATGGGGCATTGCTGTGTTCAGGAGAAATTGTTTAACGAACTATGGGGTCCTTTTTCTCCTTTAACCCCTTGTGAAAATGAAAACTTTGGGGATAAAGTGACGTTTTAGTAATTTTTCATTTATACATCCCAGTGTTAGTAAAATCTGTGAAACAGCTGTGGGGTCAAAATGCTCACTATTGTAAGAGCCAGCCAATGTTGTCCTAAGCTTTATTTGTCTGTATAAATTGTTAATGTTGAATGTATTTCTGTGATTCTGTTCCTTTAAGACAGCAGCCATTGTAATTGTGACATGATGCTGGAGTGAGACCCCCCCCCCTTTTATGTCAGCCTGCCTGTTCTGCAGACAGAGTGTGAGCAGAGAAGCAGGAAGCGACGAGACAGAGAGCAGCAGCCATCTTGGCAAGAGAGAAGACAGGTGTCTGTGCTGTGTTGAACTGGTGTGGATATTTTTCTGTACAGCTAAGCTGTATCTTGGTCCAGAGACAAACAGAGTGTAAAGAGACAACAGGTCTAGTGAGTCCACGTGAAAGGAACTGTGCTCAGTGGCTGATCAGTGAGACTGACATTGTGACTGTGTATATGGATACCACAGATAGAGACTCGCAGTGCTGTTGATGTACTGGACAGCACCTGCTAAATCCCGGCTTACATCCCAGCTCAGTGTATGGATTCGGCAGGACTGTCAGTGTGCTGAGTGGAATCTGCTGTTGGATTACATTGCATTCATTGGGTTTCCCTGTTAAAGAGGACTTCATTTCTCCCGAGATCCTGATAACAGTGAGGAGAGGACGCTTCACTTTAAAAGAAAGGAACGACTTTGGGCCCCACCGCGCGCTTCTACGGACTGTAAGCGGTCCACCTGGACCACTGGGGAAAAGGGGGTGCACCCAAATGTGATGTCAGGGTCAGTTAGGGATAGTTTTGAGTATATTGTTCATTCAGTGTCCATACTGCAGAAGTGGACAGAGTAAAAGTAGAAACCATTGCAGAATTTGCCTTGAAATTGTTCATGCTATATTGTATATTTTGCTTGTCTTTATCCCTGTCATTTTACCTTCAAATAGCCTTTATTAACTTATAGTAAATATATATTCTTTTCTTGAACTACCGCGTATGCGTTCATTTCTGGTTGCGGAGTCCAAACCACCTGCCTTGCTCTCGGTTCACACTATACCCATTGATGAGTTCTGTGAGGGGTGTAGTTTCCAAAATGGAGTCACTTTTAGGGGGTTTCCATTGTTTTGGTACTTTGGGGGCTCTTCAAATGCAACATGGCACCTGAAAACTATTCCAGCAAAATCTGCTTTTCAAACGCCCAGTGTCGCTCCTTCCCTTCTGTGCACTGCCGAATGCCCAAACATCAATTTACACCCACATGTGGGGTATTTCTGTGCTCGGGAGAAATTGTATAATAAACTGGGAGATGCATTTTCTCCTTTAACCCTTTGTGAATGTGTTAAATTTAGGGCTAAATGAAGGGATTAGTGGAAAAAAATGAAATGTCTAAATTTCACCTCGATATCGTTTTAATTCTTGTGAAATGCTTAAAGGGTTAACAAACTTCCCAAATGCTGTTTTGAATTATTTCAGGGGTGCAGTTTTGAAAATGGGGTGATTTATGGGGGGTTTCTAATATATAGGCCTTTATAATCCCCTTCAGAATTGAAGTGGTCCCTAAAAAATTAGTTTGGGAAATTTTCTTGTAAATCTGGAAAATCGCTGTTACACTTGTAAGCCTTCTAACATCCAAAATAAATTAAAGGACGATTAAAAGATGATGTCAATATAAAGCAGAGATATGGTAGATAATATTTATTAATGTATTTGGGTGGTATGACTATCTGTCTGAAAAGCAGAGACTTTCACATTTTGAAAATTGCGATTTTTTTCCAAATTTCCATCAAATATCCTATTTTTTTATAAATAAATACAAAAAAATTGATTAGTGTTTACCACTAACATGAAGTACAATGTGTCACGAGAAAACAATCTCAGAATCACTTGAGTTAGTTAAAGCGTCTCAAAGTTCTTGCCACATAAAGAGACACATGTCAGTTTTGAAAAACAAGGCCTGGTCCTTAACGCACTTTTGGGCTGTGTCCTTAAGGGGTTAAATAAAATTGCTTTATATCCTAATTGACCGGCCTTCTTTAAAGCGTATCTAGAACCTGTGTTGAAAAAACTTGGCAAAACAGACTGTCATCATGCAATCAGTCGCTTTATGCCGCCGTTCTTTCCACATTCTATTGTGATTGCTACTCTATACATTCTATACATACTCTATACATTCTCTATGTGGATTGGTTAGAACTGGTATAATTCGCTGTGAGATAGGACTAAGTATTACATATAGTGTGGTGTTATTTCCCCATTACTCTCTTTCTTCTTCCCAAGTTCTCCGTTCTTATAGGGATAGGACATATTTTATACCCTTCGCCATTGTCAATGTTTGTGTTGATTTAATCGTCTCTTTTTTTAAAATAAATATATGAATTTTGTGATCAATAAACATTTATGGTTTATATAATATTTATTTCTGGTGAGTTCTTGTAGGTGGTATGTGCTGCTCAAGGAGCTGTGTTGTTATATTTTGAGGTATTTGTAGGTTAATTACACCAAAATTAGTAAGAGGTGTACGGTAGTTGATAATTTTCATGCATCTTGGGCAGTCTGTGTGCCAGAAACTGGAATGTACAGTAGTTGGAAGCTGTCTTAGATTTCAATTATAATTTGCAGCTATTTTTGGAAGTCTTGTACAAGTGAATGGAGAGCCCCGTTCTTGAGATAGATGGAAAAATGGGTATAACCCTTTAAAAAAGGCTGACTAAAGTGAATAAATAAATAGCATCTTCTGAATTATTAAAGAGTTTTTCCCACGAAGCAAGTTATTCCCTATTCTTAGGATAGGGGTAACTTGTAGATCAGTGAGGGGCAGACCGCCCACACCCCCACAGATCAGGATAACGTCCACTGTTCTAAATGGAAAGATGGTCAGGCAGCGTGAGCACCGCTCATTTCAATGGAAGTACTGGAGATAGCTGAGTGCTGTACTTATGTGTTATCTATGGCGCTCCCATTGAAATGAATGGAGTGGTGCGCACACTGACTGACTACTGCTCCTTTCAGAACGGGGGACAAAAGTCACTCATTCTCCTGATCAGTGGTGGTCTGATCTGCAAGTTATCCCTTATCCTATGGAGAAGAAATGACTTGCTTTGAGGGAAAACTCCTTCAATACTACCTCACTCAAAATGTAATGCAAGTGAAATGGTGATATTCACCATTTTTCAGAGCCAGGATTGATGGGAGTTGTACTTACTTCTCTTGTGTCTCCTCCCCTTCACAACCTTGCTGCTGTCTGCAATATCCATCAAGATCAAGACAAGCACAGCGAACAGTCCAAACTGCATAGTAACTCTCCAGCACTGAGTGCATGCAAAGCCGGCTGATTGGAGGGAGTCTGTGTCACCCTTGTTTTTGTTTTAGTATCTGCTGAGTCTGATGACAAGTGCAAGTCTGTACATGCCTGGTACAAGGAAAAATCTGAAATTCATATTATCTGCTCCATGAACTTTAAGTGGCAGGTAGTTCTTCTGACATTCTGAATTTGGATTGAGTTCCATTTATGTTGTCACTGAAGGCACTTCATGAATCTTCTAGGGTACCTGCAGATGAAACAGCAATGAGGATATGTTAAAAAAAAGCTGTAAAGAGTTCTCTTCTACTATTTATAAATTACACATAGAACTCTACCTTTATCATATTGTTTCTTTTTACATATATGTCATTTATATTGAATGGGACACATAAATGAATCCCTATGGATGCAAATTCATGAATAATATCTTAATTCCAAGTCTACATTTAATGCAGTATTAATAAATCTGCCACAATGATTACAGTTTTCATTTAGAAATAAGTCCCATATGGGAAAATTAATCGCAAGTGGCACAGGAAGACATGTTATTCATTTATCATAGGGCCTTAGAAAGATAAGAGCCTGAAACTAAATAGAAAGAGTTTCTATAATATTTCAAGTCCCAGGTTTTCCACTTTCTTTAAATGGGTTTAGATCATCAATATCTGAATGGTAGGGATCAAAAACCCAGGACCCTCACAGATCAGCTGCTTGAAATTCCAAGAGTATGCAGTACTGCTTTTGCTTCACAGACCAGTGATGTTACGCTAATTCATGATGTGGCCTGTTGCAGCTCAGTCCTATTTAAAGCACAGACAATTTACAGCGCTGTGCTTGGTATTTAGGGAAGAGGCTCCAGTGCTCATATGAACACTGTGGTTTCTTCAGTTGGTCTGTTTTGCACCTCCATGATCCCATATTGATGAATTACACTAAGGGTAGGTCCATTAACGTAGCTATAGGGGGTGCAGTGCAAGCTAGATGCTACCAGGCCCTGGACCCAGAAGGGGCCTCAATTGTCCCTTTGCCACATAAGATATACGACTATTCTAAATGCATAAGATAGGTGGGTGCCCCATTACATATTTTGCATTAGGGCCCAGGAAGTTCAAGTTAAAGTTACGCCTCTGGATAGATCATCGATATGTAACATTCAGAAAACTTGTTGAAAGATCAGAATGAATTAGTTAGAAATATGCTGGAGATAAAATCCCACGTGCATTATATGTGAATATGTACATTACATTTTGGATCTGAACAAAATGAATCAAGTAAAAAATAGAAAACATAGCTATGTGTACTATGATATTTGAGATAAGTGGTAGTATGTTTCTCTGTGTGACCAGTAGATGTCAGTATAGGGCAATAAAGTGATAAAACTGACAATGATTGTAGGCCCACTGAAAAGAACTAATTCTAAGTCAGAAGGATTTATCCAATTTACCTAGACTCCTTTATAAATCCATGCATACATTTTTATATAGCTGGGGCTCTATAGCAAACGGAGTTAAGCGGAGGCAGACATGTGAGGTCCGTCCTCTTCTTGGGACAGAACCCCACCCTGCACATTTGCGGATGATGTCTGTGAAAATCAAAACAACTTTTTTATTTGTTTATTTTCTATATCAAGTCTCTGGGTCTGTGAAAAGCGGATTACACATGGATGTCACCTGTTTTTTTTTTCATGAACCCATAGATTTTCATTGGTGTGACGCATCTGTGATACATCAGCATCAGTGAAAAAGACAAAAGGATGTGCTTCCATTTTTTACATTTGTGGACCTATTTTAAAAGCTGAAAACCTTGTAGGGTTATCTTGTTCAGTGGTGTCAACAGTCAAGGGTGGATTAAGACTACCATGGGCTGTATGAAGATTGTGGGCCTCCTACCAGGCAAGTTTCATTGGTATTCTCGTTCTCAGTGTTAGGTTGAGTTTATACATTACACATGCAATGATTACAAAATGTGCCCGGGATACTGCTAAACCCAGGGATCAGAGAAGTGTAGTTAAAGACAATATTATTTTTAATGGCCATGGGGTACCAGAGGGAGGGACTTCACTGTGAAAGATGAGCAGGCTCCCTCACTATGCTGGGAGTAAGCATGCACCACCCACACTATGATACTGCCCCCTTGCATATGGGAAGACTACTTGCAAACATTCGTGTATTTTACTGCCACCACAGGCCTTTTCTAAGTTTCATAAACTTGGTAAAATTGGTGAGAAATTAGGATGACCATGGGCCCCTTAGGAGTCTCAAGTCCCATAAAAGGCCATATTATAATCCTGTCATCAGTATACTAAGAATTATGTGATCAAGGAAAAACATCCAGCAAATAGGAATCATATGGACATAAACAACTTGATGAAAGGGATCAAAGGAGGATGTCAAGAATCATTCTGATGAGCAGGCAGGTCATGGTCAAGTCATTGCGGCTGAATACAACTCTGGCTCTGCAACTAATGTGTTCAAATGCACAACTCATTGTTCCATAGCATAGATGTGCTATTGCTGTTGAACCGGGCTGATGGGAGCTGCAGAATTCTACACAAGCAGCATGAGTCGATGAACCCCACCTGCTGGATGTCAATAATTCATTCTGGTGGAAGGGGATTAATGGTGTTTGGGGAAATGTTTTCTTGGTACACCCGGGTGCTGTAATACCTGTGGATGATACATGTGTTTGCAATGACAAATTGCTACAATTTTCAAGGCCAAAGTTGGTCTATTGTGCTACTACATGGGTGCTCTGTGGCTATATGTATGTGCCTGGTCCATGGTTAAACAGCGCAGAAGGCACATGGATGAAATAAGTACCGCCCGTGCCTTCACGGACCCATTCACTTCATCAGGTAAAAGACTTGTACTGAGTTTTGCCCCATGCTCACTGCTGCATACTGAGGCACATGATAATACACAGGCATCTGTATGGAGCCATAGAGACGAATAGTGTAAAAAACACAGCTAGCACACCAATCATTGTATATATTGCCTATCAAGGAGAGTAAGACCTCATTCAGTAATGGCAATACTTATCTCTTTAATCTACATGGTTTACCAATGAGTATTTACTAGACACTAGTGGTGAGAGGCAGAATAGAAGCTATGCTGACAATAAGGCAGTTTTCCTGTTTCTGTTTGGAAGCCTGGAGGAGAACAGTCTGGTGACCTAACCCTGAGACTGATTGTTCTATAAGGATACATACTATAATGTACATTAAATAGTTGTATAGGAATGCCTAATATAGTATGCAGAGGTATATGTTAAGGGTTATTTTTAAAAGAAGTCATATTTTGTGTTAATAATTCTATGCAACACTGTTAGATACTTTCAAGGCTAGCAAATATTAAATAACTACAAAGTATACTCTACTGACTGTAGACAGACCTTACTTTATAACAATAAATGTTACAGAGTTGAATTTTGTAATATCAGAGGTTACTATTTTGAAACACAAACCAAAATTTACAACAATCCAGGTGTACCATTAAAATGAGAAATGTTGCATCCACAAGTTCTGTGACTTCTGGAGCATAAGGACCATGCTACTGAACAGTAGCGATTCAGGGTGCAGGTGAGTGCAGTGCAGGCACTTAGAGAACACTAAACTGAAATTACAATCAAGGTTGGTTTTAGAGGGTCTGGGTTACATTTCTGCAACTTGTGCATCTATATTTCTGTCACTAAGGCTCCAAAATGGCAGCTAGTCTTCACCGTGTCTCCCAAAATGTGGTTAATTTACCCTCGCCATATAGAACTAGTTACACTTTGATGTGTCATAACTGAGTTTGTTCTCCTATAACACTTCATATCTATCTTCCTCAACATACCAAGCTGTTCCAGAGAATACAAACACCAGGATTAAGTTCACAATTGAAAAAGTCCAACCTGAGTATACTTGTTCAGACTTTATTGGAGCTATATATAGTTATGGTGTCAGTGAAAATGGAGAATTGATGCAACGCCAAGGAATGAAAATATATTGACATCCATAACAGTAAACAGTATGCAGGCACGGAATTCTGGCACCGTAGAGGGGAGAGGACCACCAGGAGTGGCACTCACCACCAGGGTAACAGTACCCCTCCTCTTTGGTCCAAAACAAAGAAGGAATTTCTTGAGGAGGGTATTAGCATTCTCTGCAGACTCTCATGATCTCTTCTGAAATGAAACCCTTCCAGTTCACTAGATAGAATGCTTTTTTTTTTACTTTTGTCTCTAAGATCTCCTTCACCTCACATGTATCTCCTGGCCAGTACTAAAATAGAAGTCCTAGAAAATCTATTGAGGATCACTGGTTTGAGGAGACAGGCATGGAAAAAATTTAGAAAGGTGGAGAGTGGGGGGAAGATGCAGTTTGTATATCATAGTTAATCTGTCTCAAAACTTTTCATAGACCAAAGAAATGTAGAGCAAATTTATATGTATAGACTTTCATCAAAATGTCTCTAGAACACCCTGTCACCTGGAGAAGACTCTGGTCTTCTGCTCAGCATACTTTTTAATGCAAGTATCTGCTTGGGTCAGAGCTGATTCTGTTTGCTGCCAACTGTGTAGAAAATTCCAGTACACAGAATTAGTGGTTGGTACTGT
The DNA here is from genome assembly GCA_947044405.1 of Leptodactylus fallax. Classification (NCBI taxonomy): domain Eukaryota; kingdom Metazoa; phylum Chordata; class Amphibia; order Anura; family Leptodactylidae; genus Leptodactylus; species Leptodactylus fallax. The sequence continues at coordinate 4,412,570 of CAMRHE010000015.1, forward strand.
AGAAGAAGAGGTTGGGGCAGGAAGAGGAATTCTAGGTTGAAGACCATATATAATGTAAAAAGTGGTTCCAGTGGACTCCCCAGATTGACTATTGTAAGAAAACTAAGCCTAAGGGAGAACATACATTCAATTACTCTATTGTGAGGAAGTGAAGTGTCTGAGATAATTTTCCAGTACCTGATTATTGTGCTCCATTTGTCCATTAGACTGAGGGTGATAAGCCAAGGAGAACTCCAGTTTTATGTCCAAAAGACTGCACAGAGATGTCCAGAATCTTGAGATGAATGTAAACATTCCGTCAGAGACAATGTATTGAAGAAGACCATAAAGACAGAAGACATACTGAATGCAAAGAAGGGCCAAACGGGACAAAAACCAGCCCTGGAGGAGAGCTGGAGGATTTGGTAGCGTCATCTAGCCACAATGACAAGTGCTGATTCTACTACTACTACTACTACTACCAGCCTCTGGGTTGCCTTCCACGGGTTGCTACATAGGCAGATTTTCATCTGAATGCAGAACATCCACTTGCAGCACTAGAGGTTCCATGATAAACTAAATAAGCCACCAGCAAGGGTTTTTCCAGACGGATAGTAGGTTTCTGTTGACTAGAAATCAAGTCCTAGTGAATTAACTTGCCCATAGAACTGGAATTCAGATAGGGACAGACAGAGATATGTTTTTTTTTACCGCAGACTAGGGTCACTGTAGGGGCATAGCTAGGGTGCAGTTATGTTTGAGAAGAATAGAAGCACCAGTCTGGCCTCACTGATATTAGATAATGCAGCAGACAACTACACTGTTACAAATCACTGAATTGCACATGTGCCAGACAGGCTAAAACACTTACACACAGTCATTTGTAAGAGTGCTGGGAAGTTACAGCATCATCTTCATCACTAAATAAAGTTCCTTAAACCTGATGAGTACAACTCCCCCACTCTGCTGTGATCTCTGCCCTTTCCAGATGTAAGAATACCACCCAGCAGAAGGCTACTGATGCCTCTGTTCTCCTCCTTACCTCTAAAGTGCATGCTTTCTGCGTGGTTGTGTCCCAACCCATGATTCACTGTGTATATATATATCACTCTATAATATTAATTTCATTCAAACATACATTGATCAATGTATATATGATTTTTTATACACACGCAGTCTGGAAATACATACAGCACTGCATATGCCTATCACATTCTGATTTTATGATTGGGGGGATTTCATCTCTAGGTGCCCCCATCAATCCTGAGAATGCAAGAATCTGAGTGCCTTTTTTAGCGCTTTAGCTTCATAAAGCTTCACTTGTTGGCAAATTGCTGCCAAGACGGGAATAACTGCTCCCTGTCCCGACCACTGCTTTCTTACCCCCTGCTGCTCTACATTGTTCCTGTAACTCCCATAGAGGAAGATGAGAGTTATGGAAACAGCATAGCACATCTAGCTTCACAGCTGAGGAAACAGCTCAGCTAAATGTGCTACACTGTTTCTGTAGCTGCCTTTCTCCTCTATGCTCAGCTGTTCCCAAAGTACCACCCTAGGGGCTGGTATTTCATAGCAGTTATTCCCATCTTGGCAGTAAATGGCCAAAATGGGAATAACCCTTTAATGTTGATTCCCATAGAATGTATTTGCAACAGTATTTGGCTAAGACTGCGAATGTTTTCCCTTGTGAAATCTTGCTCCGGCTCACCTACAGATTTATCTGCAGACCTCCTTACATCTTTCAACCTTCGCATTGCATTGCAAATACTTAAATTCATGGGTACATCACTTGGGGCTCTGCAACTATAAAATAGGGTATAATAAGGTAGAGGCAGTGAATGAAGTTAAGGTCCTGTGGGAAGGGAAAGGGAAAAAGAAAGGGAGGGAGGGCACTAAAAAAAAAAATCTTTGCCCTGGGTAAAGAAAAGCCTAGCTATGCCTCAGGCTTGAGAAAGGCAGTAGTTTTTCTGCTGAAACGCACTGCCATTTTATCCTTTTTATGTTGTTTTTTAAAAATAAATTGTATTTTGGCAGCGCTTGTCTTAAAGTCCTTTTTCTTCATTTTGATATATATATCCTTTGGTTAATTAACCGTGGACCACGAGCAGCAGCCACTTTCACTCAGGAACCAGACTGAGACGACACAGGAGGGTTAACTGAGGCTCATTATCAGAGTTGTGCCTGCCTTTGCACAACTCCCATGAGCTGAGATCAAACCTAGCAAGTTGGTGTCTGTCCATATTTGTATGTATTTCTGTGAATTCTGCACTAGGGAGTGACCCTCTCTTTTTCTTTTGTATCCTAGCTATGTCTCTTATCACAGGATCTGAGAGTTTGGGAGAGAGATTCCACGTGGGGTTTTGTCTCCTACCAACACGAGATGCTGGAGTTTTCCAGTTTCAGTGGACATTGAGTGTTGCTTCTGTTGTAAAGGTACAAGTTGTCTGTACTTCTGTGCTGACACTCTCAGTCATCTGCATAAGTTCTTTAGTCAAAGAGGGTGAGTGTCAAAAGAGGCCTTTGGAAGGAAGGCACCAGTCTTGGAACCTTATTTTTACAATCAACTTCTCTGGAATGCTCCCTAAATTACAAGTCAATATGAGAGGCTAGAGCAGTACATTCATTAACCGAATCACAGTATCTTGTAGAAGTGCTTCTACAGTTTCCAAATATGCCTGTGTTATTCAGCTAAATTACCGTTTTATTCATTTGTAAATTACGATCTCGGGCAAGGCATTTTTTGCATCATTGAATGAATATGAATAAAAGAGCAAGTCACATGAAAATGGGGCTCCAAAGGTGAATAACAGAGGCATATTTGGAAACTGTAGAATCATCTATACCAGGTACTGTGATTAGGTTTATATCTAATTTACTGCTGACAGACATCTCTTTAAGACATCCAAGGAGGTAGGAAGATGTCTACAAGCAAATCATTTTTAATAAGACCAGATAGATCTTCCCAAAATGTTGCCACCAATGCTTCCTTGTCCCAGGTTAGTTCTACGACCTATGTGTGAAATTGAATGGCATATTGTCCAGCAGTCAAGAGGAATGGAGAAGAAGCTGCAGATAAAGTTCTTCATAAACGGGGAAGAAGATTGTCAAGAATAGTTGCAAATTAGAAGTCTGACGTCTCCCACAGTGGGTTGGCCCAAGAGAGCCCCTCACCAGACTGCAGAGAGATGATAACAACCTTTGCCTGATCAGAAGTAAACCGATGTGTCAAAATTTATTAAACATTGATTTAAAAATACACTGCTTGCTTTTGGGTCTCTGTCATAGTGTGGAGGGAGAGGCAGATGGAGGGAGGTGGCTGAATTGGAGGTGCTGCAGCTTGCAGACTGGAGAAGATCTAGCAAGGGCCTCAAGACGAGTAACAATGGTATTCATGAACTGTAGATCTGCTCTTGGTGATCAGACTGAAATCCAGGCTCTTGACAAAAACCTTGTAGAGTGGCTTTTATTTTTCCAGTGGGGTCCATAGCTTTAGCAAACTATAATGCAACAGGTTGTGGAACCATTGTGCCGCCTAACCAGTTTGACTTAGCCTACACTCACACAAATGCTGCTCTCGGTCGTGTGACAGCTGTTTTTTAACGACCATTACTCGGCTGCATTAATATCCATTCATGCAAATGTGGCTATTCCAATGAGTAATTTTTCTGATGGTCCATTTTAAAGTCAAATCTATGATCCATGAAAGTGGGTGCCCCTTGACTGCAAAATGGTTCTAATAGATGTCCATGTCCAGAGTGGTAATCAGGCAGAAAGTCAGGCCAGAGAGCAAGGGTTTGAAGGTCAGAGGCAAGCCAGTGTCAGATCAGCAAAACTAGGTCAGGATCATAGAAGGAGTCAAAAACAAGCCAAGGTCAAAATGTGGAGAGACTAACAGAACACAGAAGCAGAACAACCTCACAGGAACTAGCAAGGAAGGAACCTATCTTTCTCAGGTACCAGCTACTCAGTGGGGATGATATGTTTTGGGCATCAGGGATCATTAAGATTACTGTGCGTGCACTGGCCTTTTAAGAATCAGCAAAGGAGTGCACCCTACAGGACGCAGGGAAATAGCAGACAGAGGGAGGAGAAGAGGGAGGAGAAAAATGTGAGGAGGATCTTAACACCACTGGGAAACAGAGGTACATTTGCACCTGTGCCCCCTAGTAGAGACAGTATACCTGCAGGTACAGAATGCTGGAATAGTGGAGGGGAGAGGGTTCTGGAGGAAAGTAACCTGGTAGCAGTGACCACAAGAAGGAATGGTATGTGCTGCCAGCATTACATCTATCATATTGAAATTTGTAATAATTGTATACAATTGTAACAGAAAGTGTTATAGGCCACATTGTGATAAATGTACGAGTACAACAATTTTTTTTACAGTAGAATATAGTTGCGATAAAATTATTTTGAATACTTTTTTTGATGCTTTTGGGCATTTTTACAATGTTTGGATTACTTTTAGTGTTAAGGCTGATTTTATTAAAATGTTAAGTACAGAAGCAGGCACATGGATTTAATAGTACTGTAAAATCTGAATTTTTACTCTCGTTGACATATATCAGTGGTTACGGAAAGTATTCAGAACCCTTTAAATTTTTCACTATTTGTTCCATTGCAGCCATTTGCTAAAAGCAAAAAAGTTCATTTTATTTCTCATTAATATACACTCAGCACCCCATCTTGACAGAAAACCCCCCCCAGAAATGTAGATATTTTTGCAAATTTATTAATGGTCATAAGTATTCAGACCCTTTGCTGTGACACTCATATTTAACTCACATGCTATCCATTTCCTTCTGATTCTGCTTGAGACGATTCTACTCCTTCATTGGAGTCCAGCTGTGTTTAATTAAACTGATTGGACTTCATTAGGAAAGGCACACACCTGTCTATATAAGACCTCACTGCTCACAGTGCATGTCAGAGCAAATGAGAATCATGAGGTCAAAGGAACTGCCCAAGGAGCTCAGAGACAGAATTGTGGCAAGACACAGATCTGGCCAAGGTTACAAAAGAATTTCTGCAGCCCTTAAGGTTCCTAAGAGCACAGTGGCCTCCATGATCCTTAAATGGAAGAAGTTTGGTACGACCTGAACTCTTCCGAGACCTGGCCGTCCAGCCAAACTGAACAATCGTGGGAGAAGAGCCTTGGTGAGAGAGGTAAAGAAGAACCCAAAGAAGCCCGAAGGAAACCCCTCCTCAGTGCAAGACATATGAAAGCCCGCATATCGTTTGCCAAAAAACACATGAAGGACTCCCAGACTCTCCCAGATTCTCTGGTCTGATGAGACGAAGATTGAACTTTTTGGAGTTAATTCTAAGTGGTTTGTGGGGCGAAAACCAGACACTGCTCATCACCTGCCCAATACAATCCCAACAGTGAAACATGGTGGTGGCAGCATCATGTTATGGGGGTGTTTTTCAGCTACAGGAGCAGCACGACTGGTTGCAATTGAAGGAGAGATGAATGCGGCCAAGTACAGAGTTATCCTGGAAGAAAACCTCTTCCAGAGTGCTCTGGACCTCAGACTGGGCCGAAGGTGTCTTTGGAACAACTCTGTGACTATTCTTGACTGGCCCAGCCAGAGCCCTAACCTCAACCCAATTGAGCATCTCTGGAGAGACCTGAAAATGGCTGTCCACCAACGTTCACCATCCAACCTGACGGAACTGGAGAGGATCTGCAAGGAAGAATGGCAGAGGATCCCCAAATACAGATGTGAAAAACTTGTTGCATCATTCCCAAGAAGACTCATGGCTGTACTAGCACAAAAGGGTGCTTCTACTCAATACTGAACAAAGGGTCTGAATACTTATGACCATGTGATATTTCAGTGTTTCCTTTTTAATAAATTTGCAAAAATACAGTACCTACATTTCTGTTTTTTTCTGTCGAGATGGGTTGCTGAGTGTACATTACTGAGAAATAAAATGAACTTTTTTGCTTTTAGCAAATGGCTGCAATGAAACAAAGACTGAACAATTTAAAGGGGTCTGAATACTTTCCGTACCAACTGTAGTATGCCAGTCATCAGTGACCTTCACCACACAACTGTTTTAGAACTACAACTCCCAGCATGAACACTTGCATGACTGTTCTTGGAGTTCCCATAAAAGTGAATCGATCATATTGGGAGTTGTAGTTTTAGAACAGCTGTAGGGCTGATGGTTGCTGACCTTTACGGTGTATTTAAAGAGGAATGATTTTCAAAGCCCTTAATATCTAGCTTTTAAGACAACAATCTCGTTCTTGACCATTGTTTTTATACACAATAATATAGCAACAAATAAGACAGGTTCAGCTGTTCACATTTTTTAAAATGTATTTTAGTAATGAGAAAAGATATGGTATATTATCTTGGGCGATGTACTCCTCTAGTATCTGTTAATGAATCTAGTGTAACGAAAGAATACATCAATAAATAGTAATAATCCACTCAACAAAGTTTTCACCCATTATCAAGTAACATAACTTTTTATGTTGTGTTCCTTGATGTCCCTTGATTCCTATCCAACACAATCAGAAGGAAAGCATTCTCAGCAGGAGAGCATAGGGTCTGGAACAGCCGCCCAATCAATTCCAGGAAACAGCTTAACATTCAGCACTCCAAGAAATGACTTAACAACTGATTCTTTTATGTGAACATTTGGACATCTAAGTGTAGTTCTAGTCTCTTGCCCTCTTTCATCTCTATAAATATATTTTAAAGCATCTACACTATAAACCTTGACAGCTTTAGTGACACCACACCATCGATTATGGTGAAACATTTGCTGCTTTTGCCTGCAATAGTTTGTACCCATATTGCCAGTTACTGTATTGTATTATGCATATTAGAAGCACAATTTTGGCAAATTCTTAAAATTAAATCTAGAGTATATCCAGTGATATAAATCTATACATTTGTACTGGTTCTAACCAAAGTAAACTAGATTCTTAGTCAATAATTCTAGAATTAAAGCAGACAAAAAATATTGGGTATGGTAAAATGACTGTACTTGGTTCAATAACCGACCTAACTATCAGAATAAACCATAACTTGGAAAATCATAGCATCTAAACTCCTCTTCAACTCAATATAAAATGTAATTGCTCTTATAGTAAAGAATCCCCTGCTATGCTGGTGAAAAAACATTCTTTCCTCTTGGTGTGGAAGATATCACCTTGTTACAGTTGGTACAGAAGGCTGCAGAATAGTTTGAAAGAGGATAGCAAGGCATGTTAGCTGCTGCTTGTCAAGAGGTGACAGGGCAAGAGTAGCAAACTTAATGAAAATCTAGCAATGACACTGGCATTAGGTGAAACAGAAGAATAAGAAGAAACAGAATTCTGTTGTAGTAGCATATATTAGACATTGGCCATGTCAGGACAGTACAAGAAGGGACTTAGGTTAGTTTAGGAAACACAAGAAAATAAAATATCTTTTAAATAAACTAATAGTGTATATATTTGTGCAGCACATTATGAATAAATTACAAAGCAGCCTTTGTTTCTGCAACATTTCTCTGGAATGTGTCTTATTAATGAAATGCTGCAGGACAAAATTTCATGTACATGATACATGAAAAAGATAAAAAGACATCCAAATAAAACACTATTTAAAGCTTCATTTTGGAAGGCGTTTATGTGGCATCCTACACAAACTGAGAATAGCCTACAACAGGGGTCCCAAACTCAGCCAGGTAAATGGACTGAACATAGAAAAAAATTGAAGTTGACAGGCCACATTCCTTATGTTGGCCCCATACAGTTAAATGGTCCTGAACAATGACTGCATACCAAATAATGGTCCCATGCAGTAAAATACTCCCACAGGTGGCACCATACAGTAAAATGGCCAGCACAAGTTGTCCCCCACACAGTGTTTGTCATACAATGGCCAGGCCCTCGTACAGAGGTGATTATTAGTACAGTACTTATCTCTCTGCTCCCCAGCTGTACACTTCTCCTTCTCTGGGCACACTGCTGTAACATGTCATGTGCATCTGGAGCAGGAAGGAGCATGTGGGATCTGGCAGTGGAGAGCCCCTGGGTGCGGGCTGCAGATGACAGCCTCAGGAGCTGGTCCTCGGACTGCGTGTTTGAGACCACTGGGCTTCAAGATATAATTGCAGGGTTAACATACTTGACATCTTTTAAATGTTTCATCATTGGGTATCATGTACAGTGGGGAAAAAAAAGTATTTAGTCAGCCACCAATTGTGCAAGTTCTCCCACTGAAAAAGATGAGAGAGGTCTGTAATCATAGGAATACCTCAACTATGAGAGACAAAATGAGAAAACATATCTAGAAAATCACATTGTCTGATTTTTAAAGAATTTATTTGCAAATTATGGTGGAAAATAAGTTTTTGGTCACCTACAAACAAGCAAGATTTCTGGCTCTCACAGACCTGTAACTTCTTCTTTAAGAGGCTCCTCTGTCCTCCACTCATTACCTGTAGTAATGGCTCCTGTTTGACATTGTTATCAGTATAAAAGACACCTGTCCACAACCTCAAACAGTCACACTCCAAACTCCACTATGGTAAAGACCAAAGAGCTGTGGAAGGACACCAGAAACAAAATCTGAAAATCTGAAAAAGTTAGAATATGGCGACTTTAAGAAAAATTTTTTTGGGATTTTTGTTAAGGGGTTAAAATGTAAATAAAACTATATAAATGTGGTATACTTGGAATTGTAGCAAAACATAGAATATAGGTGACATGTCATTTTGGCTGCACACTGAACTCTGTAAAAACGAAGCGTAAGAACGTAAGATAGTCGCACAAATACACCCGCACAGAGGTCTTTCTCAAGTGCACTGGATGCTGGCAGACTGGGATCCTCTGCACCCCTATTTTATACCTAGGCATTGGCAGGTACTTTCTGTAGAAGGTACAGTATAAGGGCCGGTTCACATCTGCGTTCGGCATTCTGTTCGGGGGAGTCCACTTGGGGACCCCCCCAAAAAGCAAACCTATATGCATAGAAAAGCGGTTACCTAAGGAAACCCGCAGACCCCATAGACTATAATGGGGTCCGTGTGGTTTCCGCTCGGTTTCTGCATGAAGCAAGGGGAGAGAAAAGTGCTGCAAACAGCAATTTTCTCTCCCCATGTTTCCGCATGTTTCGTGCAGAAATCGAACAGAAACCACACGGACCCCATTATAGTCTATGGAGTCCACAGGTTTCCTTAGGTAACCACTTTTCTATACGTATAAGTTTCCATTTGGGGGGTCTCCAAGTGGACTCCCCGAACGGAATGCCGAACGCAGATGTGAAATGGCCCTTATACCTTCTACAGAAAGTACCTGCCATTGCCTAGGTATAAAATGGGGGTGCAGAGGATCCCACGAAAAGTTATGCTGACTGAAAACTTTAATATATTCTGAAAAAGCATAAGTAGTAATAGGAGACTGCACTAGATGAAGGCCAATTTTCCACTGGTGTAATGCTGGCCATGTCTGTGGCAATATTATAGCTACAAATTCTGTGGTCTAATGTAAAAAGCAAAAAATCTACTCCGCCAGTATTTTTAGAAAAGATGGAAGTAATGGAGGTAAAAACCACCACGTATCGACAGTCACAGGAGTTTTTTCAAGTGCAAATGAAACACATTCACCATCTCCAATCATATTAAACAATAGAAAGAACTCATCTAAACCCATATAACAAAATAGCATAAACATTACAAACACATATAAAATATACTACAATATTATCATCTGTGGTATAATATATATATATATATATATATATATATATATATATACAGTATATACACATATGAGTGTCTAATGCACAGTAAAAACCACATAATAATAAATATCAAACTATGGTGTGCTCAAATTTAACCGGTGCATGCCCCATCCAGCGCATCCTTCACTGCCAAGCAAGGGGACGCTCCTGTCCCATCACTAGCCTCTATACTGGGCATTATAACACACGTCTCCAGTGTAATTAGTAACACGTAGCGCTGTAGATTATAACAAAAGTAATCTAAGGAGTGTCATTTAGACTAAATATGCTCAAAGGGTCTAAATCAAGATGACATCATTAATGGCCCTAACCATATTTATCATAAATGCATGTTATAGAGCAGGAGGAACTGAGCAGATTCATTATATAGTTTTGTGGGAAAAGATTCAGTATAACTTGTTATGCTTTCTATGATTAGGAGGAGTAATTGAGTGATGTGGGCGATCCTGATTGACATGGTGGAAAATAAGTATCTTCCATGACAATGATCCCAAGCACACTGCCAGGGCAACGAAGGAGTGGCTTCGTAAGAAGCATTTCAAGGTCCTGGAGTGGCCTAGCCAGTCTCCAGATCTCAACCTCATAGAAAACCTTTGGAGGGAGTTGAAAGTCCGTGTTGCCCAGCGACAGCCCCAAAACATCAATGCTCTAGAGGAGATCTGCATGGAGGAATGGGCCAACATACCAGCAACATTATGTGCCAACCTTGTGAAGACTTACAGAAAACGTTTGACCTCTGTCATTGCCAACAAAGGATATATAACAAAGTATTGAGATGAACTTTTGTTATTGACCAAATACTTATTTTCCACCATAATTTGCAAATAAATTCTTTAAAAATCAGACAATGCGATTTTCAAGATATATTTTCTCATTTTGTCTCTCATAGTTGAGGTCTACCTATGATGTCAATTACAGGCCTCTCTCATCTTTTTAAGTGGGAGAACTTGCACAATTGGTGGCTGACTAAATACTTTTTTCCCACTGTATATGTCATGTGTAATATATGATATATTCTTCATGTGTACAGTGTGGACTTTTATTGAAAAAAAACATATATATAACCGTACAGTGCAAACAAAAAGGCACCACATTTAAAACAGTAAAGAGAATTTGTCCAATTCAGACCAGCATTACAAAAAACCCCAAAACTTTCTGTATCAATTCCTCATGGTTTTCTAGATCTATGCTTATCATTCATTCTCCTTACTCCCAGTACAGGGAGTTCCACTCTTTTCTTACGAATCGTACTTTTATGCAAGTTCATACGAGTTCTTACCTCCAGTGTGGTCTCACCCACATAGATGAGGCCACAAGGAAACATATAAACCACATACTTAGATGTACAAGTATACCTGTCCTTAATAGAATAAAGCCAACAAGTCTGAGAATGTTCAAATGTGTCTCCTCTCAGCATATTTGAAAAATTTGAACAGTTCAAACAAGGGAAATTCTCCTGAGTTTAAAGAGGATCTTTCACCACCCCAGGGCTGTGCAGTTTTTTGTACCTTGTTATAGGTGATGCTGCACAGACCATGGGGCACTTTTGAATTTTCTTCCTAGCTCCCACCGTTGCAAAGTTATGAACCACGTTATTAAAGCTCTTCACTGTCAGAAGGGCATTCCCTGACTGTAAGTGAAGGGCTACGTCATTTGCATTCCAATTAGCAGAGGACTGTATTAGAGCAGCTTCGGCTGTGTGATCTCACGAGATCTCACAACTTCTCATGAGATCACACAGCCAAAGCCACTCTGACACTGTCCTCTGCTAATTGGACAGTGTCCGAGCGATGCAAATGATGTAGCCCTTCACTTACAGTCAGGGAACGCCCTTCTGACAGTGAAGAGCTTTAATAACGGGGTTCATAACTCCGCAGGGTCTGTGCAGCAGCTCCTATAACAAGGTACAAAAAACTGCACAGCCCTGGGGTGGTGAAAGGTCCTCTTTAAGGACCAAACAACAATTGTCAAAGTCTCCTACTAAGCTTCTATTGGCTTATAAAGGTCATATGATGTGATATGGAGGAAGGACCTTGATATATATATATATATTACCGTTAAAGTGCGAAATCAGTGAATGTGCACATTACCTAGGTAATGTGCAGATTAACTGATTTGCTCCATTAAAGCGCGGAATCAGGAGTTTTCCACACTTTACCTAGGTAATGTGTACATTCACGGCTTGCGGATCGGTAAAGTTCAGAAGTTTGTTTCTCTAATAGTCCTGCTGTCCCTGCTCCATCCCCCCTCTTCTCCCTCCACTGTTAAACAGTCTTCTTTCGCCGGCAGAAAAGCAAATGGGCGGGTGTGTGTGTGCGCGCTTACACCCTCTGCGCCACGAAGCAGCCGGCTTTTTTTTTCTTCTTTTTTTCCGGGCATGAAGGACTTTGTTTCAGACGAAAAATAAATAAATAAAAAACCAGCTTTTCGCAGCTCAGAGGGTGTAAGCGCGTGCACACACACCTGCCCGTTTGCTTTCAAAACCCATTCAAGTTGAATGGGTTTTGAAAGCAAACCGTCTTCAACCTTTCCCTATACTGTCCCCAATTATTTTTTTTTTAGCCGACATTATGTTCGCTGTAAGCCTACTGCGACGTTGCTTACTGCTGTTTCGCCAAAACATGTCATTATAATAAAAATAGTCCTTTAATAGTCCCACAATGGGGAAATTCAGTGTGTTACAGCAGCAAAGATAAGCAGATACAAATACAAATACAACATGTACAGGAATGTTCCAAGGTGAGAGGCATTACATTAATAGCAGACAGACAGATAGGACGTAGCAGAGGAGGGGGGGGGGATTTAACAGGCAGAGAGATATTTCAGTTCTCTATGTGTAATGATCTCCGCTTAGGTCGGTGTTGGTTGTACAGCCTAACCGCGGTGGGGAGGAAAGACTTCCGATAGCGCTCCTTCTCACACCTAGGGTGGAGCAGTCGGTTACTGACAGTACTGCTCAGCGCGATCACAGTCTCATGCATGGGATGGGACTTCTTCTTCTGCATGGAGCTCACCACAGACAGTATCCTTCTGTCACCCACCACCTGCACTGGGTCCAGTGGGCTCCCCAGGACAGAGCTGGCCCTTCTAATCAGCTTGTCAAGTTTATTTCTGTCCCTGGTTGATATACTGCTCCCCCAGCAGGCCACTCCAAAGAAGATGGCTGATGCCACTACCGAAGAAAGTTCTAAGAAGTGCCCCCCGGATTCCAAAGGCTCTCAGTTTCCTAAGCAGGTAGAGCCTGCTGTGGCCCTTCCTGTACAGGGCCTCCATATGATCTGCCCAGTCCAGCTTATTATTAAGGAGCAAACCCAGGTACTTATAGGTGTTCACAATCTCGATGCCCGTCCCCAGGATGTCCACTGGATTTGGAGGGCATCTGCCTTTGCGGAAGTCCACCACCATCTCCTTGGTCTTCCCCGCGTTAATCTTCAGGTGGTTCCGGTGACACCAGTCCACAAAATCCTGGTTCAGTTCTCTGTACTCCCTGTCATCATCATCTGTGATGAGACCCACTATTGCAGAGTCGTCAGAATACTTCTGTAGGTAGCAGCTGGATGAGTTGCACCTAAAATCTGCAGTGTACAGTGTGAAGAGGAAAGGGGCGAGAACCGTACCCTGAGGTGCCCCCGTATTACAGATCACGGTACCTGACACACAGTCTCGGGCTCTCACGTATTGAGGTCGATTTGTGAGGTAGTCTAGGATCCAGTTGGAGAGGTGGTGGTCCACTTCAGCAAGGCCCAGCTTGTACCTCAATAACCTGGGCTGTATGGTGTTAAAAGCACTGGAGAAGTCAAAGAACATTATTCTCACTGTGTTCCCTGGTTTCTCCAGGTGAGACAGAGCCCTGTGCAGAAGATGGATGATGGCATCATCTACCCCAATGCCCGGCCGATAAGCAAACTGGAGGGGGTCCATAGCGGTGCTCACTAGAGGGCGGAGATGTGTGAGAACCAATCTCTCCAAGATCTTCATCAGGTGGGATGTCAGTGCTACAGGTCTGTAGTCGTTGAGGTCCATAGGGTGGGGTTTCTTTGGAACTGGTACCACACAAGAAGATTTCCATAATTCAGGGACTATTTCCTGCCTCAGGCTCATATTATACATATATGTAATTATACCACACAGCTGGTCCCCGCAAGTCTTAATTAGCCTTGCACTGATGTCATCTGGCCCTGCGGCTTTCCTCGCCTTGATCTTTTTCATCTCCTTCCTCACCTGGGCCCGTGTGAAGGTCAGACTGTGGCCAGATAAAGACGGATTTCTGGATTTACTGGTCTGTTGGGAAGTGGCCGCATGGGGAGAAGTCATTGTGGTGGGGGAAGCTGAAGGACATACTGGGGTGGGAGGAGCTGGTGTGTGATCAAATCTGTTGAAGAATAGGTTTAGTTCATTAAGCCAATTAACATCTGCCTCAATCTGGCAGACAGACTGTTTATGACCCGAAATTGACTTAAGCCCCTCCCAGACCCCCCTTATGTCTTTTCTTTCCATTTGCTTTTCCATTTTTTCTTTATAACTGGCTTTTCCCTGCCTGATTTGATGCCTCAGCTCCTTTTGTACTTCCCCAACCCCTCCTTATCTCTTGTCCTGAATGCCATCTTTTTCTCCTTAAGTAGTGTTTTTATATCAGAGTTAATCCATGGTTTGTTATTGGAGAAGCACCTCACCACTTTTGTGGGTACTGTGTTGTCCACACAAAAATTAATGTAGTCTGTTATGCAGTGTGTGAGTCCTTCTATATCTTCTCCATAAGAATCCTGCAGCACTTCCCATGCGGTTGTGTCAAAACAATCCCTCAGAGCCTCATCACTCTCCTCGGACCATATCCTCACTGTGCGGGTGACAGCTGGTTCTCTACGTACAAGTGGCTTGTACACAGGTCGGAGATGTACTAGGTTGTGATCCGATCTCCCCAGGGGCGGTAGGGCTGATGAGTTATATGCCTCCCTCACGTTGGCAAAGAACAAGTCCAGTGTTTTGTTGTCTCTTGTGTGGCAGGTTACATACTGTGTGAAACTGGGCAGTGTGGATGATGGAGAGGCATGGTTGAAATCACCCGACAGAAGAAAGAGGGCCTGGGGATGTTTTAACTGTAACTGGCTCAGCGTGGCTTGTAGGACCTCGCAGGCAGTGTCAGCTTTCGCAGAGGGGGGGACATATGCAGCTATCCCGATGACATGTGATAGTTCCCTTGGTAGGTAGAAAGGTCTCATGCTCACAGCTAATAGTTCAATGTCCTTACAGCAAGTTTGCTCCTTAATCACAATGTGCCTAGGATTACACCATCTATTATTCACAAACATTGCCAGCCCTCCTCCTTTCCTCTTACCGCTCTCCCTTGTCCTGTCTGCCCGAAGGAGTTTAAAACCATCCAAGGAGACCAGAGGGTCAGGAGTAACTTCAGTGAGCCAAGTCTCTGTAAGTAGCATCATGCTGCACGCCCGAAACTCCTGATGATGCCTGGTGAGAGCTGTTAGTTCATCCATCTTGTTTGCAAGAGATCTCACATTGCCCATGATGATGGAGGGAACAGCTGGTCAGTAACGCCTCTTTTTAATCCTCTGAAGAGTTCCTGCTCTGCATCCCCTCACCCGCTTTTTCTTTCTCCAAATCTCACGGGGGATGTGTGACCAGATGGTATGCCGTCCTGCTGTGCCTCTGAGCTGCAGAATTTCCTCTCTTGCATAGACAAAGGAATTGTCTGCATACACAAAAGATCCCATTTTCAAGCAGAACAAAAGACAGATAAAAAAAAAAAAAAAAAAATATCACAAGGGTCCAAGTCTTTGTGTGTGTTTCTTCATAGTGCAAAAGTCCTTAAGTAGAGAGGTACAAAACGAGTCATAGAAGGAAAAATAAGATAGAGAGTCTCAGAGCTGCTGTAGCTGGCAGCCACTCCAGCGGCGCCATCTTGGAAAAAAAAAAAAAAAAAATTATATCTGCACTTTAACGATTGCCTAGTAGATAATGTGCACATTAGCTAGGTAATGTGCAGATTACCTAGGTAATGTCAGAAATGAAAGCAGTTTTCCGCATTTTAATGGATCGCCCTAGTGAATCTGCACATTACCTAGTTAATCTGCAGAATAACTGATTTCTGCAGTTTAACGGTAACATATATACACACACACACACACAAACATTTACAACTTTAAAAGGTTTTTCCGGTTCCTAATGCATGTTTCCATGTTTCATACTGATGACCTAGAAAGGTCTACTCCCAGTGGTGAACCTAGCCTCTTTGCTGCCTGAGGCGGACTATAGAAAGATGCCCCCCCCCCCCAAAAAAAAAAAAAAAAAAATTGAGTTTCCATGCTACTAGTTTAACACACTGTTATCGTCGCACAATATACACAATACACAAAGTTATAAAACAGTTTTCAAGAATTCTTCTTCCTGTATTACTTCAGTATCAGATCAACAACACGGTATTAACAATGAATGTAACTTCACACATCTTCTGCTTGGTGGATGGACGAGCCCACGTGGCCCCCATTCTCTATAATAGGAGCGCCGCAGATAGCTGAGTACTGGACTTCAGGTATCTTTGGCGCTCCCATTGAAGTGAATAAGAGCCGTGCGGGTTCGTCCATCCACCAAGTGACACACCTATATATATGGCTGCGGTCAGACTGATTTCCCATCCAGTGGGGGGAAAAAACCCAATTCTCAGGTTCAGTGGGGGAATCAGCAGACAGACCCCCATCAATCAGGTATTCATCCTCTATCATTTAGATGAATACAGAGCAGTAACATTTTGTGACTTACAGGTGATGTCTCTGACTAATCCTTCACATTTCCCTTCTCTTCCCTTTGGGCCGCCATGACCATTTCTTCCAGCTGTGACTTGTCTCTGTAAAGTTTGCAACACAGAAATCTTTGGCTCCTCACTTTCCCAGGCATCCGACCCACATTGTCCTCACCTGCACACCCATGCTGCTGCTACCCCAATTATAAAATATATGATATAACCCCCCACAATGAAAAATACTTCCAAGTGCATCTTTATATTAATAATGTCCGTGTGTACCCACATAATTAGAGCCCCTTATTAATTACCTGTGTAAGCGCCATGACCGCTTCTCTGTTTACATAGTGTCATTCATCTCATAGCGGCCATGTAATGTAACTACAGTCTCGTCCTGTACATGTCTACAGTATGCGACAAGGCTGGAATTACATCACACGGCCACTATAAGCAGACAGTGTATAATATAAACAGGCGCCATAGCCCCTGTTTATAGCGCCCCATTTACACACACTATAATGTTCCACAGCAGCCCCTGCACACAGTATTACACAGTATTATGCCTCGCAGTGGCCCCTGCACACGGTATTATGCTCCATAGTGGCCCCTGCACACGGTATTATGCCCCGCAGTGGCCACTGCACACAGTATTATGTTCCACAGCAACCCCTGCACACAGTTATATGCTCCCTAGTGGCCCCTGCACATGGTATTATGCCCCATATTGGCCCCTGCACACGGTATTATTCTCCACAGTGGCCCCTGCATGGTATTATGCTCCATAGTGGCCCCTGCACACGGTATTATGCCCCGCAGTGGCCACTGCACACAGTATTATGTTCCACAGCAACCCCTGCTTACAGTTATATGCTCCCTAGTGGCCCCTGCACATGGTATTATGCCCCATATTGGCCCCTGCACACGGTATTATGCTCCATATTGGCCCCTGCACACGGTATTATTCTCCACAGTGGCCCCTGCACTGGTATTATGCTCCACAGTGGCCCCTGCACTGGCATTATGCTCCACAGTGGCCCCTGTACACGGTATTATGCTCCATAGTGGCCCCTGCACTTGTATTATGCTCCACAGTGGCCCCTCCACAGGGTATTATGCTTCACAGTGGCCCCTGCACACGGTATTATGCCCCATAGTGACCCACCCATGAACTATTATTATACTCTGGGGTCTTTTCAGACCTCAGAGTATAATGATTGGAGACCCAGGGGAGGTGACAAACATAAAAACCAGGGTTACTTACCTATCCTGGACACCGGTGCACTCCTTGCAGCTTTCGGCCCTGTTTAATTGCGCACACACGTCACGTGATCAGGCCGGCGATGCGACCTGTTGACGTCACCAGAGGCCCCAAGCCTGCTCGGAGTAACACCGATTGCAGGAGAGGTAAGTAGCATTGGTTTTTATGTTCCCTCACCTCCACTGGGTCTCCGATTATTATACTCCGGGGTCTGAAAAGACCCCGAAGTATAATAGTAGTATTTGAGGCCCGTGGCCTCACTTACCGATGCCCGCGGCTGCACACATTGGCATCCACTTCCCTTTCGGTGTCCTATAGCAGAAGGGGAAGCGGAGGCGGCCACGAGCAGACGCGGGGTAGGTAAATAAATAGGCCGTTACCTA
Source organism: Leptodactylus fallax (assembly GCA_947044405.1). Classification (NCBI taxonomy): domain Eukaryota; kingdom Metazoa; phylum Chordata; class Amphibia; order Anura; family Leptodactylidae; genus Leptodactylus; species Leptodactylus fallax. Next base: position 4,430,693 of record CAMRHE010000015.1, read on the forward strand.
AGGGGAGTATAAATTATTTTTATTTTTGTCATCTCCCCTGGGCCTTCACTCAGAGATTTGAAGAGACTCCAGAGTATAATAATTTATCGCAATGCACATCGGGGCGACCATTTTATTTCATCCAACACAAATCTCGAATTATTTGCCCATCTCTAGAAGTCAGTTTTTCTGTAGAAGACTATGTGACTCTTATAGACTAGCATAAAGAAACTGACCTCCTGTCTGCCCAAAGGGCACGTATGAATTGGCAAGTCAGATTGCAAATCACATGACTCAGCAGGAGATCCAAACGGAAATTGTACAAGTACTGGATATTACGCTAAAATGGTTTCCTTGTCTCCATTCTAAAATTATTACAGGTAGAATTTATGATAATATCAGTTGTTACTGTGTGTATCTTGCATACAATTTAGGCTATGGTTACATGGCTACTTTAGCTGTGACTCCTGTCACATGACCAAAGATCGTCGGGTCGCCCTGCAATTCCTTCACTACTGTTAGTAAATGGAGTCGCATTGCAACTCCTAGTGTGTTATCACTGCAACTTCTAATTGCAAAAAAAACCCTCTTACATTAGCTAAGGAATCTCAGGGAGACCCAGCGACATCGGTCTAATGACAGGAGCTGCTGCCAAAGTTGCCGAGTAAACCTAATGTTAAATTTGGCTATATCCATATTCTGTATGCTGACAAGTAATAACATAGATACTAAAATATTTTCATATAGATAGAAAACATTAAAAACTTCTTGTTTAAAGCAATTTAATGTCTGGAAAGTTGACTGCAGTCTTGATTTCCAAGTAACATTAAAGTATGTAGTTGTAGAAAACAAAAAAAAAACCACAAATCTGTCCAAAACACATAAAGAGTTGAGAAAGAAGACACTATAAATCTTGGAGAACACAATCATAAAACCAGTGTGAAAAAAACTGTATACAATGTTGCCGAAAACCTGACAGGATACATTTTTGTTATCAACTAAACGTAATTGAGAACAAGCTATGTATTTTTATATGTATCACTATTTCCTGATTGATGGTACAGGAGGCACTGGGTATTTTAATGGTCTTTGTTTGCCTTCTGATAATAGCATCTATTATGCACACCAAGGTGATGATGGGCTTCATTTGACAATGGGGAATGGGATATATTTAATATCATGTCACTGAAATTGTTCTTTTGAACACAGGCTCTGGCTACAAAGGTACTAGGGTATCATTTAACGATTCCCATTATAAAATAAGCTCATAGCAACAGAAAATGGTGCTGTGTTTTATTTATGAGGCCTCCTAATGCATACTATGAAACAGAGAATGCATTCTGTTTTATAGTACATGCTAATGGCTCAATCTATTTTGTACAGTGATGGCAGAAAGTTTGTGAACCATTTATAATTTACTTAATTTATGCATAACAGTGACTTGTGTTTACAGGGAAACAAATATATGGTGAAGACTTAATAAAACATCTAACACTCAAAAAGAATCAAAACCCAAAATTACGCAAGAAAGATTTTTCAGTTTACAGTAGCTATGAGAATAAATAGAATCTGAAGCGTCACTAAGTCAAATGACAAGAGTAAGTCTGGTTGGCTCTTCAATATTTAAAAACATAAACATAACTCTTCACTCTTCAATATTGTAGAAGCAGTCATTGTTGGTAGAACTATAAGTTCTATATATTAACAGAAAATTCTACTGTGGCCTAAAGCTTAATAGAAGGTGTTCTCCAGCACGGTAAGAAGAGGAAAAGTTATTATTATTGTTTATTTATATAGCACCATTAGTTCCATGGTGCTTTACATTTGAGGGTTAACATATGGTGCACAAGATATACAAAACATATAATACTAACAGTGACCAAATGGCACAGTGGGATAGAGGCCCTGCCCGCAAGGGCTTACAATCTATGAGGGAAGAGGGATAGAGACAGAAGGTGGGGGTAGAGACTGTACAGGTGGTGGTGTAGCGTTATTGGAGGTTCTAGGCCTTCTTGAATAGATGAGTCTTCAGGGCCTCCTTGAAGCTTGTGACTGTGGGGGATAGTCTTATGTGTCTTGGTAATGAGTTCCAGAGTATGGGGGATGCACGGGAGAAGTCTTGGAGACGATTGTGTGAAGAGTGGATAAGAGCAGAGCGGAGAAGAAGATCTTTGGAGGATCGGAGGTTATGTGTGGGCAGGTAGCGGGAGATTAGGTCAGAGATATATGGAGGGGACAGGTTGTGGATGGCTTTGTATGTCAGCGTTAGTAATTTGAACTCTATTCGCTGGGCAATTGGTAGCCAGTGAAGGGATTGGCAGAGGGGAGCGGCCGATGAAGAACGGGGGGAGAGGTGTATTAAGCAAGCAGCACAGTTTAAGGTGGACTGGAGGGGGGCGAGAGTGTTAGCTGTGAGGCCATGGAGAAGAGTGTTACAGTAGTCAAGGTGGGAAATTATGAGGGCGCGGACTAGCATCTTTGTAGTTTCGGGGGTGAGGAAGGAGCAGATTCGATGGATGTTCTTGTGTTGGAGACGGCAGGAGGTGTTGAGGGTTTGAATATGCAGCTTGAAGGAGGATAGGTCAGAGTCTAAGGTTATCCCAAGGCAGCAGACCTATGGGACTGGGATGAGTATGGTTCCATTAATTTTGATAGATGGGTCAGGTAGGGGGGCCGTGCGAGGAGGGGTGAAGATTATGAACTCCGTCTTCTCCATGTTGAGTTTGAGAAAGCGGGAGGAGAGAAAGGAGGCTACGGCTGCTAGACATTCTGGGACTCTGGACAACAGAGAGGTAATGTCGGGTCCAGAGAGATATACAGTCATATGAAAAAGTTTGGGCACCCCTATTAATCTTAATCATTTTTAGTTCTAAATATTTGGGTGTTTGCAACAGCCATTTCAATTTGATATATCTAATAACTGATGGACACAGTAATATTTCAGGATTGAAATGAGGTTTATTGTACTAACAGAAAATGTGCAATATGCATTAAACCAAAATTTGACCGGTGCAAAAGTATGGGCACCTCAACAGAAAAGTGACATTAATATTTAGTAGATCTTCCTTTTGCAAAAATAACAGCCTCTAGTCGCTTCCTGTAGCTTTTAATCAGTTCCTGGATCCTGGATGAAGGTATTTTTGACCATTCCTCTTTACAAAACAATTCCAGTTCAGTTAAGTTTGATGGTCGCCGAGCATGGACAGCCCGCTTCAAATTATCCCACAGATGTTCAATGATATTCAGGTCTGGGGACTGGGATGGCCATTCCAGAACATTGTAATTGTTCCTCTGCATGAATGCCTGAGTAGATTTGGAGCTGTGTTTTGGATCATTGTCTTGCTGAAATATCCATCCCCGGCGTAACTTCAAATTCGTCACTGATTCTTGTACATTATTCTCAAGAATCTGCTGATACTGAGTTGAATCCATACTTCCCTCAACTTTAACAAGATTCCCGGTGCCGGCATTGGCCACACAGCCCCAAAGCATGATGGAACCTCCACCAAATTTTACAGTGGGTAGCAAGTGTTTTTCTTGGAATGCTGTTTTTTTGACGCCATGTATAACGCCTTTTTGTATGACCAAACAACTCAATCTTTGTTTCATCAGTCCACAGGACCTTCTTCCAAAATGAAGCTGGCTTGTCCAAATGTGCTTTTGCATACCTCAGGCGACTCTGTTTGTGGTGTGCTTTCAGAAACGGCTTCTTTCGCATCACTCTCCCATACCGCTTCCCCTTTTCCAAAGTGGGTTTTTTTTTTGCCCGGGGCCCGGGGCCCCCATCTGCGGCAGGAGGGGGCGGCCGCTTTTTTTGGGGGGGGTGTGTTGGCCCTCCATGACTCCCCCCACCTTTTTTCTCCCCCCTTTTTTTTTTTTTTTCGCGGGCCGCCCCTGCTCGCCCCAACCCGGCCCCGTCCCTCTCCCCTTCCCTTATCTTCTTCCTTGCCCCCCGGCGGAGCCGGCAGGTTTCAGCCCCCCCATAAATTTTTTTTCCCCCCCCCCCCACCATTGACTAAATTAATTTTTTTTTTCATTTTTTTTTTTTTTTTTGTTGAGGGGCCCCCCCCTCCCCCCCTCCGAATAGAATAACAAAACACCGACCACCCCCCCTTCCCCCCCTTTTTATTTTTTTTTCTTTATCTTTGGTTCCTGTTTTTAAGGTTTAAAGTGTTTTGAGTCTTTAGAGTCTGGGGTGCTGCAAATGTGAGGTTGTGAGAGTGTCCTCTAGTCTCTATGCTAACCAGCAATTTACACCAAGATATTTATCAGATAGTGTTCAACTCAACTGAGGAGGCGTAGATAAGATTCCAGATGCTTTAATCCAGGTAAATCTTGTAAAACCTCATACAGCAGTAGGTGAAAAATGATGAATCACCAGGAGCTGAACAGACATGTTGCTTACAAAGAAGTGAAACTAAACAGAGGGAGAGAGAGGAGGAGCTACAGCATCACAGCTAAGGATACAGAGAGAGAGAGAGGGACAAACTACAAAGACAAACACAGCATCACAGATACATGTCAGTGAATTAAACCAAGTCCTGGGACATGACACTCCCCGCCTGAAATCTTTAGATTTCAATGAAAACAAACATTATAATGTCCTGAAATGTCCATAAAGTCCTCTTCAAACCTGAAAAACAAAAAAGAAACATGCACAACAAACAATAATCAACAGTTAGTCCAAATAAACCAATCTTCAGATCGGGAGGCCGCAGTTTGCCAACACCTCCACCGACCCACACTGTAATCCACAAGTACACGGTTTTAGTTCATGGAAGGAAGCTCCCCGCCATGAGCTATGAATGGTGTCCTTATCTTCTTTTATGTGACATCTCCTCTTGGAAGAAGAAGCACCAGTTCATTAATTGGGGTGGAAGAAAACTCGCACTGAGCCTCCCTTGGTTACCTTGACCTTCTCGTGGTAATGTCGGATCAGCAGAGCAGAAATGTAGTGTCCACCTGGAATGATCACTGGGTTCTGTTCCTTGCTACACAAGTCAGACTTTCCAATCCGGCCGCCCACTCTCAATAATTCGTGGTGGTCGATTACGGGGTTTAGTTTGTAAAGTGCACTGTTCCTGGACAGATTGATGCTCCGTGAGATACTGTCAATCTCTTGATGATATACCTCTCGTTGAACACTCCAGATGATAACTTGCTCAGCGTGTTCAATGTCCGCTGAGGTAGGGTGTTTTGTACACATATGCCAGCCATGAAACTCCGTTGATCTGTCCTTCGCAAAGCACTGAGCGATGTGAAACAGTCGGGCGACAGCTCTCACAATGGATGACCAGGTTGAGAAACGTTCAAAGCGATGTGGCTTCAGCTTCGCCTTTGGAATCACAGAAGTGTAGAGTGTGGAGGTCATAGGCCTGATTTCCTTGTCAGACTCGAGATCCACTAAATCGTAGACAGCATTGTTAGGAGTCAAGCAGGGATCTTCATACAGGAAACTTGGAGGCGACAGCCACATATGGTCTAAAAGGTGTGCTGTCGGTGCAGGCCTTGTACCACGGTCAGCTGGGTTAAGTTGTGTGGAGACATAATGCCACTGATCAGGGGCAAAGAAACTTCGAATACGTTCCACTCTGTTTCCAACATACACATAAAATTGTCTTGTTTGATTGTGTATATAGCCAAGGACAACTCTGCTATCAGTGTAGAATGTAAATGAATAAATGGCAATGTCCATTTCATCTCTTATTGCTTCAGCAATTTCTACTGCAAGCACAGCTGCACAAAGTTCGAGTCGCGGAATGGAGTGTGCAGGTTTTGGGGTCAGTTTGGCCTTACCAAGAACAAATCCACAGTGTAGCTCATGATTGGCTCCTAATATCCTCAGATAGGCCACTGCAGCTATAGCTTCCACTGACGCATCGGAGAAGATGTGGATTTCCTTCCTTACTGCCGCTGAAAGGGAGCTGGGTACATAACAACGTGGAACCTGGAATTGTTCCAATACTTGCAAAGAGGTTTTCCATTTTTCCCACCTTTGTTGTTTCTCAGCAGGCAGTGGAGTGTCCCAGTCCATGTTCTCAGTGGTAAGCTGTCTTAGTAGTAGCTTGCCTTGAATGGTGATGGGAGCAATGAAACCAAGAGGATCATAAATGCTGTTCACAACAGATAAAACTCCTCATTTGGTGAAAGGTTTGTCACAAGAAGACACTTGGAATGTGAATGTGTCTTGTTCAGTGTTCCATAGCAATCCTAGGCTGCGTTGCATAGGAGGAGCATCAGAACTGAGATCAAGATCCTTCAAGTTGATTGCATGATCATCAGAGGGAAATGCCTTCATTACCTCCATATTGTTGGAGATGATCTTGTGAAGTCTGAGGTTAGCTACAGACAGCATTTCCTGTGTTCTAGAGAGGAGATCGATCACTTCTTCACTTGCAGGTAAGGATTTAAGACCATCATCAACATAGAAGTTCCTCTCAACAAAATGACGAGCATCAGAGCCATACTCTTTCTCACCTTCATGGGCGGTCCTTCTCAGTCCATAGATCGCTACTGCAGGAGATGGGCTATTGCCAAAGACATGTACCTTCATCCGGTAATCTATGACTTCATTGTTGACATCATTGTCCTTATGCCATAGGAACCTGAGACAGTTTCTGTCATCATCCTTAACAATGAAGCAATGAAACATCTGTTGGATGTCGGCCATCACTGCAACTGGTTCCTGTCTGAAACGGATTAAGACTCCTATGAGGCTGTTGTTTAGGTTAGGACCAGTGAGGAGCAGGTTGTTGAGAGAGACGCCTTCATACTGAGCACTAGAATCGAACACGACCCTGATTTGGTCAGGTTTGCGAGGGTGATACACGCCAAATGATGGAAGGTACCAGCATTCTTCTCCTTCCTTTAGTGGAGGTGCAGGCTCTGCATGATCTCTCTCAAATACCTTCTGCATGAAACCTACAAAGTGTTTCTCCATCTCTGGTTTCCTCTTGAGGGTACGTTTTAAAGAGGAAAATCTAGAAACTGCTTGCTTCAGATTGTTTGGTAGTTTTGATCTCGGGGAGCGGAAAGGTAAGGGTGCTACCCAGCTGTTGGAATCATCTTGAATGAATTCCTTGTCCATAAGTTTGAGAAATTCTTTATCAGCTATAGCCGGTGCCAGCTTGTTGTCATCACTTGTTGTATTGAACACTGTTAATCCAAGGGTGTCGTCCCCAGGCAGGAAAGTATTCACGTTGTCTCGGTGATTATGCAGCCACTTACTGTTGCTTATCTTATCTTTCACTTGGTAGTGATGTGGACATGGCTGAAAACAAGTGCTGCGACCATTTGGTAACATATGCGTCTTAAATGAAGAAATATTGGTGGGCCTTTTCATCCTACCTATGCAGACGTTGCCAATGATAACCCATCCTAGATCGAGGCGTTGGGCAAATGGTGCATCATGTGGTCCATTAATTTGCTGGCGTATTTTGTGCAGTCTGAGAATGTCTCTACCTAGCAGAACTAGAATGTCTGCATTTTTGTCAAGGGATGGTATTTCACTGGCTATAGCCCTTAGATGAGGGTGCTGGAAAGCCGCCTCTGGTGTGGGTATCTCTTCTCTGTTTGATGGTATCTGGTTGCACTCAACAAGTGTGGGCAAAGGTATCTCCAAATTGCCCTTGAGAGAAGCTATTACAAGACCACAGGCCCTTCTTCCAGAAACCTCTGATATGCCACTACAAGTCCCCAAGGTATACGGATAAGTATCACCCTTTAAGTTAAACAGATCAAAGAGTTCTGACCTTGCAAGTGAGTGGTTGCTCTGGTCGTCCAAGATGGCGTACACCCTCAGAGCCCTTTCTGGTTGGCCCTTGGGGTATATATTGACTAGGCATATCCTTGCACAGGACTTGTCACAAAGGTCTTCTCCGCAGACTTCTGTACATGAGGAAGATACTGTGGTAGTATTTGCTGATTGATCTGTGTTCTCCCCGCCATGCTTAGTTGGGGGAGGGGAACCTCTAGGTGGTGTGGCACTAGGCTGGGCTGGATGAAGAGCTTGTACATGGTCCTCACTGCCACACTCTATACACTTAATAGCAATTTTACAGTCTCTAGCAACATGTTCAGTAGAGGAACAACATTTGAAACATATCCCTAGTTTCTTTAGAAGCTCTCTACGTTCCTGGATTGGTTTCCTCCTGAAGCCAATACACTTCTTGAGGGGATGAGGCTTCTTGTGAATAGGACACAGACGGTTAGGATTTTCTACCTTTTCGTCTTGGTTGCTGTTGCAACTGCTTTCTTCTGGTGCTGATGTAGGTATAGGAAGAATATCAGTCTTTTTCACCGAAACTGGGCCTCTGCGGTTTCTGTAGTTAGAATGTGAGCTGTCATACTTAATAGGAGGTGAACCAGGAACACTGGGATCCCCACAGGAAAAGCTTGGGTCATTCTTGGATTCTGCAATGTTCTTGATAAACTCACAGAAGTAGGAAAATGGAGGAAAGGAGACTTGATTCTCATTTTTGTATCTTGACCCAACTGTGGTCCACCTTTCTTGAATATTATATGGCAACTTGGAGACTATGGGGTTTACCCCACGAGCAGTGTCCAGGTAACTGAGGCCCGGTAGGAGAGTGTCCGCCTTAGCCAGTAGGAGCTCCATGAGTAGGTCACTAAGTTCTTGAAATTTCTGATGATCCTTACCAGATATCTTTGGAAACCCTTGCAACCGTTTGAACAGAGCATTCTTTATTGCTTCAGGACTGCCATAGGTTTTCTCCAGTCTTTCCCAAGCAGCGGTAAGGCCTGCTGTGGGGTTGTAAATGTGGACGGATCTGAGTCTTTTAGCACGTTCTGTGGACTGTGGGCCAAGCCACCGGATAAGCAAGTCTAGTTCTTCAGCTGCCGTAATGCCAAGGTCACTAATTGCAGTTTTGAAGGCACATTTCCAGCCTCTGTAGTTCTCAGGTTGGTCATCGAACCTTGTGAGTCCAGTCTTAGTAAGCTCACGGCGAACCATGTACCTTGCAAACTCTGACATGTCTGTTCTCTCTGACTTTAAATATTGAGTTGCTGGCTGAGTAGCGGTGATTACGTTGTTAGTGGGGTTCTGGTTAACAGAGGTAGGTAGCGTAGGGGCTGCGTAGGCATTCAGCCTAGGAGCTAGCTTAAAGTCCATAGGTTTAGCCACATATGGATGTGAGACTGGACGGTTGTTTGCAGTCTGGTGGTATGGTGTCACATTGGTGTTTACCTGAGTATCAGTATATTGCATTTGCTGAGGTGCAAGGCTTTGGGAATCCATGAAGGAAGAAGAAACTAGATGCTGGACAGGCAGGGCATTGTACTGACCTTGAATGTGGTGTGCTGCAGAAGATACTGTGCCCTGTTGCTCTGGAGAAATGTCGTCCCTGACAGGAACATTTGTGGCAAATAGGGATTCACTGCTTTGGCTTAGTACATAGTCTCTTGTGCGCTTGAGGGGATCCTCTGCTTCCACATCACACAAACTGGTGCTGTCACTTTCACTTCCACTGATGGCCTGTTCTAAAATGCTTAACCTTGCCATGGCTGCAGCGTGCTCATACTGTTTCTCTAGAGCTTCTAGTTCTGCCCTTTTTTGAGCTGCATTAGCTTCCATTGCTGCTGCATTAGCTTCCATTTCTGCTTTCTGTTGAGCTGCCTTAGCTTCCATCGCTGCTGCATTAGCTTCCATCTATGCTTTCTGTTGTGCAAAGGCTGCCTGTATCTTAGTAGCTTCCACCTCTGCACGTGCTTTTATAAGTTGCTCACTGAGTGTGGAAGATTTTGAGGAACGTGACTTAGATGTACGCTTTGAACGCTTGGTAGACTCAGAAACGTGGGATGCCATTTCCTGCAGTTGCGCAATTCTTGCCTCTGTCCTTAACTTAGTTTCATGTACTAAGCTGTCTCGTTCTGAATTGAGATGCTGGAAGCTTTGCAATTCAGCTAAAGAATCGTCTGTATGAAGTTTTCTCAATATGCTTTCATAGTCCTCAGCTTTCATTTTATAATGTCCATGCATAGAACAAAGCTGTCGCAGAGCTCCCTCTAGTGGTGATACATGGTATGCAGGCAAGCACATGGCAGATATCTTAGTCTGTATTTTCTGCCACCATTTTGAGAGTTCACAGGAAAGTTCATGCTTTAAACCTTCTAGATTGTCTCTAACCTTCCACGTAGGTTTAATCAAGCATCTAGCCTTCTCACTGGGCTGCAGACTGAGGTCCATGCTACCTTGTGCTTCAGGGTGCCCTTCAGCCATGATGCAACACAAACAGGATAAATATAACTTTGCTGGAGTAAGATGGCTGCTTGATAGAATCTTCTATGCTGAGGGGTCTGAGCTGCAGATGCAACTTACGCAATGCTGATTCCTTCTGGCTTCAGGTAACTTGCTGTGACTGACTGTATGTCAGAAGTTGGTGAACTGTCTTACAGCCGTATCTGGCAGTCTTTATGCATCATTTTTCACTGTTCTGACTCAATAGCTTGGCTGCAAATGTGAGGTTGTGAGAGTGTCCTGTAGTCTCTATGCTAACCAGCAATTTACACCAAGAAATATTTATCAGATAGTGTTCAACTCAACTGAGGAGGCGTAGATAAGATTCCAGATGCTTTAATCCAGGTAAATCTTGTAAAACCTCATACAGCAGTAGGTGAAAAATGATGAATCACCAGGAGCTGAACAGACATGTTGCTTACAAAGAAGTGAAACTAAACGAGAGGGGGAGAGAGGAGGAGCTACAGCATCACAGCTAAGGCTACAGAGAGAGAGAGGGGACAAACTACAAAGACAAACACAGCATCACAGATACATGTCAGTGAAATAAACCAAGACCTGGGGCATGACAGGGAGGGTACAAAACCAATTTTGGGGGGCGGTAGGAGAGAAAAAAAAGGTAAGGGGGAAAAAAAAAAAAAAAAAAAAAAAGGGGGGCAAAATTTTGGCGGGGGTGAAATTTGGTTTTTGGGAAAATTTTTTTTTTTTTTTTAAAAAAAAAAAACAATTTTTAAAATTAAAAAAAATTTTTGTGGTTTTGTTTAAAAAAAAAAAAAAAAAAAAAGTGGGTGGGAAAAAAACAAAAAAAAAAAAAAAAAAAAAAAAAAAAAAAAAAGGGGGGGGGAAAATTTTTTTTTTTTTTTTTTTGGGGGTGTGGGGGGGGGGGGAATGGTAATGGAAGCCATGGGATTCTATGAGTTGGCCAAGGCCGAGGGTGTAGATGGAGAACAGGAGGGGTCCTAGGACGGAGCCTTGGGGGACACCTACAGAAAGAGGGCGAGGCGGGGAGGTGGTGTGCAAGGGTGAGACACTGAATGTGTGGTTGGTGAGGTATGAGGAGATCCAGGAAAGGGCCAGGTCTGAGATGCCAAGGGATGAGAGCATTTCTAACAGGAGGGAATGGTCGACTGTGTCAAACGCAGAGGAGAGGTCGAGGAGGAGGATTACAGAGTAGTGACGCTTGGCTTTGGCAGTTATTAGGTCATTAGTGACCTTGGTTAGGGCAGTTTCTGTGGAGTTATAGGGTCTGAAGCCTGACTGTAGTCTGTCAAAGAGCATATTGGATGAGAGATAGGAGGATAGTTCGGAGTGGATGTGTTGCTCCAGCAATTTAGAGGCATATGGGAGCAGTGAGATGGGGTGATAGTTGGCTGGAGAGGATGGGTTGAGGGAGGGTTTCTTAAGTATAGGTGTGATGGTAGCATGTTTGAAGGCGGAAGGGAAGGGTCCATTGGTTAAGGATAGGTTGAAGAGATGGGTTAGGGAAGGAGTAATGACTTCAGAGAGTTTGGGAATGAGATGTGACTGGATGGGGTCAAGCGTGCAGGAGGTGAGGTGGGATTTAGAGATTAGGGTGGAGAGCTTTTCATCAGTGACGGTGGAGAAACAGGTTAAAGATGAAGAGCACAGGACAGTTGGGTGGGGTGGTTGTCGGGGTTGTAGGGTGAGACTGTCTCTGATGGTGTCAATTTTGCTTTTGAAATAAGAGGCAAAGTCATCAGCTGTGATAAGTGAAAAGTTGTGGTCTTAATTAGTTAGAAATATTTTAGCAGAACCAGAAGTGACTCCCATTTACCTCTATGGGAGTTATGGAAACAGCTTACAGCAGCACCACTCACCTTTTTCTGTAAAACCCACTCTTGTGGTCTGTAATTAAAGTGATTTGCCAATAGGGAATAAATCTTTAATTATGTATAAGTGGGGAGTATTTCAGCCTATTTATTAATTCTTAGCTTTCTCCTTTATAAATGCCTACATTTTTAAAGGATGACTCGTCAATCATTATTAGAATAGTTGAAGTATGCCTACTTTTTAGAGTGGTTTATGGTGAAATATCTAATAATTCACACTTGGAGATATTAATATTAAAAGGAAATCTACCACTTCCCCCAAGCATATTCAGCTGCCACCACTGTATTACATAGCACATTACAGTGATAAATAACATACCCTTGTTACATATGTCACTTTTGTAGATTTTGAGAAAAACAACTTTGAAGTCTTAGGCAAATGAGGTAGCTTTTGCACTGGGGGAGGGCCTTCAACGCTTGGAGCACTGCTCTTGCTGATCAACTAGGATGAGTGATGGGGAGGATCAACTCCCACTCCATGGGGTGGCACAGGCAGTAGATTGTAGGGGTTTGAATATCAAGAGCAGTGCTCCAGAAAACTGAGGCTCCCTCCCCCCCCATGCACCAACTGTCTTATTTGCATAAGACATATATAACAGAGTTATGTTTGTCACTGTAATGTGCCCTGTAACATGGTGGTGACAGCAGGATATGATTGGGGAGGTAGTAGACTCCCTTTAAATTTCAATCGTACCTCTAATGCATCCACTAACTCAGAAGTGGAAGCTAGATCTCTTTGTGGACATGATTAACAAAACCAATATGTCATCTGGAAAAACATCAGATTTAATTTAGTGCTTAGTCAATTGGATCATCTCTGTCCCTCTGTCTCAGCAAGAGTTCTCACCAGTGGAAGGAATTGAAATGAAGAGGAGACTGTTAAACTTCATTATTTCTAAAACTAAGCCATTATCAAAAGCCTTTTGGCATCTATGGTTAAGAATGCAGTGAGTGAATGGGCTTCTGGATGTATCTTGATTTTGTGAAGGATGATTAGTACTTTGTCTATATAGGCTACTGCCGACAGGCTGGTTTCACACTTCAGAGTCTTGGACATAAGACTCAGTCCATGTGTGGACCTGATTAACCGGTCAGTACATTATGTCAGGAGACAGACTCCTTTAATAGTTATCTTTGATACTAGGAAAGTTTGTCTCTCTGCTACATACTGTCCGGTAGTGATTACAGTATGGGGCTGTATGTAGCGGAGAGTCATGGACTCCTAGCATCAGAGATAAACATAATGCTAAGAGTCACTTTCCCAACATAGTGTACAGGCTGGTAAATCTGGTGCAGACATGTCTCACTTCCAAGACTCGGTAGTGTGAAACCAGTCCTAGGCTAAGGCCCCACATAGCAAGCCATAGCCAAAAAACACTGCAGAAACGACTGTGGTGGAAATGCATTGCTGTTGTTTCCTCAGCATTTTTCACATAAAGTCCGCAGAGTTTTCTGCTGCGGGTTTTTTAGCTAGAATCCTATCCACTTTGCAGGTAATGTAAAACGCAGCGTTTTTTGCCACAGCGTTTCCAATGTGGCTAAAATATTGCGTTTTTGCATTGTGGGGCCTCAGGGTGTGTTTTTTTCTTAGTCCTTTTTTTAACACAGTGTTGGAGTCAAAACCAGGAAGGAAGAGAACAAAAACCATTTGTCCTTTATACATTATTTGCCTTTATAAGCAGCATGATGGCTCAGTGGTTATCACCCCATGAGTTTCCTCCCAAATGACAAAAAATACTGAAAGATGAGTTGGCGGCTCCTATAAAAAGCCTATCCAAGTCGGTGTTGGGGATAAGTGCCTATTCGGCAGCCACTGACTTCTCTGCTCCACAGCTTTCTCTAAATATGAATCCTTTGTGTGAGAAAAGTGTATTAAAAATATATTGCATTAAAACACCAGAACGTGGTAACATGCCATTTCAGATCTACATTAGTTATTGAAATTGACCATGAGGAGGCTTGAGACAAGTCTTTTCCAAGTTTTGAAAGCAATTTTATAAGTGCTGTATTAGTATTGCTGGGGATCTCAGGGTCATTTAAACATCCATTGAACAGACTTAAAGAGGACCTTTCATGTCCTCATGAATGTGCGGTTTTATATACCGCTAGAAAACTGGCTTTCCTGATATGTGCCCTGGTGGTGGAAATATCAGTGTCGTTAATTTCAGCACCAATATTTCCCCACTGTTAAAAGGGCGTTCCTCACAGCATAGTGTCATCGCTGTGAGGAACAACCCCTCTGTCTGTACTCTAATATAGCCTTGTACTGTCAGAGGGGGCATTCCTCATAGCCCAGTGATGACGCTAGGTTGTGAAGAACGCCCTTCTGACAGTGGGGAGATATCGGTGTTGAATTCAGCGCGCTGTCGGCTTTTTAGCGGTATATAAAAACTCACATTCATGAAGACATAAAAGGTCCTCTTTAATAGAACTTTTAAAGAAGTGTCTCGAAACTGACTACCAAGTGCAGCAGATTGTCAAAGACAATCCCACAGTTTTCCAATATCGGCTGCACTTTCTTAAAAGTTTTTAGGTCCTTTATGACTAAGAGTACTTACAAACAACATCTCTGTCTGAAAAATATGCTTTGTATGTACATTGATTTCAGTGAGCACTATGTACATTTAACTTGTGGTGGCAATGGAAGAGAGTTATACATCACCGACACTGGCCTATCCACAACCAGAATGGTCCGATTCCCTATCAATAGAGTCAATCAATAGCAATCACAGAACACAAAATGACTACTTCATTAAGCTTACCATTTAATACCAATGTTAAAATTAAACTTAATAAGAACACTACTATAAGTATTGGAGGTAGATTGAGTGTTTTTTAGAAAAATTATGGTATTTTTAACATTAGTATGAAAAATTGAGTTTTATGGAGTAGTCCCTTTGTGTACTGTGATTGCTAAAGTAAGAGAAATAACCACATGTCACCGAGGGGACCCGAACGACTGAGGGCCTGTTTGCTAAAACAGCGGTTACCAGCGGACACCCGCGAACCCCATACACAGTGGTGAACCTAGCCTCTTTGCTGCCTGAGGCAGACTATAGAAAGACGCCCCCCCCCCCCAAAAAAAAAAAAAAATTGAGTTTTCATGTTACTAGTTTAACACACTGTTATCGTCACACAATATACACAATACACAAAGTTATAAAACAGTTTTTAAGAATTCTTCTTCCTGTATTACTTCAGTATCAGATCAACAACACGGTATTAACAATGAAAGTAACTTCACACATCTTCTGCTTGGTGGATGGACGAGCCCACGTAGCCCCCATTCTCTATAATAGGAGCGCCGCAGATAACTGAGTACTGGACTTCAGGTATCTTTGGCGCACCCATTGAAGTGAATGAGAGCCACGCGGGTTCGTCCATCCACCAAGTGACACACCTATATATATGGCTGCGGTCAGGCTGAATTCCCACCCAGTGGGGGAAAAAACCCAATTCTCAGGCTCAGTGGGGGTCTCAGCAGACAGACCCCCATCAATCAGGTATTTATCCTCTATCATTTAGATGAATACAGAGCAGTAACATTCTGTGACTTACAGGTTATATCTCTGACTAATCCTTCACATTTCCCTTCTCTTCCCTTTGGGCCACCATGACCATTTCTTCCAGCTGTGACTTGTCTCTGTAAAGTTTACAACACAGACATCTTTGGCTCCTCACTTTTCCAGGCATCCAACCCACATTGTCCTCACATACACACCCATGCTGCTGCTACCCCAATTATAAAATATATGAGATAACCTTCCCATAATGAAAAATACTCCCAAGTGCATCTTTATATTAATAATGTCTGTGTGTACCCCCATAAATAGTGCCCCTTATTAATAATGCCCCAGGTGTTAACTAATTAAAAGGTTTTCCAGGTCATTAATAAACTAATCAGTGGGGCTCAAAAACCCAGGACCCCCACTGATCAGCTGTTTGAATGGTACCTGTGTAAGCGCCATGACCGCTTCTCTGTTTACATAGTATCATTCATCTCATAGCGGCCATGTAATGTAACTACAGCCTCATCCTGTACATGTCTACAGTATGTGACAAGGCTGGAATTACATCACACGGCCACTATAAACAGACAGCGTATAATATAAACAGGCGTCATAGCACCTGTTTATAGTGCCCCATTTACACACACTATAATGTTCCACAGCAGCCCCTGCACACAGTATTACACAGTATTATGGCCCGCAGCGGCCCATTTACACACTGTATTATGCCTCACAGCGGCCCCTGCACACGGTATTATGCTCCATAGTGGCCCCTGCACACTGTATTATGCCTTGCAGCGGCCCCTGCACATGGTATTATGCTCCACAGTGGCCCCTGCATGGTATTATGCTCTATAGTGGCCCCTACACTGGTATTATACTCCATAGTGGCCCCTGCACTGGTATTATCCTCCATAGTGGCCCCTGCACTGATATTATGCTCCATAGTGGCCCCTGTACTGGTATTATGCTCCATAGTGACCCCTGCACAGGGTATTATGCTCCATAGTAGCCCCTGCACTTGTATTATGCTCCACAGTGGCCCCTCCACAGGGTATTATGCTTCACAGTTTCCCCTGCACACAGTATTATACCCCATAGTGGCCCACCCATGAACTACTATTATACTCTGGGATCTTTTCAGACCCCAGAGTATAATGATTGGAGACCCAGGGGAGGTGACAAACATAAAAACCAGTGTTACTTACCTATACCGGACACCGGTGCACTCCCTGCAGCTTTCGGCCCTGTTTAATTGCGCACACACGTCACGTGATCAGGCCGGTGACGCGACCTGATGACGTCACCAGAAGCCCCAAGACTGCTCAGAGTAACACCGATTGCAGGAGAGGTAAGTAGCATTGGTTTTTGTGTTACCTCACCTCCACTGGGTCTCCGAGTATAATAATAGTAGTATTTGAGGCCCGCGGCCTCACTTGCCGATGCCCGCGGCTGCTCACAGCGGCATCCACTTCCCTTTCTGCGTCCCATAGCAGAAGAGGATGCGGAGGTGGCCACGAGCAGACGCAGGGTAGGTAAATAAATAGGCCGTTACCTGCTCGAGTTACTCCAGCAGGTTACGGCTTATTTATATATATAAAAAAAAAAAGTTATACTCATCTGCGATGCCTTGATGGAGCCGCCGCCGCCTCCTCTTCTTGTCCGCGATGTCTGTCATTGTATCGCCGCCTGCGCTGAGATGCGACGTGTCGTAAACCAGCCCAGGACAGGTCCCGCTCAGCTTTGTTTTTTTTTAAAGCAGACTGTCCTGGGCTGGCTTACATTGAATAGTAAAAATGCCGCCCCCCAGGCAGTGACGGACAGTGCCTCACTTCGCCTCATTAACAGTGCGCCCCTGCCCATACACTATAAAGGGGTTCACCAGATGTTCAGTTTCCACCATATTTATACTGAAACCTCAGTGCTGGACTTTTTTTTGCCAATTTTTGGTGGATTCCGCAGCGAAATCTCCTATGGAAACTCTGACACAGATGTGAACCTAGCCTTCCTCTGCAAATCAAAACGTGATCAGCTTGTTGTCAAGAACGAACAAAAAGTATTACAAGAAAGCTTACATCCTATTTAAAGAGGACTTTTCACCACCTCAACCAACTCCAGTGCTTAGCATTTGTTAACAGGTGCTGTCCCACTGATTCCAGAAAAGTTAGATTTTTTTTCTTTAGCCCTCGCTGTTGCTCAGCAATCAGTGTTGTTAGTTTTGATGCCTGGTATGATACTTAGGACCTGTACTTTCAGTTGGTAGTCTCAGGCAGGAGCAGAAAGAGGGTGTTATTCAGAGGTCCAATTAGAGATGGACAGTTTCAAAAATCAGAATCACACCTCTTGCCTGCTTCTGCCTGACACCACTCACCTGAGTGTACAGAGCCTATATAGAATATCAGACACCAAAGATAACAGGAATGGTGGAAGCTCAAGAAAGAATTCCAACTATGCCAGTTCAGTGGGGCAGTGCCTATTAAATGATGCAAAGAACTTATCTTTGCAAAGGTGGTAAAAGGTCCTCTTTATATGGGTTGTCCGGGATGAAACAAAAATTAACCCCTAAACTAAACCCCCTCCCCCCAACTAACTTCTAATTTACTTATATTAAAAAAAATCTATAATTACCCATATCCCTGGGGTGGTCATGTGACCGCCCCAGGCACACTTTCTGATAATCCTGTAACATTCCGTTTCCCTGTTTCCAAAACAGAACGTCACCATTACTCCCCCCCCCCCAACCCCATCATACTTACGTGTCTTCCGCTCCAGGAACGGCTCCCCCTCCTACCTCTACAGTGAAAGAAAAGGAGGAGCCGTTCCCAGAGAGGAAGACAGGTAAGTATGACGCGGTGGGGGTGGACTGAGTTAGTTGGGAAGGGCTAGTAGTGGACGGGATAGCTAGGGAGACAGGGAAGAGGTGTAACGGAGTGAGAGAGGAGGGGGGGCAGTGAGAGGAAGGTAGTGTGGGTGCTACATAGGAAGCTACACAGCAGGAAGCTACACCATGTAAACAAATCTAAAAGATGCCAGGAGGTCCCAGAGAAACACAGAAATCACGCAAAACACTGCTAAATGTATATGGGTGCACTTATTAACCTATTTACAGCACTAACAGACCTTTTTAAAAAAAAAAAAAAGAAAAAAAAAAAGATTTTATTGCCCAGAAAACCCATTTAAGTAAATATGCTTGTCTTTCAACAGTGAATCTAGTTTTTGTGTAAGAGTTAATTCTTGGATGTGAAGTATTTCTAGCTAGAGTAAAGCTCTGCATGAACTGTATTTCTACAGGAACATGACCCTTATACAGATTTTACTGTATGTAAACTGGCAGGCCTTAAAATATTCCAGCCTAAGTTTAGGCCCCATTGTTTTATTAAAAGTACCAGCCTAGGAGCTAAACCAAATGCAGTGAATGATTATATAGAAAAGGGGAATATGATCTTAGTATCTTGGCAAGTGGGAAGCAGAGCATGTTTGACTAAGATGTCATAACAATGCTGGTGTTCTGCAAGAACAATTAAATGTTTAGGAAAGGCTTTATGGGAAATGGACCTGCAAGTGTCTTGTCTGCAGTAACTCTTAAGTCTTTTAAAAGCTTTAAAGTCCTAAAGAAAGCACACATTGTGCACTCAAGAGATACACAGTGCTCTCAACGTGAGGTACTTGTGAGATTATGGCTTATGGTTTAGTAGAGTGGACATATGTTAAATTTTACAAAGTGATATTGTAAAAGTCCATAGAATACAGATAGTGATCAGAAATGAAATATTACCTACTAAGGGGTGTCTCAGCTTTGTTATTGAGCGCAGGAAAGTCAGACATGTATATGTATGTGTGGATTATCACTGTTATTTGTTTAGTAGTAAAGTATGGTCACAACCAATATTTACAGTAGCCTGTATTCTGTAGAGCAGATATCATTTGATTTTCCAGTTTACCTTTGTTAAAGTAAAGTGAAAAAAGTTTAAAAAATAAAATAGTACATGAAAAGGTACAACATCTTTATTAGTCAGGCATGTACACAAGGATGGGGGGATTTCACATTTAAAACTGCCCCCTTGTTGACCCTAGCTAACCACCACTCTACTGAATGATGATCACTCCTTCCTTCTCTGCTGCTGGTGCTAGCAATGATATGACATAGTTAGCAAGCTCTGTCGCCAAAGTAAAGTTGGAAGGGGCATCCCAAGAGGGATGAGTATTGAGAAACATACTTACTGTTCACTCCATGGGCCCCATACTGGGAAAAATATATTATGGGAGAGCTGAGCGAAATATACTGTGTGTGGGCAATATGCTGTGCATGGGGGCACTAAGTAGAGCATTATAGTGTGTGGGGCCACTAAGAGGGCATTATAGTGTGTGTGGTGATCCCCCCTCTTCTGAATTTCCCTCATGAAACTCCTGCATATGCCCCTATTAGAACATTCCTAGGCAAATCACAAGATAAAACAAACTAAATATAAGCCAAAAGAATAAATGAACTTCAAGAAACAGCTGTTAGCAAACCCTGTTTTGGTGCATTGTAGGTCTGGCAAACAACTGCTCAGTGGCAGTGCCTGAATTTGGGTACCCACCAATCAACTAAGGATAGATCATTAGTAATAAAGTTATGGCAACCACTTTATCTTTCACACTGACACAGTCACAGTTGGCATTATTTTTACACCCGGGTCTGTATGTAGTATAGCTGAGGCTTTTTGCTTCGTTGTATTTTTTGTAACTTCTTAAGAAGCTGCATTCAATAACTAAGTCTATGTTCTGAAGATATAAACAGCAATGTGGATAAATATTAAAACATAACTTTCAATTCAAAATAAATAAAATAGGTACCCAAATAAACCAATTAATATAAGATATCCCCCTCCATTTCCAAGGATGGGAAATAAAATATATAAATAGTGGTTCCCCATTCACTACATATATGTATCACACAATGTTGGAAACCACTGTGCAGTATTGTATCAGCAATGCCTGCAATTTTTTGATATACAAGAGTTTATATATCACCAGTCTCAGTATCACACTCAGCCACTCTATAACTACCGACCAGAAAAATTACAGTACTGCACACAAATATCATATGTCCAAAATACACAAATATGGAACAATTTCCACAAAACCAAAAAGGAGAAATAAAATGGTTTGAGCGCACCATCTCATTCTTGATTGTCTTCAAGTCGAAGAAACAGTCTCTGTTGTACTGTATGTGGAACCCTCCGTATATTGATCGTCTGGCCATCGACTAGCTCTTACTCAAAACCGATACCTAAACCCAGAGACTCCTGCCTTTACAAGGGCAGTCCACATCTGACCCTTTTAAAACACGCTTCCTTTCCCTACGTGTTTCGTCATTTGTATAAAATGACTCATCAGGGGATCTTCAGCAATATACAGTCGGGAAAAAAAGTATTTAGTCAGCCACCAATTGTGAAAGTTCTCCCACTTAAAAAGATGAGAGAGGTCTTTAATTGACATCATAGGTAGACCTCAACTATGAGAGACAAAATGAGAAAACAAATCCAGAAAATCACATTGTATGATTTTTAAAGAATTTATTTGCAAATTATGGTGGAAAATAAGTATTTGGTCAATAACAAAAGTTCATCTCAATACTTTGTTATATATCCTTTGTTGGCAATGACAGAGGTCAAACTTTTTCTGTAAGTTTTCACAAGGTTGGCACACACTGTTGCTGATATGTTGGCCCATTCCTCCATGCAGATCTCCTCTAGAGCAGTGATGTTTTGGGGCTGTCACTGGGGAACACGGACTTTCAACTCCCTCAAAAGGTTTTCTATGGGGTCGAGATCTGGAGACTGGCTAGGCCACTCCAGGACCTTGAAATGCTTCTTACGAAGCCACTCCTTTGTTGCCCTGGCGGTGTGCTTGGGATCCTTGTCATGCTGAAAGACCCAGCCACGTTTCATCTTCAATGCCCATGCTGATGGAAGGAGGTTTGCACTCAAAATCTCACGATACATGGCCCCATTCATTCTTTCATGTATACGAATCAGTCGTCCAGGTCCCTTTGCAGAGAAACAGCCCCAAAGCATGATGTTGCCACCCCCATGCTTCACAGTAGGTATCGTGTTCTTTGGATGCAACTCAGCATTCACTCTCCTCCAAACACGACGAGTTGTGTTTCTACCAAACAGTTCTACTTTGGTTTCATCTGACCATATGACATTCTCCCATTACTCTTCTGGAGCATCCAAATACTCTCTAGCAAACTTCAGACAGGCCCGGATATGTACTGGCTTAAGCAGGGGGACACGTCTTAATACTTTTTTCCCCACTGTATAGGAATGTCCTTTCATATTGAGAAAATTATATAACACAGTAAAAAAAATTCCCTTTGTTTTTGGAGTTTGCTTTTGATGCATAACTGCATCCTTTCTAGTCTATTGAGAGAAGTTCTGATTTCTCACATTATGTGCTTCTTTGCAATTCAACCATGATCAGTCTCTGTTTGCATATTTGTCAGAGACTAGAGAGCTACCAAGTGTCTCCTCTCATCAATGAGTGACAACCAATCCTGGCTCTCTTGGTTGTCTTTCCAGGGTGGGATTTCTGTGATGTCATCATTAGGTGTTCTTTGGATGCAATTCAGCATTCACTCTTCTTCGATTGTATATTACCCTTGTGAGGATTAGGTGACTCCAGTCTATACATTACTAAGGGTGCTCTCACCATTTATTACTGTGGGGTTGAGGCAAAAGGGAAAGTGTGGAACACCTAATTGAATCTAAGAAGTAATTCAGACTCCTTGGTCTAGTCTATGGCTAGTCACAATTACTTTTCTACTTTTCTATACTCTGAATTTTTATATCTAACTATTATTAAAAGTTACGTTTTAGTATCCCTTTTCCTCTGTGATAGTTGTTGGAATGGTGGATGCTATCTATTTTCTCTGGGGAGCATTTATGATCATCATTATTGCCCAATCTCAGAGATAACAGTTCTCCAACTTACAAATTACATATTGAACAGCCATAGTATATGCTATTTAAATGGAACTTATCACCATTTTTTCTTATTATTTCTTGAAACCAGAGTGAACTATATTATGTTTTCTAATCTCTTTTTATGTTCTGATTGTAGATTATTTTTATTCTATTTTCTCTGCATGAATATGGAGGGGTTGCCATTTTGCCTGAGGTTCTCTTCTGTACTGTCAGCAATATTTAGCGCTATGCTTTACATGGCCATAGGCAGCAATACTCTGGAGCCAACTCATTGAGATCTATGGGAGAATTTTCTACACATGTTGTAGATGCAATAATGGGCCAAGAGTTATCTTCTATTGTAATCCTATCTGTCTTTTCTGTGATATAAATGAGGTGACTGCTGCAATGAAAGCGTCTACAGATTATTAAGCTTAGTTGTGAATGTGAACACTATAGAATTTAATATTTTTTAAAAATACAGATTTTTTAAGACTGAAGCCCCAAATTGAAAAACCGCTGCGTTTTACAGTACCTGCAAAGTAAATGGGATTGTGACTAATTCCATCCACACCTTGCAGAAAAAAGCATGCCAATTATACCTGCTGAAATGCTGGCTTTATTTTTGGTATAGGTATAATAAGGGCAGAAAGTACATAGAAGAAAACTGTGTGAAAACGCAATAAAAAATGCTGCAGAAAAAAAAGCCACATTTTTTACTGCATTGTTTTATTTATTTATTTATTTTTGCTGCATTACACTCGTGGGACCTTAGCCTAAAAATCAAACAATCTTAAAAAAATGTTTAACGTAAAAACTTGGTTTAAAAAATAGGTCTCTCTGTGGTGACATAATGCCTTTTTTCCTTGTTTTTTTTCTTTTTTATTATTTATTAAGCAATACAAAAATTTATCAAAAAACATTTTTAGCTCTAAATAATAATAAACTTGACCCAGAACCCCCACATAATCCCTTTAATAGTAGAATGTACTTGATCTTCTTTATGTACATTGTATACTGTGTTTATTCTATTTATTCTAGTGTTTCCTATCGTGCAGAAAACCTTCTGCATTATAACTAAGAGGCTCATGCCAATTTATCTCTGCCTGCAAAAGTAAAATAAAGTTTTCCATGGGACTAAACAGCTATCAGAGGAGAATGATTTTCTGTTGTCACTGGCCATGCACTGAGTGAAACCAGTTGCATTTAAGTAAAACACTTTCTCAATAATATGTCACTGTATAAGATGAACCCTGGGGAGTTTCTACTATCTTCTGTCAGCTAAACATATTTGCTTGCAATTCTTCATGACTACTGTGTCAGGATTCTTGATGAGATTTGAAAGAAAAAAGTATAGATAATGGAAGAGTCGTGTAAAGTTGCAGCTGATACAGTTGCAAATAAAAGAAAGTGAACCCTCTGAAATTTCTGAATTTCTACATTGATTACTGATAAAATGTGGTTGGATTCTTATCCGTTTTGGAATTACAATCTGAGGCTAGGTTCACATCTGCACGCGGGCAGATGTGAACCTAGCCCAACTAAACTAATAAGCAGTTGTACTATTCATGTCTTTCATTAAACACACAGAGTAAACGTTTACAGTACAGGGAGAAAAAGTAAGTGAACCTGTGTGTTAGTGACTTCTCAAAGAGCTTCTGAAAGGTGTTTCATCTCAAGAAGATAAAAAGTATGGGTTTCACAGGTGCCTTGTTTATTAAATAAAGGCATACAAAGTCTGGTTACTGACAAATCTGTTCTTCTCAAGATAGATTGGTTAGTGTGAGCCATGCCTCAAGGCAATAACCTTCAGAAGATCTTAGAAGATGTTTTACAGATGCATGAATCTAGAAAAGGCAAAAAAAAGCATTGCTAAAGACTTGGTTGTTTAAATTAGTGACATGTCTTCCATTCAAAATGGTATGACAGCTATTATGGATTTTTTATGAAACAGATTGCGACAAGCCCTTAGGGATCCCACTGACTGATACTGGCATCTG
The DNA here is from genome assembly GCA_947044405.1 of Leptodactylus fallax. NCBI lineage: Eukaryota > Metazoa > Chordata > Amphibia > Anura > Leptodactylidae > Leptodactylus > Leptodactylus fallax. Next base: position 4,455,239 of record CAMRHE010000015.1, read on the forward strand.
TGAGGTTGCTATAAGGATTCTGGTATTTTGACTGCACTGTACACTGCACTGCCATAATATGCCAGAATCCCTGATAGAAACCTAAAATAGCAAATGTGAACAGAACCTAAGACATTGTATTATTTTGCTTCCACTAACGTAATCACTGTTTTCATGTTTATTTGAAAATTACTGACTACTTCAATAATTACCTACTAATTACTGACATGAATGCATGGATCTCATCTACTACATAGTATAGTTTAATGCTGCTTAATTACTGAATGTAAAACAAACATCAGTAATTACATTTACAGAATTTCTAGATTGAAAGTCTCTGCTAGGCTGACAATTTTATCATTATAGGTTATGTATATTCTGTTTTACATCGTTTTATAGTTTACATTTTCATATAATAATACATTTTCAAATATAAGGCTTTAGGTAATGTATATCTATGTATTATATGCTAGATCTGTCAGTGAAAACACTACATCTCACTCTTATTGTGAAATTTGCCTTGGTCCATTTTTTTTAGAAGACAAACAGAACATAAAAAGGAATTTGAATTAAAAATGATATTTCATTTGGTATGCATTCAAAAAATATTCCCCTTCCATATTTTAGAAAAAAAGGCAACCAATAGTAAAAGCTTCAGATGCATCCTTTTTTACCTTTCTTCTTGGCTTGGTTTGTTCAGATATCTGTGGCACAAGATGACCACCTTTTCAAAAAACAGGATTTTGCAATACTGTGTTATAAGATATCTATTGTGTATGCAGTAATGTGTGACTGCCCAGTGTTTTTTTTCTGAATTGTAAACTGTCGAGGGTTTTGCTAGCAGGTTGTGATATTGTATTGAATTGGTTTAATGAGAAATTTGAACCTTAAACAAATTCATATTAAGGTATTGTGGGGCATATTTATTAATCCTGTGTAATAGGTGCAAAGTTAGTCTAAAATACAGAAATATAAAATTTTCAGATGTTAGATGCATCTTTAGATGGTCTAGTCTTAAGTTTTTACCACATGTTGGCTTACTCTGCACTGCAAAATTGTGCCAGAATTTTAAGCCCAACATTCCTTTTTCTTTAAGTCCCGACTCATTTTGGCAAGGTAGAAAAAGTGTCTAAGGCCACATGTAGCGAATTGCAGCCAAAAAACGTCCTTGAAAAAAAAACACAGTGAAAACACATTGCGTTCTTTTCATTTCTCATTGACTATTTGGTGCGTTTTTTTCTGCCTTTTCCTTCCCCTGTTTTATCTATAGAGAAACTTAAAAATTTGCAGCTAAAATTAACGTTATAAATTTTTACAACGTGGGACCTTAGCCTTAATCCTTTCTCGACATCCGCCATAGTATGTTAAGTATTTAAATATGACGGCTGCTCAGGAGACCTGACGCCAATACCCATAATCAATGCTCAAATCTGACCAAGGTGCCATTTTGTTGTGGTCTGCTTTTGCCCAAAAACGAGATCTGAGGCTGATGGTAAGTTGCATGACAGTTGGCAGCCTATTGAAGGCTCCCAGTCTTGTCTGGCATTCATTTGTATTACAGTCTGCTCCATGCAGCCTGCAATACAAATACCAACATCAAGACTCCTAGGGGGTCTAATAAATACAGTAAAAAAATATAAAAAAGAACACATATAAAAGTAAAAGAATACTGTTAAACACATATACATTTGGTATCCCTGTGTCCAAAAATGCCCAGTCTACAAACTATAAAAATATTTTTCCCATACAGTGAACGTTGTAGCAGGAAAAAATCAAAAGAGCCAAATTGCTGTTGTGTCTCATCTCATAAAAATTTTGAACAAATAGTGATCAAAGCAATAGACATTGTCCAAAATGGTATAACAAAAAAGTACATCTTGCTCCTGCAAAAAAAGACGCCTTATGCATCCCCGTACACGAACATATAAAAAAGGTGTCAGAATATGTCATTTTGGCTGCACAGTGAACACCATAAAAGCAAAGTCCATATATAATGTTGCAGAAACGCAATTTTTCTCCAATCAAACCCCATTCTGAATTTTTTTCCAGCCTTCCAGTCAGGGCTGTGGAGTCGGAGTCGGAGTCGTGGAGTCGGAGTCGGAGTCGGTGCCTATTTTGGTGGAGTCGGAGTCGGTATAAAATGGACCGACTCCGACTCCCAAAATATCTAATAAATTGGTACAGTTAGTAGTACAATGCAGTATGTGCTGAATATATTTTCATAAGAATTTGGGAAAATGATGAAATGTTGAAAATGATGAAATGTCCTGTAAAGGTCTGTTCTATTCCTCATATAATGATGGGACTGAGTTCTGAGTGAACCTATAAGGTTTAGCAGTGCCAGGGCTGTGGAGTCGGAGTCGTGGAGTCGGAGTCGGAGTCGGTGCCTATTTTGGTGGAGTCGGAGTCGGAGTCGGAGTTGGAGTCGGAGTCAGGGGAAATTGAGGAGTCGGAGTCGGGGCTTTGGCGTACCGACTCCACAGCCCTGCTTCCAGTACATCGTACAGAATATTAAATGGTACTATTACAAAGTACAATTTTTTTCCCACAAACTTTAAGCCCTATATGGCTCTGTGAATGGAATAAATTAAAAAGTTAAGTGGTTTGTAAGGTGGGGCCAGTCAAAAACAAAAATCGAAAAATGCCTGCAGTGGGAGGGAGTTAAAGAACATCTGCCACCAAGTTCAAAATACTAATGGCCCCTGGAAAGTAAAAATGTAAATTAGCTCTTATTTTCTCTGAGAAAAACAAACAGTTACTTCCCACATCGCGAATAAGACCTAATTAACATATACCATTCCAGTGGTCATAGCTTATGAACTGGTGGACTGAATTAAAAAAAATAATGCCCAATTGTTCAGGGGCACAGCAGCAATCAAATGATATATGTCATTTAGTATTGATGACAGGTCCTCTTTAAGGCCATGTAATTGTCTTACATAAAGCAAGCTGGATAACAGATGGCTCTTTTCTTGATGAACACTATTAAAGGCAACAGTAAGATATAAAATAATGAATCCCCAGTTTTACAGATCTTTACCTAAAGATCCATTAAGACTGTTTTCTCAGAGGTTAATTGTTTCAGTTGCCTCCTTCGTTGGGAGGTCTTATCAATTCAGCTTCTTAGAAGCTAAAAGTATTGGCATCACCATCATGTTCTGACCTAACATGGCTTGCTACTATGTTTCCTGATTTAAAATATTGCATACATCTTATATCCATATGTATTACTGTCTTTCTGATATAGTTCAGTGGACAGGGGCATACAATCAGTTAGCTTGTCCCCCTATATGAGCAATTGACAACATCTTTGATGCTAAACAGTTATACTACGCTTCTAAATTTTTTGCCTGACACAAAGGGAATCTGTCAGCACTATTATGCACACTATTGTGCTGAAATCTGTATTTGCACTAAATCTATAATTGTAGCTTGTATGGTCAAAATGCTGAATTTCTACATGAGTAATCAAGAACAATAATTTTAAGCAAAAATATACAATAAATATACAGTGCAAATTATGGTGGAAAATAAGTATTTGGTCAATAACAAAAGTTCATCTCAATACTTTGTTATATATTCTTTGTTGGCAATGACAGAGGTCAAACGTTTTCTGGAAGTCTTCACAAGGTTGGCACACACTGTTGCTGGTATGTTGGCCCATTACTCCATGCAGATCTTCTCTAGAGCAGTGATGTTTTGGGGCTGTTGCTGGGCAACACGGACTTTCAACTCCCTCCAAAGGTTTTCTATGGGGTTGAGATCTGGAGACTGGTTAGGCCACTCCAGGACCTTGAAATGCTTCTTACGAAGCCACTCTTTCGTTGCCCTGGCGGTGTGCTTGGGATCATTGTCATGCTGAAAGACCCAACCATGTTTCATCTTCAATGCCCTTGTTGATGGAAGGAGGTTTGCACTCATAATCTCACGATACATGGCCCCATTCATTCTTTCATTTACACGGATCAGTCGTCCTGGTCCCTTTGCAGAGAAACAGCCCCAAAGTATGATGTTACCACCCCCATGCTTCACAGTAGGTATGGTGTTCTTTGGATGCAACTCAGCATTCACTCTCCTCCAAACACGACGAGTTGTGTTTCTACCAAACAGTTCTACTTTGGTTTCATCTGACCATATGACATTCTCCCAGTACTCTTCTGGAACATCCAAATGCTCTCTAGTAAACTTCAGACGGGCCCGGATATGTACTCACTTAAGCAGAGGGACACGTCCGGCACTGCAGCATCTGAGTCCCTGGCGGCGTAGTGTGTTACTGATGGTAGCCTTTGTTACGTTAGTCCCAGCTTTCTGCAGGTCATTCATTAGGTCCTCCTGTGTGGTTCTGGGATTTTTTGCTCACTGTTCTTGTGATCATTTTGACCCCACAGGGTGAGATCTTGCATGGAGCCCATGATCGAGGGAGATTATCAGTGGTCTTGTATGTCTTCCATTTTCTAATTATTGCTCCCACAGTTGATTTCTTCACACCAAGCTGCTTACCTATTGCAGATTCAGTCTTCCCAGCCTTGTGCAGGTCTACAATTCTGTTTCTGGTGTCCTTCCACAGCTCTTTGGTCTTTACCATAGTGGAGTTTGGAGTGTGACTATTTGAGGTTGTGGACAGGTGTCTTTTATACTGATAACAATGTCAAACAGGTGCCATTACTACAGGTAATGAGTGGAGGACAGAAGAGCCTCTTAAAGAAGAAGTTACAGATCTGTGAGAGCCAGAAATCTTGCTTGTTTGTAGGTGACCAAATACTTATTTTCCACCACAATTTTCAAATAAATTCTTAAAAAATCAGACAATGTGATTTTCTAGGTATGTTTTCTCATTTTGTCTCTCATAGTTGAGGTATTCCTATGATGTCAATTACAGGCCTCTCTCATCTTTTTAAGTGGGAGAACTTGCACAATTGGTGACTGACTAAATACTTTTTTCCCCACTGTATATTACACACAAATTGATATGGTCATATACATATTGAAATAAACTTTGGAAATGTAATCTGTTAAATATGGTCATTAGGATGTACAGATGGTGCAACTGAGAAATATAATATATAAAGAAAAAAGCTATATCTACCTGGATCGGGACATTGGAATACCTTTTTTTTATATTTAACTTGTGAGCAGGATTATGTGACTTTGGTCTTAATAGTATCAAAGCATACCTTCTGTACCACTAAGGCTCGCTCTGTTCACATCTTGCTATGTGAATATGTTTTAGCAGACAAACTGCATGTCTCTGTATTGGGGAAAACAAAGAGACTGTATAGTGGGAATATGTCATAGGTATATAATGTGATTATTTTCAATGTATATTTCCAGTATATACAGTGGAGCTAAAAATTTTACATACTCCGGCAGATTTCTTGGGTTTTTTTGGCCTTTTTTCAGAGAATATGAATCATAACACAAAAACTTTTTCTCCACTCATGGTTAGTGGTTGGTTGAAGCCATTTATTGTCAAACTTCTGTGTTTTCTCTTTTTAAATCATAATGACAACCAAAAACATCAAAATGACCCTGTTCAAAATTTCACAAACCCTGGTGATTTTGGCCTGATAACTTGCCCAGAAGTTGACACAAAGGGGCTTGAATGGCCACTAAAGGTAACATCCTCACCTGTGACCTGTTTGCTTGTAATCAGTGTGTGTGCATAAAAGCTGAGTGAGTTTCTGGGATCCAGACAGACTGTTGCATCTTTCCTCCAGCCACTAATGTTTTTGGATTGTGAGTCATGATGAAAGCAAAAGAATTGTCCACGGATATACGGGAAAAGGTAGTTGAACTGTATAAAACAGGAAAGGGATACAAAAAGATATCCAAGGAATTGATAATGCAATTCAGCAGTGTTCAAACTGTGATTAACAAATGGAAACTCAGGGGCTCTGTAAAAACCAAACCATGGTCAGGTAGACCAACCAAAATTTCGGCCACAACTGCCTGGAAAATTGTTCGGGATGCAAAGAAAAACCCACATAAAACATCAGCTGAAATACAGGACTCTCTGAAAACTATCTGTGTGGCTGTTTCAAGATGCACAATAAGGAGGCACTTGAAGAAAAATGGGCTGAATGGTCGAGTTGCCAGAAGAAAGCCATTACTGTGCAAATGCCACAAAGAATCTTGCCTTCAATACGCCAAACAGCACAGAGACAAGCCTCAAAACTTCTGGAACAAGGTCATTTGGAGAGGTCTCAACAAGGACTATGATGAAAGGAACACCATTCCTACTGTAAAGCACGAAGGTGGATCACTGATGATGTGGGGATGTGTGAGCTTCAAAGGCACAGGAAACTTGGTCAAAGTTGAAGGAAAGATGAATGCAGCACGTTATCAGAAAATACTGGAGGCAAATTTGCACTCATCAGCCAGGAAGCTGCGCATGAGACGTAGTTGGATGTTCAAACATGACAACAATCCAAAACACAAGGCCAAGTAGACCTGTCATTGGCTACAGCAGAAGAAAGTGAAGGTTCTGGAGTGGCCATCTCAGTCTCCTGACTTCAATATCATTGAGCCACTCTGGGGAGATCTCAAGCGTGCAGTACATGCAAGACAGCCCAGGAATTTACACGAACTGGAGACTTTTTGCCAAGAAGAATGGGCAGTTTTACCATCTGAGAAAATAAAGATGAATCCACAACTACCACAAAAAACATCAAGCAGTCATTGATGTTAGAGGGGGCAATACACGGTATTAAGAACTGGGGTATGTGAACTTTTGAACAGGGTCATTTTGATGTTTTTGGTTGTCATTATGATTTAAAAAAAGAAAACACGGAAGTTTGACAATAAATGGCTTCAACCAACCACTAACCATGAGTGGAGCAAAAGTATTTGTGTTATCATTCATATTCTCTGAAAAAAGGCCAAAAAATCTGCCGGGGTATGTAAACTTTTTTGCACATCTGTACTTCAATCAAGATGTAAACTGAGCTATAAGTATAAACTACATATTTCGAAGTTTGCCCATTTTTAAGGCTATGTGCAGCCATTTTTATTGTTCCAATCCATTTAAAACTTAAAAAAATTGAGTAACATTGCAAATAGTCTATTAAAAAATACCCTACCATTAGTCCAATCCAAAACACAAGGCCAAGTAGACCTGTCATTGGCTACAGCAGAAGAAAGTGAAGGTTCTGGAGTGGCCATCTCAGTCTCCTGACTTCAATATCATTGAGCCACTCTGGGGAGATCTCAAGCGTGCAGTACATGCAAGACAGCCCAGGAATTTACACGAACTGGAGACTTTTTGCCAAGAAGAATGGGCAGTTTTACCATCTGAGAAAATAAAGATGAATCCACAACTACCACAAAAAACATCAAGCAGTCATTGATGTTAGAGGGGGCAATACACGGTATTAAGAACTGGGGTATGTGAACTTTTGAACAGGGTCATTTTGATGTTTTTGGTTGTCATTATGATTTAAAAAAAAGAAAACACGGAAGTTTGACAATAAATGGCTTCAACCAACCACTAACCATGAGTGGAGCAAAAGTATTTGTGTTATCATTCATATTCTCTGAAAAAAGGCCAAAAAATCTGCCGGGGTATGTAAACTTTTTTGCACATCTGTACTTCAATCAAGATGTAAACTGAGCTATAAGCATAAACTACATATTTTGAAGTTTGCCCATTTTTAAGGCTATGTGCAGCCATTTTTATTGTTCCAATCCATTTAAAACTTAAAAAAATTGAGTAACATTGCAAATAGTCTATTAAAAAATACCCTACCATTAGTCCTACGTTTCTACATTGATAAGGAATACAATCAAACCTGTGTAGTCTAATCCTAATCCTGATCTTGCTATCCTACAGAAGAGGATGGATAATTGTATGAGAAATTCTGGCCAAACAGGCTGGAAATATGTTTCCATTTAAAGAACTATAACTTTTCATAGGTATCATGCACATCATAACTCAATTTTGCCCATAGTGAAGCATCAGCAAAAGTGTATGTATCTATGAAAAGTAGAAGTAGTAATAGTTTCCTACCCATGGATTTTGTTTGGTGATTGTATAGCTTTGAAGACTTAGGGCAAAAACTATTGTTCTCTATTACTTGGAGAATCTGCACTATTACACTGTTTACTATCATCAGATAATTTTAGATCCGAGTTCAACCAAGGACAGGTCCTGAAAATTTGAAAGCTCCCACTCAGGTGCTGGCATAATGCAGATTAGATCACAAGATGAAATGTATATGTGTTATAGCTCATATTTTATCTCAGATATTCTCATTGATAAATACATATATTAGAAACATTCATATACAGTTGTGCTAAAAAGTTTACATACCCTGGCAGATTTTTTGTTTTTTTGGCCTTTTTTCAGAGAATATGAATGATAACACAAAAACTTTTTCTCCACTCATGGTTAGTGGTTGGTTGAAGTCATTTATTGTCAAACTTCTGTGTTTTCTCTTTTTAAATCATAATGACAACCAAAAACATCAAAATGACCCTGTTCAAAAGTTCACATACCCCAGTTCTTAATACCGTGTATTGCCCCCTCTAACATCAATGACAGCTTGAAGTCTTTTGTGGTAGTTGTGGATGAGGCTCTTTATTTTCTCAGATGGTAAAACTGCCCATTCTTCTTAGCAAAAAGTCTCCAGTTCGTGTAAATTTCTGGGCCGTCTTGCATGTACCGCGCGCTTGAGATCTCCCCAGAGTGGCTCAATGATATTGAGGTCAGGAGACTGAGATGGCCACTCCAGAACCTTCACTTTCTTCTGCTGTAGCCAATGACAGGTCAACTTGGCCTTGTGTTTTGGATCGTTGTCATGTTGGAACGTCCAACTACGTCTCATGCGCAGTTTCCTGGCTGATGAGTGCAAATTTGCCTCCAGTATTTGCTGATAATGTACTGCATTCATCTTCCCTTCAAATTTGACCAAGTTTCCTGTGCCTTTGAAGCTCACACATCCCCACATCATCAGTGATCCACCTCTGTGCTTTACAGTAGGAATGGTGTTCCTTTCATCATAGGCCTTGTTGATACCTCTCTAAACGTAACATTTATGGCTGCGGCCAAAAAGTTTGATTTTTGTCTCATCATTCCAAATGACCTTGTTCCAGAAGTTTTGAGGCTTGTCTCTGTGCTGTTTGGCATATTGAAGGCAAGAGTCTTTGTGGAATTTGCGCAGTAATGGCTTTCTTCTGGCAACTCAACCATGCAGCCCATTTTTTTTCACGTGCCTCCTTATTGTGCATCTTGAAACAGCCACACCGATAGTTTTCAGAGAGTCCAGTATTTCAGCTGATGTTATATGTGGGTTTTTCTTTGCATCCCAAACAATTTTCCAGACAGTCGTGGCTGAAATTTTGGTTGGTCTACCTGACCATGGTTTGGTTTTTACAGAGCCCCTGAGTTTCCATTTGTTAATCACAGTTTGAACACTGCTGACTGGCATTATCAGTTCCTTGGATATCTTTTTGTATCCCTTTCCTATTTTATACAGTTCAACTACCTTTTCCCGTAGATCCGTGGACAATTTTTTTGCTTTCCCCATGACTCACAATCCAGAAACATCAGTGGCTGGAGGAAAGATGCAACAGTCTGTTTGGATCCCAGAAACTCACTCAGCTTTTATGCACACACATTTATTACAAGCAAACAGGTCACAGGTGAAGATGTTACGTTTAGTAGCCATTCAAACCCCTTTGTGTCAACTTCTGGGCATGTTATCAGGGCAAAATCACCAGGGTATGTGAACTTTTGAACAGGGTCATTTTGATGTTTTTGGTTGTTGTTATGATTTAAAAAGAGAAAACACAGAAGTTTGACAATAAATGGCTTCAACCAACCACTAACCATGAGCGGAGAAAAAGTTTTTGTGCTATCATTCATATTCTCTGAAAAAAGGCCAAAAAAACAAAAAATCTGCCGGGGTATGTAAACTTTATAGGACAACTGTATACTCACGTCCACATATAAATATATACATATCTGTGAAAATTTTGTTATCATTATTACATTAAATCTAATGTGAGCAATGCAAGATGACTAATAGGAATATTCTACATCTATATCTACATATATAAATTCTTTGTACATATCTTTGGTTGACCATTTTGTCTGATTTGCAGGCAGTATCTTATAGAGCAGGAGGAGATATGCAGATTAATAAATAGTTTTGCAGGAAATGAGTCAGTAAAATGTGTATTTCATTTATTTAACTCTGCCCAGTCCGGTAGGAGGTCCAGAGATTTACATTAATAAATTAAAAGTTATATCAGATCTTTCGCTACAACTATCTAGCAGCCTTTTCAGCTCTTCCTGCTCTCTAACCTACTGCATGCAGATTGCACTGTGTTTTCATGGTCACAGATTCCCTTTCAAGGGATATTCCCATCCAAATGGATCACATTTAGCTAAATTTCTCTCCTCAGTGTTTTCAACTGGTTACCTATGTTATAGATTTGCTCTCAGGTCAGACTGATGACTCAGTTCCAGCAACCAGCCATATATATTCTCTTCTGCCCTGATAAGGGCTAGATGAGTTTCTTGAGCATTGCTTCTGGTATCTCTATATGTAAATGAGAGATAACTGCGCCCTTTAGAACAAACATGATTACAGTGATAGAATGAGCTGAAAACCATCTATCTATCTATCTGAATGTATTCTATAGCAAGACTCCTTCAACTATCAAATATCATTTAGACCATGGTAGACAAATCCACCATGGATTTTTTTTTTTTAAATTGTGATATGAATTTGAAGGTAATACTCAGTTTTGATTGGCCAGCAGATCTGCATGTTGATTAGTGCCATTATAATTAAATACAGCTGATTCACGACTTTTCAAAGTGGAATCCAGTCCATGGCTGAATGTGACTGCCACCATGATTCTACACAGTGGCGTAACTAAAGTCTTCTGGGCCCGGGTACAAACTTTTGTCCAGGGCCTCCTCCCTAGAGCGAATTCTTGATAGTGTTGGTTACAGGTGCTGCAGCGATATCTCAGATACTTGAAAGGGATACAGCTTTGGTACCCACAACTGCAGTTATCAAGAATATGGTGAGTGAGTAGCGCAGCGCCGGCATGTAAACAATACTGGGACAGTATTATGCGCTCCACAGTGGCCCCCACACAGTAGTATGCACTCCACAGCAGCCCCCCACACAGCATTATGTGCTCCAGAGAGGCCCCCCACACAGCATTATATGCTCCAAAGCGGCCCCTCTCACAGCATTATGCGCTCCACAGCGGCCCCCCACACAGCATTATACGCTCCACAGCAGCCCCCCACACAGCATTATGCGCTCCACAGTGGCCCCACACAGCATTATATGCTCCAGAACAGCCTCCACACAGCATTATGCGCTCCACAGCAGTCCCCACATAGCATTATGCGCTCCACAGCGGCCCCCACACAGCATTATGTGCTCCACAGTGGTCCCCACAGAGTATTATATGCCCACAGTGGCCCCCCTCATAGTATTACACCTAGAGCCGGTGCTATTATTATACTTTAGGGTCTCCTCAGACCCCAGAGTATAATAAGTAGAGGCCCAGGGAAAGTGATTAAAAATGACAAACTCACCTTACCTTACCTTTCCTGTGTATCCTTGCTCCTCTTCTGTCTTGCGACTGAGGTTCTGTGCTCCAGACGTCACTGCTGGGACCTGTGATTGGGCCTCAGCTGTCACGTGGGTCGCGATGACGTCATCACGCCGGCACGCCCCCATGTGACCGCTTGGGCCAATCACAGGCCCCAACAGTGACATCTGAAACACAGGAAAACCTCAGAAACCGGCCGAAAGAGCCCTGGACAGGTGAGTTTAAATAATTTTTTTTTATTTTTAGTCACCTACCCTAGACTGGCATTAACTGAATGAACTGTTAACATGTATAGCGGTCGGTAAAAGCCTGGTTCATGGTGGTCCGGGGCCCCGACCATTTCCAGCGGGCTCCATACCCCTCCAGGCCCAGTTGCGGTCGCATCCCCTGCAACCACGATTGTTACGTCACTGGATCTACATTTATACCCTTTTCTCCATTGTGCCTTATATTCAATGGAGTATGCAGCATACAAGAGAATGAATCAAACAGTGTGTAGCTCTCCTTTTTATAAGTAAATAAAACAAATTTTAAAAATGTCCAACTCAGGTCAACTTTCATCCAAAGTCATGTCTTGACTATTTTTTTTCCATTTCCTGGCCTCCATAATTGCATAAGGCATTTCATTTGTAATCTAACTGTTTATTCTAACAGTCTATTTTGATGGCTGGTTTGCCATAAAGAATAGGAATCCACTCGGTTCTAGAAGAAAATAATTTTCCAGATTTCCTGTATATACCATTATTTCCTCCATCTGATGCTCTTGATTATCTACGTGTTCTAACATTTGTGAAAAAACATTTTTGATTATCTAAATCTATTCTCACATTTGGACTTTACTCATTCCATGCACAACATGCCGCTTAGCTTTTCATATTTTTAGCTAGATAAATCAAACACATTTTTCTAAAAGTAAACTATGTAAAAGAATTCAATATACAAATGAATACATAGTTTGGCAAACCATTTGAAGCTGTCTTAACTTGAAAAGTTTAGTTTCAAGCAAGTGTGTTGCCCTAAAACAATAAGGTAACTGCAGTTTTTGTATTCTTTGAAGTGTATTCTCATGTCTTTTCTTTAGTAGAGTAATAATCTGTAATTAATTTTTGATACATAGAATAAACCCTCAGCAACAGCTGATTTTGCCAGTTAGGCTAGGTTCACACCTGTTCCCTGTTTCCGCTCGGGGATTCCGTTCCCTATTCCGCTTGAAAAATGTGGAGAGAAAAGTCCTGCAAGCAGTGCTTTTCTCTCCGCATTTTTCGGGCGTAAATGCGTCAGTCCCTATTATAGTCTATGGGTGCAGGGGTTTCTGCGGGTAACCGCTTTTTAAGTGGATTGGGTTTCCGTTTTTCGGGTCCCCAAGAAGACCCGAAGAACGGAAACCCGAATGCAGGTGTGAACCTTGCGTAAGAGTTATTGCCTTTTGCATGAGTACCCTATAGTGACCATTGTAGGGAAAATGTAACAAGCTGTTGATGTAGAGTAATATACAGTGAAATAACATCTGCACCAAAACATTGAAAACTCCCCATAGAGCCTCTTTAAAGGACTCTTAAACATTGCATTTATTTGAAAAATAGAATATTTGTGTAGTTCCAACTCTATAAGTATTGACTTCATTAACAAAACTATAGCCATTGTCAAGTTGATCTTTTGATCTTTAAATTACTAATATGGTATTATGTATTGCTCTACAAATGTGGGACACTACAGTAGCAGTATAAAATAAAACAAAGTACAAAACAAATAAATTGAGAGAATACAATTTTATGACGAGTAATTTTTTGTTACACATTTTATTTTGTGACACAAGTTAAAAATTTGTGACATATGTCATAATTTATTGACACAGAATATAGTTGTGTAACGTTTGGGTTTCATTTTATTTAGGTCATAAATTTTGCACTTACAAAACAAACACATTTTAAAAAATTTAATAATTACAAAGAACTCTATATTCAACTGGCACTGAGTCCAAATCAGCATAATGTGCAATGTAAACTTTTGAATTAAATGTATGATCTTTCTTGTTGCTTGTTTTTTATGTTGGATGTTAAATCTAAGAAAAAAATATATCTTTTTACTATATTAGCCAACATATATATACATTTAGAGTCTTCAGTAGTTGATATCTTTTAATAGCTAACTGAAAAGATGATGACAAATAGCAAGCTTTTGAGATTACTTAGGTCTCTTCATCAGGCATGGTATAACACAGTATCTGAAGAGTCACATAAAGGACATAGGAATATAGTGGTAAATGAGACAGGTGATGTAAAGCACAGCTATCAATATAAGGTGTAAACAACTAAAGCAGTAAAAATTGGAACAGTTCCTAGATGAGAAGTATGAAAGTTTTATTGCCCCCTGATTGAGATCTGGTCCATGGTTCTGATGCCCCACCAGATCTGAGGACACATTCCTTAAGTGATGTATAATTGCATAAATCCGTGAGACACATTCATCCCTGTTCTGAGTGTGTCAAAGGTTGTTTATACTCACAGACCCTCCTGTCTCTCTGATATTTGCAGTTTCCTTTCAATACCAAAATTTTCATGTATTTTTGTTGTGATCAGTTACAGAAATGTTTTGGCACGGGGAGATCTGTCCTCTTCTCTTTGATTGTATGTCGATGTGAGTTCATTCTTTGAAATTTTGTACATATAATTAAGAAGACTGCATTCGGTGTGGTGCAGGTGAAGGTATCTGGGATTTTGCTGTCTTGATTCAAGTTGTAGATCTTTATCTTGTTGGTGGCCTTATGTCCTTATGTATGGGCAGGTTTTACATTTCCTCTGGTTGCAGGTAATTTTTTTTGTTGTTGTTGGAAGGGACACTAAGCTCCTGATGATGTTTCTGAGATCTGACATACCTTTAGACTGCCTAGCCTAGTTTATACCACTTTTTAGTTGGCTTACTTTAAGCCAGAATTTCATGATACAATTTTGACACATTATTGGTGCATCTTGGAACATTTTGGCACCTTTAAGCCAAGCACCTTTTTCCGTGAAGCCTCACCTACATATCTAGCAAGTTGAAAAATTTTCAACTCAAACTACATGTGCCAAATTGCTCCACTTACATCAGACTTGAGTCATAGCCACAATAGTAAATCTGGGCCACAGGTCATCTAAATGACACTAAGTGCTTCACAGCTTTTTCTTCCACTGAGAAGGCCTTGTATCGAAACCCATCCCAGTTTTATTGCCACATGCTTTTTTGTCTTCATCAATTTCAGAAACACAAACGTATTGTGCAGAAGTAATGCAAAACAGATATTATTGCCCCATCCCCTGTTCCAGGCTTACATAACATACATAGATCTGGCATCCTAGATATTTTTAAAGACAACATATATATATATAGTAGTGCTGCACTTTTCAGGACATATCAAGGTATTCTGTAATGTAAACGGGGGTCTCACAGGATTAGCCAACAGGGAAAGACAAGATCCAGATGTGAGAGAAGGAAAAAGAATGAGAAGGAAGGAGAGACAACTTGACACACACATAATGTAATGACAAGTGCTGATGTTTCCTGGGGTTAATGTGTTAAACATGAAACTTTCTGTGCCTAGCTGCAAATCCACAGTACTGAAGCAGAAGATGGAATTTAACAATTTAGTGCAAGACATCCACCCAAAAACCTGTGATGTAAATTGAAAAATTACATTGTGTCAAATTGCCTTAATTTACAACAAACCTAAAACCATGGTTTTCACGTGCACATAATTTAATATACTGTACAATATGTACTAGAGTAGGGCAACTCCTACAGAAAAAAAGCAATCTGGATGTCATTACTTTAAATGGCATAAGCAATAACAGCAGTGTATAGGTGCAGTGCACTAGACTACATTAAGTGGCCAGAGACGTCACCTTCTAGATAGCTAACAGATCTCAGTACAGCCTTATATTATAATGAATACATTTTCTCAAGTACATTCCTCATTGGGGTTTCAAATATTTTAAAAATCACCCAAGGTTAAGAAACCTTGTTAAATAAATAAATAAGCTGTTCTCACCTTTTAAATGTCCCTCCACTTCAGCGCCATCACTCTGATCTCTATCACCCTGGTCCCTGCTGGTACTGCAACAATGATGTCACATTCATCTTTCACATGACCTGCAGCAAATCACTGGTATCAGAATATACAACATGTGATCACTGAGGCCAGTGATCAACTGAAGTAGTCATGTGAATGTGCAGGACCGGCAGGGACTTGTGGATATTTCTTTATATTACACATTTACCTTCCCTGCTATGATTTTAAAATCTCAGATAACTCCTTCAACAAAACTTGATGAGTAAATGAAGAAAATGATTAAAGGGGTTGACAGCTGGGTCCACAGCAGTTTAAAGAGGCTTCTGCACTCGTATGAGAGAAGTGATCTCTTCACTGTTTACATCACACACCGTTTGTTTCATAGTGGCCATGCAATGTAATTACAGCCTCATCCATAGAAATGAATGGGACAAGGTTGTAATTATATTGCACATCTGCATAAGGCATATGATGTAAACAGTGAAGGGCCCATGGCACTCACATGAGTGCCGCTGTGCCTTCAATTAGTTGATCAGCAGGGGTCCTGGGTGTTGGACCTCCACTTATCTCCTTTTGATGACTTATCCTGAGCCTAGCCCATTAATAATAAAGAACTGGACAATCCCCTAAAAGATTTTTAATCATGTGTTTATATTATGTTCCAGAAAAACTACTAAATATATGTATGATAAGGCATTTTAGGTCTTGATTATATTGCAACTGTGCTATTGTAATACACAATAGTTCTCACAGTTTCTTACAGTTAAAACATAGGCATCATATTTACAATGGATAAAATATTGGAAGGCATATATTTTTATACAAGCTTTGTATAAATGTTCAACTTTTAAGGGGTTTCTCTACAGTATAGTGCTGCTGCCAACAGTTACTCCTCCTCTGAACAACTGCATTACTCCGACAACACTTTATTTTTTTCAAGACCGTTACTACATGAACGGGTTATCCAAAGCAGAAAAATTCTTAAATGGGGTCTGTCAGGTCCAAAATGTCTCCCATCCAATAACAGTGTTGTTTAGGGACCTTTAAGTAGAGCAGAAATATACCTTTGTAGCTCCAACTTGATGAAGATATGCAGAGATAATCATCTTTTTTAAGATATACAAATCAGTCCTCAAGCGCTTACTTGCCCAGAGTACATTTTCCCCATTATAATTCAACCGAACTCAACACATCCAATCTGGAAGTGCCATTATTATACTCTGAGTATAATAAGCGGAGGCCCTGGGGAGGTGAGCAAACATAACAAACAGTGTTACTCTTCTCCCCTGGGCTCCAGCACATCCTCTTCATGACACTCCCGGCCTGAATGATCCAGGGACTGATGAGGCCTGTTATTGGTCCTCAGTGGTCACATAGGCCATGTTGGTGTAATGACGCTTGCATTTGTACAACATTACAATGTATGAAGTGTGCACTATGGGACGTTATACTGTGTGGAGGGGCCACTGTGGGACATCATACTGTGTGAATAGACCACTTTGGGACATTATATTGAGTGGAGGTGCCACTATGGGACATTATACTGTGTGGAGGGGCCACTTTGGGACATTATACTGTAAGGAGGCTGCTATGGGACATTATACTCCGTGGAGAGCCACTATGGGACATTAGTCTGTTAGGCTTTTTGAACAGATGGGGGCTGATGGTACCATTAATTCACCCCTGGTAATCATAAAAAGATGATTCGCTCTGCATTACTTCATCAGTGTGTGGCCACAATGGTATGTTTCTAATCCTATCAAAGCCCCTACACAGAACTATTTTTGGTTTAGGAGGCATTTTGGACATGTTAGACTGTCTTTAAATAAAGCTACTTATATTATAAACAAGCCATGATTTCAGTACCAATCTTTGCCTTTTCATAAGCTATACAAATTACAAAATATATATTTTCACATACTATTCACTTTATCTTTGTTTTAAATTGGAATTTTCCTTCAATAAATTTATAGGCTGAGAAGATGGTTTTCAGATTAAGATCAACTATCTGTATGTTAGCTGAGTACCAGCAGTAGTGAATATAATGTATTTTATTTTATTTCAAGAATGAGTGGGACTTTTCCATATACATCTTTTCTTAGTAACTGTTTTAGCATATACAATAGATAAATAATGGACCTATTTATTGCCTAGAAAAAGTTAACACACCACTTACACAAAATCTCCAGAATAGTTGTAATACGTTGAAGATTTTTTCAGGGTCTTAGACTACGGACCTCTGAAATATCAATACATTTTGAGGAAATTTCACACCCAGAAGACCATAAAGTTGGCAGGATTTAGCAGCATTTTGCTCTTTCCCAGAGTTAAAGCACAGCAAGAAAAAAAAAACCAAAAAAAACCCAAAACGTTAAAACAGAAAGCCAACAAAAAATAACTTGATTGCCTAGAAGTCTTAGATAATGACTTCCCTTTCAGTAACATTACCCAGTCCAGTCTGGTTTAAATCACTTGCTGGATTACAGGGGTGTATGGAGATCAATGTTACCAGAGGAGGTCATAATGCTGCAGTATTCCTTGTGTTTTAGCTGCCTGGTCTATGAAATAAAGCTGGGATCGTTCTATGTATTTTACATGCTTATATTACGTATATTGGAAAAGATTGCCATACAGTATGTATATATTTCAAAGTTTTTGCTCGGTGGCCCAAATGAATCGGTGGGAACCATAGTCAACTCTATTGGCATCCTTAGGACACTAGGATGGGAATTTTTTGTTTGAAGGTGGGGAGGATGATGGAAAAATGAAGAA
Source organism: Leptodactylus fallax (assembly GCA_947044405.1). Lineage (NCBI taxonomy): Eukaryota > Metazoa > Chordata > Amphibia > Anura > Leptodactylidae > Leptodactylus > Leptodactylus fallax. The sequence goes on from CAMRHE010000015.1 coordinate 4,473,615, forward strand.
CCTAAGGTGTCTGTGCAGCAAACTCTGCAGACTCAAGTCTTCATGGCATTCAGGGTAGAATGGAGAAGATGTGGAAAGAGAATGCGGCAGATTTATTAAAACAGTCTAAAAGCAAAACTGTTATTGGTTGCTATAAGCAACTAAATAGTTTTGCTTTCAGACCATAAATCTGACGCAATGTCTACAATCAGAGAAGACATCATTGGATGAAATTGTGTATTTTGCCTGCAAATGCATAATTTATAAAGTAATACCCATTCGGGGACTGTATGCATTTAACCCAATGTATTTAAACCAATGTAATTAACCCTTGCATGCAAAACTTTATCATGTGGTTTTTTTTAAGGCCCTAGCAATGCCCCTGGCTATGCAGATTAGAATCCAAATTCTAAACACCTATGAATGGAATGTTTGATGACTATCAGATAATCTTTAAGGGATTAACTGTGGTGACAGCAACACACTTTGTCAACAGAATCAAACAGAACTAATAATGTGCACTTTGTTTTGCCTAAAGATGCCCTTACAAAGTCGCCCTAAAATGACCTATCCCTTGGTCATATGGGATAGGGCATTTTAGGGTGACTTTTTAAGGGCTGAGTACTGCAAATGTCAGGGTGGGAGTCAATACAGAGTATGGGGTAAATATACTAGAGTGTACTAGGAAGAGTATACAGCAAAAGACAACCTGTTGAATCCCAACCAGGTTGAATACCCCAATGTGTTTATGTACCTGTTTAGATCCCACCTCCTGGTAAGACCTGATCATTTTCTTTATGATGGTAGGCTTTTGGGTTTTCCATTGGTGGCCTTTGTTTCTGTTTTGTATATTGTGCCCAATATTTAAAGGGATTCTATCATTGGGAAACCCTATTTTCAGTAACAGCACGTCGGAATAGCCTTTAGAAAGGCTATTCCTCTCCTACCTTTATTTTTCTGATCCGTGCGCCGTTTTGGAGAATTTTCTTATTTCTTCTTTTTGTAGCTTAGTCTTCAGAAAGCACAGGGGGCATTCCCCCTGTGCTCAGAAAGCACAGGGGGCATCCCCTGTGCTCACGTCACAAGCTCTTTGGAAGGTCCGAACCTGCCCATCATGTCTGTTCGGGATCCAAATCCCACGCATGCTCAGTCGACTCTGCCATTTCGTGTTGGACAGAGCCAACTGCGCATGTTCAGTTGACCATTTTGACATCAAAGTCGCAGAGCCGACAGAGCATGCGTGGGATCTGGATCCCGAACAGACACGATGAGGTGGCTCTGGATCTTCCAAAGAGCATGTGACGTGAGCACAGGGGACGCCCCCTCTGCTTTCTGAGCACAGGGGGAACACCCCCTGTGTTTTCTGAAGACTAATCTGCATAAAGAAGAAAGAAGAAAATTCTCTAAAATGGCGTCGCGGATCAGAAAAATAAAGGTAGGAGACAAATAGTCTTTCTGAAGGCTATTCCAACGTGCTGTTAGTGAAAATAGGGATTTCCAATGATAGAATCCCTTTAACTGTTTTTGATGGCGTGATATACTTTTATTAGACTTTATTTATATATTCCTTTTGCATGCTGTAATTTTTCATTTGGGTATCTTTGGCCACTTTAGTGTGGCATTGTGATATATTTGCTACTTTGACATCTTACAGTGCTAATGTACTATACATTATAAAAGGTGCTGCAAGCGTCATCATAAGGTAGTTGTAGTAATGGTGGAGATAGTGAAGGATCTGTGATTCATCAAAATGCATCATATAGAGCACAATTCTGAAAAGCTTGCAAGCAATAGTTGAAATAGGAGAATTTAGTCAGATTCAAGCAATTATACATGCAGATACAGTGGGGAAAAAAAAGTATTTAGTCAGCCACCAATTGTGCAAGTTCTCCCACTTAAAAAGATGAGAGAGGCCTGTAATTGACATCATAGGTAGACCTCATCTGTGAGAGACAAAATGAGAAAACAAATCCAGAAAATCGCATTGTCTGATTTTTAAAGAATTTATTTGCAAATTATGATGGAAAATAAGTATTTGGTCAATAACAAAAGATCATCTGAATACTTTGTTATATATTCTTTGTTGGCAATGACAGAGGTCAAACGTTTTCTGTAAGTCTTCACAAGGTTGGCACACACTGTTGCTGGTATGTTGGCCCATTCCTCCATGCAGATCTCCTCTAGAACAGTGATATTTTGGGGCTGTCGCTGGGCAACATGGACTTTCAACTCTCTCCAAAGGTTTTCTATGGGGTTGAGATCTGGAGACTGGCTAGGCCACTCCAGGACCTTGAAATGTTTCTTACGAAGCTACTCCTTAGTTGCCCTGGTGGTGTGCTTGGGATCATTGTCATGCTGAAAGACCCAGCCACGTTTCATCTTCAATGTCATTGCTGATGGAAGGAGGTTTGCACTCAAAATCTCACCATACATGGCCCCATTCATTCTTTCATGTACACGGATCAGTCGTCCTGGTCCCTTTGCAGAGAAACAGCCCCAAAACATGATGTTGCCACCCCCATGCTTCACAGTAGGTATGGTGTTCTTTGGATGCAACTCAGCATTCACTCTCCTCCAAAAACAACGAGTTGTGTTTCTACCAAACAGTTCTACTTTGGTTTCATCTGACCATATAACATTCTCCCAATACTCTTCTGGAACATCCAAATGTTCTCTAGCAAACTTCAGACAGGCCCGGATATGTACTGGCTTAAGCAGGGGGACACGTCTGGCACTGCAGGATCTGAGTCCCTGGCGGTGTAGTGTGTTACTGACGGTAGCCTTTGTTACGTTAGTCCCAGCTTTCTGCAGGTCATTCACTAGGTCCCCCCGTGTTGTTCTGGGATTTTTGCTCACTGTTCTTGTGATCATTTTGACCCCACGGGGTGAGATCTTGCATGGAGCCCCTGATTGAGGGAGATTATCAGTGGTCTTGTATGTCTTCCATTTTCTAATTATTGCTTCCACAGTTGATTTCTTCACACCAAGCTGCATGCCTATTGCACATTCAGTCTTCCTAGCCAGGTGCAGGTCTACAATTTTGTTTCTGATGTCCTTCCACAGCTCTTTGGTGTTCACCATAGTGGAATTTGGAGTGTGACTGTTTGAGGTTGTGGACAGGTGTCTTTTATACTGATAACAATGTCAAACAGGTGCCATTACTATAGGTAATGAGTGGAGGACAGAGGAGCCTCTTAAAGAAGAAGTTACAGGTCTGTGAGAGCCAGAAATCTTGCTGTTTGTAGGTGACTAAATACTTATTTTCCACCATAATTTGCAAATAAATTCTTAAAAAATCAGACAATGTGATTTTCTAGATATGTTTTCTCATTTTGTCTCTCATAGTTGTGATCTACCTATGATGTAAATTACAGGCCTCTCTCATCTTTTTAAGTGGGAGAACTTGCACAATTGGTGGCTGACTAAATACTTTTTTTCCCCACTGTAAGTGATAGAAATCAATAAATAGGAATGAGAGCATAGCTGTGGATAGCTGCATTCCTGCTCTAATACGGAATTACAGACAGACAGACAGGACAGTTAACACTTTCATTGCCAATAATGCAATTTTGTCTAAGTCTGTTGTGCAATATATCAGCTTCATCTATATACACAGTCTGTGTGTATATGTGTAAACATATTTTTTCCTTTTTTTGTTGTTGTTCACCCAATATACAGTCTAGCCTGCACTAAAACTCTTCTTCTTTCATTTTTTTTTCTGCTCTGATCACCAAATACACAATGTGATGGAATGTTGTTAATCTAAAAAAATATTCAAATAATTTCTTACACGTTTTTTTTTTGCTGCGCATATATACAGTATTGCAGCCTCCGCTAATCTAAAAAAATGAATCTCCATTATTTAAATTTTTTGTTGTTCAACTGTTGTTCAGTTCACCCAATATACAGTTTAGTCTGCACTAATTTTAAAAATCTTGATCACCAAATTGAAATTTGATCACCAAATACATAAGCTTTTGTTTTTGTTGTGCATATATACAGTATTGCAGTTTGTGCTAATATAAAAAAATATTTTATTTAAAGCTACTTTTCAAAAACAAAACTAAAACAAAAAAGTCAAACACACAGTGCCAGAATTGCTGCCAATCGTTATCATTAAGCATTAATTAAGCATCTGAGCTCTGAAAAATGATTGGAAAAAAAAACAGAGCAGGGGACAGGCAAAAGGAGGGGGGGGAGAGGAAATATGTGCAAGTACTAACAATAAGAATGCAACAGCAACACTATTTCTGGGCTTGGTGGCACCGCCAATATCCACATAATTGTTGTACTTCTTGAGAATGAAGATGAAGTCAGGGTTCTGTGTGTTCCTCCTTCTCTACCACCTACATAACACATAATTTATGGGAGGGCATTTTTGGACTGTCAATGTCCTTTACATTCTTGACTGACACAGATCCCTGATATTAATGTGGCACCTACTGAGTAAGCTATATCTCCTAGTCAGAGCAGTCTTCCTTCTCTTTTTGATGAGCTGAATGAGAACAGTCATCACTGTGTGCAAGCAGAGGAGGAAGACATGACTGGTTGTGGTAGAAATGGTAGGGGCAGGGGTACTGGTAGTACTACTGATAGTCGTTCTGGTAGGGAAGCTAGGGGGAAATCTGGAGTTTGAAATTCTGAGGGTGTACATGGCCAAGATGTGTCAGAAAAAAACAGGTCAGGTAAAGGGGGTGGTGGCAGCGGTCATAGTAACAATTCCAGTTATTGCATAGGCCCAACATCCAAAAAGCCTACTCTGGGCATAACTAGGGGAAGCTTGTGGGGTGGGGGTGGTGACATTGGTAGTAGTAGTATCAAATATGTTTCCGCTGGTGCTGGCGGCAGCAATTACACACAGTCATCTCCCATTTGGGAATTTTATTATACATTTCCAAATGATAAATCCATGGCAATGTGCAAGATCTGCAAGCAGAAACTTTCCCATGCATGAAAAAATGTAGGAACGATGTGCTCACATGAAAAGGCATCACTATCTTATTTTGCAAAATAGATTTGGCAGTGGCAGTGGCACTGGCACAGGCAGTGAGCAAGACTGTGATAATCCTTGTCCTCGTGTCTTCCTTGTAAGCCACATCTACACCTAGCACATGGTCGTCATTATAATCATCATCACCAACTGTTTATCCTACTCCACCTCTTCCACACTAACATCAGTGATCCATAAGGGAATGTGTGTCCAGGAGACTGCAATATGCTCCCAGTCATCTGGCGGTTTTACAACTTAACCCACACTTGGCCAAGCTGCTGGCGGTACAGTTGCTGCCATACTACTTAGTGGATTCCATTGCATTTGGCCAACTGATGACATGCACAGTACCTCAGCGGAGGATACCTAGCCACCATTATTTCTACAGGAAAGCTGTCCCTGCTTTATATCGGCATGTGTCACCGAATGTGGGCTTTTTGAAAAAAAAATCCTAATGTCTTTGAGTGCTAAAAATTGGATAGATATGTTTCTGGGAAACCTAACAGTGTTCTACACTATGTTTTAAGTCATTTTAAGATGTGATTTGTACCGAACTTGTTCGACCAAAAACGATTCTTGGACCCGAACCACCCTAACCCAGAATGAAATTAATCTTGAGAGGTTCACCCATCTCTAGTTACTATATGTTAAAGATTTTCCTGAAGAGGTAGGTTTCCAAGTTGTGTTTGAGAGTTTTGATGGTAAGAGACAATCTGCCAAACTAGGTAACATCTACAATAGAATGTGTCTTATCACTTGGTATATGTTGACTTCTGAATCTCACAGTTTTACATAAGAACTTGCAGATGTGAAATTGCAAGGAGTAGGCATGCAAAGTATATATTTACAGATATTTCAAAGGGATTTACCCAAAAATATTCGGTTTACTATACTTAATACCTCATTAATCAATTGGGCCAGCTGTTACCAGCGTAGAAACATCTGGCTTAGTTGTAAGCGAGCTTATGAATTTAGTCTTGTTGGATATCGTGTAAAGAGGATGAACTTGTGCTGTGTTCAGCCAGCAGATGATGAAATAAATTAACACTCCTAGCACTGCTCACATTGTGGTAGCAATTCTCTCGTCCTTGGACCATTTCTCATTGAAATGAAATGTGTTGGAAGGTAGATAATTATTATAGTAATGTACACTAACTAAACAAGACAATTGAGTTATGCAATACCCTATAAAGTCTGCATGATTTACAATTAGACTCCAGAATTACCTATTAGTCTGATCTATTGGAAAGTTATTATATGTATAATTAGATTTGCATGACTTTAGTGATGTATGAGTCTAACCGTACCACTGTTTACATCCCAGGTTTCATTGCCAGGATAGGATGGCTTCCCAAACATTACAGATGTTTGACTTCATCCCAAATCTGTCTCATTGTTTTGAAAGTCTTTTATTTTTTTCCCCTCAGAATGACCTCAGGGCTATGAACTAAGGCAGAGTTTTCTAGTTCTGCTAAAACCTGTTGTGTTCAATTAAATTCCTTCCAAACTGATTGGATTAGATATAATATTATTTTTTTTTATTTTTTTTTTTAGTGGACTAAAGAATCTCTGTATTATTATTATATTCTTAATGTTAATGTATCGTCTTTACAAATGTAACTAAATGATTCATTAAAATGCTCCTTGTATTATTCATCATAGTACTCCAGAAAGGAATTTAGCATGGTATGGTTAGCAAAGCAATAAATTAGAAACATTTGAAGTAAAACTAAGTTGTATGACAATCCAGCAAAAAGTTGTGTAATAATCTTAAGGTACAATGACATTAAAAATAAAAATGTTTGTTGGCTTGAAAAGTCTGTTTATCTGGAATACCTACAGGTTCATCTCAATAAATTAGAATATCTTTGAAACGTTCATTCATTTCAGTAATTCAGTAATACAATTCATAATCAGCGTCTTCCATGATTGTGTGTCCTACTGAACCAAACTGAGGGACCATTTAAAGGCTTAGGAAACCTTGGCAGGTGACACACTGAATTTACAATACTGAAATTTTTTACAATATTCTAATAGATTTGGGTTTTCATTATCTGTAATCCATAATCGACATTTACAGAAATAAAACACTTGAAATAGACAACTCTGTGTGTAAAGAATCTAGAAAATATAGGGGGTCACTTTTTTCATTTAATTAATGAAATAAACAAACGTTTCAAAGGTATTCTAATTTATTAAGATGCACCTGTACTTAGTGGATCCAGTTTCTGTCTCTAGGTCATTATTTTGCTTTCTCTTACTGGCAGCAGAGTGATCCATTCATACATTTCATTTACTTTAATGTCATTCTGTGTGCAGAAAGTATGGCCTAAACTTAGGCCTTATTCACACATCCGCATATAAATTCACACATCCATGATAATCACAGACACCATGCCACCCTGCTTATTTTCAGGTAATTGCTATCTGACTTTTTTTTTTACATTTCCTATACTATATAATGTTTGTGGGCCTGTGAAAAACAGACAGCACTAGGATGGCATTGTGTGCTGTCTGTAATTTTTACTGACTGTTAGATTTTAAAGGAGCTCCATTGTTCACAAAATGGATCAAAGCAATCCATGTTTTAAACCAATTTAAGCTCTATTTCATGACAAACTTATTTGACCTGAAACAAATCTTTAGACTGTACCATCTGAACCCAAAATGAAACAAATGTTCAGAGGTTCACCTCACCTCTATGAGCCAGAGATAGTCCAGCTTTTTCAGCTGACAATATAAGCAGTAGGTACACTGATAGTGTGCCCCAAATTTTTCTTGAAATTATGCCAATTGTCACTCATTCACTGTCACTACACTACTTGCTTGGAAGGTTATGCGCTCACTGAGTAGCAGTGTTGCACATACTGGAGTATCAGTTTGAGCAGCAGTATATGAGTACTGCATGCAGCAAACCACAGAAACAATGATCACTTTTGGAAGATAGTCCAGCTTTTTTCAGCAGGCAGGCCAAGCACACTGATTTCATGCTCCAAATTTTTCTGGTATTTTTTCAATTGTCACTCCACCAACATGATGTTGATGTGGCATTTTCTCCCATACAGGGGTAACCAGCAGGATCATCCAGGTTCTTTTTTGCCTCCCGAGATATTCTAGCTTTTTCAACTGCCAGGCCACGCACATCTCCCTTTATTATCATCTTCCATTTACTGTACTGCTGCTGATGCTGGCTGCTACTCTTAAACAGCTAACACCACTGCCACCACTCAGACAGACATGTCCTGTGTCCTGGTCCATCATATTATGCCTTACTGCACTGCCACACATGTTGCCACAGCTGCTTACCAACTGATGACAATCAATGACAACTTGGGCGACAGTGGGCCCCTTTTGGAGCAACTCATCCGTACCGCAGCTAAAAAAAAACAACACTCAAAATTGGGTGATTTTTGCTGAGGCACTGTAATACAGACCATTCAATACAAGTAGATAGAACCTGTTCAGACATTGGAAGGTAGAGAAGAATTTGAGGCGGACATCTGCCACCAATTCCTCTTTATTTTCTGCCTGCCGGCTCACGGTGGTGGATGCAGAATATCAGCATTCTATTGCGCCTTTCCACCACTGACTAGGCCCAATTGAATGAGTCTAACTTGTGGGGAGTCTCAACACGTGGCCTCCGTGGCTGAATCAGCTGCAGAATCTGCGGCAAGATTTTCAATGTCCTGAGGACAGAATCTGCTGATTTTGGGGTGAAATCTGCTGCAAATTCAGCCACAGTTGTGTGAACGGGGTCTGATACTGTAAACAGTGCAGTAGATGCTATATATATATATTTATAGTGCCTCTGAAGCCCGTATATACAGCCCCCCAGTGAGTTATGTCAGTGGGTATATAGATGAAACATTTGAGGAAAGGATATAATCAGTTAGAACAGGGGTCGGCAACCCCTGGCACACGTGCCAAGAGTGGCACGCGAGGCTTATTTCTCTGGAACGGCAGCGGAGTCCTCACCCAGCAGTTTCGATCGGACCAAACACGGCCAAAACGAAACTGCTATTATTATACTATGGGGTTTCTTCAGACCCCAGAGTATAATAAGCGAAGCCCCCAGGGAGGTCACAAACATAAAAAAACAATGTACTCACCATTCAACGCTCCGCAGCCGCTGTGTTCTCTTTGGGCGCTTCTGCCTGAAGTCAGCTGACAGGGCCTCAGGGGTTGCGTCTGACGTCATTACGCATAATGACGTGACATGACCCCTGAGACTCAATGAGCGGTCGCTGACTACAGGCAGAAGCGCCCGAAGAGAACACAGCGGCTGCGGAGCGAGGAATGGTGAGTACATTGTTTTTTTATGTTTGTCACCTCTCTCTTCGCCCTCCAATTATTATACTCTGTGGTCTGAAGAGACCCCACAGTATAATAATAGCTAGTGAGTGGCACAAATTGGAATATTATAAAAGTTATAATATTGTACTGTGTGCAGGCGCTGCTATGGGATATAATACCGTGTGCAGAGGCCAATATGGGACATAATACCGTGTGCAGGGGCCACTATGGGACATAATACCGTGTGCAGGTGCCGCTATGGGACATATACTGTGTGCAGGGGCCGCTATGAGACATAATACCGTGTGCAGGGGCTGCTATGGGTCATAATACCATGTTCAGGGACTGCTATGGGACATAATACCGTGTGCAGAGGCCCGTATGGGACATATACCGTGTGCAGAGGCCGCTATGGGACATAATACCGTGTGCAGGCGCCTCTATGGGACATAATACCATATGCAGGAGCTGCTATGGGACATAATACTGTGTGCAGGGACCACTATGGGACATTATTCTGTATAACGGTGTGTTTTCTGTATTGAGGATGTGTTTTTGCACAGAAAACTCAGGCTTTGTTTTTTTTTTTTTTTTTTTTTGTGCAAAAATGCACCAGTTTTACATCGAAGTAAAAGTTCCAGTGGCCTAAGAATATAGCTGCATCCAGATACATAGTGTGTTTTCACCATAAGGATGCTGCCATACAGTGCTCCTGGACACTTATATTTACCACTAATTGCGGGATGCACATGTACTTTCATCGCTTCTAATCAGAAAGTACAAGAGCGTCCCAGGAAATAGCAGTAAACGCATGTGTCCTAAAGCAACTTGTGGCACCACTTCTGTGTTATGGTTTGTGGTATATGACTTTATTTTAGGGGTCATTAGACTTACAATTATTGACTGGCACTCCGAGTACCTCATCTTTGATTTTTTAATTAAAATCGGCACGCCGAACAAAAAAGGTTGCCTACCCCTGAGTTAGAAGATGGCCAGCCTGTCCAACCAAAGCAGAATCAGGTCATGTATGTTGCAGTAGATGTGAACCTACCCTAAGACTAAGTTCACATATGCGCCGGAGTCTTCAGAAACCCTGCACGTTGGACTTTTCAGTTTTGAAATGGCGGACACCCAGTGGATCCCATTATAGTCAATGGGGTCCGCCGGTGTTCGTGTGTAACCACTAAAACAGTGGTCCGGTTCTCTGTCGTTCGGATCCCCCCGGCGGACCAGAACGACAGCCTGGCGCAGATGTGAACCTAGGCTAATGCCGCCCGTGAAATACACGGATAACACACTGACCCACACCACGGTCACCTGCAAGGGTCCTAAGAGTCTTCAATTCATTTTACACTTACAGTTTTTATCTGGTTTTCAGCATTTACATATACAGCAAGAATTTTAGGAAATATAGTGCTGATCATCCTAATAAATATAATGCAAAACTGTGCTAAATACTGACAGCATAGCAAAACAAATTTATATGAAACTCTGGTTGAAGTTTTGGATACCATAGGGCAGTGATGGTGAACCTTTTAGAGACGGAGTGCCCAAAATGCAACTCAAGAACCACTAATTTATCGCAAAGTGCCAACACGGCAATTTAACCTTAAATTAACCAGGATCTGTTTTATAGTGACCATGCAATGTTATTACAGCCTGTAATAATATCACATGTCTGCTATAAAACAGATACTGTGTGATATAAATAGTGAAGGGCCCCCACACAGTACAGTGTTCTCCACAGTGGCCCCCAGACAGTACAATTTGCTCCGAAGTGGCCCCCAGATAGCATTATATGCTCCAGAATGGCCCCCAGACATTATTATATGCTCCAGAGTGGCCCCCATACAGTATTATATGCCCACAGTGGCTCCCACACAGTATTATATGCTCCACAGTGGGCCCCCACACAGTATTATATGCTCCATAGTAGCCCCCACACAGTAGTATATGCTCCACAGTGGGCCCCCACAAAGTAGTATATGGTTTACAGTGGGTCCCTGTGAACCGAGAGCAAGGCAGGTGGTTTGGACTCCGCAACCAGAAATGAACGCACACGCGGTAGTTCAAGAAAAAAATATATATTTACTATAAGTTAATAAAGGCTAGTTAAAGGTAAAATGACAGGGCTAAAGACAAGCAAAATATACAATATAGCATGAACAATTTCAAGGCAAATTCTGCAATGGTTTCTACTTTTACTCTGTCCACTTCTGCAGTATGGACACTGAATGAACAATATACTCAAAACTATCCCTAACTGACCCTGACTTCACATTTGGGTGCACCCCCTTTTCCCCAGTGGTCCAGGTGGACCGCTTACAGTCCGTAGAAGCGCGCGGTGGGGCCCAAAGTCGTTCCTTTCTTTTGTAGTGAAGCGTCCTCCCTTCACGGTTATCAGGATCTCGGGAGAAATGAAGTCCTCTTTAACAGACAGGGAAACCAACTGAATGCAATGTAATCCAACAGCAGATTCCACTCAGCACACTGACAGTCCTGCCGAATCCATACACTGAGCTGGGATGTAAGCCGGGATTTAGCAGGTGCCGTCCAGTACATCAACAGCACTGCGAGTCTCTATCTGTGGTATCCATATACACAGTCACAATGTCAGTCTCACTGATCAGCCACTGAGCACAGTTCCTTTCACGTGGACTCACTAGTCCTGTTGTCTCTTTACACTCTGTTTGTCTCTGGACCAAGATACAGCTTAGCTGTACAGAAAAATCTCCACACCAGTTCAATACAACACTTGCCAAGATGGCTGCTGCTCTCTGTCTCGTCACTTCCTGCTTCTCTGCTCACACTCTGTCTGCAGAACAGGCAAGCTGACATAAAAGGGGGGGGGGGTCTCACTCCAGCATCATGTCACAATTACAATGGCTGCTGTCTTAAAGGAACAGAATCACAGAAATACATTCAACATTAACAGTTTATACAGACAAATGAAGCTTAAGACAACATTGGCTGTCTCTTACATATTCCCCCCCACTTTAAGATTGGCAGTCCCTGCCTATGACTGTATATCCAGAGGGTTGTACTTTTATGCACAGAGTGGTAGTATACCGATGTATTGCAGGCCAAACAAACTCATCCTGCGCATACCGAACAGGGGGAATACCAGCATTTGGCCTAGTGGTCCGTCTGAGGACCGGTGGTATATTATGGGGTGCTGCAGCTATGGGCTGAGAAGGACCAGCGGATTCCGCACCAGAGGGGGCACAGGCCGGAGATACAGTAGTCACAGGTGGAACATCCCCAGGAGCAGGGATCGGCCAACAATCATCCTCCTCGTCGGAGGCCCATTCCGCACCTCCATTCTCTGACTGTGGGAGCTCATTCACATTGGCAGGCCCATCGTGATTTGTCCCTTCAGAATGACACAGGCGCAACATATTTCGGTGAAGTACTCGAACACAATCAGTTCCTTCTTTCTGGACCTGGTACACTGGCCCATTCGCATACTTGCGGCCAACAACACGATACGGCAAAGCCTCCCATCTGCTTTCCAATTTCCCTTGGGGTTTCTTGACACGAACTAGCACCAGGTCGCCTGGTTGCAATGGTGCTTCTTGCACTGGGGTCTTATCAGGATGGGGATGTTCTTGCAGGCGCTGCCGCACCAATCGATGGATCGTCTCAAGTCTCTGCCGATGCGCCCGCACCCAAGAGGTTGGATCCCTCGGAGGGAACCCATCCACATCATTCAACTGTAATTCTCCTATACTTCGCCCAGACCGCCCAAAGAGAAGTGTATAAGGAGAGTACCCCGTTGTAGAATGGACCTGATTGTTATAGGCCCACACCATTTCAGACAAGAACTGAGGCCACTGTAACTTCTTGTCTTCCTCCAGAGTCCGCAGCATCTGTAGCAGAGTTCTGTTGAATCTTTCACAGGCCCCATTTCCCTGAGGGTGGTATGGAGTCGTGTGCGACTTCTTTATCCCGTAGATACGTTGAACTTCTTTCATTACGTGTCCCTCAAAGCAGGCGCCCTGGTCGGAGTGGATGCGTTGGGGGCACCCATATACTCGAATGAAATCTTGGCACAGAGCACGAGCTGCTGACTCAGCTGTCTGGTCCTTGGTGGCGGTTACCACCGCAAATTTGGTGAAGTGATCCACCATTACGAGGCAATACTGGTGTCCGCTATTGGATGGGCCCACCATTAGATAGTCTATCATGACGATTTCTAAAGGTTCCTGGGTCACGATGGTTTGCAGGGGAGCTCTCTGTTCTATTGCCTTATGGATCTCACAAGTTCGACAGCTGCGGCATACTTCTTCGACCATTTGACGAAGACCAGGGCAGTAAATCAGTCGCTGTAACCAACGAAAGGTCTTCTCATGACCAAAATGTCCATTCTTATTATGAGCCTCAACTGCCAAGGAGCGAGCCAGTTCACTAGGCACCACAATTTGGTATCGAATGTCGATCTCAGAAGGTAAATAGACCTTTCGGCATAGCACTCCATTTTTCATCTCCAACTTTTCCCACTGACTCAAAACAGATAATATCTCACGTGTCAGTCGTTCTCTTTCCTCTCTACAGGGCTTCTGGCCTTTCTCAACACACTTGATCATCTGCGCCAGCCCCTCATGGGTCTGTTGTATCTGTGCCCATTCCTGTCGTGAGGGACCAAAGAAAGGAGCCATTTCAGTCCCCTCCATCTCAAACTGATTAGTGGCGGTCAAGGCCTGTGAAAATCTGCTGAAATCGGGCACCTCCACATGCTCCAACTCATGATCCACGTCTTCTGTGGGGGTCTGGGCAGTTACCCTAGAAAGTCCGTCAGCATTCTGGTTCTCTGTCTTGGACCGATACTTAATGCGGTAATTGAATGTAGACATTCGGGCTATCCACCTCTGCTCTAACGCCCCGAGCTTGGCATTTTCCAGGTGAGCTAGTGGGTTGTTGTCAGTCAGTACTAAAACTTCAGCACCGGTCAAATATTCAGAGAATTTCTCGGTCATGGCCCATACCAGTGCCAACAGCTCCAATTTAAATGAACTATAATTCTCGGGGTTTCTTTCAGAATCTCTCAAAGACCGGCTGCCGTACGCTATGACCCTCTCCTGGCCATCCTGAAGCTGGGAAAGCACTGCTCCAAGACCATACAGGCTTGCATCTGTAAATAGCTGGAACGGCAAGTGGTAATCAGCATATGCCAAGATTGGGGCTGTTGTCAGTGCATCCTTCAATGCCTGGAAGGCTTGTTCCTGTTCAGGTCCCCACTTCACGGACCGGTTCTTTGGACCACCAGATGTGCCTCGTAGGAGAGCATTAAGTGGTGCTGCTACCTTGGCGAAATCCTTAATAAACCGTCGATAGTAACCGGCTACTCCAAGGAACGCCCTCACTTCTCGCAGGGTAGTCGGTATCGGCCAATCTTGAACAGCCGCTATCTTGTCTCTTGATGGTCTCACCCCTTCTCCTGATACGCGGTGACCCAAGTAATCAATTTCAGATTGGAACAACCGACATTTACTGGGTTTCAATTTGAGCCCATGTTCCCGCAATCTTCGAAATACTTGCCCCAACTGGTGGAGATGGTCTTCAAAGGTCGCAGAATACACTATAATGTCATCCAAGTAGATGAGAGTGAACTCAAAGTTGAAGTCACCGAGACATTTCTCCATCAACCGCTGAAACGTTCCGGGTGCATTTGTCAACCCGAAGGGCATCCGGTTAAATTCGTATAGTCCCATGGGCAAGATGAATGCCGTCTTCTCCTTGTCTTTTGTGGCCATCGGCACCTGCCAATACCCACTAGCCAGATCTAGTGAGGAGAAGTACCGGGCTCTCCCTAGCGCTGAGAGGGACTCCTCAATCCGTGGCAAGGGGTAGGAATCTCGTACGGTGCAAGCGTTTAACTTCCGATAGTCTACGCAAAATCGGATGGACCCATCTTTTTTTCTTACTAACACCACAGGAGCCGCCCAGGGACTCTGGCTTTCTTGGATGATCCCACCCTGTAGCATCTTAGCTAACAGTTCTTTCACTTCCTGATACAACTGTGGAGGAATTTGTCGGTAGCGCTCTCTAATTGGAGGGGTGTCTCCTGTGGGAATCTCATGGTAGATCCCTGTGGTACATCCAAAATCTTCAGCATACCGTGCAAAGGTGGCTTGGTTCTCCCACAACAGCTCATCTACCTTCTGCACCCATTCCAGAGAACATGAACTTACATCCATCTTCATCTGTTCTCGAATTGCACAGCCATTCCATTCAGAGGTGGGTTCCTCATCTTCTCCCATGGACACAGTTACGGTCCACTCATCCCTTTCAGTCGGCTTCAGCTGCATTGGAGTTACTTTCCTTACTTCCTCCGGAGTCACATAGATGTTAGCCAGCAGCCTCCCTGGGGTCAGGTCCACACTCTGGTCCTGAGTGTTTACACATCGAAGTGGTACTCTTCCATTGCGAACTATTGCCAAGGAACGGGCCACTAGCGGATCAACACCTCCTTCGGCTGCCTGCAGTGGTTCTACCAACACAGCTATGCCCTCTAGTTTCCGACAGGTGCCTACGGGCATGGACACTATTGTCTCCCGACTGGGTGGCAGTATAACTTTTGTATGCAAAGGAACTGAAATTCGAGCCAGAGGACGCTGTGCATCTGAACTTTTCTGTAAGCCACATGTCCGGATCAGCCGCTGGAAAGCTGTTTGAGTAGGCCGATGGGTGGTGGTTTCTTTCCAATAACCGTGACCTTTCTTTTCAAAGAGGATCTGATCTAATTCTTTTAACACATTCATCCCCAAAATGACAGGGACCTTTACTTCATGTGACTCCTGTACCACCACAATGCCTTTCCTACCTAGATCTTGGCCACATACCCGGACATTCATCCAGGCCACTCCCACGACCGGAACTGGTAACTGGTTAGCTGCGACCACTCGTACGAATGTATGGGGATCATATTTCACATGTTGCCGGAAGTACCGTTCATAACAGTCTCTACTCAAGGTCGTTACTTGGGAACCCGTGTCAATCATCCCGGTAACCGGAATACCCTCCATTTCCACCTGTATGACAGGACTTGCAGCGATCAGGTCATCATCAGGGCATTCTCCCCACATAGTCTCCTTGTCAGTCTCCCCTACTACACGCCCTTCAGCAGCAGGGGACTTCAGTTTAACGGCGGTCTCTCATAAGTTTGTTGCTGCTCTGGACATCTAGCAGCAACGTGGCCCATCCGTCCACACTCCCAGCAGCGTATCCCCCGTCGTTCTGGCCATCTGTTTGGGCCCCTTCGGTAAGCCCCTTCGATTTCTCCTGAGCACTGCACTAAATGATTTGGACCCCTTCGGTAGGTCCTATCCTCACCCCTCCAGCGGGGTGGTGGGTGATTCTGACTTGCTGGGTGTGGATGGCTCACCCTTTCATCTCCAGTCTTCTGGAAGTCTGCAATTTTCATAGACTGCTCATCACAACGAGTGTGCAAGTGTTCCATTTGTTCTTGCAGTTTCTGCATTACTGTGAGAATTTCTTTAACCGTCCCTTTTTCTACTGTCTCTGAGCCAGAACTAGCCCCCTGTGACAAAGTAACTCCAACTGCGGTCTGCGGCCTCGGGACCATACTATTGGCACGGGAGATGGCCTCTACCTGTACATCATGGAATTTAGCATCAGTCTCTCGTCGTATAAAATCCTGCATAGTCACAGTTAAACTGCCGTCACGTATCCCCAGGACAAACTGGTCACGGAGAGTCCGATCAGGGTTACAGAAGGCTGGCGAGCCCCCTCTTTCCTTCCTTTGAATATCTCGGAGCAGTTCTTGTAGGGCATTTGCATATTGGGGAAGGCTTTCATTCTCCTGTTGTACCCTCTGGAAGAACCGAGCCTGCAGAGACCCCAGCAATGCAGTTTCTCCATAGATGGTTTCTAGAATCTGGACTACTTGCTCAAATGTCTGCCTTTGTTCAAATGGCCTCAGTATCACCGTGGTCTTAGCATCCCCTTGTAATGTCAATATTGCTAGCTCTACTAGTACTTCTGGTGCGGTCTGGTACATTCGCTGTATCATTCGTATCTGTTCCACCCACATACTCACTGACATATTATTGCCATCAAATTTAGCTAACTGACTCATTATAGCCCCTGCTGGCATTCTTCCTCCAGCACCATTCTCCCGAACGGGTGCGTCACCGTCCATTCTGGTAAGCGGATCCTGCCGACTACGCCAATTTGTGAACCGAGAGCAAGGCAGGTGGTTTGGACTCCGCAACCAGAAATGAACGCACACGCGGTAGTTCAAGAAAAAAATATATATTTACTATAAGTTAATAAAGGCTAGTTAAAGGTAAAATGACAGGGCTAAAGACAAGCAAAATATACAATATAGCATGAACAATTTCAAGGCAAATTCTGCAATGGTTTCTACTTTTACTCTGTCCACTTCTGCAGTATGGACACTGAATGAACAATATACTCAAAACTATCCCTAACTGACCCTGACTTCACATTTGGGTGCACCCCCTTTTCCCCAGTGGTCCAGGTGGACCGCTTACAGTCCGTAGAAGCGCGCGGTGGGGCCCAAAGTCGTTCCTTTCTTTTGTAGTGAAGCGTCCTCCCTTCACGGTTATCAGGATCTCGGGAGAAATGAAGTCCTCTTTAACAGACAGGGAAACCAACTGAATGCAATGTAATCCAACAGCAGATTCCACTCAGCACACTGACAGTCCTGCCGAATCCATACACTGAGCTGGGATGTAAGCCGGGATTTAGCAGGTGCCGTCCAGTACATCAACAGCACTGCGAGTCTCTATCTGTGGTATCCATATACACAGTCACAATGTCAGTCTCACTGATCAGCCACTGAGCACAGTTCCTTTCACGTGGACTCACTAGTCCTGTTGTCTCTTTACACTCTGTTTGTCTCTGGACCAAGATACAGCTTAGCTGTACAGAAAAATCTCCACACCAGTTCAATACAACACTTGCCAAGATGGCTGCTGCTCTCTGTCTCGTCACTTCCTGCTTCTCTGCTCACACTCTGTCTGCAGAACAGGCAAGCTGACATAAAAGGGGGGGGGGGTCTCACTCCAGCATCATGTCACAATTACAATGGCTGCTGTCTTAAAGGAACAGAATCACAGAAATACATTCAACATTAACAGTTTATACAGACAAATGAAGCTTAAGACAACATTGGCTGTCTCTTACATCCCCACACAGTAGTATATGCTCCGCAGTGGGCCCCCACACAGTAGTGTATGCTCCACAGTGGGCCCCCACACAGTAATTTATGCTTTACAGTAGGCTCCCACACAGTAGTTTATGCTTCACAGTGGGCCCCCACACAGTAGTTTATGCTTCACAGTAGGCCCCTACACAGTAGTATATGCTTCACAGTAGGCCCCCATACATTAGTATATGCTTCACAGTGGGGACCCACACAGTAGTATATGCTTCACAGTGGGCCCCCACACAGTAGTTTATGCTTCACAGTGGGGCCCCACACAGTAGTTTATGCTTCACAGTGGGGCCCCAAACAGTAGTTTATGCTTCACAGTAGGCCCCCACACAGTAGTATATGCTCCACAGTGGGTCCCCACACAGTAGTTTATGCTCCACAGTAGGCCCTCACATAGTAGTATATGCTTCACAGTGGGCCCCCACACACAGTAGTTTATGCTTCACAGTGGGGCCCCACACAGTAGTTTATGCTTCACAGTGGGGCCCCAAACAGTAGTTTATGCTTCACAGTGGGCCCCCACACAGTAGTATATGCTCCACAGTGGGTCCCCACACAGTAGTTTATGCTCCACAGTAGGCCCTCACATAATAGTATATGCTTCACAGTAGGCCCACACAGTACTTTATGCTTCACAGTGGGCCCCCACATAGTTTATGCTTCACAGTGGGCCCCCACACAGTACTTTATGCTTCACAGTGGGCCCCCACATAGTTTATGCTTCACAGCGGGCCCCCACACAGTAGTTTATGCTTCACAGTGGGGCCCCACACAGTAGTATATGCTTCATAGTGGGGCCCCACACAGTAGTATATGCTTCACAGTGGGGCCCCACACAGTAGTATATACTTCACAGTGGGCCCCCACACAGTAGTATATGCTATGTACCTAGTCCCATGAAGACCTGCAGTCCCACAAAGAGTGTCCTTCTTCTTCTGAACGCATGCGCTGATGACTTACATCATTATGCCTGCGTAGGGGCAGAGGTTACACTCTGCATTCAGTGTATGCTGCGGTCCTGTGAAGGGCCATACAGCTGAAAGAAGCGATCGCTCACTAACAGGGAATCCTGTACCGGATTCCTCGTTAGTGAGCGATCATGATGACGACGCGCGTGCCAATTGAGAGGGCTCTGCGTGCACTCTCTGGCACGCGTGCCATAGGTTCGCCATCACGGCCATAGGGAATCTGTATTACTACACACACACACACACGGACACAAGACAGAACATGTATACACACCACATGTACACACACAAGACAGAACATGTACTGTACACACATGTGTACACACACACACATACACAAACTCAAAGAAGACACAACACATACCTGGAGCCGAGTCAGGGATTGATCACACTGGGCTGTAGCAGCCCAATGTAATCGATAATCCTCTGCAGTGCAAGACTCCGGGAGGGGGAAGGAGGAGGAGCTGTCAGCCAGCGCAGACACTTGGCAAGTAAGTGGGGGCAGACAAAGTTTTAAGCAGTCAACACCTGGCAGTCTGGTGGGCCCCTGGAGCTCCAGCACTTGCCCGGGTTTGCTGGATGCTGACGCCGGCCCTGACAACGTATGGTTTTGGAGTACAAATTTGTGAAAAAGCCTGATGAAAAGTGATGCATGTTTGTAATGATTTAAGAGACAAAAAGTTGATGCAACTGATATATGAGATCGAAAAGGTCAACCTTCACATGTCCCACTGCAGGATTGCAGTTTACAGTTGTGCTAAAAAGTTTACATACCCCGGAAGATTTTTTGTTTTTTTGACCTTTTTTCAGAGAATATGAATGATAACACAAAACTTTTTCTCCACTCATGGCTAAAGGTTGGTTGAAGCCATTTATTGTCAAACTTCTGTGTTTTCTCTTTTTAAATCATAATGACAACCAAAAACATCAAAATGACCCTGTTCAAAAGTTCACATACCCCAGTTCTTAATACCGTGTATTGCCCCCTCTAACATCAATGACAGCTTGAAGTCTTTTGTGGTAGTTGTGGACGAGGCTTTTTATTTTCTCATATGGTAAAACTGCCCATTCTTCTTAGCAAAAAGTCTCCAGTTCCTGTAAATTCCTGGGCTGTCTTACATGTACTGCACGCAGAGATCTCCCCAGAGTGGCTCAATGATATTGAGGTCAGGAGACTGAGATGGCCACTCCAGAACCTTCACTTTCTTCTGCTGTAGCCAATGACAGGTCGAATTGGCCTTGTGTTTTGGATCGTTGTCATGTTGGAACGTCCAAGTACGTCCCATGTGCAGCTTCCTGGCTGATGAGTGCAAATTTGCCTCCAGTATTTGCTGATAACGTGCTGCATTCATCTTTCCTTTAATGTTGACCAAGTTTCCTGTGCCTGTAGCACAACTGTAACTTTAACGTTAGCCAGTGGCAGCTCATGCGCGACACCTGCCACTTGCTCGATCCCTTTGAGGAGGCCACTTTTATAGTCAGTCGCCAGGACTACGGGATGAACGTCATTCCACTGATTCACATCCTGGAAAAGATGCTTTTCAGTCTGGCTGGTCAGGGGATTGGAGATGTGGCGTCTACATCGCAAGGCCACATGAGCCCTGTGGGATCTGAACTGGAGAAGGAGGAGGAGGATGAGGAGGACATTGGAGCACAAACAATGTGTAGCCAAATGGGTGGAGAGGAGCAGGAGCAACCATAACAGCCAGAGGGAGATGAGGATGATGAGGCAGATGACCCAGACACACCGTGGCAGTATGCAGTGGAGATGAATGCAGGGAGTCCCTCGGAGTCACGGAGGCCCGAAGCATGCTGACTTCCTTGCGCAGTGACAGCCAAATTGTCACCATTTGGCAGAGGGATGACTACTGGCTCTCCACCATGTTAGACCCTCGCTACCGGGGAAAAATAGGGGTCTTTTTTACACCCGCTGAGAGGGAGGACAAACTGAACTACTATAGAGATATCCTATGTAGTAAGTTGGCTGCTGCCTAACTGCGCCATCGTCCATCCTCTCGCAGGTCCGACCAGGCCCTGAGCGCTCACCTTGCACTGCCATGGCAGCTGTGGGGGGGTGGTAGGAGCAGTATTGGCTCCATCAGCAGCAGCCTGGGCCTAGAGTTGCTGATGAGCATCTTTCTTCACCCGCATAGTGAAGAAACTGCTCATCAGCACCTAGACACAGAGAAGAACCTGAACCAGCAGGTGGTGGTAGCATACTTAGAGTGCACCCTGCCACCCATCATTGAAGATCCACTTCACTACTGGGCAGCCATACTGGATTTGTGGCCGCAACTGGCCGAGTTTGCCCTGGAAAAGCTGTCCTGCCTGGCCATTAGTGTGGCATCAGAGCGGGTGTTTAGTGAGTCAGGGGCCATAGTTACCCCAAGGAGAACTCGCCTGTCCACCCAAAATTTGGAGAGACTGACCTTTGTGAAGATGAATCAGGCATGGATAAGCCAGGATTTCCACCCACCAAAGCCTGATGCATCAGATTAAATGATCCATGCATGCTGCCTCACCACGCTCTGCCACTGGTTCATTGTATAGCCTCCTAAGGCTGTTGCTACCTACACATTATAGAGACATGCTATGTAGCAAGTTGGCCGCTGCCTATCTGCACCATCTTCCATCCTCTCGCATGTCTGACCGGGGGGGCCCCGAGAGCTCAACTTGCACAACCATGGCAGCTGTGGGAGAGGGTGGGGGTGGCAGGAACAGTATCGGCTCCATCAGCACAATGGGAACAAAATGGCGAATATGGTCCTCCTTATGGGTTTAGACACTAATAAACACCTTTAAATAAGGGATAATAACCACTAAGAATTATTGAATTATTATTGACAATACTGTTTTAAAAATGGTCTGCAACTTTATACTGGTAACAAAATGGCGAATATGGTCCTTTTTATGGGTTTACAGACTAATGAACACCTTTAAATAAGTGATTACCGCTAAGAATTATTGAATTATTATTGACAATTCTGTTTTAAAAAATAGCCTGCAACTTTATACTGGTAACAAAATGGCAAATATGGTCCTCCTTATGGGTTTAGACACTAATAAACACCTCTAAATAAGTGATAACCGCTAAGAATTATTGAATTATTATTGACAATACTGTTTTAAAAATGGCCTGCAACTTTATACTGGCAACAAAATGGCGAATATGGTCCTTCTTATGGGTTTTGACACTAATAAAGACCTTTAAATAAGTGATAACCACTAAGAATTATTGAATTAAAATTGACAATACTGTATTGAAAAATGGCCTGCAACTTTTTACTGGTAACAAAATGGCGAATATGGTCCTTTTTATGTGTTTTGACACTAATAAAGACCTTTAAATAAGTGATAACCGCTAAGAATTATTGAATTTTTATTGACAATACTGTTTTTTAATATTGCCTGCAACTTTATATTGGTAACAAAATGGCGAATATGGTCGTTATGTCTTTCCCCACGTTAAAGGCTTTTTTTAGAGATACGTGCAGATATTATTGGATGGTAATTCATTTTTCTTTGGCACAATAGTACTGACTAATGTTATGCTTTGGAAGAAGAGCTACTAAGTCTCTTATAATAAACGCATTTAAAAAGGCTTTTTTTACAGATACGTGCAGATATTAGTGTATGATAATTCACTGTTTTTTGCTGTACTGCACTGCAAAAGGCTTGTTGTGTTCCACCTTGAAGACACAAATATAAGTAATGAGCAGCAGTATAATGGCAGTGAGTGCTGCAATGTGAATTATGCAGCAAATTCTTGCTGTAAATGACTCTGCAACCACCCCAAATTCTTCTCTCAATTCCTTCCTATGCTTTCCCTACAGTTCTAAGGCTCAGCCTCTTTCCCTGAACTTCTATATGTTTTCTAAGTCTTTCCCTAGCTCCTGCCGACGTCTGTCCCTACAGTAAGAGAGATGTGGAATGACTGTACCTAAAATAGCCGAGGGTTTTTATAAGGCTGTGACATCACAGGTCCTGCTGGCTGCTGATTAGCTGCACGCTTGGCATTGTGGGTGATCCCGCGCTCCCAGAGTCCCTTCCCCCTTGTCCTAACATGTGCGGCGGCCATTTTGTAAAAAAAATTCGATTCGATGCATCGAAGCGTGAGGAAATCCGGAATCATGGCGAATCGTATATTTCCTGAAATTCGGATCGAATTCCACTTCTGCAGAATCGATTCACTCATCTCTAGTGACTGCATTCATAATTTTGTCCAGTTTTTACTAGATGTGCACATTGATAAAATAATTTATAGCAAAGCACACGAAAATCTCTTCCTTAGCTTGTTTGTTTTTAAAGCTCTCTTGATATCCTTTATCCATATGGCATAACAATAATTATTGCCACATTTCTCATACAAAGCTGCCTATCTCTTTCCTCTTTACTGTGCACTCTTGTACTCTTCGAGGACCTAAGGGCTAGAATGCCTGTCAGGCAGTTCTTACTATGCCATTATATCTCAAGCTGTTGCATTCGACCATGAATTTAGTGAATGAGAATCATCAACTACATTGGCTTAAACTGATGAGTTGTGATTAATTAAGTTGTTTCATTCTCTATATCGGAACTGACGAGAGAGGACAATGGCAGAGAGAACAGAGCAGAATCTGATTCAGCTGTTCTACAAAAGGGCACAAATGTTACTGTACAGCAAAACATGCAGCCCTATTGACTTAGTTACTTCATCCTTCCACTTGCGTAATCACATATCAAGCAAGAAAATTCTAAATTATACAATATTAATAGTGATAATTGTTAAAATAATAGTACATTTGAACAGAAGCATTCTACTTTGTGTGTTTATGTGTTTACAAATATTTGTTACAATGTCCCTGGAGGTGGTACTCATTGATAATCTTTAAAATGCTATATTGTGGTATTTTTTAACTTATGATTTTCATATGGTAACACGTTTAAAATACTTTGCGTACTAACATAAGTAAGTTAAAAAGGCACATGAGTTTGTCTATGGGCATAGCATAAGCAAGATACATTTTAGATGGTTGTTAGCTGAATGCTCATTCTTTCTCCTGCCATCCTGCTTTGCCCCAAAATCTATTTTCATGGGGAAATCTGGGACATCCCCATGCAAACTAGATGGTGGGACAGTCAAAATCAGTAGCATTTGGCAGACATTAATCTAATGTGTATAGCCAGTTTAACAAACTTGAAGGGATCAAAGGGGCAGGAAAAGTTTTATGTATATGTTTGTGCAGATTTCATGACAGAATAACAAAAAATCGCTCTGTACTTGCTAAAATGGCTGACAATGGTTGTAAATTCCTTTCTCCTTATGAATTGAGTAACTAAATTCTGTGTACCAGGCTTTATGATGTGATTAATAATAGTAAATTAATAATAATCTAGTGAAGGTCTATTCCATCAATTGCCCCACATGGGGCATCAGACTAACAAAATATTTATTCAATAATAGTACCCCAGACCCCAGAATATAATACGCGGAAGCCCAGGAGAGGTGATGAAAAATAAAAAAAACATTGTTACTCACCTTCCCTGGACTCTGGCGGGGATCCCTGTTCTCTTTGGTACTTCTGCCTGATGTCAGAGATTACTGATAGGGCCTCAGGGGTTATGTTGACGTTATGACAGAATTGTGGAAGAGAACAGGGAACCGCATCTGAGCCCAGGGAAGATGAGTAACATTATTTTTTATGTTTGCTAACCTCTCCTGGGCCTCTGCTTATCATACTCTGGTGTCTGAAGAGACCTGAGACCCCAGAGTATAGTAATAGCTCGTCAGTGTCGAGCCCCAAAAAGTTTGTGTTCAGCTGAACTTGAAATTTTTGGAAAATTCATTGGGGACACTATGGGATACTATATTGTGTGAAGGGGCCAATATGTGATATTATAGTATGTGAAGGGGCCACTATGGGACATTAAACTGTGTGGAGGGGCCACTATGGGACATTATACCATGTGGAGGGGCCACTGTGGGACATTATCCCATGTAGAGGGGACGCTATGGAACATCATACTGTGTGGAGCATCCACTATGGGACACTATACAATGTAGAGGGGCTGCTATGGGGCATTATAACGTATGAAGGGACCACTATAGGACATTATACCATGTGGAGGGGCTGCAATGGGATATTATACCGTGTGGAGGGACCACTATGGGACATTATACCATGTGGAGGGGCTGCAATGGGACATTATACCGTGTAGGGGCCGCTATGGGACATTATACCATGTGGATGGGCCACTATGGGACATTATACTGTATTAAGGGGCCACTATAGATCATTATACTGTGTGGAGGGGCCACTATAGGACATTATTCTGTATGATGGTATGTTTTTGCATAAAAAACACAGGCAGTTTTCCATTAAAAATTTATGCATTTTTGTGCAAAAACGCACTACGTGAACGCAACTTTACATCAAAGTGAAAGTACCTATGACTTTATACAGCTATAGCTGCATCCAGATATATAGTGTGTCACCACTCTAAGGATACTGCCATACGGTGCTCCTGGAGGCATACATTTACCACTAATTGGGGACTGATCATATACTTTCATTGCTTCTAATGGAAAAGTACAGGTACGTCACGAGAAATAGCAGTAAATGCATGTGTCCTGAAGCATCTCGTGGCAACACTTCTGTGTTATGGTTTGTGCTATATGACTTTAGTATAGGGGTCGTCAGCCTTACAATCATTGCGCGGCACTCCAAGTACCTAATCTTTGATTATATAATTTAAATTAGCGTGCCGTACTTAAAAGGTTGCCTACCCCTGACCTACAATATTAGACAGTGACATGTTTCTGTTACAGAACTTGATACACTGAAAGGGAATATGCTTGTAAATAAAACCCAGCTTTGGATTTCTATTGAGTTTATTACTACAGGCAAGTTGTCTACTACTACTTAAAGCTTCAGCAAAATGTATTCTTTCCAATACTGAGAACACAAAAAAAAAAGTATACAGTTTGCTTGCACTATGTACAGTCATGGCCAAAAGTTTTGAGAATGATACAAATATTAATTTTTACAAAGTCTACTGCTTTAGTTTTTCTAATGGCAATTTGCATATACTCCAGAATGTTATAAAGAGTGATCAGCTTAACAGCAATTACTTGCAAAGTCAATATTTGCCTAGAAAATGAACTTTATCCCCCAAAACACATTTCAACATCATTGCAGCCCTGCCTTAAAAGGACCACCTAACATCGTTTCAGTGATTGCTCCATTAACAGAGGTGTGGGTGTTGATGAGGACAGGGCTGGAGATCAATCTGTCATGATTAAGTAAGAATGACACCACTGGACACTTTAAAAGGAGGCTGGTGCTTGCCATCATTGTTTCTCTTCTGTTCACCATGGTTATCTCTAAAGAAACACGTGCAGTCATCATTGCACTGCACAAAAATGGCCTAACTGGGAAGAGTATTGCAGCTAGAAAGATTGCACCTCAGTCAACAATCTATCGCATCATCAAGAACTTCAAGGAGAGAGGTTCCATTGGTGCCAAAAAGGCTCCAGGGCGCCCAAGAAAGACCAGCAAGCGGCAGGACCGTCTCTTAAAAGTGTTTCAGCTGCGGGATCGGGCTACCAGCAGTGCAGAGCTTGCTGAGGAATGGCAGCAGGCAGGTGTGAGTGCATCTGCACGCACTGTGAGGCGGAGACTCTTGGAGCAAGGCCTGGTCTCAAGGAGGGCAGCAAAGAAGCCACTTCTCTCCAGAAAAAACATCAGGGACAGACTGATATTCTGCAAAAGGTACAGGGAGTGGACTGCTGAGGACTGGGGGAAAGTCATTTTCTCTGATGAATCCCCTTTTCGATTGTTTGGAACATCTGGAAAACAGCTTATTCGGAGAAGAAGAGGTGAGCGCTACCACCAGTCTTGTCTCATGCCAACTGTAAAGCATCCTGAAACCATTCATGTGTGGGGTTGCTTCTCAGCCAAGGGAATCAGCTCTCTCACAGTCTTGCCTAAAAACACAGCCATGAATAAAGAATGGTGCCAGAATGTCCTCCAAGAGCAACTTCTCCCAACCGTCCAAGAGCAGTTTGGCGCTCAACAATGCCTTTTCCAGCATGATGGCGCACCTTGCCATAAAGCAAAGGTGATAACTAAATGGCTCAGGGAACAAAACATAGAGATTTTGGGTCCATGGCCTGGAAACTCCCCAGATCTTAATCCCATTGAGAACTTGTGGTCAATCATCAAGAGACGGGTGGACAAACAAAAACCAACAAATTCAGACAAAATTAAAGCATTGATTCTGCAAGAATGGACTGCTAGCAGTCAGGATTTGGTCCAGAAGTTGATTGAGAGCATGCCAGGGAGAATTGCAGAGGTCCTGAAGAAGAAGGGTCAACACTGCAAATATTGACTTGCTGCATTAACTCATTCTAACTGTCAATATAAGCTTCTGTTACTCATAATATGAATGCAATTCTATTTCTGTATGTGATAAAAACATCTGACAAACACACATAAAAACCAGAGGGCAGCAGATCATGTGAAAATATAATATTTGTGTCATTCTCAAAACTTTTGACCATGACTGGATAATATGTTTATGTTGTAGCTCCGTGATGGCGAACCTAAGGCACCCGCTCTGGCACGCGTGCCGTCGCCATGATCGCTCACTGGTACAGGATTCCCCGTTAGTGAGCGATTGCTTCTTTCAGTTGTATGTGCAGAGTGTAGCCTCTGCCCCATTGCAGGCGCAATGACGTAAGTCATCAGCGCTGTGATCAGAAGAAGCCATACTTGAATAAGTAGCATAAACTACTGTGTTGGGGCCCACTGTGAAGCATATACTACTGTGTGGGGGCCCACTGTGAACCATATAATACTGTGGGGGGAACCAAAGTGGAGCATATACTACTGTGTGGGGAGCCTACTGTGGAGCATATACTACTGTGTGGGGGCACACTGTGAAGCATATAATACTGTGGGGGGGCCCAAAGTGGAGTATATAATACTGTGTGGGGGGCCCACTGTGGAGCATATAATACTGTGAGGGGGCCACTGTGGAGCATATAATACTGTGCGGGGGCCGCTGTACAGTCATGGCCAAAAGTTTTGAGAATGACACAAATATTCTATTTTCACATGATCTGCTGCCCTCTGGTTTTTATGTGTGTTTGTCAGATGTTTTTATCACATACAGAAATAAAATTGCATTCATATTATGAGTAACAGAAGCTTATATTGACAGTTAGAATGAGTTAATGCAGCAAGTCAATATTTGCAGTGTTGACCCTTCTTCTTCAGGACCTCTGCAATTCTCCCTGGCATGCTCTCAATCAACTTCTGGACCAAATCCTGACTGATAGCAGTCCATTCTTGCAGAATCAATGCTTTCATTTTGTCTGAATTTGTTGGTTTTTGTTTGTCCACCCGTCTCTTGATGATTGACCACAAGTTCTCAATGGGATTAAGATCTGGGGAGTTTCCAGGCCATGGACCCAAAATCTCTATGTTTTGTTCCCTGAGCCATTTAGTTATCACCTTTGCTTTATGGCAAGGTGCTCCATCATGCTGGAAAAGGCATTGTTGAGCGCCAAACTGCTCTTGGACGGTTGGGAGAAGTTGCTCTTGGAGGACATTCTGGTACCATTCTTTATTCATGGCTGTGTTTTTAGGCAAGACTGTGAGAGAGCCGATTCCCTTGGCTGAGAAGCAACCCCACACATGAATGGTTTCAGGATGCTTTACAGTTGGCATGAGACAAGACTGGTGGTAGCGCTCACCTCTTCTTCTCCGAATAAGCTGTTTTCCAGATGTTCCAAACAATCAAAAAGGGGATTCATCAGAGAAAATGACTTTCCCCCAGTCCTCAGCAGTCCACTCCCTGTACCTTTTGCAGAATATCAGTCTGTCCCTGATGTTTTTTCTGGAGAGAAGTGGCTTCTTTGCTGCCCTCCTTGAGACCAGACCTTGCTCCAAGAGTCTCCGCCTCACAGTGCGTGCAGATGCACTTACACCTGCCTGCTGCCATTCCTCAGCAAGCTCTGCACTGCTGGTAGCCCCATCCCGCAGCTGAAACACTTTTAAGAGACGGTCCTGCCGCTTGCTGGTCTTTCTTGGGCGCCCTGGAGCCTTTTTGGCACCAATGGAACCTCTCTCCTTAAAGTTCTTGATGATGCGATAGATTGTTGACTGAGGTGCAATCTTTCTAGCTGCAATACTCTTCCCAGTTAGGCCATTTTTGTGCAGTGCAATGATGACTGCAAGTGTTTCTTTAGAGATAACCATGGTTAACAGAAGAGAAACAATGATGGCAAGCACCAGCCTCCTTTTAAAGTGTCCAGTGGTGTCATTCTTACTTAATCATGACAGATTGATCTCCAGCCCTGTCCTCATCAACACCCACACCTGTGTTAATGGAGCAATCACTGAAACGATGTTAGGTGGTCCTTTTAAAGCAGGGCTGCAATGATGTTGAAATGTGTTTTGGGGGATAAAGTTCATTTTCTAGGCAAATATTGACTTTGCAAGTAATTGCTGTTAAGCTGATCACTCTTTATAACATTCTGGAGTATATGCAAATTGCCATTAGAAAAACTGAAGCAGTAGACTTTGTAAAAATTAATATTTGTATCATTCTCAAAACTTTTGGCCATGACTGTAGAGTGTTTAATACTGTGTGGGAGCCACTGTGGGCATATAATACTGAGTGGGGCCACTCTGGAGCATATAATACTGTGTGGGAGCCACTCTGGAGCATATAATACTGTGTGGGGGCCACTCTGGAGCATATAATACTGTCAGGGGGCCACTTCGGAGCGAATTGTACTATCTGGGGGCCCTTCACTATTTATATCACACAGTATCTGTTTTATAGCAGACGTGATATTATTACAGGCTGTAATAACATTGCATGTCCACTATAAAACAGATCCTGGTTACTTTGTGATAATTTAGTGGGTTCTGGGTTGTAGCTTGGGCACTCGGTCTCTAAAAGGTTCGCCATCACTGTTGTAGCTTATGTTGTATATAATTTGTAAATACTATAGAGGTTGTAGTAGTGATTTGGTTTGACAAAAACAGAAAACTCTGGAAAGGAGGAGAAGACCAAGAGTGTTCTCTAGTCCTTTGGAGAGTGATGATGTGCAGAAGGTAGTGAAGTTGAGCTAGAGCCCTTGCTGTTCTGGAGACCTCCCAGCCTGCTCTTCCTGCACTTAAAAGTTAAGACAAAGAAGTGTCACCCTTGTCTTTGACTGAAGAAACTGAGGAGAGTGTACCAGCCTAGTATAAGAGGCAGAGGCATAACTTGAAGCTCGTGGGTCCCAATGCAAAATCTGTAAAAAGTCCCCTGCCTTGTGCCATTTAGAATAGTCATTTATGTTATAGGGCAGGGGAACATTTGGGGCCCAGGGTTCGGTAGTGACTGCTATCTCTGCACCCTATTGCTATACCCCTGATCGGAGGAAATTTGTTATATGGACCTCAGACCAATAACCCTCCCTGTGTTACAAGACATACTGTGCACCCCGTTCAGATACAGCCCAGAGTGGGTACTGATAAAGATTTTTGTGACTCGTGAGAAAGAGCTCATAGCCGGCATAGATTTTTTCTGTTATTTATGCCACAAAAGTGGCATAAGTGATAATGAATCTCACACACCCCATGACCATCCTCTGCCCCACCAA
This sequence comes from Leptodactylus fallax, assembly GCA_947044405.1. NCBI lineage: Eukaryota > Metazoa > Chordata > Amphibia > Anura > Leptodactylidae > Leptodactylus > Leptodactylus fallax. The sequence goes on from CAMRHE010000015.1 coordinate 4,504,688, forward strand.
CTTTAATAAAAGTGGGGTGGGTGGTGCATAAATGCCACTTTTTACTATTCAAGTCGTAAGTGGCATTGAAAAAGGAGAAAATTAATAATGAATTTCCCCCAGTGTGCTTTGTTATCAGTAAATGAATGTATTATAGTTTGGTATTATCAGAAAATGTTGTCAACTGGAAAGATAAATAAGGTGCTCTATTACTGACAATGTTAGCTGCTGAAAAACATTACACTTAAAGGGGACCTTTCATCACCTCCACCAGCTCCAGTTCTTTGCACCCATTAATAGGTGTCGCTCCACTGATTCCAGCACAGTTGTCATTGTTTTCTCTAGCTCCTACCATTCATAAGCAATCAGTGCAGTTAGTATTGATGCCTGATATGCCATTTAGGCTCAAGTGGGTGGTGTCAGGCAGGAGCAGACAGACAAGGGGGCATGATGCTAAGCTTTCTGTCACTGTCCAATCAGAGACAAACAGTGTCTAAGATTAGAATCCCGCCCACTTCTCTGCTGCTCCCTGAGACCACCTTCCTGATAGTACAGATTGCTCTGGAATAGTAGGGACTAGAGAAAAAAATTCCAACTGTGCCAGAATTAAATGCCACAAAGAATTAGAGTTGGTGGCGTTGGTGAAAGGTCCTCTTTAAAATGATACAAGCTGAAAAGCAATATAAGCTTTTGTTTTCTTTAAGCATTCTGTATTAAGTTATTTCTAAACACAACAAATACTGAAGATGTCAAGAACAAATGGCAGTCATAGTTGCCATTATGGGTTGCTTCTAGTTTTCCATTGGTCTTAAAATTATATATTAGCTCATACAGTTATGGTATCTCATAAATGTTAACTGACTTTAAAAGGGGACTAATATTACAAGTTATATGTATTACAAAATTAGATATGGCTTGTTGATGGAAGGGATTTTTTGTGACTGCCATATGAAAACTGCAAGGGTGTTTTTCCACAGAGTTCTGTGAGTACAGCCACCCTAATACCCATATTATTTATCAGAAAATCATAATATCCATATTATCATCAGAACGTCAGGATGAGTTGCATTGCATAGAATTAAGATAGAGAAACATCAAAAAATCAATGCAAAATGGACTGTAGAGACACGTTAAAAAACAAAAAAAGCACAAACATTAGCTCTTACAAACATGGTTGAAAAAGTCCAACAAGTCAAACCTATCATTTTCAACCTATGAACACTAAAAGGCCATGAAGTGTATAAGGACACGGCTATGGACTACAGGGGAAAGTGGAAAGGGATAAATGCAGAGAGATGGATCAGGTTACTAGTTGTTATTATGTTCTAACTGAAAAGGGTCCGAGTTATAAAAAGGGTACATTAGCTCTTGCTAGTTGGTAACGGTTACCTTCTGTCAAAAGCGTTGACAGGAACAACTGCTCACTCACCCCCTTTTTAGTTTTTGGTTTATAACGGTTATGATCAGTGTTTTCCTTAATCCCACTAGGCTTTGATGCCATGTGGTTGGTCTCTATGGTTGTTGATCAACAGGTGGATATATCTACGTGGTTTATTCGATGAATCCTGAGTCATAGCTCAGTGGTAGTCCGTGCCTGAAGAAAAGGGAGTTGAAGTTCCACATGCCCGCTGCTGACTAGTGATGGCATTCAGATTTTGGGCTGTTTTACAGTTGTTACAGTCAGAGTGAGAGTGAAGGGTACCTTGCCCATTGATTGTGAAGACTCTTAAAAAAAGCTGTGGACAACTTCCACTTAACTAGTTGTGCAGGGTCTCGGCTGAAAGCTGAAGAGTAAAAGTTAGCCCTTGGCAGTCAGCAATTGAAAGACACAACAGCTGTATTTTATCACATTTACAAATTAACACATAATTAGTTATCCTTTCTTGCATTTACTAAACATGGCCCTGGACTTACAAATATAGTTGCAGAAATGTGGCAAAGGGAAAGGGGTCCATCCCTTCTTAGGTATCTTCAGGCTCCTTTATATAAGAGAAAAGTCATCCAAACACACTGATTTAAGCAGGATCAGCTTAATTAATACATTATGTGTATTTTGGTCTCCTGATTCTCTCCTGACAAAAAAGGAAATAAATATTTCAGGTGAGCTGAGCTTACTTGCGCAGAAAGCAATCTGAAGGAATAGCTGTCAGATGAACCTGCACTCAACAGATATCGAATTTGTATGGGCACCTTTAGCCCCCTCTGTTTTCAACTGGAGACCAACTGAGGGGGTAGGGCATAGTTAAAGAGGTGGAGCTTATGTTGTTTGATCTCCACTAAACAACATGCACCACCAAACCTATGATTTACCTTCGTTATATCGATGATATCCTTTTCATCTGGACTGCAGGTGAGGAGGCCCTACTTCAATTCCATAATGACTTCAATGACTTTCACCCTACCACCAACCTTAAACTTAGCTATTCAGGGAGTGAAATCCACTTTCTGGATACCACAATATACATTAAAGACCACCGGCTACTCACATCAATATACCACAAACCCACAGACAGAACGGCCTACCCCAAGCACACAATACATTCTATTATTTACAGCCAGGCTATACGATACAATCGTATTTGCTCCGACAAAGCAGACCTGGACAAGCATGTCCTGGATCTGAGGACGAAATTTCTCCGATTGGGATACAAACCAAAAGTGACAGTCAACCAATTAAACGAAGTGGCAGCTATTAACAGAGACAGTCTGCTCACATATAAAGAGACTCAGAAAGAAGCCCGAGTGCCCCTAGTTGTCACATACAACCCACAGCTGGAGATCCTATGAAGGATTGCCAAGGAACTCCAACCTGTACTACATAGGGACAACAGACTCAAGGACATATTTCCAGTCCCCCCTCTGCTTTCCTTTCGACAACCACCAAACTTGAGGCATATTATTGTCTGGAGTGCTCTGAAGGCCCCAACTGAAAATGGCACCTCACCTTGCCTACAAAAAAGGTGCATGACCTGCAAGCACATCCACACCGCTGACAGTGTACCTGTCCCACAGTCACAACAGGTGCACAGAATTAGGGGGACATTTTCCTGCAGGTCTTCCAATGTGGTGTATCTCATAATGTGTGTGCAATGTCCCACACAGGCCTCTATGTGGGGGAAACAGGCCAGAGACTCAGTCAGCGCATAAACTTACACAGATTCACCATTAATAACAGCAGAACAGATCTCCCAGTGGTAGGACATTTCTCCGGAGAAGACCACTCTATTGAAGATTTGCGGGTTGTGGTTTTAATGGGACATTTTAAGACTCAGAGGGAGAGAAAGGAATGGGAATATAAATTAATGCAAAAATTTCAAACTCTGCAATTTGGACCTAATATTCATGCCAGTTTCATGTCACACTATGTATGAACTGTGAGGGTCACAAATCACCACCTGATTGCAAACAGATAACAGCAAGAATTACTGATCCCTCTGTCACGCCCCACAAGTTTCCAGATTGTTTATTTCTTGACCTGTTGTAAATAACTTCTCTACTTATATTATATTTTGTTATTCTAACATCCTTTGACGATCCATGTCTTGTGTGTGTATAAAGAGTGTGTGAATTTTCAGTTTCTTGTATAAAACAATGTCTGAAGAAGAGAGCTAGCACTCTCGAAAGCTCACTATCAAATATACTCAGCCTCTAAAAAGTATCGCCTGATTTCTTCACTCTTCCACTACTGATCTCCACTAAAGAAATGGCAGAAGTAGACCTTCCTGCTACCAGAAGACAGTTTATGGCATTCCAAGCTATACTAATTTCACAAATTCTATCTATCCTCTTTGATATGTTAATTTATGACAGTGTATATGAAATTGTTGCATCTGTATATATGCCTGTGTTGTATATCCCTGTAATTTGTGTGTGTTTATGTGTAATGTACGTATGTATTACATCTATGTGCATGAATGTGTTTTTGCTCTGCTATTGTGCCCTCATATTGCGTGCTACGCCATAGTAAAAGATACATAATATTTTTCTACAATCCAGTTGTCATTAGTCTGAATATGTGCATTTTAATCACTATCTTATCATTATCACATGCCAAAGAAACAAATTGCAGAAATTAGAGACAAGAAGATCCTCTACCCTCTCACAAACTAGGAACAGTTTGGAGGTATGGAGTATATCCAAATAAATCCAACTATCTGGGGTGTTGTTAGGAAACACACATGGAAGTTTTAGAACTATAGATAATCAGAATATAGTGTTCTCAGTGGAGCGTCAGGAATGCATTATATTACAGTGTCTATTAGTCTGGCCAACTGGAAGGCTATAGAGTGTAAAATGCGACTTAAATGTCTTCCACTGCTAAGCAGACCTCTACAAAATCAACACTGCTGCATCACACAGTTCACGGCTGACTTACAATGGTTTCCTGCACATGCAGTTAAAGTGTAAGATAAAATACTAGAGGTAATAGGTCCTAAGGTGATAATAAAACTGGAAACAGGGTTTTGACTTAGCTTGGCTTCATAGATAGCTACTATAACAAAGCTACAAAGTCTGTAACGCTGCAGATGGAAGGTGACAGGAAAATGAGGAAAGCCTTGCCAAATGTACTTAGAAATGTAGAAAATAAAGACTTAAAGGAAAAGAAAAGAAAAATCTATTACTACCAGCCAGACCATTGTCATGTTACATAGTCAACAGGTTTTTATTCACACTAGAAAGTGAAAATATGGTATTTTGTATAGTAGTTGCTATAGTTTTGACAATAGGATACATGGCCTGAATTGACTTTAACTTTTATCAAGCCAGCTGTATGGTTTTGGTTGGCACTGTGAATGATCTGAAAGGTCAGCAAATTCGCCTATATTTATTAGATCTCAATATGATCTTAATAACTAACTAATGTACTAGGAAAAGACAAAAGGAATTTCTGATCTAGTTAATAGCCCTGTAGATATCGTGCCTAATGTATTTGTTTAGCACCACTCTGTCTGGTATGGTTCTTTAGTATGGGGCGGTATGGAACTCCAGGTGCCAAATATTCTCTGTGCTGTGTGTCTGATGTCTTTCTTGGATATGAAATGGCATCAAAACTGCATTTGTAAATCCAACCTTATATGTGAAATGTCAAAATAACCCTAACCTTGTCCAGTTCACATGACTGAAGATTTCTGACAGTGTATCCATGTAGACAGCAGCTATTAGCCTAGAATTTTTGTGTAGAATATAGTTTCTGTTGCTGCTGTGTTTACTTTCTATCAGAATGCAAACTGAAAATAAATTTAGATGCTGGAAGTAGTATTAAAGGGGTTGTCTCCAAAAAACTGGGATGTCCACTGGGATTTCCTTAGGCCACTGATCGGCCTTAGCGGTCACAAGCGGCGAGGACTTCTGCCAGAATAAGCAGGGGTTTTTCCAGCAAGAGGAGTTTTTTTTTTTTTTTCACCTTCCCCGGCCTTCAAGAAAAAACTGTTTTTCCTGGACAACCCCTTTAAAGAGAGTCTGTCATCAGTAAATTGGTTATATACCTAATCGCAGTACCTTGTAGAGGTGATTCTATAGTTTCTATGGGCTGTGTGTGCTGACAAAGATTACAGTCCCAGCAACCCTATAGAAGTGAATGGATTGTCGCACTCACGAGCCCAGGCCCACTTATCCCCTGTACTGTAGATAGGGGATAAGTGTCCATGATGGGAGAAACCCTTTAAGGACAGACTCGGACTGGCCCACAAGTGAACATGTGAATTCCCTGGTGGGCCTGCAGCTTACCCTGGCATGGCACAGTATACTCATTGTACCCCATTCAGATACTCATACACATCCCAACTAGTGACATCTAGGCACACAGTCAGGGCCCCATCTTTTCATTCACACTGCAGAGGCCCGGCACATATTCCTGGCTCACAGAGTTAAGAGGGCCCTAATTCAAGGCAAGAGACAGGCAGCAGATTATTTACAGGACTCCAGAACAATCAGAGGCAAGGGCTAGGCAAAAAAATATAGTGTTACTGACATTTTAGTAATTTGTCAGGTAAAATTTGCATGTACAAGGGGTTTTATGAATGAAGTCCGGGTACCCCAGTCCAACACTGATTAAGAATACCCTTCCCACTAATCCCCAGTATTTTTATTTATACAGGGAAATACTGATTGGTAATATTTTTAGATTTTGGCTGTTTTGGTTAAACACTGCATTTTTCTTAATCTATTGTTTCTACCACCTTTCAGTGTTGCCCGGGCCTACTGCCTTCATTGAAAAGCTGTATTTTTATAGATGAGGCTATCTAACTTAAAAGGTCTCTGTAATGCTAATAGTACAGTCTAGGAGTACTTTTGACTACATGTCACAATTGTCAGAGGTATCTTGAAAGCTGCTGAGTTACAAATGATGTTGGCTGGCTTACTGTGCTGGAATTATTCATGCCCATAAATAACATAGACGACATGCTCATACTGAGTGCGGTTAGTTAATGGTCAGGGGTCACTATTGCTCTATTTTATAGACACATTACCCCCCTCACTTAACAGAATTTATACACCGTGAGAGACCCATAAAATACACACAAGACAGAGGAATTATATCCTAAAAATGTGTTTGAACAAGAGGTCATGATCTGAGTGGACAGCTCATGGGAGATGTGAGGAAGTTGTACTTTTCATAAGGTATTCCTAAAGCCATCCCATGGTAAAATACTTTTATGGTTTCAGAGCAGGGAAGGAGAAATATAAAATAATGAAAAATGTGTGCAATATAACTACTAGGTATAAATATTGCACAATATAAGACAACTATGAAGGATATAGAAGATGCTGTTCCCTTATGTGAAGGTTTTATATTGAAACTGCATGTTCTGCTTGACACATGGAAATAATTATCAGTGGTGTTATGTTTTAGATGTGATCTTTGCCACATTTGGTGTTGGGAAATTATTTAATATATAACAAATGTGTCATTTTAGATATGTAAATGTCTTGCTTACTGCAGTTTTGTGGGTTTTGGAGCTGATCGGAAGGTATCTAAAACAAGGTGTAAGATGCATCACTGACAAAAAGAACAAATGTTCAATTGCACAACCCTTAACATTTGCCATGAGTTTCACATAGACATTGATAATCTTTATAGCCTTGTTGTAGTCAATATACAAGGGTGATTATTGTGTGATTGCAAGTCACAACATTGTCACAAAACCCCCCAGCAAAAATACATGTTTGACATTCTATTTTTGGAAGTGGTATTTGATTAAAGAAACAATTCAAGGTAATATTTCTAGATAGGTACCGCTAGTCTATCTATCTATCTATCTATCTATCTATCTATCTATCTATCTATCTATATCTATATATACAGTATATATAGATATATCTATATATATAGATATATCTATATATATATATCATTATGTGCATAATGGCTAAATGTGTTAATTCATATTTATATAGCAGCCTTTAAAGATTTGAATATAGAAAAAAAAACTCTGATATCAGGACAGCATTTTTAACTGAACATACGTCGGATTAGCCTTTAGAAAGGCTATTCTACTCCTACCTCTTATTCATTCCTGCTCCCTGCCATTTTTGAATTATATTCATTTATCCAGATATGCTAATGATGCTCAGGAGGCACAAGGGGGGTGTTTTTAGTTAAAAATGACTTTCACCAATGATAGACTACCTTTAAAGGGAATCTATCATTAAAAAAAACCCTTTTAAGCTAATGGCACGTTGGAATGGAAAAGGCAATTCCTCTCCTACCTTTCATTGTTGTGTTCTCCCAGCCGTTTCTGTAAAAATCCGTTTCTTCAATTATAGAAATGATCCTCACGGAGCACCCGGGGCGTTGCTCCGTGGCAGCGAGCATCCATCGCGTCATCGCTTGTCACCGCCCATTATTCTGTTGTGGTGACTCCCATCTTGGTCTTCTTTGTATCTTCTTTGTTCTACTTCCTCTGACGCAGTGCTGGACCGCCGCCATTTTCCGGTGGTCTTTCACAAGAGACGCAGTATGGACCACCGGAAAATGGCGGCCCGTCATGCGCAGTCACTGCTGTCCAGCGCTGCATCATAGGAAGTAGAAGAGAAGACCAAGGTGGGAATCACCACAACAGACTAATGGGCGGTGACAAACGATGACGCGATGGGTGCTCGCTGCAACGGAGGAAATGGATTTTTACAGAAACGGCTGGGAGAAGACAGCAATGAAAGGTAGAAGAATGGCCTTTTTAAAGGCCATTCCAATGTTCCATTAAATTAAAAGTGTTTTTTTTTAATGATAGACTCCCTTTAAGGTCAGGTTTTCACAAATATAGAAAAAATCTGAACAAACCATATGTCTACAGATAAAATCCACTGCGAGTGCACAATATGGAATAAAAAATTTTTTTGATGATTTTGCTGCGGTTTTTTGAGACAAAGCCAGGAGTGGATTGAGCAGAATGGAGAAGTATAAGGACTTCCTATATATTTCCCATTCCATTTGTAGCCAGTCTTGGCTTTTGACTCAAGAAACCGCAGTAAAATCTGCAACAAAAAAAGCTGCGTTTCTGCAATGTGGGGCCTTAGCCAAAAAGGGATCTGTTTGTACACATATTGATCTCAGGTGTTGTCCATTTGCATCCTCTCTGTTGTGGAAAAGCTGTTTTGTTTTTTTTTTTTGCTTCAGATTTACTTTGTTTTTTTGAGCCATATATAAACCATGGTTGCAGGGGCCCCTCTGCCCCTGATCAAGCAGGGCATTTCGGGAGCTGTCCCGCTGTTCCAGGCAGCAGGCTGTGATTTCAACTCTATTTGTGTCCTTAGGTTGAATACAATAGTGGAGCATGAAGCTATCAATTCCATGCTCCATTATTCAGCCTTCGGCTGATGATGTCTGCGACAGGGAAGCGCAATGAGTGCCGAGCCCAGACATCATTACAGCCGGAGCCTGCAGGTCTGTGGGAACGTGGTTAGGTGAGTATTCTTTGTTTTGTTTTTTTGTTTGTTTTTTTTTGTTTGGTGGTTGAGGGGCAGGGGGGCTTATGAGGGGGCTAGTTGTGGAGGAATTAAATTATGTGGGAGGGGGCCCCCCTAAGTTTTAACAGAGCCCCCTAATGTATTAAAATGGCCCTGATATAAAGGAAGCAATTTAACTTCTCCCTTCTGCTGATTCTGCTCCTGACTTTGGCTCAAATAAAGTGCAGCAAAAACTGCATCTTTTCAGCAACGTGTGGCCTCAGCCTTAGAGCAAAAAGCAGTGCATGCAGGACTTTTTTACTTGTCCGAAAAAATAAATCCACAACAGAAGTTACCAGATGTATTTTTTTTTTTTTTTTAACATTGAAGTAAGTGACAGACAGATACAAATGGAAGGTAATCTGTTTGTATCCATTTGTTTGCCGATCAGATAATTTATTTATCTTGCTTATATAGTGCCAATGTATTCTGTAGAGCTATACAGACATTGTCAATAATCACTGTGAATAGTAGGCCACACAATCTAAATTTCCTATTCTTTTGTCTTTGGAGGAAACACAATACCCAGAGAAAACATGGGGATAACATACAGACTACATGTAGAATTTAAACGCAGCTCCCCTGTGCTGCAAAGCAACTGTTGCTGTTGTCTGTTTGTCTTTACACTATACTTTATAACACGTACATATTTTCCCAGAATTACACTAAACAAGTTCTCTGACTTTCTGAGTTTTCCTAACACCCTGAAATAATCCGGTGCTCCATAACTAGTAAACATTAAGCTATTAATCAATTCATGCAAAGAAAATGGACTTGGTCAACAATTTGGTCAACTTGAAGAACCACAGGGCAAAAGTAAAATGGGAAGTTGTCGTATTGAACATGGTGTCTGATCCACAGGCAGCATATTATAGGAGTCCAGTGGGTGGTCTTACTAAGTGATTGACAGCCGTCTCACACCAATGTGCAAGCTGACCTTCACTCAGTAGGAAACGCCACTAAAAGCCTAGGCACAGAAAGCACAGGAATGTAAATGAAAAAATGTCAACTTCTACTGAATCTTTTCTCACAAGATTATGTACATCAATCAATATATCAATCTGCTCAGTTTCTCCTGCCCCAATAATATGCTGCTGGGATTATGTACTGCATGTATAGTGTGACAGGTTCACATTATTACTTTCTGTTGGTTACCTTCAATTGACCTCTTGGCAGATATACACAGAAGAAATATATCACAGACTCAGGAGTCCATATGTGGTGGGTGGAAGCTTTGTTACTCAACTGACACCCAATGATTGAAGCCTGGGATTACTCTCATTACAGGCATTTAACCCCTCAAATTTGTGATCAATTTCTTCAAAGCAAGTGGTGCTGAAATGCCCATATTCTATAATAGGGCACAACTATATTATTATATAGTAACACATAACACGGTTTAATAAGTACGCAGTTAATAACTTGTCCACCCAATAATGTTCCACCTAAAATGAAACTCCACTTCTGTAGAATAGAAATGGCTGTAGAAAGATAATACAAGAGCTGCAGTTCAGTATATATGATGAGGACCATACAGTTCATGTTCTCTGTGCCTGACACAGATCGTATATATGGAAAAGTTGGTATACTATTATTTTGTGTTCTCTCTTTCTTGATATAGGGACTTGTGGATTGACCTGAAGCTTCAGGGTAGAGGGAGTGGAGCTGTGGATTATAGATGATGCTGACCACATGCCTTGTGGCTTAAACTTCGGTGGCCCAGGGGAGAGAGAGGTGGCAGGGATGGCAGGAGATGCCACCGACACGACGGCGTCCATGAGGAGTCTGCCAAGGCTGTGTCTGAACAGTCCCCTGTGCATTGCTAGGGCCTGATCGTGGGGAAGAAAGATGGCGCAAGGAATTGCATTTACCTGGTGCCGGCACCAGAATGTGCGCTCTCGCCGGCCTCTGCAGAAAGACTTCCAGTGTTGCCTTGGTCTGACTTATTTATTTTAATGTTTTCTGGTGTGAGTTATAATGGAAATCTACGCCAGTTCCTAACTGGTGTCGATCTCCATTCTGGTGCAGGGACATGTGCCTGATTTATGAAGAGGTCATTTCCTAAATCACTCATTCCCCACACCAGTCGGGGCCTTTACTAAGAGTGGAGTATGGTACACCAATCAATATCTGCCTCATTATCTCTACAATCAACTATGTCTGCCTCTCCTCCTAGGTCATCAAGATCAGTGAAGGCCCCAGTGGTTGAACTACTGCTACCAATAAGATGTTTATAGCATGTTTTGATTGACCTGACATGAAAGCATGTGAGTGGAAACACTCTAATTTATTATTTATGTGACTTCCTTTTACCTTTATAATGTTGTACCGTGAGGCTTTTATTATCATTTATATAGACATGTGAGCTATGGTAAACATTTTTCTATTTACTATGCTGTCTTGGTTTTTCTTTCTTTACCATATCTTCCATATCTGTTAGACATTTATAAAGGATTCAATTTATACAGCATCTAACTCAGGTCTAATTTTATTCCTAGCCCTTAAAGATTGCTTTAGAGCAGTGTAAGGAATGCATCTTCTTGCCAGATTCAAATTTCGAAAGAAAAACAGGATGACGCTGTAAAATGGTTGCAGTGCGGATTAATATAGCCAGTTTATGTTCAGCAGATGCTTCATCTGCTTTGTAATGTTTAGAGGAGACATGGCATGGCTTTAGTAGATTGTTCTTTTATACAGAAAAGTGTCATTTGGCTTGTTTAACACTATAGATAAGGCCATATGTGTCATGTGTCAGAACACTTTATAATTATATGGAAAATCTGACATGGTATTTTCTGCTTTCCAGCAAATGAAGGACCATACTATTTTATTAACTTTTTTGATGCTGACATCAATTAGGATGTGCACGCATAAGGACGCTGTTCATCCTTCAAGTTAGTGAAAAAGCTTCTAGAGACTCAGTAAAGACGCTTTTTAGATTAGTAATCTTTCCAATCTGTTCCTTCTTAATGCAGGTTCAAGAAGTATTAAGTAATACCTTAGCCAACAGCTATTTCTCCGACTCTCCCATACACGTGCATATTTAGTTCAGTCAGGCAGTTATGTGTTTTCAATAGGGTGAGTCCAGTAAGCTGCTGCCAAACATATCTGGTGGTGACTTATCTCTAGGGAGAACAAAAGGAGCACATTTCAATGGGAAGGCCACCCAGTGGTAATTAGATAGTTGGCCTATCCTGACAAAGTTCGGGATTAGGGCTGACTTTTCTCAATGTGTATGGGGGCCATAATGTCACAGAAAATCTGGTTATACTTAGTATTATTCATCTGAATAACAAAGAATAAAGTAGGATCTATAAATCATACTCAAGGAGTCTGTATGTTCTCCGTGTGTTTGCGTGGGTTTCCTCCGGGCACTCTGGTTTCCTCCCACACTCCAAAGACATACTGATAGGGAATGTAGATTGTGAGCCCTATATGGGACAGTGACCACAATGTCTGTAAAGCGCTGCGGAATATGATGGCACTATATAAGTAACCATAATAAATAATAAATAAATACTCATTACAGTTTTGTAGCATTGTAATATAGCTATTACAGAGCATATGGCTCTGTGAATGGAAAAATAAAAAAGTTATGGGGTTTGAAAAGCGGGGAGTCAAAAATGAAAATCAAAAAATGTCACCGGCGGGAAGGGGTTAATAAGGAACTAAAATATTTCCTAGAAGCTCATAAACTATTTGTTCTGTGATATATATTCATGAACTACATCATGCAACCACCACTGCACAACAGAAAGCACCTGGGTTCCTATTTAGGAATTATGTAAACACAGCAAGTCTCAATATCAGCATCCATAGCCTGCAAGATGGTGGCTGTGAGGTGACTCATGTAACTGTCACTTACAATTTCTAGACACTGTAACCAAGGCTTGCTATGTTCACATAGCCCATAGATGGGGACAAATGGTCTTTCTGCTAAACATTGCTAACTGAAATTCAGAGGAAATAAGACTATTGATTAACCGATCACTTTATGTCGATAAACCAATAACTGAATACATTAAATAGGAAATGTACAATTCATATTTTTAATACAGTTTTTTTTTATGCACCTGTTAGGACATACAGATGCCATGGCATAACACAGCAGCATAGCACAGAGATACTGCAAAGAACAGCTTCTAATCTGGAGAATTCCCCATTATGGTGCAAGAAAGTAAAGAATATTTTATAATTATGCCACATGTGGGTCAAACTTGACCGAATACACTTGGAGAAGAGCTATAGAAGTAATCGATTTGTGGACATGACACAGAACATTACATTACATTACTAAAATGGTCTACCAGTAAAGTTGGTGAACTGTGGTTAACAGAGTGACCTCTCTATGCCCAATAAATTATTATTAATTCCATTTGAGCCAATCATTATCAGGCTGCCTACATTTTCAGGTTGGTATAAATGCATTCAGTCTGATAATGATTGGGTCTAATGGATTACTATGATCCTGTTGTAAATGGTAATCAGAAGGGAAATCCCATTGCAATATTTAGCAATTTGTTACCCCTGAATCAGTTTTACAAATTCCTGTCTTATCTATATAGTAATACTTGTACAACTCAGACCACATTATGAGGACGTCTGGCCATCAGGCACCAGAATTATGATGGATAGACTAGTCCGATTTAACTATGCATAGCTACCAGCTAAATCATGGTCATGCCAATAGAAACACAAGGAAGAGATACAATATTACTCCTCTGCCACTGATTCTCTCAGAGAGAATCAGTGGCAGAGAGATAAAGACATTGGGCCAGATTTATTAACACTGGCATTTCATAACAATGAAATAATAAAGACCCTGACAGATGCAAGACATGATTGATTTGTGAAGAGGCTCTGGCTAGGACCTGGTGTAGATTTCCATTATAACTCATACCAGAAAAATGTCTTTAGTTCTAATAAATACTTCCAGCCATGGCGTCTCCAGTCCGCCCCGCTCAGGCGCATAATCTGGTGAACAAGGGACAGAATGGGGTTTGCGATATTGTGGCGCATATTTGGCACAAGGCCCTTTCTTGCGCCAAATATGAAGCACAATACCATCACTCTACAACAGAAAATAGTGTAGAAGGATTGATAAATTCCCCCCAATCCATACAGTTTATGCATTTGTCAGATATTGTCAAAAATTATGATGTTTCTGTTCATCTTTGGACATTTTAGCGCATATGTTAATACATTTTCAATTAGTTATTATCATACAAGATGACATGTGATATCTATTTGGAATGCTTGCATAACCATTTCCTAATAGTTTGTGTTATCCTCTATTACATGACTTGGAAGTGGCTAGGAACGGTATTGATTTTTCTCCTGTCATCATTTGATAAGCAATTATGGGTGGTATCATTTGTTATGTAGAATCAGATGAACAGTAAACACTTGAGATACTAAACAGTTTTGACATCTGCTTTCCTAATCACAACATAATTCCAAGCAAGATTTCCATGTCCTCTGATCATCAGGTCGGTGCTTTAAAGTCCAATTATAATAAACACAGGCAGCCTCTTGTCTCCCATCATTTTACTTCTAATGTTTAACAGTCGTACAATGAGTAGAACTGACATGAACCTGCACACAAAGATCATGCTGCTGATAACTATTATATTATACTCTAACCCAGTTAGTAAAGGGAATTTATCTTCATCTTTTATTCTCTCGGCACTGTCAATATTAAAGGGCACCTCCAGCCCAGATTGAAACTTAATATTTCTATTACAGAGATAGCATACCTCAGAACACTTGAATTCCCATTTGTGGAATATTATTGAGCCCCCCATGTCACTCAGAAACACCCACATAACCTCCCAGAAATATCCATTTTGGGGCATGTTTGCAGAAGCCTAACTTATTTGATGTCTGTTTCATAGATCAGGCCCAAAAAACAATAGACAATGTGGAAGTTTGTGACAGGAGAAGATAAAAAAAAACAGTTTAGGATTACCTTGAGTGGATGGAAAATAGCAGTATGATGGCATGAGTAAAGGTCCTTCCTACCCTCACAAGGATATAAATACTGTGAGAGTTAAAGTATAACATTTAATAGTTTCCTAAAAACCACCATCACAAAGGCAAACTCTGAAGAAACACCTTTTGCCAAATGTTAAAACAAACATAAATGCACACTAAAAGTCATGATGCCAAACAGTGACAAATCCAGCTACAATAATAATAAAATATCCCTCAGAAAATAAAGCCAGAAGACCTCTAGTCTCAACTGTATATGAGTTGGACTAGTCTTACCGGCATTCCAGAAGCATAACTGGATGCTATGCTTTCTGCTAGCAGCACAAGAGTTCCTGTATCAGAGAGAATCACCATAAAAGGTATGCAGATCCAAGGTAGACTTTTGCTCACCTTAGACCGCCAAAATGAACCCACTCCTCCACTCAAGGGCAGTACCTAAGAGTTGACCTAATTCTTAAAACCCTGATACTCTCCTGTGTGCATTTTATCCCTCAGATATCAGAACTCTTTAGGGGACCTATAGTTAGTACCTAACAGGAGTAAGTAATGTTGCCCCTCATCTATGCTCATCTGATGTCTGTGAAATAGAGCAGCAGCATGGCTTCTGATACATAGTGCCTAAGAGTCACTCTTGAGACTAGATGCTTTCTGGCTTTATTTTCCCAAAGGATATTTGTAATATTAGGGTTATTGTTATATATTATGGTTACTGTTTTACTGTGCATTTATGTTTGTGTTTTGGCTTTTAGCAAAATAAGTGTCTTTACTGTTTAGTTATGTAATGGTAGACGAATATTTACATATATTTCTCTCACACGTCTGCTGGTTGCTGAGTGGATTTACAAATAAAATATGAAATTTATCAAAACTAGTGCAAAGGACATGTAGAATAGTTGCTCTTAGCAAACCATCAGGTCACTGCTTTCATTTTACAAAAGGCCTCTGAAAAACAAGATGGAATTTGATTACTTTTTAGTTTTGACAAATCTTTTCCAGTCTCTCAGTTTTCACCCTAAGTCACAAATGTTCTGGAAATGGAGATCTGGGGTGCTTTTCTGCTAAGTAGTCACATAAGAGAACTGCGGCAACTGATGGCGAAACTTACACAGAGATAACAAAGTGATCACCAGAGAGTAGCTTTAACTCGATTTACCTACATTGGGGGAATTCATCATCATTGGGATGTCAGAAAATGGAGTACAAAATTGTCAAAATGTCGAAAATGCTGTTTTGGTGACAGAAGGTGTGACTTTTTCCAATTTCCATTCCCATGGGTATAGCTTAAGGGAAGGGAATGTGGCTTCTGTGGTCTAACAGATTTACTATAATTTGTTACAGGAACTGACATAAATTATAGCTCAGATCTATATAAACTCCTAGCTAATATTGATTTAAGATTCTGGGGCACAGAGAGCAGGGAGATGCATCTAATTTATTAAGAGGCAATAACGTATTAATAAATTAGGAACATTTCACTCCGGCACAGGTAAGACCCTCATTGTGTCTCTGTAGAATCAAACTGTTAAAAATCCCTCTTCCTTTAGTCTCACGGAAATACAGGGATAGCATATCTGTACAAGGGCACTGCTGACACCATCCCAAGTGCTTATGCACACGACAGAGCTTGTAAGGCTAAGGCCTTACATTGCAGAAATGCAGCGTTTTTTGTTACAGATATTGTTATGTTTTTTTTTGAGCCAAAGTGAGTAGTGGCTTAAATAGAAAGGAAACCTCTAAGTGCATCCTTTAAATTTTCCATTCCTTTTCAAGCTTTGGCTCAAAAAATGCTGCAAAATCTGCAACAAAAATGCTATGTCTAATTTTAAGACAGTGTAAATTTAGGCTAGATAGTCGTGAAGTGTTGCAAATACCTCACAGTGGCTGATGCTGGATGATAAATCTGATGTATCTTTAGACTGTTTAGTGTGAGTTTATAGCACCTGTTTTAGTACACTTCAAATGTGTAAAAAAATTTTGGTTAACTTTTTTTAGCGCATGGTGTCACATATTAAGCCACCTTTCTATCCACTAAACAATGTAAGAGGTTACTAGGTTATGTTAAGATGACACATGTCTCTGATGGGATGTTAGAGTCTACAATCTTATATAATATTTAATTATATAAGAAGGCAATAAGAAGACAGTTACCTATCAGAGAATTCTTACGGGTAGATTAGTTGCCTATAGTTTAGAATCATATTTCCCTTGCTGTAATATACAAAATTAATGTTGTGACTTCTGGCTGGGATTGTGGTGAGGTTATGTTTATACACATACTGTGAGCCAGTCTGAACAAACAGATCTTCAAACTATAAACTGCAGTCTCTCACTACAGATGTACCCTTATGCAGCAAAACTAAAAACTCAGTCAAGCAACCAGTATTAGGCTTTATTCACATAACACAGCCAAATCAAAATGTATTGCTATAATTAAAGCAACACTGCGGAAAAACAAAGAGCTTTTTATGAAATGGCAACCTGAAGGACTGTCAATCTTGTCACATATAGGACCACCCCCATGACTAGATGACTGAAAGAACAAAAATGTAAATGAATAAATGACAGATTTTACTGAATGGTTCCCACAAATCTATATATCAAGCTGCTTAGCTCCTCCTGCTCTATGACATGCTGCCTGCAGATTGCACTGCATTTACAGAGTGATAGGTTCCCTTTAAGCAGCTGTTCCCATTCCAATATCAATGATATTGCAAGTGTAAACCCCACAATCAGCTTGTTTTTTGTGTATTCCCATGTGCATGATAATAACTTCGTGAGTATGGGAAATCTGGATTAATATTAGACCATTTAAGGAGACAGAAAAAACTTATGTCTTTTGTAATCTATAGAAATCATGCCAAAAAGCAATGAAAGAAACAATATGCTGGCCCATAACTCCCTTCCTTCTGCAGCTAGTTTGCCTCTGGCATATGTAGGACTAAAAATTCAACCTGAAGACTATGTCATTAAACTGTGTGTGATGTCATCTTGGCTTCTACTGCTCAACATCACTAGATAGAGTTACCCTGTGTGGGGCATGAGATCAAATGTGTCTTGTTGCAAAGCTAGAATGTGTTGCTTTATTGACACATACACTATTGTTAAACAAGTCGATCCAATATAATATTGGGTTATTAGGTAGGAAAGATTTAATCAGCTCAATCATCAGAGCTTTGTATGTCTCCTGAATAGCAGAAAATGATACTTTTCACTGTAACACTGCCAGGCCCCCCTTTTGCAGACTGAAAGCGGCAGCTAAAGAGGTATCAGGTGTTAGCAGATTTGTTAGGTCGTAAATGAAAGCCTTTAATCAGTGGGCGTGCCAAGAAAAGAAAGCACATGTTCCTGGCACAGTAACAAGGCAGGATAAAAACGTTACCTTCAGTGACGAAGCCGAGCTTCTCGGAATTGGATATATGTCACTGACTAGACTTCATGGAGGCATATTTAATCTTGAGATTTGTGGAAATTCAAAGAATTTGACCATTGCGCTAAGAAGCATAACCATTCAAAAGTAGTCCAAGGATTTTTGTTGATATTATTGTGTTGCTCGTAATTTTGTGGTGTCAAATTTTTATTAAGTCTTAAATGTTATTTTGCATATTTGAGAATGTTATCCTAAATGCTGAGATCTATATACATGTCTATGAGTTAAATGTGCAGTCCACAATATCTTGATCTCTCTAGTTTCGAAGACTGAAGTTGATTATTTTCTTTTGCGTTGATACATCTACTGAATTTTAGGATCTGCTAGACAGCTACAAGGTAACAAATACTGCTGCAGTAGTTCCTAGTATCCATGATTATGGACTAACTTTTAGCATAAAGTATAATATAAAAAATAGAGCATATTAATGCTGTTACATGGACCTCAAGTATAGAAGGTTCTTGTAATATATGGAACAGATTTCCTCAAGAAACTCTCAATTTTGTACATGCATCAATTTTCATCTAGAATTCTCTTGTTCTAGGTATATTTCAGTCTTCATCTAGAAAACCATTGTAGTGTATAAAGATTAGACTGCACAGAAGATTAGACTGCACAGAAACCTGCTGTGTTGTACAAATGTGTCTTTTTTACCTTACCTCAACATATCCTGACATAAGAGGTACCAACATTGAAAAGGAAACTTTTGCATTATTCGTAATGCCTGAGTGAGTAACGCAAAGTATTTTTGTTCTTCAAAGCTGGTCATCTTATACCTCTTATCACATTATATAACAATATGCTTTAGTTTTTATTTAGAATTGCATTGTACCATGCATGTTTCAGTCTTGATCTACACTGTATCTGTATCACTCTTCACATTTCACTTGTATAGTATATGCATCAGTCCTCTGTACACCTTATCCATTAACTGTATATACATCAGCCTTTTTCCACAGCCCACTTGTACTGTATATGCTGTAGTCTTGATCTGGCTTTCCATTCCTTCTGATTTCTGAAAATATTGTATTTCAGGTTTACATTATTGACTGTTTAGATTGTCACCTTACATATATTACATTTTTTTCCACATAGGATACTATTTTTTTTACATTTTCCTGCTTGCATCAGTGGCTAGTCAATAAAAAAGTTCAACTTGCTAGTAAAGTGCTATTGGTCAAAAAATGGCTCATTGCTTAAGCATCGCTAAATGTCACAAAACTCACGCAAGTGTTATAGTCGACTTTTTTCCAACCTCTAAGCAAGGGGGAAGCACTGTGTTTGAGAAAATATATAAAGAAAAATATCTCCACGCCCTCTTTCTCTGTTCTCCGTTGTGGAGTAACTACGACCTAGATATGTCTGGTTTAAATTAAAAAGGAATTGTAAATTTGACCTTGCAGAAGCTACTTTTTCTAAACACATGCACATATTACAGAGCAGACCTCACGCTCTCTGTTCCGTGATCCAAATCAAAGAACCAAAGAAAACCCCCCAAAAATGAAGGAGTGAACGTTAGCTTCCAGATCTGATACTGAAGGATCTTCTTGGCACCCAGCCTATTAAGCAATGCGAAAAGCAAGAACAAAAAATTGTTTCAGTAAATCTTTCTGCTTTTTTACTACTACAGTCCCGACTTCCACGCTAATTTATGAATGTATGTAGCAGAGATAGGTTGATCACCCGCTTTAGCTTGTGGTGATATCACAATGTGTTATCTGTTGTTTTACATAGGACTGCAGCTACGCCTACTACGTTTGCTCAACTAAGTTATCAAGACACACAAGCAATGCAACTCCAAAGAGTGAAATGACAAATTCAGCTCTACTACAGTAGAATTCTACATCCTGGTTTCACAAAGTGCCTATCACTGAATGAATGCCTCCTGACAATTAAAGATGTCTGTTTCTCCTGCTAAACTAAACTGTTTGGTTTTTTGCCATCAGGATATGATATATTACTGTATATATACAGAAGTACATATACAAACAGACATATACAAAGGATTTTCACTGTTCCTAATTGACGATCCAGGGTTTTTACCTTTTATCACAGAAAAGCTTTTTAAGGAAAATCTAAATTTACAGTATTGATACAGAAATCAACATGAAAGCTTAAAAAAGAAAGGAAATTCTTTAAATTCCAAAACCTTACCTTCAATATAAATTCCACTTGATGGAGTGAATTGATGTGTTTCTATAAGCAATCCTTTCTTTCTAGAAAATCTCCCCAAACCAAAGAAAATGAATAAAAGTCTCCAGAAATGTTGATTTGATTTTTCTTATTTAAAGGAGAATTCAATTCAGTGCTAAATATCAGCTTTCAGAAGACAGCTAGTGATAACTCCAAGAGGATTTCAGAGAAAAGAGAGAGAGGGCTCTGGCTGTGTCTGTATTGTAGTCCATCAGCAAAACCAAGCGTTCAAGCAGTGAAAAGACCCAGCGTGTTTGCTGCTCTGGCTCCATCCACTTTCATGCAGTCGACTGACTCTCACTTTCCCTCTCACTTTTTTAAATGACCAAAGCATCCAGTTTTTCCCTCTAACTTAAGCCAGATATCTGTTGCATGCAAGTGCCACCTCCTCTAGGGATTAACAGAGAATTTTAACTCTTTGCTTCTCAGTTCTAGTTGAGGAACCAGTGATATAAAACAGTAAAATACTTCACTTTAAAGGGCTCTTTTACCTTATTTTTAATATTGAATCTTAATTCGGTCACCAGGTGCAAACCTTCAGGATGGTGGCTGCAGGATCTATATTAATGTATGTATATTCACATATTTACAGTAAATTATGTTATGGGTTATTCCCACACTGTTAAAGATAAGGAAGGTTAAGAATTACTAAAGAACTCCAAACACACTTACAGAATCTAACTAATACTAAAGTAGTAGTATAGTCATAATTTTTTTACCAATTCTAGTAGTCTGTTTCAGATACTTTGCACCCCAGTGACATGTCTCCTCTTAGGTAGCAGGGGGTCAAAGCACCTTATGCATGACCTCTTAAGAGACAATAGATCTCTTCTAGGTGTAAAGAAAACATAGGTGCTAGTATGGAAGGGGTATTGTTCAGTAGGCTGTGCATGTGTCTTTTCCTGCCTGTAATATGCACCAAGGACAAAAACAACCACAATATCACTGCAAGATACAGTTGGGCATATACTATAACTCTTGATTTTAATGAGGTTCTCAACCTAAGTATATTTTACAGTATGCTTTTATTCTACCTAGAGCTAAGAGCCTTAGTAATCTAAGTAGGCTGGCAAAACTTATTAGATAGCTGTGAGGCAAATGCTCATTTGACCAACAGCTATTCCTTCCAACTTGCGCATATACATGCATGCTTGATGTGCATATATGTTAATTGGGGAAAGGTAAATAGGATACTGCCAGACACCACTAAAAAAAAAAAAAGATCAGGCATGAGGAAATCCAATTGCCTAATCTTTTTCTCCCCTGACATCTGCAACTGGGGAAGAGAGTTGGGAGGTCCCTATACATGTTTTATGATCAACCAACCCACTAACATTGGTGGGTTCAGCTAACTTAAAGAGGACCTTTCACGTCCTCATGCACATGCGGTTTTATATACTGCTAGAAAGCCACACTGAATTCAGCGCACTGTCGGCTTTTCCGTTATGTGCCCCCGGGGCTGGAGATATCGGTGCTGTTAGTTTCAGCACCAATCTCTGCCCACTGTCAGAAGGGCGTTCCTGACAGTCTAGCTGGGCTGTGAGGAACATCCATAGACTTGTACTGAGGGGATGTTCCTCACAGCTCAGGGGTGCATTCCTTACAGCCCAACTAGACTGTCAGAAATGCCCTTCTGACAGTGGGCAGAGATCGGTGCTGAAACTAAGGGCACCAATATCTCCAGCCCCGAGGCACATAACAGGAAAGCCATCAGTGCGCTGAATTCAGCGCACTGTTGGCTTTCTAGCAGTATATAAAACTGCATGTGCATGAGGACATGAAAGGTCCTCTTTAAATCTAATGTGTATGTCCAGTTTTAGGCCAAGGCCCCATGTAGTGAAAACGCTGCCTTATACAGTACCCAAAAAGTGGATGGGATTCTGGCTAATCCCTTCCACACATTGCTGAAAAAAAAATCTGCAGCGGAATATCGCAGCATGTCAATTATACCTACGGAAACACTGGCATTTACCGTTTAGAAATAATAGGGGCAGAATGTCCGCAGAGGAAAACTCGGCGTACTTTCTGTGAAAAACACTGTGGAAAACAAGGGGATGCGTTTACGCTGCTGCGGCTTGCTATGTGGGGCCTTAGCCATAAACAGTCTGGTTTCTATAGCACCATTCTAAACAAATGCATTGTAAAGGCTTTCAGATACAACTGGTTTGTGCTGTTAGCAAAGAAAGGGGAAAGAAGTTTCTTTGTGGTAAAGCCATGTAATGTTTCATAGCAGACTGCGTTATTAATCAGATTTTTTTCTAAAAAAAATATTTATTTGCATTGGTTTTCATATTGTGAACTAAATGAAGTGAAAAAGTTAGTATTCTGCAAACACTGGAAAAACATAGGGGTTATTTGAAAATAAAATGCTTAAAACTGTTACAAATGATGAATGAATCTGGATTCTGCATTATGGATGATGATGAACTCTTTACCAGTAACCCTGTTTACTGTGAAGCTGACAAAAGCTCTGCCTCAACAACATGACATCACTCAGAGTAGAAGGGACTCTGTGTAACCTATCATTTTATGTGTAGAATGCAAGCATTCACAGAAACCACATGCAAGTCATTGTTCTCATTCACAGTGACATGTCCTGTCTGGCAGGGTGTAAACACACAATTCACTGAGCATTGTGTACAAACAGATCACAGTCTGAAATGTAAATGACATATTCCTATACATTGATAATGTACCCATTAATAAAATAAAAATGAATAAAATAAAAAAACATGTATTTGCTTTGTATTATATGTTACATATGTCAATTGAAGATGGATGTATAGGCCAGTGGTAAGGAATTACATTTTTTGTGGCTTTTCTACTTTATTACTAGATTACTGCTTGTAAATGGGGCAGCACAGATAAAATGTTTTTAATGGAAAATTCTAATACAGTCACCAAAGATGAAGTTGTGAAGTCTATTTTTCTTCTCTTGGCCATATGAATAGATTTTCTACTCAGACCATCTTGTCTTAAGTTTGGGCTATCAGGTTAATTCCACAGCCCACTCATGTTTTATAAAGCAGGGATTAAAATACTGACACTATAATATGTATAATAGGCAGAAAAATGCAAGACTTGGGGCTCCCTTTCTCTTAAAGTGAAAGAAGACAAAGTCCTGATGTATTAGTAATTGTAATCATACTTTTATTGGTCTCAAAATCAGTGTGTTTCAAGGAAGAGAGCCCTTACTTCCGGTACAATGAGATCTAATATGTAAGACATTTGAGTTTTATCTGCATTAAACTGATTGTCTCATCGACATGGCCATGGCCATGGCCATGGCCAACCAACATCATCATGAGGAAATAGTGGATCCTCCACCCACCTCTACTGAACTGTAACTTCCCGTGGATTTACATTGAGGAACCCACAGCAATTCTGTCACACTTGGACATTCCCTTAATGTTTGTCTTTCTTGCCAATATCTATTGTCATGTTAACAATAGTTGAAGGAAGGAGATAAGCCATTTGTCGGTCAAGAACATTTTTTTTATTGAATGAACTATTCCATTAATATGTTATTAATCATATACATTGTATGTAGATCCATGTTTGTAGATGCCTGATATAGTCTTTTTATAATCAAATATACAGTTAAATTTCTCCAAAAGGCCACCTCTTTGAGAAGACTGCCCACTTACCCAGACCATATGTCCTCTGACAGATTTTCAGTTTTCCATATTAACTATCTCCTTTCAGAGGATCACTTCCTGAGAAGACCACTTTGGGGTGGTTGTCTCCAAGTGGTTTCACTGTACACTATCACATAGGTGTAAAATCTAGCCCCCGTATTTTTTTGGGTGTTAACTTGAAAACATAACATTAACACAGCATCATGTCACTCAACTGCAAACATTGTCACTGCCATTTTACTACTATGATGCAGTTGCTTTTTTGTCATTAATTTAATGGACTCTATTGCAAGAAGCTGAAGGTATTTAATGGTAACCCTATTTCCCTCTGCTTGTTAGAATTCCCACATTACTCTTATGTTCTAAAATTGTGTGCAATAAAAGGAAGTTTCATTCTCTCCTTCCCCTTTTCTCAAGAAACACATGATAATGAGAATTAACAAGTTCTGAACCTACTGTCATTAACACCTTGACACAATGCCTGGAGGCCATGGAGAAATGACACTGCAGCAGATTGCTGTGAGAAGATCAGATACCACAGAAGTGTCAGAATATGTGAGAGAGATATAAATTGCTCAGAGAAAGAGTCATCCTCTCTGCTTCACCTCATCTTTCTTTTGGACATTATTCCCAGATGTGATTTAGAAGTGCAGATTCATACATAGAACAGCTGGTGCTTCCAGGAAGGTCTCTCGCTGATCACACGTCAAAGTCCCTCAGTAGAATAAAAAGACCCCATTAAAAATGCAAAGCTGGAAGTTTGCAGTTAAAGGATTTCTTTAAAATGGTATATAATCAATACTAAATACACAGATTGTATAACAAATGCCATCGTGAATGGAAGTGGATGGATGGATAGATAGATAGATAGATAGATAGATAGATAGATAGGCAATTCAAGTATGTTAGCCTGGGCATACTAGAATTTTACTTGTACCTGCTTTCTAATGTATTCTTTATTGTCCAATTTAATTCTAGTCTTGTCTTGACTTACATTACTTAAATAATTCTGCTCTACTATGAGTCCAAAGAGCACAAATAATATTATATCATTTTGCGAATGAAAGATATTACACCAGATTTAACTGTATATGGTATCAAGCAGGTTTCGTCTTTTTTAATGATACTGTTTGCTCAGACTACTGCACAGGAATTAATGCTATAAATTCAACTAACCAAAAACGAATCCACTTAATATATTCTAGCTGCGACAAAACTCAGCTGATGCACAATATATTTGCATGGGTAGCATGGAGGTTCAGTGGTTAGCACTGGTTCCTTGCTGAGATGAGGTTTTGAATCTGAATTGGGTCAACATTGGCATAGAGTTTAAATGTTTTCTACATGTTTACATGGATTTTCTCAGAGTTCTCAAGTTTCTGCTACGCTCCAAAAACATTCTAATAGATAATTATTGGCCTCTAATAAAAGGGCCCTAATGTATTGTGTCTAATATAGGGAATTAGGATTGTAATTATTGCATCTTTATCTGCAACCAAACTCTTCTTCTGCACGATATATTTACAATGGCTCAGTGGTTAGCCCTGTTTCCTTGCTTCACTGAGGTTTCAAATCCGACCTCGGGCAACATCTGCATAGAGTTTGAATGTTTTGTATGTGTTTATGTGATTTCTGAGTACTCAAAAATTCTCCCACACTCCAAAAACATACCAATAGGTTAAATGGCTTCATATGAAACTGGCCTTGTGTATGTCTGATATAGGAATTAAGATTGTAATTGTTGTATCTTATCAAACAATATGACACAATAATGCATGCATAAGGTTACTCCACTTTTTATATACATTTTTATTTACTTTTGTGATAATGTTCAGGGTATAAAATGCAAAAAAATTAATAAACTGATGATAAACAAATTCATTAAACTAGTGGAGTGGATCTTTAGATATTGTAGGAGAAGAACTCACAACTTCCTGTGGGATGCACAACATGAAAAGATCTTACCTGTAATTTCTAAAACACATAGCTAATATTGTAAAGTCCAAAGAAAACTTTTGTGAAAACAAATTGGACACTTTTCTCTAATGCTACATAAATATTATTGATAGACATTGTCTGTTTTGCATCAAAAATGGTGATAGATTTCAGAAGGACACAAAAGTGACATTAACCAGTGTGATTTTCTAACTACATAAAAATACAGCTTGGAAATTGCACCACTATTATAAACTAACAGCCTAATAGTTTCTTGTCATATGCGCATTATTTGAGACCAATGGTGTTGAGTCTTATCATAGAAGGATGAAAAAAAAAAATCAAGAAATACACTTAATATTCTACTTTCTTTCAAATATGAAATCTTAAAAATTATTGACACTTTTGGATAAATTGGATAATGTGGCTAAAATAGTCTTTACATGTGTTACTGCCTGTCTTCAGTTCAAAAAAATTTGCATGTTTGCAAGTTTCAGGTTACATTTCCATTCCTTCATTTTACTGACCCACTGATAAGCAGTATACAACCTAACTTCAGACTTTTCTAAAGTTGGCATGTCCCTCCTTTTAGCATATGCTGGTTGTGAAGTCTGTGTCCAGTCCTTAGGCATCTTTTCACAGACAGTACCCCACCCTGCATTTACATGAAAATGGGACTCCAAAGTTGAATAACAGAGGCATAGTCAGAAACTGTAGAATCACCTCTACAAGATACTGTGATAGATTTATTATCAATTTACTGCTGACAGGTTCCATTTAACTAAAGAATATGTACTAGCCCTTCCTTCTGGCAGAGAGACTACTGTTTGTGCTCTCCATTCCCTCTACACCAGGGGTAGGCAACCTTTTATGTTCGGTATGCCGATTTAAATTAAAAAATCAAAGATGAGGTCCTTGGAGTGCCGTGCAATAATTTTAAGGCTACACTAAAGTCATATAGCACAAACCGTAACATAGGGGTTCTGTCATACTGCCACATGCGTTTACCGCTATTAGCCTGTATACACCTGTATTTTTCCATTAGAAGCAATGTAAGTACATGTGTAACCTGCAATTAGTGGTAAATATATGCGACTGGGAGCAGAATGAGGTAACACCTGTAGGATGGTGACACACTACAGGTGCATCTCAATAAATTAGAATATCTTTGAAACGTTTATTTCTTTCAGTACTTAAATTAAAAAAGTGACCTCCTATATTTTCTAGATTCTTTACACACAGAGTGTTCTATTTCAAGTGTTTTATTTCTGTAAATGTTGATTATGGATTACAGGTAATGAAAACCCAAATCTAAGAAAATTAGAATATTGTAAAAAAGTTCAGTATTGTAAATTCAGAGTGTCACCTGCCAAGGTTTCCTAAGCCTTTAAATGGTCCCTCAGTCTGGTTCAGTAGGACACACAAACATGGAAGACGCTGATTATGGATTGTATTACTGAATTACTGAAATGAATGAACATTTCAAAGATATTCTAATTTATTGAGATGCACCTGTATGTACCTGGATGCTGCATCCAGTCCCCGGCCGCCGGTACTTTCACTATTCTGTAAGTGAAACGCGGATTAAATTCAGCCACTTTTAATTCCTAGCGGTTCAGTAACAGTAAAACCACAGCCAGTAACTAATGGGTGTCACACTTACCCCAAAGTGACAGCACTGGTGCCTGGGAACTGGATTTGGCTAAAGCCGCACCTGGGTTACACAGTGTGTCACCACTCGAAAAGAAACAACCTAAGGCTGAGGCCCCCCATTTCGGAAACGCAGCATTTTTTGTTGCAGATTTTGCAACTTTTTTGAGCCAAAGCCAGGAGTCGATTGAGCAGAAGGGAGATGTATAAGAACTCCCTTTATATTTCCAATTCCTTTTGTAGCCATTCTTGGCTTTGGCTCAAAAAACCGCAGCAAAATCTGCAACAAAAATGCGGCGTTTCAGCAACGTGGGGCCTCATCCTTAGGCCTCCTGCACACAAATGGCACAGATGTGATTTTCACTGACCTATACATTAAAAATGAATTCACAGGGCCATAAATGCAGACAGATATAGGACCTGCTCCATAATTGGCAGCTCTTCAATTTGGCCTGGACACACAACCGCAAAAACAACGGCTGTGTGTATGGGCCCATTGAAATGTATAGATCTGTACTTTTATCCACAATTGTGGATAAAAATGTATGGTCATGTGCATTACAGTTTAGCAACTCCAGCCTCATATTAATAGCAGTTAACCCTATCATGTCCCTCACATTAACCCCTTGAGTGCTTTACATAAGGGTTACTGATATGTGAGACATATGGAGGTTATAAGTAAATATCTTCATCATTAAGGTTCTTTATTAGTACCTCCATATGTCTCACATATTAGTAACTCTATGTGAGGCACACAGGGGTCAATGTGAGGGACATGATGTGGTTAATTGCTATTAATGTGAGGCACATGGAGTTACTAAAACTAAATTAATAACCCCAAGTGCCTGACATTAATAAGAATAGTAACCCCAGCATGTACAGTCATGGCCAAAAGTTTTGAGAATGACACAATTATTATATTTTCACATGATCTGCTGCCCTCTGGTTTTTATGTGTGTTTGTCAGATGTTTTTATCACATACAGAAATATAATTGCATTCATATTATGAGTAACAGAAGCTTATATTGACAGTTAGAATGAGTTAATGCAGCAAGTCAATATTTGCAGTGTTGACCCTTCTTCTTCAGGACCTCTGCAATTCTCCCTGGCATGCTCTCAATCAACTTCTGGACCAAATCCTGACTGATAGCAGTCCATTCTTGCAGAATCAATGCTTTAATTTTGTCTGAATTTGTTGGTTTTTGTTTGTCCACCCGTCTCTTGATGATTGACCACAAGTTCTCAATGGGATTAAGATCTGGGGAGTTTCCAGGCCATGGACCCAAAATCTCTATGTTTTGTTCCCTGAGCCATTTAGTTATCACCTTTGCTTTATGGCAAGGTGCTCCATCATGCTGGAAAAGGCATTGTTGAGCGCCAAACTGCTCTTGGACGGTTGGGAGAAGTTGCTCTTGAAGGACATTCTGGTACCATTCTTTATTCATGGCTGTGTTTTTAGGCAAGACTGTGAGAGAGCCGATTCCCTTGGCTGAGAAGCAACCCCACACATGAATGGTTTCAGGATGATTTACAGTTGGCATGAGACAAGACTGGTGGTAGCGCTCACCTCTTCTTCTCCGAATAAGCTGTTTTCCAGATGTTCCAAACAATCGAAAAGGGGATTCATCAGAGAAAATGACTTTACCCCAGTCCTCAGCAGTCCACTCCCTGTACCTTTTGCAGAATATCAGTCTGTCCCTGATGTTTTTTCTGGAGAGAAGTGGCTTCTTTGCTGCCCTCCTTGAGACCAGGCCTTGCTCCAAGAGTCTCCGCCTCACAGTGCGTGCAGATGCACTCACACCTGCCTGCTGCCATTCCTCAGCAAGCTCTGCACTGCTGGTAGCCTGATCCCGCAGCTGAAACACTTTTAAGAGACGGTCCTGCCGCTTGCTGGTCTTTCTTGGGCGCCCTGGAGCCTTTTTGGCACCAATGGAACCTCTTTCCTTGAAGTTCTTGATGATGCGATAGATTGTTGACTGAGGTGCAATCTTTCTAGCTGCAATATTCTTCCCAGTTAGGCCATTTTTGTGCAGTGCAATGATGACTGCACGTGTTTCTTTAGAGATAACCATGGTTAACAGAAGAGAAACAATGATGGCAAGCACCAGCCTCCTTTTAAAGTGTCCAGTGGTGTCATTCTTACTTAATCATGACAGATTGATCTCCAGCCCTGTCCTCATCAACACCCACACCTGTGTTAATGGA
Source organism: Leptodactylus fallax (assembly GCA_947044405.1). Taxonomy (NCBI): domain Eukaryota; kingdom Metazoa; phylum Chordata; class Amphibia; order Anura; family Leptodactylidae; genus Leptodactylus; species Leptodactylus fallax. The sequence goes on from CAMRHE010000015.1 coordinate 4,534,653, forward strand.
GCAATCACTGAAACGATGTTAGGTGGTCCTTTTAAGGCAGGGCTGCAATGATGTTGAAATGTGTTTTGGGGGATAAAGTTCATTTTCTAGGCAAATATTGACTTTGCAAGTAATTGCTGTTAAGCTGATCACTCTTTATAACATTCTGGAGTATATGCAAATTGCCATTAGAAAAACTGAAGCAGTAGACTTTGTAAAAATTAATATTTGTATAATTCTCAAAACTTTTGGCCATGACTGTACCTGTTAGGGTTTTTTTTACTTTCACTTTGCTGCCAGGAGCTTTCTTCCTTCTCCTCCTCTTCCTCAGTAAGCCTTTGCAGGATGCAGACCGCAGGCAGGGTCCTTGTGCTGTGATGAGCTCCGCCTCCTGGGCTTTCCTCACCCCTCATTGGTGGGCAGAGAGGGCAACAAGATAAGGGGCAGTGTCCTATACCACTGCTGTAGCAGAGCACTGAAGAGACGCTCCTTCTTCTTTTAATAACTGAAGGTCCCATACTGGCTGCCGTGCCAGCAAAATATACCACTCGTGCCACTCTTGACATGCGTGCCAGGGGTTGCCGACCCCTGCTCTACACCAATACACAGCCTGTATGATTCACAACCACCCCATTATGAATGCTGTGATACAGTACAGCCTGTGTGATTTGTACTCCCTGAACACTTTTATATTTTTTTCTATTTCTTCACATTCTGATCTGCCTCATACAACCTTCCCGTCCTCCCTGCTGCTATCTCTAACACTGCGGAAAAGGAAGGGAGAAGAAGAAAGAGCTCTGAGACAGCCTGGAGCAGTGTGCTTTAGAACCAGTTATATCAACCCTTACCCTACCACAAATTTGGCTAAAGGAAGTCTGTCACCAGAACAGCCCCTATTGAACTATAAGTGCAGCCAAATAATAGGGTTCACGTGAATTAAAATTTTGTTTTGTTGATTGTTCTGTCTTAATGGTAATGGTGATACTGTCTATATCATTATCTATCTCTATTTGGTTATTGCAATTACTACAGTACTGGCCAAAAGTATTGGCACCCCTGCAATTCTGTCAGATAATACTCAATTTCTTCCTGAAAATGATTGCAATCACAAATGCTTAGGTAATAATATCTTCATTTAATTTATCTTCAATGGAAAACCACAAAAAGAATTGTCAAAAAGCCAAATTGGATATAATTCCACACCAAACATAAAAAAGGGGGTGGACAGAAGTATTGGCACCCTTTGAAAAATCATGTGATGTTTCTCTAATTTGTGTAATTAACAGTACCTGTTACTTACCTGTGGCACATAACAGGTGGTGGCAATAACTAAATCACACTTGCAGCCAGTTGAAATGGATTAAAGTTGACTCAACCTCTGTCCTGTGTCCTTGTGTGTACCATATTGAGCATGGAGAAAAGAAAGAAAACCAAAGAACTGTCTGAGGACTTGAGAAGCAAAATTGTGAGGAAGCATGAGCAATCTCAAGGCTACAAGTCCATCTCCAAAGACCTGAATGTTCCTGTGTCTACCGTGCGCAGTGTCATCAAGAAGTTTAAAGCCCATGGCACTGTGGCTAACCTCCCTAGATGTGGACGGAAAAGAAAAATTGACGAGAGATTTCAACGAAAGATTGTGCGGATGGTGGCTAAAGAACCTCGACTAACATCCAAACAAGTTCTAGCTGCCCTGCAGTTCGAGGGTACAACAGTGTCAACCCGTACTATCCGTCGGCGTCTGAATGAAAAGGGACTCTATGGTAGGATACCCAGGAAGACCCCACTTCTGACCCAGAGACATAAAAAAGCCAGGCTGGAGTTTGCCAAAACTTACCTGAGAAAGCCGAAAACTTTTTGGAAGAATGTTCTCTGGTCAGATGAGACAAAAGTAGAGCTTTTTGGGAAAAGGCATCAACATAGAGTTTACAGGAAAAAAATAGAGGCCTTCAAAGAAAAGAACACAGTCCCTACAGTCAAACATGGCGGAGGTTCCCTGATGTTTTGGGGTTGCTTTGCTGCCTGTGGCACTGGACTGCTTGACCGTGTGCATGGCATTATGAAGTCTGAAGACTACCAACAAATTTTGCAGCATAATGTAGATCATGGGTCTTCCAGCAGAACAATGACCCAAAACACACTTCAAAAAGCACTAGAAAATAGTTTGAGAGAAAGCACTGGAGACTTCTAAAGTGGCCAGCAATGAGTCCAGACCTGAATCCCATAGAACACCTGTGGAGAGATCTCAAAATGGCACTTTGGAGAAGGCACCCTTCAAATCTCAGGGACCTGGAGAAATTTGCCAAAGAAGAATGGTCTAAAATTCCAGCAGAGCATTGTAAGAAACTCATTGATGGTTACCGGAAGCGGTTGTTCGCAGTTATTTTGTCTACTGTAAAGGTTGTGCTACCAAGTATTAGGCTGAGGGTGCCAATACTTTTGTCCGGCCCATTTTTGGAGTTTTGTGTAAAATGATCAATGATTTGACTTTTTTTTTCATTCTCTTTGGTGTTTTTTCATTGCAAGCAAAATAAATGAAGATATTATTACCAAAGCATTTGTGATTGCAATCATTTTCTGGAAGAAATTGAGTATTTTCTGACAGAATTGCAGGGGTGCCAATACTTTTGGCCAGCACTGTACTATTGATGTGATATAATATACGTTATATTTTTATGAAAATTCAATAAAAAGAGATTTATTTAAAAAAAAAATGTTATTTTCTTTTTCTCGGTAGGTATAATCTTTGTTGAGATATTAGCTTTTTCCTGTTATTTTTCTTAGAGTACAGCAACAATGCTGGAGGAACTATATTGAGCTGACAGTAGATGTTGTGCTTGACAATGTATACTACCTTTAGCATTTATGTACTCTGTTGTTATGATGTAATTTGTTGTCTCTTGTATTCTCCATGTTGCTGTACATATTGCTGTGTTGCATGTGTACCCCAAGTAAAAGCAAGTTTAACCCATTGAAGACACATCCTAAAAGCACCTTAAGGATCAAGCACCATTTTTCAAATCTGAAATGTGTCACTTTATGTCTTAATAACTTTTGGGACACTTTAACTTACTCAAGTGATTTGAGATTGTTTTTTCATGACACATTGTACTCCATGTTAGTGGTAAACTTTAGTCACAAGTGGTTAAAGGAGAAAATGTGACCCAAAAGTGACCACAATTTCTCCTGAATACTAAAAAAACAACACATGTGGATGATAACTGCTGATTGGGCACGCTGCAGGGTACAAAAGGTGAGAAGTGCCATTACGCTTTTTGAGGTGCCATGTCGCATTTGCTGAGTCCCTAAGGTGCCAGTGCAGTGGAGAGTACTAAGAAGTGATCTCATCTTGGAAACTACACATTACACACAAAATTTACAGTTATTTTGACCCCAGAAATGCTTTTCAAGAAGAAATGCACAATGGATGGTGCAAAACGAAAATTAAAATTTTCCCAGATATATGCATTGGTAGGCAATTGCAGAGGCTCTGAGTTAAACTAAAAGATAATGACCCCCAAAATGTTACCCCTCAAGGTATTTATCAAGGGGTATAGCATGAACATTTTGAGCCCAAGAATTCTTCCCAGCAAATAAGATGCAAAGTGAAAATTAAAATGTTTCAAGAAATTTGCAATTTTAGTGCCCAATATATTGTGACCACTTTGAGTCAATAGAGATGCGCAGATTTAAAATTTTAATCAGGTTATCCTAGATCTAAAAAAGTAAAGAAATGAGAACTGTACTTTATGGCTTGTGGAGTGCAGATTTAGAGGGAAAGGTTTCAGATGCATGCTGCTTTGCAGAGCCTCAGAGGTGATAGTAAAGTGGATTTCCTCAAGAAGCAACTATTTTCTAAACTACACCCCTCATGGAATTTATCATGGGGCGTACCAAGCATTTTTAACCCTTGAGTGTTGCATTAATTTAGTTTCAATAAATTAACGTGCAGTTAACATTACAATGTTTCCAAAGATGCACAATTACAGTGCTTAATATCTTGTGCCCAGATTGTGTTAGCAGAGACACACACAACAAAAACTGTTAGGCCGGGACCCCACATTGCATAAATGCCACAGCATTTTACAGTACCTGCAAAGTGGATGGGATTCTGACTAATTCCATTCACACATTGCAGAAAAATATCCGCAGCGAACAACCGTTGCTGCCATTTTCCATATAGGTATAATTGAAGCAGAAAGTCCTCAGAGTTTTTCAGACTTTCAATGTAAAACGCTGCGGAAAAAATGCAGTGCATTTCTACTGTGGTTTTTTTCCACGTCACTTTTTGGCTGCGGTCGCTACATGGGGCCTTAATCTTAAATTGGGTTATCTCAGATATGACAACTTAGAGTATTCATCTCTGGAAAAATTGCAATTTTGCACTTTTCACCATCAGCCGTACATTCATTTCAGGAAAATAAATTATCTCCTAAGATGCAAGTAAAGTGGAATTTCCTGGGAAGTGACCCCATTTTGAAAACTGCATCTCTAAAAGAATTTATCAAGGGGTATAGTGAACATTAGTTTTCCCAGATGTGAATGGACAGTGGATGGTGAAAAGGGAATATGTAAGCTGTACAGCATAAAGTGGGTAAACCAAATTCCCCACTGTTTTCCCATTAGCACCTTGGGTTGGGGAGGCATTCTGCTGGGTCAGTTATGGTGTCTTTTCCCTCATAAATGCTGTAGTGTACCCTGATATATGTTTGCACATTTTATATATTTCCCTTTTTCCTGCAGTCATAAAGATGTGGCGATTTTTGTGTTTTTGTTATCGCATTGTACAAGCTATAATTTCTTTTCTGTTTTTCCAGTTATGTAGCCATATGAGAACTTATTTTTTTGTGGGATAAGATACACTTTTAAATGACACCATTTTGGGGTGCCTATAATGTATCGACTAAGGCAATAAAAAAAAATCAATTCTGGCACTGATTTCTAAGATTTTAATTTTTTTGGTGTTCAGCATACAGTTTAAGTAACATATTATTGTTATTCTGTGGGTCAGTACAATTACAATGATACCCAACTTATGTTGGGTTTTTATGTTTTACTAAGTTTTCAGAATAATAGCACATAAAAAATCTATTATTTTTGCATCATCCCTTTCTGAGAGGTGTAACATTTTCATTTTTATGTCTATGAAGCTGATGTTTTGCAGGACAAGATGTACTTTTTTATCAGTTTCATTTTGGGATACATATAACTTTTTGATCACTTTTTATTCCATTTTTTGTGAGCTGAGATGACAAAAAAATCATATCTTTTTTAAATTGTCTTACATTTTTTTTAGTTCCACTAGGAGACCTGAACCAGAAATCTTCTGATCACTGGTTCAGCATTATACACTTTAATAAAGAAATATTGGAGTGTTGGAGTGTATAACTGCTGTCAACTATTTTTTTTCTCCAATTATCATTTTATTTTTCTCCAATTTTTTTCTCCAATTAGTATGCATATGGATAGGTTGACAGACCTAAGGATCAGAGCATGGCAGACTAGGGGAGACTAGACAGGCCCTGGGCTGCTGAAAGGGCAACACAAAATAAGGTGTTGAGGCCAGAGGCTGTGCAGGGTGAGGGGGGGCAATGAAGCAAGTGACACTCCTGAGAACTTCATAGATATCTCGGTTAGAGATGAGTGAATTTCTCAAAAGTTCGATTCTGCAGTTCGATTTGAATTTTCCAAAAAATTAGCTTCGATCCAGATTGATTTGCGGTGAATATTGTTAAAAAACACCTATTTCCTGGCTTCACAATACTGTGAGTCAGTATGACACGCACATGACAGGCGTCGCTCTTAGAACTGCTGCACACTTCACTTATTTGACCAGTTACGGGGCCAAAAGTGACCAACTAAGTGTTAACTCAGCCTTACAGGTCCATGTTAGTGCCAGGTAGAAAGAACCGTGCAGAGCCCAACATTCTACTGTAGCATGAAAGAGCGCACTGCTTTTACACCGTCGTCTGCCGATTCCACATAGATGTCTACAGAGTGGCAAGGCGATATAATGTGGAGTTGGCAGCAGCATGAGGAGGTCATACAGTGACCCAGTGGCAGCAGCATGAAGAGGACATACAGTGACCCAGTGACAGCAGTATGAGGAGGACATACAGTGACCCAGCAGTGGTAGCAACATGAGGAGGGCATACAGTGACCCAGTGGAAGCAGCATGAGGAGATCATACAGTGACCCAGTGGCAGCAGCATGAGGAGGCTATATAGTCACACAGTGGTAGCAGCATAAGGAGGCCATTCAGTGACCCAGTGGAAGTGGCATGAGGAGGCCATATAGTGACCCAGTGGCAGCAGCATGAGGAGGCCATACAGTCACACAGTGGTAGCGGCATGAGGAGGCCATATAGTGACCCAGTGGAAGCGGCATGAGGAGGCCATACAGTGACCCAGTGGCAGCAGCATGAGGAGGACACAGAGTGACCCAGTGGAAGCGGCATGAGGAGGTCATACAGTGACCCAGTGGCAGCAGCATGAGGAGGCAATGCAATGACCAAGTGGCAGCAGCATGAGGAGGTCATACAGTGAACCAGCAGTGGCAGCAGCATGAGGAGGGCATACAGTGACCTAGTGGCAGCAGCATAAGGAGGACAGAGTGAATCAAGGGCAGTGGCATGAGGAGAGCATACAGTGACCCAGTGGAAGTGGCATGAGGAGGACACAAAGTGACCCAGTGAAAGTGGCATGAGGAGGCCATACAGTGACCCAGTGGCAGCGGCATGAGGAGGGCATACAGTGACCCAGTGGCAGCAGCATGAGGAGGACATACAGTGAACCAAGGGCAGTGGCATGAGGAGGACCTACAGTGACCCAGTGGCAGCGGTATGAGGAGGGCATACAGTGACCTAGTAGCAGCGGCATGAGGATTGATCCAGTGGAAGCGGCATGAGGAGGCCATACAGTGACATGGAGGCAGCGGCATGAGGAGGACATACAGTGACCCGGCGACAGTGACATGAGGAGGCAGTGGCAGCGGTACGAGGAGGACCTACATTGACCCAGTGGCAGCGGCATGAGGAGGGCATACAGTGACCCAGCAGTGGAATCAGCATGAGGAGGGCATTCAGTGACCCAGTGGCAGCAGCAAAAGGAGGACATACAGAGACCCAGTGGCAAAGTGCGGAGGTGGCAGCAGCATGAGGAGGACATACAGTGACCCAGTGGCAGCAGCATGAGGAGGACATACAGTGAACCAAGGGCAGTGGCATGAGGAGGACCTACAGTGACCCAGTGGCAGCGGCATGAGGAGGGCATACAGTGACCCAGTGGCAGCAGCATGAGGAGGACATACAGTGAACCAAGGGCAGTGGCATGAGGAGGACCTACAGTGACCTAGTGGCAGCGGCATGAGGAAGACATACAGTGACCCAGCGACAGCGACATGAGGAGGCAGTGGCAGCGGCACGAGGAGGACCTACAGTGACCCAGTGGCAGCGGCATGAGGAGGGCATACAGTGACCCAGCAGTGGAAGCAGCATGAGGAGGGCATACAGTGACCCAGTGGCAGCAGCAAAAGGAGGACATACAGTGACCCAGTAGCAAAGTGCGGAGGTGGCAGCAGAGGGAGTAGGCCACAGAGTGGCAAGGTGATAAGTAAGTATGCCACCACGTGCTGGTTCAGGTTCTGCTCTGTGTCTAGCTGTCTATGCGGCTGAAGAAAGCTGCTCATCAGCGACTCTAGGTTCAGGCTGCTGCTGATGGAGCCGATACTGCTCCTGCCACCCCCACCCCCTCCCACTGCTGCCATGCCAGTGCAACTTGAGCACTCAGAGCACCCCCAGACGGACATGTGAGAGGATGGACGATGGTGCAGATAGGCAGCGGCCAACTTGCTACATAGCATGTCTCTAAAGTAGTTCCGTTTGTCCTCCCTCTCAGTGGATGTAAAAAAAGGCCCCAATTTTTCCACGGTAGCGAGGGTCTAACATGGTGGAGAGCCAGTAGTCATCCCTCTTCCGAATGGTAACAATTTGGCTGTCACTGCGCAAGGAAGTGAACATGCATCGGGTCATTTTCGCAAGTGACTCAGAGGGACTCCCTGCATCCATCTCCACTGCATAGTGCCATGGTGTGTCTGGGTCATCTGCCTCATCCTCCTCATCTGCCTCTGGCTGTTCCGGTTGCTCCTGCTCCTCCTCTCCACCCATTTGGCTACACATTAAAAGTTACACAGGGGAGTACCTCTGTCCGCTTGGATCATCAAGAAATCGTTTATGGCTTTTCTCTGTTCATATAGTTGATCCAACATATGGAGGGTTGAATTCCAACGGGTGGAAACATCGCATATCAGCCTATGTTGTGGGAGGCCGTTCTGCCGCTGCAGCTCAAGGAGGGTGTGCTTTGTGGTGTACAAGTGGCTGAAGTGCATGCAAAGTTTCCTTGACATTTTTTGGATGTCTTGCAGATGGGTGGAACACTTAAAGGGAGTCTATCATTGGGAAAACGTGTTTTTAAATGAAGAAATGTTAGAATAGCCTTTATAAAGGCTATTCTACTAATACCTTTACTTTTCTTCTCCTCGCTGCCATTTGTGCAAAAAAACCATTTTATTCTCATATGTAAAGGGAGCACCGAGGGCGTTCCCCCTGTGTTCCAAGCACTCTGCGTCATTGCCGCAACCCACCTCCAAAAGGTCTGCTTTTTCACACCCCCTGCATCTCCTTCTGTTCATCTCGCATCTACTTTCTTTGTCGGCCATTTTTCTGAAGTACAGTGGTGTAAGAAACTTAACAAAAATGGCCGCAAGATCTCACCCCGTGGGGTCAAAATGATCACAAGAACGGTGAGCAAAAATCCCAGAACCACACGGGGGGACCTAGTGAATGACCTGCAGAAACCTGGGACTAACGTAACAAAGGCTACCATCAATAACACACTACGCCGCCAGTACATATCTGGGCCCGTCTGAAATTTGCTAGAGAGCATTTGGATGTTCCAGAAGAGTATTTGGAGAATGTCATATGGTCAGATGAAACCAAAGTAGAACTGTTTGGTAGAAACACAACCAGGGGCGTAACTACCGGGGTAGCAGCGGTAGCAGCTGCCACAGGGCCCGGGACATTACGGGGCCCCGTGGGCCCGTGATGCTTTTTTTTTTTTAATAGGCCGTTACCTGCTGGAGTAACCCCAGCAGGTAACGGGCCCTATATACTTACCGTTCCCCGGGGTCCTGCTCACGGCCGCCTGCGCTTCCGATTCTGCAGAGGCGGCTGTGAGCAGGAGCGGGGATCGGTATGTGAGGCCATGGCCCGAACACCACAATCTCTGCTATCATTATACTTCGGGGTCTTTGAAAAGACCCCGGAGTATAATCGGAGGCCCAGAGTTGGTGAGGGAACATAAAAAACAATGTACTTACCTCTCCTACGCTTCTCCAGGCTTCGGGCCTGTTTGGTGACGTCCCAGACGTCAGTGGACGTCATTTTGTGTCGCGACGCCGGCCCAGATCACGTGACGCCGGCCTGGTCCAACATTGAAGAAGGCCGAAGTAGCAGGGAGTGGACTGAAACGAGGAACAGGTAAGCAACGTTGTTTTTTTTGGTTTGTATCCTCCCCTGGGTCTCCGATCATTATACTCTGGGGTCTGAAAAGACCCCAGAGTATAATAATTTGTTCATGGGTGGTCCACAATGGGACATACAGTGGGGAAAAAAAGTATTTAGTCAGCCACCAATTGTGCAAGTTCTCCCACTTAAAAAGATGAGAGACCTGTAATTGTCATCATAGGTAGACCTCAACTATGACAGACAAAATGAGAAAACAAATCCAGAAAATCACATTGTCTGATTTTTAAAGAATTTATATGCAAATTATGATGGAAAATAAGTATTTGGTTTAATAACAAAAGTTCATCTCAATACTTTGTTATATATCCTTTGTTGGCAATGACAGAGGTCAAATGTTTTCTGTAAGTCTTCACAAGGTTGGCACACACTGTTTCTGGTATGTTGGCCCATTCCTCCATGCAGATCTCCTCTAGAGCAGTGATGTTTTGGGGCTGTCATTGGGCAACACAGACTTTCAACTCCCTCCAAAGGTTTTCTATGAGGTTGAGATCTGGAGACTGGCTAGGCCACTCCAGGACCTTGAAATGCTTCTTACAAAGCCACTCCTTCATTGCCCTGGTGGTGTGCTTGCGATCATTGTCATGCTGAAAGACCCAGCCACGTTTCATCTTCAATGCCTTTGCTGATGGAAGGAGGTTTGCACTCAAAATCTCACGATACATGGCCCCATTCATTCTTTCATGTACATGGATCAGTCGTTCTGGTTCCTTTGCAGAGAAACAGCCCCAAAGCATGATGTTGCCACCTCCATGCTTCACAGTAGGTATAGTGTTCTTTGGATGCAACTCAGCAGATATTAGTGGATAATAATTCACTGTTTTTTGCTGTACTCAACCGCAAAAGGCTTGTTGTGTTCCACCTTGAAGATGCAGGTTTGAGTAATGAGCAACAGTATAACAGCAGTGAGTGCTGCAATGTATATTAAAATCTCTTCTTTCATAGGACACCAAAAGCAAGTGTGTATGTTTTATAATGTCCAAGATATAACTGTTTAAAATGACCCTCCCCTTATTTTCTCTACTACACAGCCCTGTACTTCTGTACACGGTAAGATTCAGTGACAAGCACAAACAGCTCTCAATACAGAAACAAGGGAAAAAGTGAAAAAATGCAGGATTTCAAAGAAAGGATCCAAATATGTTAATATAGTATATCACTAAATTTATTTATGACACAAATACTGCCAGAAAATCAAAAGTTGTCTGAAAGTTTAGTTATGCTTTAAGTTTTTAGTAAAATTAGAATTGCCATGTTTTTAATTCACAAATATCTGATTTAACCATTTCTATATATACTTCTATTGCAGGTCTAGCTTTAGGTGGCTGGAAATCGCTTTTCACAAATAAATCAAAATCATGTAATCTAAATAAGCATTTCTGTTCAACATTGGAAATCTGTGGCAAAGCAACATCCAGGGGCCTGTGGCCACCATGATAGTGGTCGGGGAAAGCCTGGTTCCCCGACTGCTATACATATTTGTTAATGGAAAGGGGCCAGGCATGTTGCCGGGCCCCTTTTTAATATATGCCAGCCCAGAGGAGGTGACTAAAAATAAGAAATACTTATACTCACCTCTCCTGGGCTTCTGACAGACCTCAGCACCCTCTCCGGGGCTCTTCTGGCCTGTGACTGTGGTCACGTGCCCCAGACGTCACTACTGGGGCCTGTTATTGAGCCCAATTGGTCACATGTAATAACATCAGCGTACCCCACGTGACCACTAAGACCCAATCACAGGTCTCAGCAGTGACATCTGGGGTACATGACCTCAGTCACAGGCAGAAGAGGACGGCAGAAGATAGCGAAGAGAGCTAGGCGAAGCAAAGATGCCCAGGAGAGCTGAGGCAAGGTGAGTATAAGTGTTTGTTATTTTTAATCACTTCCTCTGGGCCTCTACTTATTATACTCTGGGGTCTGAGGAGACTCCAGAGTATAATAATAGCACCAAAGCGGAGGGCCAAACCTCATGCATTTTTGTAAAATTTTTGCTCTTGGGAGCATTTTATACTGTGTGGGGGCCACTATGGGGAGCATATTATACTGTGTGGGGGGCACTGTGGAGCATATTATACTGTGTGGGAGCCACTGTGGAGCATATTATACTGTGTGGGAGCCACTGTGGAGAATATTATACTGTGTGGGGATCACTGTGGAGCATATAATTCTGTGTGGGGGCCACTGTGGGGCACATTATACTGTGTGTGGGCCACTGTGGAGCATATTATACTGTGTGGAGCCCCTTCACTATTCACATCACACGGCATCTGTTTTATAGCAGCCTTGTACTATTATTACAGACTGTAATAACATTGCATGGTGATTATAAAACCGATACTGTGCAATGTAAATAGTAAAGGAGTCACTACGTTCGCAAAAGCACCACAGTATCTTCAAAAAGTTGATCATCAGGGGCCCTAGTTAGGGCTCTGTTAGGACCCTGCAGATCAGCTGTTTCCCACAGCATGCAACTCCCAGTATTGTTTACATGCTGGGTCTGCACCGCTCACTCACTGTATTATTGATAACTGCAGTTGTGGGTGCTAAAGCTGCATCCCTTTCAAGTATTTGAGATACTGCTGCAGCACCTGTAAACGTCATAACGTCACTATCAAGAATATGCTGTAGGGAGGGAGTAGGGGGCCCCGAACAAATGCTTGCAGCGGGGCCCACAAGACTTTAGTTACGCTACTGACAACATCCCTATTCTGTGTATTAAAATAGTCACTCATTCGTAAATGTCACAACAATGGATCTCAGCACACACTGGAGGATCACCGTGATGGACTCATCATTGCAATATGCACACTGATGCTTCTTATATGTACATAGTATGTTTTTTTATGCACATTGTTTATCTATACATTTTAATAATTGGTTCTATTTTGTATTTATGTGTCAATATTTATTGTGGATTTATATTTTATGATGTTAAATGGCATGTGATTGGCCTGTTATTTCAAAGTTTGTGAATGGTAACTATGTATTTAAATAGTGGGGAGGTGAATGTGATCATTTACACCAATACATGGAGTCGGCTCAGGCAATGGAAAAAAAATTGTTATTACAAAAAGGGTTTTTACTTTGCAAAAATAGCAAAACTTAAAAAAACTGTACAAATCTGATATTAATTTAATTGTATTGTGTCCATTTTTCATTTTTTTTTATTTAATAACACAAAGTGCTACTAAAATATAAAATAATTTTCCTCTCCGTTACGGTAATTTTTATTATGTATGGTGTCGTCGGGGGTGGGGCTATAACCTTTAATAACAGCGTTTTATTGGCATGTTATTTTATTTATTTTTTAAATTATTTTATTTACAATATTTTTTTAACTTTTCTATTAATTTTTTTTTTTTTTTTTTAACATTGTGTCCAAATAAGGTCATAATAGACCTTTGGGGACATCTGATCACAGTTTTTTTGTTGGGGAGGCTGATTTCCCCTTTAACTGGGGCTGGTACATTTAGCCCCAGTTGCAGGATGAATACAGCCTCTTGCCCATTACTATAGAGCTGATCTGGGTCCTGTAGGACCCAGCAGCTCTTACAGATGCTGATCCTGGTGGAGGGAAGGTGAGAGGGAAGCCGCAACATGGCAACACGGCGACGCCCATAGCGCTGTACACAGCGCTCATTGAGCACTGTATACACAGCGCTCGGGAAGGCAGAGAAGGTAATAAACCTTCCCTGCCTTCTCTCTGGGAGCTGTGGCTGAAGTTACAGCTGGCTCCCCATTTCAGCAGCTTCATGATTTCGTGCAGTTGCTGAGTTCTGCTTGGACGTACCGTTATGTCCTTGCAGAACTAGACAACCACCTTCCGGATGTATATACTCTATGGGCGGTCTGGAAGTGGTTAAGCTGTGCGGTGAATGATGCAAAATTTATATCTTAGATAGGCAATGGCAAATTACTTTTTTTTTTAATTTCTTTCCAGAAAGGGTTAATAAAAGTTAATCACTGAGGTATATATCTACCCTGTCATGACACTTGGAGTGCCCATGTAACTCCTGAGATCCACTCATAGGCATTAGCGGTGGCTCTGGGCACATGACGTCACTGAGGTCTAAAAGGGGTGAGGGAAGGTGAGTATAAATGCTTTTCATTTTTTACACCTCCCCTGGGCCTCCATCTATTATAATCTGGGCTCTGAAGGGACCCCAGAGTTTAATAGTTTCTTTTTGGGTTCTATCCGAACTTGTTTGACCTGAAACAAATCTGGGTCTCTATTACTAATTCAATGCAAACGCCATTTTGATTTCACATTTGCTTTGTTTTGGAAACCCATTTCTTCATCACTAGGCACACAGCCACACATTTTTTCTCCAAAATAGCAAGCCTGTTGCACTCATCAAAACAGGCTAATTCTTATATAAACCATTGCTTTTTGCAATATAACCACCATACATGTATAAAAAAAACAGACAAGCACCTTTCCCCCAAAATGTGTAATTTTTGGAGCATTTTGAATGTTGAAATGCATTTAAGCAAGTGTCAGCTCAGTGTATGGTTTTCCCTTAGACATATATGTCACTTTCACTTTGACATGTCTTTGGTTGTGTTTGCCTTAGGAGCTAGAAATTGGCTAGATGGAGTCCTAGGAGCACTGTCAGTGTCATACTATTAAGTCAATTTAAGTTCTGTTTCATAGTACTCTACACTTATTCAACCCGAAACAAATTTTTAGACAGATCCAAAACAAAGCAAATTGGTTTGCCCACCTCCATTATCAACTTTGCTCAAAGGCACCAAATATTAAATTGGAATGCTACCCAAAGACATTTTTTACCTCCACTGGGTGATGGGGACTGAACCCATTAAAATACCACAGATTGCAGCCAGCCAAACAATACCATTTTAAACCGTTGATTAGGGAGTCCACAGCCTTATTCTCCCTCCAACCTCCATAACCATATATTTCCAACAACTTTTAGGACTCCCTCTTCCGCAAAATGCTTCTGTGACAAGCAATGCCATCTAACAAATCCACTACAATCCTCATAAAAGCTATAAGAGAATGTGGACAAGGGACTTTACCCACTGAATGTTCACCACAGAACACAGTCCACCCTTCTATGCCCTAAGCTTGAATCATCTTGACCCCCCCCATGCTATCCTCAAATGATAGTCAGTAGATTTTGACCACAAAATGGCTGATATTCGACCATACCCTGTGCATTGGCTTTTTATGCCGTAAATTCCACTCCTGCAACTCCCCCTATGCTATCTTCAAATGGTGTTTTCCACCATTTGTCACTTCTCCTAACCCTTAAGTTCCTCCAAACTCTGTCATGCTGGCCCTATTTGCTGAGTTCATTTAAGCTGAACCACATACACAGACTTTTTTCCCTAACCTGAACACGACAGTATGAAACAGACCTAACAGAGCTACTGAAGACCAATTACAAATACACATATACAAATGAATCTAGTGAATATTGAGCATGCATCCATTCAGTACAAGATGCTGCTAAGTATTTAAGCAAGATACTAACCTGTAAGAAATGATTGTGATGTTTGTGTTTAGCAGCCTACATAACTTAAAGAGCATGAAGAATCTTATGGAGTTAAATGATTTATGCAGATACAGTCATATGAAAAAGTTTGGGCACCCCTATTAATCTTAATCATTTTAGTTCTAAATATTTGGGTGTTTGCAACAGCCATTTCAATTGATATATCTAATAACTGATGGACACAGTAATATTTCAGGATTGAAATGAGGTTTATTGTACTAACAGAAAATGTGCAAATGCATTAAACCAAAATTTGACCGGTGCAAAAGTATGGGCACCCAAC
The DNA here is from genome assembly GCA_947044405.1 of Leptodactylus fallax. Classification (NCBI taxonomy): domain Eukaryota; kingdom Metazoa; phylum Chordata; class Amphibia; order Anura; family Leptodactylidae; genus Leptodactylus; species Leptodactylus fallax. The sequence goes on from CAMRHE010000015.1 coordinate 4,550,011, forward strand.
AGAAAAGTGACATAATATTTAGTAGATCCTCCTTTGCAAAAATAACAGCCTCTAGTCGCTCCTGTAGCTTTTAATCAGTTCCTGGATCCTGGATGAAAGTATTTTTGACCATTCCTCTTTACAAAACAATTCCAGTCAGTTAAGTTTGATGGTCGCCGAGCATGGACAGCCCGCTCAAATTATCCCACAGATGTTCAATGATATTCAGGTCTGGGGACTGGGATGGCCATTCCAGAACATTGTAATTGTTCCTCTGCATGAATGCCTGAGTAGATTTGGAGCTGTGTTTTGGATCATTGTCTTGCTGAAATATCCATCCCTGGCGTAACCAAATTTGTCACTGATTCTTGTACATTATTCTCAAGAATCTGCTGATACTGAGTTGAATCCATGCGACCGCAACTTTAACAAGATCCCGGGCCGGCATTGGCCACACAGCCCCAAAGCATGATGGAACCTCCACCAAATTACAGTGGGTAGCAAGTGTTTTTCTTGGAATGCTGTGTTTTTGGACGCCATGCATAACGCCTTTTGTATGACCAAACAACTCAATCTTGTTTCATCAGTCCACAGGACCTTCTTCCAAAATGAAGCTGGCTTGTCCAAATGTGCTTTTGCATACCCAGGCGACTCTGTTTGTGGCGTGCTTTCAGAAACGGCCTCGCATCACTCTCCCATACAGCTCTCCTTGTGCAAAGTGTGCTGTATTGTTGACCGATGCACAGGACACCATCTGCAGCAAGATGATGCTGCAGCTCTTTGGAGGTGGTCTGTGGATTGTCCTTGACTGTTCTCACCATCTTCTCTCTGCCTTTCTGATATTTTTCTTGGCCTGCCACTTCTGGGCTTAACAAGAACTGTCCCTGTGGTCTCCATGTCCTTACTATGTTCCTCACAGTGGAAACTGACAGGTTAAATCTCTGAGACAACTTTTGTATCCTTCCCCTGAACAACTATGTTGAACAATCTTTGTTTTCAGATCATTTGAGAGTTGTTTTGAGGAGCCCATGATGCCACTCTTCAGAGGAGATTCAAATAGGAGAACAACTAGCAATTGGCCACCTAAATACCTTCTCATGATTGGATACACCTGGCTATGAAGTTCAAAGCTCAGTGAGGTTACAAAACCAATTTTGTGCTTCAGTAAGTCAGTAAAAAGTAGTTAGGAGTATCAAATCAATAAAATGATAAGGGTACCCATACTTGCACCGGTCAAATTTTGGTTTAATGCATATTGCACATTTTCTGTTAGTACAATAAACCTCATTTCAATCCTGAAATATTACTGTGTCCACAGTTATTAGATATATCAAATTGAAATGGCTGCGGCAAACACCCAAATATTTAGAACTAAAAATGATTAAGATTAATAGGGGTGCCCAAACTTTTCAATGACTGTATATGACTTCTTCATAGAAAAATGAGTGGTTGTCACACTTAAAGTACATGAAGTCTTAAAAGTTAGTAACTTAGTTATGGCTTTTTTACCAAGTGTACAGGCTACATTCGGACTATTAAGGTGCAAAACAGCCGTGAAAAACATCCATTTTTCACTACTGTCTTGTACCTGAGGGGCACCCATTATTACGGATTCCCCATACATTTCAGTGTATGAAGGTATTTGTGAAAATGGCCTAAAATAGGACATGACCTATATACCTATTGTTGTCATGGACTGTCAAAATAATAGTCATGTGAATAGCCCCCATTCATTGACACTGAATTTAATGCTGCTTTGTGAGGTCAGTTAAAAAAAAACAGACATCACATAGCCATTAATCACTGTTGTGATTTTAACCCTTGTTTAAAAAAAATCTTGAATTTCAGGCATTTGTTTCATTACTTGAAATTTTGGTGTTTTTAATTCTGCAACATTCTATACACGTTTTTCTCCTAGGGTTCTATTTAGATGCTGCACTTTTGCTACTATACTTTCTGCAAGGGGATGTGGATTAGCAAAAAGAGTAGGGCTTATCAGGAAAAGGCAAGGCTGATAATAGAACAGAGGGTTTACAAAAAACTTAAGATAATGTTGAGATATTTTTGAAGTAAACTAAACTAACTAATAGGCAGTATTCATTAGACTAGACTAGACATCTAAAGATGTGCCACATTTAACATCCAGCCTTAGAATTTTCAAGTGCTCAGATATTAAATAAAAGTTACATAGTAAGATATGAAATTCTCTACATAACATTTTGGTTTATGGTGCGTTGGCAGCATTTTTTGGGTTCAATGTCATTTTTATCAAAACACAGCATGCTCTAGTTATGCAGGTATTTGAAAAATAAAATATGTTAATGACTCATTATACTACAGTACATATGCTATCCTGTATTAAAAGATGTCATCACAAATTTCCAAAGCTCAATTTTTAATGTAACATGAAATTTTCAATAAATTGTTGAAAGGCGGTAGAGATTTTATTGAAAATGAAAATTACATGATTAGTAAATACCAAAAAAGCAGCTTTAGGTTATTGCCTTCATGCTTGAGTTCTGTCTTTTATACTTTGCCTATCCATAGTACATGACTTGATAGAAATCTTGGCTTCACATACAAATCTGAAGAAAAAAGAAAAACCACAAATGTTCACACACTAGGAGTGCGTCAGCTGTTGGGTTTCATTCGGAAATACTTTTACAGCAGTGTAGTTACAAGAATGTGTAGAGGAAACCATAATCATAAAGACATTGTAGTGTGATACTTTACTGGATCAGAAAATAAGCAATGGAACTGACTTTCCTTCAGTTTTTGACTGACCACCACATTTCTACCCTGCCTGAGGGCACAGAGTAGTCAGGAGGCATACCATGGACTGAACTAACAGGCTTGAAGGCATAGTATATAGGACTCAGCAGCTAAGGGGCCATATGCACTCAAAAAAGAGTTGTAACTGTTGAATACAGATTATTAGGAAAATAAATAAACCATATATGGGATCCTAAGCTTTACATATCCTGAACTCTTGTTGTAGCAATCAAAGGCAAAAATATAGGGATGTCGTGAAGGCTCACACCATGAAAGCTAAATGGATAAGAAGTGCTCTTTTACTGGTATCAATATAAAAGTCTCAAATAAACGTGTTTTTGGCCTCACAGGGACACTTTATCAACATATAGATATATACAAACAAGTGATTGTTACTTCTAAAATATAGCAGCCAAAAAGGTACCCAAACCACACCCTGTGAACAACACCCAAAGGGGGGTGTGGTTCAAAAGTGGGGTTGTACAAAGAAATAACAGCTGGAAACCATAAATAATACATAAGAAAATTTAATAAAAACATGTGTTTATTAATCATAATTGATTAATATATAAGATATTTAGCTGTGATTTTGTGACAATAGTCTCTAGGTGCTAGTAATATAGTCATAAGGGGGTATAGTGGTATAGTGATAAGCGGAAAGGTCTGAAGGAACTGATGCCTGCCCACTGGTCCAATGGGACTGAGAGAGACAGAGCTGGGTGGTTGACCAATCAGTAAGGAGGGGTGGGGGATTTATCCATCTGGTACTAGATTTCCCTTTCGCAGTTTGTGCCTTCAAGATGTCGCCAGAAGGTTTTTGCCATAAATTCCTACATCATTGGATTTACCTGGGAAACAGCCTGGCATCAAATGCACAGGAGATATTAAAGCGGGCTACATCCACACATTCTGGCTTGGGGCCTACAACGCACCTGGATCACAACATCTCTGCATCTTTGCTCTGTGATGTCACCATGCCCGCCTGCGCCAGGACATAAATGTATTGTGGCCTTGCAGGCCCGAAGTGGCTTGCATCCTACAAGGTAAGAATAGTAGATCAAGAAGCCAGCAATCTCCTCCTCTACCATGTGTTTTTTTTCTTTTTTGTTTTATTTTTCAGATAAACAGCTTCCTTGCACTATGTAACTGTATAAGGAAGGGTGACACTGTACATTTGAAAGTGTGTAACTCAGATAACAACCACTAACTGCTGCACAATGTAACAGTGAATACAAGAAGCACAGAGCTTATGTGTTACTACATAGTATTATAGATGTTTTTTTTTTTTTTTTTTTAATAGAATTTGCCCTGAACTATGACATTATCTTTATACTTTGCTGTACTTTATGAGCTTAGCAACTGAACATCAGGATCATCTTGTACAAGCAAATTAGTGGGTGAGCAAGAAAATTTTTCAGCTATCATAGATCATGTAATTATGTGAAATAATAATGTAATATAATAGATAGATGGTTCACATTATGCAGCCAAAAGAACCAACAAACTGCTATCAATCTAAAATTCCTGAAACTCCACAAGACATTTTATTTCTCAATCTATGGGGGAGATGAGGTGAATACAAGCTCTGTCCAAGCCTGGGTTTTGAAATATGTTGCCAACATACATGCCTTATTTTTTTCATTTTCCACCTGGACTTGAGTTGTTGACTTCTGTTGATTCAAAGGAAAAAGCAAAGCAAAAAACAAAAAAACATCTGCCTGTTTAAAAGGATTCTCTAGGGAGTTTTATTTACTTACATGCTCCAGGTCACGGGATTGGAACCAGCACTTTGCTCCCGGTCGCTCCCATTTTCACATGTAATCAATTATGCTATAATAATAATACATTTTATTTATATAGCGTCAACATATTCCGCAGCACTTTACAAATTGTAGGGTTCAAGTACAGACAAAAAGATACATTACAGAGTGAAAGTCAATTCACACAATGGGTCTGAGGGACCTGCTCGCAAGAGCTTACAATCTATGAGGTAGAGGGGGTGACACAAGAGGTAGCAGGAGCAGCATCTGAGGTAGCATTGCTTATACAGTGGTCCAGACATTTTTGTGATAGAGGTTATTTTCATTGCACATAAATAAAGCTGTATAAGCCATCATCAGTCAGTGTTCTTTAATGTGCAGATGGTGCCTGGACGTATAAAGTTACAATCTGATACGTCATCACATCCTGTGGGGTAATGCGGGAGCGTGAACAGAGGTGGGTTCCTTTTAGGGATTCTAACTGTGGAAGGGTTTACATTAGGAATTGTGATAAGCCTGTCTGAAAAGATGCGTCTTTAGTTTGAGCTTGACGCTGTAGAAATTGAGAGTTAATCTGATTTTCCGGGATAGGGCATTCCAGAGAAGTGGTGCAACTCGAGAGAAGTCTTGGATACTGGAGTGGGAGGTTCTGATAATAGAGGATGTTAGTCTTAGGTCATTGAGTGAATGGAGAGCACGGGCTGAGCGATAGATAGATATGAGGGAGGAAATGTAAGGAGGTGCAGCATTATGGAGAACCTTGTGGATGAGGGTGATACGTTTATATTGTATTCTGTATTGAACAGGCAGCCAATGTAGTGACTGACACAGACCAGAGGCATCGCTGTAGCGTTTAGACTGATAGATGAGCCTGGCTGCTGCATTCAAAATAGATTGTAGAGGGGAGAGTTTAGTAAGGGGAAGACCGATTAATAAGGAGTTAAGTCAAGTTGAGAGTGAACCAGAGTGACAATAAGGGTCTTTAATGTTTTCCGTGGTAAGGAAAGGCTGTATTCTGGAGATGTTTTTGAGGTGGAGATGACATGAGCATGTGAGTGACTGGATATGGGGGTGAAGGAAAGTTCAAAGAGTCAAACATAACCCCGAGGCAATGGGCATACTGCCTAGGAGTTATGGTAAGGCCGGAGGCCGAAATAGATATATCAGGGTTAGGTCTGTTAGATGGTGTAAACAGCTGTAGTTCAGTCTTTGAGAGATTCAGTTTCAGATAAAGTGAAGACATGATATTTGGGACAGCAGAGAGACAGTCGCTGGTGTTCTGTATTAGCACAGGGGTGATGTCACTGGATATAGTTGGGTGTCATCAGCGTAAAGATGGTACCGGAAGCCAAATCTGGTGATGGTTTGTCTAACAAGGACAGTGTAGAGAGAGAAGAGCAGGGGACCTAGGACCGAGCCCTGAGGAACCCCTACAGCAACAGGAAGAGGAGAAGAGGCAGAGCTCCCAAATGATATACTGAAAGTGCGATCTAAGAGATCAAGGGACGATTTGTTCAGTAGCGGGGTTATGACAGCATGTTTGAAAGAGGAGGGAAAGATTCCAGAAGAGAGAGAGAGGTTAAATATTTTAGTAAGGTAATTAATGATGGCTGGCGACAGAGACTGGAGAAGGTGTGAGGGGAAAGTGTCATTACTGCAAGTCGTAGAGCGAAAAGAAGAGAGTAGCCAGGAAAGCTTATCTTCAGTAACTGGTTCAAAAGATCAGAATGAAGAAGATGAAGTTTGGTAGGTGAGGGGATCAATGCCTACCTTTACTATACAGTAGTCTACCAGCCTCCACAGCACAGGAAACTACCTGTGAAAATGGAAGGAGGTGGATCAACCCAGAGGCAGAGTGCTGGTTCTGATCAGCTGACCCAGGGTTAGAACCAGTCTGGAGCCCCAGGTCCAGCGTGAAAAAAAAAAACAGGAAAAATAAACCTCTCTGGACAACCCCTTTAAGATGTGCTTAATACTTTTATATAGCCCTTTTCCAATTGTTCTCTCTAAACTGGTGAATTTTAGGATTGCCTACTTACATAGCCACTGCAAAGTCTGGCTTTAGCTCTGTAGACTGCACAAAATGAGCAGGCCCCAGCTATAATAAATTATTATTATTTAATATTTTGTTTTATTATTGATTTTAGCTAGTGTGACAACTTGGGGGAATTAAACTCAAAATGGCGGCTTGTCTTGGTCCGGACAGCGGTGGTTCATGGTACTGGGCGCCGGAAAGATAGCTTTCAGACAGTCCAAGCGTAAAATAAACGTGGCTTTATTCAGCTTAACTGCAACATAACAAAACAACAAAAAAACCTATGCCACAGTTAGGGCCTAACTCACTCCTTGAGCCCCTAACTGTCCTGACTGTTGCTCAGCTCCAGCAACCGTCCTCTGTGGACGCCAGCCCTTCTGGGACAGAGCCTATCTCTCTGTCCTTAGCTGGTCCACTTGAGCAGCCGGACTAATGCTCCACTCAACAAAAGTCCCCTGTGGCCCCAGCCCCTCTGGCACAGACCGTCTATCTGTCCAACTGGTCCACTATTTCCTGCTCTGTGCAGGATACTCCAGTCCTCTGGAGTTACACGCCACCCACTCAAAGGTGTGGCTGAAGGCCTTTTCAGGGCTGGGCCTGGGTCGCTCAACAGTGCCCTCTGGCTCACATACCTACACTAGGTAATTGTTGCTAATTAATTAGTGATTTAGCAGCACTGCTATAATAATTAAGTTTGACAGATTTTATTACTTTTCTAATATACATAGCTTTATGGATTTAAAGTATTTAACTTATCTAGTCCTTTAAGAAGCCAATAAGGATGAGCAGTATGGAAATAAATGGCGGGGAGCTCTGATGTGAAGGAATATTCTATTAAGCTGGAGAGCTTTGCTAGTGGCTTACATCTAAAAATTATATGATCTCAGCAGTCCTAGATGCCTTTCTTAAAAGTAATTATTTCACAAGTTATGGGAATCTGATTTCTGGAGAAGGAGAATTGATCCAGGGATGTATTTTAATTGCCATATGTGGAGTCAGGAAGGAATTTCCCCCCTACTACAGGGCAATTACTATCCACCTCATGGGGTTATTTTGCCCTTCTCTGGTTCAACCCAGTAAGATTATGCACATGTTTGTTTTGTTTAACCTTATCAACTATGTTGCTAAATTTATTATGACCTATTTTGTTGAGGAACTCCCTTGAATCATTTTCTTATCTAACCTGCAGGCAGAAAAACCTAAGTTATGTTGCCTGGAACTCAGAATGAGTGTCAGGAGTGTACAAAGACATAACCTTTTTATTTGGTATCAAAGTGCTCATTAGTAATGTTCATTCCCTGGCACATGCTACCTCCCTGACAGAGTAATACCCTGTCAGGAAACCCCATTTTGCTATTTTATAAGGCAGAAGTGGGCTGACAATTAAAGTGGTTGTGTCGGAAAAAATGTAATTTTTTAAATAGGCCAGGGGAGGAGAAAAAAAAAAATCATACTCACCTTTCCTCGGTGCTGTGCTGCCTCCCAGCACGATCCGGCACTGCTGGTCCATTTCCATTGTTGTCTTCTTGCGGAAGTCCCTGCCACACATGAGAGCTGAGGCCAATCTATGGCCTCAGCGAAGGACATGTGACATCACTACTTGTGTCATCCCGGGGCCCTTCCTGAGGCCGCTGAGGCCACTGATTGGCTTCAGTGGTCACGTGACCGCTGAGACCAATCAGTGGCTTCAGCGGAAGGGATCTGGGACATCACAGCCAGCAAAGAATTTCACTTCAGGACACTGGAGAACTAGGGACATGTGAGTATGATTTTTTTTTTCACCTCCCCCAGCCTATTTAAAACATAATTTTTTTGCTCAGACAGTCTCTTTAAGTATTACAATGTCTATGGGTTCCTGAAGCAGGAGAAATTAAGAAATGATGTCATGGTTAGAAGTAGCTGGGCAGGTAAGGCATGATTGGCTGAATGGGAATTTGGTGTCTGTCGAGTGACAACAGAAAGTATTTACCATAGGGAACATGATAAACCTTCAATTGCTTATCATGCCATCCTGAGCCTTTTAAAAAAATAAAAAGTATCTGCTGGACAACCCCAATTTTATACCAATGTCTCTCAGTATGCATCTGCATCTCAGTTGGCCCTCAGTTTGCAAACTATAATTCCCTAATATCCTGTATACAAACATGTAAAAAAAAGTAGAGATTCCCTTTACATCTAAAGACAAAACTTCAGTATCAGCATTATGGCATGGTCCTTGAAAACTGTATTATTGTATCCAAACCAATCTGTACTTTATGCACTTGTTATAAGGATTGGGAATTGGGTGGGAATTGGGCATATATTACACATTTTATGTCAGTGCATGGCTTTCAGTAGCCTGGCAGATTTGCTACAATTTATGCCAGTAACTATCATGAATTATAGCTCAAATCTACTAGTTTGTAGATTCTGGCATACAGAGGCCAAGATATGCACTTAATTTATTAAGAAACATGAGTCTTTTAATAAATTAGATGCATCTTACTGCAGAGAAGGGGAAATAAAGACTGGCATAACAAATGCCCGTTTTAATAAATGTCCCCTCAATGTCTCCCTCAAAAGTTTTACTTATTTTAATGATCAAAAAACTACATGTTGTAAATGCTCTGAAGCATCAAGAAAAGCAAATATCAGATAGTGGTCTGTGTGTGAATTTAGTGGTTTTTAGATGTTGCTGTACTTAGACTGTCACTGAGCATGAAGCCTTGGTGAATGTTATATTGGATATTATTGGGGGAGAAGGTGCTTTGAAACCAGAGCCTTTACAATATACAATATGAATGGTTTCTAAATATCTGTTTACTGCTTGGTGTCTTGTTCTATTGTTCACTTTCTAGCATGTGTTGAATATTGTAAGAAGGGAAGTTGAAATCCCTTATTAGAAAGGGTTAACTGCCAAGCATTAAGCATGCATAGGTAATGATCTTGTGTTTATCTCTTCCTCCAATACTCTATTGATTGGCTATGAGCAATCTGCTATGGATTATTCAGTTTATGTTAATGGCCTCTCTAGTCTGTTTTGCAAAAGGGCTCTTCCATCACTGTCCCTCTTAATAATTCATACCTCTGTGCTCAGTGCATAGAAAGTGAGCCTCTTCAAGGGACATGCTGAGCTTTCTACCCTCACAAGGAGCTTTAAGACCAATTATATGGTATCCATTAGATGTGTTGTTTAAAAGAGCAGACCTTGGAAAGCTTCTACAATACATCAACTAATAGGAGATCAAAGCTCCAATCTAATATTTCTCATATTTAGTTTATTTTGTAATTTGTACATCTACAGTTTATGGTTTGGATGAGGTCCATTTCAATTCACTGTGCTTTTTTCATAAGATAAAGTTGCTTATCTATACATTAGAAACAGATACATTGTGTTGTTAAAAAAGTATACAAATTCAATAAAAATATATATTTCTGTGTTTTATAGAAATTCTAACTTTTTCAACAAGTCTTATTTTAATTTTCAGGATCTGTAGGTAGTAACAATACGGCAAATGTGGACAAACAGTAGTTGGTCCACCTAGAAGTAGATCAAAATTCTACTTTAAAGGCTATAGCAATGTACCAGGTTTAGAATTCACTGGTTGTCACAGAACATCAGAACGGTAGAAGCAGTGGTGAACCTAGCCTCTTTGCTGCCTGAGGCGGACTATAGAAAGACGCCCCCCCCCCCCAAAAAAAAAAATTGAGTTTCCATGCTACTAGCTTACTAGCTTCACACGCTGTTATCTTCGCACAATATACACAATACACTAAGTTATAAAACAGTTTTTAAGAATTCTTCTTCCTGTATTACTTCAGTATCAGATCAACAACACGGCATTAACAATGAAAGTAACTTCACATATCTTCTGCTTGGTGGATGGACGAGGCCACGTGGCCCCCATTCTCTATAATAGGAGTGCTGCAGATAGCTGAGTACTGGACTTCGGGTATTTTTGGCACTCCCATTAAAGTGAATGAGAGCCACGCGGGTTCGTCCATCCACCAAGTGACACACCTATATATATGGCTGCAGCCAGGCTGGATTCCCACCTAGTGGGGGGAAAAAACCCAATTCTCAGGCTCAGTGGGGGTCTCAGCAGACAGACCCCCATCAATCAGGTATTTATCCTCTATCATTTAGGTGTATACAGGGCAGTAACATTCTGTGACTTACAGGTGACGTCTCTGACTAATCGGTCACATTTCCCTTCTCTTCCCTCTGGACCGCCATGACCACTTCTTCCAGCTGTGACTTGTCTCTGTAAAGTTTGCAACACAGACATCTTTGACTCCTCACTTTTCCAGGCATCCAACCCACATTGTCCTCACCTACACAAAGCCCCCATTCTGCTGCTATCCCCAATTATAAAATATATGATATAACCCTCCATAATGAATAATACTCCCAAGTGCATATTTATATTAATAATGTCCGTGTGTACTCTGTATAAATAGTGCCCCTTATTAATAATGCCCCAGGTGTTAACTAATTAAAAGGTTTTCCAGGTCATTAATAAACTAATCAGTGGGGCTCAAAAACCCAGGACCCCCACTGATCAGCTGTTTGAATGGTACCTGTGTAAGCGCCGCGACCGCTTCTCTGTTTACATAGTGTCATTCATCTCATAGCGGCCATGTAATGTAACTACAGCCTTGTCCTATACATGTCTACAATATGTGACAAGGCTACAATTACATCACACGGCCACTATAAACAGACAGCGTATAATATAAACAGGTGCCATAACCCATGTTTATAACGCCCCATTTACACACACTATAATGTTCCACAGCAGCCCCTGCACACTGTATTACACAGTATTATGGCCCGCAGCGGCCCCTGCACACTGTATTATGCCTCACAGCGGCCCCTGCACACGGTATTATGCTCCATAGTGGCCCCTGCACACGGTATTATGCCCCGCAGTGGCCACTGTACACGGTATTATGTTCCACAGCAACTCCTGCAAACAGTTTTATGCTCCCTAGTGGCCCCTGCACACGGTATTATGCCCCATATTGGCCCCTGCACACATTATTGTGCTCCATATTGGCCCCTGCACACGGTATTATGCTCCATAGTGGCCCCTGCACTGGTATTATGCTCCATAGTGGCCCCTGCACCCGGTATTATGCTCCATAGTGACCCCTGCACCCGGTATTATGCTCTATAGTGGCCCCTGCACTCGGTATTATGCTCTATAGTGGCCCCAGCACTTGTATTATGCTCCAGAGTGGCCCCTGCACAGGGTATTATGCTCCAGAGTGGCCCCTGCACAGGGTATTATGCTCTACAGTGGTCCCTGCACAGGGTATTATGCCCCATAGTGGACCACCCATGAACTATTATTACCTGGGGTCTTTTCAGACCCCAGAGTATAATGATTGGAGACCCAGGGGAGAATACAAACATAAAAACCAGTGTTACGTACCTATCCTGGACACCGGTGCACTCCTTGCAGCTTTCGGCCCTGTTTAATTGCGCACACACGTCACGTGATCAGGCCGGCGACACGACCTGATGACGTCACCAGAGGCCTCAAGCCTGCTCGGAGTTACATCGGATCGCAGGAGGTGAGTAACATTGGTTTTTATGTTCCCTCACCAACCCTAGGCCTCCGATTATTATACTCCGGGGTCTGAATAGACCCCGGAGTATAATAATAGTAGTATTTGCGGCCCGCGGCCTAACTTACCGATGCCCGCGGCCGCTTACAGTGGCATCCACTTCCCTTCCCATAGCAGAAGGGGAAGCGGGGGGCGGCCACGAGCAGACACGGGGTAGGTAAATAAATAGGCCGTAACCTGCTGGGGATACTACAGCAGGTGTTTTATATATATAAGAAAAAGTTATACTCACCTGCGATGCCTTGATGCAGCCGCCGCCTCCTCTTCTTGTCCGTGATGTCTGTGTCTCAGCGTAGGCGGCGTGATGACGTCATTGTATCGCTGCCTGCGCTGAGATGCGACGTCTTGTAAACCAGCCCAGGACAGGCCCCGCTCAGCTCCTGTTTTTTTTTTTTTTTTTAAAGCGGCCTGTCCTGAGCTGGTTTACATTGAATAGAAAAAAATGCCCCCCCCCCCCCCCCCCGGACAGTGCCGCCTGGCGCAGCCGCCTCACTTCGCCTCATTAGCAGTGCGCCCCTGGGGTAGAAGCATTTTATTTTTAATAAATATCCCTTTCATGCAAATCCATCTGCTACACAATCTGTTCCTTGAGTAGATACAGTGACCAGTGTGATGTTTTATGGATTTATGCCTGTTTTTTGAGCACCATAGTAAAGTGAGCATTTCTTCATTTTTTTCACTTTCATTTTCGGTCTGAATGTACTTACACAATGAGAGCTATATAGTTCTTCCAGATCCAGTCATACCCAGCCTTGCAAAGGACTTTGATGAAGATGTCTGGATAGCCTTAGACTCTTATCTGCCAGGGCAGTGTGAGATTTAGGTAGCTTGTGCTACTGCTCTCATTTATCTGCCAGTTTCTGCATTTTTGGGAAATTGCTTTAATTATTATTATTAATGATAATAATAATAATAATAATAATAATAATAGTAGTAGCAGTAGTAGTAGTATTTATTTTTAGAGCACCATTAATTCCATGGTGCTATACATTTGTTGGTTTACATACAATACATAAAATACCGTACTCAAAACAAGTAGAGTACTAATAGTGACCAACTGGCACAGTGGGATAGAGGGCCCTGCCTGCAAGGGCTTACAATCTATGAGGGAAAGAGGATAGAGACAGTAGATGAGAGAAGAAGCTGGTCAGATGGCGTTGTATTGAAAGTATTGTTATGAGGTGAGTCGGTTGTGGATGACTTTGTATGTCAATGTTAACATTTTAAAATTTTAAACTCTATTCACTAGGTGATGGGTAGCCAGTTATGCGATTGGCAGAGGTAAGCTGCTGATAAAAAAAGGGGGAGAGGTGGATTAATTGAGCAGCAGAGTTTAGGGTGGACTGGAGCGTGGCAAGAACATTTGCTTGAAGGCCATGGAAAAGGGTGTTAAAGTAGTCTAAGTGGGAGATTGTGAGGGCATGAACTAGCATTTGATGAATGTTCTTCAGTTGGAGGTGGCAGGAGGTGTTGAGGGTTTGGATGTGTGGTTTGAAGGATAAGTCGGAGTCAAGGATTATCCCAAGTCAATAGACCTATGGGACAGGGGTAAGTGTGATACCATTAACTTTGATAGATAAGTTAGGTAGGGGAATCTCCATGTTGAGTTTGAGAAAACAGGAGGAGAGGAAGGAGGCTATGGCTGCTAGATACTCTCACAACAGAGCGGTAATGTCTGGTCCAGAAAGATATATTTGAGTGACGTCGGCGTAGTAATGGTATTGAAAACCTTGGGTTTTTATGAGTTGGCCAAGGCCAAGGGTGTGGATTGAGAACAGTAGGGGTCCCAGGACAGACAGCTACAGAAAGAGGGCGCGGTGAGGAGGTGGCGTGTAAGTAGAAGATCCTGAATGTGCGGTTGGTGTGGTATGTGGAGATCCTGGAGAGGGCCAAGTTGGTGATACCAAGCGATGAAAGAGTTTGTATCAAGAGGGAGTGGTCGACTGTGTCAAAGTTGGAGGAAAGATCAAGGAAGAGAAGAACAGAGTAGTACTGCTTGTCTTTGGCAGTTATAGGTCATTTCTGACTTTGGTTAGGGCAGTTTCTGTGGAGTGATGGATTCGGAAACCTGACTGTAGCCTGTCAAAGAGTAAGTTGGACGAGACATAGGAGGATACATAGGAGGATATGTTGTTCAAGGAGTTTTGAGGCACATGAAAGCAGTGAGATAGGGTGATAGTTGGCTGGAGAGAATGGGTTGAAGGATGGTTTCTTAAGGATGTATGTGACAGTAGCATGTGTAAAGACAGAAGGGAAGGTGCCTCTGGTTAGAGATAAGTTGAAGAACTGGGTTAGAGCAGGTGTAAACTCAGGACTTCAGTGAGATTAGGGATGAGGTGCCATTGGTTCAGGTCAAGCGCACAGATGGCGAAGTAGGATTTTGAAATTAAGGTGGAGAGCTTTTCATTGGTGATGAACAGTTGGTTTGAGTGGTTGTGGGAGGTGTAGATTGAGGCTCTCTCTGATGGTGTCAATTTAGTTTTAGAAGAAAGAGGTAAAGTCTTTGGCTGAAATAAGTGACGTCGGAGGGGGCACTGGAGGATGAAGAAGGGAGTTGAAGGCATTGGATATCTGTTTGGGGTTGTGGGGCTATAGATATGGCATTTTTCTGGGGGATGGGGTGGAAAATGAAGAGGAATCTAAGGTGGATGTCTTCCTCAAATTCCTCTTCAGTTTCGCTGTGTGAACTTATCCTTAAACTGGAATTGATCTCTGTCATTCCCTAACAGCTAATATACACTTAAGCAAAGCAGGATAGAAGCAGCATATGGTCCTGTATGAAGAAAGCAAGGATGTGGATTAAGTGCAGTATGTCTTCTGTTCTCCACATGTATTAGTCTCTGGTTTCCTTGTAGTTAACATAAACTCCTTAGGTACCACAAAGAGTAGATTCCATGCTGAAAGCATTTTCAACTTCTGGCGCAGGATATTACAAAGCGTAAAATTGTCCATAAAGCGGCCAGTTTAGGCCACTTTCGAACAGTCAGTATTTGGTCAGTATTGTGCATCAGTATTTGTCAGTCAAAACCAAGATTTGTATCTGTTCTGTGTTTTAAATTCATTTCTGGTTTTGGGTTGCAAATATTGATACAGGCTGAGGCTACATCTGCATTAGGAGACTCTGCTACAGTGTCGTCCAAAATCGCTGGTCGAAAAATTCTGACTTTTTCATCCAGCGGTTTAACTTCAAAAGAACAGACACCTGAAGGATCCTATAATAGTTAATAGGGTCCGTCTAGCTCTGTATGTGATCTGCCTATACATCTTCTGACAGTCCTCCAAATACCGTTTGTTTCAGTAGTTCAGCAGGACAATCAACTGGTGGCATGGAAGATTTAAATGAACAGAAGGAGTGAAACGACTAAAACCTTTAAAACAAACCTTGACAACAGACCGATTAAAAATCAGTGTGTTGTATGTGTGAAAAGGCCCTAAAACTTGACATGGGCTAGTAAGTTACTGTTCGGGGCTAATATAGGCTGAGGGTCAATGTGTGGAACAAATAGATTTATTAATAGATTATTTAATAGATTTGACTTTCCTACGCGTTTCTGCATATAACATACTTCATCAGGGGAAATATCTAAAAAGAAAGGACAGAGAGAGAGAGAGAGAGAGAGAGAGAGGCAGCCACCGTCTAGTGATGCTGCCTCATGTGTACTCTACTGTCCCAGTATTTGTCTGGCTGTATGTGATACTTATATAGCCGTAGACTCTTCCCTTATGGCAGTTTTGTTGGCAGGAGAGGCGGGGCCTGGACGTTTCTAATGTGTATCACACACTCCCACAACATCAGCCAATCACATATCGCCACATATAGCCCGTGGGAAGAGTAGTAGGTGGGTGACCAGGAGTGTCCATAGTAACACAGGAGAGTTTGAAGAGGCTAATGATACTGATAGGCAGAAAAGAATAAAGAGTTGGCATGTCAGATGGGAGGTATTAGGGAGGCAAATATGTCGGAATACAAGTCTACAGATGATGAATGCAAATATGCTAAATTATGGATCTGGAACAAAAAGACTTATAGGAAGATAATATAGTCTAGGAAGATAGCTATGTATAAATATCAGTCCTCTGCTGTCTTGTCCGCATATATAACAATGTATGCATGATACCAAAATGTAGCTAGGCTTGGAGTGTGTTAGCACCTGCGCTCACTTTTAGGATGGGAATAGATATGATAATAAAGTGACAAGCAGGATCTATAATACATACATATGACAGTATTTAGTCAGCCACCAATTGTGCAAGTTCTCCCACTTAAAAAGATGAGAGAGGCCTGTAATTGACATCATAGGTAGACCTCAACTATGAGAGACAAAATGAGAAAACATATCTAGAAAATCACATTGTCTGATTTTTTTAAGAATTTATTTGCAAATTATGGTGGAAAATAAGCATTTGGTCACCTACAAACAAGCAAGATTCCTGGCTCTCACAGACCTGTAACTTCTTCTTTAAGAGGCTCCACTGTCCTCTTGCACCTGTTTGCAATTGTTATCAGTATAAAAGACACATGTCCACGACCTCAAAGAGTCACACTCCAAACTCCACTATGGTGAAGACCAAAGAGCTGTGGAAGGACACCAGAAACAAAATTGTAGACCTGCACCAGGCTGGAAAGACTGAATCTGCAATAGGCAAGCAGCTTGGTGTGAAGAAATCAACAGTGGGAGCAATAATTAGAAAATGGAAGACATACAAGACCACTGATAATCTCCCTCAATCAGGGGCTCCATGCAAGATCTCACCCCGTGGGGTCAAAATGACCACAAGAAAGGTGAGTAAAAATCCCAGAACCACACGGGGGGACCTAGTGAATGACCTGCAGAAAGCTGGGACTAATGTAACAAAGGCTACCATCAGTAACACACTATGCCGCCAGGGACTCAGATCCTGCAGTGCCAGACGTGTCCCCCTGCTTAAGCCAGTACATATCCGGGCCCGTCTGAAGTTTGCTAGAGAGCATTTGGATGTTCCAGAAGAGTATTGGGAGAATGTCATATGGTCAGATGAAACCAAAGTAGAACTGTTTGGTAGAAACACAACTCGTCGTGTTTGGAGGAGAGTGAATGCTGAGTTGCATCCAAAGAACACCATATCTACTGTAAAGCATGGGGGTGGCAACATCATGCTTTGGGGCTGTTTCTCTGCAAAGAGACCAGGATGAATGATCCGTGTACATGAAAGAAGGAATGGGGCCATCTATCGTGAGATTTTGAGTGCAAACCTCCTTCCATCAGCAAGGGCATTGAAGATGAAATGTGGCTGGGTCTTTCAGCATGACAATGATCCCAAGCACACCACCAGGGCCACGACGGAGTGGCTTCGTAAAAATCATTTCAAGGTCCTGGAGTGCCCTAGCCAGTCTCCAGATCTCAACCCCATAGAAAACCTTTGGAGGGAGTTGAAAGTCCGTGTTGCCCAGTGACAGCTCCAAAACATCACTGCTCTAGAGGAGATCTGCATGGAGGAATGGGCCAACATACCAGCAACAGTGTGTGCCAACCTTGTGAAGACTTACAGAAAACGTTTGACCTCGGTCATTGACAACAAAGGATATATAACAAAGTATTGAGATGAACTTTTGTTATTGACCAAATACTTATTTTCCACCATAATTTGCAAATAAATTCTTTAAAAATCAGACAATGTGATTTTCTGGATTTGTTTTCTCATTTTGTCTCTCATAGTTGAGGTCTACCTATGATGTCAATTACAGGCCTCTCTCATCTTTTTAAGTGGGAGAACTTGCACAATTGGTGGCTGACTAAATACTTTTTCCCCCACTGTAAGTGATCAAATAGTCCTGTGATGTAAACCATAGATGAGAACAGTATACATCTGCTAAATAACATTAAAGTTCATATTGAAATTTAATGTGACATTTAAATGTGAAATATGTCATGCATTATAAAAACACATGAAACAACAATTGATCATTCAAGCCAGAAGGTTTGGTGGTTTGAAGTAAGCAGATACAGCTCATTTCCCTTTGGAGAACCTTTTTATCACAATCTCCCCCTCTTGGGAGTGGTGACAGCATTTCAAGAACTTGAAATTTGATGGAGGACACCTGTGTTGCATTCAATGACATGACATGCCACTGATCCGTCTACGTAGTTCTCTGAGGAATAGGCTGGCACTATATAAATAAATTGTATTATTATTATAAGGGACCTACTCCTGGCTTTCTCTGTCCCTCCTCCATAGTGTCAGGCAGTGGTGTAACTAGGAATGGCAGGGCCCCAAGGCGAACATTTGACATGGGGCCCCCCCCCCGAACCGGTTAGGGGTCCCCAAACAGTAAAATATGCTCAACAGTGGCCCCCACACAGCATTATATGCTCCATAGTGGCCCCCATACAGCATACATGCTCTACATTGCTCCCCCCACACAGTGTAATATGCTCCAACAGTGGCCCCACACAGTATAATATGCTCCACACAGTGGCCCCCACCCTGTATTATACGCTCCCCGCAGTGGTCCCCACCCAGTATTATATGCTTCCTACAGTAGCCCCCACCCAGTATTATATGCTTCCCACAGTGGGCCCCCACCCAGTATTATATGCCCCCCACAGTGGGCCCCCACCCAGTATTATATGCCCCCCACAGTGGCCCCCACCCAGTATTATATGCCCGCCACAGTGGCCCCCACCCAGTATTATATGCCGCCCACAGTGGCCCCCACCCAGTATTATATGCTCTACAGCGGCCCCCACCCAGTAGTATATGCTCTACAGTGGCCCCCACACAGTATTATAAGCTCCCAACAGCCCACCTATGCTTCGGTGCTATTATTATACTCTGGGTTTCCTCAGACCCCAGAGTATAATAATCGGAGGCCCAGGGAAGGTGATTAAAAATAACGCTCATACTCACCTTGCCTTACCTTTCGTTGGCATCCTCACTCCATCCTGCCGTCTTCAGCGTCTTCAAGCCCTCTTCCGGCGTCGCTGCTGATGCCTGTGATTGGGCCTCAGCGGTCACATGGGGGCGCACTGACGTCATTACACGGCCGCTCCCCATGTGACCGCTGGGGCCTAATCACAGGCCTTAGTCACATGACGAATGACCAACCATGTTCCAGAAAAAGATGACAACCAACAGCCTGCTTCAAAGTGAAAGTTGGCATCCATCAGCCATGTGTAGAGGCATCCCTAAGGGTCAATATCTGTGGGCCTGTCGAAATTGCTCTATGCTTGTTGATTTCAGGTTAGCAGCTAATGACATTCGATCAAGATTTAGGGAGAGAGGGTACCTGGATCATATTTTGAGGAAGGCCTACCGTCATTCCATGACTGGAGAGAGTTAATTGTTGTCGGTACCGAAAACAAAGAAAATTCAGATCTGATCAGAGTCGTTGGAACCTTGGCTTCTGCACCTCGTAAAGTACGTGAGATTGTCCAAATGTATTGGGGCATTCTTAAAACTAATCCAGATGTGGGAGACCTAGTGGGAGATATCCTTTCAATTACATTTTGGAGAGGAAGCAACCTCAGAGATCGTTTGGTCCACAGCCTCCTGTTACCTACCAGAAGGTCACCTACCTGGCTTGAAACTAAGCACATTGTCGGTACCTTTAAGTGTGGCTCATGCATGGCCTTTAAATACATTTACACCAACAAGACGTAACTGAATCGATAGACTGGATGTCGATATCTGATATGGTTTAGGTCCACTTGCTGCACAAAAGGGTTACCTCCTTACTTGCACTTGTGACACGCAGTATATTGGTAAATATTAGAGAACTAAGAAGACGGATTTTGGAACACATAGATGACATTAACAGGGGTGAAGATACATCAGTGGCATGTCAATTCATTTAATGCTATGTAGGTAATGTGTCCTCTACTCCCAAGAAGGGGAGATTTTGATAAAAAGGTCCTCCAAAGGGAAATGAAGTGTATCTTCTTACTTCAAACCACCAAACCTTCTGGCTTGAATGATCAATTGTCATTTCATGTGTTTTTTATAATGCATGACATATTTGATATTTAAATGTTACATTGAACTTCATTATGAACTTTAGTGTTATTTAGCAGATGTACACTGTTGTCATCTATGGTTACCATCAAAGGATTATTTGATCACTTATATATGTGTGATAGATCCTGCTTGTCACACATCTCCCAACCTTTTTTTAATACATTTTTATATATGTGGACTAGGCAGCAGAGTATATAATCTTCCTATATGTCTATTTGTTCAAGAGCCATAATTTTAAATATCCGCATTCATCATCTGAAGTCCTGTATTCCAAAATATTTGCCTCCCATGCCGACATGCCGACTCCATTGTGTCCATTTCTCCAGATCAGTATCAATAGCCGCTTCAAGCTCTCCTGTGTTACTAGGAACGCTCCTGGTCACCCACCTACCACTCCTCCTGTGGCGATATGTGATCGGCTGATGTCATGGGGGCATGTGATACATGCTAAGGACCCTCACGCACTACCTCTCCTGCCACCAAACACGCTCAAGGGAGGATTCTAAGACTATATACTGTAAGTATCAGCTGCACGCCGGCCGCATGTGGCCAGACTAATGCCAGGACAGGAGAGTACACATGAGGCAGAGTCACTAGATGTTGGCTGCCTCTCTCTCTCTGTCCTTATATGCAGAAACGTGTAGGGAGGCCAAACCTATATAATAGCCAGGGCGGGAGCAAACTCCCCTACTGCCCAGAATTGTACTGTGCTGTAGGCTTTGTTTATGCATAGAGACCTATGGGGTGCCTCACTAGATCAACTAAAACACCCTGGATCTCCTAAACTGAGCATATGCAATCCTCAGCTTCAGTAGCACAGTGATTTATGCGGCATGTTTCGTGGTCCATTTTTGAGACCCTGCTATTTTAGCTGACACAGCTGCAGTGATCATACTAGCGGTCTGTCTGAATATATCTTTTGGGTCGAGGTCTAATTGATTGGTGATAAATTACCCAGTATCATCACCCACATCACCGAGCAATTTATACTGCTCGGTCATTTACACCCCCGCATCTAGGTGATGCGGTATACTTATGCACTATTTGTTCCACACATTTGAGCCTCTTATTATATTAGCCCCCAATAGTAATTTACTAGCCTGTACCAAGTCTTTTCACATATACGACACATGAATTTTTAATCTCTTTATGCTTTGTTATCGATAGCAATAAAAGTTAGGTTTTAGTCGTTTCACTTCTTCTGTTTCTTCGTTGGTAATTTAAATTACATACTCTATTTATTTATTTATTTTTTTCTTGGCATGGAGGATTTCCAGCAAGGCCAGAAAATAAAGTGTAGACTGTCTGCCATGTAATAATAGGAAAGCAGGATCACATAGTTTCTTATAATAATGTCAGAGTTTAGCTGTTTGACAGATTAAGATAAAGAATAAGTATATGGGGATTACTGGAAGATTTAGTGAACCATATGCAATAAACTGGTAAATTTGTAATTTTCTATGCCTCACTGGAAAAAGGTTAGTATTGACTTTTATTGGTGTAAATCGTACTTCAGGGCAGTCAGACTTTGGTAAGGACTGTTTGAACTGAAAGTTCATTTGCCTTGATGAAAATAAACCATCCTTAGCAACTGACAAATGTAGAACTGCCAAGGTTAAACTGGTACTATGTAGTCATTTTCTTGCACCATAATTTCCAAGGATACCATGTCTGATGGTATATAAACACATATAAATAAATACAAAATAAGTAAGCAAATAAGCAAAGTAAAACTAACAGCAAAAAAGCTCAGAAAATAATTTTAAAAAAATGAAACCATGATTAATCTACAGATTTCTGGCTTAAAAGGCATGTCCAAGGTCAGTGACATTTTTTATACTAGTGACCTATCCACAGGGGATGTGGTTCCAAGCTCTGGCACCAGACGATAAACAGCAAATGGAGTCGGAAGCAGAAAGCACCGTCTATTGTATAGTGGTGATGCCAGAATACTGCATTTCTGCTTCCACTCATTTGAATATGGTCTGTAGTACTCCGATGCTGTAGCTTATACAATGGACAGTGTGTTCTACATCCAGCTCCATTAGTAACAGATGACATTGAAATGTCATCTGTTACTGATGACCTAACCTGTGGATAGGTCATCAGTCTCAAAATTAGTGGACACCTCTTTAAGGGTTTCTGACCCAGACAAAGCAAGTATATTGAATAAAAGCACACATGGCGTTCTGGTGAATGACTGCTCACAATTAAACAGACCAACATAGCCAGAAAAGGGTAGGGGAATACATTTCCAGTCACTATTTATGCTACCCACTACACTTTACGATTAATAAAGACACTCATGTGAAGACCTATTAAACTGAAATTAACAGACAACCTGATAATGTAAAACCCAAGAAAGACCACAGAGCCATTTATTGGGTCACCCAGGACACCTTTCAATAACACATAGTAAATAGTACCTCTCATTCATGCTAATGTTAATAGAAATAGAGTAAAATAACTGTAAAAAATAGGAAAATAGTGAACACACTTGGAGATTGGATCATATATGCAGAACAAAAATGGTGTGTTACCTTGAGTAACAATGTCATGCTTAGATTCAGATTTTCATTTTACAGTTTTTTTAAATGCATAGCAGAAAAGAGCAGTATAATACTGTAATATTAACCACCAACACCATATCACCATGAAATTTATTTTGTGTGTGTATGTGATATGATCCAGTTGCTAAAAGCGCAAGTGATTTCCATGGTGATATTGTTATTCAACTGTCTGTGTAATGCTTGGATCATCATTTAAACATTTATGACTCTTGAACTAATGCTGGGACACTTGCCTCCATTGGCCACAATTGCCAAAATCTGTATTCCAAACCTTAAAGTTATCTTCTGTTTGCAAATACAATTGGTTTATAATGAAGATAATACCTGGCAGCAGTTAATAGGAAAAAATTGGATTGTTGTGACAGTCCATTTGTAAAACTTTACAATAATTTTCCACAAACAACATTCCTAGATTAGTTGTTTCTACTGCATCACAGGTAACAGAGATGCATTTGAAGAGACAAGGTATAATCACATGACTCTCAAATGTATGGGGGATCCGTGAAAATAGTTGACTTCAATAGGAAGTGAGCTTCAGTAAAGGCGCCAGGCCACTAGACAATGGATGGAGCCTTCTTCTTCCAGTCCTGTATTGTGAAGCGGCTCTATAAATATGATTGGTCAGATGACATCCCCCTATCGATCATATATTTATATTTCCAGACAATAGGCCATAAAAAATGAGCCTGGACAACCCCATTAATGGATATAACTTGGATGTCAGTCTGTTTTACATGTGTTAAAAAAAGATCCATTGATTTCAAAATAGAACTTGTCTGTTTTTTTACTGAGTTTTTTAGGTTAAAATCTTTCCATTATACATTATCTCTGTGTATTCTCCACTCCACTTTGGCTTACAAACACTGAAGCATTGACATGTGAAAAAGTCTCACTTTGTAGTCAGCAACCCGTTAAAGGGTTTGTCCAGTTCTTTTTTTTTATTGATGACCTATCCTCAGCAATAAAAAAAAAAAAAAATTGGTGAGGGTCCAACACCCAGGAAACCTGATATCAGTTGTTTGAAGGGGCTGTGATACTTGTGCAAGTGCCATGTCCCCTTCACTATTTATATCGCATGCCATTTCTTTCATAGTGGCCATGCAATTTAACTAAAACCTCATCAAACACAGAAGTGAATAAATCCATTGCAGTCCATTTTTTCCTGTAGAACACATAAGTTTGATATGTACTAGTTTTCTGTCCTACAAAAAAATTGGACACAAAAAGGCTCACGTTTTTTGACTCCATGTAAACAGATGACCATTCGTTTGCATTAATTTCCATCAGTTTTTAGCACTCATTGTTTTGCATCCATAAAACTGATCTGTTAAATGGATGATCCAAACATGATGTGAACTAGCCCCTAACTGTCAGAAGTTAATTCTGTAAAGTGCATGGCGAAACCGTCGACTATGAGTGCTGGTGTGCTTTTTCAGGTGTAACTTCTAGAAGTATTGGTATAGCAGGGAGACAGCTGCTCCTGGCATAACGGGAATCATGGCACCTGGTGCCATTACAGGATGAAGCAAAACAATTATTGGGCCCCCACTTTTCAACAACCACCATCACCATTAAGACTGTTCAGTAAATGGAAAGGTCAGAATTGTTTTGGTTATTATTCCTTTGCTCCATGAGTCTCTTCCCAACAAACTTCTCAAAATCTTCTCCCGTTGACATGAAGGTGAGACCCCATCATTGCTGTGCTACATAGCAGCTGCTGTACCTGCTATCATGTCTTTCCATTTCAGCATTGTTTTGCTAGATATTTTTTTTCAGTCATGGGTTCTATTTTGTTTGACATCAAGAATATTGTAGTCTGCAATGCAGACAAACCCTTCTATAGGTTTATGGAGGTGGTTTGGAATTGTTAGGAATTGTTCGTAACAGATCCAGTATGAAACAAAATAGAAGACATAATGCTTATGTGCAAATTGGAAATAATATTTTTTAAAGCTTAAAGACTATCTGGATAAGGTTTTGGTACCCCAGATAAGGAAGGCAAGATTTATGTGACTGGCTCTATCAATCCTCATAAAAATGTTAACACTGCATTATATAATTAATTCCAGAGGATGAAATTTATTACCAGACAGCTTTCATCCAAATGTTAGTAATTATAACATCTGTTACCTCATCATGCCTCTTGTCAAGAAAAAACAGAAAGGGAACTTTATGGACGGACTTTATGGATGGAAGCCTGAAAGAATGACTCAGAAGATAGTAGGATTATTCCACTGACCTATCTTAAATCCATAAGTTCTCTCAT